>CM060383.1:80348449-81650431 GCA_030545235.1 Helianthus tuberosus
GAGTTAGGTTGACCCAAAATTTAATTATTTTAATAATAATATATCATGAGTCAAGTACACAGATGGTCCCTCTGGTTTACCAAAATTTTGGATTTGGTCTCTAGCTTTCCAAAAGTACACGGATGGTCCCTGTGGACTAAATGCGTTAAAAAGTGCAAACCACAGGGACCGTCCATGTACTTTTAGAAAAATGCCGGGGACTAGATGCGTTACAAAATCAAACCACAGGGACCATCCGTGTACTTTTAAAAAGTTAGGGACCAAATCCAAAATCTTGATAAACCACGGGACCATCTGTGTACTTTACTCATATATCATTTTCAATGAAATGATCTAGGAGGTTTTATGCACTATTAATTACACTTTGAGTGACTTTTGACCCATTTCCTTTCAATCGACTTCCTAAAAATACAATGCCAAATATATTACACAATGCTCACTATTCTTACAACCATTTGCAGCATGTTTTCAAATCTCTGCTCAACATCAAAGGCTGGAAACCCTTTACCAACAATTGACAGTTTTATGGCTGTATACAATGACACTGTCAAAGCAACTGCAACAGCTGAACCACTCGCTAGCACCCACAACCGCCCCATGGTTCATGAAACCGCACCACCCACAGACCATTCGAAGTCCCTAGCCCTCTGGGTAGAAGCTGCACTAGCCACCGACCTCGAGGTTGTTTCCCTTCTATCAAAACAAGGAATCGAGTCCCCATCTCAACCCGTTAAGAACAACACCCATTCACAATCGCAAAAACAATCTCTACCCGAAACCATCAAAAGCCATTTAACAATTCCGACCTGTAAATCATCGTTTAGCGGGTCATGGATGAAAGGCAATGGAATGAAGGAGAGTTATGAATTAGGAATGAGTTTGCAAAAAGAGATGCAAACATGGTTCTTGAAGTTTGTTGAAGAGTCACTAGATGCTGGTTTCCAAGTTTTTGGGAAGAATAGTGGTAATAGCTCTGAAGTGGGTCCCATCAAGGTGATTTTATCACAGCTTAAACGAGTTAACGATTGGTTGGATCGCATGGTCTCGAAGCAGGACGAGGCGTTGACAGGCGCAGTTGACCGACTGAAAGGAAAGATTTACAGGTTTGTTATTCAACATGTTGGTACTACATATGACAACTCGTCTTGATGATGGACACTAGAATTTACTACAAAATAAGTCTGCTGTTTTATCATAAATTTGCTAGTTTGCTGCAAGAATGAAAATGTTTTTCTTGTTTGGTAATTTTGAATTGTGTACAAGAAGGCAAGCTTATTTGCCAAATTTAATTAAATCATATTTTCAGTTGTTTGAGCAAGGTCTCAATTGAGATAAGGGAAGAAGTGTATTCTTAATTCTTATAATTTTCCATATTCTCACGAACACTGTAACTTCTTAAAAATGTTTATAATTTTCCATATTCTCACGAACACTGTAACTTCTTAAAAATGTTTATAATTTTCCATATTCTCACGAACATTGTAATTTCTTAATGAATGTATAAAACACGACCCTATACATTATGTGATTGTAGATACGTAGTCGTGTCCATTTTGCTCTCTATGGTTTGGTCTCCTTAACGGTTTTGCCCCGATCATTTAAAAACGTCCAGTTTCCTTCTTGATGTTTCGATCTTGTCGCCGGTTTGCTCCCCGGCTCTAACTCCATCCATGTTGTATGTTAACTGGAAGGGTATTTTGGTAATTTCATGTATAACATAAGGGTACTTGGATCTTGTATGTTAACTTGAAATTACAAAAATACCCTTTTAGTTAACATACAATATGGATGGAGTCAGAGCCGGGGAGCAAACTGGTGACAAGATCGAAACATTAAGAAGGAAAATGACCGTTTTTAAATAATTGGGACAAAATCATTAAAGTGATCAAACCATATGGAGCAAAACGGAAGTGAACTGTATATTTGAAGATGGAAATTTGGAAGAGATAGGTTTTATTTACGTGGTCATGTGATATTCTAAAGCATGTAACCATGCGAAATAGTTTACATAGACGTGTGATAAGAAAGCATTATGAAATATTTAATTACATTAAAATTCTGATAAAAGAAAATGTAAAATTTAAATATTGAGATAAATATAAAAGGGAGGAGCTTACACTTCCGGTCACAAGTGAAATCGGTCGAGAACAACTTAAAAATGTAATTTTGAGACATTGGTGGGCAAGACACCAAGTTATTATCTAATAAGACTATTTGAAGTAACCAGAAGTATTTAATTAGAGTATTAATAACATGGAAATTTAAGAATATAAAATATTACTGAATTGTCATTGTCACACTGTGGACCGATTAGGGCTGTTCAAATTGTCCGACGCTCGTTCGATACTCGTTCGGAAAATGTTTGGAATTTGCTTGTTCGATTCAGCTTGATTAAAAAATGCTCGGTTCGGTTTGTAAATGAACCGAGCACGAGTAAAGGTCCGCTCAGTTCGGTTCGGCTCGGCTCGATTTATTTTTTAATATATATATATACACACACATATATATATATATATATATTTGTGTTTGTGTGTGTATCATTTTTAATGAAATGACCAGAGACCAACACTAACAATGTTTGGTCAAAGATTCAAATATAGCTCATTTAAGTAATTAGAATTGAAATTCAATACCAGTAGTTCATTATCCAATACTTAAATGTCCATTTGAGTAATTGAGTCAAAATTTCAAATACTAAAATGTGAAGCGTCGATCAATACTCAAGTCTCAACTCACCATTTGATACAGAAGTGGAAGACCCTAATAAAAAACCCCCATTGGCCATAGTTATTTGATTTCTCCATCGCCACTCGCCAAGACGCCAACTCGTCAGGGTTTTGCTTCAATCGATTCATTCAATTT
This sequence comes from Helianthus tuberosus, assembly GCA_030545235.1. NCBI lineage: Eukaryota > Viridiplantae > Streptophyta > Magnoliopsida > Asterales > Asteraceae > Helianthus > Helianthus tuberosus. Next base: position 80,351,312 of record CM060383.1, read on the forward strand.
CAAACTTCCGATAGAACAAGGGTATGTTTCAATCAGTCGACGATTTATCTTCCCGCTTAGTAATCTCGATAGAACTAGTTGAGTGTTTTTGTATTCCTTGTTATTTGTTAGATTTTTTACTTGTGTTCTATTGGACGGAACATCAGTGACGAAAACTGCATTTTATTCTAATAACTAGCACTCCCATCGTCACTTTCCTTGTTTATTCTGCGACGCTCGATACTTGCTCGACGTTCGTTCGGAAAATGCTCGGATCGAAAGACGCTCGCTCGACTTTGGCTCGGTTGAAAAAACGCTCGGATCGGTTTGTAAACGAACCGAGCAAAGGTCCGATCGGTTCAGTTCGGCTCGTGAATAGCCCTAGGACCGATGTTGACATAAGTGTGATTTTCTCTAGATAACAAGTCTAAGATCACACGGTGTGGGCGTAGAAAAAGGGCGTGGAAGCCCCTTCACGCTGGGAATTCCACCCCGCGTATGGCGTGAAGAGCGGTGTTGTGGGTGGGGCTTGAGGATTTCCACCGGTGTGAGGGCAAATGTGTGAGTGAGGTGGAGATTCTTGATTGGTGGGTGTAGTTTAGGTTTGTTTTGATTGTTTGATGTTTATTTTTTTAAATTTTTTTTATTCTCTTCCATGCCACTTTCCCACCCCGTGCTTTTTTCTCCACGCCACCATGCTGATGTGGTTGCCACGTATTGCTCCACGCCTTCCCTTCAAGTCCCTTCACACCGTGTAGTCTAACTTAACTAACTAAAGTTTTAAGATAGCCCAAGATGCATATTTGAAACATGTTAAGAATCTACATGGATGTAACTAATAATATTATACTAAGTTATTGAAATAAGAGATTGATATTTCAAGAGAAGGAATAACTTTCTCACAGGTGATATGAAGAATTTAAGGTCATGTTTTATTCTTATAAGGTCGTGTGGTGTGGTTTTGGGCTTCCCGAATATCCCTGACGCCACATCACCTCCATCTGACACCTGACACCATCTTTCCCTTCCCCTCTTCTAGGGGTGGTGTTCCCCTCCCTCCTTCCCCTTCAAATCTTCAATCATCAAATCAACCCAAAGAAAACCCTTCATTTTAAAATCACGAAGAATCAAACTTCTTATTAGAATAGAGGAATACGAAGAATCATCATCTTCCAATTAGGATTCGATTGAGATAATCTCATGATTAGAACATTGTGATTTCACTCACTTGAAGAATCTAGAGTCAAGCTCTGAAACAATTCACTTTTTGCTCATCTTCTTCAGGTACTGATGTTTGTTGAGATTTAGATCTGATTGATGGTTTGAAGTATGATTATTTGGTTTATGTTAGTTAAGTATGAAATAGTTAGGTTTGTTTAGACGTTGATGTGATTTCTAGTTATGTAGAAGGAGAATTGGTGGAATTAGGGTTCCTATGACTGAATTGAGGCTGAAATTGTTAGGTTTATTTGGACAATCATGTGATTTTTGGTTATGTATATGGAGGATTGGTGGAATTAGGGTTTCTATGATACACACGTGTAAAATAGACACTGTTATGGAAATTATGGTAGTATGTTGTCATTATGCAATATAATGCATTAGTTAGCTAGGTCTAATATACTTTTGTAACTCTGTTGTGGTAAAATTATTACCGAAGAACTTTTTATTTCTAATCTTATGTAGTTGGGAAGGGGTAGCAGGACCATAAGAATCAAAGTTGTATAGGACTAGTATGATTAATGCCATGTAGGAACAAACCGACAAGAATTGTGATTAATGGTAAAGTAGTTTACTTGGTAAGCAATTTAATTTCTCGTTGAACAAAGCTTCACAACAAAATAGTGAGGTTGATTTGAGTATAAAGACAGTGTCTTATGTTATGGGTCAACTAAGCTTTTGGGTTTACAAATTGATGAATTGTTCTTTAGCTATATGTTATTGTTACATTTTGTTTATTGATAAAAATGTGTGTGAGACCGTGCGATTAACTCAAGAATTGTGTTGGTGTCGCGTTCAGTCTCGGGATTTCCATATGTTTTTACAAAAGTGTAAATCATAATATTTTAAAAAAATAGGAATAAATATGAAGGTTTACATATGTGTAAATCATAATACTTGAGAAAAAAAGCATAAATATGAAGGTTTAACATGCGTAAGTCACATATATAAAGGTTTACACATGTGTAAATCATAATACTTTAAAACATAATAAGCATAAATATGGAGGTTTACAGATGTGTAAATCATATACATGAAGGTTTATACATGTGTAAATCATAATACTTTAAAGAAATAAGCATAAATATGAAGGTTTACATATGTGTAAATCGTATCTATGACGGGTTACACAAGTGTAAATCGCGTATATGAAGGTTTACACATATGTAAATCATAATACTTTAAAAAATAATTAGCATAAATATGAAGGTTTATACATGTGTAAATCATAATACTTTGAAAAATAATAAGCATAAATATGAAGGTTATGAATATTTACACATGTGTAAATCATAATACTTAAAAAAAAGGAAGCATAAGAATGAAGGTTTACACGTGTGTAAATCATAATACTTTAAAAAAAATAAACATAACAATGAAGGTTTACACATGTGTAAATCATATATATAATGGCTTACACTTGTGTAAATCATAATACTTAGAAAAAATAAGCATAAATATGAAGGTTTACACATGTGTAAATTATAATAGTTAAAAAAAGTAGAGATATGAACGTTTACACAAGTGTAAATCATAATAGTTAAAAACCCGATGACAATGTAAACAAGTTACGAACATCAAATAAAATATTAAGACATTAGACTTGGTTTTATTCTCAATTGTCAAGAACAACCAGTATTACCTTATCTCATTATTGCATTTTTTTGTTTCGTTTCAGATTCGCGTGTTTCTCTATTACTTTCGAAGTGTTAAACATCCTAAGTACAAAGAAGTTAGAGCAACAACACCAGTTAAGGTTAAAATATCAGTCGAGCAACAATGGATAATACTACAAATTGTGAGGTTTTTGTGTTGCGATGTATGGAACTGTTCTAGGGGAGTTAAACCAGAAAAATAAGTATTGGTTTGTAGAGACTCTAAAGATAAAAGGCAGGGGCAATTAAATTCAATTACAAAGGAATATGTTGCAAGAATACTTCTTCCTGGTGTAAACAAATTCAAAGAAAAGTTATTTTGCAGAAAGCTTGGGAACTTGATCGAAAGAGCAACAACTAGACATGATCTTTTGTTTTTTTACCTAGAACATCAATGTTTTTTTGTTGAATATTATGAGTTACTAATGGTTGTAAGAAGATACAACATTGAATAATGCCCATTTACATCAATGTTTGAAATATGCCGATTCGTATCTTGTTTGACAATTTATTTTCTTATGTTTGAAACGTTCAGATTTACATAAATTTTGGCTTTGAAATTTATAAGCTTTGTATATTTGTTTTACCTTTATAATGTCATATTACATATGTGCATATTAAAAGTATTGTATAAATGTGTAATATGGAAAATTACATTTATGTAAAACATACATAGATGTGTGATAGTGAACAAATACACATGTGTAAATTAACTGCACATTTGTAAAACAAACACAAATATGTAACACTAAACACTTTACAGTTGTGTAATTCACTACACATATGTAAAATAGATACAAATATGTAACAGAGCACAACTTACACATGTGTAATTCAGCTGCCCACATGTAGAACATACATAGATATGCGACACTAAACTATTTACACATGTGTAAATCAGCTACACAAACGTGAATATAAATTGACACGATTTAAAACAAACTCATACATAAGACGTAAGTAGGAATTACATCATATTAATAAGATATACAAATAGTGTTTTTTTTTTCAAATTCTTCAAAGGACCACTAAGATTCAAATCGTCTTCTACGCCACTACCTTTGATTGTTTGACTGGTGGTATTGCAAGGCTTCATCTTCATCCTTACTATCACACCCTGATTTCTAGGTGGGCTCGAGCTTGGGGTTTATGCATGACGATTGATATAGATATTCACATTTAGCACAGCGGAAGTCTTGGGATTATAAAATAAGAGTAAACAGCCAAAATGGTCTTTGAGGTTTGGTCACTTTTGCCACTTTAGTCCAAAACTCAAACCTTTTGAATTTGGGTCCCTGTGGTTTCAATTTTGTTGCCATTTTCATTCAAAATCAAAATATGGTCATTTTTTTCAGTTAACATCCAGTGTTTTTTTTTAATCTTTTTCTCTCTTTTAATGAAGGGCGAAATGGTCTTTTAACTTTTTATTATGACAAGTTAAAAAAAATCTGACAATTTTGCCCATCATTAAAAGGGAGGAAAAAGACAAAAAAAAGTTGGATGTTAACGGAAAAATCTGATCAGATTTTGTTTTTGGATGAAAATGGCGACAAAATTTAAACCACACCCCAGATTCAAAAAGTTTGAGTTTTGGACTAATTGGCAAAAGTGACCAAACCTCAGGGACCATTTTGGCAGTTTACTCATAAAATAATTATTACAAAGTACAAATGTCTGAAAGTTCAAAATAATATACAGACCGAAAGTGTACTAAGAGATCCATAGGCGGATCGAAATAACAAAATGATTACATAAAGACTACTAGGCTTTTTGCGTGGAGTTGGAAATTTCCAATATGCAATTACTAAGCAGCTCCGACCTATTCCGTACTGGCTAACCTGTGCTTAGTCTTTTGAAAATACGTCAGCTTTCGCTGGTAAATACAATTAACCGACACATTTTGAAAATCTTTTGAAAATCATTTTATATACTATTTGGTATATCATTTTCATAAATAACTTGGAACAAATTATATCTCTTGTTACCAGTATTACATGCTTGTCAATACATATGGTGCCCAGAACTGAACTCCGATACATGATTAACCGACACACCACTTTAATCCTCATATTGGGTAAGACAAATATTTTATCATAGCATTAGCATCTGTCAGGTGTATGCCTACACCCCGTGTTTAGGTCATGGCCACTTGCAATTAAGTGAGCCGTAAATATCGAGGACAAACATGTACTAACAACTTAAACCGCATAAAATCTATAGTTTTTTTCTTCGGAAAAACAATAGAGCTAAAACCTTAAAAACACGTTTAAACTTATTAAAATAAAAAAACCGTAACAACATTCAACTAACATGTTAAGTGGTTTGAAGATTCGGTTGTTCGATTGATAGTTTAGATTTAGGGTTTCAGCATAAAAGATCAAAACAAAAACATTAGTAAGTACAATTAATGTTGAATAACCAAACATAACACACAAACAACATACCTATGATTTTGTCCGCACAATGAAGAAGATGATGCCGAATACGTCGGTGTTGATTTAAATAACAAAAACGAAATATACAATTAAACATTAACAACTTCAATTAACAAAGAATCAATACATAATCAACACAAATATATCACATACCTTAATTTTTTCGATCGGATCTGAAAGATAGTAAAAGAAGAATATTGTTAACATGATTTGAATCAATGTTTTTAAAAACTAATAATATACATGATCAAAACGATGACAGACACAAATAAAAGAATCAGAAGAAGAAGTTGGGTGTGAGAGAGAGAAAGAAGAGATCTTTAGATATGGAATGAGATTATGATATCAATAATTGATATGTTTTAATTTATAGTATATCCGATTAAGTGAATTCGACTGAACTAAATCATAAATCCGACCCGAATGCAATTCGGATCCCGCGTCCATATGGCCTCAAATTCATTCCCTCCCAAAATAAGCTTGAGGCTCCACCACAACATGCTGCGTGTCCCAAATGCATCTCATTTATTATATTATATAGATATAGATTATATATGGTTATTTATTCTTTTGCAAAATTTTAATACGCACTAGTTTCAACCCCACGTGCTACGGTGTTAGGGCGTAAAATCGTGTTGTTGTGGGGCATGGGGTGTGCAACCCAAACGACGGCAAAAAACGTAAAATAAAAACATGAATTTCTAGAACCAAGTGACTTATGTGACGTAAAACATAGACAAAATCGAATTTACACCGACACGTATTAGAAAGTCAAGTCGTTAAAAACCCTAGGGGGCTAAATGTGACCACAAAACAACATGCCAGGTATCAAGCGAACGACTACCAAATCCAAAAAAAAAAAAAAGTAAAACAAAAACTAATAAAAAAAACTAAATTCATTTAAGCTTTGTGACAAGTTATAAAAAACAAAGTTTGTTACAAAAATTGAAAATCATGAAATTTACTATAAAGAGGAAAAAAGAAATGCAAAAAAAAGAGAAGAAAGAAAAAAAAAAACACACAAAAGACAAAAGTAAAATTGCTTATTTTTACTATGAATTAATATGTATATAAAATTACTATGAAAATGAAAAAAAAAGAAAGAAAAAAAACACGCAAACAAAAGAGAAGAATTAAAAAAACACAAAAGACAAAAGTAAAATTGCTTATTTTTGCTATGAATTAATATGTATATAAAATTACTATGAAAATGAAAAAAAAAGAAAGAAAAAAAAAACACAAAATTACTATTCCTTATCATCTTATGAATTAATATGTATATAGAATTGCATTTATGCTTTTTAAATAATTATTGAATGGTGTATTATCGTTTTATGGTTATGATTACATCATTGTAGTTTTTAGGTTTATCGGTTTCAATATATTGTTTATATGACTCGATCAATCCAACCCAACCCAACCCAACCCAACAAAACTAAAATTCGGACATTAAGTTAGACTACCCGTTGTGGTCGAGGTGAGCACCCGAATTTATCCTGTAGTATTGCTTTACCTGGCGGTGACTAGACGCTGACTAGGCATCGGATAAAGACACTGCTAAAGTCATCTGACTCTGTTGTGGTCCAAGTGAGTAGTGGCTTGAGCGAGTTTTCATTTTTTATGTTTTTTCTTTTTAAATTTGTAAACTAATATTAATAGAAAACTATTTTTTTATAAAATATCATATTAAATTAAAAAGAGTACAACCAACAAACAATCCTAGTCTAATATAAGATCATCGGGTCGTCTAGCCCACAAATGCTCGACGAACTAATGACGAAAGTTTCAGTGTGTCTCATGGTTCTTGATATTTTGTATGTTTTGGAGTTTTTGTTTATCGGTGATTGTTGATTCACCACGTGGGCACCACCTTGGTAGTTTTGAAAAATAGTCATACCTTGGTCCTACAGAATCATGTTATGTAGAATTAGACAAGTGTAGATGACGTCCATTATTTTCTCTCGTGTTATAAACCGTATTGGGTTGGCAATCAAATGAAATCTTTTCTTTAGAACTTCAAACGCTCTTTTAGTATCTTTTCTTGCCGATTCTTGCTTCTTTGTAAAGTACTTTCGTTTGTACTTAATTGTAGACGAAAACGATTGAACAAGTGTCGACCACTCATTGTAAATACCGTCAACCAGGTAGTAGCCGTACTTGAAATGTCATAAAACGATTGTGTTGGATCAATCCCATCGATAATGTCATCGAATGTTGGGGATTGATCGATAACATTTAGGTCGTTATTTGAACCAGCAACTCCAAAAAAAACGCATGCCAAAACCAAATATCATGCGAGGCCACCGCTAATAGTATAATTGTCGAGCTGGAGTGATCACCTCGGTGGAACTGACCTCGCCAAGCATTATGACACATAGCCCATCCAACATGCATACAGTTGAGGCTAACGAGCATTCCAGGAAAACCATATTTTTCACCGTGAAACTCGTATATGCATTGGAAATTAAACAATGTTAGCTTACGCAAATATCTTCGTAAGTAAATGGATATGATCCTTATGTAAAGATATACAATTTATACATGTGTTGTTAAATTTAAACTTAAAATTTTTAAAAATATAATTTATGTAAAGATGTATATACCTTGACAAAAAAAATGAAGTGAATCGCGCACAATTTTCTCGGACATTTGTAGATATGCATCCATCGCGTCTAACGAATTCCCATACACTAGTTGCCGTAGAGCGGTGGTACATTTTTGCAGTAATGGAAACAATATTCTTAATACCATGGGCATATGAAGTCCAACACGTTCTGTAAGAACCGGCACAAAAAAAATGTCCTAAAACACCTTGTAAGTGAAAACCAGAATCCCTAAAACCCTAATTTCTATGAAAAATCAATTTTTATTAGTTGGTCGCTGGCCGGGAAAGATTTAAGGTGGGTCTACGCGAGGCGTGATAGCCCTGCAAATCTCCGAATAACGATCAAGGTCACGTGTCGCACACGTGGCAGACCTAGGGGGTGACACGGCAGCCCTAGCCGTAGCTAGAGTGGCCCTCGCGGGCCGCGAAGGACTCCCCTTCAGGTTTACGCGGGCCACGAGAGACCTTGATTTCAGCTATAAATTAGACGTTGCATGGGCAGTCTCCGTGCTAAAAAAATTTCATAAAAAGTGCTTTATTTCTGTTCAAAATCACAAGTTAAAGTAGTGAAACGCTGCTACGATAACAGGGTAATAACTCGATCACTACTACGATACAATGTCTGATCGATTGAAACCGATCCGATGGATGTTTAAGTGCTACCTGAATTCGGGCTATACTTTGTTATTCGTCGTGAGGGTTTTGATTTCGTGAAATTATCGTAAATATTGTATTAAGTTACTAACCGAGTTTTGTTTGCATTATTTAACTAGGTTACCAGGCTTAATCAGTAGGCGGACTCTGTCAGTTTAAACTTGCAATGTGAGTCATTCTCTTTTTATCAAACTATTTTACGAAACCTCAAAGTTATTTTTCCAAGTTATATTTTGCAGGGATTAAGTCTTTGTTATCTTAAGTTACTGGCAGTAAGTGGGGTATTGTGCACATTACTGCTGTTTTATCACTTTTAGGTGAACGGATCTACATAGTGATACACGTCACTTTTGGGTGAACGGACCCAATAGTGATATGACCACAGTCACAGATCCGGTCGAGTGACAACTGGACCAGATAATTATAAGATAGGGACAATTGTAATCGCTCTTAATACTGTAAATTATAACAATGTGTCGTTTTGTACAAATTAAACGACTCGCCATTATTTCCCCGCTGATAATTTTTTTAAACATGTTTCAGGTGATTTACTGTGATCAAGGAAAAGTGCCGCGTAGCACTCCAGCTTGAATAAAGTGGCTCAGTAAATAAATAAACATGTTTTTTGTAATCAGGGAATTTTCTAGAAAAATTCCTTTATTATAAATCACGGGGTTTATCCCGAAACTTGAAATAAAATAATTGGGTGTTTTCAGTTTAAACGATCCTGTTAAAAATTTCCGCTGCCAAATAAATACAAATACCACAGGTTTCTGTCCCGCGGCTTCCAGACCGGGTAACTGGGTCGGGGGCCGTGACAAAAAGGTGGTATCAGAGCCACTGATTTAAGCCAATTTAGTATTCTGAATACTTAATTATTCAAGTTGTCATTTTGTGATTCTGTGAAAATTAAATTTACAATAAATAAAATTTAATTTGGTTTTTTGTGTTTCTTCATGTGTGCCTACACAGCATGAATGAACTATTGGAAGCCCTCCGAAATTTCACAATCCATACTACTGATATGGATACAATAGGAGCCCAGTCCGGTTATCAGGCTGACACCGAGGAGCCACTAGTATTTCAGGCCCAGTCACAGGAGAAACCCAAACCTAAAAAGAGGAGAAGGCTTCTGGACTGGAAACGAGGACGAAAGAAGAAGCCCGCTGCCCAAAGGGTGAAAAAGACGGAGGATTCAAAAGGAAAGGGAAAAGAAGTAGGGGAGAGCTTTGGTCAAGCTCAGGAATTGCCACCTTGGGAAGAACTCGATAGAAAACTGGCGAACTGTGACCTCATCGGACCTGCTGACGAAACCCTTTTCAATTTTCCCGCTCAATCAGAACTACCTGTCAATTTGGAACTCGCTATTCCAGACCCAATTGTCAACCCTCAACCTTTTTCAGGGCAGTTGCAAGAATGGTGGACTAGTGACTGGCACTTTCAGAATTTTATGAATAACCCAAATGTGTACTTTCCCTAGTTTGAACCTGAACCTGCTCCTTTTCCACCAATGAACCCGGAGAACGTTGCCGAATTACGCCGCTACGGCGAGGAACTGGTGGATGCGGGAAATCAGATTCGAGAAGTGGGGGAAAACATCACATAGAAGTACGACGAGCGGGAGCGTCATTTTTGAAAAGCCGGATAATAATAGTTAGACAGTTTGTATAATAATAATATGTGAAAATTATATATATAATAATAAAATATTGTATAATAATACTAAAATAAAACCTCTGTAAAATATCTGGCGTGTAAGGATGCATAGATAATATATAAAATATAAATGTCGCAATGTCGACGATTTTGGCCATTTGTGTTAACTTGATTGTGTTTGTAATTGCCCTATCGTGTTTAGTTGCTATCCATTTTATGACCATAATATATATATATATATATATATATATATATATTGTTAATTATTCAGATGGAAAACGCATAAACCAACCGGAAAATGAAGTTAATTTGGCAAATGAAGTTAACCACTCTGAACCCAATAATGAAGACCATTTTCTCAATAGACAAGATATAGAAAATATCGTTGCTCAGGGAATAGCCAACGCTATCCCAGCAATAGTCGCTGCTGTTAAGAATCCCGTTGAACCTTCCCAAGCCAACCATAGCAAACGCACCCGTGACGATAATTTCAGTAACAGTGTGAATGGGGGCGGCAATAATAACAATGTGGTTCAAGCCCCATTACTTAAGAAAATGAAAGTGGCAACGACGGGTTGCACCTACAAAGAATTTCTTGCCTGTAATCCAGTAGAATTTGCAGGCAATGAAGGGGCGACTGCCACACTGCGTTGGTTAGAAAAGACCGAAGCGGTAATCAAAATAAGTAAATGCGCAGAGGAAGACAGGGTGATGTATGCATCCCACCTTTTCAAAGAAGAGGCGTTAGAATGGTGGAACACGGTGCTGCAAGCTAAGGCAAGTGGCGTGGATTATGCCATGAGTTAGGAAGAATTTAAGGAATTAGTAGAAAGAAAGTTTTGTCCCTCCTATGAAAAGGAACAAATGACAAATAAGTTCCTAAACCACCGGATGGTGGACATTGACTATCGAGGGTATACTTCAAAATTTTTGAGTATGCTAGAATTGTACCAACTCTGGCTTCGCCAGAACCGGTGCTCATCCCTCGCTACATTTGGGGACTAATTAGCGAGATTCGTGATATAGTCAAAGTTGCGAGACCCCGAACGAATGACGATGCGGTCGAATTGGCCAACACCTTGACTGACGGACTGGTGCGCACAAGAGAAGAAAACAGAAAAAATGAATTGGCTCAAAAGATTACCCAAGGTTTTCGTGGGGGTAATAATAGTAGTAACTTCAAGAAAAAGGGAACCGGGCAATCCTCCACCGTTCCATTTTGCAGTAATTGTAAAAGAAAGCATTTTAGGAAATGTAAGGGGTACTGTAATTTCTGCAAAATCCTGAGATACCGAGAAGAGGAATGCAGGAAGAAATCCATGATCTGCTACAATTGCGGAGAAATAGGGTATTTCAAGCCCGATTGCCCAAAATTGGTTAAGCCAGCTGACAACAATGCCAAACCTGCCGAAGGAACTAATAAGAAGAATGCAAGAGCCTTTCAGCTGACGACGCAAGAAGCAGATCTGATTCCTGATGTGATAGCTGGTACGTTTCTTGTACATGACGTTTACGCAAAAGTATTATTTGACTCTGGTGCAAACCAAAGTTTCATAAATACTTCATTCTGTCATGCTCTTAACCTACCCTTAACCAAACTTAGACAAGTTTATACGGTAGAAACGGCAGAAGGAAATTCTGGTAATATAGATAAGGTTCTCCAAGAAGGAAAAATAGAACTCTCAGGTCATAAATTTTCTGCAAACCTTCTACCTATGAATTTAGCAGGATTCGATGTCGTGTTAGGAATGGATTGGTTAGTAGCCAACCATGCTTGAATCCTCTGTGATCAAAATTCCATAGAAATACATACGCCAGCAGGAGAAGTAATTTTGATTACAGGAAATAAGCCGCGTAAACCAATGAAGTTCATTTCAGTAATGAAAATTGCTAGTTATGAACGCAAGGAAGGAATTGTGTATATGATTTCGGTGATCATTAACACTAAAGGCAAAGAACTTAAAGAGATTCCAGTAGTATCCGAATACCCTGATGTATTCCCAGAAGAACTACCTGGATTACCACCCGATAGAGAAGTAGAGTTTAGAATTCATTTAATTCCTGGAACTGCATCAACAGCTAAGGCACCTTATCGGTTAGCACCCACAGAAATGTTAGAACTAAAAAAGCAGTTAGACGAATTATTAAGTAAAGGATTCATACAACCCAGTTCATCCCCTTGGGGAGCACCTGTGTTGTTCGTGAAAAAGAAGGATGGTTCGATGCGGATGTGTATCGATTATAGGGAATTGAATAAGATTACCATTAAGAATCGATACCCATTACCTAGGATTGATGATCTTTTCGATCAACTTCAGGGGGCTAGGTACTTCTCTAAGATGGACTTGTGCTCCGGATATCATCAGTTGAAGGTACAGGAAGAAGACATACCTAAAACTGCTTTCAGGACTAGGTATGGTCACTACGAGTTTACAGTCATGCCATTTGGATTAACGAATGCTCCTGCAACATTCATGGACATGATGAATAGGATCTGTAAGCCGCATCTGGATAAATTTGTAGTTGTCTTCATCGACGATATACTTATTTATTCCAAAAGCCAGGACAAACATTGTGAACACCTGCATGCACTCTTAACCCTGTTAAGAAAGGAGAAACTGTACGCCAAATTTTCAAAATGTGAATTCTGGCTACAAGAGGTACAATTTTTGGGACACTTGGTGAATCACGAAGGCATTCACGTGGATCCCTCCAAAATAGAAGCCATCATAAATTGGAAGGTCCCGCAATCAGCTACTGAAGTTAGAAGTTTTTTAGGATTAGCTGGATATTATAGGCGCTTCATAAGAGACTTTTCTAGGATAGCTGTTCCATTAACTAAGCTAACTTGTAAAAATGTTAAGTTTGAATCGGGAACCAAGCAAGAAGAGGCCTTTAGAATCTTAAAGCAAAGATTAACAAATGCCCCAATTCTTGCCTTACCCGAAGGAACCGAAGATTTTGAGGTCTACTGTGATGCTTCCAAGCTAGGATTAGGTTGTATGCTAATGCAACGCAAGAAGGTAATTGCGTATGCATCAAGACAATTGAAAAAACACGAAGAGAATTATACGACTCATGACCTAGAATTAGGAGCAATAATTTTTGCCCTTAAGATGTGGAGACATTATCTGTACGGAAGTAAGTTTACTGTCTATACAGATAATAAGAGTTTAAGGTACATATTTGGGCAAAAAGAATTGAACATGAGGCAAAGAAGATGGATGGAAATTTTAAATGACTACGACTGTGATATTCTATATCACGAGGGAAAAGCAAATGTAGTCGCAGATGCCTTAAGTCGTAAGTACCATGAGAAACAAAGACGCATTCGTGCTCTTAGATTAAATCTGCAATTGGATTTAATGGAACAATTGAAAGACATTCAAAAGACAGCAATTCAAGATGATGCTGAAGGAATGAAAGGACGGATAAGGGAATTAGAGCAAGGGACTAATGGAATTTGGAGATTCCATAAGAAAATATTTGGGTACCTAGACAAGGAAATTTAAGAGATAAAATATTAGAAGAAGCTCATAAATCTAGGTATACGATGCATCCTGGCAACAACAAGATGTATCAAGATTTAAGGAATAATTTCTGGTGGATAGGAATGAAAAAGGATATCGCTAGATACGTTTCTAAGTGTCTAACTTGTTCGCAAGTTAAGGCAGAACACCGGGAAACCCTCCGGTTTACTTCAACAATTAGAAATGCCGGTATGGAAATGGGAACTAATAACAATGGATTGTGTTACTAAGTTACCCAAAACCAGGAAAGGTAACGATGCAATCTGGGTAATTGTAGATCGATTAACCAAATCATCTCATTTCCTACCAATGAAGGAAACCTTTAGCATGGAGAGATTGGCTAAGCTATACGTAGACGAGGTAGTATCCCTACAAGGAGTTCCACTCTCCATTGTGTCAGATAGGGATAGTCGTTTCACTTCTCATTTCTGGACAAGTTTCCAAGAAGCAATGGGGACACGATTAAATTTAAGTACTGCATACCATCCCCAAACAGATGGTCAAAGTGTAAGGACGATCCAAACCCTAGAAGACATGCTCAGGGCATGTGTAATAGATTTCGGTGGAAACTGGGATGACTACTTACCACTAATAGAATTCTCCTATAACAATAGTTATCATACAAGCATCAATGCTGCCCCGTTCGAAGCACTTTATGGACGAAAGTGTCGAACTCTAGTATGCTGGGCAGAAATAGGATAAAGTCAATTATCAGGTCCTGAGATTATACAGGAAACCACCGACAAAATAACTGAAATCAAAGAAAGATTAAAAACGGCTCGAGACCGCCAGAAGAGTTATGCAGACAATCGACATAAGCCGATAGAATTCCAAGTTGGAGATAAGGTATTATTGAAAGTTTCCCCTTAGAAAGAGGTAGTTTGATTCGGTAAGAAAGGGAAGCTGAGTCCAAGGTACATAGGACCGTTCAAAGTTATCCAACGAATAGGACCAGTCGCCTATAAATTACAACTACCAGAAGAACTAGTCGGGGTACATGATGTGTTTCATGTATTTAATCTTAAAAAGTGTTTATATGATGAATCACTGGTAATACCTCTTAAAGACATAGAGGTAAATGAAAAGTTGAATTTTGTGGAGAAACCTCTTCGAATAGAGGACATAAAGGTCAAAATCCTCAAAGACAAGAGATTGGTACAGGTCAAAGTAAAGTGGGATTCGAAAATAGGACCTGAGTACACATGGGAACTAGAGTCGAAAATGAAAAGAAAATATCCTTTCTTATTCCAGTAAATCTCGAGGACGAGATTTTAAATAAGGCGGGGAGGATGTAAGAACCGGCACACAAAAAATGTCCTAAAACACCCTGTAAGTGAAAACCAGAATCCCTAAAACCCTAATTTCTATGAAAAATCAAGAAAATCAAATTTTATTATTTGGTCGCGGGCCATGAAAGATTTAAGGTGGGTTTACGCGGGGCGCGACAGCCCTGCAAATCACCGGATAACGATCAAGGCCATGTGTCGCACACGTTGCAGACCTAGGGGGTGACACGGCAGCCCTAGCCCTAGCTAGGGTGGCCCTCGCGGGCCGCGAAGGACTCCCCTTCAGGTTTACGCGGGCCGCGAGAGACCTAGATTTCAGCTATAAATTGGACATTGCATGGGCAGTCTCTGTGCTCGAAAATTTTCATAAAAAGTGCTTTCTTTCTGTTCGAAATCACAAGTTAAAGTAGTGAAACGTTGCTACGATAACAGGGTAATAACTCGATCACTACTACGATACAATGTCCGATCGATTGAAACCGATCCGATGGATGTTTAAGTGCTGCCTGAATTCGGGCTATACTTTGTCATTCGTCGTGAAGGTTTTGATTTCGTGAATTATCGTAAATGTTGTATTAAGTTACTAACCTAGTTTCATTTGTATTATTTAACTTGGTTACCAGGCTTAATCAGTAGGCGGACTCTGTCAGTTTAAACTTGCAATGTGAGTCATTCTCCTTTTATCAAACTATTTTACAAAACCTCATAGTTACTTTTCCAAGTTATATTTTGCAGGGATTCAGTCTTTGTTATCTTAAGTTACTGGCAGTAAGTGGGGTATTGTGCACATTACTGCTGTTTTATCACTTTTAGGTGAACGGACCTACATAGTGATACACGTCACTTTTGGGTGAACGGACCCAATAGTGATATGACCACAGTCACAGATCCGGTCGAGTGACAACTGGACCAGATAATTATAAGATAAGGATAATTGTAATCCCTCTTAATACTGTAAATTATAACAATGTGTCGTTTTGTACAAATTAAATGACTCACCAGTATTTCCCCGCTGATAATTTTTTTAAACATGTTTTAGGTGATTTACTGCGATCAAGAAAAAGTGCCGCGTAGCACTCTAGCTTGAATAAAGTGGCTCTGTAAATAAATAAACATGTTTTTTGTAATCAGGGAATTTTATAGAAAAATTCCTTTATTGTAAATCACGGGGTTTGTCCCAAAACTTGAAATAAAATAATTGGGTGTTTTCAGTTTAAACGATCCTGTTAAAAATTTCCGCTGCCAAATAAATACAAATACCACGGGTTTCTGTCCTGCGGCTTCTGGACCGGGTAACTGGGTCAGGGGCCGTGACACGTTCTAACAAGGATATCGCATATGGTAGATAGCAAGTGTCATGTGACAACACGAAAGTCTGGCTTTCTTATTTTTTTTTCTTTTTTCTCTTTTCCCCCAACATACAAACAAACAAATACATAACTAGTGTTACCTATGTACACTGTACATCACAACTCAACCCTATATACAGAATTCAAATAGAAAACCTATGATTTATACGCAATTGTGACTCTTACATGGAATCGAATTAAAGCACCCCGTAGAACTTATAAATTTGAAAACAAGAAGTTTGTAAAATGTAAGGTTGTTAGCCTAAACTACAAATTAACCAAACCAATTCTTGAGTTATCACCATATTTACATCCAAAATCATGAGTAGAGGTCCCCTGTTCCCAAGTCTTTTGAGGTAGTAGTAATTTCTCATAAGACAAACAAACAAGAAGCCAAATTAGACAGCCAAAATGAAAGCCACATTCAACACAAACATAATTGGTTCAATAAGAAACCATATTTCTTCTGCTAAACTCAAGACGTTAACCAAACACCAAAATAGCCTAGAATAAAATTGTAAAACAACCTTACTGGAGTTGCATTTTGTCATTGTTGGAACCCTAGTTCCCTTTGCCGGCGCTACCATTACTCACTCCACGTGTGCTTTGATCTACTATGGTTTGGTCCAATGATCGTCATGACTATAGTATCTAGGGTTCAGTTTCAACAACTTTTAAAGCCCTAGATGCATCTTTGTCGCTAAGGTGGTGGTTGTTGATTTCGTGAGTCAGCATCAGTATCACCGCCTGAGAAGATCACCATGAAACCCTAAATAGTCGATTAAAGGGCAAACCAGAGAAACGTGAGAGAGGAGCGGTGGAGATGCATCTCTTTCTCTCTATGCATTTGAAGTAAAGCTTTGTGAAATAAGGGAGAGTGGAGCGAAATTTGTGGATTCAAAAAGATTTAAATTGTGTTATCCCGCCCTACAATGTTATGCATATTAAACTTGTACATTGAGCTTGATATATTGTATTTAAGTAAATGTGGTGAAATTACCTTTATATCCTCCCAATATATATATATATATATATATATATATATATATATATATAGAGTAGGAGTTGGGTGGAAAGTCTATTTTTCCTAGAAAGTCTAGGAAGGAATAAGAATTGGACATGTGTCATTGAGGGATTTTAAGTAGAAGGGCTATCATGTAATTTCACATTTTAATTTTATTTTTGGAATGTATCTTCATTAACTAAAATTCCATGATTTTCGGAATTTTTATTATTTTCGAATTCAAATCTGGAAGTCAATGTGTTCATTAACTAAAATTCCATGTCACATTACATCGCATATTCCATTGTTCAAAAGATTACTGGAATTTATCAGCATGTTCTTGGTGCTGTGTTTTAACAGTTTACAGGGCTAAAGTCAATTTTTTTATAGATCCCACAATATAAAGATGGTAAAACACAGTGTATGAATCTGATTGCTGTTAAAACACAACTGTATGAATCTGAATGCTAAAACGCAACTGTATGAATCTGGTTGCTGTTAAAACACAACTGTATGAATCTGAATGCTAAAACACAAGTGTATGAATCTGCTTGCTGTTAAAACACAAATGTATGAATCTGTTTGCTGTTAAAACACAACTGTATGAATCTGAATGCTAAAACACAACTGTATGAATCTGCTTGCTGTTAAAACACATCTGTATGAATCTGGATGCTAAAACACAACTGTATGAATCTGAATGCTAAAACACAACTGTATGAATCTGCTTGCTGTTAAAACACATCTGTATGAATCTGCTTGCTAAAACACAACTGTATGAATCTGCTTGCTGTTAAAACACATCTGTATGAATCTGTTTGCTGTTAAAACACATCTGTATGAATCTGAATGCTAAAACACAACTGTATGAATCTGTTTGCTGTTAAAACACATCTGTATGAATCTGAATGCTAAAACACAACTGTATGAATCTGCTTGCTGTTAAAACACAACTGTATGAATCTGTTTGATGTTAAAACACATATGTATGAATCTGAATGCTAAAACACAACTGTATGAATCTGCTTGCTGTTAAAACACATCGTCAAGAAAACGGAGATGATAAGAACAATATTTGAATGGTGATGATGAACTCGGAGATGGTGGAGATGGAGAAGTGTTTTAATTTGATCCGGTGCTCTCCATCGTTTCTAAAGTTATCTTCTTCCATGATTGTAGTTATTTTTTGTAGGGATTGGGGTTTTCAAGATGGGTTTGGAGAGAGAGAGAGAGGGAAAATCGCTTGAATTTAGGAACTGGGCGGTTATCTAATTGATTTAAAACACAGCCATTGACAAAATTGCCCCTACTCATTTAAAACAATCAATTAATTAAACTCAAATATTACAAGATTGCCATTGATTTAATCTCAACCCTTAAACACACCAATCGGATGGACCAGATCGCTTCCTAGACTTTCTAGGAAAAACACACTTTCCGTGCGAACCCTACTATATATATATATATATATATATATATATATATATATATATATATTCATGTTTGTGCTCCGAACAACAAGTCTGCAACTAATTGAACCGAATAATTAAACACACAACATATTAATAAATAGAGTTAATTGCCAAAATCGTGCCTAAGGTTTGGGCATGTTTTCCATTTTCGTCCAAAATGACTTTTTTGTACCATATTGCCCCCAACGTTTGTAACTTTTTGTCATTTTCATCCAAATGCTTAACCAGGTTACTTTATGCCATCTGTTGAGGTATTTTTTGAAATTTATAAGTTATAAGAGAGGTAATTTGTAATTATCTCTTCTAAACATGAATAATGTGAGGGACTAAATTGTTAAAATGTTGTTTAATCACAATACCCCATGAAACACAAGTATGACTGTTCCTCAAGATAGCCACAGCTGCAAGAACTTGGAGTGAACCCGATATGCAAGGTACACTGCTTGTGCTTTAAGATAACCACAACTGCACGACGGTTGGTGATAAGTTGTTTGTATTCGGGGGCATTGATAGGAACATATCTCTTAAGGATTTGCATGTTTTGGACATATGTTAGTTGTACTAGTCTTCTACATTCGTACATGTGTAATGTCGAATTAATAAAATAGTTATGTGATATTTTCAGCCACAAATACATGGATGACGCCGTATGTAAGAGGGGAGGGTCCAGAAGCACGGGAAGGGCACAGTGCTGCGGACCTGCGGTTGTTGGGAAAAGACTTTATATTTGGAGGGTGCGGGAAATCTTCTGATACGCCTGTTGAAAAGTATTTTGATGATTTATACATTTTGAATACAGGTGAGTGTTTGTGTTTGGGTTTGGGTATCCTTTCACTTTAAATTATATCAGCATTGTAGTGTAAAATGACATTTTTATCCATTTTTTTCAGAGACAATGGTATGGAAACGAGTGGCAACAACGGGAATTCCACCAGCCAAGCGTAACAGTCATACTTGTGTTTCATGGGGTATTATGATTAACAAAATTTTAACAATTTAGCCCCTCACTTTATTCATGTTTAGAAGAGATAATTACAAATTACCTCCCTTATAATTTATAAATATAAAAAAATACCCCAATAGATGGCATAAAGTAACCGTCAGGCATTTGGATGAAAATGACAAAAAGTTACAAACGTGGGGGGCAATATGGTACAAAAAAGTCATTTTAGACAAAATGACAAACATGTCCAAGCCACAGGGACGATTTTGGCAATTATATAATACTCTAATTTAGAACATTCTTGTGCAATGTTACTTGTACACCATGCTTTTTTTATTTTACTTGAATCTTTTGTTTGTATGGTACAAGTGGGAACCTTAAAGCTTCTTTTGGAATCTTATCTTATATTTTTTATATATGAATGTTAATAGAAAAATGAAGTTTCTTTTAGTTTTTTATTGGTTCTATATACGAGCTTTTCCGATTAATGGTTATTTATGGTTATGTGGCATTGCTAATAGACATGGTTTCAAGTCCCAGCCGCAACGCGGGGATAGTTTTTCTAGTTAACTCTAATAAATATTTAGAAACCTTTATACTTTGAAGTTCAAAACCCATATTATATTAGAAATGAGTAGGCTTTATTTTGAGCTGGGTTTTAGATTTAGCATTTGGGCCAGTAAGTTTTAATGGTTTATTAGGAATTGTTATTTTTATTTAATAATTAATTAATTAACAAATAAAAAAATTGTGGAAACCAAATAAAAAAAATCGTGGAACCAAAAACCGAACCCAATTCACAATTTGGTTTCGGTTAAAAATCAAACCGAACGGTTTGTTTTACAGTTTTTATTCAGTTCCAGTTTTTTCAGAACACCACTATTCCTCATTATATAAGGTGATTCGTTATTCCCATCACTCATTAGTCACCATTACCGTAGTGTAGCGTCACATCCCCACCTCCGTCACGACCACCTAATCTGTCTCTAGTGCCACCTCCACGCATCATCACCTACCGCCATATACATATAGTGGGTGAACCTATTTTGATGTATTTCTCCTGAAACGACTCGCTTCAACCTAAATCCATTATGAACTAAACTTGTTTTACCCCAAACTAATTTTGCTCAGAACCTGTTTTAACCACAACCCGATTTAACTCGCCCATCTTATAGAACTAGTTTTCACATGTTATTCACTTTTTTTTTATCCTTAAACTAACTCGCCCATATTATAGAATTAGTTTTCACATATTATTCACTTTTTTTATCCTTAAAACGAATTGTGTTTTTATAACGTGTGAATGCTTTTTATGTTTTGCTTTTAATTTTAAAATTGATAAGGTTATCCATCGGTTCAATTACTTCATCTATTCATCATATTCTTTGAACTTTGAATTGTATATAGTCAGAATGGGGTGTTATTAATTGAGCCAGCAGCAACCCACGTGTGTACCATCAAAACCAACTTAAACGGCCACCCTGTCTAGTTCAACTACTACTACCAAGCTACCCTTATCCATCTATTCAATTTTGAAACGTACATGTGAGAATCTTCTTTCAAATATTTGTATTTTTTTAAGGGTGACTTTCTATCTACAGAACCTATTGGTTACCGGGTTCATGTCGATGACAATCCCCGTCAGCCCCGCTCTTCCGGACGCTTACTTGTGTATGTAATATTCTAGAACAAGAAAAGAAATTTGTTCTTTAGCAGTTATTACAAATGGATGTTGTATGACAAACAAACTGAATTTATAAATTTTTAGAAACGTTAAATACACATTCTTATATCTTTTAAAATATAAACTTGGTGATATTTACCATCAAACCCTCTATAATTTAAAGACTTTTAAATTTAACCCTTGTACTATTATTTTGTATTTACATACTTATATATCTCTTAAAATACGAAGTTGGTGATATTTACCACCTAACCCCCTCTGATTTAAAGGCTTTTAATTTTAACCCTTATACTATTATTTTGTATTTGCACACTTTCACTTTTGAAAATTACAATTTTAACTCTAGCTAATTGCTTCATTTTACAATTTTTAAAACTTTTAAAATGTGCATTTTTAACCCATGCACTATTACTTCATTTTACACCCCTTCAACCTTTTAACCCTCAAATTTGAATTCCAACAACACCCGACTTTTAAACTTTGCGTTTTTATCCTTGCACTGTTACTACATTAACCACCCCCTCAATTTTAAACTTTGAGCTTTTACTCCTTCATTATTACACCCTCAAGTTTTAAACTTTGCGTTTTTATCCCCTTGCACTATTACTCCATTTTTAACGCCACCACCCCCTCAAGTTTTAAACGTTGCATTTTAAGTCCTTGCACTATTACTCCATTTTTAACGCCACGACCCCTTCAGGTTTTAAACGTTGTGTTTTTAGTCCTTGCATTATTTCTCCATTTTTACCATCACCACCCCCTTCAAGTTTTAAAGTATACATTTTTACTCTTTGCACTATATATTACTCCATTTTTACACCTCCTCAATTTAGAAATTTCATATGGTTAATGTATCACATAACGGTAGAATTAATATATTTGATATTTGCAATATACCTGCGCCGCAACGCGCGCAGATCTAATTGCTAGTTTTTAGTTAAATGTGTTCGTCAAAAGTCAAGTAACCTTGTTTATGTTTTATTAGGTAAGATAAATATTCTAAAGTACAAATAACATCATTTCATATTTTCTAAAGACTAGCAGGGTGTCTGCGTGATACTGCATAGGCGATGCTTAGCATTGCGATACTCGTTTCTAGTAGTTTTCTTATTTGTATAATATATATTGTAGCATTATTATGGTGGCTATGTGCCATAAGTGAAGCAATGGGTAAGTCAATTTCATTGTGGTGTGCATAGTTCGGTTGGTTCAGTTATTATCCTGAATTGAAGTAATTGGTTAGTCTATTTGGTTAATCAATCATTTTTTGGTTAATTAGTTCAGTTTATTCGGTTAGATTGATAGTTTTTTTTGTTACTCTAATTTTAGTAGATAGTCAAAACCAAACTTTGTCTAAAACATTTTCTTAGAAACACATAAAATTGAGGTGTAAATACTTAAAATGGATGTATAAATACATGAAATACAAATATAAATACAAGAAATGAAGGCATAAAATATGAAATTTATGAACTGGATGTATAAAAGCTAAAAATATATAAAAATATAAATAATCGGTTCGGTTAATTTTGGTAAACAAAGCTATATAAAAAATGATCACCTGTTTTTGGTTAATTCGGTTTTTGACTAATCGTCTTTCTGCTAATCAGTTTGCAGTTAAATCAGTTTTTGTTGATTTCAGTTCAGTTTCATCTGTTTTCAGTTAACGATTTAATTATTGCTCACTCCTAGACCCTATTAATGACATAACATATCAATTTTTTAATTAAAAACTATATCTATGCTATACTCAAATTAAAGTGAATAAAATGTTTGTTTTTTTGTGTATTTTTTTTTAAAATAATATTAGCGTACGAAGAAGTTATGATCATTTAAAATTTGTGGGGTAGTTAATTTTCTATAAGGCGATAAAATGTAAGTACTAACTAATTATCTATAATTTGGTTAAAGATTAGGGAATTAAAGTGTAACTAAAATCAAGGGATTAAAGTGTAATTAGTGTTTGAAAAACTAATCTACCCTAATTTTGGGTTGTACATTATGCATTAAACTAAAAAAAGTACTTAACTTTTGGTATCTTAAAATGTGTTTTCCTCGTACGTTATAATATAGTATAGATAGAGAGAAAGGCTGATGGCCTCTTGACCTAGTGTCAACAGATGTTTATAATCAAAGTAGTGTAAGTTCAAATTTCATATTGTGGTGCAAGTTCAAAGTGATGGCCTCTTAACTATCCTGTTGCATGGCCCCTGATCGATCTTATTTCATTACCAATCACCTAATCCAATTTGCTGGCAATAGTCATTTAATTAACGCTAGGAACGAAAAGCGTGTTAACTTCATAAATTAGAGGTGATATTCATAATTTATGAAACCTAAGAACAAAAGGTGAAATAGCGTAAACCCACAAAAAAATTTCGTGGAATGTAATCTTTTTATGTTTTGTTATACATACAAGGAATATACAAATAATGTGAGAATATGAAAAACGAATCTCTTTTCATATTTGATTTAACCAATGTTATTAATGATAACTCACTTTTCATCTCTCTCATACTTCACCTCAGCGTCACGTTACCACTCTTTCCCTCCTTATCTTCCCTTCACCTTCCATTTTATTTATTTTTTATTCAATCCATTTAATTTATTTTTATTAAACTAAAAAATGAAAATAATTTTTCTCAAACAAATACAAAAAAATTCATTAATATTAAAAAATTACATATCAAAGAACATAAAAAAATGAAAATAACTTAAATAATAAGCGAGAGTAAAATAGAAATCCTCAACCACCGAGTCGTCGGAGATGGAATCGGCTCGTCAAACTAGAACTGCAAGTAGGGTTTTAAAAGCCGGATCGGACCGGCCTATCGGAACAGGAACCGGAGGTTGAACCGGTAACCCGGCGATTGGACCGATAAACTAGCCGGTAGAGCCGATTTTTTGATATATTTTTCAGGTTTAACCCTGTTAATGTTTATAATATTTACGACACCTCCCGGTTCTTATGTCTAGTCCAACTGGTCCGACTGGTGAACTGGTAAGAAGACAGGTCCGACGTCTGGTCCTATTTTGAAAACGTTGCCTGCAAGCCAAGTTGGAATAATTCTTAGCATTTGCCATGCTGAAATGTGCTTAAATACATTTCCCTGGGTCATTTGGTACATGTGAAGGGCCTCGTTCATTTCCTTTTCCTCGGTTACAGGGTCGTCGAGATTCATGACACGGTAGAATAGTTGGTCAAATATCCTAACATTTCGGTTCACAAGTGTGACATCCCGGAAACTCAGGTATCCTTCCTGGTTCAGTTCTCGTTATATATTTATATAACTTTGTCTATGTTTATAATTAAAATTTAAAAAGCTTGTGTCACGGATAACTAGTAGCGTATTAGTTTATAACAACCCTCTAAAATAATTCCGACACCCCTAATATATTTAAAATGTCCCTAGCGAAAACCGGACCCTAAATACCATATATAATTAAAAATAAAATAAAAACAAGATTTCTCGCCTGCGGGCCGCGAACGTGTTAGCGGTGACCTACGCGGGCCGCGACAGCTAAAATCTCAGGCGAAACCCTAGCGTGCCACGTGTCCCAATCCGTGTCAAGTCTACGAGTTCGAATCAGCACAACTAAAGCCTAGACCCCTAGGTAGCGGGCAGCGTAAGACGACCCTTGAGTCTTCGCGAGCCACGGGGGACTGAGAAATCAACACTATAAATAGATGGCATCCGCCGTTCATTGAAATCGTTCAAAATCTCTTTTCTCTCTCAAAATTCTACGTAGTATACATAATTCCCGGGCATAATACCCCCTAAATAACGGAGTTCTGCCTCGTTGTAAGTATCATAACCCCCGATTACGTATTAGATACGCTGTCCGATTGATCTAGGGTTCCGTAACGGCTGTCGTGGTTCTGCCCGGCGTAGTCATTGGAATGTCGTCTCGGGGAGGGTATTACTAATGCAAATATTGGGTTATTATACTAACGCGTGTGCATTGTGTAATTAATAGATAATCACCAGGAAATCACAAAGGAAAACCCTAAGATAGCAATGTGAGTAATCCTCTTTTTGTGTAAACCTTTTTGTGAGTAATCTCCTTTTCGTAAATTGTTTTTACAAAACCTCAATTATTTTAAAGTATAATTAATAGTGATTCAGTATTTGTATTCTACAACTATCGTCGGTATGTTGGGGTTTTGTATACAAAATTTGTTACTACACTGTGAGTAGTAACATGACCACAAGTCGGGTTGACAGTACCGTGGGTGGTAATTAAAGTAGATGGAAACAAATGTAATTGCGCGACCGCCCTCAATACTGTAAAATGGTTTTACTTATTTTGATTAAACTGGGATTCACTCACCAGTATTTCCCACTGACAAAATGTTTTTAAACGCGTTTCAGGTAACAAAATGTGAACGCCAAATAGAAGCCAGCTGGACAGCACTGAAGGCTTGGAAAAGTGGCTATAAAGTTACCTAAATAAAGAGATGTTTTTATTTAAATAAAATAGGGTTTACCCCTATGAAAATGTGTGTACTAAAAACTTGGGAATTTCCCACGTGTTTAATATTATAAAAGTGTGGTATTTTACTCTGATAAAATATTTCCTCACTACGGTCCTGATGAAATTTCCGCTGCCAAACTGATAAACACCGATACCACTAAAACTGGTCGCGGCCGCCCGTTCCCGGGTAATTAGGGGACAGGGGTTGCGACAGAAGGTGGTATCAGGGCTAAGCCACTAATTCAGCCACATAAGTGTTCTGCTGACACCAAAATATTATTCAAAATATTAGGAAATTTTCTACGAAACTACGTGCATATCTGTATATTATTGTTTTGTGTTATTTGACTATTTGTTAGTTTACAGTATGAGCAACCAAGGACCTTCAGACACCTATCGTCAGTTGTCCAGCTCACCTAGGGACGAAGGCACATCTTCACAGCCTACCCTCTCAGGGTATTCAGCTGACAATGAAGATGGGATATTCGTGTTCAAGTCCCAATCTGAAGAGACATTCCCACCTAAGAAGAGAGGATGGTTCAGCAGAGGAGCGCATGAACGTAGAAAAAGGATGAAAAAGTTACAACAACAACGAGCTTTAGCAGCCGTTAAGAGAGAAACAGATGCTCACTATAACAACCCGCTTTTTGGAAAGTCAAAGTACAAGTCAAAGTCAAAGGAAGAAAAGATTGCTAATTGCGATCTGTCACTCCTTGCTTAACCATCAAATCATACTTTTGACTTGTAATCGAATTCTATTATTTATTTGTTTTAGTTGTATTATGTGGAGTATCTATTGATAATCGAGGTTTAATCGATAATCGATTTATCGCATCGCTATCGCATTCGCTACTCGAATTATGTGTTCTGGATATTGTTTTACGTGTGTGTGCTATTATGTGTTACTTGTGCATGTGATGTTTATGTTGAGGTGTTTAATCGCAATCGCAATCGCAATTCTATCGCAATCGCAATCTAATCGCAAACGCTAAACGCAAGTTATTTATAGTGATTGTATGTTAGATATAGTAGTTAAGTTATTTATGTAACTAATGGTTAATACTATCGCATCGCTCACTCAAATCGCATCGCATCGCAATGCTCAACACGCGAATCAAAACGACAAAACTCAACACGCCGGACACCTGGATCGAATGGCCAACCGATCGAGTGGCCATCCGATCGGATTGCCATCCGATCGAACCGCCATCCGATCGGTGGCCAATCCGACACTTATGCACTTTCCTCTTTTGGAAACCCTATAAATACCCTCCTGTCACATCACTTGTGATGTGATAGCTCCCTCATTCGACCAGCCGCACTCAAGACCTCTTTTCTCTCGATTTCTCATGATTCTTGTAAGTTTTCAACTCAAATCTTGTACTTCTATGATCTACACGCACTTCTTCATCATTTTCATCTTTGAATCTTAACTTTTAACCGTGAAATCAACGGATTTGAGGTGTTCTAGGGTGATGTCATCATGGAGTTCTTATGAACTTCAAGATTTGGCTTCATTCCACCAAGAACAACTTAGATCTGAAAGATTTCCACATGAATAAACAATGATTTTGCATAGATCTAAACATTTTCAAAGTTAAAAGGATTGAAAGATGGTTTTCCAACTTTCTTTCAACTCTTTTACACTCGATGCACTCAAAACCGGTAGAACCGGAGCTCGTTCTGATCTTCTACTCTTTCTCAATGATGAGTTGGTTCAAGATCTGGTTACTATCAAGGAGACAACCGATTTCGGGTTAAACAAGAATAACCGTCATGAACCAGTAAAATTATCGGATTTGGGTGATTCCTGTTCGATCAGACGACTTGGGACTTGACGAGGTTCTGTTGTTTAGTACGTTATCAAACCGTCTCTAACAAACCGCAAACTTTCAAAATAATCAAGTTCAAAACGATCAGATGCGTTGGGACGGATTGCCGTCCGATCGGATTGTCGTCCGATCGGATTGTCGTCCGATCGAACTACAATCAGATCGGATTGCACTTGAGGTTCAACACTTAAAAAATTTTCAAACATGTTCAAAAGATTGCTATCTGATCGGATTGCTATCCGATTGAGTGACCATCCTGCTGTGAACTTGTGCTCACTAAGTGTCCTGCCAATCAGATCGCAATCCGATCGAACGACCGTTCGATCGATCGACCTGAAGGGTAGAGATACTTCTCTGTTTTCAAAATACTACAACGAAAACTTCAAAGCCATCATACACAAGCACATCCTTACCAATGAATGTCAATCCGACCGAATGACCATCCGATCGGATTACCGTTCGACCCTTGGTCACTTTTCACCGTTTTACGCACCGCTCTTCGCTTATGCTATTGTTAACTGTTCAGGCTAATCACTCTAGCGCTCCCTTCAATCCATTCTCATCGCTGTGAGTATACTCGATCCCTTTTTGCTTTATGCACTTTTGGGTGTTACATACGTTACTTATTCTAAATCACATCAATCACACAACGCAAACACTATTTATACGCTGACCGTTACTGCATGATACATGTTACTCGATGAATGCTTGTATGTTATATTAACACAGTGATTGTTGCCTGACGCCTTAGCAACGATAGTACTATTTGTTTGGACTCAGCACCTGTCGTGGACAGGGGTTGTTAAGATTACCTCTCACATGTCACGGTGGTGATATGTGTTGCACATTCTACAACTCGCAGTCTAGTCTGTGCATATTTCATTATCGATAACCTACTAGCTTCGCATTATACATGTTACATGCTGGTGACGCGTAAACGCTTTCGAACTCTATTATATCTATTAAACTTGTATGCTCACCTTTACACTATGTGTATTGACCTCTATTTTAACATATGTGACAGGTGCTTAGGATGCTGTGTTTTGCTTGCTATTTGATGGAACCGAGTAGGAGAGTCTAGAAACAAAGACAATTTATTAAATCTGAATTGTCGGAACATATTTTGTTTTGAGGATATCTATGTCTATAATAATTTGATTGCTTGGTAGGTTATGGTATGGGACATAATATTAACTATCTGGTAATCTAGTTGTTATGGAATTTCTCTTGACAATCTGTTTCGCTCAGTGCCATGCCCCGATGTTTCTGTCATCGGTTGGGGTGTGACACTCACACCCAGGATATGCTCAATAGGAGTCTAGCAAACTTTCATATCTTAGCAACTACAGCTGCAGACCCTAATCTAGAGCAACTCATAGCACCCCAACCATTACCCTTGTTTCCCACACAACCAATGGAGATTGAAGTCAACTCGGAAAACCAAATCCCAGCACCCGCTTTTGACCCGACCGAGATACCTAGAGTACCAGCACCCTATCCCTTAGACCCAAACTACGACCCGTCGTTTGAAGACCATAGGGATTACCAGCAATGCTACCCAATACCAGATGAACCCATGCCAAACCTAGCAGCCTACCCAGATCTAGACCCTCTAGACCCCTATTATGATAATGACCAATTCATCAGGGAAATTCTAGAGAACCCGTACCCTTACCAAGAACCCATGCCCCAGTTCCCAAACCCTGTACCAGCCCCTGCACCACCCATGAGCACAGAAAATGTGCAGGAACTCTAAACCTTTGGTGAGGAGATTTTATAAGGAAGTGAAAAAATGAGGCAGATAGGGGAACGACTCGTGTGGAAATATGACGAGCGTAATATGGATTTTTTGATGAACCCCTATCATTAGTAATCATAGTAATAATATAATATATATATTATCTGCCCTGGTCAGGTTACTACCCCAGATATCACAATCAAGAAGTATATCCGTGCTCTTCCGGATTGCGTTGTAGACTTTGTTCAGGCTGCAAAGACGACAACAATTGAGGAAACCTACCTGCTCGCCCCTGAGATCAACGATAAGCGAGTCAGGGCTGGTTATTTTGACAAAGCTGCCAAGAATCTACATCAAGTCACCGCTGCTCCCACCACTGAATCTACCGCCGCACCGCAATCTTCAAAGATCTCACGCCGCAAGAGGAAGAATGTTGGGATTGAACCCTACCAAAGGAACAGATAATTAAAGCCAAAACTGGATCAGAGCAGTGGATCCAGAATAAGCAGATATTATGTATACAAGTCTCTCCCCTTGAAAGTGGTTTCAACATCTCCTGACCTCCTATCTACTAATCGTACAAACTGCTGACCTACAAACTGCTGATCAAGTAAAAGACTGATGAAAGATTAAAACTATGCTGTTCAATCTACTGCCTTGAGTCAAGCTTTGCTGATCATGACAAGTACTGCTGGGTTCACATCAGTGGAAGGATGCAGCAGTAGTTTAGATGTCTTTATGTAATGAAATGTAATAACAGTAGTTAGCATAGCAGAGGTTGTATAGATCAGAGGTTAGAGTTTGTTAGGAGGTTAGATGTCACTTTCATGGTGACGTCAGCTTAGATGCTTCAGTGGTTTGCTCGTGCCTATAAATAGAACAGTTCTCTGTACTGTTCTATTAGCTCTTTCACTATCTTCTTCCTGCACGAACAAATACTGTGAGCTCAGGCTGAGGGGGAGTTTGTTGCATACTTTCAAATTGTAATCGTTGTTGAAATTAAATTCAATCATTCGGTTCAATGTTAAACTTGTATGTTAAAAGCAATTCTCCTGTTTGATTGTGAAAAGTTTGCTTCCATCTTAATTCCGCTGCACAACTCATTCATCTTCATCTTATTTCAAACGTGCAACACAATCAAAACCAAACTCAGATCCTAACAATTGGTATCAGAGCTTGGACAGTCAAATTTGATTTAACAATTATTTTGACGTAAATAGTTCAGCTCATAAAAGTTGATACTGATAGTTTGTTCGTTTTGTTGAAAAACAGAGAAAGGTTTAATCACCATCAAAGTTGATTAATCAGTGCCTGTAAAACAACCAGGATGGCGTCACAATCACAAGATGATAAGAATAACATTGGCTCTCTTTTCAAACCACCCATGCTTAAACGTAATGAGTACAACATCTGGGAGAGAAGGATGGGTCACATCCTTGCTCAACAGAACACTGGATGTTGGAGGTCTGTTGTTTTTGGCCCCCATGTTCCTATGGTGCCTAGTGCTGAGGATGCAAAGAAGTTCGTTCCTAAACCAACTGAGAACTATACTGAAACTGACTTTCAAAAGTTCGAACTCGATGCCAAAGCATTTAGCATCATAGCATCAGCATTACCTAATGAGATTTATGCTAGACTGTTACATTGTAACAGTGCCAAAGAATTATGGGATGCACTTAAGGAACAATTTGGGGGAACTGAAGAAGTAATTGAGAACAATAGGGAAATTCTGAATCAGCAGTATGAAACCTTATGTCACATTAAGGGCGAATCATTGACCCAACAGTTTGAACGTTTCAGTTGTCTCATTAGTGAGCTAAGACTTGTTAAAGTTGAAATTCCAAAATCAACACAAAATAAGTCAATACCAGAGGGAGTAGAAACTGAAGGTGAACAGCTAAGTGCTGAAACAGTGGATGAGGTGACTGAAGCAGTGGTTACTGCAGTTGCTGGTGAACTACTGCTGGGAGAAAATTCAGAAACCCTAATTGAACCACTGTCCGACCCCTGGTCCAAAGAAGACAAGGAAGAGAAGAAAGCAGGTGAGAAAGAAGTAAGAGCTGATGATGAAGAGGATCATCAATGTGATTGTGCCATGATGGCTGCTGCCAAGGTATCACCTCAAGTTCTTGAAAAACTGTGTTCAGAAAAATGCATTATTGCATTTGCTAACATCAAAGAGGTAAATGAAAACCTTAGGGATAAAGTCTTAACTGATGAAGTCAAATTTGAAAAGTCATTAAAAGAACTTAGAAACAAATTGGCAGAAAAAGATAAAGAGATCAGCAGTCTCAAAGAACAGCAAAGCATAACCAAAACTCAACTCCAAACTATGGTAGAAAAATACCAAGTTTGCAAAAAGGAGTTGGAGTCCACCCAGATCACCTGTGAAAGATGGGTGGAATCTTGCAAAGGGTATGAGGTTATGCTTGAGAAACAGCTTGAAAGCAACGTTAAGTTTGGTATAGGGTATATAGAAAATATGATGATCTTGAAAACACTGCTGGAAAACAAGCTGGCTCATCTGAAATTATACCAACCAACAAGAATGGCCAAGAGGTTAAAATAACCGACAAACTTGGTAACAAAATCACTTTGGAAAGATCTGTGGGATCCTCAACTTTTGAGGAAATTGAGAAATACTAATTTAAACCCACATGGTCTGATGAGTGTGACATTCTTGAAAATTTCAAGCCTATGGACTTTACAACCACTGATGATGTCACAGCTCCAAAAGCAAAGGTCATTCCTATCAAAGACATCCCAACAGTGGTTCAAAACTCTGTTGCAAAGGAGTCTGAGAAAAGGAAGAAAAGAGAAAAGGTCAAAAACGTTTTTTGTGAATTTTGTGAAAAGAGAAATCATCTAACAAAAGACTGTTTTCATCTAAAAGCATATGATCTAAACAAAACAAGTGTCATTGTTCCTGCTGAAAGCTGCACCGTCTGTGGTAAAACAAACCACAAAACTTAAGCATGTGTGTATCTCAAAAACTTTTATGTTAAAAAGAATGAGTACACTGCTAAAACATCCTTGAGTCCATCAACATCATCTGTCAAATTCACCAAGAATCAACCACTGTTTGTGCCAGTCCAAACAGCTGTTACAAAACAGCTGAATTAAACATCTGTCCAAAGAGATGTTCAAGTGACTGATCCACCCCCTGCCAACTAATTCAGAAAAGGCAAGGGACAATCATCTTACCAAAGGATTCCACACGTTTATGAGACCTACAAAAGGCCCTCTAAACCAAGAGTGAACAAGCATCCTTTTGGTTATCAGCAGGTGATTGGTCAAAACCCACAACAGTGGTTAGAGAAATACAGTCCTAAAACTGTCCAAACCCCTGACCTAACCACTGTCCATTCATCTGAACTCATCCCAGACACTGTTGAAACCCCATCCAAAGCCTTATTGGCTTTGGAGACCCTAATGAACTAATCCTTTTACTTCATGTGCAGGGAGCTTCTGCATGCTTAGATAGTCTTTGGTATGTAGATAGTGGAGGCTCCAGGCACATGACAGGATGTAAAGCCCTTCTCAAAGATTTCAAAATTCATGGAGGGGGTGATATATCCTTTTGTAATAATAGTAAAGGGAAAGTTCTGGGGTCTGGTACACTACAAACTGGAAATGTAAAATTTGAAGATGTCAATCTGATAGACAATCTAAAATTCAACCTCCTAAGTGTTTCACAAATGAGTGATAAGGGGTATGGGTCATTCTTCACAAAGGAGTGTTGTAGGATTGTTGGACCAGAAATGGTTGTAAAGATTGAAGCAATAATAAAAACTGGAAAAACAAAACTTGTTGCTCAAATAAGTGGCAATGTTTATGTTGTTGATATGTCAAAAGAGTGTCCCAGAACTGATGCCTGTCTGTTCTCAGCTGCCTCTAACAAAGAGACAGAACTTTGGCACAGAAGACTGGGGCACACAAATCTCAAGACAATCACTAAAATTTCCAAAAATGGCCTAGTAAGAGGCTTACCACAAAAAATGTTTTCATGTCCTGAGCATTGTGTTTCCTGTTTAAAAGGAAAACAACATAAAAGCTCCTTTAAGTCCATTGAAGAGTCCAAAACAACCCAGTGTTTGCAAATGCTGCACATGGATTTGTTTGGCCCAGTTCAAGTCATGAGTCTCAAGAAGAAGAGATATTGTTTGGTTATAATTGATGACTTCTCTAGGTTTACATGGACTTTCTTTTTACACTCAAAAGATGATACTGCAGGCATTTTGCAAGACTTTGTGACACAGGTTGAAAAGCAATTTGACCTTCCAGTAAAAGTCTTCAGGAGTGACAATGGCACAGAATTCAAAAATAAGGAGTTGGATGCCTTCTGTGTGAAGAAAGGGATTGTAAGGCAGTACAACATCCCTAGAACACCAGAGCAAAATGGGGTAGTTGAAAGAAAGAATAGGACACTGATTGAAGCTGCAAGGATCATGCTTGCTGACTCAGGTTTGCCTTTGACCTTCTGGGCAGAGGCAGTAAACACTGCTTGCTATGTCCAAAACAGAGTTTTAATAAACCCCAGGCACAAAAAAACTGCTTATGAAATTCTGTATAAAATCAAACCACTGATCTCATACTTTAAAGTATTTGGCTGCCCATGCTTTATTTTGAATTTAAAAGATTCTATCTCAAAATTTGCAGCCAAAGTAGATTGTGGTTATCATCTGGGATACTCAACCACTGCCAAGGCCTACAAAGTGTTTAATACACGGACCAAAGCAGTGGAGGAGACTTTGAATGTAAAGTTCAATGAACTTTCATCAATGAAAATCCCAGCAAATCCTGCAGATTTGTTTGATCTTGATAAATTCACTTTTGAAAATACTGCTGTCAAGACTAACAATGCAGGTCCATCAGAGGATTCAACACTAGACTATGGATATGAAATCATCATTCCTCAAAAGTCTGTCAGAATGGGAAGAGCAGCAGATGTTCAAAACAGCTGTCAAAGCTCAACCACTGCTACCTCAACAGTTGTTGACCAAAGTAGCCCCTTAACCACTGCTTCCACATCATCAAGCACTGTTGATAAAAGTCCTCAAACAGTGGATAAAAGTCAGCATGTGTCCACACCATTACCTCCAATTCCACCACCTTTTGAAGCCACTACTGGATTATCAAAGTCACCAGCAGTGGTTGGCTCAGATGATTCACATCTGTAGCCATCCCCACTCAATGCCATTGTTCCATACCAAGGAGAGCTCATCTTCTTGAAATCTCATCCACCAGACCAAATTATTGGCAACATCAATGAAGGGGTGCTCACAAGAAGTCTATCCCAAAACATTTGTCTTTTTGCTGGTTTTCTATCACTCCATTAGCCAGTCAAGTACCAAGAGGCACTGAAAGACAACAGCTGGGTAGAATCCATGCAAGAGGAGCTCCAACAGTTTAGAAGACAACAAGTATGGGAGCTTGTTCCATTGGCGGAGGGTGTAAAATGGGTCTTCAAAAATAAAACTGATGAAAGGGGTATTATTGTCAAAAATAAAGCTAGGCTTGTGGTTCAAGGGTACATACAAGAAGAGGGGATTGATTATGATTAAACATTTGCCCCTGTTGCAAGACTTGTAGCAATCAGACTATTTCTGGCCTTTGCTGTCAACCACAACATCAAGGTGTACCAAATGGATATCAAATGTGCATTCCTCTATGGTAAGATTCAAGAAGAGGTATATGTTTGTCAACCTCCAGGTTTTGAGGATCCATTTAATCCAAATCATGTCTACAAGCTGAATAAAGCTTTGTATGGCTTGAAACAAGCACCAAGGGCCTGGTATGAAACTCTCTCCACCTTCCTACTATCCATTGGGTTCACAAGAGGTAAAATAGATAAAACACAATTTTTAAAATGGAGAGGAAAGGATTTGATGATTGTCCAAATTTATGTGGATGACATCATTTTTGGAAGCACATGTAATAAAATGTGTGAAGAGTTTAGGCAACTCATGACAGCTGAGTTTGAAATGAGTGCAATGGGTGAACTCCAGTGCTTTTTTGGTCTCCAAGTAAGGCAACTGCAAAATGGCACTTTCATCCATCAAGGCAAATATGCCAAAGAACTTTTAAAGAAATTTGATATGGATGATTGTAAGCCATGCAGTACACCCATTGCAACCAATAAAGTAGTCATATCTGATGAGAAGGATGAATTGGTTGATCAAACTTTATATAGAAGCATGATTGGGTCTTTATTGTACCAAACTGCATCCAGGCCAGATATCATGTTTGCAACATGTGTTTGTGCCAGATCCCAATCAGCCCCTAGAAACTCAAACATTATTGCTGTAAAAAGGATATTCATATACCTAAAAGGTGCTCCCACACTTGGTATCTGGTATCCAGCTGATGGTAAAATTGAGCTTTCAGGTTTCTCAGATAGTGACTTTGCTGGATGTGACAAGACAAGGAAGTCCACTTCAGGAGGGTGCCAATTCCTAGGCAATTGCTTAGTATCTTGGCAAAGCAAATAGCAAGCAGCTGTTTCCACATCCACTGCTGAGGCAGAATACATAGCTGCTGCAAGCTGTACAGCCCAACTGCTCTGGCTTCAAAATCAGTTGCTGGATTTTGGTATCACTGCCTTAAAGACACCACTCATGTTGGATAGCCAGGCAGCAGAAAATATCATCAAAAATCCAGTTTCTCACTAAACCACCAAACACATTGACATCAGACATCACTTTGTGAGGGATTGCTATGAAAAAGGTTTGATTTCTCTGCATCATGTTCCAACTAAAGACCAGCTGGCAGATGTGCTCACAAAAGCATTAGATACATCCACCTTTGAAAGATTGGTCTCTAGGATTTGCATGCTAAACATGGAATCACAAGCAACATCATGTTTTTCTATGAATAAAAGCATTAAAATGTTTTCAGAAAATCAAAAATCCATCCTTAAAAATAGCTAAAAATGAAGTTTTCATTAAAATCCTTAAAAGTCTGCCATAACCACTGCTTGTTCAAAAGTCTGCTCTACTTCAAAGTCTGTCCACTGCTGAAAGTCATCCCCTGTTCTCACATTTCCTTGGTAAACACTGTTGTTCAAAATCAGTGTTCTATCCACTGATAGTGAAAATCATCCACTGCTTCCATTTGTTACCGTTGTAACCACTGCCTTTCATCAGTAGTTTTCATAAAAGTACTATCCTTCGTTTCATCAGGGGTTGGCACGTGGACAGTACATAGCGGCCAGACTTTTTGTAACCGCTGCCACATCAGCATTCACTTTTTCACCATAAAACCTTTTCAAAACCCCAAACAGGGTTTTACTGTCGAATTGAATTCATAAAAATTCTCTTCTCAAAGCAGTTTTTCTCAAATTCCTTCACAACCTTCTTCGATCATCATCTCCAAAATGACAAAATCGAAGTCATCTGCAAAACCCACTTCAAAATCATCTTCCAAAGAGGCCTCTCAAAAGGCTAAACCCATCGAAATCCCACACAAACCATCTCACAACCTTCTGGGTCTTCTCACAAAACCCGGCACCACTGATGTTTTCGAATCCATCATTGATATCATGTCTGCATCAAAGTATAAAACTTTGTTAACAGCAGATGCACCAATTTACTTGGCGACCCAAAGAGAGTTCTGGAAAAATGTAACCCTTGACAAACAAGGGGAGACTGTCATAGCCATTAACTCTTCTCTAAAGGGTAAAGCTGTCAAAATTTCACCACAATCCATCTCGGAAGTCTTTCAACTCGATAATCAGAAAGGTAAAACTAACTTTCCTAAAAACGAGTTAAAAATTGACTTTATTGAAAGAGGGTATGCAGATACAATGATGAAGAGGGATACCTTACAAAAAGGTTTCTTCCCCCTGCAACAAGGTTTTTATTCCATACCCTCCTAATGTGTGTTTCAAACAAAACCACAGCTTTTAATGAAATACCATTAAAGATTCAAAATCTGGGGTATGATATTCTTCAAGAAGAAAATTTTAATTATTCTCAGGTAATCTTTAATGATCTGGTTAAAAATGTTGAAACGAAGGCATTCTTACTGTTTCCAAGATTTCTAAGTTATTATTTTGAAAAGAAACTTGGTAAGAATGATTCTTCTGCAATAAAATAAGGTGAATCTCTTCAGATGCACAGTTTAACTGCTGAAACTTTTACACGGATGTCAACACCTTGCAAAACACAAGCAGAGGTGCCTGAGCAGAATTTAGCAGCTACCACTGCTCCTCAGGTATCTGCTGCTGAGCCTACTGCTCAAGGTGATCAAAGTAGCAAAAAAACTGCTTTGAAACCCACACCTACAATCCACAAAAGGCCAAAACAAAAGAAAATCCAAAAACCCCCCAAACCCATCAAAAAGGCAACTCTGGAGGATGAGATACCAGAGCAACTGCCAGTGACAGCACAAAAGTCACAAGAAACCACTGCTGCTTCTTCCTCACAGTAGTTGGTACAAATATCTCAACCCATAACTGAAACTCCTCCTGTTTCTTCTAAAAAAGAACAGGTTGTACATATAGGGACACCACAATATGATGCTCTGGAATCACTTGCTTCCATCATCCACAGCCCAATGCCCGGGGCAAATTCTCTTTCTACACCAAACCTCACATCCACAATTCCCCCACCAACTAAACTTTTGTTGGATGCTATTGATTTGAACCAGGCACAAACCAGTCCTTCTCAATCACCTGTCAATGAGAATATCAATCATAGTTAACCCACCAACAATGCCTGAGGAGGTTACACCCCTTGAGTTATAAGTAACTCTTGGTGGTAATCTAAGTGAAGCAGCCACTACAAGTGTTGAACCCACTGGTTTGCATTTGGACAGTGGTTACATCAATAAGACTTCCTTGGAGGCAATTCCTTCCATATCACCTCTGACATCCACCAGTGGATTTGTTTTGACCACCGGCAACATCAAAAGGTTGTCAGGTGTTGAAGGAAGAAGACCCCAGTACCAAGAAAAAGGGGCATCAGTGGTTAATGTTTGGAGTACACTCCCTACCTCAACCACTGATAAAACCACTGCTAGTGGGAAATTAGATGATCCCATTAAATTGGGTGATGGTTTAAAGTACCTGGAATTGACGGAACGTGTTGATAAACTGGATACTTCGGTTGCAGAAATCAAAGAAATGCTGCAACAGTTGTTAAAAGTACAAAAGGTGCAATCCACTACTGTTCCACCTCAAGCACCTGCTCCACCACAAGCATCTGCTGCAAATGAGATATGGAACCTCTTCCAACCTTTTCTCCAACAACAAAAACAAATGGCTGACCAGCAACATGCAAAACATGTCCAAGAGCTGAGAAACACAATGGAGTCTAGGTTCAAGAACACACAAGCTGACATCAAGGCTATAAAGGCCCAACTACTGAAAACCACTGGCACTGCTCCTCCAACTGTTCTCTTTATTGATCAACTACCCCCAGATAATGCCAAAAAGGGGGAGAAAATTCAGGAGTGGAAAAAGAAGGGAATAGATGATGGTCTTTACATTGAACCAGAAAGGGATGCTATGACCAGAAAAATTCCTTTGCCAGATGGTAGCAAGAAGGTTGATGTTACCCAAAATGCACTTGATGAAGGAGTAGCAAGTGTAAAAAGGGACAGAGCGGCAAAGGATATGTCAAGGTGGAATGAGGAGAAAAGAGCTTACATGGAGCTGAATGCGCAGGGTTGTTCTGGGCTAAAGGATGTTCAAAATCCGATGCCAAAAAGAAATCCCACTAGAAAAGTGAGGGAACCCAAGTCCACACCATCCAGACTCACAAAGCATACTCCAAAACCACCGTCCAAAAGCCCCCAACATCAAACCTCCACCCAAACGGTTGTTGTAACTCCTGCTGTATCAACATCTGCTGGTACTCCAGTTTTTTCAACATCTGCTATCACTTCAACACACACCACGTCAACATACACCACAACCACTGCCTTATCACCACCACCATCACCACCAAAAACAACATCACCACCATCGCCTCCTGCCAAAAAGCAGAAGACAGCAGATGTTACAACATCTGTTGTAATGACAACAGTGGTTGAAACACCAGTTGTTTCAACAGCTGTTAGTCAATCACAAATCACTACCACTCAATCCACCACCACTGATCCACCCAAAACATCATCTGCCTCTCCTACAATAAAAAGGAGAAGGATTTTCATACCGGATGATGATTCTCCATCACCACCACCAACATCTTCAAAATCTCTATCACTTGTTACAATACCCAAGCCTGTTCCTCTCTCATCAGCTCAAATTCAAAAGCCCTTACCTCCTGCAGGTGTTCAATTCCCTCTTGAACTTATAGCAGTCAGAGAAGAAATCAAGTCTTTTTATTATGAAGATGACCCTGCTAAAAGGAGTTTGCCATCAGTTAAAGGATATCCAAGGCCAAACAATATTGAAGAATATTTGAAAGTCAAAGCTAAACAAGCAGAGGATATCTCAAAAAGAAATGCATAAGGAAAATCTGATAGAGAAATTCAGCAGAATTACCAATTCTTGCTCACACAAGTCAGATCCTTAGAGCAATTTGAAAAAAATGTTTGTCAACAAATCTCAGAGAGAGCAGATGAAACTCTAAGAAAAGACTACATTGAAAGCATCATGGCAACCAAGAAGTACAAAGGAGAAAAACACATGTACAAAGAGTGGACCATCCCTGAGCTTGAAAATGAAGCAGCCAGGATTCAAGAAATGATCAAGAATAAGGTCAAGCACACTCCTCCAGATTGGGTAAAGTTCAAAAAGAATGTACCTGATAAAAAGGTAGAGCTGAGGAGAATGAAAGAGGAATTAGTTGCTGCTGATTATGGGTCTTTGAATCAAGTGTTGAGATGGAAAGAAGATAAAGTCAGGGCTACCTACAAAAGTTTGGAGAAATTAAGAAAGACAGATCCTACTGCTCCACAAAAGCCTGACTACCCTGAAGCAGAGGTTTCAAAAAGACCATCAAAGCTGCAAATCAGGAGATCCACTGCTCCAGCTGGTGCAGCCATCTTTAAAAGAAGGCCACAAAAACAGTTGGGTGCTGAAACAATCCAAGAGCTAATAGAAGGTGATGACCTTGTAAAAGAAGGCATAAAGAAAATGATTGTAGAGACTCTTGGTTTAGATCAACCTGCAAGTACTGCTCAGACAGTCATCAATAGGCCAGC
Source organism: Helianthus tuberosus (assembly GCA_030545235.1). Lineage (NCBI taxonomy): Eukaryota > Viridiplantae > Streptophyta > Magnoliopsida > Asterales > Asteraceae > Helianthus > Helianthus tuberosus. The sequence goes on from CM060383.1 coordinate 80,391,981, forward strand.
ATCTCCAAATACCTCATCAAATAAAAATCTCCCAAGAAACCCACTAGACTCAAAGGTACTAAAGTGGAAAACTGACAAACAGACCCATGTACTGACAGTGTTCAAGTCTAGTGCAGAAGTGAAGAAAATAACAAGGGAACAAGCACTTGGCCTAAGTCTTGAAGATTTTCAGGATCTCCTTGATCTTCCACTTAGCAGGGATGATGATGACACAGATGCCTTAGCCTTTGAGTTACAACTCAAAGGGCAAATAAGGGAACTGCTGATGAGGCAATAAAGATCTACCAATAATGAAGAGTTTCCAGGGGGAGATTGTTGGGATTGAACCCTACCAAAGGAACAGATAATTAAAGCCAAAACTGGATCAGAGCAGTGGATCCAGAATAAGAAGATATTATGTATACAAGTCTCTCCCCTTGAAAGTGGTTTCAACATCTGCTGACCTCCTATCTACTGATCGTACAAACTGCTGACCTACAAACTGCTGATCAAGTAAAAGACTGATGAAAGATTAAAACTCTGCTGTTCAATCTACTGCCTTGAGTCAAGCTCTGCTGATCATGACAAGTACTGCTGGGTTCACATCAGTGGAAGGATGCAGCAGTAGTTTAGATGTCTTTATGTAATGAAATGTAATAACAGTAGTTAGCATAGCAGAGGTTGTATAGATCAGAGGTTAGAGTTTGTTAGGAGGTTAGATGCCACTTTCCTGGTGACGTCAGCTTAGATGCTTCAGTGGTTTGCTCGTGCCTATAAATAGAACAGTGCTCTGTACTGTTCTATTAGCTCTTTCACTATCTTCTTCCTGCACGAACAAATATTGTGAGCTCAGGCTGAGGGGGAGTTTGTTGCATACTTGCAAATTGTAATCGTTGTTGAAATTAAATTCAATCATTCGGTTCAATGTTAAACTTGTATGTTAAAAGCAATTCTCCTGTTTGATTGTGAAAAGTTTGCTTCCATCTTAATTCCGCTGCACAACTCATTCATCTTCATCTTATTTCAAACGTACAACACAATCAAAACCAAACTCAGATCCTAACAAAGAACAACAGCAGTTCCAGCAACAAGAACTGTGCAGTTACTGTTTCCCCGCTCCAAACAGTACCTGCCCAACCGCAACCCCAACACCGCCAGGTAGCGGCACCTGTGGTCAATGCACCGCCTCCCAAGCTTGCATACACTTGGCCACACCCGTTGTGCCCTACTTGTACTTATCATCACCCGGTGGGTCTCGCATGCCAGTTCTGTGTTCATTTCAATATGTACGACCACTTCACCGCAAACTGCCGTACTGGTCCACGTCAAGCTCCAGCTCCAGCTCAAGGTCAAGCTCCTGCCCAATAAGCTCTACTTCCTGCTCCTCAAGGCCATCAAGCAGCTCTTGCACCCGTGGCTCACGCTCGAGCTTGCTTTGCATGTGGTGATCCCAACCAATTTGCAAACATGTGCCCCAACAGGGTAGTGAAGCAAGAGCCCCAGCAACAACAACAACAACAACAACAGCAGCAGCAGCAGCCAGCAGCCAGCAGCCCGCGGACGTGCCTTCAACATCAACGCCCATCAGGCTCAGGCAGACAACAATGTGGTCAATGGTACATTCCTTGTGAATGGTATATATGCTTCGTGTTTATTTGATACGGGAGCCGATAACTGTTTTGTATCATTTGAATTCGAAAAGCTCCTGAATCGTAAGCGCACCCATCTCCCCTCGACGTTCGATGTTGAAGTTGCCACCAGAAGAACCGTCGCCGTCAATTCTGTTCTACGTGATTGTACGCTTGAACTCAACAATCACATCTTCCCTATCGACCTTATTCTGATGCAGCTCGGTAGTTTTGACATCATAGTAGGCATGGATTTTCTTTGCGAAAATCATGCTGAAGTTGTTTGCTTTGATAAGATGATCCGTTTCTCGCTCGTTAATGGTGATCTACTTTGTGTGTATGGTGAAACTCCCTCAAAAGGTCTTAAACTCATGTCAGGTGTCCATGCTAGCAAGTACCTCCGCAAGGAATTCAAAACTTTCTTGGCTAACATTGTAGTAGCGGAGAAGGAAAAGAAAGGAAACCCAGAGATGAAAGACGTTCCCGTTGTTTGTGAATTCCCTAACATATTTCCTGATGAATTACCTGGTTTACCTCCCACCCGTGATATCGATTTCCGAATCGATCTCATTCCTGGAGCAAACCCTGTTGCTAAAGCGCCTTATCGTCTCGCTCCTTCTGAAATGCGCGAGCTCTCGAGTCAGCTCCAGGAACTACTTGATAAAGGCTTTATTCACCCTAGTACCTCTCCATGGGGCGCGCCTGTCCTTTTCATCAAAAAGAAGGATGGATTGTTCCGGATGTGCATAGACTATAGGGAGTTGAATAAGCTGACAATCAAGAATCGCTATCCCTTACCTCGAATCGATGATTTGTTTGATCAGTTACAAGGTGCTACGTGTTTCTCGAAGATCGATCTACACTCAGGCTATCACCAGCTACGCATTCAAGAGGAAGATATACCCAAAACCGCTTTTCGTACCCGCTATGGTCATTATGAGTTTGTTGTCATACCTTTTGGTTTGACTATCGCTCCCGCAGTTTTCATGAATCTAATGAATAGAGTGTGCAAACCCTTTCTTGACCGCTTCGTCATCGTGTTCATCGATGATATCCTGATCTATTCCAAGTCAAAAGCCGAACACTCGCAACATCTACGTTTGGTTCTTGAGTTACTCCAGGGAAACCGTCTCTATGCCAAGTTCTCCAAGTGTGAATATTGGCTGGAGGAGGTCCAATTCCAGGGTCACATTGTCAATAGTCAAGGAATTCATGTCGATCCCACAAAGATCGAGGTCGTTAAGAGTTGGGTTACACCCAAGAACCCGTCTGAAGTCCGTTCTTTCCTCGGACTGGCAGGCTATTATCGTCGATTTATTGAAGGTTTCTCTAAGATCGTTGTACTGCTTACCTCTCTTACGCAAAAGGATAAACCTTTTGTTTGGGGAACTAAATAGGAGGAAGCCTTTCAAGCTCTTAAAGCTATGCTTTGCAATGCCCCCGTGTTCTCACTGCCCGACGGAAACGATGATTTCATAGTCTACAACGATGCCTCGAACCTTTGTCTTGGTTGTGTTCTCATGCAACGGGACAAGGTTATCGTGTACGCTTCTCGACAGCTCAAGATCCACGAGAAGAATTATACAACCCACGACCTCGAGCTCGGTGCAGTTATTTTTGCGTTAAAGATTTGGCGACACTACCTTTGTGGTACCAAGTGTACGATCTTCACCGATCATAGGAGCCTATAACACATCTTTAACCAGAAGGAACTGAACATGCGCTAACGCCGATGGGTTGAACTACTCAACGATTACGACTGTGAGATTCGTTACCATCCAGGCAAAGCAAACGTCGTTGCTGATGCTCTCAGTCGACGAAGCTATTTGCATAGCGTTCGTAATGTTCAAGCCCAGTTTAATCTCGAAGCTCTCATCCGCGACACGCAACATGCTTCTTTTACCAAACGAACTCTGAAGAAGGAAAGGATTCTAAACGATGGTACCCAACTCGAGAATACGTCGATTGGTATCTTTCATTATTTAGACCGAATTTGGATTCCCAAGCGTATGAATTTGCGACAACTGCTGATGGACGAAGCCCACAAATCTTGATATTCTATTCATCCCGGTGCTAACAAGATATACTAGGACATGCGCTACAAGTACTTGTGGCCGGGCATGAAGAAGGATATCACTATCTATGTTTCGAAATGCCTGACTTGTTCCAAAGTCAAGGCTGAGCAGCAAAGACCCTCTGGCTTACTCGTTCAACCTGAGATCCCGATGTGGAAATGGAAGAGTATAGCTATGGACTTCATAACGAAACTCCCGCCTACTCAATCAGGTCATGACAACATCTGGGTTGTCGTCGACCGCTTGACCAAATCAGCTGATTTCCTGCCGATACGAGAGGACTTTAAGGTAGAAAAATTAGCCCGAATCTACACCGATGAGATCATTTGTCGACACGGGACACCTCGTGACATCATCTCTGTTTCAATCTGCTCTCGGTACTACTCTTAATCTAAGTACCGCTTTCTATCCCCAAACTGACGGTCAGACTGAAAGAACGATTTGCACCCTGGAAGACATGCTCCGATCGTGTGTCATAGATTTCGATGGTAATTGGGACGCGCAATTACCTTTGGTTGAATTCTCGTACAATAACAGTTACCACTCTAGCATACAAATGGCACCATTTGAGGCATTATACGGAAGGAGATGTCGGTCGCCTATTGTATGGCACGAGATCGGAGACGCACAAATTACCGGTACTGAGCTGTTGCAAGAAACGACTGACAAAATCCTCCAAATTCGAGACAATCTGCCGAAAGCTCGGAGTCGTCAGAAAAGTTACGCCGATAGACGACGCAAGCCCCTTGAATTTGACGTTGGCGATCACGTACTGCTAAAGGTTGCGCCTTGGAAGGGGGTGATCAGATTCGGCAAGAAAGGAAACCTCGTGCCTCGATATGTTGGACCCTTTAAAATTCTGGAAAGGATTGGAAAAGTGGCCTACAGACTCGAACTACCAGAGGAACTTAGTAATGTCCACCCGACTTTCCACGTTTCAAACCTCAGAAAGTGCTTGGCTGACCAGGAATTTCATGTCCCTCTTGAGGTTCAACAAGTGGACGAAACATTACACTTCATGGAAAAGCCTGTCGAGATCATGGGACGAGAAACCAAAGTACTCAGACGCTCACGCATTCCCAATGTGAAGGTTCGCTGGGAAGGCAAACGCGGTGACGAGTTTACCTGGGAACTCGAAAGTGGCATGAAGGCAAAGTACCCGCAACTGTTCGTGACGCCTACTTCTTAAATTTCGGGATGAAATTTCCTCAAGTAGGGGAGGCTGTAATAACCCGCTTTTTGGAAAGTCAAAGTACAAGTCAAAGTCAAAGGAAGAAAAGATTGCTAATTGCGATCTGTCACTCCTTGCTTGACCATCAAATCGTACTTTTGACTTGTAATCGAATTCTATTATTTATTTGTTTTAGTTGTATTATGTGGAGTATCTATTGATAATCGAGGTTTAATCGATAATCGATTTATTGCATCACTATCGCATTTGCTACTCGAATTATGTGTTCTGGATATTTTTTTACGTGTGTGTGCTATTATGTGTTACTTGTGCATGTGATGTTTATGTTGAGGTGTTTAATCGCAATCGCAATCGTAATTCTATCGCAATCGTAATCTAATCGCAAACGCTAAACGCAAGTTATTTATAGTGATTGTATGTTAGATATAGTAGTTAAGTTATTTGTGTAACTAATGGTTAATACTATCGCATCGCTCACTCAAATCGCATCGCAACGCTCAACACGCGAATCGAAACGACAAAACTCAACACGCCGGACACCTGGATCGAATGGCCAACCGATCGAGTGGCCATCTTATCGGATTGCCATCTAATCGGATTGCCATCTGATCGAACCGCCATCCGATCGGTGGCCAATCCGACACTTATGCACTTTCCTCTTTTGGAAACCCTATAAATACCCTCTTGTCACATCACTTGTGATATGACAGCTCCCTCATTCGACCAGCCGCACTCAAGACCTTTTTTCTCTCGATTTCTCACGATTCTTGTAAGTTTTCAACTCAAATCTTGTACTTCTATGATCTACACGCACTTCTTCGTCATTTTCATCTTTGAATCTTAACTTTTAACTGTGAAATCGACGGATTTGAGGTGTTCTAGAGTGATATCATCATGGAGTTCTTATGAACTTCAAGATTTGGCTTCATTCCACCAAGAACAACTTAGATCTGAAAGATTTCCACATGAATAAACAATGATTTTGCTTAGATCTAAACATTTTCAAAGTTGAAAGGATTGAAAGATGGTTTTCCAACTTTCTTTCAACTCTTTTACACTGGATGCACTCAAAACCGGTAGAACCGGAGCTCGTTCTGATCTTCTACTCTTTCTCAGTGATGAGTTGGTTCAAGATCTGGTTACTATCAAGGAGACAACCGATTTCGGCTTAAACAAGAACAACCATCATGAACCAGAAAAATGATCAGATTTGGGTGATTCCTGTTCGATCGGACGACTTGGGCCTTGACGAGGTTCTGTTGTTTAGTACGTTATCAAACCGTCTCGAACAAACTACAAACTTTCAAAATAATCAAGTTTAAAACGATCAGATGCGTTGGGACAGATTGCCGTCCGATCGGATTGCACTTGAGGTTCAACACTTAAACAATTTTCAAACATGTTCAACGGATTGCTATCCGATCGAGTGACCATCCTGCTGTGAACTTGTGCTCACATAGTGTCCTGCCAATCGGATCGCTATCCGATCAAACGACCGTTTGATCGATGGACCTAAAAGGTAGAGATACTTCTCTGTTTTCAAAATACTACAACGAAAACTTCAAAGCCATCATACACAAACACATCCTTACCAACGAATGTCAATCCGACTGAATGACCATCCTATCGGATAACCATCTGAACGGATTGACATCCGATCGAATGACCATCCGATCGGATTGCCATCCGATCAGCTTACCGTTCAACCCTTGGTCACTTTTCACCGTTTTACGCACCGCTCTTCGCTTATGCTATCGTTAACTGTTCAGGCTAATCACTCTAGCGCTCCCTTCAATCCATTCCCATCGCTGTGAGTATACTCGAACCCTTTTTGCTTTATGCAATTTTGGGTGTTACATACGTTACTTATTCTAAATCACATCAATCACACAACGCAAACACTATTTATACGCTGACCGTTACTGCATGATACGTGTTACTCGATGAATGCTTGTATGTTATGTTAACACAGTGATTGTTGCCTGACGCCTTAGCAACTATAGTACTATTTGTTTGGACTCAGCACCTGTCGTGGACAGGGGTTGTTAAGGTTACCTCTCACAAGTCACGGTGGTGATATGTGTTGCGCATTCTACAACTCGCAGTCTAGTCTGTGCATATTTCATTGTCGATAACCTACTAGCTTCGCATTATACATGTTACATGCGGGTGACGCGTAAACGCTTTCGAACTCTATTATATCTATTAAACTTGTATGCTCACCTTTACACTATGTGTATTGACCTCTATTTTAACGTGTGTGACAGGTGCTTAGGATGTTGTGCTTTGCTTGCTATTTGATGGAACCGAGTAGGAGAGTCTAGAAACAAAGACAGTTTATTAAATCTGAGTTGTCGGAACATATTTTGTTTTGAGGATATCTATGTTTGTAATAATTTGATTGCTTGGTAGGTTATGGTATGGGACATAATATTAACTATCTGGTAATCTAGTTGTTATGGACTTTTCTTGACAATCTCTTTCGCTCAGTGCCATGCCCCGATGTTTCCGTCATCGGTTGGGGTGTGACAGATTGGTATCAGAGCCATAACTGTTGGGAATTAGGCAAGACTCGACCTAGTCCGGGTTGATGTCTTAGAAACGACCTAGTCTATAGTCTAAGTACCAACAGACCGACTTGTGCATACCCAGTATGGGTCTTTGTACGAGCTTACTTGCTATTTCTCGCTCGAACTCGCTGTACACTACACTCTTGCGCGAACATCACATACTACAGTTCCGCGCAAAACCAGCCTTTCCTAAGGATGGATACACACACAAACGGATGATTTGGTTAAGATTAGGTGTGAAAACCGCAAACTCTCGACTGAATCACTCGTTCGACTAGCTATTTTTACTATAAATAAGAGAGTTTGCGTTAAATTAGGAGTGAAATCCATACTTTGACGCAAATATCCTCATCTATCTCATGATTTCATCATACCAACAGGGATGTAGTCGTTGAGTCAGGGGTGAAACCCGAACCTTGATGACTTGTTCCGCTCTATACTCTTGGTTTTCCAAAACTCTCACCAAAGTCTCGACGGACTCCAACGACTTGAGGTCACACTGTGACTGGAGGGATGCGTGCCAATCGCCCAGATTGAGGCGAGAGCACAGTCCAGAAGGCTAAAGTGTGCACTCAAAGTCCTTGAGAATAGTCAAATCACTTTGGGTGGTCAATGTTTATCTAGCCTAGACACTCTCTCTTCGATTTTACGCGTATCGATTCTTGAATCCGCAACCGCTAACTCTATGATTTATCGATTTTATGGGATTTTATGTGTTTATGTGTTCGATTTTGGTGATTTACTCGCTTTTCGCTATTCGCTTTGACCAACATGCACTGCACATCTACCTCAAACCGCTGACAAATCGCTGGCTTTTATTGGCAATCGCTGCTCGCTATACTTAATCGCTATACGTGCTGTGAAGGATAGGTGAAAATGTGCAGAATATGTGTTTAGGTTAACTTATATGTGCTTATGTGCCTATGTGCTTATGTGCATATGTGTCTATATGCTTATGTGATTCTGTGTTTATGTGTCTACGTGACTACATGCTCCTGAGCTTTATATAGAGCTGTGCGAGAGGATACTATAGACTGTATTAGATTTTATCGACTTGTGTTTGAGTCCTATGGCGATGTCTGTTGCAGACAATGTCGTCGTTTGGATCATTCCACTCCCGAGCCGCTCGCCGAAACCATGATGACAAACGAATTGCCGCTCTCGTCTCTAAGCAAATGGCGAAAGTCATCCCACAAATTGTCAGTGAACTGAATGAGAATGCTAACAAGTCCTCGGAAGAGTCCAGGACCGATGCTCCTAAGGCCGCTTTTAGCTTCAAGCAGTTCAAAGCCTACAGACCAAAAGAGTTTACCGGCAAAGATGGTCCTACGGCCATGTTTCAATGGTTTGATTCTATCGAAGTCACCCTGCGCCAATGTGGCTGTCCAGAAAACCTGCGCACCGTCAATGCTACCGACGTCTTCCAATCCCGCTCTCTTGATTGGTGGACGGCCGAGAGGAACAAACGAGGAAACAATGCAGCTTTCGGATTGTCTTGGGACGAGTTGAAGAACATAATGATGCAAGAGTTTTGTCCTCCCCATGAACTCCAAAAGCTTGAGGATGAATTCTGGCACATAAAGCAGGATGGCGGAGATAACGCTGGTTTAACTGCTCGCTTCAAGCAGTTGAGTATTATCTGCCCTGGTCAGGTTACTACCCCAGAAATCACAATCAAGAAGTATATATGTGCTCTTCTGGATTGCGTTGCAGACTTTGTTCAGGTTGCAAAGACGACAACAATTAAGGAAACCTACCTGCTCGCAGCTGAGATCAACGATAAGCGAGTCAGGGCTGGTTATTTTGACAAAGTTGCCAAGAATCTACATCAAGTCACCGCTGCTCCCACCGCTGAATCTGCCGCAGCACCGCAATCTTCAAAGCTCTCATGCCGCAAGAGGAAGAACAGCAGCAGTTCCAGCAACAAGAACTGTGCAGTTACTGTTGCCCCGCTCCAAACAGTACATGCCCAACCGCAACCCCAACACCGCCAGGTAGCGGCACCTGTGGTCAATGCACCGCCTGCCAAGCGTGCATACACTGGGCCACACCCGCTGTGCCCTACTTGTACTTATCATCACCCGGTGGGTCTCGCATGCCGGTTCTGTGTTCATTGCAATATGTACGACCAGTTCACCGAAAACTGCCGTACTGGTCCACGTCAAGCTCCAACTCCAACTCAAGGTCAAGCTCCTGCCCAACAAGCTCTACTTCCTGCTCCTCAAGGCCATCAAGCAGCTCCTGCACCCGCGACTCACGCTCGAGCTTGCTTTGCATGTGGTGATCCCAACCACTTTGCAAACATGTGCCCCAATAGGGTAGTGAAGCAAGAGCCCCAACAACAACAACAACAACAACAACAGTAGCAGCAGCACCAGCCAGCAGCCCGCGGACATGCCTTCAACATCAACGCCCGTCAGGCTCAAGCAGACAACAATGTGGACAATGGTACGTTCCTTGGTAATGGTATATATGCTTCGTGTTTATTTGATACGGCAGCCGATAACTGTTTTATATCGGTTGAATTCGAAAAGCTCCTAAATCGTAAGTGCACCCATCTCCCCTCGATGTTCGATGTTGAAGTTTCCACCTGAAGAACAGTCGCCGTTAATTCTGTTCTACGTGATTGTACGCTTGAACTCAACAATCACATCTTCCCTATCGACCTTATTCCGATGCAGCTCGGTAGTTTTGACATCATAGTAGGCATGGATTTTCTTCACGAAAATCGTGCTGAAGTTGTTTGCTTCGATAAGATGATCCGTTTCTCGCTCCCTAATGGTGATCTACTTTGTGTGTATGGCGAAACTCCCTCGAAAGGTCTTAAACTCATGTCATGTGTCCAAGCTAGCAAGTACCTCCGCAAGGAATACAGAACTTTCTTGGCTAACATTGTAGTAGCGGAGAAGGAAAAGAAAGGAAACCCAAAGATGAAATACGTTTTCGTTGTTTGTGAATTCCCTAACGTATTTCCTGATGAATTACCTGGTTTACCTCCCACCCGTGATGTCGATTTCCGAATTGACCTCGTTCCTGGAGCAAACCCTGTTGCTAAAGCGCCTTATCGTCTCGCTCCTTCTGAAATGCGCGAACTCTCAAGTCAGCTTCAGGAACTACTTGATAAAGGCTTTATTCACCCTAGCACCTCTCCATGGGGCGTGCCTGTCCTTTTCGTCAAAAGAAGGATGGATCGTTCCGGATGTGCATCGACTATAGGGAGTTGTATAAGCTGACAATCATGAATCGCTATCCCTTACCTCGAATCGATGATTTATTTGATCAGTTACAAGGTGCTACGTGTTTCTCGAAGATCGATCTACACTCAGGCTATCACCAGCTACGCATTCAAGAGGAAGATATACCCAAAACCGCTTTTCTTACCCGCTATGGTCATTAAGAGTTTGTTGTCATACCTTTTGGTTTGACTAACGCTCCCGCAGTTTTCATGGATCTAATGAATAGAGTGTGCAAACCCTTTCTTGACCGCTTCGTCTTCGTGTTCATCGATGATATCCTGATCTATTCCAAGTCAAAAGCTGAACACTCGCAGCATCTACGTTTGGTTCTTGAGTTACTCCAGGGAAACCGTCTCTATGCCAAGTTCTCCAAGTGTGAATTTTGGCTGGAGGAGGTCCAATTCCTGGGTCACATTGTCAATAGTCAAGGAATTCATGTCGATCCCATGAAGATCGAGGCCGTTAAGAGTTGGGTTATGACGTGTGCGCGACTACACATATTTTTACCATGAATAAACACACGATTTGGTTTTAACTTTATAAAAGTGATTATTACTTTTACATCAAAACACACATGAAAGAGGCAAGTGTACCCCGTCATATATGTAGTAAAGTATCGGTAAGAACCAAGTATCGATCCAAGGAAATGGGCGGAGAAATAATACTAGACCTTTGTCACTAAACTACCGGTAAAAACATAAGTTTTGTTTGATTTTAATTAAACTAAAGTAAGCATAAACAAATACATAATAAAAACATAATAGAATATAGATAAAAAGCCTTGCTTAATACACAACCACAGCATGTCAACTAAGTCGGTTTTGGCACTAGAAGCATTCGGTCAATTTTCCAATTTAAGACAATTAGTATCCCTTTCGGGAATCCTAACATGACAATCATTCGGAAAGCTAAAACGATAAACACACTTTAACCACCTAAAATTGTTCTTTAACGTGCAATTGATAAATGTCTATGAAAATCTCTTAAAAATAAGTTAGTCATCTGTTAGGAGTTTTCTAACCGCACTTAATCAAGGAAAGAGACACCGATAAACACAATGCAACCACCGAGACAAGCATAAACTAGATTAAATCACAACCGAGTTCATTTTACAAATCTTGCACAATAATTCACCAAGATAGCAATTTTGGCCTAAACTACTAACTAAGCTAACAAATCATGGCAAGAATTTATAACGACACCATCTAACCCGTTAAGGTCCTTACGTGACGGCAAGCTCTCTTGATTAACAATAATTACATTTTATTAAATCACTAACCATTTCTAGTATCATGATGCACACATTTAAACCAAGCTAAACTAGTTAACCAAGTTCAAAGTTTACTAATACAAGATTAATTAAGCTTCATTTTTCAACTATCTTAACTAACCAAGCATCAATCATCCAACATAATTACTTATAATCAAGAAATCAATATCAATAACAAGGTTGCAAACTAATCATCAAAGATTAACATAGAAAATACTTCAAAGTGTCATTACAAACAAAGATTAACATACTAATGGCTATAATCAAGCAAGGGATTGTTGTGTTTTTGCCCAAAGGCTACAATAATACATAAACATTAATCTAAGTACTTGAAAGATTAACAAAATCATGGAAAGATTAGAAAACCAAACCATAAACAAGTACTAGACTAAGGATCCGGGTAGTAATGGAGCTAAACGGCACAATGTGGCTTGAATCCGGGTCAAAAGCAAAGCCTCCGGAGCCTGTATAATCGCCTGTGAAGCCCCCAAAATTCCAGAATGTCGAACAGAATGTTTCTGTTCTGTTTTTATATTTTTTCGCTGTGGCACGGTCGTTCTTCATATGGCACGACCGTGCACTTTAAGCAATTATTGGGGATGGGTCACCATGCTGCATATGTCATCAGATCGTTGACCAGATTCGAAATCGCACGACCGTTCTTCCTGTGGCACGGTCGTTCTTCACCGGGACTCTGTTGCACGAGTTGTTGCACTGGTGGTGCAGTTCCGAGAGTTTGGCTGATCTTCGGAGTCGCACGGTCGTTCTTCGAATGGCACGTCCGTGCGTCACCGGTCTGGCCTTGTTTACCTTGCACGCCTAGTCGCACTGCTCGTTCATTGCCGGACTAATCAACAACTGTCGGAGATGCACGGTCGTGCATCAGGTCGCACGACCGTTCCACAGGCCCAGGTCAGTTTCCTTAACAGAATGTCCAAAGCTTCGTCGTTTTGTCCGGAAAGTCCTCGTTTTTGCTATCATCTTGTCTGGTATGCTGTTTTAGGCCTGTAAACAAAAGTGTAGATATTTAAGTATCCGAATGACGGTTTTACGGCCAAAAACGCATAAAATAGGGGTAAAACGGGGGACTAAAATATGTGTAAATTAGCGAATATCAAATCTCCCCACACTTGAACCTTGCTTGTCCTCAAGTAAGCTGAACTAAAAAGCAATAAAAGACATAAACAAACAAGAACGATAATTTACACACTATTTTATTGAAAACTACTATAAACGGTTAGCCGGTTTGTCGAAAGACAACATCAAAAGACTCAAACCCAACAAGCATATGCAATTATAAAGCGACAACCAAAAAGCCGTGACTTCACATTTAATTGACTCACATGTTAATCTTCACACGACTCACAATGTTCACACACTCGGTTTTATTTATGAAACATACATAAAATGTGTATGTGTAAACACTCAATGCCTAGTCAATGAAATGTGCAATATCATAAGCTTGTCATAAGATCTCGTCTCCACCAACTAACATGCGAACAAGTGTAAATCAAGAGGTCTTTACGGGTTGTAACGTTAGGCTTGGGCGAAGGGTATGGAAGTGGACATATAAAGTGGCGAAAATGGTTAAAACTCGGTAGTAGCGTTTAGCTAGCAACAAAATAATACAACTATACATACAACCGCCTTAAAAAGGCGACTAAAGCGCAATCGAGCTTATCAACGAAATTTTAACATTTAAGCATTCAAAATTGCTCGATTTCTATCAACTTCACCCTATTTTAGGGTGTTTTATTTTCTGTTTTTTTTTTAACAAAACTATACAATGAAATATAAACAATAACAAGCTAGTTAAACTATTATTTTGACCGAGTTTCAACACTAAAAAGGTTTAAAACATAAAAAGGCTAAATTTGGTTAAGTGGGCGATAATGTGGGTAAACAAAGGTGAACGGGAAGGCTCGACATGGTTAATCCTAAAGGGTAATATAAGGTGAACGGGAAGCACAACACAAAGAACAAGTACACAACAAAGGGGTAATCTAAGTGCCTCTATCATTTTTAGACAAATTCACAAGTTCATGGTCTTAACAAGCATACTAGTGACAAGTTCTAAATTGCACATAACATCCGGCTCACTCCTATATCCGAAATGAACAAATATATAACAATCAAGGCTCAAATATGCTCACGTAACGGAAGGAATGGGTAAAAGTGTGAAAACTATCATGTAAGTCTTTCTTTGTTTGTCACGCTTTCCGGTTTCCTTTTTCAAAAATATTTTGCTTGTCGAGTTTTTATCAAGTCCGAAGTTTTCTAAAACACAACCAACCGGTTTATTTACCAACATATATACAAAACACATGTATTTTTGAATGATTTTTCTGATTTTCTGATTTTTTTTTTAAGAGGACAAACAAAGTTAACAAAGTTAACCCCCTCCCCACACTTGAACTTCGCATTGTCCCCAATGCGAGACCCGAAATATAGAGAAAGGGATAAAAAATACTCCCCTCAAGATGATGTTGGCGCCACGAGACTTTCGAAGCTGTATCTGGTACGTGCTCCGGTCCAAGATCCGATAGCTAAAACCTGCGAGTATGTCACATGTGCACCCAAAACATAACAGAAACAGAAAAAATCACAAAACAACCATAATATACATAAATACTAAAATCCAAACAGAACATAAAGTAAAATGTCTGAAATACATAACCGGGGTGTTTGAAAATAACAGTCAAAATAAACACCCAATAAGAAATAAAGTACGGAAATAGAAACACCACCAACTGCTATCACCACCGCCAACTACTCATCTCCATCACCATCGTCTCTCGTATAGGACGGACCGGCATCGCCATAACCAGGGGGTTCCACGGTGGGAACTCCGGAGGGTGCTGAAAGTAGTCGGGGTATGCGTGATGCATCTCCCCGAAAAGATATGAGAATCCCGCACTGACCCCCTGATATAAAGTATCCTGGCTCTGCCGAAGCTGGTCATGTGTGGCCCGAATCTGAGCCTGACTGGCCCGAATCTCGTCCCGGTTAGCCCGGATCTGGTCCTGGCTAGATCTAATCTCGTCGAAGTAGGTACCATGCTGCTCCTGCGTCACACGCATATCCTGGAACTGCTGGTAGAACGCGGGCCAGTCCTCATGCTGATGAAATGCATGGTGCTGCGTTGAGTGTGGTGGTGTCGGTGGCTGGTGCTGCTCATGTTGCTCCCCCATCTCAACATCCTCATCTTCCTCCTCATGTTCCTCCTCAGCTGGAGGCAACGGGTCCCAGACCTCGTTATTCAATCCCCTCAACCTATCCCCCCTATCAAGCTCAACAATCACCCCCATGGCCTTCAGCGACCTGATATCGACATGAACCCCCTCAGTAATCAAAGTGAGACCCTGGAGAACCTCCTCAGTCATATAGCCTTCATTGTAGGCTATTTCGGTCACATACTGACCGCCATGTATCTCACTGTTCGCAGTTCGCCCCGAGCTCTTGACGAAGTACTCAGCCATTCGAGCGGCTAGGTTGATTGGTGCTTTGTCAACCAACGCATAAAGAAATAGCAAATCAGGTGTTGGACAGTTACCGAGACTGTCCATGCGACCGCATATCATATGGCTAAAAACATGGTGCATCACTCGCACCAAAGGGTCTCTGAGTCGCGAGGCCTTAGACATCCTCGGGTTGTAGGGGTCCCCAACGGCATTTTCAGCCCAAAATGCATCCCGTGCTGCATCAGAAGGGAAGGTGAAATGCTTAGTGAAGACATCGGGATCATCCATGTCATCCCTTGTATAGATCCCGAGCCTCCTTCCCAAACGACCAACCGACCACGTATGCCATTCCCCACATAACCTGAAAGTTACACGATTCTTGTAGCGAAATTTGGGTCGTCTATTAGCAGCCGGCTTTTCATAGGCATAGGATGCAAAGAACTCTATAGTCAGCTCCCGGGAAACGGGTCGGTTGCAACTGAACAGATTTGCAAGCGGGCGACTCATCATGTCGTCCAGTCGATCATACTGATTGAGTTCTCGCATCACTTCCCAATCTAACCATCGGGGGACTCCAAACTGCCCCCGTCTTGCCCACAATGCGTCTCGTTTCGGGATGCACAAAGCTTCTCGCTCATCGTTGGGGTCAAACTGAAGGAAAGGATGGTTCATCTGTATGAGGAAAAATGTTAGAAAGACAGAAACAGGAGAAATTTGAATTGAAAACAACCGACCAGCAAATTATGAAGCTTCTGTGAATCTGATCTGGGCGTATGGCACGGTCGTGCGTCGCCGACAACAAACACCAAAATGCCCAAATCATCGGAACTGCACGGCGTGCGACCAACGGCACCACCGTGCAACACCGAACAACAAACAACATATCGTGAAACAACGGCGAGGCACGACCGTTCCATACGAGGAACGTCCGTGCGACTTGGTTTTCTGCAGATTCTGACCCAGGCTCTAAGTAGCCCGATTTTTTTTTCACAAATCTTCAAGTTTTTACATAAACAGGGGTCAGAAAAATGCACCAGATGTTCACGATACTACGATTCAACAAGGGTTAGGGTTTCGATTTGTTTATGAAGAGAACCCTAAAAATTTCCTTGAAGAATCGGAAGAAACCTAACCTAGAAAGCAAGGAAACAAGAAATCTACAACTAGGAACGTACCGTGCGAAGAAGGGTGTGAGATCGTGCGAAAAATCGTGCGATTTGATGAAGTATCGCTCTGGAACGGCTTGCAGCGACTAGGGTTTCGCGAGTTATGAATGGGGGCTGCAGATGAGGGTATTTATAGTGCCAAATGACAAAACTGCCCTCAGCCTGACGCACGGTCGTTCTCCGTGTGGCACGGTCGTGCGTCACCGACATCTCCCAAATCCTAGCAATTGTTCTCGGAAATGCACCGGGGGTGCGATCCACCGTGCCGGCCCTCGAAAACGCACGGTCGTGCGACCCGAGGAACGGTCGTGCATCAGGTGCAGATCAGAAATTTCTACAGAACCTATTTCCAGCAACTGTTTCGGGCGTTTTTCGCCGTTTTTTCAACACGCCAACTGTTCTAACAATATTGCAATACAGAACCTTCGCTCGGCACGTACGAAAACTAAACAAACTAACGTAAACTACCTAACTAACTTAAATTACGCTAAAACTACAAAAATACAAAAAAGGACTATTTTACCCTTATAGCGTCAAAGACGCTCCTGCTACATTTTTGTCGGCGAGTCAGTAGCGTAGACTCATGCTAAATTTTTGTCGACGAGTCGATAGCAAGACTCAAAGCTAAAACTAGAAAAATTACTAAAAAGGACGATACTACCCCTAAAGCGCAAAATACGCTCTTGCTACATTTTTTATCCGCGAGTCAGTAGCGTAGACTCTCTCCTCCCCACACTTATGAAGTGTGCGGGGTTTGGAGTTCAATCACCCCCACCGCCGAATCTATCGGCCCGGCAACGTACAACTTCAACCGGTGACCATTTACCTTGAATGTAACGCCATCCGCGTTCTCTACTGCAACAGTACCATACGGAAATACTTCCTTAACCGTGTATGGTCCTGTCCAGCGTGAATGAAGCTTCCCAGGAAATAAGCGCAGCCTTGAATTGTACAGAAGAACAAGATCACCCGCTTGGAATTCTTTATGGTCCTTCAAGCGTTTGTCGTGAAGTTTCTTCGTGCGCTCTTTATAGAGCACGGAGCTTTCATAGGCTTGGTGCCGCAATTCTTCCAATTCATGAATTTGGAGAAACCGGGCTTCACCTCCGGTTTTTAGGTCCAAATTCGCGGTTTTCAAAGCCCACATAGCCTTGTGCTCCAACTCCACCGGTAAATGGCATGCCTTTCCGTATACCAACCTAAAGGGGGTGGTCCCTATAGGGGTCTTATAAGCTATACGGAATGCCCACAATGCATCCTCGAGTTTTTCCGACCACTCCTTGCGGTTCGCTCCAACAGACCGCTCAAGGATGCGCTTAAGCCCATGGTTCGTGACCTCCACCTGCCCGCTTGTCTGCGGATGATAGGGCGTGGACAAACGGTGATGCACACCGTATCGGGACAAAGCCTTTTCAAGCTGTGTATTACAAAAATGAGTCCCTCGGTCACTAATGAGCGCTTTCGGAGCGCCAAATCGGGCGAACAAACTCTTAAGAAACCTCACAACTACTCTGGCGTCGTTAGTGGGTAAGGCTTGCGCCTCCGCCCACTTTGATACATAGTCAACAGCCACGAGTATGTACTTGTTTCCACGTGAGGGGTGAATGGTCCCATGAAGTCTATCCCCCAAACATCAAAGACTTCACATACCTGTATCCAGTTCTGGGGCATTTCGTCGCGTGCCGATATGTTCGTCGCCCTCTGACAAGCATCGCACGCTTTCACCCAACTCTGCGCGTCACGGAAAATGGTCGGCCAGTAAAACCCGGAATCTAACACCTTCTTCGCGGTGAAGTTGGCTCCGTGGTGGCCTCCGGTAGGTCCCTCATGACACTGGCGCAGAATGTCGGTCGCCTCAGTCCCTGATACACATCTTCTGATCACCTGATCAGCACCCACCTTGAACAAGAAAGGGTCGTCCCATATGTAGTGCTTTAGATCTGAAAAGAATTTCCTCTTTTGCTGGTGAGTCAACCCTTTTATCAGAATTCTACAAGCAAGATAGTTCGCAATGTCAGCGAACCATGGCGACTCATCACATATCTCAACACCCATCAAAGATTCGTGTGGGAACTTGTCATTGATTGAATCCCAACGCGAATCCTCGATGTCTCCGTGCTCTAACCGGGACAGATGGTCGGCCGCTACATTCAAAGCACCCTTTTTATCTTGTATCTCAATATCAAACTCTTGCAGCAACAGGATCCATCAGATTAGACGCGGTTTAGCATCCTGTTTGCTGAAGAGGTATCTAATGGCTGCGTGATCAGTGTATACAACGGTTTTCGAAAGAACTAAATACGATCTAAATTTATCGAATGCGAAAACGACCGCCAAGAGCTCTTTTTCAGTCATGGTGTAATGCTCTTGAGCGTCGTGAAGAGTTTTGCTCGCATAATAGATCGGATGGAAGTGCTTTTCCTTCTTTTGACCCAGAACGGCCCCTATAGCGTAATCACTCGCGTCGCACATGATTTCAAACGGCAAACTCCAGTCCGGTGCGACTAAAATAGGGGCCTCAATCAACTTTTGCTTGAGGAGGTCAAAAACCCTCAAGCAATCATCTCCAAACACGAACGGAGCATCTTTCTCTAACAAACGAGTCATGGGTCTGGCGATTTTTGAAAAATCTTTGATGAATCGCCGATAGAACCCGGCATGACCGAGAAAGCTCCGTATAGCTCTAACAGAGGTGGGGGGCGGAAGTCGTGATATAACGTCAACTTTAGCTGGGTCGACTTCCATGCCCGCGTGAGAAATTTTGTGTCCCAAAACTATGCCCTCCTTCACCATGAAGTGGCATTTTTCCCAGTTCAGGACCAGATTAGTCTCCTCACACCTCTTCAACATTCTTTTCAAATTTTCCAGACATTGATCAAAGGAATCCCCAAATACCGAGAAGTCGTCCATGAACACCTCCATGGAATCCTCAATCATGTCGTGGAAAATGGCGACCATACATCGCTGGAAAGTAGCCGGTGCATTACACAGCCCAAATGGCATACGCCGGTAGGCGAATGTACCGAAGGGACTGGTAAATGTGGTCTTCTCCTGGTCCTCAGGAGCGATAGGAATTTGAAAGTAACCAGAGAACCCATCCAGAAAACAATAATATAACTTCCCTGACAGACGCTCCAACATTTGATCAATGAATGGAAGCGGGAAGTGGTCCTTGCGAGTGGCGTCGTTGAGTTTGCGATAATCAATGCAAACAATCCCGTGACCGTCCTGGTTGGAATTAGCTCATTCCTATCATTTGTGACCACAGTCATGCCCCCCTTTTTGGGCACTACCTGCACAGGACTGACCCAAACAGAGTCGGAAATGGGATAGATCATACCAGCATTTAACAACTTAATCACTTCCTTTTTAACGACCTCTTGCATGTTTGGGTTCAGCCGCCTCAGGTGCTGCGCACACGGCTTGAACTGATCCTCCATTAGAATTTTATGTGTACAGAAGGAGGGATTTATTCCTTTTATATCCATGATTTTCCAGGCGATTGCTTTCTTATGAAGTTTCAACACATTAAGCAGTCTGCTCTTCTCTTCTCCCGCCAATCCAGATGAAATAATGACAGGAAAATGACGCTCCTCATCCAGAAATGCGTACTCCAGGTGCGGTGGGAGCTCTTTAAGCTCCAAGGTAGGAGGATCTTCCACTGAAGGTTTCGACTTCACTTCACTTTCGCGATCAATTTCTGTGAATCGATCCGGACTCTGGGGACCATCATCACCAATCTGATAGACTGGCTGCTCTAAATAGTGGCCCTCCTGCGTAATGCCATCTAGGTCCCCACACAACAGATGTGTGTCCGAATCTATCTCCTCGATCATACCCTGGAAATGCATGCTCACATAAGTGTCGACGATGTCGACATAATAGAGCGCGTCGTCCTGACTCTGAGGATGCTGCATAGAACGTTTAATGTCAAACGTCACATGCTCATCATCTACTCGGAGTGTGATTTGGCTCGCCGCCACGTCCACAATCGTCCGGGCAGTATTCAGAAACGGGCGTCCAAGTATCAGAGGCACTCTCGAGTCCTCATCCATGTCCAGGATAACAAAATCCACGGGAAATACAAACTTGTCAATCTTAACAAGCATATTCTCTACAAACCCGCGTGGATACTTGACAGAACGATCCGCAAGTCGAATACTCATCCTCGTAGGTGACGGCTCACCTAGATCCAATCTTGTAAAAACCTTATAGGGCATAAGGTTTATACTCGCTCCTAGATCTGCTAACGCATTACTGACAGACATATTGCCAATGAGGCAAGGAAGCGTGAAACTGCCTGGATCTCCCATTTTTGCAGGCAGGCGATTCTGGAGAATAGCGGAGCAGCTTTCATTCATAACCACACAAGACATGTCCTCGAGCTTTTGTTTATTTGAGAGGATGTCTTTCAGAAACTTGGCATACTTTGGCATCTGGGCCAAAGCTTCAACAAATGGTATGTTTATATGCAATTGCTTAAACATTTCGAGAAACTTACCGTTTTGTTCATCAATCTTCTGCTTCTTCAACCTTCCTGGATAAGGCACTGGAGGCGTGTAACCTGTGACCGGCTCCTGGACTTGTGCTGTACTTGCTGGGCGTAGCCTGGCTTGCACCTCGTCCGGTGTGTCAGTCGGGACCGCTTCAGTGATCGGTGGTGAGTCCGATATGACGGGTCCGGTAGGTTTTCCACTCCTGGTCATCACAGCATTCACATCTCTGTGCGGGCCCGGGTTAGGTTCGGTATTACCCGGAAGACCACCCTGGGGTCTCTTTGACATCATCTGTGCCAGCTGACCAACCTGATTCTCTATATTCTTAATCGAGGCCTTGTGGCTCCTCATTTCTCCCTCATGAGAGAGAAAACGATCCTCGCTCTGCTGGTAGTGTTTTTCAGCTAACTGATTCGCGCTCGAGGAGCTAGTAAGAAGCTGGGCCATCATATCCTCCAGCTTAGAACTAGACTGAGGGGCCTGCTGCTGGGAACTACTCCCAGAGCCCTGATTCTGATACGGGTATGAACGCTGCTGGTACGATTGGTTGTATTGCTGGAACTGCTGGCCCTGACCCTGACCCTGTTGCGCTGGAGCGCGCGGAGTAAATCCCAAAGGATTTTGATTGCCTGTATTCGCACGCCACCCAAAATTTGGGTGATTTCTCCAACCGGGATTATAGGTGTTGCTGTAAGGGTTGTTCTGTGGCCTCACTTGATTACTCACGAAATCTACCTCTTCGTGGCCCTCGTATCCGACTCCCTGAAAACATGCCCCAGGCTCGTGTGACACTCCACACTGGTCACAACCCGAGCCCGCATGCGCAATCATCTGGGACCTGTCGAATCTCGATGCGAGAGCCGAGATTTGTGCAGTAATGGCCGTATAGTCGTCTACAGCATGGACTCCTGCGTGAGATGATGATGATGATGCCCGGCCTCTGTCTCCTTCCCGACGCGAGCTGGATTTCAACGCGGCTTTCTCAATAATATCATACGCTTCATTCGGCGTCTTAGTTCCTAGATCGCCTCCCGCGTTTACGTCTAATCGCTCCTGTGTATTGTAACTGAGCCCCTGATAGAACGTTAAAACCAGCTGCATGCAACGACTCACCCTCGTCCTGGTGAAAAGATACAATTCGGTTCCGTAGCTTGTTCGTTTTCTCAGGTGGGAAATATTTCTGCATAAACTGCTCCGCCAACTGATTCCAGGTCCTGATGGACCCGACTGGAAGTGACATAAGCCAAGCTCTAGCTTTGTCACGTAACGAAAACGGAAACAACCTCAACCGAATTGCATCCTCCGAAACACCTGTAATCTTAAACGTGGAACAAACATGGAGAAAAGCAGCAATGTGCCTCCCGGGATCCTCGTGCTCACGTCCGTCAAACTGTACTGAATTTTGTACCATATTAATAATACTAAATCTAATTTCAAAAGTAGGTACATCAATAGTAGGTTGAAGGATACTCGGCTCCAGGCCTGCCATTCCAGGCTGATTCGTCTCATTCAACGGTCGCTCATCGTCTGCCATGATTACGTCTCCTCCTGAGCCCTCGGCTTCAGCAGGTACCACCGGCTCCGGCCCACCACTGGCGAGCAGTAGCCCAACCGCCCGACCAATCAACACAATAAAAATAAATGAATCGGCTAACACAAAAATGGTTTCCCGAAGCCGAAAAATCAAAGAATAAATAAATAATAAATCCGGATTAAATAAATAAATGGAATAAAATAAAAAAAAAATTACAAGTGTACCAAAAATGACTTGGAAAACGAATAAATGAACTAAAAACAAGAAATATTAACAAATAAATAAACAAATAAATAATCAAGAAATTATACACAAATATTAACAAGTATATACACCGATAACTTAATGACTCGGGTCGTTCCTAAAGCTCGCCATTTCCCCGGCAACGGCACCAAAAACTTGACGTGTGCGCGACTACACATATTTTTACCATGAATAAACACACGATTTGGTTTTAAATTTATAAAAGTGATTATTACTTTTACATCAAAACACACACGAAAGAGGCAAGTGTACCCCGTCATATATGTAGTAAAGTATCGGTAAGAACCAAGTATCGATCCAAGGAAATGGGCGGAGAAATAATACTAGACCTTTGTCACTAAACTACCGGTAAAAACATAAGTTTTGTTTGATTTTAATTAAACTAAAGTAAGCATAAACAAATACATAATAAAAACATAATAGAATATAGATAAAAAGCCTTGCTTAATACACAACCACAGCATGTCAACTAAGTCGGTTTTGGCACTAGAAGCATTCGGTCAATTTTCCAATTTAAGACAATTAGTATCCCTTTCGGGAATCCTAACATGACAATCATTCGGAAAGCTAAAACGATAAACACACTTTAACCACCTAAAATTGTTCTTTAACGTGCAATTGATAAATGTCTATGAAAATCTCTTAAAAATAAGTTAGTCATCTGTTAGGAGTTTTCTAACCGCACTTAATCAAGGAAAGAGACACCGATAAACACAATGCAACCACCGAGACAAGCATAAACTAGATTAAATCACAACCGAGTTCATTTTACAAATCTTGCACAATAATTCACCAAGATAGCAATTTTGGCCTAAACTACTAACTAAGCTAACAAATCATGGCAAGAATTTATAACGACACCATCTAACCCGTTAAGGTCCTTACGTGACGGCAAGCTCTCTTGATTAACAATAATTACATTTTATTAAATCACTAACCATTTCTAGTATCATGATGCACACATTTAAACCAAGCTAAACTAGTTAACCAAGTTCAAAGTTTACTAATACAAGATTAATTAAGCTTCATTTTTCAACTATCTTAACTAACCAAGCATCAATCATCCAACATAATTACTTATAATCAAGAAATCAATATCAATAACAAGGTTGCAAACTAATCATCAAAGATTAACATAGAAAATACTTCAAAGTGTCATTACAAACAAAGATTAACATACTAATGGCTATAATCAAGCAAGGGATTGTTGTGTTTTTGCCCAAAGGCTACAATAATACATAAACATTAATCTAAGTACTTGAAAGATTAACAAAATCATGGAAAGATTAGAAAACCAAACCATAAACAAGTACTAGACTAAGGATCCGGGTAGTAATGGAGCTAAACGGCACAATGTGGCTTGAATCCGGGTCAAAAGCAAAGCCTCCGGAGCCTGTATAATCGCCTGTGAAGCCCCCAAAATTCCAGAATGTCGAACAGAATGTTTCTGTTCTGTTTTTATATTTTTTCGCTGTGGCACGGTCGTTCTTCATATGGCACGACCGTGCACTTTAAGCAATTATTGGGGATGGGTCACCATGCTGCATACGTCATCAGATCTTTGACCAGATTCGAAATCGCACGACCGTTCTTCCTGTGGCACGGTCGTTCTTCGCCGGGACTCTGTTGCACGAGTTGTTGCACTGGTGGTGCAGTTCCGAGAGTTTGGCTGATCTTCGGAGTCGCACGGTCGTTCTTCGAATGGCACGTCCGTGCGTCACCGGTCTGGCCTTGTTTACCTTGCACGCCTAGACGCACTGCTCGTTCATTGCCGGACTAATCAACAACTGTCGGAGATGCACGGTCGTGCATCAGGTCGCACGACCGTTCCACAGGCCCAGGTCAGTTTCCTTAACAGAATGTCTGCAGCTTCGTCGTTTTGTCCGGAAAGTCCTCGTTTTTGCTATCATCTTGTCTGGTATGCTGTTTTAGGCCTGTAAACAAAAGTGTAGATATTTAAGTATCCGAATGACGGTTTTACGGCCAAAAACGATAAAATAGGGGTAAAACGGGGGACTAAAATATGTGTAAATTAGCGAATATCAGGTTACACCCAAGAACCCGTCTGAAGTCTGTTCTTTCTCGGACTGGCAGGCTATTATCGCCGATTTATGAAAGGTTTCTCTAAGTTCGCAGTACCGCTTACCTCTCTTACGCATAAGGATAAACCTTTTGTTTGGGGAACTAAACAGGAGGAAGCCTTTCAAGCTCTCAAAGCTATGCTTTGCAATGCCCCCGTGCTCTCACTACCCGACAGAAACGATGATTTCGTAGTCTACCGCGATGCCTCGAACCTTGGTCTAGGTTGTGTTCTCATGCAACGGGACAAGGTTATCGTGTACGCTTCTCGACAGCTCAAGATCCACAAGAAAAATTATACAACCCACGACCTCGAGCTCGGTGCAGTTATTTTTGCGTTAAAGATTTGGCGACACAAACTTTATGGTACCAAGTGTACGATCTTCACCGATCATAGGAGCCTACAACACATCTTTAACCATAAGGAACTGAACATGCGCCAACGCCGATGGGTTGAACTACTCAACGATTACGACTGTGAGATTCGTTACCATCCAGGCAAAGCGAACGTCGTTTCCGATGCTCTCAGTCGACGGAGCTATTTGCATAGCATTCGTAATGTTCAAGCCCAGTTTAATCTCGAAGCTCTCATCCGCGACGCCCAGCATGCTTGTTTTACCGAACGAACACTGAAGAATGAAAGGATTCTAAACGATGGTGCCCAACTCGAGAATAAGTCGAATGGTATCTTTCATTATTTAGATCGAATTTTGATTCCCAAGCGTACGAATTTGCGACAACTACTGATGGACGGAGCCCACAAATCTCGGTATTCTACTCATCCCGGTGCTGACAAGAT
Organism: Helianthus tuberosus; assembly: GCA_030545235.1. NCBI lineage: Eukaryota > Viridiplantae > Streptophyta > Magnoliopsida > Asterales > Asteraceae > Helianthus > Helianthus tuberosus. Next base: position 80,417,730 of record CM060383.1, read on the forward strand.
GTACCAGGACATGCGCTACAAGTACTAGTGGCCGGGCATGAAGAAGGATATCACTATCTATGTTTCAAAATGCCTAACTTGTTCCAAAGTCAAGGCTGAGTAGCAAAGACCCTCTGGCTTACTCGTTCAACCCAAGATCCCGATGTGGAAATGGGAGAGTATAGCTATGGACTTCATAACGAAACTCCCGCCTACTCAATCAAGTCATGACAGCATCTGGGTTGTCACCGACCGCTTAACCAAATCAGCTCATTTCCTGCAGATACGAGAGGACTTTAAGGTAGAAAAAATAGCCAGAATCTACATCGATGAGATCATTTGTCAACACGGGACGCCTCGTGACATCATCTCTGACTGAGATGGTCGGTTTACCTCGCGTCTTTGGGAAACGTTTCAATCTTCTCTTGGTACTACTCTTAATCTAAGTATCGCTTTCCATCCCCAAACCGACGGTCAGACTGAAAGAATGATTCGCACCCTGGAAGACATGCACCGATCGTGTGTCATAGATTTCGGTGGTAATTGGGACGAGCACTTACCTTTGGTCGAATTCTCGTACAATAACGGTTCTCACTCTAGCATACAAATGGCACCATTTGAGGCATTATACAGAAGGAGATGTCAATCGCCTATTGTATGGCACGAGATTGGAAACGCACAAATTACCGGTCCTGAGCTGTTGCAAGAAACGACTGACAAAATCCTCCAAATTCGAGACAATGTGCGGAATGCTCGGAGTCGTCAGAAAAGTTACACCGATAGACGAGGCAAGCATCTTGAATTTGACGTTGGCGATCACGTACTCCTAACGGTTGTGCCTTGGAAGGGGGTGATCAGATTCGGTAAGAAAGGAAAGCTCGCACCTCGATATCTTGGACCCTTTAAAATTCTGGAAACGATTGGAAAAGTGGCCTACAGACTCGAACTACCGGATGAACTTTGTAATGTCCACCCGACTTTCCACGTTTCGAACCTCAGAAAGTGCTTGGCCGACCAAGAATTTCATGTGCCTCTTGATGATCTACAAGTGGACGAAACATTACACTTCGTGGAAAAGCCTGTCAAGATCATGGGACGAGAAACCAAAGTACTCAGACGCTCACGCATTCCCATTATGAAGGTTCGCTGGGAAGGCAAACGCGGTGCCGAGTTTACCTGGGAACTCGAAAGTAACATGAAGGCAAAGTACCCGCAACTGTTCGTGACGCCTACTTCTTAAATTTCGGGATGAAATTTCCTCAAGTAGGGGAGGCTGTAACAACCCACTTTTTGGAAAGTCAAAGTACAAGTCAAAGTCAAAGTCAAAGGAAGAAAAGATTGCTAATTGCGATCTGTCACTCCTTGCTTGACCATCAAATCGTACTTTTAACTTGTAATCGAATTCTATTATTTATTTGTTTTAGTTGTATTATGTGGAGTATCTATTGATAATCGAGGTTTAATCGATAATCGATTTATCGCATCGCTATCGCATTCGCTACTCGAATTATGTGTTCTGGATATTGTTTTACGTGTGTGTGCTATTATGTGTTACTTGTGCATGTGATGTTTATGTTGAGGTGTTTAATCCCAATCGCAATCGCAATTCTATCGCAATCGCAATCTAATCGCAAACGCTAAACGCAAGTTATTTATAGTGATTGTATGTTAGATATAGTAGTTAAGTTATTTATGTAACTAATGGTTAATACTATCGCATCGCTCACTCAAATCGCATTGCAACGCTCAACACGCGAATCAAAACGACAAAACTCAACACGCCGGACACCTGAATCGAATGGCCAACCGATCGAGTGGCCATCCGATCGGATTGCCATCCGATCGAACCGCCATCCGATCGGTGGCCAATCCGACACTTATGCACTTTCCTCTTTTGGAAACCCTATAAATACCCTCCTGTCACATCACTTGTGATGTGACAGCTCCCTCATTCGACCAGCCGCACTCAAGACCTCTTTTCTCTCGATTTCTCACGAGTCTTGTAAGTTTTCAACTCAAATCTTATACTTCTATGATCTACACGCACTTCTTCATCATTTTCATCTTTGAATCTTAACTTTTAACCGTGAAATCAACGGATTTGAGGTGTTCTAGGGTGATGTCATCATGGAGTTCTTATGAACTTCAAGATTTGGCTTCATTCCACCAAGAACAACTTAGATCTGAAAGATTTCCACATGAATAAACAATGATTTTGCATAGATCTAAACATTTTCAAAGTTGAAAGGATTGAAAGATGGTTTTCCAACTTTCTTTCAACTCTTTTACACTCGATGCACTCAAAACCGGTAGAACCGGAGCTCGTTCTGATCTTCTACTCTTTCTCAGTGATGAGTTGGTTCAAGATCTGGTTACTATCAAGGAGACAACCGATTTCGGGTTAAACAAGAATAACCGTCATGAACCAGTAAAATGATCGGATTTGGGTGATTCCTGTTCGATCGGATGACTTGGGACTTGACGAGGTTCTGTTGTTTAGTACGTTATCAAACCATCTCGAACAAACCGCAAACTTTCAAAATAATCAAGTTCAAAACGATCAGATGCATTGGGACGGATTGCCGTCCGATCGAATTGTCGTCCGATCGGACTACCATCCGATCGAACTACAATCAGATCGGATTGCACTTGAGGTTCAACACTTAAAAAGTTTTCAAACATGTTCAACAGATTGCTATCCGATTGAGTGACCATCCTGCTGTGAACTTGTGCTCACTAAGTGTCCTGCCAATCAGATCGCTATCCGATCGAACGACCGTTCGATCGATCGACCTGAAGGGTAGAGATACTTCTCTGTTTTCAAAATACTACAACGAAAACTTCAAAGCCATCATACACAAGCACATCCTTACCAACGAATGTCAATCCGACCGAATGACCATCTGATCGGATTACCATTCGACCCTTGGTCACTTTTCACCGTTTTACGCACCGCTCTTCGCTTATGCTATCGTTAACTGTTCAGGCTAATCACTCTAGCGCTCCCTTCAATCCATTCTCATCGCTGTAACTATACTCGATCCCTTTTTGCTTTATGCACTTTTGGGTGTTACATACGTTACTTATTCTAAATCACATCAATCACACAATGCAAACACTATTTATACGCTGACCATTACTGCATGATACGTGTTACTTGATGAATGCTTGTATGTTATATTAACACAGTGATTGTTGCCTGACGCCTTAGCAACGATAGTACTATTTGTTTGGACTCAGCACCTGTCGTGGACAGGGGTTGTTAAGATTACCTCTCACATATCACGGTGGTGATATGTGTTGCACATTCTACAACTCGCAGTCTAGTCTGTGCATATTTCATTATCGATAACCTACTAGCTTCGCAGTATACATGTTACATGCTGGTGACGCGTAAACGCTTTCGAACTCTATTATATCTATTAAACTTGTATGCTCACCTTTACACTATGTGTATTGACCTCTATTTTAACATATGTGACAAGTGCTTAGGATGCTGTGTTTTGCTTGCTATTTGATGGAACCGAGTAGGAGAGTCTAGAAACAAAGACAATTTATTAAATCTGAATTGTTGGAACATATTTTGTTTTGAGGATATCTATGTCTGTAATAATTTGATTGCTTGGTAGGTTATGGTATGGGAAATAATATTAACTATCTGGTAATCTAGTTGTTTTGGAATTTCTCTTGACAATCTGTTTTGCTCAGTGCCATGCCCCGATGTTTCTGTCATCGGTTGGGGTGTGACACTCACACCCAGGATATGCTCAATAGGAGTCTAGCAAACTTTCATATCTTAGCAACTACAGCTGTAGACCCTAATCTAGAGCAACTCATAGCACCCCAACCATTACCCTTGTTTCCCACACAACCAATGGAGATTGAAGTCAACTCGGAAAACCAAATCCCAGCACCCGCTTTTGACCTGACCGAGATACCTAGAGTACCAGCACCCAATCCCTTAGACCCAAACTACGACCCGTTGTTTGACGACCATAGGGATTACCAGCAACGCTACCCAATACCAGATGAACCCATGCCAAACCTAGCAGCCTACCCAGATCTAGACCCTCTAGATCCCTATTATGATGATGACCAATTCATGAGGGAAATCCTAGAGAACCCGTACCCTTACCAAGAACCCATGCCCCAGTTCCCAAACCCGGTACCAGCCCCTGCACCACCCATGAGCACAGAAAATGTGAAAGAACTCCGAACCTTTGGTGAGGAGATTTTATAAGGAAGTGAAAGAATGAGGCAGATAGGGGAACGACTCGTCTGGAAATATAACGAGCGTAATATGGATTTTTGGATGAACCCCTATCTTTAGTAATCATAGTAATAATATGATAATATATATATATATATATATATATATATATATAATATGTGTGTATGTTTGAAAAACAAAATCTAGACAATAGCTATGGATGCATAATTGTAATTTTAAATACCAGTTTCTAGTTTGTATTAGATGCATAATATATAAGAAAGAGTAAAAGTCGCAATGATCGACGATTTTTATCAATATGTGTGTTGTGTGATTGTTTGTATTTGATATTGCCCTGTGATATTAATATGTGGTAAATGTTTGAAATTCAGATGGACAACGAAGTGAACCAGGAAAACCAGAATAACGATAACCAGAATAACAACGATAACCCGAACAACAATAATAATGGAAACCAAGTGGATAATAGTGCCAACCAACACATAGTGGCACATGGGATTACAGACGCGATGCCATATGTTATTAAAACGGTTAAAGACGGGGATAATAAAAGTAACAATGGCTGTTAACGACCTACTGAACCTGAACACAGCGTAAACAATGGACCCATACTTCAAGTGCCCATTCCCAAAAGAAGAAGAACCATGTCTTATGGTTGTTCTTATAAAGAATTCTGGTCTTATAAACCAATGGAATTCTCGGGCCATGAAGGGGCCGTGGCAGCTCTATGCTGGATAGAAAAGACTGAGGCAGTTTTAAAAATAAACAAGTGCGCGGAAGAGGATAAGATAATGTTTGCCTCCAATCTGTTTAAAAACTCAGCACTAGAATGGTGGAACACTATCCTCAAGTCTAGGGGAAGTGACAGGATTTACAATGTGGAATGAGAAGAATTTAAGAACATGGTGGAAAAAAAATTCTGCCCACCTAATGAAAAGGAACACATAGCAAATAAGTTCTTAAACCTTAGAATGACTGGAGTGGATAGTAAGGGTTATACTACTACTTTCTTCGAATATGCTAGAATAGTACCAACCATTGCATCACCCGAACCAGTATTAATCTCCCGTTATATACGGGGATTAATCAGTGAGATTAGGCATGTAGTCAAGGCAGCTAGACCCCAAACCATAGAAGAAGCTGTAGAACTAGCAAACACCTTGACTGATGAATTAGTGCGTACACGAGAGGAAGACTAGAGGAGAAACCTAGCTCAAAGGCTTACTCAGGAATTTCGCTACGGTAATTCCAACCATGGGGAAAATATAGGTACTACCTCTGCACCTTACTGTAAGGCATGCAAGAAATGCATTCAGGAAGATGCTCCACCTACTGTAATTTCTGCAAGATACCAGGACACAAGGAAGAAGATTGCAGGAAGAAACCTAGTAATGGAGTATGCTTCAATTGTGGAGAAAAAGGTCACATTAAGCCAAACTGTCCGAAACTAGCTCCAGCCATGAACAACAAGACTACTAAAAATGCTAGAGCATTTGTTCTGACTGCAGAAGAAGCCAAGATGATTTCGGACATGATTGCCGGTACGTTTTTAGTTAATGATGTTTTTGCTAAAGTATTATTTGACTCTGGTGCAAACCAAAGTTTCATTAATACTTCATTTTGCAAACTTCTCAACCAACCATTAACTAAACTCCCACAAGAATGTCTAGTAGAAACAGCAAATGGAGAAACCATTATGATTACTGAAATCTTACAGGGAGCAAGAATAGAATTTTTAAATCAAAAATTTATTGCAAACCTTTACCCAATGAATCTGGCAGGATTTGATGTTGTATTAGGAATGGATTGGTTAATAGCCAACAAAGCCAGTATTCTATGTGATCAAAAGTCAATCCAAGTAAATTCACCAAGAGGTGAAAAGATCACAATTAAAGGAGATAAGTCATCTAGATCCACAATATTCATCTCTGTAATGAAAATGGCTAGTTATGTAAGAAAAGGATCATTAGTATATTTGATTTCTATAATCACTAACACTAAAGGAAAAGAACTGAAGGATATTCCAGTAGTATCCCAGTTTCCAGATGTGTTTCCAGAAGAATTACCAGGGTTACCGCCAGACAGGGAAGCCGAATTCAGAATTCAGCTGCTACCAAGAACAGCACCAATTGCCAAAGCACCCTATCGTTTGGCACCTGCAGAAATGCAAGAATTAAAGAAACAGTTAGACGAAATGTTGGAGAAAGGGTTCATTCAGCCAAGCTCATTGCCATGGGGAGCACCGATTTTATTCGTTAAAAAGAAAGACGGGTCAATGCGAATGTGCATTGATTACCGTGAATTGAACAAAGTCACGATTAAAAATCGGTACCCATTACCGAGAATTGATGATCTGTTTGATCAATTGCAAGGAGCTCGATTTTTCTCTAAAATCGATTTACGCTCAGGATATCATCAATTAAAGGTACAGGAAGAGGACATTCCTAAGACCGCTTTCAGAACAAGGTATGGCCATTATGAATTTACTGTCATGCCATTTGGTTTAACCAATGCCCCGGCTGCATTTATGGACATGATGAACCGAATATGTAAGTCATATTTGGATAAATTCATAATTGTCTTTATAGATGATATTCTCATTTACTCTAAGAATAAGGAGGAACATGCAGCGCATCTGCACGCACTTCTAAGTTTATTGAGAAAAGAAAAGCTTTATGCTAAGTTTTCGAAGTGTGAATTTTGGTTAGAACAGGTACAGTTTCTTGGACATTTAGTTAATCATGAATGAATTCATGTGGATCCCACCAAGATCGAGGCAATTACCAAATGGAAAACCCCTGAATCACCAACCGAGGTTAGAAGTTTCTTAGGATTGGCCGGTTATTATAGAATCTTTATTCGAGATTTTTCCAGAATAGTCATTCCCTTAACGAAGCTAACCTGTAAATCTGTTAAGTTTGAATGGGGACCAAAACAATAAGAAGCCTTTAGCATTCTTAAGCAAAGATTAACCAACGCACCCATATTAGCGTTACCAGAAGGAACTGAAGATTTTGTAGTCTATTGTGACGCTTCTAAGTTAGGTTATGAAGGTGTATTGATGCAACGTCAAAAGGTTATAGCCTATGCCTCTAGACAACTTAAGAATCATGAAGAGAATTATTCAACCCATGATTTAGAATTAGGGGCCATAATTTTTGCCCTTAAAATTTGGAGACATTACCTTTACGGTAGTAAGTTTACCATTTTTACAGATCATAAGAGTTTAAGGTATGTTTTCAGGCAAAAGGAGTTAAACATGAGACAAAGACGCTGGATGGAAATTCTTAGTGATTATGATTGCAATATCCAGTACCATGCAGGAAAGGCTAATGTAGTAGCTGATGCTTTAAGTCGAAAGTATCATGAAAAGCCAAAAAGAGTGTGTTCTCTTAAGTTAAACCTGCAGATAGATTTAAATGAACAGATTAGAAAAGCACAAGAATCAGTAATCAAGGACGATACTGAAAAATTCAAAGGAATGATTAAGGAACTAGATCAAGGGACAGATGGAATTTGGAGATTCCATAAGAAGAGAATATGGATACCTAAATTAGGAAACCTACGTCACCGTATATTAGAAGAATCCCGTAAGTCTAAATATACGATGCATCCAGGAGGTGATAAGATGTATCAAGACTTAAGAAAGAATTTTTGGTGGATAGGAATGAAAAAGGATATAGCAACCTGTGTTTCTAAATGTCTAACATGTTCACAAGTTAAAGCTGAACATCAGAAACCCTCAGGTTTATTGCAGCAGTTAGAAATGCCAGTTTGGAAATGGGAATTGATAACAATGGATTTTGTTACCAAACTACCCAAGACAAGGAAAGGTAATGATACAATATGGGTGATTATAGACAGGCTAACTAAGTCAGCTCATTTCCTACCAATGAAGGAAACTTTCAGTATGGAACAACTAGCCAAATTGTATGTAAATGAAATAGTTTCATTACATGGAATTCCTTTAACAATTGTGTCTGATAGAGACAGTCGTTTTACCTCTCATTTTTGGACAAGTTTCCAAAAGGCAATGGGAACCAAGTTAAATCTAAGCACAGCTTATCATCCTCAAACGGACGGACAAAGCGAAAGGACCATTCAGACTATGGAAGACACGCTTAGAGCTTGTGTAATTGATTTTGGAGGTAATTGGGACGATCATTTACCATTGATAGAATTTTCATACAATAACAGCTACCATACCAGTATCAATGCTGCACCATTCGAAGCACTTTATGGACGAAAATGCCGGACGCCGGTTTGTTGGTCAGAAATTGGAGAAAATCAACTATCTGGACCTGAGTTAGTACAAGAAACAACCAAAAAAATTATCCAAGTCAAGGAACGATTGAAAGCAGCACGTGATCGACAGAAAAGTTATGCTAACAACAGGCGAAAACCATTAGAATTTCAAGTAGGAGACAAAGTGTTATTGAGAGTTTATCATTGGAAAGGAGTGGTAAGATTCATCAAAAGGGGAAAGCTAAGCCCCAGGTATGTTGGACCTTTTGAGATCATTAGAAGAATAGGACCTGTAGCCTATCAGCTACAACTGCCAGAGGAAATGGCAGGAATATATGATGTATTTCATGTATCTAATCTCAAGAAATGCTTAGCCGATAAATCACTAGTAGTACCTCTTAAGGATATAGAGGTAAATGAAAAGCTTAAATTTGAAGAGAAGCCTCTACAAATTGAAGACAGAAAGGTTAAGAATCTGAAACACAAGAGACTAGTTCTGGTCAAAATGAAATGAGATTCCAAGAGAGGACCAGAGTACACATGGGAGCTTGAATCAGAGATGCAAAGGAAATATCCACACTTGTTCCAGTAGACCTCGAGGACGAGTTCTAAAACAAGGTGGGGAGGATATAACAACCCTCTAAAATAATTGCGACACCCCTAACATATTTAAAATGTCCCTATATGTCTTAAAATGCACCTGTATGCGAAAATCGGACCCTAAATACCATATATAATTAAAAATAAAACAAAAACAAGATTCAGTCCTCGCTCGCGGGCCGCGAACGTGTTAGCGGTGACCTACGCGAGCCGCGACAGCTCAAATCCCAGGCGAAACCCTAGTGTGCCACGTGTCCCAATCCGTGTCAAGTCTACGAGTTCAAATCAGCACAGCTAAAGCCTAGACCCCTAGGTCGCGGGCCACGTAAGACGACCCTTAAGTCTTCGCGGGCCGCGAGGGACTGAGAAATCAACACTATAAATAGATGGCATCGGCCGTTCATTCGAAATCGTTCAAAATCTGTTTTCTCTCTCAAAATTCTATGTAGTATACATAATTCCCGGGCATAATACCCCCCTAAATAATGAAGTTCTGCCTCGTTGTAAGTATCATAACCCCCGGTTATGTATTAGACACGCTGCCCGATTGATCTAGGGTTCGGTAACGGCTGTCGTGGTTCTGCCCGACGTAGTCATTGGAATGCCGTCTCGGGGAGGGTATTACTAATGTAAATATTGGGTTATTATACTAACGTGTGTGCATTGTGTAATTAATAGATAATCACCAAGAAATCACAATGGAAAACCCTAAGATAGCAATGTGAGTAATCCTCTTTTTGTGTAAACTTTTTTGTGAGTAATCTCCTTTTTGTAAATTGTTTTTACAAAACCTCAATTATTTTAAAGTATAATTAATAGTGATTGAGTATTTGTATTCTACAATTATCGTCGGTATGTTGGGGTTTTGTATACAAAATTTGTTACTACACTGTGAGTAGTAACATGACCACAAGTCGGGTTGACAGTACCGTGGGTGGTAATTAAAGTAGATGGAAACAAATGTAATTGCGTGACCGCCCTCAATACTGTAAAATGGTTTTACTTATTTTGATTAAACTGGGATTCACCCACCAGTATTTCCCACTGAAAAAATGTTTTTAAACGCATTTCAGGTAACAAAATGTGAAAGACAAATAGAAGCCAGCTGGACAGCACTGAAGGCTTGGTAAAGTGGCTATAAAGTTACCTAAATAAAGAGATGTTTTTATTTAAATAAAATAGGGTTTACCTCTACGAAAATGTGTGTACTGAAAACTTGGGAATTTCCCACGTGTTTAATATTATAAAAGTGTGGTATTTTACTCTGATAAAATATTTCCTAACTACGGTCCTAATGAAATTTCCGCTGCCAAACTGATAAACACCAATACCACTAAAAATGGCCCGGCCTCCCGTTCCCGGGTAATTAGGGGACGGGGATTGCGACATAGTTAGTCATAAACCCGAACCATGTGTACACAACCCAACCTTGAGCCCAAAACCTTGCGCAAACCCACTAACCTCACCTCCTCCCTCTTGTTCGGCCCAAGCAAGTTAAACTCAACCCTCATCCCCTTACCCTTACACCTGCAGCCAAAGAATCTTCGGCCCACGCCCACCTCAGCCTAATCGCCACCCCATTTACTTGTTTTCGGCCCAAACTAAACAAACCCAAGCCCAAGATGCCCTTGTTGAGTTTTCTGCATGTATGCAGTTATTGAGTTTACGATCTCAGAACCACCAAAAAACAAAACCCTAGTACTATCTCCTTCTCATCTCGACGTGCGACAAGAGACCTACCCCCCCCCCCCCTCCCCACTGTCGCTCCTTCTCTCTCACACTACTCTCTCACTCTAGCTTTCTCTCATCTCTCACTCCAAAGTTAGTTGTATTTTAGGGTTTGTTTCGGTTTGAAATCTTTATACATATGGCTGTGTTTGTGTTTATTATTGATGACCTTGATGTTTATGATGATAATCGGTAGTTTAGAGTTCATGAGGATCAAATATTGTGACATTTGCTAATTTTCAATTATTGTACAATTTCGATCATTTTCGTATTTAATAATATATTATATTTTATTTACGAAATAGTTAATCGAATGATCGATTGAAACGATATTCATAACACTTCCAAAATAAAATCCAAGTTATAAATGCCTTAACACCTTTATATAACCTAAATATTAGGTTAAAGGGGTTAAAAACGACAAAAATGTAACCAACTGGGGTAGCCCAGTTGGCCACCGACACCCACCTCTTCCCAGAGGTACCGGGTTCGAGTCTTGGGAGTGGCATATGTCGCCCAGGGTAAGAACTCGGCATGGGGAAGTCACTGCGGAGCTAGCTTGGTTGGGTAGCGGCTCCCGGAGTGAGATCACTCCGGCGGTTGGGAGGACCGTGCACTATCCCCCCCCCCCCCCCCCAACATCATTACCACACAACTTTTTTACCCAAAAAAATGACAAAAATGTGATAATGCAAGTCCAGGACCAAAACTACCAAAAAACAAAATTTTTGTTCTTCAGAGGGCTTACGGACCGTAAGACCCAACCACATACGGTCCATAAGGATACCCCAGTTCAGCAGAATTGGCAGCTATCCTTCCAGCTGCATTTCTTGGCCTCCAAGTCGCGATTTCTGTCGCTTTACACCTCCTTTGGACATGTGTGATGACACTCATCAGTTCTTGATGACTCAAGGGACACTTGGCTTGAAATGGTGACCTCAAGATCACTATAAATAGCCATGATCATTGATCATTTAAACTTGCACCTTTCAATTTCTTTCTCTCTTCTCTTTGGAGCTTGTTTCAAGTAATTGGAAGCCTTCTACTAAAGTTCTAAGCTTCACTTGAACACAAGTAAATGTTCTTCCTTAGTCTTTTTCATTATTTTGGCTAATTATGAGCCAAAAGTCAAACAAATTGACTTTTTTTTAACTTTCGGTTCTGATCATTTTGGTCAAGTCAAAGTTCAAATTGAACTTTGCAATGTGTTCGTAATAATGAAGCTGTTAATCCCTCGCGATTACACCCTCTGATCATCACGTTTAGTAGGCGAAATGACGAGTCAAACTTTTACGAAATAAAAGTCAAAAGTGCATAAAAATGCATTTTACGACGAAAGTGTTTTCGAGTATTAAAATTTAAAGTTTTGACACAAAATCAGTTTTATAACATTATTAGACATGTTCCAACATGTCTAACTCGTCATTTCTAGTTTAGTGTTTTTTCCTTAGTCGAAAGTCGAGCGGTTTGACTACTGCTTTGACTTTCGAATCTGACCTGTTTGGTCAACTTTAGGATCCGACCAAGCCTATTTATATGACCATAGTAATATAGGAAATAACCCTCTGAGGTTATACCTTATGGTCATGTCATTTCGTTAGTCAAATGACGAGTCAACTATATATAATTTTAAAATGCCGAGTCAACAAGTATATGGTTTATATATAACAATATGTTTTCAATAATGTGGGAAATTTGTGGGTGCGTTATCCATGAAACGAATGACATTCATTAAATTTGGCCAAGCCAACCAGTAGTATGTTATGGTACCATAGGACTGACAATACCGTTACCAAATTTCCTGGTGTTTGTGGGGAAGTTTGGGGAACGACAGAAACTATATTTTAATAAACCCTTTGGTGGTTTGTTAGCCGAATATTTTAATACAACCTTTGGTGGTCTGTTAGTCGAGATGAGTCAACACAGGCTTGAATGTATTCACCAAAACGACCACAGCTTACACAATTAAAACACAGACGATTGGTTTATACAAAACAAGGACGATTAGTTTATACATAACACGGACGATTGGTTTATAACACGGACGATTGGTTTATGACATGGATGATCGGTTTATACGTAGTAAGTGATTTAGATAACGAGACGAGTGTAATATGATAAGAGCGTGGTGGATACACCGCTGGTACTTCCTATATATAAATGCTCTTATTGTATTACTCATCGTAGCATTATCCAAATCACTTCAAACAAGGACAAATGGTTTTAGACAAGTCACGAACTGTTTTAAATTAAAGATATATAAACCATACAAAGTTTTCTTTAAATCGATTTCGTATACGGTTTTACAAAGAAACGTTTTTGTCAAGAGTCATGGCTACAAGGTTTTCTTACTCATACCAGATTTTATAGTTGGTTAAAAGTATTACAATACCAAACACATTCAATACAAGTTTGGTTACAAAGTTTTCACTCATCGACTCTCGTAATCGGACGAGGTATTGCAATAACAAATGCAAAGCCATGAATTTGACTCACAAAACCTATGTTACTCACCAGGATTCATTGTTGACCATCATTTTTTCACATATGTTTAAGGTGTTAATGTATGAGGATTATGAACGCATGCTACATGTAGGATGGACTCAGGCCTTAGTTTACTTTAAAACATAAAGACAAATGTTTGCAGCTTGTTCGTGTTATCCAAAAACAATGTAAATTATTAATTCAATAAAACAAAACCTTGAATAGCATGTGTTTGAAATAATTCCTGTAACGTGACTCCCCGACGTTTCCGTCACGGGTTGTTGTTATACGCGGTTGGGGTGTTACAGAGATTGGTATCAGAGCCATGGTTATAGGGAATTAGGTTATTAGTAATGCTTTTGACCTAGACTATAACCTTCCTAGGACCCTAACGTGGGGTAACTAACGTATAGATTCTTAATACAATACCATCACCTATCCTTAGGTGATTACAAAACAATACAAAAGTCACAAATTCATTCTTAAAAGTCAAAAGTTTCCAAAACCTTTACAAGACATCATCATCTATCCTTAGATGATTTTTTTAGGCTTTTAAGCCTTTAATGTTTTCAAAATCTCGTCAAAGTTTGGGTTTAAATAATGTGAACACGTGCAATCTGGAAGGGTGGATGCATGTACCCTGAGTTTTCTTTCTAAGGCTAGAGTATTCGTACAAATCCACTTAATCGACCAATCACTCTTACCTGGGAACTCTTGGGTTGAATGTCCACTTATAGGCTAAAGCTTGCCTTCGCGATACATTATAAAGACCCATTTACTTTGATTAGTCACTGTGTCGTTTGTTTGTTTTAAGTAACAAATAAATGATCACAATCCTTATGTTTTGTCGATATTTTTAAATGTTTCTTTTTTACTATCCTTTATCAATCTCACTCGTTTCCTCTCATATTTTCCTTCTCTTTTATAATGCCTCCTCGTCGCAACGCTACCCAAGACGCCGAAATGTCGACTATGATCGCTCAGCAGATGGCTGCGATACTACCAAACCTTGTGACCCAACTCAATCAAGCCAACAATAACAATAACAACAACAATGTACAAACAATTCAATTCGGTTAAACCACTCAAGTTCAATGGGTCTGATAGAGCTACCGGGCTCCTTCAATGGTTTGAGAGCATCGAGAGCACTTTCCGCCATGTTCATTGTCCTAATGAATGCAAGGTAGAGTTTGCTTCGAGTGTTTTCCAAAAGAGAGCACTCGCATGGTGGAATGGAGTTATGAGAGACAGAGGTGCAGACGTAGCAATGGCACAATCGTGGGAAGAACTTAGAACTCTAATGATGAAAGAGTTCTGCCCACTAAATGAACAAAGGGCATTCGAGAATGAATTCCACGATCTTAAGCAAGATAGTGGACAACACCTTGCGTTTATTGATCGATACGAAGAGTTGAGCCTGTTATGTCCCTCCATGGTCACGCCTTTGGATAAGGCCATTGAAAAATATACTGATTGTTTACCCGATCCAGTTCAAGACATAGTCACTGGTAGTAAACCCGCTACAGTTAGGGAGGTTATCGAACTAGCTGCAACTCTAACTGATTCTCAGGTAAAGAAAGGGAAACTCTTTCACAAAGCTGACAAGAAATAATCTACCAAGACTGCTCAAGAGAAACCGAAGGAAACCAAAACTGAACCCTCCAATAATTTAAGGAAGCGTAAGGCTTCAAGAAATTTCGCTGTTGTTGCTCAACCCAATCAAGTTACCCCCAACCAACCAGCTCAACCTCCTACTTGGAAACCATACGCTGGTACTGCACCTTTGTGCAACCAATGCCATGGTCACCACCAAAATCAATTACCCTGTCATGAATGTACCTCATGTGGACGACTCGGTCATTTGGCCAATTTTTGTCAACCTGTCCCAAATCAAGCTATTCCAAATCATGTCCAACCCCAAGGAAATCCTGCTCGAGCACAATTTCCTCCTGGTTCTTGTTACAACTGTGGCGAGATGGGCCACCACAAGAACAACTTCCCAAAGCTTGTTAATGCTAATCCAGCCCGTAGACGTGCATTTAACATAAATGCTAACAAGGCTCGTGCTAATAATGACGTAGTTAACGGTACGTTCCTTGTTAACAATCATCCTGCTTCTATTCTTTTTTATTCGGGTGCCGATAGAAGTTTTATATCCCTAGCCTTTGAACCTTTTCTAAATATGCCTCGAAGTAAACTAGGAAAACCTTTAATAATAGACTTAGCTAGTGGCGAACCTCTTGAACTTGATTATGTCATTCGTAGTTGCCAATTAAACCTCAATAGCCATCTTTTCCCATTGACCTCACACCAATGCAACTCGGGAGTTTTGACGTCATAGTAGGAACGGTCTGGTTAACCAA
This sequence comes from Helianthus tuberosus, assembly GCA_030545235.1. NCBI lineage: Eukaryota > Viridiplantae > Streptophyta > Magnoliopsida > Asterales > Asteraceae > Helianthus > Helianthus tuberosus. The sequence goes on from CM060383.1 coordinate 80,433,360, forward strand.
ACATCATGCTGAAGTAATCTGTTTTGATAAGGTTGTTCATGTACCTCTTCCATCTGGTGAAATCTTAGAAGTTCGTGGAGAGAAACCCTTTAGTAGACTAAAACTCATGACTTGTACCCAAGCCCAAAAATACCTACAAAAGAATTATGTAGCCTTTTTGGCACATATCATAGAGGAGAAAGGCAAGAGTAAGAGTATTCAAGACATCCCCATTGTTCGAGATTAACCCGAAGTGTTTCTGGAAGAACTACTTGGCCTACCCCCGGTACGCCAAGTCGAGTTTCGCATAGACCTTGTACCTGGTGCCAACCCAATTGCTAAATCCCCTTACTGTCTTGAATCGCCTGAGATGCAAGAATTGTCGAAACAACTCCAAGAACTTTCAGACAAAGGATTTATCCGTCCAATTTTCTCGCCCTGGGGTGCTCCGGTGCTGTTTGTGAAAAAGAAGGATGGATCTTTTCGCATGTGCATCGATTATCGTGAGCTAAACAAACTCACGATTAAAAATCGATATCCCCTACCTCGTATTGATGATCTTTTTGATCAACTACAAGGTGCTACCTGTTTTTCAAAGATTGATCTCTGTTCTGGGTATCATCAACTTCGTGTACTCGAAGAAGATATTCCCAAAACTGCTTTTCGCACTCGATACGACCATTACGAGTTCACTGTCATGCCTTTTGGTTTGACTAATGCTCATGTCGTATTCATGGACTTAATGAATAGGGTCTGTAAACCTTATTTAGACAAGTTCATCATTGTTTTCATCGATGACATTTTGATTTATTCAAAATCTCAAGCTGATCATGAACATCATCTCCGTTTAACGATGGAACTCTTAAAGAAGAACAACTTTATGCCAAATTCTCCAAGTGTGAATTTTGGCTTAAAGAAGTTCAATTCTTGGGTCACATTGTTAACAAACAAGGTATACATGTGGATTGGAGTACACCTACTACTCCTACCAAAGTTCGTTCTTTTCTTGGTCTCGCCGGTTATTATTGTCGCTTCATCGCAAACTTCTCCAAAATTGCAGTTCCTCTCACTTCTTTAACTCAAAAGAATAAACCTTTTGAATGGGGACCCAAACAAGAAGAAGCTTCCCAAACATTAAAACAAAAACTTTGTAACGCTCCTATTCTATCCCTACCTGATGGCAACAACGACTTTGTTGTATAATGTGATGCTTCAAATCTTGGCCTTGGTTGTGTTCTCATGCAAAGAGACAAAGACAAAGTCATAGCCTATGCATCAAGACAATTGAAAATCCACGAAAAGAACTACACAACTCATGATCTTGAGTTAGGTGTTGTTGTTTTCGCTCTCAAAAGTGTGTGGTTTTACAAAATGATAAGAGTATGGTGGATACGCCACTGGTACTTCCTATATATAAATGCTCTTATTGTATTACTCATCGTAGCGTTATCCAAATCACTTCAAACAATAACAAATGGTTTTAGACAAGTCATGAATGGTTTTCAATTAAAGATATATAAACCATACAAAATTTCTTTAAATCAATTTCGCATATGGTTTTACAAAGAAACGCTTTTGTCAAGATTCATGGCTAAAAGGTTTTCTTACTCATACCAACTTTTATAGTTGGTTAAAAGTATTCCAATACCAAACACTTTCAATACAAGTTTGGTTACAAAGTTTTCACTCATTGACTCTCGTAGTCGGACGCGGTGTAGCAATAACAAATACAAAGCTATGAATTTGACTCACAAAACCTATGTTACTCACCAGCATTCATTGTTGACCGTCTTTTTTTCACATATGTTTCAGGTGCTAATGTATGATGATTATGAACGCATGCTACATGTAGGATGGACTCGGGCCTTAGTTTACTTTAAAACTTAAAGAAAATGTTTGCATCTTGTTCGTGTTATCCAAAAACAATGTAAATTATTAATTCAATAAAACAAAACCTTGAATACCATGTGTTTGAAACAATTCCTGTAACGTGACTCCCCGACGTTTCCACCGCGGGTGGTTGTTATACGCGGTCGGGGTATTACAAATATAATGATCCATGTTACTACCTATGTAAGAATAGTCATGTATATATACGTTGGGGTTTTGACTCATGTCATAATGTGAAGTATCTTGGATGAGTTTCTGTTATAATAAAGATAATTGCCGAGTTAACGATGGAAAATGCATTGTGAGTTGTGTTATGGTAATTGTTGACATGTAGATGCATGATACATGTTCTTGTCGCGTAGATATGTAATTGTATGTAACCGGTGGCATGTTAAATGGCGAGTATGATCAGAATTCAATAGTGTTATTAGGTCGCATAATCACCCATTAGGGGACCCATTATAACTCGCATTAGGACGTTATAAACCGAAAACAGGAAGTTGACCGACAGTTACACCCGACTTTAGTTGGCTGTAACTGGGTGATAACATAACAAAAACTGAATTTTCTTGAGCCCGAAACGTGATATTTTGAAATACGCTTCTAATGGCACTGGAATCACAATTTTGGGATGTCGTTTGCCATTTTAAAATAATTATTTCGTTTCATTGGTCAAAGCTGCATTTTTCTATAGAATTTGTGTGTTGTGTTTTACATCATATCTTAGTGAATACTTAGAGTTTGGTCATGAAATTTATACAGTAGATGGTCTTAGGTGTCTTTACGAATCACGAAGTGGAATCGGGTCAATCAGGTAAACACGGATTTTTAAATATATTTTTCCGTAAGCTGCAGTCAGAAAGTAACGAATCTGGGCACTGTATAGTAAATGATTTTTCTAAATTTTTCAGTAAAGAGTTAGGCCTTGAAATTCATACACAAGGCCGGGCACACTGGGGGTACGTCACACAAAAAGATCATAATTTTTGAAACTCTGTAAGTAGGTTAAACGAGCTTCCTAAAATAGCCTAATTTCAGTGTGAAGTTGTTATGCATTAATTACTAACGAATGAGAGCCGAACTTGCTATTTTTAGTATTCGTGCTTGTTGGGTAATTATATAAATATCATATATCATATCGTAGGATAGGTTGTGAACCCGTGTATGAAACCACATGATAGAAGTGCTATGTGATTACTTGTTTGCATGCTAATTGCTAGATACATGTAAGCCTTACATGAATTGCATAAACAACCACTAATAATTCATGATAAGTATAATAGGGCATGGTTGATCGTCCTAGCTCGCATACACTTAATCTCAATCTTACCAAGCAATCCGAAGATGAGTTCACGGTCCCTATATTTAAATGTTTTGAAACATGGGGAAGGTAACACGAGCACATTATGGTAATGTAATGCCTACCCGTTATAAGGTTATAACGCTTTTATTTAATAGTACGTTTTTATATTGTTATGGTCACAAAGTAGCATTATCATATAAAGTCCTTGTAAACCTCAGACCGTTAGTATTGTGATTAATAGCGAGGGAATTTTGAGTAGTACTACTAGGCCCGAAAAGCCCCACCCGAGCTAGTCACGCTAGCTAGACTGGTAATGGTCATCGGGTGTAGAATTAGCCTAACATACCGCCATGGTCAGTGATAGACCTGGAAAACAAAGGCGACAAAATTCAGGTCTATCAAATGTATATGTGAACTCGTTCGTGACATAACGCGGGTTAGCTACCTATAAATATGACAATAACCTATTAAATAGTAATATTTACTGTTTTGGTTGAATAGTGGGAACTTGTAAGAACGAATCATGCTATAACTGTAAACTGTATATGTGAACTCACTGATCCTAATTGATTGACATTTGTTTCTTACGTGTTCTCCTCAGGTCGCTAAGGTACTTGCCATGGTTAGGTACACTGCATGGTGTCAAAAACATTTTCATCTCGTAATGTCGCATTATTACATTTATTTTCTGTTGGATTGGACGTTTGTTTTGACGCACGTTTTTACCTTACATTTATTACGCTTCTACATTACTTTTGAACTGTTGGTTGTTTGGTAAAACTATTTTTTTTTTCATATAGAGGTCATTCGATATGACTGGTGTCTTAGATCCAGGTTTGTCACACGCCTCGTGGTAAAACCCCGCAAGTGGATTTTGGGGGTGTGACAGATTGGTATCAGAGCCATTGGTTATAGAGAATTAGGTTTGCATTGGTAGTAGACCTAAACTATAGCCCTAGACACGACACTAGTATAACCAGCTCGAACACAATTACGTGACATTATTTGTAGTGTACGGTCGTATTCCATATATATCTCATCATACTAACTTAACAAGCATATCGTTATCATCCTCCTCATCTTATTATGCCACACGGGCGCCAGAGAAGACCCCCGAGGTACCACCTTCACCACCGCGTCATGTGGAGACGCGAGCAGCGAAAAGGAAACGCTTTGCGCAAAAGGGGGAAACATCATCCAAACCAACTACCCTCAACTTAGGGGTGTGCATGGGTCGGTTTTGGTCGGTTTTGGCCTAAAACCATTACCATAACTGCTATGGCGGCATTGTTAATCGGTTTTGATGGTTATTACGGGTCGGTTGTGGGTGCTTAACCGTGTATTTAGCCTAGCTTAAAATATGTTAATTTTTAACATGGAATAAATTGTTATAGCATATTTGTATATGTTAGTATATTACATTCTCACACCCCGATATTTCCACATATTACCGGTGGGCCCGGTGGGGAGTATTGTGACGTAGTTGATATCATCATAGTCAATATACCCAATAAATAGCACAGCGGAAGGCTTGGTGAATAATTACTATTACAAACCATAGTATCTGAGTGTCCACATGAAAGAATATACAGACTTGGTTGTAATAAGATCCACACGCATATCATAAAATAAATACAAGAAACTGAAATAACAGACTCCAGGTATCTAGGGATTTGCAAGATCCTCTTATTCGACACCTAGTAGCTCCAGCCAATTTACGTGAGGTACCTGTCAATTAATCTTTGGAAAATACGTCAGTTTACACTGGTAAATACAATTAACTGACTCACTTGAAAACATTTATGAAAATTGATTTAAGTGCACAAGGCACAAACCATTTATAACTTGGGACAATTAATTAAGATAATCTTGTATGCAGTTTTACATGTTTGTCTTACATATGGGGCCGGTTTGGAAGCCGGTCATGATTAACTGACTCACCACTTATAGAACCCACAAAGGAGTTATCCCCAACATGTGGGTTATATTAGCATTTGCATCTGTCAGGTGTATGCCTACACCCCGTGCATAGGTCGTGGCCATTTTCAAATGAAATGAGCCGAGGATATCCAGGACATGGTCGTATTAACCCCCAATGTTTATGTTATCAAACAAAACAGATTAAAACGGGTTAGGTAAATTTATTAATCACAATCCGATTAAATGATTTCATACCCGACCAAGTGGTATTATTATAATACCATATCCCAAGTCCGTGTAAGGGAAAATAAGTTAAAAGTATTTACCTGAGCTAGATGTGAAGAAGTAACTCAGCCGTATATTCCTAAAGTCTTATGAAAACACCTTCTACCGAAGCTACTCAATCTGTATGGAAGGTTTAATAACCTATTAGGATGCTAACGGGTCTTTATTTAAGTCAAGACTTAGACCGGTTAGTAGGAAAGATACTTTACGGTTCTAAACGCTAGATTAAGCGGGGACCGGAATAGAACATGATTTAGACCCGACAAGTTTGGATACTTGTATAATATGGGTAAACTAAACACATTCTGGAATTTGAAGATTTAATGATAATGTTAAACCCGTTTCGGCTATTTTACGTAAACTAGTCACATAAACTGATCCGAATGCATAAATGCAAAAGGGGTAACCAAATGAATTATATACAGGTCTCAATTGTTATTATGCTTAAAATATGTTAATACATCAGTAGGATGTTAACATATATGCCCAAAAAGTATTTAAAACAAATTTAAGTCCCGTAGGGGCATTTTGGTCATTTTAATGATTATAAAAGAGATTTATAATAAACTGAGGTTTTGGTCTTTGGTAATCAGTAAAAATATTTATTTTATCACATTATATCAGTAAGATATTATACATATGTGATCATTACTATTTATGGCCAAACTATGCCCCGAAAGGGCATTTTGGTCATTTCACATATGCTTTTAAGGACATTTTTGGGAGTCTGAGTTCATAACTTATACTTACTGTAATAATATTAAAATTTACTCAAAAGTTCAATAGGTAATAAGTCTTAGGTGTTAAATATGGTTTAAAACCATACTATGCACCTAATTAGCGTAAAATCGCTAATTGACGACAATTAAAGTGTTTTATGGAAATCTGAGATTTTGATCAGTTTTAAATGCTCAAAATATTTTATTTAATGTATGAAGTCAGTAGAAAAAGGTTTGGCATTCAAATCATTTGTAATCTCATTTTATGCATAAAAAGGGTATTACCGTCATTTACCGAATTACACAAGAACTCTGTGATATGATCAGATTATAATCTGACCAAAAACCCTAAAAATCCTTAAAAATAATATATTAACAGTAGGTAATGAGTTTTGGGTCAAAATCCAAGTTTAAATATGTTTTATGCAAGATATTGCAATTTAATTAATAACAAGCTTCAATTTACGATATCGAGCATATCTTCTGTTTGAGACTAAGAACTGATGTCAAATTTTCGGGACAAACTTATATATCAGTAACAAAGGTTTTTGTCCTCTCACATTTCTAAAAATCTCATTTATATGTAAAAAGGGAAAATATGGCATTTATAAGCATAATAACAATCATGGGCATATAATTCAAATTACTAAGGGCCAGGTAATATAACTCCAGGGGGTTATACTACAACATAAAGTGGTCCTAATGGAAGCTTAAAACATGGAAGGATTAAGCTTAATCGGGTCAAAACTGAAAGTCAAAACAAAAGTCAAGCTTTTGCGACTTTCGGTTGTAAACCGACCTTATACTGATAATTGCCGGGATGAATATGCTTAGACATGTTCTAATACTAATTACCAAGTTATTAGAATGATAAAATATGATTTATAACCTCTACATTGTTAGTTATAATTATTATTTAAAATTCTGGTCAGTTTGACTTTTTAACTTAATAGTTTGACCCGAAAATTAACTAGGCAAACGAAATAATTAGGAGGTGCCCTTTTAAGGGTTAATCACCTACCTTACTATGGTCACATAACCACTTTTAATTCGGACAGTGGTTGGACCATTTGTGATTAAACCGAAAGTCAAAGTCAAATTACGATATCTTTGACTTTTCGGTTTTTAAAACTAAAGCTGAACTAAAGAAGGGAACTAAGACACTTACCAAGGGTCCTAGCTATCTTTTCTACAAAAATAATCTTCCTCCTGATTCAAGAACCCCCAGAGATGTCCAGAACTCAAGCTTGGAGAGTTGAGAGTGAAATATAAGTGAATGAGCACTTGAATTTTTGGACATAAGGTTCTTTATATAGGGAATTCAAGTGGCTCCAGATGATAACAGGTGTTAGGGGATGAAATCAGGTCTCTACAGGTGTCTTGGTGGTTTCTAAAAACCATCTACAAGTCCCTTGAATCGAATTAACTTGTTTGGAGCACAAGTATAGACATAAACCTGCACCTGGCAAGAGAAGGCTGTCAAATTAGTGTCGTCGCGCTGCGCGACGGCTGAGAGGCTCCAAGGTCGCGCCACGCGACAACCCAAGTTACCTGCCAAACAAGTTTCATTTATGGCAAGTTCAGTCCCTGCACCTTTCCAAGCCTTATATCTTTCATTTTAAGCACCTTTGGCCCTTGTAGTTAGTTTGTAGATGATCTAGGGAGTATAACCAAACTCTGTCAGGCCCGGTTTCGTTAATTGATCACCGAAAACATAAGTTTCACCTCGTTGACGCTTTAAACCCTGATTCTTGGGAATTTGCGTAAACCACGTATAACGATCTCGAAACCTTGTGAAATTTATATCACTTATTCTTGAGAGTATATTTGAATATTTCAAAGCCTCGGGTTCGTTAAAAGGTCACTCAGAGGTAAGAATTAACATGTTGGCACGATTAACCCCTGTAGTTTAAAATCTTTCGATTATTTTCATAAACGGCTTCTTACATCCAATTAATCACTCGTTTAAGAATATATTTTTCGCGTGTGGTCATTCAGAGGCACAAGTTTGGCATGTTGACACTTTTAGTCCCTTCGCATACATATTTTCATCATTTGGCAACTTTAGTCCTTCAAACTCAATCTTTCACAAATTTAGAGTTTAGGACACGTGTCTTTACATAATTGGACACGTTTTTACGTGGTGTTACATACATAGTATTAAAAATACACATAATATATAATATTAACACTGAATATTCAAATAAAGTGACGTGACATATTTCATAAATTCAAATAAACATTCAACCAAAACGCAAAAGGATATAAAATAATCCGTAAATACTAAAAATCTTTAATAAGAAACATCAAATATTAAAAAAAACTGGTGAAAAGTCCTAAATCCTACAAAGTTTTATTACATGTCGGTTCGGTTTGATTATGGTGGGTATGGAAACATTGATAACCATAACCGACCCGCTACATTCGGTTTTCAAAAAAACCATTAACCGACCCACTGGTTTTTGATTTGGTTCGGTTTTATCAGTTAATTCAGTTATGATTCGGTTAATTCGATTTTTTGCACACCCCTACCTCAACTCCACTACTAAAATAGAAAAACGAATCATAGAATTGGAAAAAGAAATTCTCGAGTTGAGGGAAGAATCAGAAAGGCACCGTAAGAGGAATCTAAACCATCGGATCAGGCAAGGCAATGATTGTTTTGAAATAGAGGAAATACGAATGAACTTGCAAGCAGCTCTTGTGAGGATTTATAACATAGAGCATCCGGCACAACCACCAGCACCTCCGACTGAGCCCAAGCCGAAAGAGGATCCGGAAGAAGACCCGGAAGAGGATCCTGAAGAGGAACCTAAGGAAGAATCTGATGAGGAACCAGAAGAAGAGCCGGCGGAAGCATCGGCAGATGAGGACTCGGACTCGGGAGACAGCGGAGTTGACGACTAACCAGCTTCTTACTTGCTTACCTATTTATCTCTTTTGCTTTGCGTGGACATTTGTGATGTTTTAATTTTTAAATGTTTCTTGAAATACTTTGTAGCGACTCTTACAATTTATTTTAATCGGATGTTTTTATTTTAAAATGTTTCATGTGCCGAGATGTTACCTTACCCTAATTCGCATATTTTGAAACTTGTACAATGATTGTATGATACTTTGTCTCATATAATTGTGTGTATGTCAAAACAGAATGTCTCGTGTGGCGGTAGTGGGAATATCACTATGACTCATGCGGAGTTGGCCACACTTATTCAGGAACATGTGAACGGAGCCATCCCTACTAACAACCAACACCTCCAAAACAATCTGAACAACAACCAAAACCTTAATCCTGGAGGTAGCACTTACCCAACTCTTCAATAAAAATCTAAAGTGATGGTATCTCTAGTGTTTTTATTAATATGTTTTTTCTAACATCTTCCTGAATTCTATTCTTAGGCGCAGGGTTTAATCCCTATAAGGCTTTTCTAGACTGCAAGCCAAGCAAGTACACAGGGACGGAAGGACCCATCGGGCTAGTTCGATGGATCGAGAAGTTGAAATGGTGTTTGTGATGTGTAACTGTTTACCAGAGAACAAGGTGAAGTTTGCAGCCTCTAAACTAGAAGACGGGGCACTGGCCTGGTGTAACGTGTATCCGCAAAAAAAAACGGGTTCTAAAAAACCGGCTCATTTCGTAAACCAGATCTTTTGAGATTAAATAAATTGAGAATATTTATTTTTATTTGTTAATATGTATGCATTAAAAATTAGATTGAAAATGATTATTCTATAAACAATTAAGAGTTAGTTATGTTAGTTTTATAAAAGAAATAACTAACGGAGTTAAAGCATAAAAGTTTTCCTGGTTAGAAAATCTAGTTAGTGTGATTAAAGGTACAATGGCTAAATGTGTTATTTGTTGAAACTTTATTAAATGAGAAAAATAATTTACTTTAATCATAAGTTCATTAGAAATTCAAATTGAAGTTTAATCATTTTTTGTTGTTGTTTTGTGATTAATTTGTTTTCATAAGTTTAAATGCAAAATGAATGTGATTAATTTGTTTTCATGAGTTGAAATGCAAAATAAACCAAAAGTTGCAAGAAACTAATAAATTCAAGTGCATTCATGGGCTAATTTAATTGAATTAATGAAAATGAATGCAAAAAGGGTAATGAAAGACTAAAAGAAACATATTTTAGATAAGTGGAGTAAAAGAAGAATTCATTATGAATTATTTATATACTAACTAGTTCATGAGTTATGCTCATCAACCTATAATAAACTCTACCAATTTGCTTCAACATGAGTGGTTTTACTGTGTTTTTGCCATGATAAATCCCCAATCACAATCAAAATCCGTCGCTTTCAAATTGACACTTATGTTAATAGATTACAACCAGCCCACCATCAATTTCACAAAACTCTATATAATTCAAGAATTCAAAAGGCTAGAGATTTGGAACTTACTTCTTCGACTCTAATCTCAATTGAACTCTGTGTTAGGTAATTATTAAGCCTAATCTTAATTTCTATCATCTACAAAAGTCCTCTATCAAATTCAGTTGATAGAAGGCAATTGTTGTTCAATTAGATTCCATAAATTCTAGGGTTCATAAGCAAATGGGGATTTTTATATTTTATGAAATTAACCAATTAGTTTGCTCGATAATGATTCTTGACTTATCTTCGAATGTAATTTTTAGTAGTAATCGTATTAGTCATGTTTGCCTATTTTTATAAGATTTATTTTGTCATAATCTAGATGTTTATTCTTATATTTTTGTTGGATTAATCATACTAGAAATTCTTGTTAATGAAAATGGATTAGTAGAAGTATAAATTTTTAGAGAATATGAATTATGAAATTATTGGATATAATTTTAAATATATAGTTCATTATATTACAATTATACATATATTATACATATATTAAAATTAAAAGCTAATGAATAGTAATTTTAATATTATAATAATATATATTTTTAATGCTTTTATTATTTTAATATTATATATCGTTATTTTCATTACTTTTTAATTTTAATTAATTAAAAGCTAATGAATAGTAATTTTAATATTTTAATAATATATATTTTTAATGCTTTTATTAAAATTAAAAGCTAATAAATAGTAATTTTAATATTATAATAATATATAATTTTAATGCTTTTATTATTTTAATATTATATATCGTTATTTTCATTACTTTTTAATTTTAATTAATTAAAAGCTAATAAATAGTAATTTTAATATTTTAATAATATATATTTTTAATGCTTTTATTATCTTAATATTATATATATCGTTATTTTTATTACTTTTTAATTTTTAGTAATTTTAATTTCTATGAAAACTATATAATATGCTAGAAATCTATATTGCATTTATCTAAAAATTTGTGCTTTTAATTGTAAACAATTTAGACATTTTAATTTAACCATAGGTTCAATTAATTTAATGTGAACCTTAAACTAATTGGTTAAGATAATTCATTTAGACATAAGTACATTTTTGACATATTGGACTATAAGTTTATCTATATGCCTTAGATAATGTCATGGACTGTTATATATTTTGTCACTAAATTTAGTCTCATATATTAAACATATTTATCTATACTATATTATAATGCATGAGTGAGGGGTATTTTAAGATACCCAAAAAATAAGAACTTTTCCTCCCTTTATTTATAGAAAAACCCCTAAAAGGAGGGTAGTTTGGTCTTTTAAATACTATTTATTTTTTAGCCCCTAAACTTATTACACTTAAATCTCTAAAGTTTTAACAAAATTATAGATGATTAGTTACAATTCATCCCTCCACAACAAACTTATATTTTTTTTACGTTTTCTTGACATATCTTATAAACTATAATGTTTAAAAAAAATCCAAAGATAGCATGACGACCTACACATTTTTTTTGACGTTTCGGTAGTTGTCTTGTTCAATATCGACGCACGGATTAAAAGGTACAAGTCGATAATGCTTTAATGTACAAGTAATTAATACATGTTATCTAATGCGTCTAATCTACATAGATGTACTCCATCTATTAAAAAAAACAAAAAGAATTAAAAGTACGGTAACATAAAATGAAGATATTATGTGTCACATTTTATTTTATTAAATTGTGTTGCAAATTTTTAGGAATTATAAGTTCAACTATATTGTTATAGATAATATTAGTTAGTTTCAAAAGAATTCTTTACCAACTTAACTAGATACATGGTAGATTGTGTTGCATATTTTTAGGAATTATAAGTTAAAGTAGACTCATATAGATAAGATTAGTTAGCAATTAAAAATCTGAACTTAGTATGATATAAAGTTAATAAAAATATAAACTCTTAACATTCTATTTTTTATAAAAACAACTCTTGAAATTTTATAAAAATATAATTTTTTTATATCTGTAAAAAACCAAAATTTAACAATTTAAGTTAAAGCTCTAAAATATACTTACGAGTCAAATACTATTTTTTATTTTTATAAAAACGAAAATTTTAAACTTAAAGTGTATTGGATGAGTACTATGTGGATATTTAATAAAAGTTATGGACTTTAAATAATAAAATTATACTTTATAATTTAACCAATAAAATAAAATACTTTACAATTATAACAACTTATCTTTTATTTGTTTGTCTTTAGATTATTAATTTTTATAAAAAAAACAATACTTTTTGTCTTTTGATTATTAATTTTTATAAAAAAAACAAAACTTTACATATGTGCAACACTTATAACATACATCCACTACAATAATGTTATCATAATTATTATACTAATAAGAAAACTACCAGAAACGAGTGCCGCAATACAAAGTGTCGCACCCTCCGCATCGCGCGAGCACCCTACTAGTTTGACTAAAATGAGTATTTATCGTCACATGATAACAAATATATATTTTGTCACTAAGTAGATAAATTAAATATATATTATACTAGTCGCTAAAAGTTAACATCATAAAACTATAAGTTTATATTTTTGGTCATTTTATATTTATATTTATGATCAATCAATATACGTTTGGACTAAATCGTTACTTCTTGGTATTCTTAACCAATCCATATATATATATATAGAGGGAGGAGTTCATGCGAGAACCACCCTTATTGCGAGAACCGCGAAAACCAATGTGAACACAACCTAAAATAGCTAAAAAAAACCTAACCCCCCCCCCCCCCCAAAAAAAAAAACCTAAACCCCCCCACCCCCCCAAGCTAAATGCTAAAAACTAAAACCCCCAAAAAACCTAACCCCCCCCCCCCAAAAAAAAAAAAACCTAAACCCCCCTCCCCCACCCCCCCCCCCCCCCAAGCTAAAATGCTAAAAACTAAACCCCCAAAAAACCTAAAAAAATCTAAAAGAAATCTAAAAAAATCAAAAAAAAAATCTAAATTTTTTTTTTTAATATTTTTTATGCTTAAATCGCTACTTTTAGTGGCAAAAAAAATTAATTTTTTTTAGTAGCGATTTTTAGCTATTTTTAGGCATTTTTGGTTGTGTTCACATTGGTTTTCGCAATAAGAGGTGGTTCTCGCATGATCTTCTCCCTATATATATATATATATAGGGAGGGGCTCATGCGAGAACCACCCTTATTGTGAGAACCTTGAGAACCAATGTGAACACAACCTAAAATAGCTAAAAAAACCTAACCCCCCCCCCCCCCAAAAAAAAAAAAAACCTAAACCCCCACCCCCCCCCCCCCCAAAAAAACCTAACCCCCCCCCCCCCCCAAGCTAAAAAAAAACCTAACCCCACCCCCCCCCCCCAAAAAACCTAAACCCCCCACCCCCCAAAAACCTAAACCCCCCAAACCTAACCCCAACCCCCCCCCCCCCAAACCCCCCCAAAAACCTAAACCCCCCTCCCCCACCCCCCAAAAACCTAAACCCCCCCCCCCTCCAAGCTAATATGCTAAAAACTAAACCCCCAAAAAACCTAAAAAAATCCAAAAAAAATCCAAAATTTTTTTTTTGATTTTTTTAATATTTTTTAGGTTAAAATCGCTACTTTTCGAAGCAAAAAAAAAAAAAAAATTTTGGTTCGAAAAGTAGCGATTTTAACCTAAAAAATATTAAAAAAATCAAAAAAAAAAAATTTGTGTGATTTTTAGCTATTTTTAGCTATTTTTAGGCATTTTTTGTGTGTTCACATTGGTTCTCGCGGTTCTCACAATAAGAGGTGGTTCTCGCATGATCTTCTCCCTATATATATATATATATATGGGATGGTTCAAATGAAAATCACTTTTAATGCGAAAACTCGAAAACTAACTAAAAAAGCCTAAAAAGCACACCAATTTTTTTTATTAAAAATCGTTAGTTTTTGTATATATAAAAAAAAACTTTTTTCCAAAAAATTTTTTTGTAGTACACATACACATGTGCACCACAAAAAAAATTTGAAAAAAAGTTTTTTTATACACATAAAATAGCGAAAATTGGTAAAAAAAAATTGGTATGTTTTTTAGGCTTTTTTAGTTAGTTTTCGCGTTAACTAGTGGTTTTCATTTGAACCTTCCCCTATATATATATAATATATATATATTAACAAATGTAATATATTTTATTATATCAAACTTGAAGAGGTTATACATTTGTTTTTAGATAAAATATATATAATATCTTTTTAGTCGAGATTGTACAACTTCGTCATATATATATATACAATTATATATAAATATGAATTGTATTATTGGTACTTATATACTTTAGTCGTTTAAATCATTTTATAGTTTAAACGGAAAAAAAAAATCCCCAAATCGTGTAAACCTAGAAATCATCATCTCACAGTGTTCGTTATTCATTCGATTCGTTAGTCATACTTCTTTTCATATATATGTTGATTAGGATAACTTTTGGAATAATTATTCCCCAAAACGGTACGACTTATCTTAAGTTGTATTTGGACACTTCGCAACTTGTGAGTAGATCTAACTCTTTCCCCTTTTTACAATTAAACTTTTGAGGTGTATCGTGTGTCACGTTTTATTGTTTTCTAGTTGATTAAATAAGATGCAGAGTCAATATGTCAATATGTGTATTGCATTCAATGTTTCTATCATTTCTAGTATCTATCGTTGCATTGTGTGTATCTATGTGTTTACTCGTTTTGTGTCACAGGTTTCGTGTGGATCCACCTGGCTGACTAGGTTCCCCACGACCATGGGTTGTAGCCTAGTATCGCCACTAGTATTAGACTCGCTCTTCGAGGCTTCAACCTAATGCACGCTATTGTCTTTGAGTCTTATTGTTTCTATTGTATCTATATTGTGGTTGTGGTGATTTGTTAATTGTTATTGTGGTTGTGGTTGTGGTGATTTATTGATTGTTGTTGGGATATTGATGTTTCTACAACACATGATATTGCATGTAAAATATGTTTTTGAAAGTTTTCTAAGTAAGATAAATCAAATAATAAAGCAAAACGTTTTATTTAAAATTTAGATTTATTCACCAACATTATGTTGACCA
The DNA here is from genome assembly GCA_030545235.1 of Helianthus tuberosus. Lineage (NCBI taxonomy): Eukaryota > Viridiplantae > Streptophyta > Magnoliopsida > Asterales > Asteraceae > Helianthus > Helianthus tuberosus. The sequence continues at coordinate 80,448,882 of CM060383.1, forward strand.
AAAAACCATTTTACGCGTGATACAGGTACATGACTTGAGAGAGTTTGAAGTTGAAGATACGTAGGATGTGCCTTAGTAATAAATGTGATTATTGTACACGTTTTATTTATTTAATGATATTGTATGAAAGTTATGTTGAATATATTCTATGATTATGTATGACAAATCTAAATTGGTGCCTTTAAATATTTAAACTTATAATAATGTAATAAGGTATGGGCAATCATCATGCCCCGTACCATTCCGCTGCGGGTCAGGGCGTGAAAGAACGGCCAGGTACAAACAAGGGGTTTAGCTGCAGCTAACGAGATGACATGGGAGGATTTCAAGAATTTAGTCAGGGAAGAATTTTGTGTGAGAGACCGCATTCATCAACTGGAGCAAGATTTATGGAAGCACAAGATGCGGGGTTCGGAAATTGAAGAGTACACCTCAAAATACTACGACCTAATGTTCTTATGTATGGAAATGGCTAGGCCACATATAAGCAGATATAACTCTATCTGGGAGGATTAGTCCCTAAGATTCAGGGAATGGTGATGTCCAGCAATCCCGCGACGGTTCAGTAGGCAGTGCGGATGGCACACAAACTGACGGATAAGGCGGTTGAACAAGGAAAACTGCCAAACAGGGGTGAGTCTGTTGTTGCCCCCGATAACAAAAGAAAATGGGAGGATAGTTCTTCCAAACAGCAAACTTTTGGTCAGTCACAACAGGGTTCCCAGAAAATTTCAACAACAACAACCGAGGCTGCAACAACCAGTCGTCCAACAACAGCAATAACTCTTAGAACTGAAGCGGCTATTCGAGAAACAAACCAAAGTGCAACAAGTGTAATCTTCACCACTATGGACAGTGTGGTGGCAACTGTTGTCAAAGGTGCGGCAAGGGTGGTCATGATGCAAAGGATTGTGGGGGTGAAATCCAACCAAGGCAGAATCAAAACTAGCAACCAGGTTACCCAAACATGCTACCAGTGTGGTAGCGATGCACATTTCAAGAAAGATTTCCCTTAGCTTAACAAGGGAAACAACAGTGTTGAACGCCAAAATCAGTGCAACAACAACAACAACAGTGGGGGTAACAGTAGTGGAGCTAAAGACGCACTTTCACCTTGGGAATGGGCGAAGCAAAGAACGACTCCAACGCTGTAACCGGTAAGTTTCCGTTAAATAATCATTTTGAAAATGTATTATTTGATTTCGGTGCTGATAGAAGTTTCATATCAGAGTCATTTAGGAAACTGTTAGATGTTGCCCCTGTGTCACTAGAAACCAAGTACACCATAGAGTTAGCTGACGGTAAACCAGTAGAAGTAACCCACATTCTCAACGGGTGCCAACTCTCCCTCGCTGGTCACACGTTCGACATAAAACCTTATGCCAATTACGCTGGGCAGTTTTAACGTGGTAGTAGGTATGGACTAGTTGTCCGAAAACCGAGCTGAGATAGTTTCTCGTGAAAAGGTTATTCGCATCTCTCTTTCTAGTGGCGAAACTCTATCCATTCAGGGTGATCAAAGTGGTATCGTCACGGATATCATCTCTTTTACGCAAGCTCGGAAGTACCTTCGCAAGAATATTCGATAGCCATTCTTGCTTTTGTCACTGAACAATCGACGAACGAGAAGAAAATCAAGAACATTCCGATCGTACGCGATTTCCTTGATGTCTTTCCTGAAGACTTGCCTGGTCTTCCACCCCATAGACATGTCGAATTCGAGATCCAACCGGCGAATCATGCGACTCCAATCACTAGAGCTCCTTACCATCTAGCACCATCAGAACTACAAGAGCTATCTACTCATGTAGGCATTATTGGATAAAGGTTTAATCTGTCCCAGCTCATCACCGTGGGGAGCTCTAGTACTATTTGTTAAGAAGAAGGATGGAACCTTCCGCATATGTATCGACTATCGAGAGCTCAACATGGTTACAATCAAGAAGTGATACCCTTTACCTCGAATTGATGATCTGTTTGATCAGTTGCAAGGGTCGAGTTACTACTCCAAGATCGACTTGAGGTCAGGATATCACCAGCTTCGGGTTAGAGAATAATACATTTCAAAGACAGCTTTCCGCACAAGGTATGGCCACTACGAGTTTTTGGTCATGCCATTCGGTTTAACCAACGCACCCGCAGTGTTCATGGATCTCATGAACCGCGCGTGTAAACCTTACCTCGACAAGTTTGTCATCATCTTCATTGATGATATACTTGTGTACTCCAAAACCAAGAAAGAGCATGAGGAGCATCTACGGTTAGTTCTGGAACTGCTCCAACGGGAGAAACTGTATGCCAAATTTTCTAAGTGTGACTTCTGCATTCGTAAAGTCTAATATCTCGAGCATATAGTAAATGAAAAGGGTATCCATGTTGATCCAGCTAAGATTGATACAATCAAAAGTTGGGAGGTGCCTAGGACGCCAACGAAAGTTCAAAAATTTCTGGGTTTGACGGGTTACTACTGCTGCTTCATTGAAGGGTTCTCCAAGATCGCGCAGCCACTCACAACCTTGACTCAAAAGAGCACCAAGTACATTTTGGGGTGATAAGCAAGAAGAGGCATTCCAACTGTTAAAGCAAAAGCATGGTAGTGCACCTATCCTATCCCTACCGGAAGGAACAGACGATTTTTCTGTATACTAAAACGCTTTAATCCAAGGACTTGGATGCGTACTTATGCAACGCGAAAAGGTCATTGTGCATGCGTCCCGATAACTGAAAGTACACGAGAAGAATTACACCACTCATGATTTGGAGCTAGGAGCAGTAATGTTCGCATTGAAAATCTAGAGACACTATATGTACGGTACGAAGTGTACTATCTATACAGATCATAAGAGACTACATCACATTTTAATTAGAAGGAGTTCAACATGCGACATCATTGCTGGGTCGAACTCCTGAATGACTATGAATGTGCCATCCAGTACCACTCGGGCAAAGCTAATGTGGTAGCCGACGCCCTAAGCCGAAAGGAACATCTGAAACCCATATGAGTTTGGGCACTACAACTCACCATTCATTCCGATTTACCCAAGCAAATTTGTAATGCGCCGATTGAAGCTGTGAACGAGGAGAACCTAAAAGCTAAGTCTTTGCGTAACATGGAACGTGATTGGGAAATAAAGTCTGATCGCACAAGATACTTCATGAGCGGATATGGGTTCCCCTCTACGGGAATCTGAGGGAGCTCATAATGGATGAAGCCCACAAACCTGTTTTTTATATAAAACACGTATTTTGTGATTGTTTATGTATCGTGCAAGTATGATTTAAACAAGATTAGTGAAAAATATTATTTCTATTATGATCAAGTCTTGAATTACAAAATATTGAAGATAGAGTATGAATTAAAATAAAATGGAAAAGTGAGAAAAATACGGAACATTACATCTGGATTTCGGGTCTCAGGTATGATATTAACCAATCGGTTCTTATCCATCAACCCACTACTTTAGAAGATGCTATGGACAAGGCCCAATTACATAAACAGAGGATCCAATTTGAAAAAGGAATGGGCCATGTATCTTTGGGCTCATCTAAACCCATATTACCCACTCCCAAATCGATGGCTACAAATACTCCGACTGCCACCACGTTTCCTTCCAAAGTGTCATCTGCTCCAGCTTCTAATTCCAAAGTGGGATTTCGCCATTTGACGTCAGCTGAAATTTCTCAAAAGCGATCTCAAGGCTTATGTTATCGATGTGACAAGAAATATACATGGGAACTCAAGTGTAAGGCTACCCCACAACTTCTCTTCTTCGATGAGGATCTTCTGAATTTAGGCGGGTCACCGGTTTCACCAAACTTTGAAGGTACTGATTCTGTTTTAGCTGAAAAGCTTCAATTAGAGAAGGTGCAAACCCAATCCGCTATTTCGTATAATGCTTTGTCTGAGGGGGGTGTTCATCTATCACGTTGCATTTCACGGGGTCAGTAAAAGGGATATCCGTCCAGATTCTCTTAGATGGTGGAAGCACCCATTGTTTCGAGTAGGCTCGCATTGCTCAATTTCTTAATTTCACTGTTGAATCGATTGAACCGTTTTCCGTGTTAGTCGGTAGCGGCGAACGACTTTCTTGCTCGGGTTTTGCAAGCACGTTGAATTGGTAATTCAAGGCTAGCCTATTTTTGTTGATTTCTATGTGTTACCGCTGTAGGGTTGGGATATGGTTTTGGGTGTGTCATGGTTAGCTACACTCGGACCGATGGTCACGGATTATTAAAAGTCTATTTTTGAGTTCTCATTATAGGGGAAGCAGATCAAATGGCAGGGTGATGTTACTCCGTTGACACAATCAATTTATTTTAAAGGGTTTCGGCACTTGATACAATCGGATGGCATCGGTCAATTGATTCATTTTAACCCTTCTTCCACTTGACCACAAACCAATAGATTATCCCCTTGAATTACAAGCCCTTTTGAAGGAATTTGCTGAGGTGTTTACAGCCCCACACAGTTTACCCCTTTCCCGACTGCAAGACTACCACATTGAGCTACTTGCTTGGAAGTAAACCAGTTTCGATTCGCCCTTATAGATACCCACACTTTCAAAAGCAGGAAATCAAGCGTCGATTCGCCCTACCATTTGATGCATAAAAAGGATAGCACATGGCGCTTTTGTGTCGATTACCGAGCATTAAACTCTATCACGATGCGAGATCGTTTCTCTAATCCTTCAATCGATGAATTATTTGACGAATTACATGTGGCTCATAACTTTTCAAAGCTTGATTTATTAGCCGGTTACCATCAGATTCGCCTTGCTAGTGGTGACGCCATGAAAATGGTGTTTCACACACACGATGGGCATTACGAGTTTTTAGTAATGCCTTTTGGCCTTACAAATGCTCAGTCCACTTTTCAACGCATTATGAACGACGTGTTTCGCCCGTTTCTTTGTCGTTTCATTCTAGTTTTTTTATGATATTTTAATCTACAGTAAAACATGGGACGAACATTTACACCACCTTCGTTTGAACCTACAACTTCTCCTCACTCACAAATTGGTTGCCAAATTGTCATAATGTACTTTTGGCCAAACCCAAGTGTCTTATTTAGGGCATGTCATCTCGTCCCATGGGGTCATCGTCGATAACGATAAAATTGTCACCGCTAAACAGTGGTCGATCCCTAAGAATTGCAAAGAGATTCGTAGCTTTCTTGGCCTTATCAGGTACTATCGGTGTTTCATTAAGAATTACACCTTAATCAACAGACCTTTTACGGAAGGATGCTTTTTCTTGGAACCCCACTACCTTACATGCCTTCTAGTTAACTCAAAGAACTTCTTAGCTCAACACCGATTTTAAGATTGCCTGATTTCACTAAGCCTTTTTACAGTCAAAACGGATGCATCCGGTAGTGGCATTGGGGCTATTTTATCCCAAGTGAATCATCCTCTCGTCTATTTTAGTAAGAAGCTATGCCCCCGCATGCAACATGCTTCCACTTATCATTGAGAGATGTACGCGATTACGCAAACTATATCAAAGTGGAGACAATATTTATTAGGCCATAAATTTACCATCTTGACTGACCAACAGTCCTTAAAGCGTCTCCAAGATCAAATTATTCAGACTCCGGAGCAACAAAAATGGCTCGGCAAACTCTTGGGCTTTGACTTTGATACTTTGTACTGGCCCTGGTATCAAGATGGAGCAGCCGACGCCTTGTCCCGAGACTCTTCAGGCCATCTACTTGCATTATCCACTCCTGTTTCATCATTTTTACAAGACGTCTACAAGGCTGCCCAATTTGATCCACATTTTACTTCGTTGCTCCAATAATATAAATTTAACCCAACCAGCCTTCCGGACTACCAGCTTAAAGATGAGTTGTTATTATTTAAAGGTCGGTTGCTGGTCCCAAATGATGACGCCTTATGCCAACAATTGCTTATTGAATTCCACTCTTTCGTTATTGGCGGTCACTCGGGAGTTAGCCGCACCTACCAACGACTTGCTCTAAATTTTTATTGGCCCCGAACACCATGTTTTTGTCACACAATTTGTCACTCATTGCCATAGATTTTATTACATGTCTGCCAAGCTCGCACGGTAAGACCGTCATTATGGTGGTCGTTGATCAACTATCTAAATACGGCTATTTTATCGCCTTACCATCATCCTTTAACAGTTTTCCGGTGGCCACGGTGTTTATTAATTAAATTGTCTGACTCCACGGGGTTCCCCTCTCTATTGTTACCGATCGTGGTTCACGTTTCATGAGGGAATTTTGGAAAGAATTGCATCGGTTGCACGATACCACACTCAAATGGGCGGGCAATCTGAGGTGCTTAACCGTTGTTTGGAAATAAAACTCAAATGTTATGTGGCGGATCATCCTCAAAAATGGTTACAATTTCTTCCGTGAGCTGAGTTTTGGTACACCACCTCATCCCAAATGACCCCTTTTGAAATCTTATATGGCAGGAAACCGCCCACGGTTTCCCATTACCTTCGGGATTCTACCCGCAACACCCAGTTGGAGGAACAATTTCTTGAACGCGATAATGTGTTGACACTATTGAAGATCAACCTTCAAAAAGCCCAGTCTCGTATGAAGGCGAAGGCTGATAAACACCACCGTGATGTTCATTTTCTCGTTGATGAGTGGGTATCTGTGAAGCTTCAGCCTTACCGACAATGTTCCGTCTGCTTACAATGCCACCATAAACTGGGAAGCGGTACTTTGGCCCGTATCGCATCATTACAAAATTGGGGAGGTGGTATACAAGCTTGATTTACCAACTACGGCTTAAATTCATCCCGTATTTCACATTTCCCTTCTTCGAAAATGCATCAGGAAACCGACTCAACAGGTCACACCCTTTCATCTGGTTGATTCCACGTCCACCCTAATCCTTCAACCACGGAAGATTTTAGGATATCGGGCAGTCTACAAGGGTCAACAAGTGGTTTTACAATGTTTAGTTCAATGGGAAGGCTTACCTGTTGAAGCACCTACATGGCAGGATAAACTAATGTTACAACAACAGTTTCCTGACTTCAACCTTGAGGACAAGGTAACTGTTAATGGGGCGGTATTGTTTTGAGCCCAACAAACCCAATGGATCAACCATCTAATGTGAGTGCACCAAATGAGGAATATGACCAGCCCAAACGAAGTGAAAGAATCAGGGCCCCACCTAAGAAATTCCAAGATTATATTGTGAGTGCCATGTCAGCACCTGCATAACAGAATATGGACCCTTATTTAAGTTAATTATTGCATGATCATGAGGTAGGCAATTTGTTAGATCTCATTAGTCATCTCTCTCTCATCCCTTTCTATAACTCTGATTTCCCGTCCCTGTTCTTCTAGTTTATCAATGAAAATTATCCACTTTATCTATCTGTATAATTAGATCAGTCCATCCATTGTGTTTTAATTTTTTGTCTATTGTGTTTTTGTTTTGTTGTTCATTGTGTTTTAATATGTTGGTCATTGTGTTTTTAGTATATTGTTCATTGTGTTTTAATATGTTGGTCATTGTGTTTTTAGTATATTGTTCATTGTGTTTTTAGTTTGTTGTCCATTGTGTTTTTATCCGCTGTCATCAATTGTGTTTTTTATATGTCGTCATCAGTTGTGTTTTTAGTCTTTTTTTCAATGCATTTTTAGTTTGATACTAATTGTGTTTTACATTATGTCCATTGTGTTTCAGCATGCTATCCATTTGTCTTTTATCTGTTGTCATTAATTGTGTTTTTTGTATACTTTCCATTATGTCTATTATGTAATACGCAACTGCGCTTTCATTTTTTTTTGGAAAGTATAATAATAGGGTACTTATATTAAAGATAAAAAGGCGCTCAATTTTATGGTATAAATATTTTTTAAGCAAATGACGTATAAAAAGTTACGGACGTTTAAACAATGAAGGGAAAATAACATGTGACTTGCATGTGAATGTTTTTAGGCATGAGACTTGCATGTACATATTTTTTTTTCTCCTTAGACAATTGTTAGGGTGAACGGAGTGGGGGCGGTAACCCAATCGGTACCGAACCCCCATCCACCACCAACCTTTTTACCGAGCAAATGTTACCGAAATGGGGGGCATTTTCGGTGAGTGGTCACCAATTCGGTGAGAGGGAGGGAAGGGGGAAAAAGATGAGTGTGTGGTGGGGTCTATTCCTTCTCAACCAATCACACATTTTTTTTTTTAAATAGTTTACTTAAACCCTATTAGGTAAACCACCGCCAACATTTTTGAGCATTACGTAAACAATTTAGGTGAATTGACGTGACACCGTCTAATTGGGTAAATGGGAAGTTTACCTATTTCAAATAGGTAACCACTCCATTCACCCTTACTCTATGATGACTTCTTATCTTTTTTTTAACCCTTGAGTATAAAGAAATCGTATAAGATAGTGACGTCTGGGTAAAAAAGCATATGCGCATGTATTCATTAATTTTGTTAAAGTTTAAAATAAGTTGAATAAATTGAATTGGGTGTAAAAGCCAATAAAGTGCATGTGGTTAGAACTAATTTCTTTTATGTCCCCCGGCCCCTAACTTTCCACCCAGAAACGTGAACAAACATAGTGCAAAGAGAAGTGATCGGCAACGACAATAATGGGTGGAAGGAAAAGGAGATGCGGATGGTGGATGAAAAGGACGTGCATGGGTGGTGATGATTTTGTCGACGATGGATAAAAAGCAGTAATCGGACCAATTGATTGGACATGAAAGTCGCTTATACAGTGCACCAATTAAGTACTCTTGAACCATCTTGGTTTGGTTTGTGTTGGGCCGTTAATGTTGTTTGATAAGTGGACCGGTAGAACAACCTCGTTATAAAAAGATTGGATAGAATTCTATGAAAGATGGAAGGTGATGATTACAATATTTTTGTAGTTACTAATGGTGTTGAACAATATTGTATAATGATAATTGTTGTTAAACAATGAAGCCAAGATAATAACTTATAACTTAAAGTAAGTATATTTGTTGTTAAACAATGAAGCGCATATAATAACTTATAACTTAAGTAAATTTTAATTTTGAGGATATTATTTGAGATTTTTTTTTTTTTAATTTATTCCTTTCTTTTCCAACAGCAAGTTTTTTTTTTTTTTTTTTTTTCAGTTATTGACTTATTGAGATAAATAATTTATACAAGTTGATACAAGTTTTGGACACGTTTTGAGACAAATAATTTATATACTTCTATCCATACAAGTTTTGGACACGTTTTGTATCGTTTCATTTTTTTTTTTTTTTTGAAAGGTTGTATCGTTTCATTTATTGAGACAAATAATTTATATACATCTACCCTTACAAGTTTTGGACACTGAAGGGGTATGGTCCCAAATATCGCGTCAGCACGACCGCGAATGACCATTACCCTCATTAAAAACCCCCAACAGCAATTAACTCTCCAGTGTCCGCGTAGACACACGCGAACACTGCGGTCCAATCTGTCCATTGATGAGAAGACTTACCTTAGGGACGGAAACTAATGTTACGCATAGCGATGCGGCCTCGCACCGCATCCTATGAACATTTTCGTCACGACAAGGGATCTGGACAACAGTAACAGTCACTCGACAGGCGATGCGGCACAACACCGCATCCCGCGCAAATCATGGATGGAACAACCAATGCGGGAACAAATCAATGACCGCAAGCAGCGATGCGGCTTGGCACCGCATCCTGCCTACAAGGCAAGTGGGTCTGACACCACAGTGCAAGTGGCACTGGGAACAGTCGCCTACCAGCCCACGTATGAACAACAGTCTGACACCACAGCCGGACGTGGCATCACCACAGTATCCGACAGGTCTGACACACCTGCAAATAGTTGTGCGATGTCAGACTAGCTACTCAACTACCCTTCTTCACTCCTCGGCTATAAATACTCACCCCAAACCAGGTTTGAGGTATCACTTTCCAACTCTCTCAATACTACTACTATCATATTTTGCTTCCCAAGCAAATCACTGATTCTCACGCCGGAGAGTGGTAACAAGGAGCACCCCCCACCCCATCCTCCTTGTTACGAGTCACGGTTTGTTTCCTTGTGCAGGAAACCCACCACCAGACGATCCAGCCAGCGATCCTCGGAAAGAAGGGATTAACCCTCTTGACGAGACCAGTGAATTAACCCTACCCGGTTAACCATTGTTTCATCAGACACGTTTTGTATCGCTTAGGCCATTCAATGTTGATAAACTAAAGTCCTTTAATTTAATTACACATATTTACTTAAGTATGCTATTTTAGTCATATTGAGTAAATGTGGTTATTAATAATATATTAATACTCTAGCTTTTGTAATACGTAGACATATCTAACTATCTAATATTAGAAATAGCAAATACAAGAAATTTATAATATGGAAATTCAACTTTTATACATACATGCATGTGAGTTTTTTAAATACATAACTAAACAGAGTTCATAATAAATAAAAGGGAAATTGGCCCGTAATAATCCCACATAGACCTTATTGGCCATTAATAATCTCACCTTAGAATATTCCCCTCACCAGTCCCACCTATCACCTATTTTTCCTACAATGGTCCCCCGTTAAAAAAACTTAACGGAGTCAAGTTTTTTTTTTCCCAAATTACCAACAAATTTTTTAAAGCTTTTGATTAGAACGACGATACGAGTCCATTGAAGTAAAACTTGCCTCGAAACGGTGCTCCAAACGATGAAAATGACGCTTCAATTTGGGTGTTTGAATTTCCAATTAACCAAAATCAAGCCACTTGGAGCACCATTTCGAAGTAAGTTTTACATTAGTGGACTCGTATCATCGTTCTGATCAAAAGTCCTAAAAAATATGTTTGTAATTTGGAAAAAAACTTAACTCCGTTAAATTTTTTTAACGAGGGACCATTGTAGGAAAAATAGGTGAAAGGTGGGATTAGTGGGGGGAATATTCTGAGGTGAGATTATTAATGGCCAATAAGGTATAGGTGAGATTATTACAGGCCAATTCCCCTAAATAAAATTCTAAATTCTACAAGATGATATCTAGACCAATTTTTAATAACTTACTTAACATTTATTAAAGATGTGGAGAGTTCAAATGAGAAGAAATTCTTTGTAAGAAGAAAAAAGAAGAAATTTCAACTAATAGGAATGCTTCATTAGACTTCATTTAATATTTGTACTTAATGTAACTATAAGTGTATATAAGTAAACTTACATACATCATTAATTGGTAGTTTCATCTTTAATAACTAACTATATTAAATTTGTAACTTATTTTTAAGATATATATTTTTCACAAAAAATAAAAATAAAAATTCATTTAAAGTGTAGGATAAATACGAGGCGTGTAAGATAAATTACGAGTTGTGTAAGATAAATTTCAACATGTGTAGGATAAATTTCGAAATGTGTAGGATAACTTTTGATGTGTGTAGGCAAAAATATTTAGTGTGGAGGATTATAGTCTTAATGACTAATTAATTAGTCAAACATAATAATAAACTAGTAGTTTACCCGTCCGCGGTCCGGGTATATATGATTAACACCATCCAAACTCACTGCATATTTTAATATCACAATGGCTTCTTATCCAACTATTAAGAACATCAATAATGTGTCTATATTTAAGATAATGATGACTTTTTATTTGATTGCGATTAGTAACTACAACTGTTCTTGAATTCTCATACATGCTAACTTAAAATCTTACATCTATTAACCTCTGTTGTGTTAACCGGAGGAACCAAGGCTTGGTTGATAATTAGGTAATCATTATTTAATAATAAATAAAAGGGTAAATTACATTTTTCGTCCTTTATGTTTGTACCTGATTGCAATGGATAGCCTTTAACTTCAATAATTACAGGCACGGTCCTTTATTTAGAAAACTCACTACACCTTACGTCCTTTAGCACTGACTACGTTAAAATTTTAAGTTAAGTCTAATCAAATAAGGGCATTTTGATCATTTCATGCTTTTATTTAAATGTTTCTTAATAAATAATAATTCAAAGTCCCTAATCCCCATGTTTAAACACCAAAACCTGCAATTTCTTGTTAAACTCAAATAATCTAATCATCAAAAACATATCAAGCTTATTAAAATCACTTCAGACTTTGATATTTTTGTTCGATCCTTATGATTTCGTATCTGAATAACAACACCCAAATATGTTTCAGGTCCTACTTCAACCTGCAATCATAACCTCATTAATACAAAAAACTTCAACTTGATGATCTTCACCTTTTTATGTTTTCAACATATTTTTACAGAAATATATGTTTCAGGTCTCCTTCAACCTGCCTCAGATCTAAACCTCAGATCTGCGCAGAGAAATATGTTTCAGGCCTCCTTCAACCTGCCCAGATCTAAACCTCAGATCTGCGTAACAATCTCTCCGACACTCCCACCACCTCATCGCTACCGTAATCCACAACAACCTCTCCACTATCATCTCCGGTATCATATTCGAGCCCTAAAATCGGTTTGTATTGAAGCTCCAGCGAGATGCTTGGTGTGAGGGTCGAGAAGATGCAGTCGGTTGTCTCCGGTGACCCACAATCTTTTCCGGTCGGTTGTCTCCACAACCTACAAACACGTTTTTTTTTATTTCAGCCAGAGACAGAGATGATGCAACCTGTTTTGATTTAGGGTTTGGTTTGGGATTGGGGGTTTTGGATTAGGTTAGTGGGTATTGTGGTGAAGAAGATGAAGGGAGAGAGAGCGTGGGAGAGAGAAAGAAAATGGTGGCAGTGGTGAATCAGTGGCGGATCGGTGGTGCTTGATCGGTGGTGCTGGCACACATTGGTGAGTGGAGTTTTGGATTAGGTTATGGCGGTGGAGCTTGATCGGTGGTGCTGGCATACGTCGGTGGTGGTGTTGTGGCTCTATTTGATAGCGGTGGCTGGGATAAGGTGGTGGTGGTGGTGGTGGTGGTGATAGAGGTTGGATGAAGAGGGAGAGGGGGGTTGAAGACAGGAAGAAGATGACCACATATGGATTTATGTGCATACATTTATATTTTTTTTATCTTTTTTTAATATATGGGTAAAATTACCAATCTGCCCTCATGTGCAAGGCACATGATTAGACTTAACTAAAAAATTTAACCTTGTTACTGCTAAAGGATGAAAAGTGTACTGAGTTTTTTAAATAAAGGACCGTGGCTGTAATTATTGAAGTTAAAGGTAATCCATTGTAATTCAGTACAAACATAAAGGACGAAAAGTGTAATTTATCCTAAATAAAATTGACAGGAACATTTGTGACAAACTGATATATAAAAAAGACATAATCAATACTAAATGAAATAATATATGATAACTTACTCAATATTAATTTATTAAAATAAAATAAAATCAATTTGATTAATTATTATCGTTAAAGGCATAATATACATTAAAATTCAAGAAATAAAGGTACATGAATTAAAAGAATACTTAATGAATAAAATAACTAAAGTTAAAGTGAAAATGAGGTAAGGTGAAGGAACACGTAAGCAAGATGTGAAAAAAGGACAAAATATAAAAAAATACAAGCGCCAATCACCCATTATCTTCAACTTGTTATCTTCTTTCTTTTTCGGTTCACATTCTTTCTTTTTCGCCTGAAATCTGAAAAATAAATATGAAGCATATATCCTACAAAGGGACAACCAACCCCGTTAAATCCTTCTCTGCACCCACGCTGTGGCCAACCCCAACCCACCTGCCCCACCCCCTAACCGCGCCATGGTGTGGTGGTGTTGCTGGGTGTTATTTGCTGATCTAGCACTGGAAAACGCTATACTCTATTGTGAACTTTTGTATCCATCAAGTTGTTGATTGGTTATGATTCTTGATTGCCTGCACTTTGAAAATTTAATAAGCTTTTTAGTGTGAGTATTTTATTTATATTTAAATGTTATACTTTTGCAAGACCCGTACTGGGTTGGGTATTACTCTAATGTTTATTATGGTTCTTGCTCGTATGATTGTTTTGACAAACTGACGAATATAAGATAATAAGGTAATTAGTATAATGTTTCTATGTAAATGAAATGCCCAAGCACTTTACCTCACTAATTTCTCGCCCGTGTTGAAAGTTGTAAGAACTTAGTTGCCTTTAAAAACCAATAATCTCTATAGTTGCGTCATTTTCCTGTAATTTAGAACAAAGAACTATTAGATTTGATAAAATACAAAAAAAAAACATAGAATACATAACTTTGCCTCTACCTTCGTGTCTACAATTAAGTGGTTTCTTATCAAGGTTAAAACAAATAAAAGAAAAGGTAAATGTTAATCACACACTAAAAGAAAGTACCATTACATATAGTTAAATACATTAAATTTAAGATGAACTAATTGAATTTACATTTACCTTCCTGTGAACATTCTGAATTTTCATACTCTGGAAAATGTTAGATGAACCTCAAAAACTTAACTCATGAATAAACATTAAAATATGACCATTAGACCACTAAACGAAAACAAAATGGATGAGGCAGTATGATTTAGGCTTACTTTGTGTTTGTCATTGTTATCCGATTCTGATCCATCTTTCATGAGAAAAAAAAGAAAAAGAAATGTTGATTACATTTATAAAGCTGAAAGTTATCGTTGTTGGTTGACCTTTTGTTTTCATAAGCTTTTGCTCTTCTCCAGTTATCTTTAAATTGTCATCTTCCTATAAAGCACATAATATGATAATTAAATCAAAAGGTAGAAATTAGGCTACATGAAATTTAACTTTACCTTTAGGAAACGTTTGCCATGTTCAATCAAAACTAAAGTGATATTGTACTTGATCCATACAAGATTGTTGTTGAGATATTGGAGGTGTTGATCAGACAAAAAGTATGTCCCTGCTCCCCTTTATATAGGAATATAAAGAAACTGCTAGTAACCATATAGGAATATAAAGAAACTGCTGGTAATCAACCAACTACCCATGGAACTGCATTTGTTTTTTTTAATTGCTTCCTTTTTGTCGGAACTGGTTTAGGTGGAGAATGTGGGCAGAAAATCATGGGGGGAACTAACTACTTAGCAGTTTTTTAATTAGTTTATAACTTTTTTATTAGATCGTGGAATGTTATCTCCTATTTATTAGGCTAACCAGGTCAAAGTGTCAACCCAAACTGTTTTTAGGAGATAATTGCTTCAATTCATAAATAACTGTTATGTATTCAAAAACACAATATCTTCAAAAACACAATGTTAAATTGTATGTATTTAATTATGTGTTACTAAATTATGTAAATAACCGTCAAGATTGGACGTATTAAAAACACAATGTCTTCAAAAACACAATGTTAAATTGTATGTATATTACGTATAACTAAATTACATAAATATTGGCCGATGACTTTTCTAACACAATGATTTATAATACTACAGCTTATAGCTCATGGGATAACATTCGAACACATTTTAATGCATTAATAATGGTTAAACAATATTGATACATCCCGAGTCTTATTTGTTAAAAAAGTGATATCTATTAAGAGATCGAATTAATGGTTATTTTTTAATATATAATTTAACTTTTTCTTTCAGGTGCTGCGTGCTGCAACTCAAATTCATCCTGACACAAATATTAATACACCTTTAAAATAAATATTATATTACTTTGTTACATTGTTTAATTAAAATTAATGATTTTAGAGGTAAATTAGTTTTACTTTTTTTATTGTTGCCAGATGATACATTGAAAAAGGAATAATTGGACTTAGTAACGTATTTTATGTTGTCTATATTTTATTGCACATGTGAAATTAATTAAATGGGAGAGTGGAGGACGTGAGGAGTAAATTTAGGTAACTTCCTAACTGCTGCACTTCAAAAAAAAAACTGCCAAATTTTTGGTGGTTATTACGGCTGAGATTTAATCTCATAAATAACCGCCTAGCAGTATACTCGTCCGCTGGGATGGGTTCCTATGTTTAAGATCATCTAAACTATGTGTACATTTAAGATCATGATGACTTCTTATCCAACTGGGATTAGTAGGTATAACAGTGGTTTAATTGTTGTACATGTTAACTCAAGTTTTCGTATATGGTTAACGCAATTTAACATCTTTGCTTCATTATTTGTAAGTTGATTAACGTAGGAGTCGCTATCACCAAAAAGTTAAAAAAAATAAGAGATATACATATTACATGTCTATGATAATGGTGGACACATAGTATTTCGTCATAAATTTAATGTAAAACATAAATGACCATTATAACTTATATGAATTGCTAGCAATAATTTAAAGTCTTGACATAAGTTATATTCTTAATAGAGTGAAATGTCATTTTAGTCCCTGCGATTTGGGTCATTTTGTCACTTTAGTCCAAATGTTTCATTTATCACCCATGGGTCCAAAAAGGTTTTAACATTGCCATTTTAGTCTAACTGACTTCACCCCATCCATTGACCTCCGTTAAGTCAGGGACAATTTGTCTTTTTCAGTTTATTATCATAGTTCATTTATTAACCCCTTTTTTATATCCACCCACCACCATTAGACCTGTTCAAGCCCTAAATCAACGTCATCTTTTTCGTTGGTGTCTTGAATTTACTCACTCCAAGAAACTGTACAAGTGAAATCAATTTCATACTTACAGTTTCTTAATTGCTGAATCTACATCAGGATTATGCAAAGAAGGAATGAGTAGTTGAATACATAGGTTATAGTATGAATCTATCTATTACTTTACAAAATGCAGACTAATGTTATGGGTGTATGAAGGAAGACAAGGTCAACTTTACAACAAAAAAGTTGAGCCGCACTACTATCATGCGATGATCAAGCATAACAAAACATAAAATATTTCAAACCCAACAAAACAAACACCGAACACAGTGTTTATCATAGCACCGGTTTCTAGGTTCCGTTCGATCCATTAATCGACTGATTCTCTGTTAACCAGTTTCACCAAACTATGTATACATTAATGATCCCGATAACGTCTAATTCAATTGGGTTAGTAGGCGCAGAAATTGGTTAATTTCGTACATTTTAACTCAAATTTTGTTATTTAGTAGGCGTAAGATAAGATCTTTGCATCGTTGTGTACAACCCGATTTTTTTAAGGAAAAAGCAAACAATAACGAAATAGCTTTAAACATATAATGACATCTTTCAATTACAAATCCATACAACAAAGACAATAAAAGTGTGTTAAACAAATGTAAGGTACAATGCATCATAGCAAAATTACACGTTGATAGCAAAGAAAATCGTTCAATGCACACATAGTGTTCTACAAAAACACAATGCTATAGTAGAGCACAAGAGTCGCTGATGATCAGATTGATGAGGTTATGGAGAGAAATTGAGGGAAGGATGGTAGACGAAGAAGAAGGATCGATTTATTCAGGAGGTGGGGGGAATTTATATGGATGAAAGTGTGGAGGATCGTATGAGAGAGAATCATAACCTCTCTGAACCGCTGTAAATGGGGGCGAGAAAATAGGAAACTGCCAAACAGCTACCCTTAAAAAACTGCCAAATTTTGAGGGGTTATTCCGGTCAGGATTAAACCTCACAAATAACTGCTCAAAATGGACGGCCAGGGTCACTCCAAAAGCAGGCCGGGTACATATGATTAACACCATCTAAACTCACTGTATATTTTAATATCACGATGACTTCTTATCTAACTGTGATTAGTAAGTACAACATTTATTGAATTGTCATACATACTAACTTAAATTTTCATATTTAATTCGCAAAATTTAATATATTTAATTACTTATTTGTAAGTTGATTAAGATAGGAGTTGCTAACAGACTAAAATTAAGATAAAAGAGATCTATCCACATTACATGTCTATGAAATTGGTAAAAATAATAAAAACTATCATTGACAATCAAACATATAATATATTTAACGGGGCAATAAATTTTATACAAGAGAAAAATGCCCGGATAGTCCCTGTGGTTTGCCCATTTTTCATCTTTAGTCCCTAACTTTCTAAAATTACAGCTATAGTCCTCAACTTTTTCAATTTTGTTCCCGGATAGTCCCTAGCGCGGATGGGGGTTAGTTTTTTGTGTTAAGTGTATGTGAAATTACAAAATTATCCATACTGTTAAACTAATACCTAAAAAGTTAAAAAGAAATATAAATAATATTAAATAATTTATGTGGGACCCACCACCAACCCCACCCACCCACCTCATCTTCCCCACTCTTCACCACCACTACCACCACCACCACCACCACCATCTCCACCTTTCACCACCACCAACATCGGTTTCTTTTTCTTGTCGAACATGGTTTTGACTTTTGAAAAATAAAGGTTACATATTCCTCTTTAATTAAATGATATAACATCATAATTTTGACCAAAAAAGGCAGAATATTCCATTTCATATTTACCTTGTATTGTTTCATCCGTCTTACCTAGTGGTAGCAGCCTCGTTCACCGCCATTATTCCGGCACCACCAGCCCTGTTCCACCCTTTCATCATCACTAATACCGCCACTTCTGATACTGATTGCCGAAGACATTGCGACAACTGTTCATGAGCGGAAAAATGACGTGACGGCAGATGACAAGCTGATTATTTTTGCAGGTTGCAAGTTTGATGATGACAAGTTGTTGCAGGTTTGATGATGGCCACAATAAAAACTCAGGTGCTAATAATTGCAATTCATGAATCGATAATGCCAAAAAAGGCAGAATCTTTCATTTATTTGCAATTCATGTTCGACAAGAAAAAGAAACCGATGTTGGTGGTGGATGTTGGTGGTGGTGAAAGGTGGAGATAGTGGTAGTAGTGAAGAGTGGAGAAGATTTGGTGGGTGGGGTGGGGTTGGTAGTGGGTCCTACATAAATTATTTAATATTAATTATATTTCTTTTTAACTTTTTAGGTATTAATTTAACAGTAGAGGTATTTTGGTCATTTCACATTCACTTAACATAAAAAACTAACCCGCATCCGCGCCAGGGACTATCCGGGAACAAAATTGAAAAAGTTGGGGACTATAGCTGTAATTTTAGAAAGTTAGGGACTAAAGATGAAAAATGGGCAAACCACAGGGACCATCCGGGCATTTTTCTCTTTATACAACATTTCATAACTTGTAGCAGTTGGATAAGAAGTTGATTAATGTAGGAATTGTCATCACCATAAAAAGCGGTGTACTCATCCGCAGGGACGGTTTCCTAAAACTTATAACATTCCAAATATGTATACATTGAAAACCCCGATAATGTCTTATCCAACTGGAATTAGTAACTACAATTGTTCTTTAATTGTCATACATACTAACTTAAAATCTCACATCTAATTCGCACGATTTAAAATATTTAACTAATTATTTGTAAATTGATTAACGTAGGAATTGCTAACACCATTAAATGAAGATAAGTGAGATCTATCAATGTTACATGTTATGAAAGTATTAAAAAAAACTATCAATGACAATCAAACATAGATTATATTTATTAGCGTAAAAAATTACACAACATTTCATAAATTGAATAAATCATAATTCTTTTTGTTTAATCAACTATTACACAACATTTCATAAACTGAATAAATCATAAAAATTATTTTGTTTACTCTACTAAGTTTATACAATCAACACTAACTAACAAACATATTTTAAACATAATAGACCAATTAAAGTACCATATTAATTGCTAAAGATTGAATCTCCATATACAACCACAAACATAATAGTATGTATATAACACAAAGATAACAATAAACAACTAAATACAAAACAATAACTAAACATGTGGTTAAACTATAGTTTCAATGCATGTTGCACCTATGTTGCCTTGTGTAAAGATGATAGGAAAAAAACCATGCATCTTCTTTGCCCTTACGTTTATCTCAGCAACCTCACCCCATTCGTGTACTGTAATTAATTTGTTATTTCCATTAATATAGCGCACAGATGACCCAATCATCAATGGCATAAACACACGGGGTGCAAAAGACACCACTTTCGACCAAGTTTCATTTTGCAGACGCCACGATTGAACATCTACACTAAACATTCTAATATTAACCAACATATGAAGTTCATCGTATACTCACCACAAAAAATAGAGACCATTATGTGACATAAATTAGACAATATGTAACTCATGCAATGGTTCTCCATTGAAAACGTTGGAATCCTGAGGAATTAGGGTTATTACAGTGATGATGTCTTTGATGATGCTACTGCAGACGAATCGGTATTCAAGCTATGAAGATTGAAGGTGCCATTTTCATAGTACCTGAACCATCATCCATAACCATTCTCAACACTTTCTGTATCCATCATCACAACTGTCACTTAAATTAATATTAAATGAAACAAAGGTATCAGGCTTACCTTGCTCGCCGGAGAACCCTAAACGTCGTCGCCGTTCATCTTCGTCGAGCACCACAAAAGCCGATAACCTCTATGGTAGATTCTAGTACAACAGCTCTGTCACCGATGACTCTGCACGATATCCCCACCTGCCTGGCACTATTCCCGCCCATGAGAATTGTATGTATAGATAATTACTTAATTTTGTTTCTTATTTAGTGGTATATCTAAAATTATTTTGCTAGCTTCACAATATACATATAAAATATACGAAATAAAACAATAAGAAAATAAAGTGAGGATTTTATTCTTTAACTTTGGAATATAAATAAATTTAATGATCAAAGTTATGCTAAACCAAAGTAATTTCGAAGTTGAGGGTTAAGATATTCGGGTGGGGATGAGTCTAATAGGCAAAGCAATTGAAGTTAAGGTTTTGCTCCCCTTGATGAGATCAAGGGTCTTAGTCTCGTCAAAGATGGTTTTGGCGTAATTTAATCCATTCAAACAAATGGTTAAGATATTCTACAAAACCAAAACAAAATAAGAATAATAAGAAGTCACCATAGAGTGACAAGTGTGTCCAAGGAGGGATCTAGTGGGAAGGGTAATTTTGTCCAAGAGAAAAAAAGAATATGCACTACCACATGCTATTCCCCACCCCCCCCCATTTTTTAAACATCCGTAACTTTTTTATACGTCATTTGTCTAAAAAAATATACCATAAAATCGAGTGCCTTTTTATCTTTAATATGAGTACCACATTATTGTACTTTTGGAAAAAAATTGAAAACCCAGTTACGTAAAACACAATGGACATAACGTAAAACACAATGAGTAGTAAACTAAAAACACAATGCAAAGTAGACAAAAACCACAACTGACATCAGATAAAACACAAAATGGACGACAAACTAAAACACAATGTATAACAGACTAAAAACACAATAAAAAACAGACTAAAACACAATAAATATTAGATTAAACACAATGCACAACATAACAAAAAACACAATGGACAACATAAAAGACTAAACACAATGACCAGAACTTATGACATAATATATAGAACCCCACTTAGTTGGAAAACACAATATTCAAAACTAATAAAACAATATACAGAAAACCCAAATATAACACCATCTTTATTGTGTCATACATTGTGTTATAGGTTTTGATAATAAATACACAATGGACAGAACCCAAAATAATATTGTGTTATAAACCCTAGTAAAAACGTAATGGCCAAAACCCTGGTGAAAAACACAAAGAATAGAAAATTAAACACAATGTATAGAAAACTCATCCTAACTGTGTCATACATTGTGTTATAGGTTATGATAATAAACACATAATAGATATAACCCAAATAACATCGTGTTATTGGTTATGATAATAACACAATGTATAAAAACCCTAGAAAAAAATTTAATGACCAAAACCCGGTTGAAAAACCAATGACCAGAACCTTCAACACAATCCAAAGAAAACCCATCTTCATTGTGTCATATATTGTGTTATAGGTTATGATAATAAAAAAACAGTCAAAAAGAACCCAAAATAACATTGTGTTACAGGTTCTGACAATAACACAGTGTACAGAAACCCTAGTAAAAACTTAATGTATAGAAACCCTAGCTGTGTAACCGTCCACTGGGGCGGGTTCCTAAAATTTACAACATTCAAACTATATCTACATTGAAGATCTCGATAACATCTAATCCAACTGGGATTAGTAGACGCAATAGTTGGTTGAGTCTCGTAGATGTTAACTGGAATTTTATTATTTAGTAGGTGCAAGATAACATCTTTGCTTCGTTGTGTACTACTTGATTTTTTTAAGAAAAAACAAACAATAACAAAATAGCTTCAAATATATAATGATATATTTCAATAAATGCATACAACAAAGACAATAAAAATGTGTAAAACAAATGCAAGGTACAATGCCTTATAGCAAAATTAGGCGTTGATAGCAAAGAAAATCATCCCTTACACACACAATGTTCCACAAAAACACAATGTCTCTAAAAAAACACAATGGCAATAACACAATGCTAAAAAAACACACACACACACAATGTTATTCAAAAACAAAATGGCAATAACACAATGTTATACCAAAAACAAATGTCTTTGTAAAAAACACAATTCCTTGTAAAAAACACAACACTATGTGGTTAATGTATACATCTACCTAAATACCCATTGTAAATAATAACCACTCGAGTTAACTACCTTCTGAAGAAAACTGGAGTTAGTGCGGGATGGGGGAGGTTATATATTTATCATGAGAGACGAGTTTTATTAACCATTAACACAAAAGTTGATATGATCAGTTTTGTAGGAAAACATGATCGTCAACTACAAAAAAACAGTTGAACATCAAATAATGAACCGTTAATACATTGTATGTTTTAAAAAAAATACAAATGAAAAATATATCATGTCATATAAGAACAAAGAGGAAAGTAAATGAAAATGTTATAAATGTAATATTTATTGTTTCTCATACTCAAATTCAAAACAAAATATGAAAAAATTTTAGTTTTTATATAACCTACATGTATGTAGGCTATGTGTAGGTAAAAGTGTATTTTATGTATATATAATACACATATGAATGTAAGAAATATAAAATTTAAAAAAATATGAACCTTAAATCCTAAAATTGAGTGAATTAGAGTGGTTTTTTTGTTCCCGCAATAATTAGTGTTCTGTAATAATCTTCATTCTTAGAACATAATGTTCTACAAAAACACATTGCTTTAGAAGAGCACAATTTAGAATGAGAAAAATGCTCGGATAGTCCCTGTGGTTTGCTCATTTTTCACCTTTAGTCCCTAACTTTCTAAAATTACAACTATAGTCCCCAACTTTTGAAATTTTGTTCCCGGATAGTCCCTGGCGTGGATGGGGGTTAGTTTTTGGTGTTAAGTGGATGTGAAATGACGAAAATACCCTTACTGTTAAAGAATATAATTTAAAAAGAAGTTAATATATATAAATTCAACTGGGGCCATTTTTTTTTTCATTTTAAACCTAAAAGTCTAAAACAGGCCAGCACCATCTGCACCATAACCACACCTCCACCATCGACCACCCCCTCTACCCACCGCCTCCACCATCAACCTTCACCACCGCCTCCAATTTCGTGGTGGGGTGTCTATGGATTTTGTGGGTTAGCAAGTCTGCTCTGTTCAGACACCAGTAATAACTCTATGATTTCTGCATTAGATTTGGATCAGAAACACAAATTCAAACATGAACAGTCTCTTTCTGATTTTGGTTCTGCAACTGTTCTGAATCATGATAAATGGAGGGATATGAAGGTTCCTAGGATTAATCAAGAGGAAGATATTTCTAAGGGATGTTGTCGCAGCAGCAGCAGCAGCAGAGATCTAGTTGCTCTGTTTTTGATGGTGCACAACATATGCTTAGCTTTTCTAAACCGAATAGTCATTTGACCAATACATTGCCTTATTATGGAAGAAAGAATGTTGGTATTGTGAATACTCTCTTTCATTTTTTGTTTTATTAACAGTTTTAGAAGACAAAAGTTAGGAAATATTGAAGAAACCCCCCTTTGCTCTGTTTATTTTTTTAGTTTAAATCTCAGATTTTGGAGATGGGTTTTGTGAATGGTCACGTGGGGTCTCATGAACAAACTTAGTGGCTTATGTTTGGGAATTTGAAGAAAAGTATAAGAAAAAGTTGAATAATTGTTTTTCTTTCCTTTGTTTTTTTAATTTTTGAGCATAATAATAATAAATCTCTGATTTTGGAGATGGGTTTTGTAATTAATTGGTGATGTGGGGTTTCAAATTGAACTAATTTTACGGTTTTTTGTTTGCTAATATGACATTTTTGGGGATTTGATTACAGAGTATGGTGTCTGAGGGGTTATGTGGTGTGGAGGTGTTATGGTGGTGGTGGTGGTGGTATGGTGGTGAAAGGTGATTGTGGTTAAGAGTGGGGAAGATGAAGTGGGAGGGGTGGATGGTGGGGCCCACATATATTTTTTAATCTTTTAATGTTTTATTTATTAATTTTTTAATACTAAGGGCATTATAGTTATTTTACAACAACTTAACTGAGAAAACTAACTCCTATCCGCGCCAGGGACTATCCGGGAACGAAATTGCAAAAGTTGGGGACCATAGCTGTAATTTTAGAAAGTTAGGGACTAAAGATGAAAAATAGGCAAACCACAGGGACTATCTGGGCACTTTTCTCATTTAGAATATAAAACATAAGCAACTACAAAAAAACAGTGTCATATAAAAACACAATATTAACACAATGTTATTAAAAACATAATGGCAATAATACAATGTTATACATAACTTCTATACATTCCAGGTAGTGACACGAAATTATAGAAAACATTATATTTATTTACTTTTTATAGATAAATCTGCATCCCCACCCTTGGTGGTTTTATTATCTAAGAGAATTGGTCATTAACCCTTAATGTATCACATAATTAGTAGGGATGACAATCAAACATGAAGAATACCTGAAACCCAAGGCATGTGGGACGAGTATGGGGTTGGGTAAACGGGTATGGATTCCTTTTTAGTTTTTTTGCGGGTATGGGACGGGTACAAAATTACATGATATACCCGTTTACCCGATTATTTATACCCGATTATTTATAACTGATTACCCAAAAATAATTGTATATCTTTAACTTATTGAGTAATATTATATTTTTTTTTTAACAAATTACACATCATATCCCACTTATACTATGTTGATGTCATACTTCTTTAACAATATTTAATGTTACTGTTATATTTATAAGATTCGATGGAACCACATATATGTTGTAATACACCTGAATTCATACGGATAGAAAAAAAGCCATATTTTTTGTCTATGGTTATTGTTTATTTTGTTCATAATGAAGCTTTTATACAATGGACTTACAACCAACAAATTCATTAGCATTTTCAATCAACTCATCAATGGATAAGGAAACAATCGGTTCATCTTTGTTCTATCCCACTAATGTAAAAAAATGTAGATGAATGGTATATGTTGGATCATCTAATCGGGTTCTTTCTGAAAGAAATATGGGTGCAACGTGATCAACCCGCGAATACCCATTTTTGTCTTATGGACTCCTGCTTGGACCGCAATGTAATGGGCCAGGGTGGTCCCAACACTCTCTCATAGGGGTGAGCAAATGGGTCTGACCCACGGGAACCGAACCGACCCGACCCGGAACCGTTTTGTATCAATATCAAGAACCTTAACTGACCCCTTTTTATGTGGGTTCGGGTCAGTTCCGTGAACGGGTCTAATGGTTCCCGGAACTGAATTTAAGGCCCAGAACCGTATTTGACAATTGAGCCATCATGAGTTTGTCATATACCTTCTCCAACTGAAAATAACCAACCCAAAGTATTCATCAACCACCCTAGCTCATCATCAATGACAATGCATATTCTCATACACTAACTACTAAAACTTTAACAAAACAAAAGCACAAATATCGGACATACAAGGGCTGTAAGCTACATTTTTTGGTGCTACTTACGTCAAAAACAAAGAAAAATTCAAAACTGGTTTAAGTGCAAGTTTCAAAACTGGTTTAAGTGCAAGTAAAAAGTTGAAAAAAAAACACAAGTTCATTAATTTTTCTATTTAAAATTCATTTTGTGTTTTAACTTTAGTTTGCCATCAAACAACATCCTGAATTCCTGATTCTAATGAGCAACAAAAGAAATATTGTATCAAAATATTAGAGTAAAATACATAGGCACAGGGGCTCATCAACTATCTCGCAAAGAAATTATGACATGATATTATATATTACATTCATAGACAAATCTAAGATGATCAAGGATAGTAGCCTTTTCACCCAGCCCCTTGTAACATTTTAATCCACCATCGAAAACTTCAAAATCTACATACGACACATATGAGCTAAGAAAAGTTAACAATATCTCTATTCTCTACTCACATATCTATTAGTAGCTGTTTGGATGTGTTATTTCAACCTACTTATTGAATTTAAAAAATCATAAACGGCAGTAGCAGCCTCGTCCCCTCTTCAAAGGAACATCAAATTCAAAGGAAACGAAAAACCGAAACAAAGTCATTGCGAAAGAACGAAACACAGACCCACAAATAGTTCAGATACCATCCACTGTGGCATAATTAAGTCAGGTCATCTGATTATTCGAGTCATCGTTCATCAATGATCACTTCATCAGCAAATCTTAAGGTCATCATCCAGCAGCCTACTAAACTGGCCAAACGGTTTCCCATGGTTATCTATGAAAAGCATATCAATCCCCAAACCCATCCAAGGTGGCTTCTTTTCCTCTTCTTTCAAAATCCTCTGTAGAAATACCCGTTTTGACCCAAGGGTTCTTAATTGGTTCTTTGACGGGTTTACCCGGAACCGACCCGGAACCGTGAAAAGGGCATATACCAGAACCGAGACCCGAACCATGATATACATATACGGGTAACATGGGTCGGTTCCAAACGGGTTTTACGGGTTTCGCGATTCTGACCCGTTCAATAGTGGCGTATTGGGTTGTGTTCTTAGACACCATTCTCTAACCGTACTGGTATATGTATCTCCAATAGGACGTCGTAGCCCTACCACGTTTTGGTGGCGGATCTGTATCCAAAACAAACCGTAGAGCCATCCATACTATTTAACATTTGATTTAAACCGGTGTATTTCAGGTCTATTCTGTGATATTCGGCCCGAACTACATCTTTTCAAAAGCTATACTCAGGTCTGACTCCCTGGGAATCCAATCTACACAACACAAAGAATTAAAAATCAATCTCTATAAACACTCTAAATATATATATTGAAGAGACCATGCAATTAAACTACTCATGTTTACCCTGCTAATATATATAAATATCTCACTATAAAAAAAACTTGGATTTGAAATACTTCAAATATATTCATGCGTAGTGTGGCCAAAATTTTGCTAATGGAAACAATGAAAACTATATATAAGATAAAATAATATTAGGGTGTTTACAGTTTAGTTTTAAACCGTGAAACCGTTCAAATCGGTCATCGATTTGGTTTCATGGCCGGTTTTTTTTTCTTAACTTGTGCTTGGTCAATTTCAATATTTTCAAATTGTCACGAACAGTTTGATATACGTTTATACCGAAAACCGACAGTATATAAATCGAACTGGACCGCTAGAATTTATTACATTATTTTTCTAAATGCTTCATATTATTGTAGACATTATTAGGAATAATTAAATCTTAGTTTCTTTAACTCAATTTAATATTAAGTAAATCAAAGGTGGGCTAAGCCATTTAGGTAACCATATATGGAACTTGACCTGTAACAATACAAATTGTGAAATGCAGAAGGTACCTCCCTCTAAAATAATACGGAAGGCTACTGGAAATCAACTGAATCAGCAGACCTACATAAGGTTGACCAAATAGCCCCTTGATATGAACCAAAATACTGCTAGAGTACCTCCCTCTAAAAAATAGATAACCCACCTAACCCGACACCGTTCAGACCCGTACCCCGTCCATTTTCACTGTTAGCAATTTTCAGTTATATAAAAAATGCCCAAAGTGCCCCTGCAGAATAAAAGTGCTTTTACTCTTCTTTGATAAGACTCTCAACTGATAACACTACGGATGATCGGTGGATATGACCCTGGGTATGGGTGACCTGATTTAAAAAATAAATAGACAAAATTAAAAAATGGATATTAGTATGGCAAATAAAAAGTATAACCTGAAAAGTGTGTGTGATAGGTAACGGCCCCCATTGCGACCCGTTGCTTCAGCCTCTCAGCATGTCCCTTGAAGTGGATCAAGACATGACCACAATGAATGTCGATGACCCCGGTTAGAATTGTTGAGAGATATAAAATCAAGAAAGTTATAGTACCCATTTGTCATGCACAACTGCAGATCCGTTCGGCTATTTGATCCGGCAGTTACCAACCAATTTAAGAAAGGAAACTTTATAGGTTCACCTCACGGCCCATAGCTCCATTCAGACGCTAGTCATTCATAGAATAGATATAGCCTTCTGATCATACGATCCCATCGCTGACTCACCAGATATCATCAATGCATCAGCACGCCGTTTAACCGCCTCAGAAACATCAGCACGCCGTCTAACCGCCTTGAAAACATCAGCACGCCGTCTAACTGCCTTACGCACGCCGTCTAACCGCCTTACCTACGACAATTGCACCTAACTATGGTAAATGGACATTTCTTCGCCTTAAATTTTCAGAAGTTGGTCATCTATATAAAACGACCTGCCATACAAAAAAATATATATATACCTTAAGTGGTACCCATTCTACGTAAATTCGATACCCATTTTGTTGAAATATTTATTTTCTATAACCATTCTTGCGTTGCGAACCGAGAAGCTGCCAGATGGCAGCCATACCCATCTGTCATGTCGTCTTCAAACGGGAACGCATCCACTTCCGCAATAAGAACTGCCACTTTAGCCAGCTCAGCTTGACTTAGCGATTGTCTGGCCAAATATGAATCCTAGAATCCCAATTTCAGCAATGCGAACCTAATTTTTCCAATAAAAAACAAAACAACTCAAATCGTCAGGCATTTTTTTTAAAAGTAATCGAAAATATTTATATGTTATAGTAAGGATTATTTAACCAAGGAATATCCAAAGGCCAAAAACAAAAAAAAAAGATGTATTCCTATGTATTTATTGTGATTTATGATGACAAGCCATTAATGAAAGCTTTGCTCATGATAAAAGGCAGCAACGGACATATAGGCACCAACTGTAGTAGTTTTCAATCAGCCAGACATTCAGAATCGCCCACATCTTGTCTTCGAATTTGGCTTGTGAGTCCATGTAATCATGAACTTTATTCTCAATCCGCAGCGAACCCACATCAAGAAATTTATTAAAATAGTAAATTAACAAAATTAATTGTGACTGTTTTGACACACAAATCAAGAATACTAAACAAAACTAACCCGGATTTGTGACTTTTTTTTAACAGTCCACATCAAGAAAACAGAGGGTTAAGGATTCTACAAATTTCTGTAAACTGAGATTTTGTGCATCAATCAGATTCATCTCAAATTTCCTGATAATCAAGTGTTAGATAAACAACCAGAAATTAACCCAGAGAATACAACAAATATCAACGATTGAACAATTGAATCTTATTGAAACGAAAAACGAATGAATTACAAGAAAGAAATTACAAAAGGAATTGAAATTGAAAAGTATCTACAAACTAATACAAACCCACTATTTATACTAAGAGCTCCAAATTCAGTTACAACTGACCGTTGTAAGAATTTACACAACCACCCCCTGATCTTACAAGAATGCAAGAATCAGACCTTGAACTCTAAATACTGCTCTTCAATCAACTGAACACTGACCTTTAACCAACTGTTCTCCTACCCACTGATTACACTCTACAGCAGTAGTTTTACTCCATCAGTTGTTCATCACCAGTTGTTAGCCATCAGTGTTTTCCTTTCACAAGCAGTGCTTTACAAGGCTTCATCAGTTGTTTGCCTTAGTACCAAAACAGCAGTTTGCTTTATTTCTTATTCTAAAGTTCATGATTACATGAACTCACAAGCCAAATTCGAAGACAAGATGTGGGCGATTCTGAATGTCTGGCTGATTGAAAACTACTACAGTTGTTGCCTATATGTCCGTTGCTGCCTTTTATCATGAGCAAAGCTTTCATTAATTGCTTGTCATCATAAATCACAATAAATACATAGGAATACATCTTTTTTTTTCCTTTTTGGCCTTTGGATATTCCTTGGTTAAATAATCCTTACTATAACATACAAATATTTTGAACAATTAAACCGGTGTATTTCAGGTCTATTCTGTGATATTCGGCCCGAACTACATCTTTTCAAAAGCTATACTCAGGTCTGACTCCCTGGGAATCTAATCTACACAACACAAAGAATTAAAAATCAATCTCTATAAACACTCTAAATATATATATTGAAGAGACCATGCAATTAAACTACTCATGTTTACCCTGCTAATATATTTAAATATCTCACTATAAAAAAACTTGGATTTGAAATACTTCAAATATATTCATGCGTAGTGTGGCCAAAATTTTGCTAATGGAAACAATGAAAACTATATATAAGATAAAATAATATTAGGGTGTTTACAGTTTAGTTTTAAACCGTGAAACCGTTCAAATCGGTCATCGATTTGGTTTCATGGCCGGTTTTTTTACTTAACTTGTGCTTGGTCAATTTCAATATATTCAAATTGTCACGAACAGTTTGATATACGTTTATACCGAAAACCGACAGTATATAAATCGAACTGGACCGCTAGAATTTATTACATTATTTTTCTAAATGCTTCATATTATTGTATACATTATTAGGAATAATTAAATCTTAGTTTCTTTAACTCAATTTAATATTAAGTAAATCAAAGGTGGGCTAAGCCATTTAGGTAACCATATATGGAACTTGACCTGTAACCATACAAATTGTGAAATGCAGAAGGTACCTCCCTCTAAAATAATACGGAAGGCTACTGGAAATCAACTGAATCAGCAGACCTACATAAGGTTGACCAAATAGCCCCCTTGATATGAACCAAAATACTGCTAGAGTACCTCCCTCTAAAAAATAGATAACCCACCCAACCCGACACCGTTCAGACCCGTACCCCGTCCATTTTCACTGTTAGCAATTTTCAGTTATATAAAAAATGCCCAAAGTGCCCCTGCACCTGCAGAATAAAAGTGCTTTTACTCTTCTTTGATAAGACTCTCAACTGATAACACTACGGATGATCGGTGGATATGACCTTGGGTATGGGTGACCTAATTTAAAAAATAAATAGACAAAATTAAAAAAAAAATGGATATTAGTATGGCAAATAAAAAGTATAACCTGAAAAGTGTGTGTGATAGGTAACGGCCCCCCATTGCGACCCATTGCTTCAGCCTCTCAGCATGTCCCTTGAAGTGGATCAAGACATGACCACAATGAATGTTGATGACCACGGTTAGAATTGTTGAGAGATATAAAATCAAGAAAGTTATAGTACCCATTTGTCATGCACAACTGCAGATCCGTTCGGCTATTTGATCCGGCAGTTACCAACCAATTTAAGAAAGGAAACTTTATAGGTTCACCTCACGGCCCATAGCTCCATTCAGATGCTAGTCATTCATAGAATAGATATAGCCTTCTGATCGTACGATCCCATCGCTGACTCACCAGATATCATCAATGCATCAGCACGCCGTTTAACCGCCTCAGAAACATCAGCACGCCATCTAACCTCCTTGAAAAACGCTTGTATACATTGTGTTTTTATACACCTCTGTTCTGTTCTACCCAATGTTATAACAGCACTTGTGCTATTAGGTAATTCCGATTTCACACCAGCCACCTATTAACACGAACCTGCAATCGATTTCACAAAACACCATCAACACAGACCTGCAAAATCGATTTGTGAAGATGCAATTGAACCCAAAAACAATATTTAACCCATAAATCAAACTAATAAATCAATGATCGATCGTAGAAAATGAATTGCAGAAACTTAATACTTGCGAAGGAATGTAACTCAACAGAATTTAGATATTACCTTACTTTCCACACTCATTTTCGCTATAGGGCCCAATACTTCAAGTGTAGGGGCTGGAAGTTTCTCATCAACATGCATACACAAATCCAAACCACTCGATTAACTGTATAATACACATTATCACCATCCGATTAACCTGAATTTTCCTTGGTTACCAGATCGCAAAATTCAGTAAACATTCAACGAATTCAAAGATTATGTAATTCAGCAAAAAAATTCACTTGAAAAAAAAATAACTGTAACAAATTAACTGATTTCATTAAAGAAAGGCAAGCCAAGTTACGAAAAAAACACAATGACGAAAAAAAAACACAATGAAACAATATTAACCACAATCCTTCTTATCTCTTAGTTGACACCTCTCCAAATGTAAATCTTCAAGGGCAGAGCAAGAACCTAAATGATTAAGATTGACATCATTAACATGTGAAACAACAAACAAATGTCTCTCATATAATCTGAGTAAAAGTATAAGCTATAGAAAGCACATAACCATCAAGATGATTGATCTGAAGTGAAGAAAGTCTCATTCCACCAGTTCATGGAAGCTATATGTTTTTATGTTGTTGATTCAACTTCCTCTTTCACCTATAAACACAACATATTATCAACATTACTACATATAAATAAAAACATATTATAACAAAAAGTTGAAAAGACTAATATGCCTTTAATGGGTTGTATGCTTCCTGATTGACAATGAATGCCTTCAAATGAGTATGTTTCCCAATACACGCCTTCTTCTCCCATAATTTCGTTCCATGACAGCCGATATAACACCAAGAACCCCCAATTTCGGTTCTATGACAGCCGACTATACCACCAAGAACCCCCAAAATCAGAGCCCTGATTTTTTTGAGAGAACTAAGAGAGGAGATTGAATGATTCTGGATTTGAGAAGAGGATTTCTTGTGTGAGGTGATCGAACAAAGAAGACATATCAGAACTCTGCTAGATCAAATGTGAAAATTAGGTCAAATTAGATAAAATCACAACAAAATTTGATAAATTAGAATAAATTACTTGAATTGCCGACTTGGTGCAGTGAATAGAAGTAACATTCATTCCCAAAATTTGATTTCCCTGTAACCTTTCAACACAACCTTCAACCGTACACAATTAGAGCAGGGGTGGCTGCAAAATCACGGTTGCTTCATGGTAAAAACATCAGTTTCTGCCACGAGCCCTCCGGATTTTACACCGCCAAAAGTGATGATAATCAAATTGATGATGTTCTGGATAGAAGTTAGGGTGAAGGTTGTAGTCGGAGGAAGATTTGCAGATGGTGGAGCGGAATTTATTCTCTGTATTCTTTGCAGAAGTTAGGATGAAGGTTGTAGTCGGAGGTTTATATGTATAATTGTAGGGCAACAGTTGAGGGAGCGTATCACGTAGCGAAAAACATGCAGAAAACACAGGAAACTTCAACTGGCGTTGAAAAAAAAAACTGCCATTTTTTTGGGTTTGAACGGATGAGATTAAATCTTGGAGATAACCGCCTGACTTATTACGGTCAGGATTAACTAAAACGTGGGTTTGACCGGCGGTTACATAGCGGCGAACAATTTATTAATAATGAGATGAGAAAAAACTATTTAATGTTTTACAATTATACCCTTGAGTAAATTGCCATTTTAGTCCCTGAGTTTTGTCCAAATTTGCCATTTTAGTCCAAATAGTTTTTTTTTTTTTTTGCCTCTGGGTCCCTGACTTTTACATTTTGTTGCCATTTTGATCATTTTGTCTAACTCCATCCAAAAACCCAGTTTGTAACAGGGGTATTTTGGGGATTTCCTTAAAAAATGTTTTCACTTGCCATTTTGATCCAATTCCAAAAAATCAAAAAAATTCCAAAAAATCAAAAAAATTCCAAAAAATTCAAAAAAATCCTAAAAAATCAAAAAAATTCTAAAAAATTCTAAAAAATCTAAAAATAAAAAAAATTCTAAAAAATCATAAAAATTTTAAGAAATCAAAAAAATTCTAAAAAATCCAAAAATCATTAAATGTTTCGGCACGAAGCGTTTCGACCCGTACCATTTCGAACCCGAACCGTTTCGAGCCGAACCGTTTCGACCCGTACCGTTTCGAACCGTACCGTTTCGACGCGAACCGTTTCGAACCGAACCGTTTCGACCCGTACCGTTTCGAACCCGAACCGTTTCGAGCCGAACCGTTTCGACGCGAAGCGTTTCGACCCGTACCGTTTCGAACCGTATCGTTTCGACGCGAACCGTTTCGAACCGAACCGTTTCGACCCGTACCGTATCGAACCGAACCGAACCGTTTCGACGCGAACCGTTTCGAGCCCGTACCGTATCGAAACGGTTCGCGTCGAAACGGTTCGGTTCGATACGGTACTGGTCGAAACGGTTCGGTTCGAAACGATTCGCGTCGAAACGGTTCGGTTCGATACGGTAAGGGTCGAAACGCTTCGGTTCGAAACGGTACGGGTCGAAACGCTTCGCGTCGAAACGGTTCGGCTCGAAACGGTTCGGGTTCGAAACGGTACGGGTCGAAACGGTTCGCGTCGAAACGGTTCGGCTCGAAACGGTACGGTTCGAAACGGTACGGGTCGAAACGCTTCGCGTCGAAACGGTTCGGCTCGAAACGGTTCGGGTTCGAAACGGTACGGGTCGAAACGGTTCGTGTCGAAACGGTTCGGCTCGAAACGGTTCGCGTCGAAACGGTTCGGTTCGATACGGTACGGGTCGAAACGGTACGATTCGATACAGTACGGGTTCGAAACGGTTCGCCTCGAAACGGTTCGTGCCGAAACATTTAATGATTTTTGGATTGTTTAGAATTTTTTTGATTTTTTATAATTTTTATGATTTTTTAGAATTTTTTTTATTTTTTTGAATTTTTTAGAAATTTTATGATTTTTTAGAATTTTTAGATTTTTTTGAATTTTTTTGATTTTTTGGAATTGGATCAAAATGGCAACTGAAAACATTTTTTAAGGAAATCCCCAAAATACCCCTGTTACAAACTGGGTTTTTGGATGGAGTTAGACAAAATGATCAAAATGACAACAAAATGTAAAAGTCAGGGACCCAGAGACAAAAAAAAAAAACTATTTGGACTAAAATGGCAAATTTGGACAAAACACAGAGACTAAAATGGCAATTTACTCTATACCCTTTTATTCTTTTTCTTCTCAATAAATTTTTTTTCTCAAATGAACCTTCCCCTATTAAAGAATACCTATAAAAACTAACTTAATATTGTTTACAGTTAGGGATGAAAACGAGGCAAGGCAGGATCTACTCAACCTCAAAGTTAACCAACCTAGCTTAACTCAGTTCAACGTGAACAAGCAAACTATAAACTTATCTTGATTCGAGCTCGACTTATGTAGTAGCGAAGCTTGAAATTTCCGACCGAGAAAGCGGAAGTTACCGGACCTAAAAATTTCTATAAAATCGGGGGGGGGGGGGGGGGTCGAGAACCAGTGGCGGATCTAGAAAATCCGCCAAGCCGTAACGTTTTATAAAAAAGCCGTAACGAAATCGTAAAAACGTCAAATTTTTCCAAAATTTACACTAATTTTACACTACCGCCGGAACGCCAAACCGTAACGGAGGTTGCCCCTTCTTATATGCTAGGTCCACCCCTGTCGAGAACATATATCTAAAAAAATTTATACACAAACTATATACTCTCCACTATTCGAAAGGTCAGCCATACCCTCCGCCCCTTAAAAACTCCACCCATCAACTTATGTTTGAAAAATAAAAACAAGCAAATTTCAAACAAGCCTCGAGTTTGTAAAATGGTAAAACAAAGGAAAAACCAAACTCCAATAAATTAATAATATAAGTGGGGCCAGGCTCAAAGTCAGATTAACGGGAGGCAAGGTGGAGTATAAATACAAAGAAAGTACTATTAGGCACCGAATCCCTACTACCGCTGGCCCTCTTCAGTCTCTCTCAACCTCTCTCTGTAATTGAAGAATCTGAATCTCAGAACATAATTCAGCACTATTCGTAATCGCAAACCCTAGGTTAACGATTCTCTCCGTTTATTCGCTCTTTATTGCTTCCAGATCTTACAACAATTGCTACACATCTTTAATCGCCTGCTTTTTGTCATTTTATCAGTTATTCTTTCACATGTGTACGTATTATCGATCGTTGTTAGCTTAGAGAGAGGTACGGTTGCAATTTGTGTTCAATTTTGTTCTATGTGTTTAGTTTTTTTTTTGTGAATCTAGGTCTAGAAGGTAGAAAATTAGGTTACATATGGAGGTTTTTGAACGAATTTGATGTTAGGTTATGGTTGAATACTTGAATTAATGAAATTGATGTTAGGTTATGATTAAATGAATTTGATGTTAGGCTTTTGATTTATGATAAGTTGGTTGATTTGAGTTTGATCTGTTATGTTTAATAAGCTTGATTGTAACATATAGCAAATAAGTAGTTTAATTGCGTATTTCGTGTTGGTGTTTGTTGAAGAGACGTTTATGAGGGGTAGTTGTTGGTTAGGGTGGTAGGTTGTCTGGTAATCTATAATAGGTGGGCTTCTTAGTTTCAGTTTGTTGGGCGCGTGCTAATTATGATAGGTAGGTTTAACACGTAGTCGAAATGAAATAAATCTTATTTACACGTTCGGCTTATCGTAGTTGAATGGCTTAAAGACATTGATTGAATTATCTTACCATAGAATGTGTTTTAGTTTTGGTATGCGTCATGTGGTAGTTGTAACTTGTAAGTGCATGATAAATTGTTACCTTTACTGATTGTTAATGACAAAGTTTCTCGTATGTTGCAGTTTGAATAGATTCGGCTTATAAGCGTTTAAGTGGATCGGAACATTCAAGTGTTTTAATCATGGTAGCTATGAGTGCTACTGCGTCGCTGTTTCCGGTTTCTTCCCCAAAACCTCACTCTGGAGCCAAGACATCTGATAAGCTTGGAGGTGAACCAGGTAGTGTTGATGTGCGTGGAATCAAGACAAAATCTGTTAATTCCGGTGGTATGAAAGTTAAGGCCAACGCACAGGCTCCTACTGAGGTGAATGGGAGTAGATCACGTATCATGAATGGCTTCAAAACCGATGATTATTCTACATCACCTGCCCCGAGAACCTTTATCAACCAATTGCCAGACTGGAGCATGCTTCTTGCTGCAATCACAACAATCTTCTTGGCTGCTGAGAAGCAATGGATGATGCTGGAATGGAAGACCAAACGCCCCGATATGATTGTTGATGTGGATCCTTTCGGTTTAGGGAGGATTGTTCAGGATGGCCTTGTATTCCGTCAAAACTTCTCTATTAGATCATATGAAATAGGAGCTGATCGAACCGCATCGATAGAAACCCTAATGAATCATTTACAGGTTTTTTTCTTTTCTTTTTCTCTGTGTTTGTGTTATATCAGAAGATTAATATTTAATAATTTACCAGGAAACAGCCCTTAATCATGTAAAGTCTGCGGGTCTTCTGGGCGATGGATTTGGTTCAACACCAGAAATGTGCAAGCGAAATCTATTTTGGGTGGTGACGAAGATGCAGGTGATAGTTGACCGTTATCCAACTTGGTAAGAATCAAGAACCGACTTTGCTTAATTATGAGTTCGACACTTCGATATGTTTTTTTGACATTCTAAAATCTATTGCAGGGGTGATGTTGTTCAAGTAGATACTTGGGTAGCCCCAAATGGGAAAAACGGTATGCGCCGTGATTGGCTGCTTCGTGATTATAAAACAGGCGAGATTTTA
Organism: Helianthus tuberosus; assembly: GCA_030545235.1. Lineage (NCBI taxonomy): Eukaryota > Viridiplantae > Streptophyta > Magnoliopsida > Asterales > Asteraceae > Helianthus > Helianthus tuberosus. The sequence continues at coordinate 80,486,486 of CM060383.1, forward strand.
ACAAGAGCCTCAAGGTTATAACTTATATAAACATTTTATTTCTTAATCTTGTTTAGTTTTTATTTTGCTGATTGTAACAATAAAATATTTGGTTGTTATATTTTCCAGTAACTGGGTTATGATGAATAAAGAGACAAGGAGGTTATCTAAAATTCCAGATGAAGTTCGAGGTGAAATAGAGCATTACTTTGTAGATGCACCTCCGGTTGTGGAGGATGATTCTAGAAAATTATCTAAACTTGACGAAAGCACTGCTGACTATGTTCGCGACGGTTTGATTGTGAGTCAACTTTAATTGTTTTATAAATGTTGCATATCATTTTCATTATCGATAGTCCTGTCTGTTTTGATATTTTGGGTTATGTTTCATGCAGCCAAGATGGAGTGATTTGGATGTCAACCAGCATGTTAACAATGTGAAGTATATTGGCTGGATCCTTGAGGTAAAACGTTTACACACATATCATACTGATGGCCATAAGATTAATATTAACAGTTAGGATTGGTTACGCACGGTCTGGTTTGAGCAATTTCAATGTAAATTAGCGACCGAACCACTAACTTCGGTTTAGAGAAACTACAAACTAAACCAGCCGGGTTGGATAGCTGGTTTTAGCGGTTTGATGATTCGGTTTTTGCAGTTTGGAGGTTTTAACCGATTTTTATATTTTATCAAGATGTTAATTTGTATTTAATATTTTAAAATGTTAAAGATGTTACAAATATAATACATATAAATAAATGCGTTTTCCAAAAATGTAAAAAAATAAAATAAGATAAAAAAACAGGTTTATACGGCCGTTTCCAAGCTGCCAAAACCAAATCGTACGAATCTTAAACCAGCCAAACCAGATGAATGGCTTCGGTTTTGATGGTTTGGTCAATTTCAACAGTTTATGAACATTTCTAGCAACAGTCATGTTTTTGTGTCCATCTAATTTTAGTATTCATGGCTATACCGCAGAGTGCTCCACAAGTTGTGGAGAAGTATGAGCTTGCTCGCATTACTCTCGAGTACCGTAGAGAATGTAGGAAGGATAGTGTGCTGAAATCACTGACCTCGGTATTAGGTGGCGGCGACGACGACAATGGTGGAATAGGCGATTCTGGGCGTGTTGATTGCCAACATGTGCTCTTGTTTGCGGGTGGTGGAGATGGTACTCCTGGTGGCGAGATTGTGAAGGGAAGGACCCAGTGGCGGCCGAAATATGAGAAACAAGATGGGAGTGTTGATCACTTCTCTGCTGGAAATGTTTAATAACATTTTTGATGTTGTCCTTTTGCCTCATTGTATGTGTAAAGAATCAATCATCATAACTATGCTCTTAGAAATAACTTGCAACGTCTGGGCCTGTCACTCACATGCATGTATGTATGTGTATATATTTATGTATAATTTGTATGTTTTTTTCTTACCTTTTTAATACATATTTGTTTATTTATTTCTTACATGTTTTTCTGTTTTCGCTTTTGAATGTTAAGATTCTAATATCCAATTAATTATTTTGTAATATATAGATGTAATTAAATAGTAATACTCAATCTCGATATGTGAAGCTTAAGGTTAAGCCCGCCCAAACTTATATGTTAAACAAGCCTTAACTTAGCCTCAAGCTTTTTTTAGGATCGACCTGATTTGAGTTTTTAAAATAGCCTATTAATGATTTGGCTTGTTTAGATCACTAGTTAAGTTATAATAAAAATTATGTTTTGCAAATCGTTGATATTAAGTGTTTCATTAGTTAATTTACAAAAGGGGGTTATATGAGTTTAAAATAATTTATTTAGGGTACTAGACAATCATTTTTTTAGAATTTGGTTTATCTAAAAGAATAAAAGAAGTAACGTAATTTACTATTTACTCAAGTCATATACAATCCCTCACACTAACTTGTTTTAAGAATCGAATACTGTAAAATCAAATTCTGACACTGAATTGTTGTTCGTCTGACTCTTTAACAGTTAGTGTAAACTGAACACTAAAATTTAACTATTTTGTAAATTAGATAATGTAAAAACGGTTTTTGAGTACCCAAAATAGAAGATTATACAAAAAAAAAAAAATTATATTGAGATTAAATTAGATTGATAGGTATTGAAAATCAAAATTTTAATATTATTGGTTTCTTTCTTTTATGAACCAACAATTAAGTTCACATGGGAGACATCAGCCACCAAGTGACTTACTTTCAGATTAGGAAAAAAGTACATAAGCTCACATGCATTTGTATTTGAGAGATACCCCCACCCAATCATTTACAAATTTCGTTTTTGTGAACAACATATTGAAATAAATATATTTGGATTGACATTGAACTTGTTTTAAAAACGAGATTGCTAATTGCCTTAAATGAGACGTTTCAATTTATTCTTATCAATGCTAATTACATTATTTGACGTGTTAGTTATATCATATTATCATCGTCTATAGAAAAAAACATGTGCAATATGCTTTTACTTTGTAAAACCTCTCAAGTTATTCATTATCTCATCTTTTTTTTTGAACAGAAACTTTCATTAAACCGAAAAGACCACTCGAAACCGAGCGGCCAACCCCAAAACACCCCAACTAAACAATTACATAATTACACCAATCAGACCAAGAGATACCTCTATCCTTCAATCTATTTCTATACAAAACAAAACCGAACGATCTAATGTCGCTAAAAACATCGTTGACTTTGAAGGGTTTTCCCGAAAAAACCAAGTTATTCCTTGCTTTCCAAATCTCCCAACAAGTAATAATGATAATACCATGGAATACTTCCTTCCGTCGACCGACTAAGCCAACCCATTTGTGCATTTCCAAAATGTCCCGGAACGAGAAGGTGAACAAGTTTGGCACCTTACACCAAGCCTGAATCTTTTGCCAAATAACCGAAGAAACCCCACACGAAGAAAAGAGATGGTCAACTGATTCAACACCCAAATTACAAAGCGGGCATCTAGCATCTTCGATATGAATACCTCTCCTTTGCAAAGCCTCATCTATTTGTAGTTTTGTACCCTATCCTACCACACACTATACCCTCAACATTAAATACACCTCTCTAGAGTTATTCATTAATTATCAACTAAGTATTAAAAAAGTCTTTAATCACTCATTAATTGTTAACTAAACATTAAAATCAAGTATTAAAAAGTCTTTAATCACTCATTAATTGTTAACTAAACATTAAAAATCATATCCCCCACCCCAGCTCAGTTGGGAGTTGGGCCGGTTTGTTTCCTTAGAGACTCCGGTTCGACTCCCGGGTGTAGCAAAAGGTGTGGGGACCAGGTAATGATGGTAAGTGCTTGTTAGCCAATGTTGCGCAAGTTCGAGCCTGAGCCGCCCCAGTTTTAATCCGGCCGTTACTCCAGCGAGGTGTCTCGTGTGGAGGCGGTACGGTTTTCCGGGATAACGCCGTTAGCCAAGTCTGACCACTCCCAGCGCGGACCCGGTTAAGACAACGTAAGTATGGAACAGACTTGGTTAGGGTCCCCGACTTGGGGATGTAAATACCTTAAGAAAGTTACCGTTAAAAAAAAAACATTAAAAATCCTTTTAAATCATTATTCAGCTATTATCCATTCATTAGTTTTATATATTTTTTAGTTTATTAATGTTATGGTTTATACACATATATAGGAGATGGGTAAACAGGAAACTTTGTTACGGAGAAAACTCGGTAAACTTTATGACAACCAATGATCAATATGATCTAATGGTTGAGATAAAAGATCTTTAATGTATTTAAATATATTGTCCTCTTTATCTTAGAGCATGTTTGGGATTGAGTTTGGAATCTTTTCCAAACTCAATCCCAAACACCCCTTTAGTAACTATATCGGATGATATTTTTGTCAATATGCTTTGCCACCAAACACATAAAATACTATTAAATATATCTAAATATATAATTCTCTCTTTATCTACAACTTAAGTACAGATTGTCACCATCAAACCATCATCACCCCATATCTCTGATTCTCTCTCTTCCTGTTACAAAATTCTAAATATCAAAACTATCATCACCCCATTCCATCTCTCCATGTGTGTGAGAGAAAGTTGCTGGTTAAGAGAGAGAAACAAGAATCTTCATCGTATTCATCTGGAACACCAATAACACATGCACAAATATGTGAGAGAGAAGAAGGTCTGAAATCGGTAGGTTCTTCACACCCATTATCTCCTTCCTCTTTCATCTCTAGAAATCAAAAGCTTTGAACCAAGGTGTGTGAGAGAAAGTTGTTTTAGAGAGAGAAACAAATTGCTATTTTAGAAAGAGAAAGTTGTTGGAACACCAAGAATACTCACACAGGTGTGGGAGAGAGAAGAAGGTTGAATATCTTATTGTTGGGTTTCATGGGTTTTCTCCATAACTTGGGCAATTTTTTCAGGACCAGACCGGAGGTCGACCCGGTCGCCTTACGGGGTCAAAGGTCGGACCAGTCCGACCGGTTCGACCGGATTATGAACCGGATGATAATGTTTGTACCTAATTATGTTTCTAAAATTATATCTCTACTTTTTGAAGAAACAAGCTATATATTTTTTATAATATGATTAAAATTATCACAGAAAGTTGTATAAAATACTAAAGCCAACTACATGATAAATAAATAAAAAACATGTAACAACGTAATCAAATAATAAAAGGGCAAATACTACATTTGCTATACAATTTTCTATTCATAAAACTAATAAATATTAATAAAGAAATATGTCCATCAATTTTTTATCCATAAAACTAATTAAGTATTAATAAAGAAATCTATCCATACAACTAATAATAAATATTAACATAGAAAAATGGGTCAGTCATTTTCTAAAGATACCGAATGCTCATTTCAAAATAAGTCTACTAGACATATTAGGGGCTGTTTGGTAGCCTCTTAATGGTCATTAAGAGGCTACTTCTTAATGGAATCATTAAGAATTTTACCAATGAGAAGGTAGAAGAATGTGACATGTGATGATTTACCATTCAGGGGTTACCTCTTAACCATTCAGACTTGAGGTTACCTCTTATTCATTCAGAGGTTTTAAACCATTAAGAGGTAGCATCTGAATGGTCATTAAGAGGCTACCAAACAGCCCCTTAGTTTAGTACTTTTTTTTATTTATTTATTGAACCAAAGTAATAAAAACCCAAACCCATTCCATCTCCTTCCCTTTGCTTTTCTTCCATTTGAAATATTGAGAGCTTAAAACCCAAAATCCATTCCATCTTCTTCCTTTTGCTTTTTTTTTCCACCGGAAAGTTTGAGAGGTCACTGTAGGTCGCCGACAAGTTTGAGAGCTCACTGAAACCGGTCCGATCATTCATTGAATTTCCGGCCGAACCGCCGGTCGCCGGCCCAACTGATACCTTATTCCTCAAATTCAACCCATTCATAGTAGAGCACATTTTACTAAAACTTCAGAACTATTATACAATTTCCCCCAAATTCTTAAAATGGGTAGAAATGAAAACCCCTAATTATCCACATCCAACCAAGAACCGGAAATCCATGTTGGCTAAATCTGTTTTAAACGAGATTATTAAATCTTGTGATGTTCCAATGCATCACAAGGTTTTTGGTTTTATTAATCTGTTACATAATGTGTGATTCAATACCTCGTTTGTTGGATGCTCTGTTTAAAATATATGCACGGATGAAACAATTTTGGAATGTGATCGTTACATTTTGTCGAATGAAGGGGTACGGGAGTGGGGTTTCAGGCGCTGGTGGATGGGAGACGATTCAGGCGACGGTGGCCGAAGGTTGTATGCGACGGTTATGGTGTTTTAGGGTTGGGTAGAGAGATGGGGATAAAATGATAATAATATAACTGAAATAAGTTATATATATATATATATATTGAGTAAAATGCCCGGATAGTCCCTATGGTTTTGTAAAATAACACCTATAGTCCCCAACTTTTGGAAATTACACCGATGCTCCCTGTGGTTTGACGAGTTGTTACTCAGATAGTCCCTGGAGTGGATGTCCGTTAGTTTTCACCGTTAAGTCCATATGAAATTACTTATTTACCAATCTCTTTAAAAATAAAAAAACAAATATTATACACACTCAAATTATTATATTGAAAGTGTGGGGCCCACAAACTCTTTTGTCTTCTACAAAACAACCGACCACCATCACCATAGCCACCTCCACCTCCACCCACACCCACCTCCGCCACCTAAACCTAACCCCTACAACCCTTAACCCATCAAAAACACCACCAAAGTCACCACCGCCAGAACAGCAGCCACCAACAGCCACCAGCAGCCACCATCTGAACCACTACCATCTCTATACCCATAAACCACCACCATCATCATCTTTCTTTGTCGTCAACACAGCCATCGTCGCCACCACCGTCAACAACAACCATCATCAAAACCCAGCCAATAAAACCCTAAATCGGTTCTAACTCTACAAATTCAACTCAAAACTCGAAACCCTAAGAGCCAACATGTACCTTAGTCAACTGAATTTACCATTGCTAACATTAGCAACCCATCGTCGCCATCCTGTGCGCGTCTCTCTCTCCCTCTGATTTCTCTCTCTCTAGTCGTTCTCTATAAATGTGGTGGATGATGGGAACTGGGATGGAGGAGGGAGTTAAGGTGGCTGAGATGTTGATGTTGGTGAAGTTGCAGGTGGTGGCGGCTGGTGGTAAGTGGTGGAGGCCGATCCTGAAAATTCAAGTGCCCTGGGCGAGCCAAAAAAAGGCCCTTAGGCCTTAGCGAATTAAATTTTATAAACTAGTTTTTTTAAGTTATTAGTATTTAGGTTAACGAATCAGTATTGAGCATATCACATTTTGCTAGGCTTTATGCATTAATATTGGCAATAAGTTTTTAGATTTTAGATTGGGCTAGGGTATTTTTAATTTTTAGATCAAAATTAAACAATTCAAGAACTCAAGTAGAAAAGAAATAAAGAATACTCACAATCAGCACAACAACAACGACTTCAGCCAATCAGCCTGTTCGATGATTATTGTTCTGAACTGTTTCAGCAATCAGCAGCGATCAATGATCATTAGCGACACCTTCAGCCCGTGTTCAGCGACTTGGTATCTTTGTTGTTCAGCAACTTCAGCGTTCAGCCCACTCGGTTCAGCAATTAGCACAACAGCAACTGTTCAACACTTCAGTCTTCAACGACAATGCGACATACATCTCTCCTGCCGTCCTGCTCGACGTTTGGTATCCTGCTAATGTGCCGCCCATTCAAACTTCAAAGGCTTGAACTGTTATTTTGTTTGTAAACAATTTGGGCTTATTATTTAGTTTGTAATTGAGCTTATTATTTAGTTTGTAAAGAATCTCATTTGGGCTTATTATTTAGTTTGTAAACAATATGGGCTTACTATTGGTTTGTAAACAATTTTTTTAGGGGTATCATCGTAGTTGTTTAGGGGTGTCCTTTGTATAAAAATCAAAAAAATAAAATAAAATTTTACACTACCGGTAAAAAGTTGAGTCGTAGCCCGTGCTACGGCTGGTTCTAAGCCAGGTCCGCCCTTGTGCTGATTAGACGCCTATTTATCACTTTGTCCACTTGCGCCTCCCCTCGCTTGTGCCTGTTGTAGTTAACCTCTGCTCGTCCAAGTTACCACAAGACCCTAAACACTCTCAAAACAACTGCTCGCCCAAGCGACCATGCTCACCTCCGCGCTCACGCGTGACTGCTCCGGCACCCGTTACAGTGCTTGCAAGCCACCTGGCCGCCTACGTGGCTCACCCCGACGCTAACAGGTGTCACAACACAGAGTATTAGGGGTTTAATTGAAGCTAAAAACCAAAGTAACTCTAACTTCAAAATTCATACACCATAAATATTGCACAAACCAATTTTACAAACTTTTATATTAGGGGTTTAATAAAAGCTCAAAACATTTTCCCATTTCTCATTTTTACTCGTAGATTTTTTGCTAAAAGTTGATAAGTGAAAAGCAAAAGTAAGATCAAAACAAAAATAATATTGTGAAGGTACAAAAATCATGAACAAAAACCTATTTCTCGGATGCTTACAGAAAGGAAGACGGTATCCTTTATTTTCACCATTCTTATTCTTCTTATTATTATTATGCCTTCAATTTCAAGAAATTAACACAACTCTCTCTCTCATGGTATGTCTTCATCTCTTTCTATCATCAGAAGCCCATGTCCATTTTTCTCCCTGAAACTTCAGGTACTTTCTCTCTCTGTCTCTCTCTATGTGTGTATATATATGTATGTATCTACATTTTTGTGTATTATATATGTATGGATCTCTAAACTTACTTGTTCTTCAGTGTTGTTGTGGCTGTTTCATTTATCTTTAATTATTTAAGGGGAAACATATGTGACAGAAAACTGCTTGCATGTAGACAATTTTAATGCTAATTTTGTAGCATTTTATTCAGAATCTGGGATTCATTGGTCTGTTTATGATATCGGTTTCTTCCATTTTTGTTTTTTAAATTTTGTGTTGTAATTTTGCAGATCTTTATCTGGGTTGTAGATCTGGATCTTTCCTTCTTAGATCCCTTTTCACAACCCTATGAAAATGCATGATTTTTTTAGAATTTTCTTGTTGGATTATGATGAATCTTGTGGATTATAGCTTTAATTTCAAGTTGGGGCAATGATTATTGGCTTTTCTTGAAAATCAGTTCAAGATTTTCTTGAAAATTTGTTCAGATTTTCTTGAAAATATGTTCAAGATTTTGTTGAAAAGTTTCAATTTTTATCTCCATTTTGAGATTAGATCATAATGAAATTGTTGTTTGATGAGGTTCTTATTGAAAATCATTTTGGATTTACTTGTGGTGAATCAACTGTTTGAATTTTGTACATGTTTTTTCTGGGACATATTAAACATGGTTGTTGCAAAAATGGTAAAATACAAAAATGGTTTGCAAAATTGACAGTCATTTTGGACAATATGCTGAAATGTATATGCAGAAATAACTTATCTTGCTTGACAACTTTTGTCCAAAATAAGTTAAATCTTGCAAGGTTTTATATTCCTTTTACATTTATGTTTTGCTTCAACAAGAAGCAACAATATGTTGGTTTGTAAATTGTCTGTTAATGATTTATAGAAAAGGAAGATACAATTATACAAACCGATTATAAGTAGATAACTGCGAGAACCACATAAACATTTGTACGTATTTCTTTAATTGTGACACATATGACAATTATGTAACCGTCCCATTTTCGCTTTCCCACTAAATTCGATATGCACAGCGTGCGTATAAGTGCTTATGCGGTTCTCTTCTTAAATTTGGATATGTATTCTAACTCCTCTAATAATAGGATATTAAGTGTGTCCAAAATGTAAACTAATATTTGGTTTTGTTTTCACCCTCTTTTTTGACCGCAAAATCCAATGCACCATTTTTTTTATCAGTCACATTCATTTTTTGGGATTGTTTTAGGTTTGTTATCGGCTTCAAATTCAACTGTTTCCACTATGATCAAGCAATTCCTCGCAAAAATCCCACGTAAATCCGCAAAATCCAACACACCAGATGCTGACGGGGGTGGTTCTTCAACTAGCGTTACAACTGATGTGGGAAACAGTAGCTTCATCAACACTTATAATGCCATTTCAAGTCGATTAAACTCGGTTAAACAAATGTCTTCCTCAATTTTTCCAGCAAGCATAATGTCAGTAGGGGACATGATTGATCCTCATGTTCCGTTCAAAGACGTCCAAAGTTCAGATAAGCTAAGACTTCTGATCAGTAAACTAAATCTTTGCTCTAAGTTATATGATTTTCATAATCAAGATCAAGATTCCGCTGAGAAAGACATAAAGCGTCAAACTTTATTAGAAATTATCGACTTTTTATCATCTGAATCGCCAAAACTTAGCGAACCCGCGATGTTTGCGGTTTGTAAAATGTGTGGCAACAATCTTTTTAGAGATTTTCCTCCAAAACGGTTTTTTTATTCGCCTCGTGGTGAAAAAGAAGATGAGGAACCGTCTTTTGACCCCGCATGGTCACATCTGCAACTTGTATACGAAATACTTCTCAGATTTCTAAGTCAATCCTCTCTTGACCCGAAGATTGTCAAACAGTATATCGATCACTCGTTCATATTACGGTTACTTGATCTTTTCGACAGTGAAGATCCTCGAGAAAGAGACTGTTTGAAATCCGTTCTACATCGGGTTTACGGGAAATTCATGGTTCATAGACCCTTTATTCGGATGGTCGTGAGCAACATTATATACCGCTTTGTTTTCGAAACCGAAAAACACAACGGGATTGCGGAATTATTGGAGATCTTTGGTAGTGTGATTAGTGGTTTCGCGTTGCCGTTAAAGAACGAACACAAGCTGTTTTTACTAAGGGCTCTTGTTCCTCTACACAAGCCGAAGTCTGTGGGGGTTTATCATCACCAGCTAACTTATTGTGTGGTTCAGTTCGTAGAGAAAGAACCGAAACTGTCGAGTGCTGTTATAAAGGGATTGTTGAAATATTGGCCCGTTACTAGCAGTCAGAAGCAGTTGATGTTTTTAAGTGAGTTGGAAGAGTTGCTTGAAAAGATTCACACTGATGAGTTTGAGAAAATTATGGTTCCATTGTTTCGACGTATAAATTGCTGTCTTCGCAGCACCCATTTCCAGGTAACCCTTCAACCAATCAGCCCGTAAATGTGGAAAACAAGATGGTCAGGCAGGTTGGGTTACGAGTAATCTTTTATGGTACATGTTGACACGGGTCGGGTTGAACCGAAATACTTATTGTCCAAGGCTTCTAATTATTTTTAGAATCAAGTACACGGATGGTCCTTGTGGTCTACCAAAATTTTGTATTTGGTCCTCAGCCTTCCAAAAGTACATGGATGGTCCATGTGGTTTGCACTTTGTAACGCATTTAGTCCCCAGCCAACAAATCTAAAGGTTTTAGCACGTCAAAGTTAGGGACTAAATGCGTTACAAAGTGCCAACCACATGGACCATTTGTGTACTTTTGGAAAAATCTGGGGATGTGTTACAAAGTACAAACCACAGGGACCATCTGTGTATTTTTGGAAAGCTAGGGACCAAATCCAAATCTTTGATAAACCACAGGGACCATTTGTGTACTTTACTCCTTTTTTTTGATAAATTATTAGCGTGCCAAATATGATAGCGAACTAATAGTGTTTTAAGTGATGATCTAGCTTTTTTGGACTAATGATTTAGAAGTATTTATTAGGTATTAAATATGCATTTTGGGTGGCTTTTGACCCATCTAACGTGTTTCCTTTTAAGCTAATTATTGTCGTGTTTGACCCGTTTCCACTTGCAGAAAGATTGCATACACAGACTCTTGATTTTAGATATCCGACTAATAATGTGTAACCGCTGCTTGATTATTATTTACAGGTGGCTGAGCAAGCACATTTCTTATGGAACAACGAACATATCCTCCATCTTATAATGTGTAACCGCCACATGATTATACCTCTTGTCTACTTGACGATAGAGCAAAACTCACAAAACCATTGGAGCCGCACCGTACTCAACCTTGCACAAAACATGATGAAGATGTTGAATGATGTTGATCAAGAATTGGTGCAGTCATGCCAAGGGCAATCAGAGGAAGACAAGTCAAAGTCAACCGTGGTGGCCGAGAAGCGGCGGCTGACATGGGAGCGGCTTGAAAGCATTGCGGGTTTTCAACCTGTCGTTGGAAGTGTTCCGGTTTTGGAAGAAACCTCGGCTTGTATTGTCTCTTGCTAGTGAACTAGTTTTGCGTTGGATTTCTTCTGGTTTTTTGTACTTATGGGAGAAGATCAAAGGTGGGGGCAATGTAGTTATTTATGAAGTTTGAAGATGTTATTGTTTATTATTATGGAATATTGGGTTTTAATAATCCCAACTATTCGTCGTTGGCCGTCAACAGTCCCAACTTTAAAAATAACCACTGACATTTCCAACTATTAACATACTGGCCTCCAATGGACCCTGAACGTAACCCTAACGCCGTTGTCTTCGGTCGCCGGAAAAACGTTTTACGCCGGAAAACTCATTTTTGGCCGGAAAACTCAACTTTTTCGTCTAAACCTCTTTGTAACCTTATTACGGGCCTTTAAGAACCTTTTTCTAGTAAAAGCCCCAATTTTTAAAGTCGTCAGAAAACTTCTTTTTGGCCGCAAAACTCAATTTTTTGGCTGGAAAACTCAACATTTTTGTCAAAAACCTCTTTGTAACCTTAGATCGGACCTTTAGAAATCTTTTTCTGAACAAAAACGGTTTTCCGGAGACTAACGGCATTAGCGTTTTGTTAGTCAGGGTCCAATGGTGGCCAATATGTCAATAGTTGGGACTGTCAGTGGTTATTTTTGAAGTTGGGACTGTTGGCGGCCAACGGCGAAAAGTTGAGATTACTAAAATCCAATATTCCTATTATTATTGTTATTGTTTGATGAGAATAAGGAGTTGTGTTTACATGTTTTGTGTTTTTAAATTCTAACAACCATTTTATTTTATTCAAATCTTTTATAAACATCTATTTATAAGATTCAAGAATAAGTGTAAAAATGTTTATTGCAACAGATTCATAATATAAACAAAACGTCGTTTATACATGGTAGTTTATGCGAGATCACCAACATATCACGTCTCTTAAAGTGTGTTTACGATCACAGTTAAAGAAAAAGAAGTTGTACATGTGCGATTTGATCTCTAACAACACGATTTGGCATCGATAGAAACGCAAGTTTTTGATTATGCAATACTTGGCCTCACATCACAAGAATTACTCGAAATTACCTAGTGATGAAACCAGAAAGTTAAACCTTGAAGGATTTTGAAATGGTTTGTTAAGTGGTCATCAATAGGAAGATACTGTAACTCTATTCTACCTCACTCAACAACATCTTTAAGAAAAGGAAAAGGGTACCTAATGTCTCCATGTTTGGTGTTAACTAGATTCTTGGTGATGGAGATGGCACTTGTGTTGTCCACCATTGTCTTCTTATGAACTTTTGTCACTTTGAGTTTTGACTATTTATGTAACACCCTGATCCCGGTATAACTGATGTCCCCGGTATAGCTGATGTGTCACTTATACAATCACAAATTAAATGTTGTAAGTGCTTATAATGTTACCTTAATTATAATAAATACAAAATCTACTTATTACATGTGTTACAGCCAAGGTCTTTTGTATACTTATGAGCATTCCTTCATGTCTGATGTACAAAAAGGAAAAAACAAAAAGTTAGTTACGTGTAAGCAAAATTTGTCCATTGAGCAATAGAGTGTAAAAAGATGGCATGGTTTATTTCATGTAAAAAGGTTTCAGTTTCCAAAATTCTTTTTTAGGAAAATGGTTTACGATTTCACAATAGATGTTTTCAGAAGTCAAAACTTACATAAATTGTTTTCTTTCTAAGGCTATAGGGTGTGGTCATGACCCTCATGATCACCATGACCCTCGTCATGTCACCCACCTCTAATCCACAATCCAAAATCACTATTCTAAGGGTATGATCATGACTCAAACCACTATCCCTTATTTATTTTAATTTATCTTTGTCTAAAAAAGGAAATGATTACTTGTAAAATGGAAACGAAGACCATGGTTGCCAGGGTTTAATCCATGCAAACCATGATGGATTAGGGAAGGGGGTGGTATAGCCTTTCATTCATGTTCTTACGTGCCGAATCATGTCCCAACCATGACCCACACACCCTTTAGCCTAAGTGCACTTAGTTTCGTAAACTAATTCACTTTTTATTTATTTATTATATTTTTTATTTCTAATTAACTAAAATTATACCCAGCCGCGATGCGGCGGGTTTCGGTAGCAACAACGACAATTTTTCAACGAAAGACTGAACGCTAATATAAACATTAAAAAAGCTACAATCCTAATATTTTTTTTTTCTAAACTAAAAGATTAAACCTAATGCGCATAAGACATGCTAATGTATCTTCATGGCACGATCAATTATCTCGTCTTGGATAAGCGTTTGGTCCTCCAACTGGTCTAGCCGCTCGGTCTCTTTTTGGACCACAACCTTCCTTCTTCTCTAACCACCACCGTAGGCATGTTTTTATTCAGTCTTACGGTTCCATCCTTTGACCTCCCGAACCTGAACCGAAGGCAGTGCGGTTTTGAATTGCCGTTTGCTAACCAATTTGAATTCTACCAACGACATTAGGGAAAACAAGGTTTGCAACATACTAAGTCTAGCAATTCTACAGAATAATAGCTTCCAAATGACGCTGGGAACAAATAACTGCAACATCATATACCCATTTAGTGTAAAAGCTCTAGAACATGAAGTACATACGAATAACATCACAACAGCGAAAAGTACAAAGCAACAAAAGCCTAACAATGTTACTAACTAGTGACATATAATTAGGTTGCCATTGTATAACTCATACAACTTTGGTACAACCCTCATATTTACATAACGCACACACAGCATCATGTCCACAATAATGCACCCACATGAAAGCCACCAGTGGACGTGACCACAAAGCCACAAATAAACCCAAATACAACACAGACTTTGGTGTCGACAAAGCTACCCTTAAAGCCACATAAACATGCATCACTTAAAAATTTTTCACCAAAGGAAAAACAACCGAACCATAACAATCCATCTTCAATGAAACCAAATGTCACACCCCGGGCCAAAACGGATTATTGGTCAGAGCGAGATGATTGTCCATAGCTCATGCCAACTATTATAAGTTTAAATATTTAAAGCATGATCAAATTAAAGCGTCACACATACCATATAAAATCTCAAATAAAAATTTCAAAGTCATAAACCACAAAATATAATCCAATTTATTTAACTAAGGCATGTCCTACATGTCTTCGTCTTCAATTCTCACCTGGTTACCTGTATCATGCATAAAAAAGGTTTTCGGGTCAACATAAAGTTTGTCAATAGATCTAAACTTAAATAAAATGTTTTGCTTTATTATTTTATTTAAAAATGATATAACATGCAACTTCAACTGTAGGAGATACATCCATAAAAATCACAATAACAACAATCACACAATCAAATATGATAATGTGCCATAATAATAAAGAAACAATGAGATTCAAGCCCCGAAGAGCGAATTGAAAGAAACGATGGTGATACCTAGTTTATCCCATGACCGTGGGGAACCGACCAGCCGGTGGATCCACACGAAACAATATGACACAAAGCGAGCAACAAGTAGATACATGCATATGAAACAATAGATACTAAAAACAATATACACATGAGTATGTAACACATAGCGACACATTGATTTTGCATGTTAATGATTTAAATAGAAACAATAGAAAAAAAAGACACATGATACACCCCCAAAATATTTAGTGACAAAAAGGGGATATGAAAATATCTATTCACCCAGTTTGCGAAGAATCGATTCACGAGAATTACCGCACGAAGAGAAATGACTAAAATCTAAAACAATAACAATAATCACCCTATAATATACATAAAAAGGTACTAAACGAGCGAAAAAATATAATATTTCTAGGAAATTTGGTTTGCCAATTTGTGGACTTAAAATATATAAAATATTTATTTACAATAATTTACAAATCAGTATTTGTATTTCCAGTTTAATTAAACATGATTAATTCCTAGAAATACCAATTTAATAGGTTATAATATTTTGTAAATGCCAAAAGTTAGATAAATTAATTAAATTCATCGAAAACTTTATAAATGAATTTTAGTAATTATCATAGTTTTTATTTAAAATAATTAATTTTATAAAGGAATTTATTTGTTTAACAATTTCATAAATTCTTTAATTATCAAAATTTACAGAAAATAACCTGTAAAAATTTAGTAGAAATATTTATAGAAATTATTTGTGATAATTATATATTTTTAATTGATTTTACAAATGATTAAAACATGTAAAAATCATATTAACTCCAAATAATATCTAAAAATTCCCAAAAAGTACACAAATCTATAACAGAAACATACTTCCAATTTCATCAAAACACAAGTCTATGATCAAAATCTCCAAATCTATAAACTAAGAACCCTAGTTTCAACAATAATCAAATTCGAATTCAATTGCCCTTCTATCATAGAAATGGATAGTAGGGTTTTGTAGAGCATGAAAAATTAAGCAAGATAGACACCAGAATCACCTGAAAAGATTAAGAATTGGAGAATAAATTGTTGCTTGAGGTAACGAGCCCTAGTTTAATATTCAAATTAATTCGTGATGCATGGTTGATGAAACGAGGAATTCTCCACAGGGTTTTGTATGGAATGATCAGAGAAATTGTATAGTATAGGGTTTTAAAGTAAATTTTACAATTTGAATCAAAACCCGTTTATGTTCATGTTAAGCATTAATGGTGTTATCAATTAAGAGTAAATTGATTAATTTCAGACAGTTAGGGAATGATTAAGTGATAAGGGGTCATTTACTCCACAAAACCGAAACACTTGGAGACATTTGGGGAGTGAAATGTTGAGTAAAATCATGAAATAAATCGGGTCGGGTTGCAGGTGAGTTTGGATAGCGTGGCTGCGTAGCAGCGAAGAAGAAAGGGTTTTGGGTTCGGGTTGGGAATTAAAGTTAAATGCGCTGGGATTGTAACACACAAGGAGCAGTGTGGAGTGGTTGGTTTAGTTTAGCCAGGTGGAGACCTGGGTTCGAAACCTGTCTCCACCCTTTTTTTATCGTTTTGATTTTATCAACTTTCACACATTTGCCCTTTAGCCCCTTTTGATCGATGTCGTAAGGTCGGTCAAAAATATAATTAAAAAGTGTCCTAATCACCTTTACTAGTAAAGAGCAAGTAGGGTGTTGAATCCATGGGGAATTAGTGGAAAGTGTTAAAGTTTATTGCTTTTAGTAGTTATCTCATGGGGAATTAGTGGAAAGTGTTAAAGTTTATTGCTTTTAGTAGTTATCTAATTCTAAACTATTTGCTTTTTGCTGATTGAGAGAATTGGTGTGAAAACGAATTTAATTAGTGTAGTTGTACACAATTGTGAGAAAAAGGACCAATCTCCGGGTTTTCAGGTTGTGAAGAAAGTCGGGTAACCTAATTATTACCAAGTGGAAATCACATAGACATGATTTGTTAACCTACTTGTTTTTATAAATAACTAACATATAATATATTTGGTTGCAATGATCCACGATCAAAACCGAAAGATTGACGCAACTGAATAGTAACCTAGTTAATTACCACTCCTAGATATCATAAACACAATCAAATTGAATGGTTAAAGGTTAAAGAACAATGACAACTTAGAATTTAAGCTCAATTGTTGATGATAAAACCAAATAACTGGTGAACAAGTGTGTATACGATAATCCAACAACCGTTTAATCAAAATCAAGTAAACATAAAGATAAACTAACCGAATGATTAGGCAAATCCCAATCCAAAAGTATGTAACACAAGTTAACCCGCTTCCTAACAAAAACCCTAGCCCCGGAGATGATCACTAGGGAATTAACTGCTCATGGTCTTGATTTGATCTTCAATCTCGATGGAGAATTACATGATTGATGATTGGAATGTGTTTGAATGGTGGAAGACAACCTAGAATCACCCCTAGAGTCCTCTGGGATCGCCAATTGTTGTATTGAATGAAAGATAATGGGCAAAACCTAATTTTAGTCTCTTTATACGTTTTCACGTCTGGTGTCCAGTGTAAGCTAAGCCCCAGGCGTAGCTTATGTTGGAGAGTTTCTGTCATTTCTTCAGTGCTAGGCGTAGCTTAAGTCTAGGGCTTAAGTTATGCTGGCATCTTTCTGTTCAATTTGATTTTTCATGTGTATCTTCCGTTCCACGCCTCTTGTACCTTCTAGCTTCCAAACTTCATGTTTAGCCTTCCAATCCTATTATCTTCCATTCCTTTCATCTCTAACTCATTAGTGCTCCCGTAAACACGTCCAATTTTCACATTTAACCTACAAAACATCACTTTCCCATAGTTACTCTATTCCACACATTTAAACATTCAAAACACATAGAATACCATAGTTAATACACATAATTCACATTCCAAAACCCATGCATCACATCCCCACACTTGACCTTTGCTTGCCCTTAAGCAAATCCATTCGAAACGTTATCACAGACAATTAACAAATACCCCAAACGCCTCCACTAAGTATTAACTAGGGTCCAAAGTCATACCCCATTCCTAGATTTGCATTAGATGTGTTAATTAAGCAAGCAAACATGGTACACATTTTTAAAACAGAACTCGCCCAACTAAGCCTAACATGCTCCCGGTTTTTATTTTCACACAACACACCCCTCACAATTTGTCGCTCCCCTCGGTTTAATATCTGGACTAGCGTGTAATGCGCTAGTATTAAACACTCATTAACCGGATATGAAACTCTGTACTCATATGCTTGTATGACAATCATGCCTCCACTATAACACATAGACAACGCACATATCTGAAGTTACGGGTTTTGGGCTTAGGGTAAAGGTAAGGAACTTTTTTGGCTATTTTTAAGTGGCTAAAAGAAAAAGGGGAATATCACACCCATTTCAAAGGCGGAAGCACGATGTGTGATCGTGAAAGGTTCTCATTGCATACTAAGTAAACATACTACATGATATAAAACAACTCCAAATTGCCATTCATAGTTTAAACATTCAAAACACAAGTTAAGTTTAAAGTTTACATCACAACAAAAGATAATTGTTTGAAAAGTTTATAACATCATTTCAAATCAAAGATCAAGGTTTTGTTCCCTATGTCACCGCAAGGAGGTGGGATATAGCAAACAAATCCATCAAAAGGTGGCAAAGGAGTTCAGACACATGACGTCTTGAAACATAAACTACTTTCTTGAGCAAAAGAGGCCGCACACATCCACTTAGTTTCCTGAAATACATGTAAGTATTGAAAATCGTCAACAAAAGTTGGTGTGAATTCATGCAGTTTGTGTAAAACATATGAGTAATAGTTGTAAGAATCATGGTATGTCATTGTATATTGTTCTTGAAATACGTATTCGGTAAATGTAAGGAAATCGAGATCGCTAATGGTTTGCAAGGCGATTAACATATGTAACGACATAGGAAGCATCCAAACCATAAGCATTTTTCCGTCGATTTACGACTCGAGACACAAAAGCACTCTAGGTAAAACGTGGCCAAGAGTGTGGCTTCCTGAAACCCATTAGATCTAACCTTTTGTTCCGCGGTCTAGGTACATAGTTGATTAATGGTGCTTAAGTCTCACCCTATTCGTAACATGATCTATGTATCATTCCTTAGTTTTGTTCTAACATTCCATAGTACATGTATTTTCCACAAAGTTTTGAAAACAAGAAAATGTTTAAAAGTGGGGACATGAACTCACTGATTTGCGTCTTCTGCATCGAAACTTCACCGGTGTTTGTCTCGTAGACGTCGCAACCTATAAATGTTCTACGTACGTTAATCACTTAAACTTGTAACTTACTAGTACAAGTTACCATCTTGAGTTATGTATTTAGTTTGTTTTAGTCGTACAAGTTCGTCATGTGTGTGGGTCGTGCCCATGATGGTCGGGTCTCGCCCGTTCGTCGCATTATTGTTTGTTCTAACTTGTATCTTTCACTTGTGAATATATATATATATATATATATATATATATATTTTATTCCCAAAATATATATTTGTGCATGTAGTATTTGAAAACGAATTATGTTAAAAATAATATATATATTTCTAACTTATATTATTTTCCAAAAATAAATATAAGTAATTTGTTAAATAATATTTTCAATATTATTTTTGTATAAGTATACTTAGGAAAATATACTTGTATGTGGTGTAAATACTTGTGTATTTTACATTATTTACCAAAAATCAATTCTTTGATTTTTAATACTTTTCGAAATTATATTTCTTAAAAATAATATATCTTTAAGATTTACTTGTTATATATATATATTTTGTCATACTTTGTTAAATACACACACACATATATATATACATATATATATATATATATGTTTATTTTCGTCACTTGTCAGACTTTTATAATTTTCATTACTTGTAGTAATGGTGTACGTATAAGTCCATAAATATGTAAAATTGTCCAATAAGTCCGAATATTTGTCCAAGTCCATAAATTTGTAGGATATATATTTATATCAATATATATTTTTGTATTTTTCCATATACCCTTTTATGGGTAATTTTGTATACTTGTATACTTGAGTATTTCTTATGTATTTGTATGTGTATTTTGGTGGTGACATTCCCTTCGAGTATTTAGTGTATCTTTCAAGTTCCTAATATACACTAATATATATAATACACATAATATACACTTAACACATAATTTTATGACCACTAAACATATATTTTTTTTCCTAAAAATATACATACTTAATATTGATTTTAACCTTGAAAAAAACCTTATTTCTTGACTTGTAATTTTGTATAAAAATTAGAAAACCTTAGCAAATATTTTTAGGTGAATTTTTAGGGAAAAAGTTTCACCAAAACTTATATTTTTCTATGTGTCAAAATTTTATAAAAATTTTGACTTAGTTTTCCCTAAAAATGCAGGTTTCCCATGTTTTTAAAACATGTGTTTATTTTCTTTTCATCATCAAAATTCAAGATTCAACACATTATCAAGTAAAATCACTAAAATCATCATGTTAAATCCTATGATGAACTTGAATATTTCTTAAAAACATGTAGTCTTTTAGATCTACATTTTACATACTTAGATCTTCCAAAAATAAACATTTTTGTGAAACTTTAACAAACTTTTATGAACTTTATTTTACAAAGTTTAACCGTCCACAAGTCTTATGTTTCTAAGATCATGAAAAACATATTTTAAAGCCACTTTCATGCTTACTTTGAAAACCTTCAAGTTCATTACTAAGTTTCATCATGGTTAAACTTGTTAGATCTAAGCTTCTAACAAGCTTTCACATGATGGATCTAACTAAAATCACAAGATCAACATTCACAACTTCACATCATAAATCAAACAACATCATAACAACTTGTTTTTACTTAGATTATGTTAGATTTACATGTCTTCATCTTTTAAAGTTTATGTTCTTTGATGGTGTAACTTGTACATAGCCTAAACATGAAGTAAAAATGGATGTATGAAGCTTACCACTAGCTCTTGTGGCTAGGGAAGTGGCAAGAACTCAAGAAGAAGAAGAAGAATGAAGAAGATGTGGTGGATAAAAGCTCCTTAGCAAGGTCCAATGCTTCACACCTTCCTTAAACACCTTCTAGCACCTTTGTATAACCTTTGATTGCCTTGATTATGAGTGAAAAATGGTGATGTGTGTAGTTGTGGGTGTGGTCGTGAGGTAGAAGAAGAGAGGAGAGAAAGATGGTGAAATTTGAAAGTGATAAGTTAATGTTCATGATCCTTTAGACAAGTTCTTATAATCTCCAACATAAGTTTAACCATGGGGTCTTATGTTGGATATCTTGGCCACACAAAACAATTATTTAATGGTGAAAGTTGTGGGGCCATCTTGGGGCCGGTTAGAATAGAGGGGGGGGGGGGGGTGATGTATGTCGGTGTGAATATATTTTTAGTTATATTTTAAGCCCTTTTTAACACTTTAGTCAAGTTTTAAATTTATAAAATAAGATATTTTACTAACACTAAACACACATATGGGCAAGTGCACCCATCGTGAGCGTAGTATAGCGTTGGTAAGATACCGAGATCATCCAAGGACACAAGAGCTTTTAGTACCGGTTTATCCTCAACGTCTAATCAAATCAAAAGTTTTAAACATGAAAATAAAAACTATAAATGCTGAAAAAATAAAATAAAACAGATAGACAAGATGAATCACTTGGATCCGACTCGCCTTTAGTGTAACCTTTGATGATTTCCGCACTTTTGCACTTTTTAAGAGATTATCTTAGTTATAGTAGTAGGCGGTGACGTTACCCTCAACCCAGTAGTTTGAGTCAGCAAGGATACAATCCTAAAGGGTTGCCATTTACGGTTGATAATGAAACGAATTGGGCTTGGGTATTGATTTGGGTTTGACAAACGAACATGTATAAGGCTCAAAGTTGGCTACTATGGTTAATTTTTTTGGTAATCGAGTAAACAAAGGTGTAAAGAAAAGGGAATCCTAATTTGCCTTTATCATCTATGTGCATATATCAAGTCCATAGTCTCAGCACGTATCAAACCACACAAGTTCTAAAACAGAGCAACATACACCCTACTCTCAACATATGAATATATAAATATCAATTCAGCTAACAATCTAGTAGGCTCAAAATCTCACAAAAGTGGGGCATATGGTTACCGATGTGTGCTTGTAGTTATTGCTGACAGCTTATCACCCCTAGTTAGGCAATTTCTAAACATTTTCAATAAAAACACATGCTGAAAACGATTAATATTGCTTTTCCATAGAGTTAGACCATGACTAAGGACCCACACACCACAAGCAGAGACAGATTAGAAGTACTGAAAAAGCCGCTTTCACGTCCGATTAGATCGCTCTTAAGCCAAAATTTTAAAATTTTCAAAAACTTCCTTCATCCCCACACTTGGGATACATTGTCCCCAATGTATAGGTTTTAAAGTCAAATGTGTGTTTTACCACATGAAATTAATCTCCATCAAGCGACTCATCTTAACCACCAACCCATCCAAACAAAATAAAACCAAATACCATTCCTAATGAAAAAAAATCACACAACCAAGTATGAAAACACACATAAAAAAACACAATACATGATCACCAAGCAACAAACTAAGGTTAAGGAAATAATACATGTACCTGATCAAACGAAACTTCCCCACACTTGTTTGCGACCATGGTGAAGAACAAAACGGACACTGACACACAAACTCGGGTTGCCTCCCGAGAGCGCTAAGTTTTGGATCTTCAGCCAGATCATAGTTGATATATAACTCATGGTGGTCGAGTGGGATGCTTGCATCCCATGGCTTCTAAATACGTACTCCGCCAATGCTTTGGTAAGTTGTCCATTGTATTCCACATCGGACCAAACAATTCTAACCTTCTTTTTGCATTATCAAATTCAGGCGGTTTCTTTTCCTTTTTCTTCCTTTGTGGCTTTCCCTTTTCTGTGTTCAACTCCTCATGAGCCATATTTTCCTTTTTCCTCACTGTTTTGCTTCCTGCCACTACAAACCTGTCAATCATAAAACACCCGTCTTTGGTTTAAATCTCCTTTGCAGGAGAGACACACCCATCACCAATTTTAGATTTTGAGTATTTACCGGTGATAAGAGGGTTAGTCACATTTGAAAACACATTTAACCGCAATTCGTGGTCACCAAACTTCATACTTACCGTTCCATCAACACAGTTGACAATTGCATGAGCAGTTGTAAAAACGGTCTACCTAAAATAACTGGAGGTTGCGTGTTCTTGGAACTTGTGGTACAATCAAGCATTAAAAAGTCAACTGGGTAGTAAAACTCTTCTACCTTCACAATTACATCTCTTACCATCCCCTTGGACACATGGAAGTCTGATCAGCCAACACCACGGTGGTGTTAACTTTTTATAGCGGACCAAAATCATATTGGTCATACAGACTCCCTGATAAAATACTAACACATGCTCCAAGATCCAGCAATGCCCTTTCTATTATAAATTCACCAACTTGTACCGAAATAATGGGTTCTCCTGGATCGTGGAGTTTCGGGGGAGGGTAGCCAACAAAACGGCATTCACATTTGAAGTCAAATTAAGTTTTTTTTAGGAAATTTGTGAAGTCGTTTTTGGGTACTCAACTCTTTCAAACACTCAACATTATCAGGACTTTCTTTAATCGCATCAAGTAAGGGTAAATTAATTTTGGCTTGTTTAAAATTTTCCCACCTTTCATTTATTGGTGGGTCCCGTTTACTCAAAACAAATGTTTCAGACGGTTCTATTAAAGCCATAGGAAATGGAACTTTCACAAAAATATTTTTTCAAATTCTTACTTTCCTGATCATGTAACATCCTCCACCACTCCCTCAACTAATTGTGGTGGTGGGATAACTTTAACACTATCAATTTCAGAAGTTGGAAGAATACTTATCGCATTGACGTGCACATTTCTTCCATTTTTTTAAACTGGACGACTGATGTGCTGGATTCATTGTGGTAGTGCTTGGTAACTTACCTGGATTTCTTCTCAGCTGAGCCATATCGGCTGCTAACTGCCCAAACTACTTCTGCATTGCTTCAGATGTTTTTGTCTCGAACTTCATTATCTTTTGGAATGTCATTCATGAACTTCATAATAGCATCCAGTTTTGCATCGCTTGTTTCACCACTAATACTAGAGGAGTTAGCTTGTTGATTACCTTGATTTCCCCAACTTCCTTGATAGTTACCTTGATTTTCATGTTGGTTGGTGACTTGGGACCCTTGATTATACTGGCCCCGATTCTGGTAATTTCCTTGCGAGTAATTCCCTTGAGAGTAATTTGCTTGATGCTTCTGATACTACTGGGATCCTTGATTCGGTACATGAAAATTAGGGTTCAATTGATTAGCAGCATTTCCATAACTAAAACTTGGATGATTCCGCAAACCTGCATGATATGTATTCGATTTCATATCATATTGTTTTCGTTCACCGTATACTTGATTCACCTCTTCATTTTGACCCATCTTTGCGAGACACTCTCCAACCTGATGTCCTAACACACCACAATCTGTACACACCAAAAACGTGTTCACTGCCCTAACTTCGGTTCCCTTTCCCAATTTCATCTGAGCCATTTGTCGCTCTAAAAGTAAATTCTGGTGTTTTAATTTCTCAATCCGTTCTTCAACTTCATAGTCATTCGATTTTGCTGACACTGGTTTTGCCTTCCCACTAGACTGCGCCTGCCTCTTTCAAGTGGCACTCTGTCTCTCCATATATGCCCAGTCAACAACTTCAGTATTCGTGAAAAACGTACCATTTCTTACATGAGATCTCTAACATCATGAGGAAGCAACCCATCATAAAAATCTTTAATCAATTCCCATGTCTAGATGCCATGATTTGGGCATTTCCTAAGTAGTTCCTTAAACCGTGTGAAAGCCTCATGGAATGTTTCCCCTGAATGTTGTTGGAATGCTCTGATCGCTTCCCAAGCTTCACTAGTTCGATTCATTATATAATATTCTTCCAAGAAAACTTGTTGCATATCATGCCAAGTATAGTTACTACCTGGAGGTAATGTTGCGAACCACTGGCGTGCTTTATCTTTCTGGGTAAATTAGAACAACATCAGCTTCACCTCATCCTTTGTAAAACCTGACCCACCAATAGTTTGCAAATCATGTCAAACCTTGTAATGTTCAAGTACGGTTCTTTGGTCCCTTTTCCATAGAATTCCGGAAGATGGCCTAAATATTGAGGCCTCACCCCAAAAGCTCTATCATTATCCCCAACCGGTGTAACTATGGCCGACAAATTTGGTACTATGACGGGTCGACAATGACTTTCAACCCCTTGAACCGGAGCCCTTTGAATTACCTGAGGGACACCATCAACACATTGTAACTGATCACCCCCAAAACGAATGTTACCCCTTTAATTCCCCACGCTAAATTGTGGGACTCCATGTTGAACTTGGTTGTTAGGGTTTGGGTTCTTGATGTGATTTCTACAATTTCCATGTTGTTGTGGTGAATATCCTTGATCCATGTTGTACCCTTCATCATACCTATAATCAGCATACCTTCCATCATATTGGGTCTGATTATCCTCTTCTTCCCAACCGGATTCCCTCCTTCTCTGTATTGGGGACCCTCATTATACCCGTGTTGATGTCGTGGTTGGTTAAGATAGACAATTTCCCCATGTTGGAATTGTTGGTTCCCAGGTTGGTTTTGTGGGGATGGGTTAAATTGAGGAAATGGGTCTACTGGTGGATGATTTTGGTTTTGATTATGGGGCTGTGTCACACCCCGGTTTCCACGTGTCACCGATGGGCCCGGTGGGGGAGTATCGTGACGTGGTTGGCAACATAATAGTCAAACAACACAATATTTAATATGCACAGCGGAAGCAATTTTAAAAGATATAATACAACCGAATTTAATATTGTAATATCAAATGTCACAATATTCGGAAGTTTATCCACAGAAGGATCGAAAATAAAATATGACAATAGTTCAACAGACTTCAGGCATCTTAAGCTTGCGAGACTTCTAATGATGCTAAGGAGAAATCCCAGCCAATTACGCTTAGTACCTGCATTTAATCTTTTTGGGAAAATACGTCATTTTACACTGGTAAATACAATCAACTGACTCATTTTGGAAAATGATTGAAAATTTGTTTGGATGCACGTGGCATAAACATTTTTATTTAACTTGGGAGAATTATTTAAATATATAATCTTGTGAACGAATTACATGTTCCTTGTGCGTTCAGTAGCCCGGATCAAGTCCGGGTTAAAGATCAATAGACACACCACATTATTCTTTTGTGCACTGACGGGTGTACGCCTACACCCCGCGCTTAAGTCGTGGCCATTTCGTAAAATGATGCCAAGGATATCCGGGACATGGTCATTAACCCCCCAAAGGCTTTAAGTAACAAGACTGTTTAAACGAGCCGATCAAATTGTTCAATTAACCACCCAACGATGGAAGATTTGATGCCCGATCAAGCGGTATGCTATATACCGTAACCCAAGCCCGTATAGGGAAAATAAGTTAAAAGTATTTACCTGAGCAATGTATAAATCACAATAAGCAAAATGCGAGTAGCTTTTACTGGTACTCCTAATCTGGAACGAAGGTTTATATTAACCTATTAGAATTCTAACGGGTCTTTAATTAAGCTTAAGCTTAGACCGGTTAGTTTTAAAGATACGGTTCGTACGCACGATTAAGCGAGGACCGGATAGAATGTGATTTAGACCCGACAAGTTCGGAGACTTGTTTAATATGGGTAATTCATACACATTCTGGATTTTGAGATAAAACTGATAAGGTTTGACCCGTTTAGGCTAGTTTATGTAAACTTGTTACATAAATCGAACCGAACGCGTAATATGGGGTAATAATGAGAGCCATTTACAGGTTTCCTAAGTTAATATGCTTCATATATGTTGTGACATCAGTAAGATGTCTTTTATTATGCCCGAAATGAATTTAATCGCAAACTATGCCCCGTAGGGGTAGTTTGGTCATTTTAAAGGTTGTAAAAGAGTTTAAGTGTCAACCTGAGTTACAGGCCTGATGTAATCAGCAAATATACTCAATTTGCTAAGTTATATCAGTAGGTTAAAGTATATAAGTGAAATTTATCAATTATAACCAAACTATGCCCCGTAGGGGTAATTTGGTAATTTCACATAAGCCGAAAAGCTCAAAACTGAAGTCTGAGTTTATCAACTTTTGTTTACTGTTAAAATATCATAATTTACCTCAAATATCAGTAGGTATCAACCTTAGTATGTTTAAAATAGTTCTAGTACATACTATGCGCTAAAAACGCTTAATTAGGCGATTAGAAGCCGTTTCCGGGTTCTATATAGAAATCTGATATTTTTATATTTCCAGGAGGTTTAAAATAATTTATTTATCATATCCAATCAGTAGCAAAAGGTTTGGAGTCGTTTAGATATGTAAAACTCATTTTATGGCCCGTTAGGGCAAAACCGACATTTACCGGATTAAGCCTACGACTATGAGTTATGCTCAGCCTAAAATTAATTAAAAATCTTTAAAATTCCCAAAATAATATATTACATCAGTGGGTGAATATTTGGATATCAAAAAGTAGGCTTAACTAGGCTATACGCTAATTACGCCATTTTATTAACATAAGGCTTTAATTTTTACGCTAACGAGCATAACTCTTAACCTACACCTCAAACTGATGTCAAATTTTGTATGCAAGTTTATATATTAGTAATTAAGGTTTCTACTCTTTTACATTTCCAAAAATCATGTTTTAAAGTGAAAAGGGCATAATGGTCAATATATGAGCAATTAACGGAATCATGCATATTAATTGGATAACTAATGATCCGAGGTGTATAATCACAGAGGGTTATACTAGCATGTAACCTGGTCCAAATAAAGCTCTAAGTCATTTCTAAAACATACCATAACGGGTCAGAACTGAAAGTCAAAGTATAAGTCAAACTATGCGACATTCGGTTCCGAACCGGGTCTAAACAGGAAATTGTCGGGTTGAACATGTTTAGACATGTTCTTACACTAATTACCAAGTTATAATAATGATCAAACAGGTTGTATGTGCCCTACATTGCTAATCATGCATAAATTGCAATTTAAACATTATGTTGACTTTTTAATTACACGTTTGACCCGACATTAGACCTAGTTAGAGTGGGAATCAGGGGGAACCCTTTTGAGGGTTCATTACCCACATAATTACCAACTTATAACTACTTTTGATTCGACTAATCACTGGACCATTAGTGATTAATCTTAAAGTCAACCGTTAATTACGACGGTTTGTCTTTTAAGCTAAAACTAGGCTAAAACTTAATTAAGAAAGGTTAAGTAAACTTACAAGAGTCCTATGCACGAATTATGACCACTAGAGTCTGCTTTGGAGCTCCAAGAATGATCAGAAGAGCAAGAATGATGGTGTGAAGACTTGTTGCAACTCAAGGGCTTTATATAGCACTTTAATCACCCCAAATCTTTGACACATGAGTCTACAACCCACCACAACTGATTAACACATGTCCCTAAGTGTTTAGGGGGTGCCTAGGGGTCGCACAAGATGTGAAAAATTGGTTAAAGGCACGCATAAAGGCAATGGCAGGCAACAGCCACGAATTTCGGAACTGGGAGTCCCTCGCGTGGTGCGAGGGCTCCTCGCGTGGCGCGACGGTCACCTGCAGAAAATCTGAATTTTTGATCTTTTGCTATTTAATCCTTGGCTCTTCAAACTCCGTTTAGACACTTGTTTCTTGCATTATGAACCCTCATAGTTGATCTATAAGGGCTTTAAAACATATACCCACTTTGTTAAGTCCTCGGTTAACTTTATTGTTACCCGAAAAGTCCTAACTTTCAACGTTTATGCTTTAACCCTTCGCACACGAATTTGATCATAACTTTCTCATACGATAACGAAACTTTACGAAATTTATATCGTGCAATCTAGTGAGCATAATTAACAGTTACAAAGCTTCGGGTTTGTCAAAAGGTCACTCAGAGGTATAACTTAAACATGTTGACACTTTTAACCCCTGTAGTTTGAAATCTCTCACTTTTAGCTTCGCATGATCCATGATTTATTCGTTTGATGCTATAAACATCATGTAGGGTTAATGTACAATATATTTATTCACTGTTGACACTTTGAATACGTATATTCACATACTTTCCATGTTTGTCAACTTTAGTCCTTCTATAATCTTCTTTCACACGTTTTAAACATATGACACGTGTCTACACATTATAGGACGTGAATTTTCGAGGTGTTACATCCTCACCCCCTTAAAATAAATCTCGACCCGAGATTTAATGAAATAAAAAGGGTACTTTTCTTTCATCGTAGATTCAACTTCCCACGTGTATTCGGGACCTCTACGGGCATCCCATTTGACCTTTACAATAGGTACATGCTTCCTTCGAAGCTTCTTAACCTGTCGATCTTCAATCGACAATGGTTTTTCCACAAACTTTAAGCTCTCGTCTATGTGCACATCTGAATGTGGTATAACCAGTGATTCGTCAGCGAAACACTTCTTCAGATTGCAGATGTGGAACACATTGTGTATTCCAATGAGCTCTTCCGGTAAGTTTAACTTATAGGCAACTGACCCGACACGTTCGATAACCTCGAAAGGTCCTATGTATCTCGGGCTTAGCTTGCCTTTCTTACCAAATCGCATCACCCCCTTCCAGGGTGATACTTTAAGCAACACTTTATCACCTACTTCGAAGTGAAAAGCTTTACGCTTCGGATCTGCGTAGCTCTTCTGCCTATCTCGGGCAGCTTTGAGACGGTCACGAATCTGGACAATCTTGTCCGTCATTTCAAAGACTATCTCTGGTCCTGATAATTGGACATCTCCAACTTCCGCCCAACAAACGGGCGATCTATACTTTCTACCGTATAATGCCTCGAAGGGCGCAACTTTAATGCTGGTATGGTAGCTATTGTTTTAGGAGAATTCGATTAACGGTAGGTTCTTATCCCAACTACCACCCAAATCGATCGCACATGCACGTAGCATGTCTTCCAACGTTTGAATAGTACTCTCACTCTGACCGTCAGTCTGAGGATGGTAAGCCGTACTAAAATTCAAACGTGTGCCCAAAGATTGTTGGAAACTCTTCCAAAAATGTGACGTGTATCTAGTATCTCAGGCAGAGATAATAGACACAGGTATGCCATGTAAGGCTACAATCTTATCAACGTATAACTGGGCTAACATGTCGGAGCTATAAGTCTCCTTGATGGGTAAGAAATGTGCTGACTTAGTCAGTCTGTCAACTATAACCCATATTGTATCATTTCCTTTCCTTGTCTTGGGTAACTTGGTAATAAAATCCATAGTTACCATTTCCCACTTCCAAGTAGGAAGTTCAGGCTGTTGTAGCAAACCTGACGGTTTCTGATGCTCGGCTTTGACTTGCGCACATGTCAAGCATTTAGCTACATGAGTGGCTACAGACTTCTTCAAGCCTATCCACCAATAATTTGCCTTTAGATCCTGGTACATCTTATCAGCTCCAGGATGAACGGAGTATTTGGAACTATGGGCTTCCTGGAGGATGACATCTCGAAGTCCTCCATAAATTGGAACCCATATTCGTCCATTTAATCTTAGAATTCCGTCCTTGCTAAGAGTTAACTGCTCCTCAGTTACTCCTAACTTTTCATTAGGATAGTTAGCTTCCAGCACAGCTTCCTTCTGTGCAGCTAACAACCTTTCAATCAAATTATTCTTTATCTCCATGCGCTTGGCATTGATTCGGATGGGTTTCACCCTCTCCTTTCGACTCAAGGCATCGGCGACTACATTCGCCTTGCCGGGATGGTATCTTATTTCACAATCATAATCATTTAAAGTTTCCATCCAACGGCGTTGCCTCATGTTTAATTCGTTCTGATTAAACAGGTGCTGGAGGCTCTTGTGATCAGAATAGATCACACACTTGATTCCATATAGATAATGCCTCCACAGTTTTAGTGCGAATACAACGGCACCCAACTCCAAGTCGTGGGTGGTGTAATTCTTTTCATGCACCTTTAACTGTCGTGATACGTAGGCAATAACTTTGCCTTTCTGCATAAGCACACACCCCATGCCAGTGTGCGATGCATCGCAGTAAACCACAAATTCTTCTATTCCATCTGGCAATGTCAGTACTGGGGCGTTGCTCAACTTTTGCTTCAGAAAATCAAAGGATTCTTGCTGCTTAGGACCCCAAACGAACTTTACTTTCTTCTTGGTCAAGGAAGTTAGGGGTGCAGCAATCCTTGAAAAATTTTCAATGAAACGCCTGTAATATCATGCCAATCCCAGGAAGCTACGAATCTCCGTAGGCGTCTTTGGCTCTTGCCAGTTCATAACTGCTTCGACCTTAGCGGGATCCACTTGGATACCACGCTCACTCACCACGTGTCCAAGGAATTGGACTTCTCGTAGCCAAAATTCACACTTGGAGAATTTGGCATAGAGCTTCTCCTGATGCAGTAGCTTGAGAATACAGCGAAGGTGTTTCTCATGGTCAGCTTGATTCTTCGAATAGATAAGAATGTCGTCGATGAAAACGATGACGAATTTATCTAAGTACGGCTTGCAAACGCGATTCATGAGATCCATGAACGCGGCAGGTGCATTAGTGAGCCCAAAAGGCATCACTAGGAACTCGTAATGACCATAACGAGTCCTAAATGCTGTTTTATGCACGTCTTCATCTTTAACCTTTAGTTGATGGTAGCCTGACCTCAAGTCAATCTTTGAGAAATAACTTGCTCCTTGCAATTGATCGAACAAATCGTCGATCCTAGGCAAAGGATACCTATTCTTGATCGTGACCTTATTAAGTTCACGATAATCGATGCACAGACGCATCAATCCATCCTTCTTCTTGACAAACAGGACTGGCGCTCCCCAAGGAGACGAACTAGGTTTTATGAAACCCTTGGCTAGCAATTCGTCTAGCTGTGTCCTCAATTCTTTCATCTTCGTTGGAGCCAACCTATAGGGTGCTCTGGCAACTGGTGCTGCTCCGGGGATGATATCAATCCTGAATTCCACTTGCCTATTTGGTGGCAAACCAGGTAGTTCTTCGGGAAAAACTTCTGGGAATTCAGAGATGACAGGGATGTCTTCTATCTTCGGTTTGGGCTCATCAATAATCACTTATGCCATGTAGATGACACAACCCCTCTTTAAACATTTTGAAGCCTTGAGCATAGTCGCTTGCTCAGGTAGCCCATACTGGCTATCTCCCCGAATGGTAAGTGATTCACCAGATGGAGTCTTTATTACCACTTGTTTCTTGTTATAGACAATTTGGGCCTGGTTATGAGATAACCAGTCCATACCCAGAACTATGTCAAAACCGGCCAACTTAAAGGGAAGCAGAGATAGAGGAAGAGAATGGTTCTTAATGGATATAACACATCCATCTAACACAGTAGAAACGGTTTCTAGGGTGCCATCTGCTAACTCCACCTCATAATTCACATTTAAGGTTTTGACAGGTAATTTCAGCAATTCACAAAACTTATTATCAACGAAAGACTTATCAGCGCCTGAATCAAAAAGTACTCTAGCATAGACGTCATTTACAAGGAAAGTACCTGTAATAACGTTGTCGTCTAGAACCGCTTCCTTTGCGTCCATTCTGAAGACTCTAGCATTAGTCTTCTTGGCCTCCTCAGGCTTCTTGGTATATTTAGGGCAGTTGGTTTTAATGTGGCCCTTTTCATTGCAACGGTAGCACGTTGCGTCCTTCATCTTCTTGCAATCCAAGGTTTTGTGATCCGTGGACTTGCATATACCACAAGCATAAGTTTTTGACTGAGTCTGAGAGTTCGACTCGAGTCTGCACTTTCCAAAGTGCTGCTTCTTGCAAACTTTGTATTTGGGCTTCTCACCAGAATTATGCCCATCTTTCCTTGACTCCGATCCTTTCTTGTTGTCACCGTTCCCACGGTGCTTCTTGTTCGATCTACGTGAACTATCATCCTCACGTTTTCTCTTCTCAGCCTCCTTATTCCTCAGCGATCTCTGCCTGACCGCAACCAAAGTGAGGGACAAGGATATGTCAGCTACAGATCTAAAAGTAGCTGGCCAAGAAGCCTTCACGCTTTCCTTGATTTCCGGGGCTAAACCACCGATAAAACGAGCTATTCTTTTTGGTTCCGGGGTCAGCAGATAAGGAACTAACCGGGACATTGTGTTGAAGCTCGTTAGGTAAGCTTGACAGTCAAGGTTTGTCATCACCAATGATAGAAAATCAGACTCTATCTTCTCCACCTCATGCTGAGGGCAAAAATTTTCCCTGATAAGGGCAACAAATTGATCCCACGACATGTTGTACCATGGGATTTTTACGGTGGCTTGAATCAGAGATCTCCACCATGCTAAAGCTTCACCCTTAAAAGACTGCGACACAAACTTGACCACGTCTCTCTCAGCGCATCCGCTGATATCCACAACCGTATCCATCTCATCCAGCCAAGTCATACAGTCAATGGCTCCTTTCTCCCCAGTGAAATCCCGGGGTTTGCAGGAAACGAAATATTTATAAGAGCAACCCTTGTCACGGGGTCCCTGGTTTAGTACAACCTGCTGAGATGTAGCACTGTGGTTCGAGGAGTGTCGATCATCATCTTTCTTCGAGTCGTCCTTCTTGGACGGTGGCTTTGAAGGCTGTGTAGTTAGGGTCCTACTACGAGTCCCACTATACTCTTCGTACTGCCTTTCCAAGGCCTGTGTAACTGCGCCGTCTATTATTGCTTTCAATTCAGCACCCGTTAAATTAATTCGGGCGTTCTCGTTATTCCCCACTGGATGACTATTACCCTCGTCCGAGTTAGCCATTTTAATTGAACTGTTGCAGAAAACAAGGACAATAGTTTATTTGGGAGTTTATTATGGAATTGCCCCTTAGGGAAATTCATTAACCATGGTAAACAGAGACCATATTTGGTTAATTTATTAATCATATTTATTTAGGATTTCTATAATAATTTATCCTAATTATAAAACAATAACAGTTTTATTTGTGGCACAAAAGGCCTAGTCACGTGGACATTTTTAATCTATAAGCTATGATTTCAGAGAATCAAAACCTGAAGGTATATTGGCACAATAGGCCTAGTCACAAGGACGTTTATAAATTATAAGCTATGATTTCAGAGAATCAAAGCATGAAGGTTTGAACCTAGTTCATTACCTTTATCTGACAGGGAGTCATCGCTACCACTGTCTTTTGGCTCATATGGAAATGAGCAGGGCCCGTAGGCACCATATTACCACGTATGGTTTAATTATGATCATCTTAATTGATGACCTAAACCCATGATTCAGAGATCATAAAATTGGGTTAGGAATCTTTAGAAAGATCCTTTTATATAAAAATGACGTGTGTGATTTTAACGAATCACTTCTGCCAGGAGTGTTAACATGTTTTCCGATGTTAACAGGGATACGAATCTTTTAAACAGGTCTTACCATCTTGGCCCGACCTTATAATGACCCGAAGGCTAGGTTTCACACTTTAAGATTCTTATTTAAAAATTTTACATAGGCAGATATTATTTCAAAAGGAATGATTTTAATTTATTTATTTCATATATAATTTATCTATGCACATAATGGCAAACATGAAATTTATAAAACAAACATTCCATTAATTTATTAAAATATTACACGCTGCCCTAAACGGGTCTTTTCAAATAACAAACTTACCCTCGCAGGGGTTTAAATAAGTACTAACCCACGCAGGGGCTTAATAACACACATACCCACGCAGGGGCTTAATAACATAATAGTCCACGCAGGGACTTACACAAATAACATACCCTCGCAGGGGTTTATACAGCTAATACAGACCCACGCAGGGGCTTAACTGATACAAGGAAAAACAACAGTGGAAGGATTCAATGATCCTTCTTGCTCTTCCCTTTGATCAAGCTTGTTAATCCTTGGAAGAAAGTCTGTCTCTCCCTGCGGTCCCTGTGAACTTCCCGTTCAACTTGATTCAACCTCTGAAGGAGTTCTTCATGCTCAGGTGGGGAGAACCTAGGCGGCTGCGATTGAGTCAGAATAATAGGCCTAGGAGGTATCTGGTACCCATGTGTTGGGTACCCTACTCCCCATGGAGCTCCGTATGGTCCTTCCGGGTGCAAGGCGTTATAATTAGCCGCTACCATGTAAGGGTCGGCCTCTACGTAACCGTAGTTGTGTTGAATCGGTGGCTCAAACGGGTTGTATGCCATGGAACCCGTGTATGCTGGAATTGGGTTGTCGAAACCCATCGGTGGCGGCTGCGGTACAGCTGGGTTAGAAGGTCCACCCATTTGTGGGTCCTCCTGATGTAGCGGATAGTGGCTGCCACTGGATTGACGTGGGGAACTGAAATGGAACTCCCCTGCTCGTGACGACATGCGCGCACCGGTTCTCCTTCGCCTCAGCGGTTGCGGAGGTGCCGGCTGCACTGGCGGCGGTGGAGGCGGTGGTGTGACTGCCACGAATCTGGAATCCACAGAGGGATCCTGTTATTGCTGCGGCTGCTGCTACTGAGGCAACGAATGGTGAGGAGGTGTATAGTACCATTCGTGCCTGGTGAACATAGCTTGAAAGCTATCTGGACCAACATAGGGTGACCCGTGGAAAGAAGATCCGTCAGAGATCTCTATCGGGTGGTTTGGTGTACCACTGGCAGGCTCGACGGGGTCCGTATCCTCGTCCATGTCGTCCGCATGATCGCCAGAGAAATGATCCTCTGGCCCCAATGGGTTAAAACCCATTGGTTCTTGTATATAATTCTCCGGGTTAAACCGACCCCTAAAAACTGGTGTAGGGTCACCAAAAGAATGATGCGATAAGGATCGCTGTAACGGTATGTATGAGGGTTGAGGGTTGTCAATATAACATGAGATAACAAAACAAAAATATATGCAAAATAAAGGACAACACAAACAAAGTGGAATTTGTCCTATGTTATATGTCTAGACTCGAAAGTTTAGAATTTGTGCAATTGTGTAACTGAGATTAAACACAAAAGGCTAGTGTTTAATTCGCTCAGCGTTGGCTCTGATACCAACCTGTCACACCCCGGTTTCCACGTGTCACCGGTGGGCCCGGTGGGGGAGTATCGTGACGTGGTTGGCAACATAATAGTCAAACAAC
The DNA here is from genome assembly GCA_030545235.1 of Helianthus tuberosus. Classification (NCBI taxonomy): domain Eukaryota; kingdom Viridiplantae; phylum Streptophyta; class Magnoliopsida; order Asterales; family Asteraceae; genus Helianthus; species Helianthus tuberosus. The sequence continues at coordinate 80,522,771 of CM060383.1, forward strand.
ACAATATTTAATATGCACAACGGAAGCAATTTTAAAAGATATAATACAACCGAATTTAATATTGTAATATCAAATGTCACAATATTCAGAAGTTTATCCATAGAAGGATCGAAAATAAAATATGACAATAGTTCAACAGACTTCAGGCATCTTAAGCTTGCGAGACTTCTAATGATGCTAAGGAGAAATCCCAGCCAATTACGCTTAGTACCTGTATTTAATCTTTTTGGGAAAATACGTCAGTTTACACTGGTAAATACAATCAACTGACTCATTTTGGAAAATGATTGAAAATTTGTTTGGATGCACGTGGCATAAACATTTTTATTTAACTTGGGAGAATTATTTAAATATATAATCTTGTGAACGAATTACATGTTCCTTGTGCGTTCAGTAGCCCGGATCAAGTCCGGGTTAAAGATCAATAGACACACCACATTATTCTTTTGTGCACTGACGGGTGTACGCCTACACCCCGCGCTTAAGTCGTGGCCATTTCGTAAAATGATGCCAAGGATATCCGGGACATGGTCATTAACCCCCCAAAGGCTTTAAGTAACAAGATTGTTTAAACGAGCCGATCAAATTATTCAATTAACAACCCAACGATGGAAGATTTGATGCCCGATCAAGCGGTATGCTATATACCGTAACCCAAGCCCGTATAGGGAAAATAAGTTAAAAGTATTTACCTGAGCAATGTATAAATCACAATAAGTCTACAACCCACCACAACTGATTAACACATGTCCCTAAGTGTTTAGGGGGTGCCTAGGGGTCGCACAAGATGTGAAAAATCAGTTAAAGGCGCACATAAAGGAAATGGCAAGCAACAGCCACGAATTTCGGAACTGGGAGTCCCTCGCGTGGTGCGAGGGCTCCTCGCGTGGCGCGACGGTCACCTGCAGAAAATCTGAATTTTTGATCTTTTGCTATTTAATCCTTGGCTCTTCAAACTCCGTTTAGACACTTGTTTCTTGCATTATGAACCCTCATAATTGATCTATAAGGGCTTTAAAACATATACCCACTTTGTTAAGTCCCCGGTTAACTTTATTGTTACCCGAAAAGTCCTAACTTTCAACGTTTACGCTTTAACCCTTCGCACACGAATTTGATCATAACTTTCTCATACGATAACGAAACTTTACGAAATTTATATCGTGCAATCTAGTGAGCATAATTAACAGTTACAAAGCTTCGGGTTTGTCAAAAGGTCACTCAGAGGTATAACTTAAACATGTTGACACTTTTAACCCCTGTAGTTTGAAATCTCTCATTTTTAGCTTCGCATGATCCATGATTTATTCGTTTGATGCTATAAACATCATGTAGGGTTAATGTACAATATATTTATTCACTGTTGACACTTTGAATATGTATATTCACATACTTTCCATGTTTGTCAACTTTAGTCCTTCTATAATCTTCTTTCACACGTTTTAAACATATGACACGTGTCTACACATTATAGGACGTGAATTTTCGAGGTGTTACAGGCTGATTGTGGTTTTGGTTTTGATTTTGAGGGATTGGTGGATCTGGAATTGGAGGGATTGGGGCATTTTGTGCTTGGTTTTGTGGTGGGTTTTCATGATCAGCTATCTCATGAGCTGCTTGTTCAAGATCTTGAGCAACGGTTGATGAATGAGCTTTAGCTTTTACTACTGAACGTAAGAGAACAAGATTACGTCGAGCAATCTTTTCAATTTTTGGATCAAACAAGAGCGATGAAGATTTCTTTGAAAACCTAGTATGCATACAAGACTTGTGTCACTTGCACAAAGACAAACAAGAAACCAAGCATAACTCTGAACTAAACAAAAAGAAACAAAAGAAAGAAAATAGTTTTGGATTTTTGGTCTTATTTCTAATTTTTAAATGTTTTTAACATTTACGAAAAACAACTAACTAACACTAAGCGCACCAATTCCCAAGCAACGGCGCCATTTTGATCAATGTCGTAAGGTCGGTCAAAAATATAATTAAAAAGTGTCTTGATCACCTTTACTAGTAAAGAGCAAGTAGGGTGTTGAATCCACGGGGAATTAGTGGAAAGTGTTAAAGTTCATTGCTTTTAGTAGTTATCTAACTCTAAACTATTTGCTTTTTGCTGCTTGAGAGAATTGTTGTGAAAACGAATTTAATTAGTGTAGTTGTAAACAATTGTGAGAAAAGGACCAATCTCCGGGTTTTCAGGTTGTGAAGAAAGTTGGGTAACCTAATTACTACCAAGTGGAAATCACATAGACATGATTTGTTAACCTACTTGTTTTTATAAATAAGTAACAGATAATATATTTGGTTGCAATGATCCACGATCGAAACCGAAAGATTGACGCAACTGAATAGTAACCTAGTTAATTACCACTCCTAGATATCATAAACACAATCAAATTGAATGGTTAAAGGTTAAAGAACAATGACAACTTAGAATTTAAGCCCAATTGTTGATGATAAAACCAAATAACTGGTGAACAAGTGTGTATACGATAATCCAACAACCGTTTAATCAAAATCAAGTAAACATAAAGATAAACTAACCGAATGATTAGGCAAATCCCAATCCAAAAGTGTGTAACACAAGTTAACCCGCTTCCTAACACAAACCCTAGCCCCGGAGATGATCACTAAGGAATTAACCGCTCATGGTCTTGATTTGATCTTCAATCTTGATGGAGAATTGCATGATTGATGATTAGAACGTGTTTAAATGGTGTGGAATGGTGGAAGAGAACCTAGAATCGCCGTTAGAGTCCTCTAGGATTGCCAATTGCTGTTTTGAATGAAAGATAATGGGCGAAACCTTATTTTTGTCTCTTTATACGTTTTCACGTCTGGTGTCTACCGTAAGCTAAGCCCCAGGCGTAGCTTATGTCAGTTTCTGCCATTTCCATCAGTGTTGGGCGTAGCTTAAGTTATGCTGGCAGCTTTATGTTCAATTTGATTTTTCACGTGTTTCTTCCGTTCCACGCCTATTCCTCCTTTCTAATAGCTTCCAAACTTCGTGTTTAGCCTTCTAATCCTATTATCTTCCCTTCCATTCCTTTCATCTATAACTCCATAGTGGTCCCGTAAACACGTCCAATCTTCACATTTAACCTACAAAACATCAATTTCCCATAGTTACTCTATTCCAAACATTTAAACATTCAAAACACTTAAAACACCATAGTTAATACACATAATTCACATTCCAAAACCCACCCATCACCCCCTCAATGTTCTTAACAAGGCTAACCTAATTTTATATCAATCAACTAACTTAGTTAGTCATATTTCCATTATGATATAGCTTCTATTATTTAAAAAAGTAACCCTTAACTTATAACTTTATGTAACCCACAAAATTAACTCCGTTAATGCTTCCCTTATATAAATCTAACCGAACTAACTGAAAACCTCTATATGTTTAACGTTATTAGCCTGATTTTTATCAAAAGCAATAGACAACCAATATTAAAATAACAAAATACTAAAATAATAAAAGTCCCATTTTTATTCATTTTCTGATGGAATTTCTCCTGATTCAAATATGAGAATTCCCTGATCAAATAATTTAGCTAGGTTGGCAAGTATTTTGAGTGTAGACATTTCATTGAATTTTACATTCAGTGTTTCTTCAATTACTTTTGTTATGGGGTTGAATACTCTATAAGCTTTTGCAGTTGAAGAGCATCGAATAAAATATCCATAATCTACCTTGGCAACAAATTTTGATATGGAATATTGTTAGGTTTAGGATGAAACAAGGACATCCAAAGACTTTGAAGAATGAAATCAATTCTTTGATCTTCATCAATACTTCATAGGCAGTCTTTTGGTGTCTTTGATTGATTAGAACCCTGTTTTGCACATAACCAGCAGTATTCACTGCTTCTGCCTAGAAACAAAGTGGTAGACTGGAGTCAACTAGCATGAATCTAACAGCTTCAATTAGTGTTTTGTTCTTTCTTTCAACTACCCCATTCTGTTGTGGTGGCCTTGGCACACTGTACTACCTTACAATTCCTTTACTGTCACAAATGTATCAAGTGTGTGATTTTTGAACTATGTATCATTGTCACTTCTGAGCATCTTGACAGGAAGATTATACTACTTCTCAACCATGACAATAAAGTTTTTAATGATCTGAGTAGTTTCATCTTTGGAGTGTAAGAAATAAGTCAAAGTGAATCTTAAATAGTCATCAACAATGGCTAGACAATATCTCTTCTTGGCTAGACTCATTATCTTAACAAGACCAAATAAATCAAGATGAAGCAATTGAAGGCATCCCGTAGTTTTGGATTCTTCAATGGACTTATAAAAGACCATATGTTGTTTTCCCTTTAGACAAGAAACACATTAATGATCACACTTGAATTCTTTCTTAGGAAGCCCCCTCACCAGTCCTTTAGCATGTAATTTAGGTAAGTGAACAGTGGTTCACGGCTTTTGGGAGTTCTTGCATGTATCATAGACGATACTGTTTTGCGAGTTTTGCCTTGTATTTCTCATCCGCATATGAGATATATTTGTCAAAGCCGTAATTTTAAAAACATTGGCTTCTGATTGATTATTTTTGGACATGTTCTATTTGGGTTATGTAAACCTAATTATGTTACTTTGGACTTTTAAACTCTTGGTATCGTATTGATGTTTTATCATATAGACGTTTTGTAACACCCGTCTTAATTTTATAAGGATTTAATGTAAATATGCGAGATTATATATGAAACGGTACCTTATTTCAAAGTAAGTACAAAATCGAAGTTTTAAAAGGATCACATACTAATTAACTACTAACTAATTTAAACATTCAAAACATGATTAGTAGATTGTTTACATCATAAACATTGTCCAAACAAAGTTAATTTAAGTGGAAGCTTCAAAAGTTCGTGTTCGGTTCTTCAAAACATGCTTGATCATCGTCCACATACTTGCAAAACCTGAAAACTGGAGATTTTTAACAAATATTAGTGTTAGAGTTCTTAGAAATATTGCTTACTCGAAACTACGCTTGAAACGGATTCGATTAGCTAGAATATTAAAGATTCAACAAAACTTTCTGGGCTCTACCATAACTTACGGTATCTACCGTAAGTTACGGTAGCTCCTGGATAATATTGGTCTGCCGTAAGGTAGTACTGAACCACCGTAACGATTTGTTCTCCACCGTAAGTTACGGTGGATACCGTAACTTACGGTGGACTCTACAAATTTACGTTTGTCCCATTTATTCATTTCACCCAAACCCGAATCCTCGGATTTCTCATTCTAACAAACCTTCACACTAATTTTCACGTATTCTAATATGTCTTTTATTTACAATAACAAAGACTGAGAAAATCATATTACGATGCATTACCACGCATTATTTGGTTATTCGACCCATTTGGCTCATCTACGGAATCCTCCATTTACGATGACTACCAACGAGATTCCAACCAATTCTTGACCTATTATTCAATTTAGCGAACCTTATCGCTTTAAATCAACACAATCGTTATTCTACAATTCGACTACACATATGCTAATTATCAAAATTACCCAATGTAACAAGTTAAGTTACATACCTTCAATGCACGCCTTTCAAACGCAAGTCACCACCGGCTTGTCCGCTCGACGCTCCGGTATCCTTTCCTATAAAGTTCAACCATAGCATGTTTAGAACTCCTTTTCAATTACACATTACATAATCCGCCCAAACATCACAATACGCGTTTTTAACTTAATTTGCAGTTTCAAGCCTTCTTTGAGGCATTTCTACAAACACTTATAGGGCAGAATTTTATATCATTTATATTCTAGTTCATGGCTTGTATCTTGGCCATGATTAACATTAATTTAGCTACCACATATAGAATTAAGCATGAAATTTTCATAAATCAACTTCTATGAATCAATTTACACTAGGATAGCCTCTAAACTCTAGTGTTCATCATTTTCTCACAAAACCCATGAATCACCTTCAATGTGTTCATGAAATTTTCAGAATTTAGGCATGATTTCACATATTGTTGTCTAGGTTTTACTCCTAGACACTATATCATTCCTATTCTACCCAAATAACAAACATGCATCATCAAATTTCAGATTTCTCAAATTCGTGAGAATTTCAAGTAGAGAATTCTCATCAAATTTTACATACCTTATAACCCTTTTGCGATGAGGATCACAAATCTCAGCTCGGATTTCGTTTTGAATCAGATTTGAACCTTTAATTTAGGTGTTTTGTGAAGTTTAGGGTTTTGAAAGCCTTGGTCGCCTTTTCCCCCCTGTTGATCGATCCCAGCACCCTCACAAGGGGTGTTTATGTTTAATTAAAATGTTTTTATTAAAACTATTTTCAAGTTTAACACTTTTGGCCCCTCTAGTTTCTTTTATTTTATTTCTATGTCTTTAACTACTCATGAGTAATAAACTAACTAGGTTAGTGTCATTACTAGTTATTTTATTTTACTAATTTATTTGCAACTTAATTGCAAATTTAAGAATTTGTATTTTCGGGATGTTACAAGTCCATCCCCCTTAAAAAGGGTTTCATCCGCGAAACCAGAGCACGTACCGAATAATGTAGGGTAGAGACGTCGCATCTCCTCTTCGGACTCCCACGTAGTGTCCGAACCTTTCCTATGCTCCCACTTGATCTTAACTTGATCGATTTGTTTGTTTCGCAAGTGCTTAATCTTTCGATCTAGAATTTCGATGGGCCTTACAATATAATTCAAACGATCATCTACCTCGATATCGTCGTAATGTATGTAAGCTGTTTCCTCCGCTAGACATTTTCGTAGCTGTGATACATGAAACGTGCCATGTATTCCACTCAACTTTTCCGGTAGTTCGAGGCGATAGGCTACCTTACCAACCCATTCGATGATTTTAAATGGCCCGATAAACCTTGGGCTTAGTTTCCCTCTTTTTCTGAATCTGATAACGTCCTTCCATGGAGAAACCTTTAACATAACCATGTCACCTATCTGAAAATCAATCGGTCTTCGTCTTTTATCGGCGTAAGACTTTTGCCTATCTTGGGCTGCTTTCAAATGGACTCGCACCACTTCAATTTTCTCATTAGTGGCCTGAACTATATCTTTATGTGCCAATTCACACGGACCTACTTCACCCCAACACACCGGGGTTCTGCATTTTCTACCGTATAGCATCTCGTAAGGTGCCATGCCGATACTCGAATGATAACTATTGTTATACAAAAATTTGGCTAAAGGTAGATAAACATCCCAACTTCCACCGAAGTCGATGATACATTCCCGTAGCATGTCTTCCAACGTTTGTATTGTTCTTTCACTTTGTCCATCCGTCTGAGGATGGTACGCAGTGCTGATGAACAATTTGGTTCCCATTTGCTCTTGGAAATCTCGCCAGAAAATTGAAGTAAACTGGGTATCTCTATCCGATACAATAGATACCGGTACTCCGTGACGTGCCACTATTTCGTTTGTATACACCTCGAACATCTTTTCCGACGTATAAGTTTCACGTATAGGAATGAAGTGTGCACTCTTTGTCAATCTATCCACAATCACCCATATGGCGTCGAATCCCCGGATTGTTTTAGGTAGTTTGGTCAATAGGTCCATAGTGATATGTTCCCATTTCCAAACTGGAATCTCCAATGGTTGCAGTTTCCCATAAGGTTTTTGGTGTTCCGCCTTGACTTGTAAACAAGTCAAGCACTTCTCTACATATTTCACCACATCCCTCTTCATTCCGGGCCACCAATAATTTTGTTTCAGATCATTATACATCTTGGTCGCTCCCGGATGAATAGAATATCGGGATTTATGGGCTTCATCAAGTAATAGCGCCTTTACTCCACAAGTATTTGGAACCCATATTCTTCCGGATCGAGTCTTCAACCCGTTCTTTCCATCCGCCAAATCTTTTTATTGGCCGATTATTCGTTCCTTCTTCCAGTTTTCCTCTTTTACTGCTTCTACTTGTGCTTCTCGGATACGTTCAAGTATACCCGAGGTCACCACAAGCTGCATCGACCTTACTCGTATTGGGACATAGTCCGCTTTTCTGCTCAGAGCATCCGCCACCACATTCTCCTTTCCGGGGTGGTAATGTATTTCGCAGTCGAAATCCTTCACTGTTTCTAACCATCGTCTCTGGCGCATGTTTAACTCCTTCTGGTCGAAGAAGTATTTTAAGCTCTTGTGATCGGTGAATATGGTGCACTTTACCCCATATAAATAGTGCCTCCATATTTTTAATGCAAACACCACTGCAGCTAGCTTGAGATCATGAGTGGGATATTTCTTTTCATGTATCTTTAATTGCCTCGAAGCATAAGCTATAACTTTGCCCCGTTGCATCAAAATGCATCCGAGCCCCGATAATGAGGCATCCGAGTAAACCACTAAGTCTTCGACTTCGTCCGGCAATGTTAATACCGGAGCTTGAGTTAGCTTCTCTTTTAGCGTTTGAAACACCCTTTCTTGTTCAACACCCCAAGTGAACTTCTCCTCCTTCCGGGTTAACTTGGTTAATGGCGACGCAATCTTGGAGAAATATTGAATGAATCTCCTATAGTATCCCGCAAGCCCTAAGAAACTTCTAATTCCCGAAGGGTTCTTCGGGGGATTCCATTTCGACACGGCCTCGATCTTTGACGGATCAACCAATACTCCATCGGCACTTATGATGTGGCCGAGGAATTGTACCTCTTGTAACCAAAAGGCACACTTAGAGAACTTCGCAAACAACCTTTCTCATCTAAGTGCCTCTAACACCTCTTGTAAGTGGTGTGCATGCTCAGCTTCACTTTTCGAATAAACTAAAATATCATCGATGAACACGATGACCGATTTATCCAACATTGGCTTGTAAACCCGGTTCACGAGATCCATGAAAGCCGCGGGTGCATTTGTTAGCCCAAATGACATTACGAGGAACTCGTAATGTCCGTATCGCGTGCGGAAAGCCGTTTTTGGCACATCTTCCTCCTTGACCTTTAGTTGGTGATACCCCGATCTAAGGTCAATCTTTGAAAACCAGTTCGCACCTTGTAATTGGTCGAATAGATCATCTATCCTCGGAAGCGGGTATCGGTTCTTTACCGTGAGTTTGTTTAACTCCCGGTAATCGATACTGTTACGACCGCTTATTCATATGAATAAAAACAACAACCTTATTAATTCCAAGACCTTGTAAATGACATTGTTTATAAACTTTTTAACAAAATTTGGGCATGACCCGTTCGTGGAACGAGCATACCTCCTGTTTTTACACATAATAAACATCATTCGTCTACGACCCTATTAACATTAAACTACCCAAAACATAGACAACAAGTTTTGAAGTGTAAGACTTCTAACAAGATGAAACAAAATGACAAGTCATAGACCCAAAAAGTATGCATATAAACTAGCGGAAGCGTTCGGTATAACAAGGCATAGATATGTGCTCGCTCCAAGCTCCGGATCGCCTATAGTGAGGTTTTACCTACATTCAACAAGGATTTTAAAAGTTAGTCATCATACTAGTTATATATAACCCTTTCGTTTTAATTCAATCCATTATGAACATCCATCTTTCTTGCGCATTAGGCTACCCAAATACTTGGGTTGTGCATAAACACTCTCAATGAGAGTTAAGCATACATAAGACTACCCCAATTACTTGGGTTTGGCATAAACACTCTCAATGAGAGTTAAGCATACATATCCAACCCGTTTAACCGGGTTGATTGCTTTCAACATAAAATTCTTCATCCTATCCGTATAACGGATTAAGCTTCTAGCATTTAACATAGCATACGATACCACCCGTTCAAAACGGATGGAAGCTTATTCATGATCGACTTGTTCACTAGAACCGGTCGACTTGCATAACTTATCACATTTCTCATACTAGCCAAACCCGCAAAGGATTTGCTAATTAGTTACTAATCACCATAACATTTTAACAATAATTATTTATGATGTTATAACAAAATTATAAATAAGATATTTGTATGCAACGAAACATACCTCGGTCTTGTGATCCTTCCGATTTCTTAGAATTCGAACCTTCTTCCTTCACACCTAGATCAACATGTTCATTCATCCGTTTAGTACCCTAATCTTCCATTTCATCACATTTCAATTTACACATAATTACTCTTTCAAGCATTTCATCAAACACCTAGTGTGCGTTACACTCATAAAGCATAGTGTACAAGCATTTTAAGCATGATTTGCTATTTCATCCTATATGTCATCACTACTCAATCTAATTCTTTAAATTTCTTTAATCTTCATCAATTTATCTAGCATTTCGGGTACTACAAACAGAATTACAAGCCAAATTACATATATTCATCATTCACATAATCTTCATAACCATAACACAAATTGCACATAGTGGGTTCTTATCACGTTCCTTCATGCAACCTAAAATTACTCATGATTCTTGTCCTAGGAAGAAATTCTAACTCAGATTTCCCTCAATGGATACAAGAATTTGCATTTGGGTTAAATCCCTTACTCTAAAATTCATCTTTTCAAGAAATTTAACTTACCCCTTCACTAGGTATGCATGGATAATCGATATTCTTGAGACATGCAACTGATTAAGCTTCGATTTCTTGATCAATTGAGTGGGTTAGCAAGGCAAAAGGGTTTTCACCCTGTTTCCCCTGTTTGATCGATCTCAGGTACGCACCTGGGGTGTGTTTTTAGGTTTTTATCTTTTAATTCTTTTGATTAATAAAACTTTTCACATACACCCCTCCAAGTTTACTAAATATCTAATTCATGCATTTTTCCAACATTAACTTATATTTTGTCATAACCCGTCAACATAGTTAGTTTAGTTGTTCACTTTCCTTTATTTTAATATTAACCGATTTATGGGGCGTTACAGATACACATGCGCATGCTTCCGTCCTTCTTTTTCACAAACAATACCGGTGCGCCCCAAGGAGACACACTCGGCCTTATGAATCCTTTGTCAAGCAGGTCTTGAATTTGGGACATCAACTCTTGTAATTCCGACGGCGCAAGTCGGTACGGGGCTCTAGCTACGGGTTTTGCGCCCGGAATCAATTTGATTCCAAACTCTATTTCCCGTTCGGGGCGGTATCCCCGGCAAATCCTCCGGAAACACATCTTCATAATCCCTTACTACCGGTACATCTTCAATCTTCAGTGATTCTTTCTCGGGCTCATTTGCGTATATCATAAATGCCTTGCATCCTTGCTTCATAAGCTTGTGAGCTTTCAACATTGAGCATATTATGGGGTTACCTCCTTTTTCGCCATAGATAGTAACGTGTTTCCCGCTTGGAGATGTTAGCTTTATTTCCTTACGAAAACACACGACCTTTGCGTGGTGCTGAGATAGCCAATCCATCCCTACGACTACTTGAAATTCCCCCATTGACATCGGGATTAGGTCTATCAGGTATTCTTCATCATCGATGCTTAATTTGCAGCCTCGACAAATATCACAAACTATAAAACTTTTGTTGTCCCCTATTTCAACTTCTAAGGGCACATATAATTTTGTCAATACAAATGAAGGATGTTGAATAAATCCATGCGAGATGAAGGATTTATTCGCACCCGTATCAAACAATACACGTGCAGGAATTGAGTTAATTGTGAATATACCTGAGACCACATCGGGTTCTATCTTTGCTTCAGCCGCGGTAAGTTGGAAGGACCTAGCCTTCGCCTTAGGGGCTTCTGCTGGAGATTCTTTATCGTCTCTCCTTCCAACTAAGTTTGGGCATTTAGACTTTTTGTGGCCGGGCTGATAACATTTGTAGCAAACCGAGATTTTACCCGGGCATAGAGACGCCGTGTGCCCCGTTTTACTACATATGGGGCATGGTTTGTCTTTGAACCAACATTCTCCCTTGTGCCCTTTTCCACACACCTTACAACTTGACGACCCGCCTTTAGCATCAACCTTCTTTCCCGATTCCCCAGTTCGAGCTTTCTTTGTAGGGCTTGGATTCACATCCTGTGCCCTTCGCTCACCCCTTTCAACTTGCTTCTTCAACTCGATTTCACGTTCTCGAGCAACATTTATAATCTCGGTAAGGGTCTCGTATTTTGAAGGAGTCATAAACTCCCTATAATCGGCGCTCAACATGTTATAGTAGTAGTATATCTTCTGTTCTTCGTTCATCACCAATTCACTACAAAACTTCATCTTATCCATAAACGTCGCCGTAATCTTGTCTATGGTCTCGCCCTTGTGCCTAAGTTGCATGAACTCTTCCTTGATTCTATTAATGACCGCCTTGGGACTGTGATGTTTAAGAAACGGTGTCTTAAACTCCTCCCATGTCATGGCCCTCGCTGCTTCAGCCCCTATTTCATTCTTTTTATTGTCCCACCAGTCTTTGGCTTGACCTCTCAACTGACCCGTTCCGTAAGCAACAAAGTCACTTTCATCACAATGGGTCCTTTCAAATACTCCTTCAACGTCGCTCAACCATCTTTGGCATATTATTGGGTCAACCTCCCCGTTGTAGATTGGCGGTTTACACGCCATAAACTCTTTGTACGAGTATCCCTTACGTTCTCCCGATTTATCTTTTATAAGGTTGACAGTATCTTCCAACCTTTTGACTCGTTCTTCGACAAGCGACAACACCGTGTTTTGAATTTTGTCTATAAACCCGGATAGACTACCTTCAATTGCCTTTCCCACTTCTTCGGCAATTATCTCTTTCATTTGTTTAGTGCTTGTCAGCACCGGATCATTATCGTTTCCTTTCGACATCTTGAAACTGAAATGTTTACATTAAACATTAAACATTTCATTTATAACATAGCTTTATTTGCTTTGGTTTAGCCAAGTGCGTGACTTGCTTTTACCGTTCTCATTCGGTGCACTTTCCGGGTTTGAGTGTGTTAACACACCCTTCCCATGCACATTAATTTGCATCTCATTTCTGACATAAGATATAATCTACTAAAATGATGAATTAATTCTTACCAGACGATCAATCAAGCTTGAACCGAACACTTTGTTGACAACCTTAAGCTCTGATTACCAACTTGTAACACCCGTCTTAATTTTATAAGGATTTAATGTAAATATGCGAGATTATATATGAAACGGTACCTTACTTCAAAGTAAGGACAAATAGAAGTTTTAAAAGGATCACATACTAATTAACTACTAACTAATTTAAACATTTAAAACATGATTAGTAGATTGTTTACATCATAAACATTGTCCAAACAAAGTTAATTTAAGCGGAAGCTTCAAAAGTTCGTGTTCGGTTCTTCAAAACATGCTTGATCATCGCCCACATACTTGCAAAACCTGAAAACTGGAGATTTTTAACAAATCTTAGTGTTAGAGTTCTTAGAAATATTGCTTAATCGAAACTACGCTTGAAACGGATTCGATTAGCTAGAATATTAAAGATTCAACAAAACTTTCTGGGCTCTACCGTAACTTACGGTATCTACCGTAAGTTACGGTAGCTCCTGGATAATATTGGTCTGCTGTAAGGCAGTATTGAACCATCGTAACGATTTGTTCTCCACCATAAGTTACGGTGGATACCGTAACTTACGGTGGACTCTGCAAATTTACGTTTGTCCCATTTATTCATTTCACCCAAACCCGAATCCTCGGATTTCTCATTCTAACATACCTTCACACTAATTTTCTCGTATTCTAATATGTCTTTTATTTACAATAACAAAGACTGAGAAAATCATATTACGATGCATTACCACGCATTATTTGGTTATTCGACCCGTTTGGCTCATCTACGGAATCCTCCATTTACGATGACTACCAACGAGATTCCAACCAATTCTTGACCTATTATTCAATTTAGCGAACTTTATCGCTTTAAATCAACACAATCGTTATTCTACAATTCGACTAACATATGCTAATTATCAAAATTACCCAATGTAACAAGTTAAGTTACATACCTTCAATGCACGCCTTTCAAACGCAAGTCACCACCGGCTTGTCCGCTCGACGCTCCGGTATCATTTCCTATAGAGTTCAACCATAGCATGTTTAGAACTCCTTTTCAATTACACATTACATAATCCGCCCAAACATCACAATACGCGTTTTTAACTTAATTTGCAGTTTCAAGCCTTCTTTGAGGCATTTCTACAAACACTTATAGGGCAGAATTTTATATTATTTATATTCTAGTTCATGGCTTGTATCTTGGCCTTGATTAACATTAATTTAGCTACCACATATAGAATTAAGCATGAAATTTTCATAAATCAGCTTCTATGAATCAATTTACACTAGGATAGCCTCTAAACTCTAGTGTTCATCATTTTCTCACAAAACCCATGAATCACCTTCAATGTGTTCATGAAATTTTCAGAATTTAGGCATGATTTTACATATTGTTGTCTAGGTTTTACTCCTAGACACTATATCATTCCTATTCTACCCAAATAACAAACATGCATCATCAAATTTCAGATTTCCCAAATTCGTGAGAATTTCAAGTAGAGAATTCTTATCAAATTTTACATACCTTATAACCCTTTTGCGATGAGGATCACAAATCTCAGCTCGGATTTCGTTTTGAATCAGATTTGAACCTTCAATTTAGGTGTTTTGTGAAGTTTAGGGTTTTGAAAGGCTTGGTCGCCCTTTCCCCCTGTTGATCGATCCCAGCACCCTCACAAGGGGTGTTTATGTTTAATTAAAATGTTTTTATTAAAACTATTTTCAAGTTTAACACTTTTGGCCCCTCTAGTTTCTTTTATTTTATTTCTATGTCTTTAACTACTCATGAGTAATAAACTAACTAGGTTAGTGTCATTACTAGTTATTTTATTTTACTAATTTATTTGCAACTTAATTGCAAATTTAAGAATTTGTATTTTCGGGATGTTACACGTTTGCCAATCGGATGCTATGAAAACCTTTCGTGTCATGCCTCGTGTTTTCGCCTTCGGCGGGGTGTGACACATTGAGGAAAATGTAGATTTCAAGTGTGGTGGGTGGGGGGGGGGGGGTAAACTAGCGTTTTAGTCAGGGTATTTAAAAAATTAGAAACCCCAAAAATCCATAAAAATAAAAATTTGAAAATGTTCCTTGAAAGTTTTGCAATAAAATGAGAAATGATACTGAAATCAAGTTTTTGGTTTTCATTACTATATATATGAGATAAATTGAATGATTGAAAACACATCTAACTTGGGATATGTAGGTAGGCCTGACCGATAGAAAGGTTTCCCTAGGTTGATCTAATGCACTTAGTTATCAGGATTCTTGTTGGTTCTCATGTTAGGAGAAATAACAATACCAAAATTGTTGAATAGTATAAGCGGTACCACTACAAGTAGAAACTCATACGTATTTTTAATTAAATGGTAGACAATTGTGGCGCCTGCATAACAAAATTATATTCCATCTTTCCATCAATTGAGTTAGATATATCTCACTGTAGCCTATGTGTAACCTTCTGAGATAGTGACTTGGTTGAAACTCCTCTAGGTTAAGTTATGAGAAAATAAGAGATAAAAATATGTTGAAGCTCATAGTGTTACCTTCCCAGATAGTGACTTGGGTGAAATACCTGTTGAGTTAATTGTAAGAAAAAATATATCTAAGCACATAAACTTCATCCATCGTCCATCAAAATTTTATTTTAAATACATAAGTGTTTTTATATAAAGTGGTAGATTTTTAATCTTTTACCTTATAAGCTTGAAGCAGGATAGGTATAGTTGTGGATTCATAAATGTGAGACCCATAGATGATTGACCATTTAAACTTATATAATCATGAATAAGGGCTTGAAAAACGGTGGTTGGGTTTAAGTGGACCAATATACCTACAATAGTGGTTTTTGCATGATTAGATCTAATAAATAGGTATAATTCAATAAATTGAAAAATAGTTACCTGATTGTGATTCCATTTATATAATTTATTGGGACGAAAAATGATAAGTGTGGGGATGTAAGGTGTTGGTAACAACACACTAGTTTTATATATGTTTTAGCATTTTAAAGAGTTGTTTTGTGTATGTTTATTGTACTTATGTCGTATAGTGTTTTGCAGGTTAAAACTGTGCTAAATGAGCATATATGAGCCTTGAAGAAGAGAAATGGAGCACATGGTTGAAACGAGGAGAAGAAAAAATGATGAAAGAGTAGCTCCCTCGCGCCATGCGGCGGGGGGGGGGGGGGGTGAAGGACCTATGCGACACGCAAGGGAGTAAAATTCCAAAATTGCCTTTTGTTGAGGCGTCGTGCCATGCGACATCTCTTCACAAGTCCACCGCAAGACGCGGGGGAGACCAAAGTTGGGAAAATTGGTGTTTCGACCAAGATAAGTTTGGAGGCTAAGTTATTATCCCATATTCGATTCTAGACAAACCAGAGGCATACCAGAGGCGAATTTCGGGTTCCAAACTCAAGTTATTCTGATTCCTTCATGCAAGATTGTTTAAACTTGAAGATTGAAGTTGTGATGATAAATATGTGCGGCTAAATCTCTTGTGACTTCCCCCAGGTGAATATTTGTTTAATTTTAAACATTAAACTTTGTTTGATGACTTGATAAACTAGTCTATCTTGACTACTTGTGTTTGAATTGGTAAAACGTTTGTTTATATTTGAAGTACTTGTCTTTTATCAAACGTATTTGCGATTTCTTACATCGTTAGCGGGTTGGTAATTTGGTGGTTAGTTAATATATTCAAGAGGACAATTAGATCGTACGATTATTATTAAAAATTGTCTTTAATTATCACTCTAGTTCAGAAATCCAAAGGTCTTGTCTATGTGGTGTTTTAATAATTAAACTAGGTTTTTTTTTGTATGAAATTGATGACCTGAATCCCGGGTGGGAGTTGCTTTTTCTCAATTAATTTTCCAGATTCTTCAAATCAATCAAAACCCTCACAACAGGATTAGTAGTAGTTAACTGGATTAATTAGTTAAACACTAACCATTATTCTCTGTGGATACGACCTTACTTACTTGTACTCATATAAGTATTTAAGTCAGTAAAATACTTGTTTTTTATTAACCCATGACAACAACATCACTTGTCACCGTCGTTAATTCTTTAAGAAGTTCTTAATAATCTTTCATTTTGGTAGCTAATGAAATAAATTTCATCAAATACATCAGAGAATTTGCTACATTTTTGCATAAAAAAAAATACAAAAATAACAGTATCATTATAAATCTTAAATAAATTTTTTCATAAAAAGGTGTTTTAATAAGGTTTAATTAAAAATATCATTATTATTATAAATAATAAATTAACTATATATTATTATAATAAATAGCAGGTATAATTTAACCAAAAATATTGGTCAACTTAAAGATATATATGACGGATCTTAAAGTAAATATTTTAAAGTAAACAATGTTTTTATCATATGAAATTAATTTGATTTTAAAAATGAAAAAAACATTTTTCACTAAAACCAATTTTTAAGGATGATATAGTTTTGACATTTGGTATTAACCTATATATTAAAAACTGTATGGAATGAAAAGTAATAAATATATATTATAAACATAATGGAAGGACAGTAAGTTAATGGAAGAATAGTAATAAAAATACAATTGAATGAATGGTATTGGGTACCGGTATTAAATTTACCAAACTGGATGTATTTTCGGTACCGGTTCGGCACCGGTATTCATCAGTTTTTACCCTGAAATACCGGTGTCGTACCAGTACCGATCGGTACCGTACCAGGTGTATTCGGTACCGGTACCCACTTTTGGGGATTTCGGTAACGGTATTTTCGGTACCGGTTGGTACCGAGCTTTACAAATCTTGTAACAACGTAGCAATGCAAATAATTGCACCGTTTAGATTACTTTTCATACACACAGTAAGTAAATTGTATTTCGTTTGAATGAGGTTTTATATACACAACTTGTTTTGCTTTATTTTTTGTCTTTTTCTGTAATGAATGAATTGTAGCATATAAAATTAACTTAG
Source organism: Helianthus tuberosus (assembly GCA_030545235.1). NCBI lineage: Eukaryota > Viridiplantae > Streptophyta > Magnoliopsida > Asterales > Asteraceae > Helianthus > Helianthus tuberosus. The sequence goes on from CM060383.1 coordinate 80,540,692, forward strand.
ATATTTAGATTATTGATGAGCAAATCGTATCAAATCCTATAATCAAACCGGTACCGTATCGGTACCAAATTTACTATACCAAATCATTTTCGGTACCAATTTGGTACCCACCTTTTGGCGTTTTCAGAATCGTTACTTTCGGTTTGACACCGGTATAGCACCATATCTGTATTTATTGATTTTTACCTTCAAATACCATACCGTATTGTACCGAGCATTTTCGATGCCGGTACCTAATTTCGATGATTTTCTGGATCGGTACTTTCGTTGCCCTTATCGGTACCGAGCTCATCCATATTTTAACGTGTTAGCACCGTAATAACTGAACTGAAAACAACTGAATTTCCAACGTGCAGGATGTGTGGGTCCTATTATTATATATTAGGTTATTTAAAATCGTTTTTTTTAGGACAGAGTGACTATCCTTTTCACGACATTTTTATTTATGTTTTGATATTCGGTGTTTGCTTGCCGTTACTGACACGCGTTTTGCAGTCATTGGGTCCCTGCCGCAACGCGCGGATTGAGTTTGATAGTCTTTTAGTTTGATAAGTTTGTTACTGCTACCCAGTACCATTTACTCATCCCTGATCACAGTACCGTACGAACAAAAATGGTATCGTAGAACTTTTTTTTTAGTTTCAGGGGCATGGATGAGCTCGGTGTCAACTGATACCCCCGTTACGGTATCGGTATATGAAGATAAAAACCGGTAGTGAACCGGTACCAGAAACACCAAACGTCAGTACCTAACTGGTACTTAGGTTCTTTCGGTTCAGGAAATTCGGTACCGGTACCCATTACTATTTGCTTATCTCTGACTACTGGTTTCTACCGAACAACATCATTACCATACAACTTTTTCAGTTGATTTTCTTTCGGTTATTTTTTAGTTTTTTTTCTACATTTTCTTTTTATTCTTGTCAGCGCTTCAGTGTGCAACACGCTCGTAGTGATTTCAAACACATATAAACACAGACTAAATAACAAAAGAAGTTCGCCGCAACGCGGCAACTTTTTTTATAACTAGTTTGTTTGAAAAGTAGGATACAGTATAGAGGATATTGATATAAATATAGATTTTTTACTTAATAAATATATATCAACATCAATAAAATATAAATGAAATTAACAATAAAATTAAATAATTTAGTTATTATACGAGTTATAAGTAAGACTTAGAGCGTTCACATCCCTTACATCATTTTCTCCTCTATAATTTAACTAAAAATCAAACTTTTCAAAATTTATCTCTTATTTAAAAAAATTTCTCACATCTCATCCACCATTTTTATGCTTATCTTACTCACAAACATTTATTTTATTACATTCACTCACAATAATTTGATGATGATGATGAATAATAACTTTCTATATCTGAAAAACTAAAAGCATTCACATTCCCTCCATCATTTTCTTCCCTATAATATAACTAAAAATCTTATTTTTTTAAATTTTTTCTCGCATTTTCTAAAACTTCCCATCCACCATTTTTGTTTTTATATTACTCACAAAAACTTATTTTATTATATTTTTCAATTTATACACTCACAGTAATTTGATAGAGGATGAATATTAGCTTTTTATATATAAAAAGCTACTATAACAATTTTTTTAAAATATAGGGATGGGGTAGAGAAATTATGGATGGGATGTAGTGAGTTTTTCTTTTTAGATTTTTTTTAAAATTTTAAAGATAGGGAAAGGTTTGATGGATGGAATGTGAATACTCAGTGTAGCCATTTTTTTAAAATATAGGGGTGGGGTAGATAAATTATGGATGAGATATAATAAGTTTTTAATAGATTTTTTAATATTTTAAAGATTGGAGATCAATGGTTGATGAATGGAGTATGAATGCATCATGCACGACTTTGATGCTCTCGGGAACGATAATTTTGAATGCATGTTTCATGCTTTTAAGAAGGATTTATTGGGTGAGAGATTGAAATCCAAATCGTCAATCAAGGACAAGACTTTATAAAGAACAATTTATATTCCAACATTACAACAACACAACGACAATTTAACAAATTGCATACATTGACTGAAAAGTCAACTAATACATTTCAAGCAATACCATGACCACAAGAACATCTAGGATATCTGCCACAAACCAACCATCAACACACATTCATTGCATACTATATCATCAGAAAACCCCCAAAATTTAAACAAAAAATATCCCTAAGAAGATAATTAAAGTGCTAAAAACCATTGCCCCGAATTCATATGTCGTCACTCTATCAAAGACTCGAGACATTAGTATTTTCTAGTCGATCAAAGATTTCAAGAAACTGAAGAGGGGATGTGAGTTGAGGAAAATGTCCAATAGTATCAATCATCTCAACGGCAATGTTTCCTTTGATCATTCTCTTCATATACTCGACAACTGCGAGTGGAACCACTAAATCTTTTGTTGTTTGAACTATGGTGCATGGGATCACAACCTTTTCAAGGATGTCACGATGGTCCGATAAGAATACGGTTTTAGCTAACGAAAGACCAATCTCGGGTTTCATTCTTTTCAAGCTCTCTTGAAACATTTTGACAGATTCCAAGTCATTTTTGTCGATAACAACCGAAGGGAAGAAGGATGCCCATTCATAGTAGGTTGACTCAATGCTTGAGAATAGTTGTTCAAGGTCTTTCATATCAAAGCCTCCTTCATAGCATTCAGAATTTAGGTACCTGTGTTTAATGAAATATTAGTTGACCAAAATTTATCTAGGACTGGAACAATTATTTTTATTTGTTAAATCATCACACCCATGAAAACTTGTGAAATAAAGTCAATTAACAAAGTTAAATTAAGAAAAAAAAAACCAAAAAAACTTTGTGACATAAAACGATTGTGATTTTGATATGTTTTTATGAGAAAAAAATAGCACGGTGTTCATAAAGTGTACAAAAATGGAATCATCTATACTGAAGCTAGGTTGGTTCAGTCGGTTTGACGATTTTACAGTTCGATTTTGATTCACGGTTTGATTTTAATGGTTCAATCTTGTAACTTAAAACCCATGTGATGGTTTGTCGTTTATAAAAAGCGTGGCTAGCAGTTTGATCTTTTTGTCAAAAAATCGACCAGATACTTGTATAACTAAGTAGAAACATCTCACAGTTACATCTTTCTATATATCATAAGCACAATATTTAATTGAAGAAAGCGTAACCATAAGGATATGCATTGTGGTTTAACATAAAAGGGGCGTTTAAGTGTCATGTCACTGCCATTTAAGCAGTGAGGCTTAGCCCACCCACTTTTATAATCACGTTGTGATTTAACTAACTGTTTTCATTCAAAAAAGGTTTATATTAAATAAATAAAAAAGGTTGCCTCGTCATCTAATTAGTGACGCGCATGAATGGATTAACGATACGCCCCGCTTGCGGTATGCTCATATAATGTATATATGTGTGGGCGCTCGGGGGGCAAAAGTGAAAGTGCACTAATTTTAACATTATTTTACTAATTTCGTGAAAATAATGTTAAAATAGGGGAATGGTTAATCATGCATCATGTGGTGGCATTGATAGCCAAAAGACAAGGGGGTACATGCACTAATCGGCGTTTGTCTCAATTGCTGAGTGTTATGTGCCTTATGTCCAAGGCTTGATGCAAAACTACAATCGAGCCGAGGGTCTCATTGGAAGCAGCCTCTCTATTCCTACGGGGTAGAGGTAAGGCTGTCTACATCTCACCCTCCTCAGACCCTACCTTAGCTTTGCTATTGGTGGGATATACTGAGTATGATGATGATGATGATGATGATGATGATTAAATAAATAAAAACTAAATTAATCTCATAGTGGGTGAGGTGTAATTTTTTATTAGGTTTGCGAATTAATTGGATAGTTGAAATGGGTGTGAGGGCGTGAAAGGGGCTAACGACCAAAAGGGTAGCAGGTTTGACGATGGTGTTATGGTTTGACTGAACAAAAGGCGATAAATATGTGGTGAGGTGGCAGAGACGCCACCCCACAACTGGTGGCCTAAATAATAAAAAAGTTTAAATAAAATAATTATGAACATGACAGTCTTGACATATTCAACGACAATTGCTTTTTGTTATTACATAGTGGTCACAACTTATGATTTAGGTGTTTGGTCTCTTTCCATTTATGTTTTAAACTTTTTCGGAAAGGACCCAAGTGTTCTCCAATCAATGCACAAATTACAAACGCTAATGCATGCAAGTTGACATATTTAATCGTCTTCACTTTTAGTTTTATCTTTTCACATTTAATATTGCAACAATTGTATTTTTTTTTTTAATTTTATGAGAAAGTATCGGCAAATATATTATATATTTATACTTTTACTCCTCAAATACTGTTATTTCAGCATAAGCACTCCTTATTTTCTTCCAAAAATTTCATGCACAAAATATATTGTAAAATCCGTTTTTAAGATAACATTTAACAACCTCACAAAACAATATTTAAGATTAATCACGAGGATAATAAAGTAATAGACTATCTACTTTTGTATGATAGTTATTTTTTCTCCTAATTTATATATAATCCGATCATAATCAACATAATTATATGTGGCTTAAATCAAATCGACAAAAAAATAGTAAACACTAAACGATCTGAATTGAAGTCCTAATTTCTAGACGTTTTCAATAAAGATATAAACACTATAATCAGAAGACAACAGAAGCCACAAAATTTTAATTTCAAAACATGTAGATTATTTTCAACAAAATTTTAACCTCTTTGATAACCCTATAATCTGAAGACACAACAGAAGTGTCAAGTGATAACTATAAAAAAAAATATTTGTTATATAGTATTTAATACTTGGTTTTTACATATCATTTGATTTATATGTTATATAGTATTTAATACTCGTTTTTTTACATATCATTTACGTATCTGAAAGTCTAGTGAAACTGATCATGCCGGACATCGAGTGGCCGACGAACATATAGTCGGATTTTCAGGTGGAAAACTCAATATTAAAGTGATCTATTACATATCTACTTATTAACTTTTGAGTTCCTAAAGAAAAATAAAATTAAACATAAATAAGGGTATCAACTATATCATATATATCAGTATATATACGAATTTTTTGCAAAAATAGGTGGTTTGAACCACAAAAGAGTGTTATTAGGTGGGTTTGAATTATGTTTTCAGATTTAGGTAAGTTGTGAATTCAAACAGCAACCTTCGATCACTTTTCTGCACAATTTCAGACCTTCTGCAAAAAGCTGCAACAAATGTTTAAGATTGCAGAATGATACAGCGACCTTGTGAAGGTCTCTGTTTGAACTACCAACCTTCTTAAAGGTCGCTGATTCAAGTACAAACCTTGGAGAAGGTCTCTGTTTGAGGTTCAAACCTTGGAGAAGGTCTTTGTTTTGTCTCACAACCTTGGAGAAGGTCTCTGTTTTGTCTCACAACCTTATAAAAGGTCTCTGTTTTGTCTCACAATGTTATTAAAGGTCTCTGTTTTGTCTCACAATGTTATTAAAGGTCTCAGATTCATATGGCAATCTTTGTAAATAACGACAAACTTTGCAGAATTAATGCAGCTTTCGGATGGTAGTGTAATAGGTGCCTGTTTGAGGTTTTTGTCCATTTGCTGCATGAAATGTGAGTGGTAAATGTGAAGGTGATATGACTTGACCCTAGCTCTCACATGATATGAAATAAAACCTGCTAATTTGAATAGTTGTGTGTAAGAGAAATCAACTGTAGTGTAAGAAAAATTCTGCAAACACCATGAATTCGAAAATTGAGGCACAGTGTGAAGTATTTACATATGAACATAAAGCAAAGCAGTTGAGATACATTTTCAATATCAAACTCAATCCTTTCATTAACGAAAAATATTCAGTCAAGTTTTATAAGCCGAAGATGAATTTTGAATGTCATCCTGGTCCGATGAATGCATCGGTGTTGTTCTTGGGCAACAATCACCGTGCGTTTGAGGTGTTTAAAAATCCAACACCGTATGATAAGCCATTAGATATTAGACGATCAGATCGAACGTTCTGGCAACATATGAAAGAAAATCCGGTTAGTGGAAGGGTAGAAGGTTTAATACATGCAGCAGGATTCAGCGGGATACTGCAAATTGGGTACAAGTATGTTGACCACGCGTTAATAACTGCGTTGGTTGAGAGATGGAGGCCAGAAACTCACACGTTTCACCTTCCTTTTGGAGAAACGACCGTGACATTACAGGATGTGAACGTGTTGTGGGGGCTACCGATAGATGGGTTGCCTATTTCTGGGGCTGACACAGGTATGTCGATTTATACTGTACGAGACAAGTGTCAAACGGTGTTGGGGTTTACCCCTGACGAAGATCATGTGAAGGGCAAAAGGGTTAGGTCCTCCCGAGTTTTAGCACAAATAACGTCATCCTTTTCTGAAAATGAAGCATCAGATGAAGATTGCATTTTTCGTGCACGTCAAATAATATTTTATTTGATAGGGTGCACAATCTTTCCTGATAATGCAAACAGCCTGATTGATGTCAAATTTTTAGAATTTCTGGTAGACTTGCCCGCATGTTCGGGATATAGTTGGGGCGGTGCTGTGTTAGCTCTCCTTTACAGAAACCTTTGTAATGCTACAGCACCTAATGCTATAGCCATTACTGGCCCAGTTGCGCTTCTACAAGTGTGGGCTTGGGAGAGGCTTCGTTGTTTTGCTCCTGCTGTTGCCCGGTTCCAGTACAATGCCCCGTTAGCTGCTCGGTAGTGTGAATTGGAAATAATTAAATTTATTATTTTGTATATATATACCTGACTTATGTTATTTTTTTATTTATCCTTTTAGGTGGAAGGGAAGCTTAACGTGTACAGATGTTTCCACACATTGCCTGAGAACATATAGATCTCAGCTGCAATCAATGACCGAGGCAACGGTATGGTTGTTAGTTGTTGACATATAAAATTTAAGTTTGTTTGAACACGTTTCTAATGAATGAATTTTTTTTTTGTTGCAGTTTAATTGGAGACCATACGACGACATTCTCGGTAGACTCCCCGATATATGTCGGAGTGGTATGGGAATTTGGCGGAGTTGTTGCCCTTTGCTATGCTACTCGGTTGTGGAGCATCACTATCCTCAACGAGTGATGAGACAGTTTGGCATGTTCCAGTACATACCTAACCCAATTGCCATAGATCATAATGAGCATGCCAGACTTCATTCCATGAACCGGAGTGGGAAAACCGGCTGGAACTGGTTAAGTCGTCACGCACCGTATGTTAGTCAGTGGGAGGCACGTCATCAAAACTTGGTGACGGGGGAACTCATGACATCTGTTGGAGTTGCCAATGATTACATGTCGTGGTACATGGAACATACGGTGTTATATGTGTCTAACCCACAGTTGTCAGCTGGCCCTACGAGCGGATTTCAAGACGAAGGAGCGAGGGTCCAAATGATGGTATATACAAGTTTAAAATTATTGAAAGTTACCATTTTTATTTTTATTAAAAAATTAATTATTAATTATTTTTTTGCAGTCGGAGACGATGGGTCTAATTCACCGATCTGAAGATGTGGACGTTATTCATGGTGCGGCTTATCGGGCCCTTGAGATGTCTAATGTTCCACAATACACACAATATCCGACTCATCTGTCACAGGAGCCGGTGGACCTTGTTTCATATCCTCGTACACAGAGGGTAGGCAGGCCCCGACGTCGTGCTCGTGGTGGTAGAAACGTTGAAGAGGCCGGGACATCAAATTGGGGCCCAAACTTCGAAACAGGGGGGGGATCAAGATCCGGTGGTAACGAAGATGTAAACCTTGGTAATACTGATATGGGTGCATCATGGCTGTCAGCGTTGGCTACGACATGCTCCGAGGGTTTTGACGTCGGTGAGTTATTGAACTCCCAACAGAATGATATGGATAACAACAATCAGTTTGTAGACCCAAACATAAGTCAGGCGGGGTTTTTTAGCCCCTCGTCCCATATGATGGACCCCAACACTAGTCTGGCAGGGTTTGTTACCCCCGCGTCACAGATGATAACATTTATGCCGGAGACCCAAACAGACTATCAGTATTGGCCCCCAAACCAAAGTAACGAAGATCACCGGAACCGTTATGCAGATGTTGAACCAAACCCCTTAGACTGGAGTCTCGACTTGAACCTGTTTCCACCATCACCGAATGACCCATAGAGTGTAATACTTTGTGAATTAAATATATTGTGTAATACATTGTGAAATAAATATATTGTTGTTTTTGTTTTAGTTTTTTTTATTATTATTTTATTTTTCAAAGTAAACTGATACTAGAAAAACACATAAACTAACACAATAATGATGTATTTATATTTGTTTATCATTAAGGGTATAAAGGACATTTCACAATTTTAAAGTAATAAGCATTTTTCTCAAAAAGAAAAAATATTTTTAAATCAATTTCTACCCACTATAAATACCCCTACCATAGTGAATGAGAAGTCCACATTATTGGACTAATAAAAGATGGGGAAAAAACACAATATTGGACTGATAAAAGATGGGGAAATGAAAAAAGACGGCTGGTTGAACAACCTTGTAAGAGGCAAGTCGCTCATTGATGAAACTGATGCGTTTTTTGGGTTTTTGTCAGAAAGGGCCAACCATGCGTTTTTTGGGTCCGTTATCTCACCGGTGTGTCCAAGTTCGCCATCACCGGGTGTCTTCGTGTCGTATGCTAGGGTGAATAAGGACTTGGGGCATTGGCGTTGTCTCGCCAGAGGTCGTATCCTCTCGTTACGAGGGGGGGGGGGGGAACGGCCAAAAAGCCATTTTTGGGTTTTTGTCAGAAAGGGCCAACCATGCGTTTTTTGGGTCCGTTATCTCACCGGTGTGTCCAAGTTCGCCATCACCGGGTGTCTTCGTGTCGTATGATAGGGTGAATAAGGACTTGGGGCATTGGCGTTGTCTCGCCAGAGGTCGTATCCTCTCGTTATGAGGGGGGAAAACGGCCAAAAAGCCATTTTTGGGTTTTTGTCAGAAAGGGCCAACCATGCGTTTTTTGGGTCCGTTATCTCACCGGTGTGTCCAAGTTCGCCATCACCGGGTGTCTTCGTGTCGTATGCTAGGGTGAATAAGGACTTGGGGCATTGGCGTTGTCTCGCCAGAGGTCGTATCCTCTCGTTACGAGGGGGGGAAAACGGCCAAAAAGCCATTTTTGGGTTTTTGTCAGAAAGGGCCAACCATGCGTTTTTTGGGTCCGTTATCTCACCGGTGTGTCCAAGTTCGCCATCACCGGGTGTCTTCGTGTCGTATGCTAGGGTGAATAAGGACTTGGGGCATTGGCGTTGTCTCGCCAGAGGTCGTATCCTCTCGTTACGAGGGGGGAAAACGGCCAAAAAGCCATTTTTGGGTTTTTGTCAGAAAGGGCCAACCATGCGTTTTTTGGGTCCGTTATCTCACCGGTGTGTCCAAGTTCGCCATCACCGGGTGTCTTCGTGTCGTATGCTAGGGTGAATAAGGACTTGGGGCATTGGCGTTGTCTCGCCAGAGGTCGTATCCTCTCGTTATGAGGGGGGAAAACGGTCATTGCTAGCAGACACCATTTATGGCTTTTTGTCAGAAAGGGCCAAACATGCGTTTTTTGACAAAAAAAAAGTCCAAATTGATATTTAATAATTTAATACAAGTACGATAAACAATTACACGTTTTATTAACGACTTGGGGGCATTGGCGTTGTCTCGCCAGAGGTAGTTTCCTCTCGTTTTGGGGGTGAAAAACGAGCTGCATAAAACTCATCCGCCATCTCTCGTCTGTATTTCGCGCAAGCCTCCACAACATCTCCCCCAATCCCGACGTCCTCGTCATTAACCAGTTTACTTAACAACATACAAACTAACACCCCTGAATCTGGTCCTGGGTTTTCCTTTTGATGTTGGCAAACTTCAGTATGTGTCACCATTGTCTTTTCCACATGTGGGCGTCCAGAATGTTCCCAGTATGCAATTTGTTCCAAAAATGTTTTGAATAACGATTCCAATTTTATTAGGGTTGGGTATACCCTAACTTGAATCAATTTTGACCCATCAGAAACACTTGAAGTACACGTCCCGGTAAAATACAAAGTAAGGTGAAGTGTCCGCATATCAACACGAACCATGAAAACACACCGCCCCAATATAGTCTTACGAGGTATGGCCGAAAAGAATCCATGAACTAACAAAGTGAAATGTTAAGATATGATAAGGATGAGTGGGTTGTGTAAGCTGGATTTGGTTTGTTAGGAAATGTTAAGGATGAGTGGGTTGTGTAATGGGTTGAGAACCTAATACAACCAGTATTTATAGTGTTGGAGTGACAAGATAGTTGGTGGAGCCCACCATCTACTGGATGAATATACATATAATAATATTTTTTTAAAATTCTAAAAAGTAAAAATGGTAGTTCTCTTATAACAACTTTAAATACATTGAAGTGGTTATTTGTTTCAACTAATCAGTCAGTCGGATTTTATTATTCGTTTGAGGTCTTGGTTCTAATTTTTTTTTTCAACCATCAATAGCAGACGTTGATGCATCCACAAACATTTAAATTTCAAAATTATATTTTTTTTAACAAACACAGTATGTTCACAACACATGGGTTATAAATTTCGAATTTCATCATTCTGCGAGCTTCATAAACTTTCTAGTATGAAACAACCTTTATTAAGCTTGCCATATGAATCTGCGACCTTTAATAACATTGTGAGACAAAACAGAGACCTTTAATAAGCTTGTGACACCAAACTGCGACCTTATATAGGCTTGTGAGACAAAACAGAGACCTTCTCCAAGGTTTGAACCTCAAACAGAGACCTTCTCCAAGGTTTGTACTTGAATCAGCGACCTTTAAGAAGGTTGGTAGTTCAAACAGAGACCTTCACAAGGTCGCTGTATCATTCTGCAATCTTAAACATTTGTTGCAGCTTTTTGCAGAAGGTCTGAAATTGTGCAGAAAAGTGATCGAAGGTCGCTGTTTGAATTCACAACTTACCTAAATCTGAAAACATAATTCAAACCCACCTAATAACACTCTTTTGTGGTTCAAACCACCTATTTTTGCAAAAAATTCTATATATACATATATATATACCTTGGAGATGCTCCAACAAGGATGAGGTTTTTGAACAAGTGAGGCTTTTTGATGGAAGCAATGCATCCGATCATGCCGGACATCGAGTGACCGACGAACACTGTCGAATAGAGATTGAGCTCCTCCATGAGGGAGATTAGGTCATCGGAAAAAGCATCATAGGAGCTGTATATGGCCGGATCATAAAGGTTGTTTGGTTCTTTAATTGCACCAGAGAAACTCCAGTCAAACACAACAACTTGGTAGGTTTGAGTAAGTGCAGGGAGAATCTTATCCCAAAGAGATTGGTCTCCACCAAACCCATGAGCTAGAATCATAGTTTCTTTTCCTGAACCTATGATTCTTGCATTCATGGCGGTTGATAGGGTTTTGTCTAGCTTGTTCACCATGGTTTGTCTTCTTAATTACTTTGTGTGTGTGTGTGTGAGAGAGAGAGAGAGAGAGAGAGAGAGAGAGAAGGGGCCTTGTGTGTTTACTTGTGTTCATGGATGTGTGGTTAGGTTTATATAGGAAACAAAAGGGTTATACGACGGTTGGAGTGAATAGTTTTTATTTCTTTCTAAGCTTGAAGAATCTCATTTTGTTGGCGTTAAAAATACAGGGTGAAGATATAATAGGAAGTTTATTTGGCTAGGAAGGCTAGGAAGTGATCTTGACCATCCATTTACTTAATCAAGGGCTAAGATTAAATCAGGGAAATTGAAAGTAAAAAAAGAGGCGCGTGACTTTTTTCAGGGGCAATCTAGTCAATCCAAGCCAATAGTTTCTCTCTCCTCCAATTCCCCCCCATTTTTTAAACGTTAATAACTCTTTCATACGACATTATTTTTTTATAAAAATTGCACCAAAAAAACGAGCGTTTTTTATCTTTAAAACGAGTATACTATTGCTATATTTTGAAAAAAAAAATTTAAAACCCAGTTGCGTAAAACGCAATAGAAAAAACCCCAGTATCGTAAAACGCAATGAAAAAAAAACCCTAAAAAATGACATTTTTCTAAAACGCAATGCACAAAAAACACAAAGAAATGACTTATTTGTAAAACGCAATGGCCAGAAAACACATAAAAATGTGTTTTACCTAAAACGCAATGCACAAAAAACACAAAAAAATGACTTATTTGTAAAACGCAATGGCCAGAATATACTTAAAATGTCTGTTTTCTAAAACGCAATGGACTGAAAACACATAAAAAAGTGTTTTACCTAAAACGCAATGCACCAAAAACACAAAGAAATGTCTTATATGTAAAACGCAATGGCCATAAAACACTTAAAAATGACTCATTCTAAAACGCAATGGACTGAAAACACCTAAAAAATGTGTTTTACCTAAAACACAATGACTAAAAACACTTAAAAATGTGTTTTTTCTAAAACGCAATAGCCAGAAATCACATAAAACTCACTTATTTCTGAAACGCAATGGACACATAAAACTGTTTGTCACTATGAACTGTCTGAATTGTCTACGAATTACTGTCTTCGAAATGAGCCAATTTATGGAAATTTAATTTTTCTGATGCGTTTTTAGTACAGCTCAACCCCAGCCAGGGGCTCTGCCCCTTGGACCCCGCCAGGGGCTGCCGCCCCTAGGACCCCGCTACCGGGGGCTGCCGCCCCCGGACCCCCACAAAGATCGTAAAACGCAATGACTAAATCAAAAACCCAGATCATGAAAATGAAATTAAAGAATTTCTTACATGGATCGAAGCCGATTTCTTCATCAATTGACGGAATTTGAATGATAGAAACACTTATCAACGCTCGAATCGAACGAATCGAGTGATTATCTCCAAAATCACCGAAAAAAACGAGATTTTTTTATGAAATTAAACTGGGTTTTCTTCAAAAAAAAGCTGAAGAACACGTTGATCGGGTTCTGAATCATTGATTTGTGATGAAAATCGCACTATAATGTAGTGATTATTGAGATAGAAAGTGAAGAAATAGTTGAAGATGGTGGATTTTGAAAATGATGGGTTTTTGAATTTACTGGGTTTTGAAAAAGGAAGAAGAAGGAGTTGGATTGACTAAAATACCCTTTCTCTTTATTTTAAAATTTGCCACATGTCATAATCCTATGGCTTCCTATCCTTCCTAGCGAAAATTAACTTCCTATTTGATCTTTACCCTAAAAATATATATAAAAAAACTGTTTTTTTTAACGGCAAATTTGGATCACTGACGGACCACTGGAGTATTATCGTACCACCAGCGGAACCACCCGATCATATCTATCTCCACTAGGCAATAATGCCTATACACCAATTCAAGAGGAAACCCAATAAATTTGGGAAAAACCCCCTTGTGGGAATCGAACTCATGTTAAATTATAAAGAAATTACTTTTTGGATATTAAATATATGTCAAATAACACAAATTTACTAATATTTATAACAAAATACCTGAAAATGATATTCATTCTTTAATATGATAAGCATAGAAATTATGTTATATTATTATTTAAGTCAAACTAGGCCCGAGTTGACCTACTAGATCCAATTCTGGCCGAGGTTGACCGCGTTTGACCGACTCCGAGTAATTAGGCGGAGTCAAAGAAAGTCGCATCGACAGCCTGCCTTGTAACGACTACTCGGGGAGTACTCGGCCTTGGAAACCTTGTTTTACAACCATGGTTACTACCTAGTGCCCAAGTAACGGACTCAAAAATTATTTTCTAGGGGTGAAAATAAGGGTTTCAACCAAAATTTAAAAGGATGAGATCATAATTTTTGTCTGTAAAATACACTAAAAAAATTTGTTCAAAGGATGCCCGCCCACCCACCACAACACCTAAGTCCGCCCTTGAGCGCCTCACAACACCCGACCCAAGATTGTGGTGGATGTAAAATGTGAAGAAAAAAACACACCACGTAGGCATTAAGGGGAGGGGGTTCACCTTTCACACCCATTAACTTATATGTGTTGTGCAAATGTAAAATCTAAAATGCTAAATGTTAAATGTTGTAGTGAGCTGAAGTGGATCTAAATGATTGATTTAATATATTATTTAGAAGTTAAAACAATAAAAATAGAAGAAGAAAAGTAATCAACTACTCCCCTATACCTGCGATGTTCACCACGCCTCAGCCCTAACGCCCCATTCACTCCCCTAATGTGCCATGTGTAAAGCTTTATTGCCTACGTGGCAGGCTTAGCGCCCCATCTCTTTGAGCCATCACATAAAGCCTACGAGGTTTCTGCTATATTCGATATAAACAAAGGTAGATACATATGTTGATGATTTACATAAGAGTTTTAATAGTTAGATACCCTAAAAAAATTAAATAACCAACATAGGAATATTGTACTATAATAGCCAGGGCATATAGTGGTGTACGCATTTGCATTAGGTTACCCACCATGCTGTAAATTTACAGAACTCGTAAACCACAAACTTGTGGTGTAAAAAACTACACATACGGTATTTTTTTTAAATTTTTTTTTACGAATGTGTTTATAATACATGCATCTACGTTTTTTAAAAAAAAATTTGGTCCACCTCGCCCCGGATCAAGTAGTTCTCGCGGTTCTCATAACTCGAGGTGGTTCTCATTCTAGCGGTCCCCTATATATATATATATAGGGGGCCGCTAGAATGAGAACCACCACGAGTTATGAGAACCACGAAAACCAAGTGACACGGAGGGGCGTTGACCACGAAATTTTTTTTACACCTAGATCCGTATATTTTAAGACCGGGTGTAAAAAAAAAATTTCAAACGGCGCGCCCGAGGGGGTAGTTTTTTACACCCAAAGTTTGGTGTTTTTAATTTTTTTTTCTTTTTTCTTTTTTTTTTACAAACTTTGGGTGTAAAAAACTACCCCCTCGGGCGCGCCGTTTGAAATTTTTTTTTTACACCCGGTCTTAAAATATATGGATCTAGGTGTAAAAAAATTTTTGTGGTCAACGCCCCTCCGTGGCACTTGGTTCTCGTGGTTCTCATAACTCGTGGTGGTTCTCATTCTAGCGGCTCCCTATATATATATATATATATATATAGGGTAGGGATATGGTAAAAAGTGTCTAAAATGTGAGAATGGTAAGAAGTGTTTTAAACCATTGGATATTTGATCTAATGGTTGAGATCAATAGGGTATAAAATGTAAATTGTGTTTTAATTAGAAGGACCTTATGTAAAATTGAAGGGCAATAATGTATTTTCCAATGTTTCAAATATGGTAACCGCCATCAATCTCCTAAAAACTAGCTATTCAAATTTAATTGCTAAATTATCTCGATCCTAAATTCTAAAAATAGAAAAATATGTAACTGCTGCAAAGAAACGTATAACACTATACATCCATCATATAACACTATACATCCATCATAGGCATGCTACCAGAAAAATATAACACTATATAACACTATGCATCCATCATATAACACTATATAACCAAATAACACCATATAACACCATGTAACACTATTATAACACCATATAACACCAATTAACACTATATAACACTATATAAAAAATATATAACACTATGCAGTTCTGAATGGTTGTTGCACTACAGAATTATATAACACTACACACATTCGTAGATTAATTCCTAAAATCGAATTCCTATAATAAAGGGTGGAAGTTATTTTGGGCAGTTATCTTTAAATCAATTAATTGAAAGAAAATAGAAAATTACTAATTAACCCTTTTGAATTAATTTAGATATAGGACACTTGTCATCACCACATTATTTCTTACCCTTCTCACACTTTGGGCACTTTTTACAGGATCCTTTACCTATATATATATATATATATGTTCAAAAACAATTGTTTATGTGTTTGTACGAATCTTGGGTTAAAGGGAATAAATTAGAAAACATAAGAATAAAATTGTAGGTTTTTGTTTTGTGGGTATAAGCGTTTAAGTGGTACTAGAATGTGGTTAGCACCCTCACGAGTACTAGGACTTGTATAATATGGGTCAAACAATCATACATTCTGATTAAAACTGATTTGGAAAGATTTTCACCCAATTCGACTAACTTATAAAAACTAAGCTATATAAGTCAACCGTACGCGCATAGGCGGCATCGGGTGATCGGATAGGTCTATATCAAGTCCAATATGAAAAAAGATGTTTAATATAATGTTACATTAGTTTCAAACTCAATTTACATGTTCATTATGTTTCGAAATCGTTTTATGCGCAAAAAGGGCATTTTTGTCATTATTTAGGCATATTATGTGGACTTGCATAAAAACCCAACAAACGATATGATCAAGTGGTATAACCACAAAGGGTTATTCCATACAATAATATGATCATAACACAACTTCAACTCAGTAGCTAA
The DNA here is from genome assembly GCA_030545235.1 of Helianthus tuberosus. Lineage (NCBI taxonomy): Eukaryota > Viridiplantae > Streptophyta > Magnoliopsida > Asterales > Asteraceae > Helianthus > Helianthus tuberosus. The sequence continues at coordinate 80,557,075 of CM060383.1, forward strand.
ATTTACTTAAATGGGTCAGAATCGAAAAAGTAGAAGTCAAATTGTTTGGTTTTCGGTTACGAACCGAGCTCTAAGCAGGAAATGACGGGTTGGACATGATCTAACATGTCCTAATATGTTATACAAACTGATATAATGTCAAAAATTGTTGTTTCGATACTTGGAAGTTCATTTTACGTTAATTACGAAAAACAGCGTTTTGACTTTTTATTTAATAAAACTTTGACCCGTCATTTGACCAACTTAACATGATTTTCAGAAGGTGCCCTCATAGGGAATTAACACCTACATTATTACGATCACGTAGCCATGTTTGAGCTGAACATTGGATTGACCGAAATTTTCATAACCGAAAGTCAAAGCAAAAGTCAATTTGCTTGAGTTTCGGCTAATAACTAGCCTATAAATGAAAAAGGACTCAATTAGAACACTTACAAGTGTTCAAGGAAGTTTAAAACTTTAGGTAGGAGGCCTCTTTATGAGCAGAAACAACTCCAAGAGATTAGAGAGTAAGAAAATTAGAGGTGCAAGTTTGCAAGGCTCATGATCATGGCTAATTATACTTGCACAATAATAATTAGATGATGCCACATGTTAGCAAGGCTTCCCAGATGTTGATTAGTGTCCACATAGGTGGAGGAAGCAGAGGAATGGTAACAATTCGTGAGAGAAATAGCAGGGAACAGTTGCTGCCATGCCAGCTGCATTCTTCCAACGCACCTAATGCGGACGGTATGAGATGAACCATGTGGTCCGCATGAGCTTCTAGCACCCACGAAATTTAAATGCCATGCGGACCGTATGGACTGAGTCTTGCGGTCCACATGAGGCTTCCATAAATTAAAAAAAATGAATGTCTTACATACCATAAGACTTATGCCTAGCAGTCCGCATTGGACCATCAGAGCCAAAAGTTTGGCATTTTGTCACAAATGACCCCTCCACATCCAAACTTCCATATTTTTGGAAAATTAGTCCCTCTCATCCAACTTATCGGGAATATTTGAGAGTTGATTGGACACGTGTTGCCATATTATTCGGTATTAATTTCCGAGGTGTTACAGCTAGGTCCATGTAAAACTTGAAAATTCATCAATTATAATAAGATAGTATTTCTTTTTCCTTAAGCTCACGATTTTTACAGGGCCAAACAAATCCATGTGAAGCATTCGTTAACAGTGGATTGTTTTGGACTCATCAATGGGCTTGTATGACACTTTATGTGGCTTCCCTTTTAGGTATGAAACGCAATGTTCATCACATTCAAATTGTTTGATTGGTAAGCCTCTGACAAGATTTTGTTTTGTCAGAGAGTTAATTGTTTGTAAATTAATAGGTCCCAACCATCTATGACGTAATTCTATTTCTTTTGTTAAAGCAACAGAAAATATGCATATATCTGTCATGGGTTTATCTTTTAACATGTCCACTACATAACATTGCCACTTCTATGAGCAACAAGTTTTGCAATACTGTCAACAAGTTTTCTTCCTAAAAAATGAGCCATAACCTTGATCACTCATTGCACTAAGTAGATTGAATTTTAGATTATCAATAAGATTAACATTTCTAAATTTTAGCTTACCGCTTGGATAGTTCCTGAACCCAACACTTTTCCTTTTGAATTATTGCCAAATGATATATCACCTCCTCCATGTGCAGAGAAGTTTGTTAGCAGATATTTGCATCCAGTCATATGTCTGGACCCTCCACTATCAACATACCATAGACTATCAAGACATGTGGAGGCTCCATTTTTGGTAGCCATCAAAGCAAAAGCAAAATCACAATTAAATTCACATTCAGTGGAATTTCAGGGATCATTGTTTTTTACAAGTTCTGCATTAACTTTTTTACAAACTGGTGTTTGTACCATGTGAAATGCATTCTCAACATCATGTTGATTGAGAATTTCTTGGTTGTTTTCAACAATTTCCTCTATTATACTGAATTTTTCTTTTAATGCATCCTTAACTCTTTTGCACTACTACAATGTAATAGCATCTATATCAAACCTTTGAAAATCTAGCTCCGAGTAGTTCTCCGATTTCTTTGGCTCCTGGACATTTAGATTTTTGGCACTAGGTACCATTGGAATGTGAAGTCCGAATATAACAAACTTCCAACATCCCGTGTTATGTTGAGCAAGAATGTGTGTCATCCAACGTTGCCAAATATTATATTTAGATCTGACAAGCATCGGTGGCTTGTTGCTGAAACTTGTATTATGGGGATAATGATTGTTTTGTGGCATTCCTTTTGATCTTTGTGAAAACAAAGTACGGATAAACTCTTTTTTAATGTTATACTTTAAACTCTAATTTCAGATACAACAAACAGATTGGATCTCTTTGTGAGTTGATCTTTATATATTAAACTAATTGAGTAAAAGTGAAAGATATAAACCCTTTTGGCGTAATACCTCGTAATGGGCGTTTGCCGTAAAAGGATAATCCAAAGGGTAAAACTCGGAATAAATAGATTCTTGCATTAAATCCACTACAAATAAAGTTGTAGGGGAGAATTATATGATAAGAAATGTGGTGATGCTAAGCTAGAAGCGAATGAAAGCGATTTATGCGTGGAAATGCTTATATACCCTTAACGGGTCAAAACAAGCATATGAGCGAAAACGGGTTTAAGAACGCATATAACCCGTGATATGAACCTAGTATGATAGGCAATATTGAACTTATGGGGTTCATGAGAAATTGGGATCAAACAAACGTGTTTGTTTGATAATTGCACGAACGGGTCGAATAATTCTTAAATAAATATTAAGCCGAAAGCTTGTAAGTTAAGAACTTTCTTAATCCGGACGTGGGATTTTGAGTCCATATGAAAGAGGACCAAATTTTGGTCATGTAGGAAGAAACGGGAGGTTAAACGGGTAAACGGGTTAAAAGTTATGCGGGTTTTAGTATGTAAGAACGACGAAAACAAACAGCAGGAAAAATGAAGTTTTGGGGTGCCGTCGCCGACGCCCAAATGGGCCGTCGCCGACGGTCCATGCTTTCTGAATTTTGTCGACGGCTTAACTTGCTGTCTACGGGAAATCAGGCGACGGAGGTGCGTCGCCGACGGCCCTTATGGGCGTCGGCGACGGTGCTTGGATGTATGCTTTTCTGTTTTCTTCCATTCTTAATTCCGGTTGATCTAGTTCGCGTCCCGGTGCTCCGTTAAGCGCCTGAATGGGCCGAAACCAAGTTCTGATGCATTTTTGATAAAGGACTTTTGTTCAAAATAAATTTTTTTCCAAGCTGACCTGGCAGCTCGACCCCAGCCAGGGGCTCTGCCCCTTGGACCCCGCTTCTCTCGGGGGCGCTGCCCCCGAACCCCCGTTAGTCCCAATGAAGGATATGCACATATGTAAGAATGTATGATTATATGCATGTACGTAAGTATGTAAGAATATATGCACGTAGGTAAGGATGCACGAATGTATGCAAGTATGTATGAATGTATTAAATATGAATGAATGAATGTAAGTACTTATGAATGTAGGTACGAATGTATGCACATATGTAGATATAAGTGAATGTATGTATGTATGCACGTACGAGAGCATGTATGTATGTACGATTTAGATACGTTGAGTATTAACGTTTTTAATCGTGTTCCGTTGAGAAAGCAATGTAATGCAGGGATGAGAACGTTGGATGTATGAGGAATTGAAGTTGATCTCAGAAAGGGTAAAGTTATGTTATGTTACGAATCGAACCCATTATGAACCTTGTAAGGGTTGTATGAGTATAAATATTTTATTATTATTATTTTTTTTAAAGTGTTGAAGTGTTATTAACGTTATATGAAAGTTTTTGGGCATTATTTACATGAAATGCAAAGGACCTTATAAATTTCAATTATGTAAGCATAGGTCTTACAAATTATACTATTTGACCCATGTACAGTATAATGCTAATGCAAATCGGGAATTTGTGAAGGAACTATGGGTGAATGAACACCCAGTTGAACGCAAGTATGAAAGGAAATGTAATAACCGTTAATGTTATAAATGAGAATGATGAAATTCTTGACTGATGATAGTAGTAGATGTGTTGAAAGGATGCTCACGATGAGAGCTCATTTTACAGACAAATGAAATCAATCTGGTTAGAGGTCAATAAAGGAATGAAATCTTAGTTCAGTCTTAAGGTATTCAGTAACGCCTATATGTAATGCATGATAAATCACGAATGAAACGATTTGTAATGTAATATATGAATATGCATGTAAATGTACGCATGCAGGCAGAAGGAATTGTCGTCCATGAAGGGTATGTATGAATGTACGCATATACGTAGAGGTGTAGGAATGTATGTAAGTATGTGTATGTATGTATTAAGGTAAAAAGGTATCTATGAATGTATGCATGTATGAAGAAATGTAGGAGTGTATGTACGTAAACGAGTAGGAAAGTATGAAGGTATGAAGATACGTATGAACGTACGTATGTATGTAGAGAGATAGGGATGGTATGAATGTATGTAATAAATGTATGAAGGTACGTATGAGTGTGTGCATTATATAACGATAAGTAAGCATGTAAACATGTACGTATAGATGTGTTATTGTTACAAGTTATGTTTTCGGGAGTATGTGAATAGATGTATACGGGTATATATATAAACGCATGTACGTAGGTATTTAATAGGATGGAATGTGCTCAAAGGAATAAAGCTTGTATGTATGAACATACGTGTGAATGTACGTAAATGAGTATACCCAGTAGCATGTAACGTTAACAGACGTAGAATGATCCTAACTTTAGAGCTAAGCAAGAATTTGGAATATAAAGATATATGAATATATTCAGAATTGTGTTACATAGAAGGACCGGTAAGTAAAGGATTATGGTCCCGCGGAAGTAAGCAAGGTTTCGGGGACGAAACCTCTTTTAAGGGGGGTAGACTTGTAACACCCCAAAAATGGGTTTGGTAATTTAAACCCGGTTAATATAAAGGAACGGGTAAAATACCGTTAGGGGATAAAAGTGAACCCGTAAGTGAATATTAACTAGGACTAATTAACCTAGTCGATTGTTAATATCGTTAGTATTAAATGAAGGGTTGTAGCCTTATTTAATTAAAACGAAACATGAGGGACCAAAGTGGGACAACTTGAAAGATGTTTAATTAAAAGAAAACACACACACAAACACACACACTCGTGTGTGTTCTGGATCGATGTCCAGGAGAAAGAACCAAGGGTTCAAACCCTAGTTCTTGATAAATCTTCAAATTAAAGGATGGAATGAAGTCTAAATTCACAACCAAACGTGAATTAATGATCACCCAAGCAAGGGGATCATAAGGTATGTCTTAAAACTTAGATTTGATGATCTTGTATGAAGTGGGTTATGATCAATCCACAAGTTTGTATGAAATTAAGCATGAATATGTGTTAACCTCATCATAGGGAACATGTGTTATGCATAATTTTGACTAATTTGATGTTTAAGGATGTAAACCCACTAGTTGGATGAACTATGTTGTGTTATGATGAACTATTGTTAAATGAATCGAAAGAAATATGGTGTTGATATGTTTGATGTTTATGTGTTAATGATACTTGTTGATTAGTAAGAAGATTTGATGAAATATGAATGAACTAGGAAGATTATGCATAAACTAGTTGTACATGGTGCCTAGGAAGTAGTACGCACACCACGTGTTTGATGAAATGTCTAAATGACAATAATATGTGAAGGTTGTGTTATGATGATGTTGAGTAAGCTATATGCTTGTTTGAATCGGCTAATGAAATACATATGTGAGATATGAACTTGATATGATCGTTCATATGAATAATCATGTATGCTAATAAGGATGTAAATGTAATGACATGAAAGTATAGGAATCATGTCAAGATGGATGGGAGCGTGGAAGGCTAACGGGACAAGAAGACTCAAGTAAGCGAATGCAAATACGGACGCGTAAGGTAAGTAAATCTCGGACTTACACTTTAGATGTAAAATGTACTGTAGTATAATGATTATTGTGATTCATGTGAGAAGGTATTAAACAATGGAAGTAATAAGGTAAGTTTACGGAAAAAGAGTCGAAAATGGATAGGAAAGTAATTTCTATTAAGTATGGATAAGGAAGGGAATATACATGTTAGTATTATGCACAAAGATGAAATAAGTATTTATACATGTGGGTAAAATGTAAGTTGTAAATGAAGGGGGTATGATTGGTAAGGTATTTATGCATGACATGGAAATTAGTTAAATTACACATATGAGATAAGTCTAATGATGTTGATTGTTTTCTGTTAAGAATGAATTGGAAGTGCAGGTATACTGCAAATGGAGAATGAAGGTTAAGTATGGAAGTCAGACGAGAGGGTTCGAGTGGACTTATATGAACGAGAATAAAAGATGTTGATGCTTGATTATGTGGCATTTAAAGTATATGTATTATGTCACCGGTTTCTAATGAAGTAATTGGTTGTGGTGACTGCAGGTTGTACAGGTTTATGGATGTTTCATCAAGAGGTGTACGCGGTTGAAGATCGAGTCAAGACATGGATTGTACGTGGGTGTGTATGTGGTCACTTAATTATATATATATATATATGTTAGTTTTTAATTAAATTATAAAAAGGGATTAATGTATTTAAGTGAAAGAAAGAATATCATTAAAGAAATTTTAGGTATGTACTTTCCGCTGCGAATCTTGGGTTAAAATGTGTTAGGGCGTTACAAGTTGGTATCAGAGCCTAGGTTTGAGCGAAATCAAGTACAAAGGAGTGAGTACTTGAACTCAAACCTGTGTGCTCTTGTGATTAATAACCCGTACAATCCAAGACTCGATCAAGACTGAAAGGTAAGATTTAATATAAGTAAGTATGCGAGAGGTTACTAATAATGATGAATATTGAAAGGTGAGCTTGATGGATAATGAGGATGTTCCGCAGTCGCGGCCAAGTACGAAAGCTAAGGTGTGCGGTATGTCAGGAAAATGGACCCCAGGTGCACAAATTTTAAATTTGGCAAGCATTAGTATGTAGCATACCTTTGTATACGAGGGTGAAATCCTTGAAGGATTCAAATGAGTGTGGCATGAACTTAAGACCGGTTCCCTAGACATAAAGTGATAATTCTTATGAGGACACGAGGCTAGTATGTGGATTGCACACCTGGCCAGTGTGCAAGAAGCATAGGACACTCGTGGGATCATGAGGATCATCACATGTGTGTCCGGACGAATCGGGAATAGGGGTCGTGTGAGATGGAAAGGGGTCCCCCGATTCTTTAAGGATCGGGTCAAGCATGAGAAAGAAAGATAAGAATGAAAATAATGAAAAGTATGAATAAAGATAAAAATGAAAAGAATGTAAATTATGAATGAAAGGTTTGAATTCAGGAATTAATTCAAACCGGAATGGAATGAAAGGAAGGAAAGGTTTGAATTCGGGAATGAATTCAAACCGGAATGGAATGAAAGGAAGGAAAGGTTTGAACTCGGGAATGAATTCAAACCGGAATGGAATGAAAGGAAGGAAAGGTTTGAATTCGTGAATGAATGCAAACGCGAATGGAATGGAATGAAAAGAATGGAGGGTACGAATGAAGGTTTTGATCCGTAGATGGATACGGATCAAACTTATGAAGAATGAAAAGACGAATGAAAGTTAAATCCGTGGTGAATACGGATTAAAGATGCAAGGAAGAAAAGAAGAACGAAGGGCTTGAGCCGTAAGCAGTAAACGAATCAAGTACGCGGAGAAGCGTAGTCGGATGGAAGGTAAGTAAAGCTAACGACATTTAAAGTAGTACAACTACTTATGTATTTAACTATAAATAGGAGATGTTAGTATTCGAAAAGAGATTTCGAAATAAGATGTTCCGAAACGAATCGATACGGGTCGGAACAAGTTAAAACTGGAAGTAAACTATATTTGACGGTAAAAAGGATAAATGGTAAGTTGGTCATGGAATGATGAAAGTGTAATGAGTTTTGAAAGATTTTGTTATGATGTATGCCATGATAAGTAAAAAGGGTAAAACGGTAAATTAGTTACATGGACGAATGAAAATAAAGTTTAAAGAATACCCTAGGGCGTAAGAGATGATGGGTAAAAGGTATGGAAGAAAGGTTTAAAGATTATGACCATACGGTGAAAATCCGTAATGAGTCAAATGAGCGAAATGGTAAATCGATACCATTTTATTTAAAATGTAAAAGGTTTGGGGCGTTTAGACCAAATGGGTCAATTAATGATGATAGGATCATTTGACGATGATGATTAATGAACGTTTGTTGAGTTTTATGCTCACAGGATGGATAGCGTATGGAAATTTCGTTGCTATTATTTAGTAATTAACAATGCAAGGTACTTAAACGGGTCCATGCTTTGACTCGAGCCAGGTATGTGTAATTAAAATTTTAGCAAAGATGTGCGATTTTGGTCAATTACGTAGTTGAAAATTCCTCGTCGTAAAAGAAGGGCTAAAATTGACCAAAACGCCCTCAAAAGGCAAAATGGGCAAACGAACCTTAAAGGTAGTTTGGAAATAAGTTTTATAAATGAATAAACCTTTGTGGTTGAGTAAAAGTGAAAGATATAAACCCTTTTGGCGTAGGGCGTTTGCCGTAAAAGGATAATCCAAAGGGTAAAACTCGGAATAAATAGATTCTTGCATTAAATCCACTACAAATAAAGTTGTAGGGGAGAATTATATGATAAGAAATGTGGTGATGCTAAGCTAGAAGCGAATGAAAGCGATTTATGCGTGGAAATGCTTATATACCCTTAACGGGTCAAAACAAGCATATGAGCGAAAACGGGTTTAAGAACGCATATAACCCGTGATATGAACCTAGTATGATAGGCAATATTGAACTTATGGGGTTCATGAGAAATTGGGATCAAACAAACGTGTTTGTTTGATAATTGCACGAACGGGTCGAATAATTCTTAAATAAATATTAAGCCGAAAGCTTGTAAGTTAAGAACTTTCTTAATCCGGACGTGGGATTTTGAGTCCATATGAAAGAGGACCAAATTTTGGTCATGTAGGAAGAAACGGGAGGTTAAACGGGTAAACGGGTTAAAAGTTATGCGGGTTTTAGTATGTAAGAACGACGAAAACAAACAGTAGGAAAAATGAAGTTTTGGGGTGCCGTCGCCGACGCCCAAATGCGGGTTTTGTATGAAGTGGGTTATGATCAATCCACGAGTTTGTATGAAATTAAGCATGAATATGTGTTAACCTCATCATAGGGAACATGTGTTATGCATAATTTTGACTAATTTGATGTTTAAGGACGTAAACCCACTAGTTGGATGAACTATGTTGTGTTATGATGAACTATTGTTAAATGAATCGAAAGAAATATGGTGTTGATATGTTTGATGTTTATGTGTTAATGATACTTGTTGATTAGTAAGAAGATTTGATGAAATATGAATGAACTAGGAAGATTATGCATAAACTAGTTGTACATGGTGCCTAGGAAGTAGTACGCACACCACGTGTTTGATGAAATGTCTAAATGACAATAATATGTGAAGGTTGTGTTATGATGATGTTGAGTAAGCTATATGCTTGTTTGAATCGGCTAATGAAATACATATGTGAGATATGAACTTGATATGATCGTTCATATGAATAATCATGTATGCTAATAAGGATGTAAATGTAATGACATGAAAGTATAGGAATCATGTCAAGATGGATGGGAGCGTGGAAGGCTAACGGGACAAGAAGACTCAAGTAAGCGAATGCAAATACGGACGCGTAAGGTAAGTAAATCTCGGACTTACACTTTAGATGTAAAATGTACTGTAGTATAATGATTATTGTGATTCATGTGAGAAGGTATTAAACAATGGAAGTAATAAGGTAAGTTTACGGAAAAAGAGTCGAAAATGGATAGGAAAGTAATTTCTATTAAGTATGGATAAGGAAGGGAATATACATGTTAGTATTATGCACAAAGATGAAATAAGTATTTATACATGTGGGTAAAATGTAAGTTGTAAATGAAGGGGGTATGATTGGTAAGGTATTTATGCATGACATGGAAATTAGTTAAATTACACATATGAGATAAGTCTAATGATGTTGATTGTTTTCTGTTAAGAATGAATTGGAAGTGCAGGTATACTGCAAATGGAGAATGAAGGTTAAGTATGGAAGTCAGACGAGAGGGTTCGAGTGGACTTATATGAACGAGAATAAAAGATGTTGATGCTTGATTATGTGGCATTTAAAGTATATGTATTATGTCACCGGTTTCTAATGAAGTAATTGGTTGTGGTGACTGCAGGTTGTACAGGTTTATGGATGTTTCATCAAGAGGTGTACGCGGTTGAAGATCGAGTCAAGACATGGATTGTACGTGGGTGTGTATGTGGTCACTTAATTATATATATATATATATGTTAGTTTTTAATTAAATTATAAAAAGGGATTAATGTATTTAAGTGAAAGAAAGAATATCATTAAAGAAATTTTAGGTATGTACTTTCCGCTGCGAATCTTGGGTTAAAATGTGTTAGGGCGTTACAAAACTCCCCCTCAGCCTGATCACACACTTTGTTGTTCGTACAAAAAGATCTTTTTGTGATCAAATAGATCTCTAACACATAAGATCTATTTATACAAGTATGAAAGCTCTGTTTACATGACATCACCCTGATGGTGACATCTAACATTCCTAACAAAAAAGATTCCTCATATGTTGGAAAACAGCTATGGGAATCTAACATCTGACCTATTATACTAAACATTTGTTCTAAGCTAAATATTGTTACAGTGAATAAACCTCTATTCTACAAACTGTTGTTAGCTTGTATCAAACATCTGTTTGGTCTTCATGATTTGTGCTTTGCTTCAACAGAGCTTTGGCCTTGATCAGTGGTTTCATCTTCTTCAACAGTGGTTCCAAGACTTCAAACATATCTTTATATGTCTTCAACAGATGTTCTGATTAGTGTTCAAGATTCACTATATTTGGGAGGAGAATAATTTATCAATTGTTTATTTCTTGACCAGGAAGTTATGTTTTGGCTTTTGAATATAATATGTTCTTTTTGTAGTCCAACAAATCTTTATTTATTCTTCACTGATGTGTGCAAAATGCAACATATAAATTACATCAAATGTGGCATAAAACTAACCCTTTTTTAGTACTAGAGTAAATTACAAGTTTTGTCCTTTACGTTTACACCAAATTGCAGGCGTTGTCCTTTTTTCTAAAAGTTTACAGGCGGTGTCCTTAACCTTTCCAAAATCTTGCAAGTTATGTCCTTTAGGCCAAACCCAGTTAGATTTTTTGGTTAAATCAGGTCATGTGCAATGCACATGAGGGTATTCTTGTCATTTCACCTTTCCAAGGGTTATTTTGTAAAGAACTTCTATTCAGGGGCCATTTTGTACAAACTTAAAAGTAAAACACAATATATACAAACTCTCTCTCTCTTCTCTCTCTCTGATAAACTCTCTCTCTCTTCTCTCTCTCTAACATCTGATAAACTCTCTCTCTCCTCTCTCTCTCTCTCAACTCTCTCTCTCTCTTCTCTCTCTAACAACAGATTGAAGTGGTGTGTGGCGGTGGTGAGTTAGGGGCGGCGGTGGTGGTAACAGATTCAAGTTGGTGTGTGGCGGTGGTTAGGGGCGGCGGCGGGTTAGGTACGGCGGTGGTGGTGGTGTTGGTGCTTCGGTGGTGGTGGGTTAAGTGCGGTGGTGTTAGTGTGTCGGTGGTGGTAACAGATTGAAGGTGGTGTGTGGCGGTGGTGAGTTAGGGGCGGCGGCGGGTTAGGTACGGCGGCGGTGGTGGTGGTGGGTTAAGTGCGGTGGCGGAGGTGGTGTTAGTGCGTCGGTGGTGGTGGGTGAAGGTGCGGCGGTGGGTGTGGGTTAAGTGCGTCGGTGGTCTCTGTCTCCGGCCATGATAGCCGTCCAATTCACCATCAAAGCTACCCTATCGACCGGCAAGGGTTTGATTTCGTTATCAGAATCTACGTTTTCTTTTTTGCTTTCTCATATTTGTTTATCTCTCCGATTTCTCTGTCTAGAAAGTCTTGGGGTTTTAGATGATAATGATGGTGGTGGGGGTTTGGTGATGACGATCATAGGGAAACATTGGGGGATTTTTTTGGTTGCCGGATTTGGCCTTTGTTGGAAAATAAATGAAACCTATATGATACGCATATCTTTGGCTAACCTAATTAGGCAAATATATTATGAGGATATATTGATATATATAATAACTTTCAAAGTTCAGTACTTTCTGGTCATCTCGTTCAAACTTATCATTAAGCTTTGAATTTGAATTTTTTATCTTCATTCTAACGAACTCACACATCAGTAGGAGATCTGATCATAGGGAAACATGGTGGGGATTTTTTTGGTTGCCGGATTTGGTGGTCAGCGGTGGTGGTGGTGGTGGGTGGTGGGGGTTGAATGAATCTACTGAAATGGTGTTTGGATATATTGTATATAAAACTATAAATATATATTAAGTTTTTTATTTTGTTTTGTTTTATTTAATAAATATTTTTAAATAAATTTATAAAAATACTAAAATACCCTTATGTAATCTGATTTAACCAAAAAATCTAACTGGGTTTGGTCGAAAGGACATAACTTGCAAGATTTTGGAAAGGTTAAGGACACCGCCGGTAAACTTTTGGAAAAAAGGACAGCGCCTGCAATTTGATATAAACATAAAGGAGAAAACTTGTAATTTACTCTTAGTACTAATGTTGGAAAAAGTATGTTTTTGTCTTCCTTTTTGTATTTTCAGGATTAAATGAGCTCAAATGAACAAAAGAAGCAAAAATGCAGCCAAATCTAACAAGAATACAAGAAAAGGAATAAACGTGGCATGCCCGACCCCCCGACAGCATCTTCCCAAGCAAAAACAAGAGAACAGAAGGCTGAACATGCCACGTGCTCAATGAGCACGGGGGCGTGCCCAAGTGTCTACAGAAAAGACAAAGTTGTAGAAGCTTCTATCACCCACCACGGGGGCGTGTCCAGCGGACACGGGGCCATGGTCAACTCTAAGATCGCAGAATCTAGGAAAATCTTGATAGTACAGATACGCTTCTGCACACGGTGTCGTGCCCAGCGGACACGGGGGCGTGGTCAACTAATGCAGACAAACTGCAATTAATGAAGAAAGAGAAGATGGGTGGACACGGGGCCGTGCCCAATGGACACGGGGCCGTGTCCGGCTTCTGTGCAGGCTATAAATAGGGGTGCTTGGCTCATTTGCAAACCATCCCTTGGCAAACCACCTCTATCACACTTCACCCACCCACCCACCACCATCATCCATCATAGAGTGTGTGAGTAGTCTCGGGATCCAAGATTGATCGTAAGAGTTCTTGACAATCAAAGGCCATGTTTGCCTAAGTCTCTTACATCACTTGGTGAAGACAAGTGTTTAGTGTAATACTTTTTATTTTTAATCTTTTCGCACTTTTTATTTGGTTATGTATTAATGACTTTAATAACTAGTTTCTTATGTTGAAGGTGAATCTTCCTTATCATTTGTCCGTGGTGTCTTGACATTATTTTACTGTCTATATAAAATAAAAGATTTTCACCATTCATATCTCCACAGTCTATATGGAGATATGCTAGCTACCTGGTCGGGGGTTAAGGGAATGGTTTGGTAAGAGTCTTGCCTTGTTCAGTGTATAGATCCTGCAAGGACCTGGGTCAAGCTTAGTAGGTCCTCCTTCAATACCCACTGGTATTGGATGGCGGGGGTTCGAATTTCTTGATCCCCTCATATGTAAACTACTATTAAAACATTAACCCGGCTATTTAGGATTGTATCCTTGCTGACTCAAACTACTTATCCGAGGGTAACGTCACCTTTAAAAGAGGGGCCTACCACATTACGCATTAATAACTTAATTAATTATCTTTCAATAATCTAACCCTTTGGGATTGTATCCTTGCTGACTCAAACTACTGGGTTAAGGGTAACATCACCTTCAAAAGAGGGGCCTACTACTATAACTAAGATAATCTCTTAAAAAGTGCAAAAGTGCGGAAATAATTAAAGGTTACGCTAAAGGCGAGTCGGATCCAAGTGATTCATCTTGTCTATCTATTCTATTTTTATTTTTAGCATTTTTAGTTTTTATTTTCATGTTTAAACCTTTTTCCTAAATTTTGATTTGATTAGACGTTGAGGATAAACTGGTACTAAAAGCTCTTGTGTCCTTGGACGATCTCGGTATCTTACCAACACTATAATGCGCTCACGATGGGTGCACTTGCCCATATGTGTGTTTAGTGTTAGTAAAATATCGTGTTTTATAAATTTAAAACTTGACTAAAGTGTAAAAAGGGCTAAAAATATACATAAAATATATAACCACCACACACGCATCCAGTTTTTTGCGCCGTTGCCGGGGACACAAGGATTTTAAGAAAGTTAGGAATCAACGGCCAAATCGTTTTTTCTTTTTTTTCTGTTTTTTTAGGATTTTAATAAATTTTCCAGCTTCTGTAGAACTCAGCACGGGCCGTGCCCGCTGAACACGCCCCGGGCCCGCTGAACACGCCCCGTGCCCAATCTTTGGTACTGGCAATCCTGTTTTAAGTCAGACAGTAGCTGAACACGGGGCCGTGCCCACTCAACACGCCCCGTGCCCAAGTTTCAGTTACTGAAAACAGAACTGTAAGATCCCGACAGTTGGTAATTTCTGACACAAACATGAGTGATACTGGTTTTTTTTTACTATCGGCCCCCTTATGGTACGTGGTGTCAAATATGTGGTGGTCCCCATAAAGATTTAGAATGTTATTTTCTAAAGAGTAAACTGCAATTTTACCCCCTGAGGTTAGGGGTCATTGGCATGTCTACCCCCCTAAGGAAATAATTGCATTTTTACCCCCCACTGTTCACTGTTATGTTGCAACCTTACCCCCTGACCATTTCAACGTTAGAGTGACCGTTAGTTTGTATGGAAATGTCGAAATTGCCCTTCTTCTTCTCCAATAAAAGGTTGAACCCTGCCCTAATCGCAATTCATCTTCAATCGACCCCCCAATTCAAGCTTCCCCATCCCTCAATTCACTGCCCTGAACATGTCTTCATCTTCGTCCTCTGTGCTTCGATTCAAGGGCAAAACTAAAGATTCAGACATCATATGTCCTTGTGGTGCGAAAACAGTGGTGAAACAATCAGAATCGACAGCTAATCCTGGTCGATGGTATCTTCGATGTGTAAGTTTGTTATGTTTTATGCTTTTTGAAAATGAACTGTGTTTGAAACTCTTGCTTTTGATGTCCGATAATAGGTTGGAGGATGTGGATTCCTCAAATGGGCTGACAAAGGTGAAGAACAGGGATGTCCGGTTTATCGAGAGGTAATGCCTGGTTTAATTCAAAGCATTAAAGATAAGGATGAGTTGGCTAAGTGCAAAGAACAGTTGGCTCGGTACAAGAATGGAGATGTGTTCAAACTGAAGATGTACTTTGTGATTACTTGGGTCTTGATTGTTCTTGTTTTTTTGGTTAAGTAGTTTAATGTGGAGAAATTAGATTTGGTTGTGTATTTTGACTGCGTGTAATTATACTTTGTTTATGCAATGGTCCTTGTTCAAGTTCTTATATGTATGTTTTTGTAGTCTGGTTGTAATTCTGTAGGTATGGCGAATGATAAAGTTGAGAATGATAAAGATGTTGGTAAGGATGAAGACGTCGTTGCAGCCGAAGAACCAGACACTTATGTCTACTTTGAGGATCAAGAGTCTGAGATACTCAGACCTTACATGGAGCAAGAAAGTGATTATGAAAAGATATTCGGAGATCCGACAAAGGATTATGACCCTGAAGTGCTGGAACATGCATGGGATTTCACATATTGGGATGAAGAGGATGATTGGTACTTTGACCCATATGAGGGGGAGCATGGTTCTGATTCGGATTGGTCTTGTTTGGATGATTGTCACTGGAAATAGGCTAGATTTGTTTGGTCGAAATAGGCTAGATTTGTTTGGTTGAAAGTTTGTATTTTGGACCTCTTATTTGTACTAAATGTTACAATGTAATCGAATCACTTTCCGCCAAAATTCTGTTTGAACACATTACCTTAGCATAAAGCAGCCATGACTACAAACCAAACCAAACAATGTCTTGAACAAACATAAAGCAGCCATGACTACAAACCAAACCAAACCAAACATAAAGCAGCCGTATTGATGTCTTGAACAAACATAAAGCAGCCATGACTACAAACCAAACCAAACATAAAGCAGTCGTATTGTGTTGAACAATCATTGACAAACCAAACATAAAGGTACAAACCAAACATATGTCTTGAACAAAGTTGACAAACCTAACATTGTCTTGAACAAACAAACAAATAAACATAGTACAAAGTTACAAACCAAACATTATCTTGAACGAAGTTGACAAACAAACAAACATAGTCTAAACTAACAAACCATCCATCAGTCATCAAGATTGTAAACTGGTGCACCTTGAGTGGCAGTGTGTGATTCCTGTGAAGCAGTGGATTGTTCACCCCCTTGTCCTTTGCAGCTCCTGACATTGTGACCCATGTTCCCACATTTACCACACTTGATGCTGGTTCCCTTTCTGGTCATTTTACCTCCTTTGTCGAACTCCTTCTCAATCTCTTTTTCACCATATGCTTTCTTTCTTTTCTTCTTTGGCCTTCCAACTTGTGTATGATGCTTTGGTGGGATGAGTGTTGTTGGACACTCTGAAGGAGTCCACATCTCCGGCCCGTTGATTGGCTCTATGACATTGCCAAATACTTTCTTCCATGTTGACAGGCAATACACTTTATCCACCCACTCTTCTGGTATGACAGCATTAATGTTATTCCTTGCCATATCCCATATGGCTGTAACTGCATGTTTGCAAGGCATCCTTGTCAAATCCCACTTCCTGCATGCACAAGTTTTATGTTTAACATTCAAAACACACTGTGATCTCGGACCTGTTACTTGATACTTGTCTGAATTAACCATTAAAACAGACATTTCAGCAGCCCGTTTCTTGATCTCATCGAAGACCTCAGTGGCATGAGGTGTCAGTGGGCCCATACACTTTGCTTGCAATTTCTTGACATTCACTATCCTCTTGGTCATGTACTCCCGAATGAATTCTAGGCATGTGCTAATCGGCTTGTCCCTTGCTCCTACGATTTTTCTGTTAAAAACCTCACATATGTTGTTCAGCAACATATCACATTTAGCTCTTCCAGAAAAATAAGCTCTTGACCAAGCGGTGTATGGGATCTCATTCAGCCAGTCATACATAGCTCGTTTTGTTGTCTTAATTTCTTCCATAGCTTTGTTAAAGTATGGAATAGATGTCTTTCTTCCGGCTGACCAAAGCAAATTCTTGTAAAGATCTCCACGCCACTTGGATTTCATGTTCTCATGGATGTGCCTCAAACAAAATTTGTGCTCACTATTAGGAAAAACAGCTAGCATAGCCGGAATCAGACCCTGTGATACAAAATGCAATTAATGACAATAATTTGCAACCAATTTTTTTTTCAACGTATTAATTAACACTTAAGAACTTATTACCTTTTGTCTGTCACTGATGAAGGTGAAACAAGAGTCAGCCGTACACCCTAGGTCATCTCTCAATAGTTGCAAAAACCATTTCCAGCTTTGTGTTGTTTCTGCCTCAACAAGGGCATAACAAACTGGATATATGCTATTGTTCCCATCAATACCAACAGCACTCAAGATCTGTCTAGGAAATGGACCTTTCATGAAACAACCATCCACACCCAGTAATGGTCTTCCAATCATCTTAAATCCTCTCATCATAGAGGCAAAACAAAAATAAACCCTACGAAACTGCCTTGTAGGACTAGCTGAGTTCCCACATGGCTCCACATCAATTTTAATTGTACTACCTGGATTGGCTTTTAGAAGTTCATCATAGTATGACCTTAGCAGACCATACTGTTCTTGGTAATCACCATAGATCTTCGTAGTTGCTATCCTCTTGGCTCTGAAGACCTTATGTAGTGATACTTCTAGTTGATGCTTCCGAAGCAGTTGACTTTGGATTGCTTGAATTGGCATGTCTGGATTGCTTTCAATCATCGGTTGGATCTCTTTGGCAATCGAACTCATTGTGTCAAAGAAACGGTCCTTGTTGTCAAACAATTGTGTTGATTGTGAATGGTCTTCACACACCACTTATCCTTGTCTGTGTTCCTTGAGATGTGAACTGCCCAAGGACAAGTGGGCTTGTTATGCCTTTTAAGGTGCTTGTATTTTTGCCCTACTTTGGTGCATTTACTATTTTGCCCCTCTTCTCCCTTTTTTTACAGGGCCAAGTAGTGGTGGATTGCTTCCAAAACATACTTCCCTATACCTTAACAATTCATTTTTTAGAATAAACACATCCCTCCTTGCCTTAAGAGCATAATTTTTCACCATCTGATTCATCTTTTCCTTGTTATCAATAAGCTGACCAACAAAGAATGGCAGATCATTTGGACCTTTTGAAGCACTCTTGTTTCTCCTCCTTATCTTCCTAGCAACCTTATCTCTAAGGCTTGAATTGTCATCAGACCCACTTTCAAAAACCTCCAGCTCAACAAGCTCATGACCTTCTTCGCTTCTGTGATCATCATGATCCCCATCACTTGAACCATCCAATTCTTCCCTAGTAAAATCAACATTAGCCCTGAACCTCTGCATATCCACCTCTATTTCATAAACCAAATTATCTTCCTCAACATACTCATAATCAGGATCACTTCCGTCACTCTCTTCCTCATCTTCATTCATACTATGATTCTGATTATTTAATGTAAACGATGCTGGAACAATTGCTTTACATGCCCCCACAGGACCTTCACTTGTATTTTCCAATATTGTTGACCTCCGGTGTTCAACATACATGTCTATCATGTGGACTCCTTGACGCACATGATCAAAGATCGGCTCTAAGTCAACATCACATTTTAATGTCCTAAGACCAAAATCCAACGAACAGTACGGTTCCTTGTAATGAACACAGAAAAACAAACCATCATTGTATCCTAATTTCTTAACCATTTCCTGTAAAACTTCAACATTCAACACTCTAAAATCTACATGATCAATGTAGTTCATCTTCCCACCAAAGTATTTCCTATTTGGGTTTTCTACAAACCTACCTCCATGGTGAAATTTTATGGTAAATTGAGATACGGTTTCTCCTGTAAACAAACATCAACAAGAAATTAACACAGAAAAAGTGAAAATTTTACCTAATTGAGACCCTGTGAGCTTGCATGTCACTTACGGTACATTTCAGCCGGTTCGAAATACTGATCTTCAGCTCATACCTTCCACAATCGAAGACCCATGCTCGTAACAGTGTTCTAATCACCTGTAATTGTTGAAGAATGCCTGATCGCCGGTTCGGAGTTCTTTAATTTTGAAGTAGGTTTAGTTCAGGGTTTCAAAGTGATGAAAAGGGGAATAAATGTGGTTGCAGGTCAACAAGAACGCGAAATTACTTATTTGCCCTTTGACCATTAACAGAAATCGCTAAACTCTAACGTTGAAATGGTCAGGGCGGTAAGGTTGCAACATAACAGTGAAAAGTGGGAGGTAAAAATGCAATTATTTCCTTAGGGGGGTAGACATGCCAATGACCACTAACCTCAGGGGGTAAAATTGCAGTTTACTCTTTTCTAAATTATAAGCCCCACTATATAGACTCATTGTTTTCCTAGCCTTAAGAGGGGCGAAAGTAAAAATAATCCTTATCTCTCCCTCGAATGCTCCCAATCGAACCTTCTAGGAGAAATGTTTCTTGATAAATTATTTCAATTACAAGATTTAATTCTTAATTGGATAAAAGAACTTGAGATAGACTTTATTAATCCATCTCAAGACGATACCCAAGAAGAATTGTTGGGATCACATTTGAATAAAAACAACTTCGTTGTTCCGGATATCACCTCTAACTCTAGCGAAGACTTGAGCGATAGTCGTCCCTGTGTCGATTGTGCCGTGAAGGACTCCCCATCGACTTCGTTCGGTGCATACATAGACCTGAGCGATTCGGCATACACCTTCTTTAACGAGAGCCCGGGAAAGGATTGGACTTGTCCACCTACATTAACGTAGGAATCACCCTCACCGACAACCTCTTGCGTTCTCGTCTTAATATAGAGCAATTAAGGTATCTCAGGCACTTTGGGGTTGTTCCATCCAGTAAGGAACTGCCCGATCCGGATAAGTTCCTTAAAAATAGACGAAACTTCATAAACAGCCTCTAGTGTAACACCCTTATTATTATTTAACGGTTTTCGTATAGTTTATGAAGATAAACGGGTAATTATGATTTCAAATACATTGAAATTACAGGTTCATTAAACCTTTTACAAAATTAAAACTACACAGCATAACATGTGTGAGTTCGTCATTTAACATAACAACGATACATAGTGCGGAAGCTTATTTCTTAATCGTGTTCGGTTCTTCATTGTGCTTGATCGTCCTCCGGTGCCATAATTATACCTGAAACTCATAAAACATGAGTTGGATTAGTCATACGTAACTTAGAACGTATTTAAACGAGTTCGGGAAGCGAAACTGATTAAAATAAAATTTTTTCGCCAAAACAGGATTCCGTCGCGTGTCGCGGCGGCGCCATGTTGCTCCCTCGAGTGGCGCGGGGGAGACCAGTTTCCAGCAGGTCTGGAGCTGGGTCCTGCATTTTTCAGCAACACCGGTTTTTACGGAAACTGCCATAACTTCTTCGTTATTGATCCGTTTTACGCGATTCTTTTTCCTACGCGTCCGTAATTTAATTCTCCATCATATGGAGTTAAAATCCAACATCCAACATAATAATTTTTTTTGACTTCTAAGCCTGCGACTCATTACCTTTTTACCGAATTTTAACCCGTTTATGCATTTTATCAAACAAACGTATATGTTTGATCCTTATTTCACGTACACTTCTTCAAATTAATGTTATCTACCATTTAGGGTTCTAATCACAGGTTTATTACACAATTTAAACCCGTTTACGCTCGTATGCTTATTTTTACCCGTTAAGTGTATTTACGCACTTTGAAGCTTGAAATCGCTTTCATTCATTTCTAGTATCTTATTCCTACATTTCTTATCAAGTAATCTTCCACCACAACTATATGTGCGTTGGATTTAATGTGGATATCTATATGTTCCGAGTTTTACTCCTCGGATTATTATTTTACGGCAAAACTCAAATAGAGCCATTTGACTAACTTATTACATCTTTCAACTTCTATACTTATTCTAAGTATTTATCTAATCATGAAATTCGTTTCCAAGCAACCTTTAAGGGTTGTTTATTCAATTTAGCCTACAAGGGCGTTTTGGTCGATTTTGGTCCTTCTTTTACGACGAAGGACTTTTAAATGCTTGTTTGACTTAAAATCCGACCCTTTTAACTATGATTTTGTTTAGAAACCATTATGTTTCTAAAACACCATGTTTATGACTCAAATTATTCGGTTTACCTAAAAGATAACCGAATATTCATTTTGACCTTGTCTAACACTTATAGAATCTCGAGTTCTAAACAATGAGCTGAATCATTATAAATACCTGACTCGGATCATTATATTGACCATTTTTTAATACCTTGCTTTAATACTCGCTACTTAATAGCGCTACAAGTTATCCTTCCGTATTTACTCCTGTGAACACACAACTCGACAATATTCATTAGTCGATATTTTCACCATTCGACCCGTTTGGTCTAAGTGACCGTTTATCTTTGCGAGATGTTATTTATCTTTGCGAGATGTTATTTAGTACCATCTCGTCTACAAGACTCGCTTCGGTTTATACCGTATAGTCTTTTTACTATTAAATCATTTATTGATTCTTTTGACCCATTATAATTTACGCTATAAAGTGTCTTTCACGAGTAACGGTTATTATCAACAAGTGACCAAAATACCGTTTTACCTTTATTATTTGCAATGGTTTACCTTATAAGGTAACCATTAAAAAACTCATTACCATTTAGTCATTGCATGACCAATTAATCGTTTTAGCTCTTTTTAACCATTATACATGGTTTATTACCCTTGTCTTTTGTTCCGAACCGCACATGTCGTGTCGGAACATCATAATCCAAACATGACTTTCTATGATTCATAACCTATAAAACAATTAGGTATTAAATAAAAGGTGTAAGTTTTGACTTACCTCGCATCCTAAATGCGCTTTCCTTCATACTTGACTCGTTTGACCCGCTTCCTTCCCAAGCTTCCATCTAGCTTGTCAAGCGTCAAACTATTATCATAATCCGTAAGACGATTAGATTAGTCATCATTACTTATGACTATTTCATTTTACGGATTTCATGCCGAAACTACTATTCGACCTCATCATTGGTTAGTTTGACTTTTAGAAATCAACTACCTTTAATCATACCATAGGCATACTTAAGTTAAATCATTGTTATGATTAGAATCCGTTTTAACCCATATTTCACGTAATTAGTCAAACTAGCCAATTACGCATGCCTCTCATAAAATCTTCTTTTCAATATTCATTCGGGCATTTTATCAAACATCTTGTAGGCGCGATTTTGTACACATATTTTATCTAATTATGGTCATCACTTTAACCAAGTTTTAGTATCAAAATCATGCCTCTATGACTAGTGTACATGAACTACACCTAGAACTAGCATCACTACTTCAATGTTCATCCATTTAACACCTTAATTCAAGTGTTCATCATATTTCTACAAAACCCATTTAACAAATAAATGGATGGTTATGAACTTCATATCTTTGAACACTAATTCAACAAATTATTGACTAGGGTTTGCTCCTAGACATGATTTCATCCTAATTTCATCCAAACTTCAATCATGCAAGCCAAATTTTCGATTTCATATGTTCACCAAGAATTCAAGATGGAACTAAATAATGAAATTTGGCATACCTTATGATCCCTTCATCGAGGTGATCACGAATTCGTGCTTGGATTTCGATTTGGGTTGGATTTACCCCTTCAATTTGTTGATTTAATGCTTGTTAGGGTTTGAGCTTGAGAGCCCTTCTTGGCTCCTGTGTTTTGTACGACCAGAACACACACAAAGGTGTATGTTTTGGTGTTTTTAGTTTTAATTAATAAAAACCCATTTTCTCATTTTAACCATTTTAGTCCCTCAACTTTACCCAGGTTTATAAAGGTTACTACATCAAGTTCCCTCATTATTTTTAAAACACTAGACTAACTAGGTTGATATTCCTAGTTATTTTGTGGGTTCCGGGGGTTATAACCCGTTTTATTTTAAGTCCCGTTAACTCAGGCTCTTATAAACTTAATTCCTTAAAACTTTGATTCGTTTGTATTTAATATTAGGATTTCTTATTTAAATCCAAATATTTACCGGGTTATTTTTACTACTAACGGTACGTTACCCGTCTTTTAGTATTAACGGAGTTTGATTACCAAACCCGTTTTCGGGGTGTTACATCTAGACACGTGGCCATGTCCAGGTCAGCACGCCCCCGTGTCCACCAAAAGATTCCCGTCTGACTTTTTGTCAGAATACGAGCAAAATGTGTCAAGATCTTGCCTGCACACGGGGCCGTGTGCAGCATGCTGTCGTTTTCTATAAATGCAACCAAGATTCCTGCACATTTGGACCACTCCAAAAGACAGAGATTTTTGTGGATCTTCACACATACCATCCTAGGTATATTCTAAAGAAGGTTCCCAACAACCATCTTGTCTTTTCTACTTTTGTCTATTGCCTTCTTCTTCATTTTCACCTCAAAACACCTCCATTAAAGCTTGAAATCAACATGGTTCCAAGCTTTATTGTGATGTTTGTTGGATTTTCATTTAAGGAATCTTGTTAAAAATAAGTTCTACAACATTCTTTTAAGTTATTTGTGCTTAGAAATGTTTTAACAAACAGAAAAATAATTTAAAACTCTAAGATTCCTTGTTTAAAAAATCTGCAGACAGGTGAACACGGGGCCGTGCTCAATGAGAACGGGATCGTGTCTGAGGTTACTGTTTCAAGAAAATGAACTCTTTTCAGTTTGTTTTCATAGAATCTCGAGCCAAAACAGTGGAACTTCGTCAGCGCATTCCAGAAACAGTCGAAGAGAACGGAGGTCCTCAATCGAAGCAACTCTCATACGCTACGTGATGGCATTACGAGAAGCTCTTGATGAGATGACATCGGTAGAGGAGGTCCTCATAGACCGGATAAATTATCTTACGGTGGGGTTAGAAAACAGTTTTCAAGAAATCAACCTCTTGCACCAAAGGTTGAACATTCTTGTGACACCTCCCATGGAGCCAATCCTCCCTCAAGAGGATTGGAACCTAGCACTTGAAGTCAATAATCCCACCGGGTGGGATGACATCCCTGCGGAACCTCCTTTTGATGATTTGCAAGAAGTCCCGGTGGAGGTTGCACCCCCTCAAACTGTTGGTGCATGCATTTGTCGACTTCGTCTTGTATCGAGTCTTAAACTATATTGTGTAGTTCAGGGCACGTATATCGAGAAAATAGGATAGTTTAGAGTGTTAAATGCTGATTTCGCTCCTAGAAGCTAATTCCGCCCAAAATGTCATCGAGACACTTTCGAGCGGAATCACAACATGTTAATTCCGCTCCTAGTGTCATTGTGTAATTACGAGCGAAATCAGGGCAATCAAGACGTCTATATATAGTGTCACTATGAGCGAAATCAGTATCCAGTCCTTGTAATCCATACCGAAGTGCTGCCAGTGTGAAGTTTGATTGTAAACAACGTCAGATCAATACAATCAGTAGTTAAAGTGAAGAATTAGCTGTTTCTATGTCAGTTACTTGTTTTCCGCACCTGTAACTGATCAAAACTCCTCTGAACGACTCATTCGGGTCACGACACGATCCTACAAGTGGTATCAGAGCTCAGGAGGAGGAGTTCTGCAGAGATTAGCTGGATTTCATCGAAACTTCTTACTTCTACACCTTCTTTCTTCATCAGAACGAGATTTAACGGTCAAAACCAGTTCAAATTTTCACAGACTGTTTAACATTGGACATAGACAAACCCTTAAAAGTTTCAAGTTAAAATACAGACTAAAATTGGACAAAATGGATCTCCGAACTGATTTCGCCCGAACGGTTTATGTCTGATTTCGCTCCAAAATTGGTTGTGATTTCTCTCCTGGCTGCCAAACACTTGATTCCGTTCCAAAATTGTGTTCCGCTCCAGGGTACTGGTTCTAAAATATTCCGCTCCAAAATTCTTGGTTGATTCCGCTCCAAGATACCATTTCTGATTCCGCTCCAAGAGACCATTTCTGATTCCGCTCCAAGAGACTATTTCTGATTTTGCTCGTGTGAACATCTGATTTCGCTCCAGAGTTCCATATTGTTGATTTCGCTCCAAACTTCATTTTGGTGATTTCGCTCTAGAGTGTGTTGTTTGCTATTCCGCTCGAAAGTAACTGTTTTTCAAACATGAGATACGTCATCATGAGTGAAGAATTCTACAACGCGTTCGCTTCATCTTTGACTACTCTGGCTTCTATTGCTCATAATATGAATTTGGAAAACGAGACCGAAACATTACAAAATCCCCCGAAACTAATGAGTATTGAATAATATTACGGGTGGAAAGACAGATTCAAAAACTGGGTCCAGGTAAATCATCTTAGGTCATGGGAGTGTATTCTGAAGAAATATGTTTTACCTCGTACTGATTTGCAATTTGTGAAAACAATTTTTGAGTTTAGTGATCAAGAACGAGATATGTATCGTGCTGAAAAGATGATGATTAGTTTATTACAGCAGGCAATCAAAGAAGACATTTTTATTCTGCTTCAGCATGATAAAACTTCAAAGTCAATCTGGGATGCTCTACGTGTTAAATTTGAGGGAAGTGAAAACATGATTAAGAGCAAGAAGGCGTTGCTCAAGAAAGAGTTTGATCTGTTTAGTAGTTTACCGGGAGAAGACACGAGGAAGCTGATTGAATGTTACTGCCATTTAGTGCGATCTATGTCGATGATTGGTATAACCAAAGATCCTGATGAGTGGGTAGACAAGTTAGCAGACGCTTTACCGCAAAAAGAGTGGGGAACATATTTGATGATCTTGAAGAATACAGGTGTTTATGATGGATTGACGATTTCTCAGTTCATTGAGAAAATTGAAAGTCAGGATTTGGAACAGCAAAAGATTGCGAGGATGAATAGTTCGAGTGGTCAACAGGATGTAAAAATGTACTACAAAGGTAGTGTTCCAGAAATTGAAAGAAGCCCAAAGATACAAACTGCATTTAGTGCGGGAGATTCTACTGAAAATGTTGATCAGTAGTGGTTTTTCTTTATACCCGAGTGTTAATCCAAAGGGCACAACTTCAAGTTTCAGTGCTCAAAATACAAAAAGTGGAAGTGGTTATGTGATACAATGCAATATTGCCTTGAATCTTCCAGATGGTCAAAGTTTTTCTGAAAAGGTTGCGAAAGATCACATGGCTTTACTTGGTTCTGTGCTACTATCATATGAAGGTTTGGTTGCTGCTCGTATCGGAAATCCTATGCTCACAAAAGAAGATTACGATCAGATAGAAGCTGAAGAGATGGAGCTAATGGACATCAAATGGTGTCTAGCTAGTGTCCTGAGACGAGCAGAAAAGTTCAAACTGATTACTGGAAGAAATGACTTTCTTGATGCACATGTTTCCACTTTAGGGTTTGATAAATCTAAAGTTACTTGTTTTCAATGCAGGGAGAAAGGTCATTTCAAAAGAGAATGTAAGAATAGAGAAGCTAGTGGAGCTCAGAATCCTTTTGGAAAAGATGATTACTATCGGAAAGCCATTTATCAGCAAGTTGGTCAGCAACAATTGCAAGAACCACAGGTGGCTCATGGTAGAAAAGTGATCGAAGATTCAAAAAGTGCATGTCTGGGAAATCAAAAGAACTTTAACTGGAATTTTCAAGATGTTGAAAAGCTACCTGAAGGTTTTAGCTGGGATATGTTTGTAAATGAAAAAGGAGATTTTAAAGCATTCATTGCTAAAATTTTGAAAGAACCAGTTATGTTTACCACATGGATGAAGTCTATTGGTGAGACTGTGAAGAATGTGAAGGAAGAGTTTGTTGCATCTGAAAAAAGCTCACATAGCTCAGATGAAAGTGCACAAAGTGATGAAAGTTCAGAAAAGGAAGTTGTTTTTTTATCAAACACCAGTTGATTCTGGTTCTTCGGATGACAATTCTGATAAATCAGTAGAGTTTGATCAAACACCAACTGATGACAGTAGTGATGATGAAGAAGAAAGACATATTAATGTTGCTAAAACTCATCTCTCTCCTGAAAGTTTTCATTTTTATTTTGCAGATCGCTTGGAGAAACTGAAGGAGAAACAGGCTGTAAAAGAACAAAAAGAAATAAAGTCTGAAAGTGTTGTTGAGGAGATTGTTGATACTGAGCAGGTAGGTGAAGCAGAAAAGGTGACTGAAGCTGAGAAAGTTGTTGAAATTGAAAAGATCATAGAAGTAGAAAAGATTGTGGAAGTCATCAAGCCTTGCTCAAAGTGTCTTGAACCTTGCAAGGAATGTGCAGCTAAAGATGAGAAGCTGACAGAGTTTGAGAAGATGAAGGAACAATTACTGTTCAATCTTAACTATGTAAAGGAATCATACGATGTATTGAACAGAACAGTAACTGGTCTTCAAAAGACAAACTCTGAAAGAGAATGCTTTGACGATGATGAATGCAACATTGATGACGAAGCAGAAAGCTATTAACTTTTACATCGAAGAAAGTGCAAAGTGGAAGCTAGAGTTGGAAACTGAAAAGATTGAAAATGAGAGAATCAGACGATTATTGCAGAGTTATTCTAGTTCTGATTATCTTATTGATAGAATTTATCCGACTGTTGCAGGTATGGAAGCTTTTCAAAATGAGAAGCCAAAGAAGAAGGATACTGGTAAGAAACCGACTGCTAGCTATAACAAGTGTCCGCCTCCGATCTGGGAAGGTTATTCTCCCAGGAAACCAAATGAGGAGCAAGTCGAAAAAGCAGTCAATATAAAGTTAAAAACCGATACAACTGATGATTTACTAGAAAACATTGACGTTACTTTCACATCGTCTGACACTGATCATGAGTCTAAGTTAATTAAAAAGGTGGTCGATCAGGTGTTGGATACAGATGAGGAGTCTGAGTCAAAGTCTGAGTCTGGAGGTTCAAGTTCGTCAGTCAACAGTCCAAAATCGTCGGTTAAATGGGCATACAGTAAAGAATTTTTGTTATCAAAATTGAATTTGAATGATGAAACATTTGAAGTAGCATATACTTTAAATGATTTGGACAAATTATATTCTGACAAAGAGTTTCCAATAAGAAGTGTTAGATTTGAAATGATCAAAAAGGTTTTCAAAATGACAGAAATTAAGATTTCTGAAATAAAAGATTTAAATCTTACTGGAAAACCTAAAAAATACACTTCAAGAGTTCAACAACGATTAAACAAGAAAAAAGGTTACAATTCTGGTTCTGGTTTTCAAAAGAAACCAAACCATAATGGTAGCTACAAAAAGAAAGGTTTAGGTTTTATTCCACTAGAAAATTATAAAAATGAGAAAAATTCTAAAACAAAAACAGAATTTGTTTCAGGTGGAAGTGCTGAGGAGGAACAGAAGAAACCTTTCTGGAAACATTCAAACCAGGAGTTTCTTACTGAGAAGAAAAGGAATGGAACTGGAGTGTTTCATCCAAAAGAGACTCGAACCTGTTTCAAATGCAATGAAGTTGGTCACATTGCATGGAACTGTTCGAAAAATGCTAAGACTAAACAGGGAGTTTCTGAAAAACTGAAAGAAATAGTTGTTGATGTTGAACCACCAACTGAAAACTTCAAAATTTTTGAAAATTCGATTTATGAAGTTGGTGAGTGTTCGAAGAAAAATCTTTACAAAAAGAAAGCCAAGGACAACCAAGTGTGGGTTGTTAAGAAAGGTGATGTAAAAATTGGCGATGAATCTGGTTCCACAAAATCAGAAGAGCCACAAGGTGAGGTAAAAGAGGTAAAGTGATGTGTGTAAAATGCAACATATAAATTACATCAAATCAGGCATAAAACTAACCCTTTTTAAGTACTAATATTGGAAAAAGAGTGTTTTTGTCTTCCTTTTGTATTTTCAGGATTAAATGAGCTCAAAAACGCAAAAGAAGCAAAAAGACAGCTAAATCCAACATAAATACAAGGAAAGGAACATTAGTGGACTGCCCGAACCCTCAACGGCACCTTCCAAAGCAAAATGGAGAAGGCAGAAGTCTGAACACTCCCCGTGCTCAGCCAGCACGGGGGCGTGCCCAAGAAGCAGCAGAAAAGACAAACCTATAGAAGCTTCTATTGCCCATCACGGGGCCGTGCTCAGCGGACACGGGGGCGTGTCGAAAGTACAGCAGGCGCATTTATTGTAATTGCGAATTACAATTAATGAGGAGAGAGAGTGTCAGACAGACACGGGGCCGTGTCCAGTGGACACGGGGCCGTGTCCAGCTCTCTGTTCAGCCTATAAATAGGAGTGCTTGGATTCATTTCATCTCATCCCTTGGCACACCACCTCTCTCACACTTCATCCACCACCCACCACCATCACAACACCATCATCCATTGTCCATCGTAGAGTGTGTGAGTCGTCTCGGGATCAAAGATTGATCGTAAGAGTTCTTGACAATCAAGGCCATGTTTGCCTAAGTCTCTTACATCACTTGGTGAAGACAAAGTGTCTAGTATAATACTTTTTATTTCTAATCTTTTGCACTTTTTATTTGGTTTTGTATTAATGACTTTAATAACTAGTTACTTATGTTGAAGGTGATCTTTCCTTATCGTTTGTCCGTGGTGTCTTGGCATTATTTTACTGTCTATATAAAATAAAGGATTTTCACCATTCATATCTCCACGGTCTATATGGAGGTATGTTGGCTACCTGGTCGGGGGTTAAGGGAATGGTTTGGTAAAGGTCTTGCCATTGTTCAGCGTTTAGAGGTCCTGCAATGGACCTGGGTCAAATTTAGTAGGACCTCCTTCAATGCTTCACGGTATTGGATGGCGGGGGTCCAAACTCTTTGATCCCCTCATAAGTTAACTACTATTAATACTATAACCCGGCTATTTAGGACTGTATCCCTGCTGACTCAGACTACTTAGCCGAGGGTAACGTCACCGCCAAAAGCGGGGCCTACCACAATACTGCATTAATAACTTAATTCATTATCTTCCAATAATCCACCCTTTTAGGATTGTATCCTTGCTGACTCAAACTACTGGGGTGAGGGTAACGTCACCTTCAAAAGAGGGGCCTACTACAATAACTAAGATAATCTCTTAATTATGTGCAAAAGTGCGGAAATAATCAAAGGTTATACTAGATACGAGTCGGAACCAAGTGATTCATCTTGTCTATCTGTTTTTTCTTTTATTTTTATTTTTCAGCATTTTAGTTAGTTTTTATTTTTCTTAGTTTAAAACATTTTTTCTAAACTTTTATTTTGATTAGACGTTGAGGATAAACCGGTACTAAAAGCTCTTGTGTCCTTGGACGACCTCGGTATCTTACCAACGCTATACTACACTCAACGATGGGTGCACTTGCCCATATGTGTGTTTAGTGTTAGTGAAATATCGTGTTTTATAAATTTAAAACTTGGCTAAAATAAGTGTTAAAAAGGGCTTAAAATATACACCTAATATAAGTAACACTTCACACGCATCATAAAGTCTGTATCTTCAGTGAATGATGATGAATTTCCATCACTGAAGTTTGAAAAGATTAAACAGAAAGTTGGTCAGGTTGAGATCTCAAATCAATTCTTTGCAAATCAAAAGGAATTTGATGTTGGGAAAACATTTAATGGAAGTGTTAAGAAAATTTTTGGAAAAATGCTTGATGGGAAAGTAAGAGGGGTTAAAGATTTTTATGCAACTAAAAAGGCAACTTATAACCCTACTGAGCAAGAATTGAAAACACTCAAGTCTGAAAAGACTTGGGTGGAAATTCTCTTTCCTTGAACATCTGAATTGCCGGAGATCCCAAGTTTGTAATCGTGGATCAGGAATCGGCATCTTTCTTAGTAATTGTTTGTGTGATTGAATCTTATAATAGTTGACTTTTTACAAGAAAAGTGTGAATTGTCATAGCTTCCAGGTTGGTAAGTGTGAAGCAGGAATCGGCATCTTTATTGGTAAAATGATTTTGTGTAGATGTGTTATTCCTACAACTGGTAAAAAGGTTTTCACTTACAAGTGGTAAATCAATGACATTAAGTTGTACTTGTTTTTCTTACAAATGATTAATCAAGGTCATTAGGTTGAACTTGATTGGATCAAACTTACAAGTGGTATTTTGAAAGACAATGGGATGAACCATACCCCGAACCTACAAGTGGTAAAACCAACAAAACTTATTTTCTGGAAAAATCATTTTGGTTAAAACAAACTTAAGTGTTTTGAAATCATAATGAGAAAATAGTTTTGTGTAAAGGGGAGTTTCAGATTGCTTGTGCCTAGTGGATGGCGATTTGAAGCGATTCGATATCGGTTGTCAAGTTTTTTTGTACAGTTTATTTTCAAATTTCCTGAAATGAGTTTGCATTTTAGGGGGAGTAGAAAATTTCAGAAAATCCAAAAACATTAGAAAATTTGAAAATCCAAAAACATGATAAAATTCAAAATGAGTTTTTGTGTCAAAGAAGAGGAAATGATAGTACATCAGTAGACAGTCACAGTATGCTAAAGATATGTAATGTTTAAATAGCGTTAAACGGTCTCACTGATGATATGGCGATAGGTTTTTACACATTTAGTAAGCTTTTTCAGGATATAAACTTAAATTCAAACTTGCTTATTTCGTGGGGAACACTACTTGGATATATAGGTAACCCCTGAAATCTCGTTTGAAAGGTCCCTCTTTCTGAGATACTAGGTCTTTATGCTCAGTGATATATGGGGTATTATCCCAGGACTTCTGATTTTGCGGAAGCAATGGCCTAGTCCCCGGAGAATACTTTCCGCTTGCTTGAAACATAGCGCCACCCTCAGCAAATTGATGAAACAATAAAATTGATAGTCATTGCTGTTGTAAACAAAAAGATCCTCTAAAGGGGACACACAAAAAGTCGAGCCGTCATCTCTCTGCTGAACGGAAGTTCTGACCTGAGCTCTCACGGTTTCGTACTATAATTTATTCCCTTACAGATATCATCTGTGGTATACTCACCTGTAAGACTGAATATTGGAATCTGGATACGGGAGTATATTCAAGAGGTGGGACACATGAATGAGTTTAAGTCCTTAAAACATCTAACTCATATCCTGAATTAGTTGAAGTTTGTGTGAAAATTTAAGTGGATCAGTATATCGGCAATCTAAGTGAATTGTTTAATTCTTAATGTGTAACTAAGCTCAACGGTACTTGTGATTTGTCAAAAACTGATATGATCCTCTTGCACGAACTCACAAAAATATTGTCTGTAAATATTATTTTACTGCATTTCTTTACATTCAAAAATCCAAAAAGATTTTCAGTGTGTTTTAGCATAAATTTTTGAAAAATTCAAAAAGATTTTCGACAACTGATGTTGAAGAGCTGATTGTCAAAATTCCAAGTGCTAAGCATGATGACATGTTTGTGAAAAGAAGTATGTGTTTGAAAATCAAATGTGTTTTGATCAAATTTTAAAATGGTTCATCAAGAATATTGAGTTATTTTTGAGGGAGAGTCAGTGTTAGTGCATACATTGAATTGTTAAATTTAGAAAATTTACTTTGAGGTAGAGATTGTGCAGGATTATGAAAGAGCTGGATTTATCAATCCTAAGAATACCTGAGTTGGATAAAAGCCAGGTTACGATCTTGGAACAATGATTAAGTTGTGTGATGGAAAGCCAGGTTGCTCGATCCTGAGGATGCTTAAAGAGTCAGATTCCAATACCTGAATATGCTGTGGATAGAACATGAGCCAGGTTTCGATTCTGTGGACAAAGTTTAAACCAGGCAATGATCTGAACCAGTGAAAGCCAGATTACGATCCTGAAGCAGATGATGCTGATGAACTTAAGGAATGCCAGCACATTGTTAGGGGGAGTCTATTAATGCTGAATGAAAGAATGGAGCCCAGAGATTGATCAAGACTGAAGATGCAAAGACATGGCATTGTCAAAGACTCGACACGTGAGACTCGTCAACATCTGAGGGGGAGTCTGTTGGTGCATGCATTTGTCGACTTCGTCTTGTATCGAGTCTTAAACTATATTGTGTAGTTCAGGGCACATATATCGAGAAAATAGGATAGTTTAGAGTGTTAAATGCTGATTTCGCTCCTAGAAGCTAATTCCGCCCGAAATGTCATCGAGACACTTTCGAGTGGAATCACAACATGTTAATTCCGCTCCTAGTGTCATTGTGTAATTACGAGCGGAATCAGGGCAATCAAGACGTCTATATACAGTGTCAATATGAGCGAAATCAGTATCCAGTCCTTGTAATCCATACCGAAGTGCTGCCGGTGTGAAGTTTGATTGTAAACAACGTCAGATCAATACAATCAGTAGTTAAAGTGAAGAATTAGCTATTTCTACGTCAGTTACTTGTTTTCCGCAACTGAAACTGATCAAAACTCCTCTGAACGACTCATTCGGGCCATGACACGATCCTACACAAACTGATGTCAATGAGCCCGCCTTTCTTCTCCCAAGGGAGATAGAAGAATGGCTCGCCGACGTGTGAGGGACCCATATCCGGAGGAAGAAGTTCTTCGAGCCGCATCCAACCGAGAGAATTATCTTTTCAGAAATTTTGCTAATAAAATAAACTTTAGGCTAGAACTTCTTGGTTTAGACATCTTGTGTTTTCTGACCTATTTATATAGAGTTTTAATTTATTAGGATTATTATGTAACTTTCTCTATTGAATGAATGATGGTTTTATTAATTATTTGGTGTTTGGATGATGATGTAATGGGTAAAACACACTTGGGATGGTGAAGGATACCAAGGGAAACTTGAACCAGCACCCCATGCACAAAAAACAGAGCCTCCCGCAAAATTTTCTTCATTATAGCAAGTTCAGCACGGGCCGTGTCCCGCCAACACGGCCCCGTGCTGAACCATCTGCAGAAAATCGCCCAGGTCAGGTAACTAGACACGGGGCGTGTTTGCTGAACACGCCCCCGTGCCCAGGCTTCTGTTTCTTTTTACTAGTTTCTGTTACTGGCAGCCTGAACACGGGGCCGTGCCCGGACACCACGGGCCCGTGTCCAGATGCCCCGTAACATAAAAATTTGTTTTTAAACACAATTTTACACATTCAATCAACCTAAAAACTTATTTTTGGGACACATTGAGGACAATGTGTAATTTAAGTGTGGGGGGGATGCTAAAACCTTGAATCTTGCAAGTCCTAATTACAAGCCTTACACAAAACTCTATTGGAACCGCTAAACACCCCGAATTTTTTTCAAATTTTTTTTTCATTTTTTTTTACTTGTCTTGGTCTAATTTGGGAATTTCAAGTTCTAAAAATGTTTTATCTTTACGAATTTACAACCGATAGCGTCGTGATAAAAAGAACCAACATAAGAAAATTATGAAACGGCATGACAAATCTAGTTAAAATTTGATTATATATACTTGATCACATAAAAACCCATTCGCACAAAAAATGAGTTTTGAGCCTTTATTGAGCATACAATTACACGTCTTTAAACTAAATGCTCATTTTTCGTTTCTTGTGTGAATAGCCGCTTGGTTCTTACGACTCTAGAACTTGCCATGACGATACATTCCCGGTCCTTACCAACTTAAACCCAAGTAAGTAAATGATGGAGGCATTAGAACTAACCCTTTTTATTTCAACACCATTATTCTTCTTTTTTTACCACCTACCCAAAATCCCCCTAGTTAACCCTTTTGAGTCTAAACCTTTTCATTTCTTAACCCAAAACAAACACCGTTTTTACCTACCAAAACCCTTTTTCATTTTAAACCCTTTAGTTTAGTAACAAAGCTCGGTTTTCTTGTGACTTCCTAAAAAAATGAAATAATAATGATGATGAAGCCAAAATAAATAAACAAGCAAGTTTATCAAAAAGAACTTTCTTTGAATAATTGCTTCATAAGTCATAAAAAATAAAAAGTCTTGCGAAAACCGACGCTTTTTACGCCTTTCGCCCTTTTCTACTAACCACTAACCCAACCACCTACCTTTAACCCAAGCCTAACCCTTCCCCCAAAAGTCCTCTTGATATCTACAAAGGTATATAGTTAAAAAGGAAGATGATTGATTGCTTGGCAAGCTTATGGTAGAAGTAAGTTCCATGCCGCTCTTGAGTGTTTTCACAAAAATATATCTTCGGCCAAGTGTTGAGTGATCCCCTGTGAGGTATGTGGACTTGTATATAAATGGAATTTTAAAAAGGCATGTTATGCCCTAATAAGTAATTTATCTTATGTAATGTTTTAAATAAATCATGACGAATAGGATTGTAGATAAAATAAAAATAAAACCTAATAAAGAATCTTGGAAATCCCAACACTCTATGACAAGCTCAAAAACCTTCTCTTCTACCCATTCCATTTGGGAGTGTAAAGCCACATTATAAAGAGTTTTGCTTGAGGACAAGCAAAGATTCAAGTGTGGAGGTATTTGATGTGTGCAAAATGCAACATATAAATTACATCAATGTGGCATAAAACTAACCCTTTTTTAGTACTAATGTTGGAAAAAGTATGTTTTTGTCTTCCTTTTGTATTTTCAGGATTAAATGAGCTCAAATGAATAAAAGAAGCAAAAATGCAGCCAAATCTAACAAGAATACAAGAAAAGGAATAAACATGGCATTCCCGACCCCCCGACAACATCTTCCCAAGCAAAAACAATAGAACAGAAGGCTGAACATGCCCGTGCTCAATGAGCATGGGGGTGTGCCCAAGTGTCTGCAGAAAAGACAAAGTTGTAGAAGCTTCTATCACCCACCACGGGGGCGTGTCCAGCGGACACGGGGCCGTGGTCAACTCTAAGATTCGCATAATCTAGGCAAATCTTGATAGTACAGATACGCTTCAGCACATGGGGTCGTGCCCAGCGGACACGGGGGCGTGGTCAACTAATGCAGACAAGCTGTGATTAATGAAGAAAGAGAAGATGGGTGGACACGGGGTCGTGTCCGGGCTTCTGTGCAGGCTATAAATAGGGGTGCTTGGCTCATTTGCAAACCATCCCTTGACAAACCACCTCTATCACACTTCACCCACCCACCACCATCACAACCCACATCCACCACCATCGCCCATCATCCATCATAGAGTGTGTGAGTAGTCTCGGGATCCAAGATTGATCGTAAGAGTTCTTGACAATCAAAGGCCATGTTTGCCTAAGTCTCTTACATCACTTGGTGAAGACAAGTGTTTAGTGTAATACTTTTTATTTGTAATCTTTTCGCACTTTTTATTTGGTTATGTATTAATGACTTTAATAACTAGTTTCTTATGTTGAAGGTGAATCTTCCTTATCATTTGTCCGTGGTGTCTTTGAAAATGTCGATGAAATTCTTCCCAATGCATGGTAAGCCAATAAGTTTGACTCTTCTGATTTTAAACATTCTATTTTTAGTCAAAGTTGAATTTAAAACAGTATTTCGATTTATGTTCCTACTTAAGAAACCAATAATAAGTTCTATGATCATATAATTCTTTATTAGTGGTTCGGATAGTCGGGGGTGTGCCTCTTCCTTTATAGCTTTGGTGCCGAAAGTTCTTGATCCGTCGAATCTGAATGATTACCGACCTATTAGTTTGGTGGGGGCCATCAATAAGGTGATCTCAAAGGTTCTAGCGAACCGGCTCAAGAAGGTCCTGGGTTCGGTGATTTCGGTCAGTCAATCACCCTTCTTGCAAGGTAAGTTTATTCTTGACGGTCCATTGAGTATTAATGAGTCTATGAACTGGCTCAGGAAGAATAAAAGGAAGGCCTTTTTACTCAAGTTGGAATTCGAGAAAGCCTATGACAACGTAAACTGGGATTTTGTGTTGAAGACTTTAAGTCAAATGGGCTTCCCTCCTCGTTGGTGCTTGTGGGTCTCTGGGATTCTGTCTTCTTCCTGAGCATCGGTCCTTGTTAACGGGGCTCCAACTTTTGATTTTCAGTGTTCTAAGGGGTTGAGGCAAGGTGACCCATTGTCTCCTTTTCTTTTTCTCATCGTTATGGAAGTTTTGTTGCGGTGTTTTTATAGGGCTCTTGATATTGGTATGGTTTCGGGGGTTCGTCTTCCTAACGATGGGCCGAATTTGTTATATCTCTTCTTCGCGGACGACGCGTTGGTGTTAGGGGATTGGTCGAGGGAGTCCTACTTGAATGTCATTAGGATTCTTAGGGGGTTCCATATTTGCTCGGGTCTCAGAATTAATTTGTCTAAATTGAGCTTGTTTGGTTTGGGTGTTGAGGAGATGGCTCTTTTGGTCGGTTGTAAGACGGAGCGGGTCCTGTTTAAGTTTCTTGGTCTTCCTGTGGGGGCTAATATGAATCGAATCGCCAACTGGAAACCGGTTTGTGATATCTTTGAGAACAGACTTGCTCGTTGGAAGGCCTCGCTCATTGGAAGGCCTCGTTGTTGTCCCTGGGGGGAGGGTTACGCCTATTAAGTCGTTTTGGAAGGACTTCTTTCCTATTTTTTCTCATTATATAAAGTGCCCGTTGGAGTAATTAAACACCTGGAAACTATTATTCAGAAATTTCTATGGGGAGGATCGAGCAACGTCAAGAAAATGCACTGGGTTTCTTGGGAACGTGTTGCGTCCCCTGTTGACTGTGGTGGTTTAGGCCTGAGGAGTCTTAGCTCCATTAACACTTCGCTTTTGCTGAAGTGGGCATGGAGGTTCAAGTCTGAAAAGGAGAACTTATGGGTTAAAGCGATTTCGGCTCTTCATGCTCACAGACGATCGTGGGAGTTCCTTCCAGTCAGGTCTTCGCTGAACGGGGTTTGGGGTAGCATTTCAAAAATTGTATCGAGCCCAATCGTGAATGGGAAGAAGTTTCGGAACTTTGTGTAAGGGGTCGTTGGTGACGGGTCGGAGATTGCTTTCTGGTTGGATCCTTGGTTATGTGATGATCCGCTAAAATCTCGTTTTCCTTATCTCTTTCGCTTAGAGTCTGAGAAGAAGTGTGTGGTTTGGGATCGGATTGTGAGACCCATAAACAATCCGGGAGCTAGCTGGAATTGGTCTCGTCCACCGTCGTCGAATGAGGAATTGGCAGAATGGAGTCTTCTTTGTGCGATGCTGAGTGATGTTACCTTGTCCGATGTTAAAGATAAGTGGCAATGGATTGGAGACGAGTCGGGTATTTTTAGTGTTGGTTCCGTCAAGAGGTTGTTTGATAGCAATAAAGATTTTAGTGATAGATTTGTGTGGGATTGGTGTAAGTGGATCCCGCTCAAGTGCAACTTGTTCGCGTGGAGGGCTGAATTGGAAAGTATTCCGATGAGAGTGGAGCTCCGGAAGCGGAACGTCCCTGTTCCGGATGATAGCTGCCCGATGTGCTCCGATGGTAGGGAGACTGCTTTGCACCTCTTTACTGGATGCGGTTTTGCTTCGGCTGTTTGGAGCTTGGTTTGCAGGTGGTGTAAGGTTCCGCCTTTAGTGGCCTTTTCGGTTAGAGATATATTGAATTTTCATAGCTTCTGTGGGTTGGAAGGTGATGCTCGGGTCGCGTTTCAAGGGGTTGTGCTGATTACTTGTTGGCAGATTTGGTTGGCTAGAAACGATCTTGTGTTCAACGGGAAGATCCTTAAGGCGGAGGTGGTTTTCAGTTCGATCAAGTCTCTCGGTTTCCTTTGGTATAGGAGTAGGTCCAAATGTAAAGAGTTGTTATGGAGTGATTGGTGTAAATTTGTTTTGTGGGTTGTCGTTGGTTTGGCCCCCGTTGTTTTCGGCTGGCCGTGTTTAATAAAGTTCTCCTTTCAAAAAAAAAATTTAATAATAATAATAATAAGGATTAATTTCATATATACCCTTACAAAAATAATTTTTTTATATATATCCAATTAAAATTAAAAATATCATATATACCCTTGCAAAGTAGTTTAAATATCAAATATACCCAATTTATTAAAAATAATCTAAATAAAAGATCATTTTACCCCTATTTTAACAACTTTGTAAGGATTTATAATTTTGCAAGTATATATATATATATATATATATATATATATATATATAGGGGAGGGCTATATAGAAAACCCTTAAGTTTTTAGAAAACTCTGGAAACTCAAATCTCCCCCCATTTTTACCCAACCTCCCGACATTTTTTTTTGAAAAAAATAACACATGTAATATACATGTTTTAAAGTGTTTTGGGTCAAAAAAAAAACAAAAAAGCGCCGAAGGGATGTTTTTAAAAAAATAAACAAATTTCAGCATGCTTCGGGTGACTAACATGTGTTAGGCACAAAAGGCAGAAACTTGTTGAATTTTTTTTTTTTAAACATTCCTTAGGCGCTTTTTTGGTTTTTTTGGCCCAAAACTCTTAAAAACATGTATATTACATGTGTTATTTTTTTCAAAAAAAAAATGTCGGGAGGTTGGGTTTTCTAGGGTTTTCTCAAAATGGAGGGTTTTCTATCTAGCTTTAGCCTATATATATATATATGATATTTTGCAAATTTGTAGAGGTATATATGAAATTGGCCCTAAGAAGGATTAATTGACTCTTGATTTATAACATTTTCTTTTTAATCAGAATTGAATTCAAAAACAATATGTTGGTTTATGCACTTACTTAAAAAACTAGTCGTAAGTTCTAAGGTTATATAGTAGCAGTAATAACTAATAAGAGCATTCACATCCCTTCCATTAAATTCGGTAAGAGTATTTTTTGTATTAAAAAAGTGGTTGTAAGTAGTTTTTTCTATTAGAAAAAAATGTATTGATTTTTTTTATATTTGTGGGGACACTGTTTACGTTCTATAATTTTTTAATATATTTTGGAAATGATTGTGAGTTGAGAAGAGAGAAAAAATAATGATAAAGATATAAAAAGTAGTATTTAATTGAAAGAATAGAAAAAAATGTATTGATTTTTAGTGTACTTGTAAGATAGAAATGGTGGAACGAAAAGTGAATGCTATGATAAAACAACTATTTTTGTTTATAATTACCTATTAGAAAAACATGGAGCCAACTTTTTAAAATATATTGTTAATGTGGGGCTATCTCACTTGGTAGAGGTATATATTTCTTAAAGAATAGGTCTTAAATTTAAACCAAAATAAAAATATAGTTTAGAATTATTGGTATGATTAGAGTAAGAGTAAAGGAGTTGTGAAAAGAGGAAGCTGCAAAATATTTGCAATTAAAAAATAAACTTTTAGCAGGTTTTTTAGTGTACTTGTAAGGTAGAAATGGTGGAACGAAATGCTATGATAAAACAACTATTTTTTTTTTATAATTACCTATTAGAAAAACATGGAGCCAACATTTTAAAATATATTGTTAATGTGGGGCTATCTCACTTGGTAGAGGTATATATTTCTTAAAGAAGATGTCTTAAATTTAAACCTAAATAAAAATATAGTTTAGAATTATTGGTATGATTAGAGCAAGATTAACGGTAGAGCAAGATTAACGGTAACAGGAGTTGTGAAAAGAGGAAGCTGCAAAATATTAAAAATAAAAATAGGGAGCTATAAACAATTAAGGACGTCATCCCTTTGAAATGATCAACTGAATTTTCTATTCCAATGATATAAAGGATTAGGGGCGGATGTACATAGATATAAGGGGTAGCCTCCGCTACGGCTTAGCGCTCCGGCGGTAGTGTAAAATTAGTGTAAATTTTGGAAAATTTGACGTTTTTTCGATTTCGTTACCGCTTATTTATAAAACGTTACCGCTTGGCGCGAATCCTAGATCCGCCACTGAAAGGATCCCAATGATAAAGGATCGGATACTGTAAATAAGATGGAGAGATATTGGTCGTCTT
The DNA here is from genome assembly GCA_030545235.1 of Helianthus tuberosus. Classification (NCBI taxonomy): domain Eukaryota; kingdom Viridiplantae; phylum Streptophyta; class Magnoliopsida; order Asterales; family Asteraceae; genus Helianthus; species Helianthus tuberosus. Next base: position 80,598,067 of record CM060383.1, read on the forward strand.
AAAATAGCTATAGTAAGAAAAATAAATAAACAAAAGTAACTTTGACTGCTAACTTTTTTTAACAATAAATTTCAATCAATCAGACCTGCTAATAAGAAGCTAGACAAAGGACACAACATACAACAGAAAAAGGAAATAATACTTCAAAGGAAATCCATCTATTCTAATTACTTTAGCCTTTTCGCCCTATATTTCAGCCATAAGAAACTAAAAGATTTAACTTCGCCATTGATGCAGTCCACTTTTAGCGAAGATAATGTTGTTTCGGGTTTTCCATATGATCCAGTATGCCAACGTAATGATTGACTGAACCGCTCTTCGCCTCTCATTTGAACCCAACACAGAGGTGTGAATCTTGAAGAGGTTGCGAACCGAGGACACATCTATCGAATCTAAACGACACCATTACTCACCTCGTTCCAAATTATGGAAGCAACAAAACAAGATGCAAAAAAGATGATTTGCGGATTCGTTCGCCATATCGCATAAAGGGAACATTGAAGGGCCGACTAAAATACCTCTTTTCCTTAACACTTTCGCGGTGGGGAGGCGATTTAAGAGCAGCCTCCACCTGAAGGTATTGAGTTTAATGGGAACCCAAGAATTCCAATCCCACACATCTTTCACGTCCTTCGCATTTGTAGCCGCAATGATGGATTTCATGGAAGAGACCGAAAACGAACCGCTGCTAAGTCAGATATCAATTATGCATGATCACCCTGGTTACGGGTGGCGTGTGACAACTAATTAAATATTAATTTTTAATTCCTACAATATGGAAATATGCATGTTAAATCTTACGTTTTGATCCAAATGTAATTAAACCCCGCAATATGAGCAATATACGTTCGTCCGTTATATATGTGGTTGATTTATTACTAAAAGCTACAATTAAAAGACAAACATTTAACAAAAATATATGCTGTAAATATACTTTCTAAACTATTATTATTATTATTATTATTATTATTATTATTATTATTATTATTATTATTATTATTATTTATGGTTGTAGTTTCAGAAAGTTACAATGCCACCATTAAAAATAAATTTTCTCCAAACTATTTAGAACCACATAAATAACATAATAATGTTAAGAGTGATAATTTGGAAGTTCGTTCCTATTCAAATCTAAAATTTTCATTACTGAAAAATTGCTTAAAATCTCAAATTTCAAATTACGTACAATCAACTTTGTTTCAGTTATATAATCTCTATCTCAATATCTATACCTGATAAACAAAAATGGGGCACATGACACAATTGTAAGCATCCTTAATTTTTGTTTTGCCGCCTAAACCGTATACCCATTTAATTTACACGTGAATCCTTACCCATTTCAAATTTACCAAATTTCCTTTTAGATATTAGCTTAATACATTCCTTGTTTCGTTTCATCAACCTTAGAATATTTTCACTATTTTAACTTTATTATTTTTTATAGCAAATTTTTTATTCACCATTATTTTGTTTCTATTCTTCTAAATTATGTATTAGACCGTGGGGTATGGTGGGGCTTGGGTTGGGTTGGGGGCATGAGTTGACACGTGGAGTTCAAGTTCTCTCACCGCCTAGTGACGTGTCCGTGGGGTATGGCGGGGCGTGGGTGCACCGCGTGGGTTGGCAAGTTATTAAAAATATATATATATAATTTAAAACCCAAGGTGAATAGGAGGCCGCCACATCAAACCCAAGCCCGCCCCACGGCCGGCTTCAAACCCAAGCCCCAAGGGCCACGCCCCAACCCAAGCCCCATACCCCACAGTCTTAAAGAGTTGTGATTCTTATTTTTCTCTTTTGTCTTTTTTGATATTATATATTTATATGTACAAAAATTAAATCATATCTTACTAATTTAAGTTGTGTAATTTACGAGATTCTAACATAGTTTTTTTGAACGGCTAATTTTTTTAATCCTCTATCGTCTGTGGGACTTGAACCCAAGACCTTTCCCTTTTCAACGTAGGTGTTTTAAAGACTTTGTATTTGCCAATGGACCACCCACATTGGTGAGATTCTAGTTAAGTAATACTTTAATAAATATAAGATATTATAAATACCTAGATTATGTAACACAGATTACGAAGTTTTTTTATATTTATTCCTATGTTGTGTATTTAATTAATTTTTTATTATAACATGATCATGACATCATATTTTTTATTAAAAGAATTAGCAAAAAAAAAAAAAGAAGAAGAAGAAAAGAATCCAAACAAATTTCACAAAAACCAAATTTTTTTTCCAGGACTGGACCTGAGAATGCAAGTACCTTGTCCGAGTTCGAAAAAATGTATCATTTAGGTCTTAATGAAATAACACGAAGACATGCAAAACCCCCCCAAACACCCAAATTAGTGCAAACACCCCCCCCCCCCCCACAATTTCTAACAAATTAATGCCTAAATAATCGACACTTAATGACAATTAACGGCAAATAATACGCAAATAATCGACAATCATATGCAAAATAACACACAAATAATCCACAATCATACACCAAATAACAAGCAAATAATCAACACAACTGATCAGTGCGGAGTCGGAATTCTGCGATCAGACCAAAAAGTGGTGAGTCGGAATTCTTTTGGCTTCGCGTGCGTGCGTCGGCAGCCAAAGAACTGCCGGAATTTCAAGGGTGGTGCGTGGTGGGCTGTCGTTCAACTGTTCAATACTTCAAGGTTGTGCGTCGATGTTCCAGAGAGTTGTTTCAATATCCCAGTTTTCCAATTTCCGCCCAAACAAAGGCCCGAATATTGTTTACTATTTTTTTAAATCAAATGGGTATTGTGCTAATTAAACCTAATGGGCTAACTTATAGAGTTTAAGATTAATTTGTAAATGGGTCTATCAATATCTTGGTGTTTTGTATAGGTATAATATTTTTTAAATTATAAAATACATAGATTCTTTTTAAAAAACGTACCCCTCATAATCATGGGCTCTGGCCGGTGGTCCTCCTCGCTTACCCTCAGGGTCGCCCCTGCTACTTGGTTGACCATTAAACTGTTAAATCAATTGAACCGGGCAAATATTAAAATATGTTACATAAAATTTAAACATTTGTATACATAAAGTTTAATGTTATACATTTTAGGGTAAAATGAAAACTCTTACGAGTTGTGAGAGCTTAGAGAACTCGACCCTACAAAAGGTATTTAAAAAAAAGGTTTTACCAAAAAATCCTAAAATGAAAACTCTTACGAGCTGTGAGAACTTAGACAACCAGCACGTGTTTATCCCGTTTGCTTTTGATACTTTTGGTTTTCTGGCGCCAGAGGTAGTGGACCTACTTAGTCGAGTTCAAAGGGTCATGCATAGTAATGTTTTGACCCCGAGATCTATGAACGTAGTTCTTAAAAGACTTAGTTTTGCTATTCAAAAATGGATAGCGGCGCAGCTTGTTGCCCGTTTACCAACTATCTAGATGTAAATTCTTTGCAAATGATGAATAGTTTTAGTTGAATTTACACCACCTGTAAAAAACGCTTATAACTGCTGTAAATGGCATGTTGATGTAATCAGATTTTTACAACAGCTATAACCAGGGCCGGCCCAAGCCCAAGTATTTTGAGGCTTGGGCCTTGCGCCACCAAATCTATAGGGCCTCAAGATTTAAAATAAAAAATTAAATATTATATGGGTATGAGCATTGTCATTAAAAGGTTGTAGCTCAGTTGGCGCGCATGTCATTTGTGTACCTTAAGGAGGCGGGTTCAAATCTCGTTTAGGACGATCGACTGTCTTTTATTCTTTTTGTATAAGGAAAAAAATAGGCAAGAAGGACCCGAATTTTAAAACTTGATTTAGGCCTTTAAAATGGTTGAGCCGACTCTGGCTATAGCAGGCTGAAAATACCAATTCAATTTTTTTTTACAAATGCATTTATAACATTTTAAAGAAGGTGTGTGTGAAGAATATATAGGCAAAACTCATAAGAAAAAATAGAGTTCTTTCAATTCTCACAACTCATGAAAGTTTTCTTTTAATCTAATCCCTACATTATATAAGATTTAAGTATTTATAGACACGTTAAATACTTATCGATGCATCAGTCCATTATTGTTTTTTATAACGAATGCAACCACCTCTTAGGGTATCCGGGGCACTCTCGGGGAGAGGGTGCGGTGACCCCATTCCCCGATCGGGAACACCGCCGCCATCACCGCGGGGACCCGATTCGGGGAGGGGATTCGGCACTTGTTCACCGCGTTGAATTGGCACAATTTTTGAGGAACGGCTATTTTTAAACGGTCAAATTTAAAAAAAAAATTCACTTTTTAAACAAATATAAATAACCACACCCACCACTAATTTTTTATACTCTCAAACCACACCCACTTCACTAATTTTTTATACTCTCAAACCACACCCACTTCAAACCGAGCAATGGAGAACCAACCCCGCGAAGCCAAGAAAAAAACTAAGGGACGGGGCTCGCAACCGTCTCGTGGTGGTTCGAGCGGTGCAAGTGCACAACCACAACCCCCTTTCGGATATACTTCACAACCACCCCCGTTTTTTTACCAACAACCTTCACACCCCTCCTTTTACAACACCCAACCACAACCCCCTTTCGGCTATTATCAAAATTTGTTATCAATGGATCAACCTCAATCCCCCGCCTTCGACCCGTATGGTTTTCGTTCCCCACAAGTTCCATATACACGAGAAAATGTTGAACGTCCTCTACCTATTCACGATGACGAGGACGAGGAAGTAGTGCTCGAAACTCAAAATTTGGGCGACTATGAAAATGACACCGGCGACGATGAATATAATGTGGATCAAGACGCCGGCAACGAAGAAGATGACGCTCTACCAACGGGAAAATGGAGAGTCAAAAATGGACAAAGGTCCAAGAAGAGGCGTTGGCGAAAGCGTGGGTACATTGCTCTACCAACAAAAAAAGGGCAATCAACAAAACCGCGATAGTTTTTGGCGTAAGATTTTAAATCATTTTAACGACACCGTTGGTGGAAGTAACCGGACCGTGCATCAAGTACGGTCTAAATGGGGCCCGATGATGACGAAAATAAACTTGTTCAACGGCCTATACCAACAAGCGGTAAAAATTATATTTTTTAACGTTGTATATTTTTTTAATTTTGTTTACTAATATGTAAAAAATTATATTTTTTAACACTTGTTATTTTATATGTAGGATCGTACACGAGGAAGCGGGTGTAGCGATCTCCACGTGATGAAAGTCGCTTTAAAGGAATTTAAAGAAAAATATCCGAACGGTTTTCAACATGTCGAGGCATGGGAGGTCGTTCGAAAACACGACAAATGGGCCCAAGTCCCATTGTTGGGTGAGGAAGGGGAAGGTTCGGGACAAAAAAGAAAGACCGTTGAGGTGGACCCTTCCATACCCGATATGAACGAAGACCCCTCGCCACAAAGAACACAACGGCGAGACAAGCGTCAAGCGACATCGTCCGAGTGAAGCTCGGCCGAGTTGGCGGCACAATTCAAAGTGTACACCGCCATGAAAGAAAAGAAGCACGCGATTGAATTGGAGACGATTGAATTGAGGAAGAAAAAAGAGTCGCAGGCTCTCGAGCTCATATCGGAACAACGTGAGACGATGAAAAACTACAATTACGATCGAGATATGGAAACATTCATCAAGCCGCACGACGATGCTCCGCCAAATATGTTGCCGTTCATCCTCGCCCGAAAACGCGACATCGCTAACAAGTACGGGTGGCCGTGCGATTTCTAAAATTTTTATTTTCTAGTTTTAATGTAATTTTTATTTTCTAGTTTGAATGTAATTTTAATTTTCTAGTTTGAATTTAATTTTTATTTTTATTTTTATTTTCTACTTTGAAATGTCTTTTGTTAAATTTTATTTAATTTTTGTTAATATTTTTTATAAACATGCATAATTATATCAAATAAAAAAACAAAAAAAAAATTAAAAAACCAAGTCCCGTAAGAAGGGAGTGCCGCCATCAAATTAAGGTGTGAGGGGAATTTAAGAGGGAAGTTGACGTGTCATAACGTAATTGGGTGTGCGTAAGAGAAGGGACTCCCCTAAGAGGGGAGTGCCTCTCTCACCCTTATGATGCATCTGTCCATTGTTGTTTTTTATAACGAAAAAACGATATGATGGAGTGGGTGGAAAGATAATAAATATGTGGGGGCCACAAAAGCGAAAGCCACCAATACGTGGGTCCCACGATGTTCTATCAAAAAAGCTGTTTCTTGTCGTTTCTGATTTTTTTTTTTTGAACGGCAAATAATTTTTTTGAACGGCTTGTCGTTTCTGATTCTGAATATTTTTTTTTGCAAGTAACTTTTATTACAAAAAAAACCAAGCACATAGGCTACAACCCAAAGTACAAACCAAACAAATTAAACAGCCATATATTACAAGCTGATTCTGAGCTGAAAGAAAGTTCTAAATATTACAGGTTAGTTTAATTTAATATAATATTAAAAGAAAATTGCTATATTTATTCTTATTCAGAACATATATATTTGCGAGTTAATTGTTCGGTTAGCCTCTGTATTTTGCAAATCTTACACCGTTGGTTCCAACATTTAATAATTACACAATTAATCCTAATTGTTTTCAAAGTATTTTTTTTAATGGGTTAAAATATATTTATATATAAGGTCAAACAAATTACACCAAGATAGCCGGCAAGCGGTGGTATGATTTTGTAGATATGGTGATTCTTACTAGCTAACGCCATTAAAATTTCATTTAAGTTTGTGTTAAATTACCAAAGCACCCTCTGTATGTAAAAAATAAATAAAAATAATTAGAGTAAATTACAAGTTTTGTCATTTATGTTTACATCAAATTGCAGGCGCTGTCCTTTTGGCCAAAAGTTTACAGGCGATGTTCTAACCTTTCAAAATCTTACACGTTTTGTCCTTTAGGCCAAAGCGGGTTAGAAATCTCAGTTAAAAACTGTCATGTGCAATGCACATGAGGGTAAAATGGCAATTTCCCTCTCAACCCTTTTCTATTCCCCCATTTTTAACCCTCGCCCCTCTTTCTTCAACACAAACTAATAACCAAATATTTGGTGCTGCGGAGTTTGTGAAACAAATTGAGAAGCAGCAGAAAAAATCTCGTTTGTTCCAAATGCGGCATTGACAAGGAAAGATTCACTTTCTCAAGAAAATCAAAACCCTTTATGGACAGCTGTAGATTCATATCTGAATGGAAATCGATTAATAGTACCCTTGACAGTTGCAGTAAGATTCTCAAGTTTAGGAGCGACGACATTGACAACGTCTGGATGTTAGATCGTGGGGTATGGTGGGGCGGGGGTTTGGGGCATGGGTTGACACGTGGACTTCGAGGGGCACCGCTGGTCAGTTGCATGTTGGGTCGGTATGGCGTGGCGTGGCTAGCCCTAGGGGTGTTCATCGAATCGAATATCAAATTTTCGAATTATTCGAATCGAATTGTTCGAATAATTTTTATTTTTCCTTGAATTCGTATTCGATTTGAATTCGATTAAAACCTACCGAATTCAATTCGAATTCGTATTCGAATAAATAACCCAATTCGTATTCGATTAAAAATTCGAATTCGAATCGAATTCGAATAAACTCGATTTAATTCAGATTCTTTAAAAACATGTAAAAAACTTTCAAAAAGAAACATAAATTTTAAAGCAGTCATAAAGCACGATATCACATTAAAAAGTCCCAAATAAAGTACCACAATTCTAAAATTCAAAACGAGAAGTCGGGAATAACCACTCCACATTACAAGTTAATATTTTTACGCTTAGAAATCTATTGATTGATTTGTTACTTAGCTTTTAGTTATGGGCTTTGTAGTGGGTTTGGTAATGGGTAATTTTAATACTTGGAAAAAATTTGAAAATAATTTATAGTGTAGCCTAATAAAAGTTATATAGTGTTGGTGCATGCGTCTGTCGACTTCGTCTTGTATCGAGTCTTGCATTACACATGGCACGAAGTTCAAGAAATCAAGTTTACAAGTGATTCCGCTTGAACAGCTTATTTCGCTTGAACTGATTATTTCGCTTGAACTATGTTATTTCGCTTGAAGGTATTATTTCGCTTGTAATGTGATTTCGCTTGAGTCTTGTTCAAGCGAAATCAGAAGTCTATATATAGGAGATAGATTGTGTCATTTGGAGCGGAATAAGAGAAGAGTGTTTCCGACGGCGAAGCTCTGTCGAAGTGTCTTCAGATCTGTAATCGTATCAGAATCAATATACAAGATAGTTAGAAGTGATATCTTGCTGAATTCAACTCATTATGTCTGTTTCCGCCTTTCATTTTGAGTAGAACGCCTCTGATCGACTCGTTTCGGGTCCGACAACGATCCTACATGTGGTATCAGAGCACAGGAGGAGGAGTTCTGCAGATTTCAGCTTGATTTCATCTCTTTTTCTTACTTCTACACCTTCTTTTATCAATTGAACAAGTTTTAACAGTTAAAATGGCCTGAATTTTTCACAACATAAGCGAAATACTGTTTTAATAAACCCTTGAGAAAATCAGATCAAAATTCGGACTAATTCTGATAAAAATGGACTAAAAATCTTATTCCGCTTGAACGATAAATCTGATTTCGCTTGAAAAGTTGTAGTGTTTTCAAGCGAAATAAGTGATTTCGCTTGAAATATAACTGATTTCGCTTGATAAGGTAGTTCTGCTTAAAAATCACTTGATTTCGCTTGAAAGTGCTGATTTAGCTTGAAATCTGATTTTGCTTGAAATCTGATTTCGCTTGAAAGAGTTGATTCCGTTTGAGGGTATTTCGCTTGAAACCTTAATTTCGCTTGAGAAGTTTGTGTGCAGGTTGATTCTGCTTGGAAGTGATCTCGCTTGAAAACTAATTTTGTTTGAAAGTGTTTATCTTGATAAACGTGTTACCGAATCATGAGTGAAGAATTTTACAACGCATTTGCAACATCCCCGACTACTCCAGCTACCATTGCTCAAAACATGAACTTGGAAAATGAAACTGGAACTACGCAAAAACCCCCGAAGCTAATGAGCATTGAAGAGTATTATGGTTGGAAAGATCGGTTTGAAAACTAGGTTCAAGCAAATCATTTGAGATCTTGGGAGTGTATTTTGAAAAAGTATGTACTACCACGTACTGATCTGCAGGTTGAGAAAGAAATCTCTGAATTCAATGATAAAGAACGAGACATGTACAGAGCTGAAAAGATGATGATTAGTCTACTTCAGCAAGCTATTAAAGAAGACATCTTTGTATTGCTTCAGCATGATAAAACTTCAAAATCAATTTGGGATGCTCTTAAAATCAAATTTGAGGGAAGTGAGAAGATGATAAAAAGTAAAAAGGCATTGCTTAAGAAAGAATTTGATCTATTCACAAGTCTGACAGGGGAAGATACAAAGAAACTGATTGAAAGATATTGCCACTTAGTGAATTCTATGTCGTTGTTAAGCATAACCAAAGAACGAGAGGAATGGGTCGACAAATTAGCTGATGCTTTACCTCAGAAAGAATGGGGTACATTTTTGATGATCTTAAAGAACACCGGAGTATATGATGGTTTGGCGATTTCTCAGTTCATCGAGAAGATTGAGGGTCAAGATCTTGAACAGCAAAGGATTGCAAGGATGAATAATCCGAGTAATCAACAAGATGTGAAGATGTATTACAAAGGCGGTGTTCAAGAGGTTGAAATGAGTCCAAAAATCCAAACTGCGTATAATGCTGGGAACTCGTCGGGAAATGTTGATCAAAGCTCAAACAGTAGCAGTGGATTTTCTTCATATCCAAATGTTAATCCAAAGAGTTCAAATTCAAACTTTCATTCTCAAAGTTCAAAAAGTGGAAATGGTTGTGTGATACAGTGCAACATTGCATTGAATCTTCCAGATGGTCAAAGTTTTTCTGAAGAAATTGCAAAAGATCACATGGCGTTACTTGCAACTGTGCTACAATCCTATGAAGGTTTGGTTGCAGGGAGGATCGGAAATCCTATGCTGACGAAAGAGGATTACGATCAAATAGACGCTGAAGAGATGGAGCTAATGGACATCAAATGGTGCTTAGCTAGTGTCTTGAGAAGAGCTGAAAAGTTCAAAATGATTACAGGAAGAAATGATTTTTTGGATGCACATGTGTCTACTTTGGGTTTTGATAAATCTAAAGTTACTTGTTTTCGATGCAGGGAGAAAGGTCATTTCAAAAGAGAATGCAAAAATCAGGAAGCAAGTGGAGCAAAGAATCCTTTTGGAAAAGATGATTACTGTCGGAAAGCCATATATCAACAAGTTTCTCATCAACCATATCAACAAAAGAAATACAAACTGCTCATGGGAAAATGATCGAAGATGCAAATAAGAAAGCTTATTATAGTACCATTAATCAAGATGATCAAAAATCTTCAACAAATTTTAGTTGGAACAAATATATTTCAGCTGATAATAAAGCATGTCTAATAAACCAAGATGATGAAAAATTACCTAAATGGTTCAGCTGGGATAAGTTTGTAGATGAGAATGTGGAGTTTAAAGCTTTCATTGCAAAAATAGTTCAAGAACCTGATTTGTTCACAGAATGGATGAAAGCAATTGGTGTTCATGAGAAGAATCAAGAAGAAGAATCTATTTCATCCGATGAAAGTTCAGAAGAAGCAACAGTTTTTGATCAAACACCATCTGATTCTGGTTCTTCAGATGATAGTTCTGAGAAGACAATAGATTTTGATCAAACACCAACTGATGAAAGTGGTGATGATAAGGAAGAAAGGCATATTAATGTTGCAAAAACTCATCTATCTCCTGAAAGCTTTCAATTTTATTTTGCATATCGCTTGGAGAAGCTGAAGGAGAGACGAGCAGCAAAAGAACAAAAGAGAATGAAGTGTGAAAGTGTTGCTAAAAAAGAAGAGATTGTTCAAAATGAAGAAGTTAAAGCTGAGAAGGTGATTGAAACTGAACCAGTGATTGAGGTTGAGAAGGTCATCGAAGTTGAAAAGATTGTGGAAGCCATCAAGCCTTGCTTAAAGTGTTTAGAATCTTGCAAGCAGTGTGCAGAGAAGGATGAGAAGCTGAGTGAGCTAGAAAAGATGAAAGAACAATTATTGTTCAATCTCAATTATGTAAAAGAGTCGTATGATGTGCTAAAAAGAACAGTCACTGGTCTACAAAAGACTAACTCAGAAAGAGAAGATGCACTGACTATGATGAATGCTGTGATGATGACGAAGCAAAAAGCCATAAATCATTACATTGAGGAATGTGCAAAGTTGCAGCGGGAGTTGGAAAATGAAAAGATAGAGAATTAGACGTTTATTACAGAGTTATTCCAGTTCTGATTATCTCATTGACCGAATTTATCCAACTGTTGCAGGTTTTGAAGCGTTTAAAGATGATCAAAAGATTCCAAAGGAGAAGAAGGATACTAGTAAGAAACAGAGTGCTAGTTATAACAAGTGTCCGCCTCCAATATGGGAAGGGTATTCGCCTAGAAAACCGAATGAGGAGCAAGTCGAAAAAGCAGTCAATATAAAGTTAAAGTCCGATATAACCGATGAATTACCAGAAAACATTGACGTGGTTTTTACATCGTCTGACACTGATCATGAGTCCGAGTTAATAAAAAAGGTGGTCGATCAGGTGTTGGATACAGATGAAGAGTCGGAGTTAAAATCTGAGTCAAAGTCCGAGTCTGGGTGTTCAAGTTCGTCCATCAAAAGTTTGAGTTCGTCGGTCAACAGTTCAAAGTCGTCGGTTAAACGGGTTTACAATAAAGAATTCCTGTTATCAAAATCTAATTTGAATGACGAAGCAATCAAAGTAGCATATACATTGATTGATTCAGACAAATTATATTCTTATAAGGAATTTCCAATAAGAAGTGTTCAATTTGAAAAGATCAAAAAGGTTTTCAAAATGACAGAAATTAATATTTCTGAAATAAAAGATTTAAATCTTAAAGAAAAACCTAAAAAATACACTTCAAGAGTTCAACAACGGTTAAACAAGAAAAAAGGTTACAGTTCTGGTTCTTGTTTTCAAAAGAAACCAAACCATAACAGTAATTTCAAAAAGAAAGGTCTTGGATTTATTTCACCTGAAAATCATAAAAATGAGAAAATTTCTAAATCAAATACAAAATTTGTTTCAGGAGGAAGTGCTGAAGAAGAACAGAAGAAACCATTCTGGAGATAATCAAACCAGGAGTTTCTTGCTGAAAAAAAGAAAACTGAAGTTTATCAGAAGAAAGAGACTAGAACCTGTTTCAGATGCAATAAAGCTGGTCACATTGCATGGAACTGTCCTCAGACTATAAAGACAAAACAGGAAGTCTCAGAAAAACTTAAAGGAATTGTTGTTAAGAAAAATGAACCACCAACTGAAAAATTTAAAATCTTTGAAAATTCAACATATGAAGTTGGTGAGTGTTCAAAGACACTTTTTTTATCAAAAGAGAGCTAAACATGACAATCAAATGTGGGTTGTTAAGAAGTTTTATGAGAAACTTGGCGATGAAACTGATTCCACAAAGTCAGACGAGCCACAAGTTGAGATTAAAGAAGAAAACTTAGTGCCTCCAATGGATGATGTTAATTTTCCACCATTGAGAGCTGAGAATTTTAAATCAAAAGTTGGAAAGGTTGAGATCTCGAATCAATTTTATTCTTAAAAGAATGATTTTGATGTTGATAAAGCATTTAATGGGAAGGTGAAAAAGATTTTTGGAAAAATGGTTGAGGGTAAAGTCAAAGGGGTAAAGGACTTTTATGAAACAAAGAAAGCAACTTTTTACCCAAGTGCAGGTGAGGAAGAAACATCCAAGTTTGGTGAGGCTTGGATGTCTGTTTTTCATAACTGAGTAGTATGACTTGCCGAAGCTCCCAAGTTTGTAATCGTGGAGCAGGAATCGGCATCATTCTCGATAAATTTTGTTTTTGTAAATGAATTTTAAAAATTGTTAAATTTTACAGGTAATGGACTTTGCCGGAACTCCCAGGTTGGTAAGTGAGGAGTAGGTATCGGCATATTTCTTAAGAATTTCTTTCATGAAATATTTGAATTTACAAGATTAATCAGGGACATTAAATTGTACTTGATTTATCTTTTCTACATGTGGTTGAAAGAACAAGGTGATGAAACCCCAACTTTACAAGTGGTAAAATCAACAGAACTTATTTTCCGGAAAAATCATTTTGGTTAATACAAACATAAGTGTTTTGAAATCATAATGAGAAAATAGTTTGTTGAAAGGGGAGTTCTGATTGTTTATGCCTAGTGGATGGTGATTTGAAGCGATTCGATATCGGTTGTCAATTTACTTGTACAGTTTGTTTTCAAATTTTTCTTAAATGTGTTTGCATTTTAGGGGGAGTAAAATTTTTTCAGAAAATCAAAAAACATTTGAAAATTTGAAAAAGATAAAAACATGATAAAATACAAAATGAGTTTTGGTGTCAAAGAAGAGGAAATGATAGTACATCAGTAGACAGTTACAGTATGCTAAAGAAATGTAATGATTAAATAAGCATTAAATGGTCTCACTGATGATATGCCGATAGATTTTTACACATTTAGTAAGCTTTTTCGGGATATAAACTTAAATTCAAACTTGCTTATTTTGTAGGGAACACTACTTGGATATATAGGTAACCCTTGAAATCTTGTTTGAAAGGTCCCTCTTTCTGAGATACTAGGCTTTATGCTTAGTGATATCTGGGGTATTATTCCGGGACTTCTGATTTTGCGGAAGCAATGGCCTAGTCCCCGGAGAATACTTTACTGCTTGCTTGAAATATAGCGCCGCCCTCAGCAAAAATGATGAAACAATAAAATTGATAATCATTGCTGTTGTGAAAAAGATCCTCTAAAGGGGACCCACCAAAAGTCGAAGCCGTCATCTCTCTGCTGAACGGAAGTTCTGATCTGAGCTCTCACGGTTTTCACATTTAACCCCTTACAGATATGATCTGTGGTATACTCACCTGTAAGACTGAATATTTGGATCTGGATACGGGAGTATATTCAAGAGGTGGGACACATGAATGAGTTTAAGTCCTTAATACACCTAATTCATATCCTGAATCAGTTGAATTTTGTGTGAAAATTTAAGTGGATCAGTATATTGGCAATCTAAGTGAATTGTTTAATTCTTAATGTGTAACTAAGCTCAACGGTACTTGTGACTTGTCAAAAACTGATATGATCCTCTTACACGAACTCGCAAAAATATTGTTTGTAAATATTTCTTTACTGCATTTCATTTTATTCATAAATTCAAAAAGATTTTCAGTGTGTTTTAGCATAAATTTTGAAAATTCAAAAAGATTTTCGACAACTGATATTGGAGAGCTGATTTTCAAAATTCCAAGTGCTAAACATGATGAGCATGTGGTGAAGGGGAGTGTGTGTTTTAAATGAGAAAATATTTTGAAAATTTGTCTACAAGTGGTTCTTCAGAAATTATCATTGATAAATCATTCTGGTTTATTTTGAAGGAAAGTTTGGATAGATAAAGTTGTAAATTGTTAAATTTGTGAAATTTATTTCTGGGTTAAGAATGTGCACGTTTAGCCAGGTTTTGATTCTAAACCTGAAGAATGTGATAGAGAGCTAGGTTCCGATACCTGAGGACTCTGTGATTTCAACAAAGCCAGACTGCGATCCCAGCAAATCGAAAGGGGGAGTCTGAAGACATCCGAGTAGATAAGATTATTCGAGGGGAGTCTGTTGATGCTGATAAAGAAAGAGAACGATCAGACTGATAAAGACTGAAGACGTTGAAGACTTGACACTTAAGACTCGTCAACATCCGAGGGGGAGTCTGTTGGTGCATGCGTCTGTTGACTTCGTCTTGTATCGAGTCTTGCATTACACATGGTACAAAGTTCAAGAAATCAAGTTTACAAGTGATTTCGCTTGAACAGCTTATTTCGCTTGAACTGATTATTTCGCTTGAACTATGTTATTTCGCTTGAAGGTATTATTTCGCTTGTAATGTGATTTCGCTTGAGTCTTGTTCAAGCGAAATCAGAAGTCTATATATAGGAGATAGATTGTGTCATTTGGAGCGGAATAAGAGAAGAGTGTTTCCGACGGCGAAGCTCTGTCGAAGTGTCTCCAGATCTGTAATCGTATCAGAATCAATATACAAGACAATTAGAAGTGATATCTTGCTGAATTCAACTCATTATGTCTGTTTCCGCCTTTCATTTTGAGTAGAACACCTCTGATCGACTCGTTTCGGGTCCGACAACGATCCTACATATAGTATTATATATAAAAATAATAAATAAAAATGTATAATTTTTATTCGAATTTCAAATCGAATTGAATTTGAAATTATAAATTCGTATTCGATTTACTTGACTCGAATTCGAATCGAATTCGAATTCGAATTCTTATAATCGAAACGAATTCTTGATAATTGAATTTAAACGAATTTTGAATTTTTCGAATTCGAAACGAATTCTGCACACCCCTAGCTAGCCCGCTTGGGTTGGCCACGTGTTATAATTTTTTTTCAATTATTATAAAAATACACATAAAATTAAAAAAAAACCCTAAAATTATTTTTAAAATTTCCTAAAAATTACCAAATCCTACATGCAACTAACGGTGGGGGGTTTAATAGTAGTTGGGGTAGCGATCTGGACAAGCGGTGGGGGTTTTATAGTAGTTGGGGTATGGGTTTGCCTTTGCCAAACGGTTGTTTTTTAAATTTAAATCCTAGCCACCTATAGACTAGCCAACCCAGCCAAGGAGAGCCGGCCACGGAAGACCGCTAGGCCCGCCCAACGCCTGTGGTAACTTGGGCGTTTGTACCCAACCCACGCCCCAACCCCGCCCCATACCCCATAGTCTTAGGTGCCCATAATTATGAGATTAGAAAGTTCTGGAGCACAAATATTGAAAATCTTCAAGCCATACATGCAACACTCATGTAAAGTGAGGTCCCTTAGGTTTACACACTTGGAAAAAAGGTCAAGGCTCTCAAATCCTTTTCACCTAAATGCATACTCCTCAAACACAAAGTTCATCCGGTAAATTGCTTATTCTATCTTCTTTTTCTTCTACTTCTTCATTGATACTTGTTGTATCACGTGCCAAATCCATCGCTCATGTGATGTGTATAATCCGCAACCGTTCGATACGGCTAGAGTCAGAAATTCATGTTTTCAATCTGGTTTTGCATTCCAGTCACCTGAATTGTTTCAATGTATATCAGAAAAAAATATATTTGATGTAATAACACTTATATCAAGTATCGAAATCCGTAAAGAGAGATTATGTGGTAAAGTCATGTATATAAAGTAGCAGAATTAAAATGCTTTTGAGGAAAAGGGAAGGATCATCAATGTTGAAGAAAGAGGGGTGAGGGTTATAAATGGGGGAATATAAAGGGTTGAGAGGGAGATTACCATTTTACCCTCATGTGCATTGCACATGGCAGTTTTTAACTGAGATTTCTAACCAGGTTTGGTCTAAAGGACAAAACGTGCAAGATTTTGAAAGGTTAAGGACACCGCCTGTAAACTTTTGGCCAGAAGGACAACGCCAGCAATTTGATGTAAACATAAAGGACAAAACTTGCAATTTACTCAAATAATTATATATATAATTAATTAATAAGGTAGGCTACCACCACTACCACCCACCACCACCATCACCCTATCTAAATCATGGAAGTCTCTAACCGATGGCTCTCACAAATGACATGAAATCACCCGCACAGATTCCGACCTGTAATCTATATTTCGTATTATATGAGCAAAATATGTACTTTTTGAGCGAGACGTTGAAAGCACATGTAACTCAGTGTCAACGAGGGCAACTTAAGGGATGCCGGAAAGTTCGTCTGTGAATAACTGGAGTCCCTATTCAACCCAAAGTCAACGAAGATGTGGTTGCTATTGATTGAATTCAAGATCTCGATGGCAGTGCATAATCTGTTGGAAATTTTGTGAAAATAGCAATTTTCACAAATATAGTAAATGCATTTTTCCTATTTTTGGACTAGAAATAAATATAAGAAGCTGAGGGGTTTTTATATATTTATTTGTGGGTTTGTGTTCTATGTTGGAAGAGCTTCGCAATGAACTAAACCGCGTCCAAGACTGAGCTAAGATGAATGAGATATCGATGCTCAAAGTTTGGTGTTTGAAACATTTAATGCTGAAATAATGGGAAAGTCACACCTTGTCCCACACAGGAGGAGAGATGAAACTTAAAGAGGTATTTAAGTGGGAACACTCTATCCTTATTGTTTCATGGAAGCACACACTAGTGTACTCGCAAAGGGTGCGGAGCACCCTAACTTGCACATGCGTGTGCACGTGGTGTGGGCGATGGGCGCAATGTGGCGCTTTGATGGCGCATGCTCGCAACGCCGCGAGCGGCTTGAGATCCGCCTTTGTATTTTTGACCGTGTGCGTGTGGTGAAGCACAGGGGCTGCAAGGACCAGGTGGCAGGTTAACCTTGGCTGGTGACGTGGCAGGAAGGCGCACGGGTTCATGGCGCATGACCCAGGTGGGTCCGCGCGTAGTGGTGCATGATGTGGCAGCGAGCGCACTGGTGCATGAAGCATGACCAGGCTGGTTTACGCACTTGCGCGTGAACGCGGCGCACCAAAGGGAGCCAATACAGCGCGACTGTGTAGCGTGATCGTCTAGCTTCACTAGTGACGTGGCGCACACGCGCATGAGTGGTGCGGACATGCACGCGCATGAAAGTGAGTCAAACTGGTGCATGCGCGCATGAGTGGTGCAGACCTGGGGCGCATGAAAGTGAGCCAAAGTGGCACGCGCCCACCAGAGTATATGTCCTACGCACCCACGCATGCAGAAGCTTCCAGACTTTAATGACAAAGCACTTTCATTTCAGCATTTGAAACAGACGAGTCAACGGTTTTGACGGAGAATTAAATGATGATTTAAATTGCATTGAAGACATTTAATGTAATTTAATTCCCTCATTTAATTCGTTTTTTCTGTTTCATCCATACCTGCAATATAAATAGAAGGCCAACCTGCTGCAGAAGACACGTCGAAAAACACCAACATATGCTATACATTCTCTGTAGAATTCTTATCATTTTTCTTCTTGTTTCGAGGTACATGTAACAACCGTAAAATTTTCGTCCAACTATGAGACGACACGTGTCCCGATTCTCCAACTAAGGAGAGGGATTTTGTCGTTCAACTATCTAACGATACATATTCAATCCTCCAATTTATTCCCAACTATGTGGAAGGAGGAATGAATTATATTCTAGGTTCATTGAAACGTGTTCTGTATCTACGACTGATCCCGATTCTGGGAAGGAGAAATTATTATTATGCGTTAACTAAAACGCATCCCGGATCTCCGACTAATCTCAACTAGGAGAAAGGAGAGAGACTATAATTGCCAAATGGCTAAAGAATCAAAGTCCAGGGGCTAGAGATGTAAAAATATCAAAATTTGCTTATGGAGGTCCCTTATGGACCACAAGGCTTAGTTCTTACGGTCCACAAGGGTGTTTGAATCCTGGTGCACGCTGAAGGTCCTTACGGACAGTAAGCGGTGAACCCTTACGGTCCGTAAGGGGTCGCTCTAGCAGTTTTATGCTTGGTCTCCAAGCATAACACCACAACTTGACACCTATCTTCGTTTTGCCACTCTTTCACCTGGTTTAAACACATCATTGGACATGTGTTATGATCTTAGAACATGTGGCAACACTTGTCTTAATCTTATTCATCTTCTACAACTATAAATAGCAAGCAAAGTTGAACTTTCAACTTGCTCATTTCTTCTTTCTTTCTCTAATCTACTCTTAGAGCTTGTTTCCATACTTTGGAAGCCTCCTACTGAGTTCAAGCTTCTCCTAGAACACAAGTAAGTGTTCTTTCATAGTCTATTTCATTTTATAGGCTAGTTATTAGCCAAAAGTCAAACAGTTTGACTTTCTGTTTGACTTTCGGTTATGACCATCATGGTCAAGAAAATGTTCGATTCGAACATGGCTACGTGATCGTAATAATGAAGGTTATAATCCCATGGGATCATACCTTCTAAAGATCAAGTTAAGTAGGCGAAATGACGAGTCAACTTTATATTAAAAAAACTGTCAAAAATGTAAACTTTGCAAATTACTTTAATCAAGCTTCTAACTATTAAAACTTGAAGTTTTGACATTATATCAGTTTATAAAACATGTTTGGACATGTCTAAACATGTCCAACTCGTCATTCCTTGTTTAGAGCTTAATTCTATATCGAAAGTCAAGTAGTTTAACTTTTGCTT
Source organism: Helianthus tuberosus (assembly GCA_030545235.1). Classification (NCBI taxonomy): domain Eukaryota; kingdom Viridiplantae; phylum Streptophyta; class Magnoliopsida; order Asterales; family Asteraceae; genus Helianthus; species Helianthus tuberosus. Next base: position 80,617,316 of record CM060383.1, read on the forward strand.
TGACTTTAGATTCTGACCTGTTTGGTCAACGTTAGGACATGTTTAGAACTGATATTATGACCATGTTAGCATAGGGTATAACCCTTAGAAGTTATGCCTCTTGGTCATGTTGTTTGATAGATTATATGACAAGTCTAGATCTTATATTGTAAAAAAGGACAACTATGCCTTTTTCATCCTAAAAATTAAATAAATGGTTTTCAAATCAAAATAGTTAATAATTTGACTTTAAAACATAATGTTTGATGTTATGAAAGGTGTTTTGACACCATAGACTTGTCATAACACCTATCTAACCTTCCGAACCCGCTTTTACGCACATAACTAGTTATATGAACCTAGTTCATATAATTTAGGCGTAACGGGTCTAAACATTTCAAAACCTTTCCAAATCAGAATGTTTGGTTAATTGACATTTATCCAAAGAGTCATTGCACTCGGATAGGCATAAACCACAATCCTTCCGATCTACGCTTAATCTAGCGAATGTATTCGTAAGTAACGGGTCATATCTAAAGGGACTAACCTTTGACCCATATACATTCTAACAGATAATAAATCTGTTCATTCTAGACTACAGAACCCCCCAGATAATCAAACTTTGGTCAATAATACTTTTACTTACGGCTTTTGCTAAATTCTAATAATATTGATTGGAAGCTAGCAAAAGGTAGATACTCTTAACTTATTTTGTTTTTAAACTTAGGGTATGGCGAATACGCCACTTGGAGCGAGTATTACATAAATGAGTCAACTATGACTACTCATAAAAGTAAGAACTCGGTTTAATCTATTTTACTTGATAACTGAAACAATTGGGGGTTATTGGTACCGTGTCCGGGCGTCCCGACTCATTAACATATGGAATAGCATGCAGGGGTAGGCATACCAACTGTAAGACACGTTTTATTCAACTTTGGTGTGTACGTTAATCATTATAGCACTGAAAATGATCGGCTCTGATCTCTGGTTCCCATTGTATGACAAGTATGTAAATCTGGTGACAAGAAATAATCCCAAGAAATATTAAATGATTACCTACGAGTTTTCTATATGTATAAAACTCTTTATGAAAAACTGTTTTCAAAACGAGTCAGTTAATTGTATTTACCAGCGAAAGCTGACGTATTTTCAAAAGATTGAATTGAAGGTACCGAACCTTATTATAGGCTGGGAATCCGGATTGGCTAGAATGAAGCCTAAGGAATTTGCAACTCCTCAAGCTTAAGGCCTATAATGTCTACAGCTCTGTTTATGAGATCCCGCCTGTGGGCTTATACTGGAATGCTTGTACAACTTTAATAATATATTCAGGCTTTCATTAAATGAATATTTTTACTCTAATACTTCCGCTGCATTATTATATTGTGATACTGTTATCCAATCGTCACGACCCAGCCTGGCCCATCGGAGATCGGGGTGTGATAATCAGACATTCAACTTTGCTCAATTCTTTTCTTTCTCTCTCGGTATACTGGTGTAATACTGCTATTATACCGAAGTTCTAAACCTCTGCCCGTAATCAGCGTGCTAACTCGAATCACTGGTATGGTACCCTATCTGATCGATCTAAAACCAAACCAACGGATGTTTAAGTGCTGCCTGTACAAGGCTATACTTTGTCATCACGGTATGGGTTGGATCTCGTGATTATCGTTAAAGTTTGAATTGGGTTAATACGCTAATATGAGTTGCATTGTATCTAGAAATTAGAACTTAAAACCAGGGGGCTACTAAACTAGAAAACTCAACGGTTAAGAAAACTTAGTGGCTAAGAAAACTTAGTGGTAAGGAAACTTAACAGCTGAGTAAGTTAATTAATCGGCTAAGTAAGTTAATTAGTTAAACAATTAAGTTTAACAACAAAACGGTTAAGTAAGTTTAATAACTTAACCTATAAGGAAGGTATATATAAGGAAGTAATATATAAGAAAAGGTTTAACTGAGGAAGTTGAATATGGGTAGATAACAAATAAGGAAGTATATGGGTAGATAACAACTAAGGAAGGTGTATATGGATAAATAACACCTGGGAAGATCTATATGGGGTAAGACATATTCCTTACCTATAAATAGGAAGCTTAGGATTCATTTTTCCTTGCTCATTTCTTCTCTTCTTCTCTTTATATGTTGGTGTTCTAACCAATAATCACCGATACGATATTCTGTCTGATCGATCTGCGAACCAACTAACGAATGCCAAAGTGCTGTCTGAATAAGACTATACTTTGTTGACTTACGTTATGGTTCTAATCTTGTGACCATCGTTAGGTTTGATTTGGTTTTACACTAATACGTATTCCACTCTGTTAAACTAAATGTCTAACTATCAGAAAACTCCAAACTATAAACTTACAATCAAAATACCAGAAGATTCCGAACTATAAAAGTAGACGTTTACCTATCAGAACGCTTAGAACCAGGAGATCTTTTTAATCAAGAACTGTAGACTGACAAGGTGAGTCATTCTCTTTTTATCAAAATTCTTTCAAAACCCTAAATGTTTTCTAGTTGTACTTACAGTGATTAAGTCTTTGTATTATGAAATTATTGCCGGTATGAAGGGTTTTGTATACATTACTAAGTCCAGCGTTACTATTGGACAAAGAGTTAGCCAATAGTAATATGACCACCAGCACAGGGATTTGCCCAGTGACAAATACTGATTTGAGTAATTGAAAGAGATAAACAAATGTAAAAACTCATAATGTTGTAATTATAACAATGTGTTTTTGTACAATTGAATGAACTCACCAGCATTTCCTGCTGATAAAATGTTTTTAAACGCGATTTAGGTGATTACAGATAGATCAAAATAAGAGTTGTGATACAGCACCAAAAGGCTTAAAGAAGTGGCTTATTTTATCAATTAAATTAAGAAACGTTGTTTTATGTATTCGGGTTTATCCCATATTAAAGCTACCTTTGTAAAACATGAAGTTATTCCCATTTGTTTAATAAATAAAATCCGGTGTTTCTAAACTCTGATATTTTTCCTAACTCACGGTTGATGAAAATTTCTGCTGCACTATTATCAAAATAACCACCGGTACCACTTGACTGTTCTCGGCTCCCGTCCAAGGTGTGGTCGGGGTTGTGACATAAGTGGTATCAGAGCCACTTGTTTAAGCAAATAGGTGTTGTGATAATACCTAAGCTTAAACGAAAGAGTTAGGAAATTGCTATTAACTGGTAGCACACATGATAGTATTTAGACTTGAACTTAGGAAAGATGCCTTAATATAAGCTTCAAGATGAGCTAATTACTTGTATAGGTATAATGTGATGGGTTTTGGTATGCCGTGAGTATGATGACTAGAACATTGCAAGTTCGATAAATAAGCGATAACACTTGATCACCGTTATTTCTTGCTTATTGGTACTACTCGGTTCTGGAATGTGATCCGTCATGTGAATACTAATTTCCTTGTTCCTTGATGTAAGCCTTAATAAAAGATGCACCTTTAAAATCATGATTGAGAAAATTCTATTTATGGGAAATACAATGATAATTACCTCTCCAGCATGATTGGGTATGATGTGGTAGACTCTTTAGCTTGTCTGGGTAAAATGGAGTTGCCTCTCCGGCGAGATCGGGTAAGATGGGGTATATGTTATGTTAAAAAGTTACGAAATTCCCAAAACGATACCATGACCAGGTGTTTGACTTGTTTTTGGAAATATGAATCTGTTAAACACATTGACCTTATGAATGGTATGTATACTACAATATATGAAACATATGATTATATAGATATGTATATCTATAAGGAAAGCCAAAGGCCATAATGATTGACAATTAGGATGAATCACGAGCATGTGTCATTGATAATTTTAGATTTCTTTATCAAGAACATCTCGTATACATCTATAATTCCGATATCGAACACTATTCCATTTGATCATTTGTCTCGTAACTCGTGCGACAAGATGAACGATAGGAATCCTTTAAGTTGGAACGTCATCGAAAGTATAATAATTTCCCATGCGTTACCTTAAATTACGGACGCATTAGGAAACCTGTAACTAAAAGTTGTGCTAGGCACAAAACGTCTAAAAACTTACGCTAATGAGAGTAATTCTACTTTCATTAAGAACTCTTGAGAAGAGGGGAGTAACCATGACTAGATGCACTTACAAAGACTTCCTTCACCTATAATCCTACTAAGATTACCAGTAATAAAGGAATTGTTACAGCAGTACATGGGCTGCTAAGGACTAAAGTTATCCATTAGTATATACGCCGAGAAGGATGAAGTAATGTATGTGATATTCGCTAACTTACACATATTTTAGTCCCCTATTTTATCCCCATTTTATGCGTTTTCGGCCGTAAAACCGTCATTCGGATACTTAATCATGTATACTTTTGTTTACAGGCCTAAAACAACATACCAGACAAGATGATAGTGAAAACGAGGACTTTCCGGAGGAAACGACAAAGCTGCGAACTTTCTGTTGAAATTCTGACCTTGGCAAGTGGAACGGTCGTGCGACCAAATGAACGACCGTGCATCTCCGACTAATGCAGTCCAGTCCGGCAATGAACGAGGGTGCGACTTGGCGTGTAAGGCAATCCCGGTGACGCACGATGGTGCGGTTGGTTGCACCCCATGCGGATTCGATGACCAGCCAAACCCCGGAACTGAACGACCAGTGCAGTTGTCCGTGTAACAAAAACCCGGAAACGAACGGTCGTGCTCAGGAAGAACGATCGTGCGGGACCGAAGACCGGTCAAGATCTAATGACGTCATGCAGTATGGTGCACCATACCTCCAATAATTCATAAAGTGAACGGTCGTGCAACAGGACGCACGACCGTGCGACATCGAAATTATATAAAAACTTGCAGAAACATCCTGCTCGTAACTTTGGACATTTTGGAAGCGATTCTGGCAATTTTCAGGCTTCGGAGGCTTCTGCTTTCACCCGGATTCAAGCCACATTGTGCCGATTTGCTTCGTTATCTTCCAGATTCTTAATCTTATGCTTGTTTATGGTTTGGTTTTCTAATCTTTCTATGATTTTGTTAATCTTTCAAGCATTTAGATTAATGTCTATGTATTATTATAGCCTTTGGGCAAAAACACAACAATCCCTTGCTTGATTATAACCATTAGTATGTTAATCTTTGTATGTAATGACACTTGGAAGTATTTTCTATGTTAATCTTTGATGATTAGTTTGCAACCTTGTTATTGATATTGATTTCTTGATTATAAGTAATTTTGTTGGATGATTGGTATTTGGTTAGTTAAGATAGTTGAAAAATGAAGCTTAATTAATCTTGTATTAGTAAACTTTAAACTTGGTTAACTAGTTTAGCTTGGTTAAAATGTGTGCACCATGATACTAGAAATGGTTAGTGGTTTAATAAAATGTAATTATTGTTAATCAAGAAAGCTTGCCGTCACGTAAGGTCCTTAACGGGTTAAATGGTGTCGTTATAAATTCTTGCCATGATTTGTTAGCTTAGTTAGTAGTTTAGGCCAAAATTGCTATCTTGGTGAATTTATGTGCAAGATTTGTAAAATGAACTCGGTTGTGATTTAATCTAGTTTATGCTTGTCTCGGTGGTTGCATTGTGTTTATCGGTGTCGCTTTCCTTGTTTAAGTGAGGTTAGAAAACTCCTAACGAATGACTAACTTATTTTTAAGAGATTTTCATAGACATTTATCAATTGCACGTTAAAGAACAATTTTAGGTGGTTAAAGTGTGTTTATCGTTTTAACTTTCCGAATGATTGTCATGTTAGGATTCCCGAAAGGGATACTAATTGTCTTAAAATTGGAGAATTGATCAAATGCTTCTAGTGCCAAAACCGACTTAGTTGACATACTTTGGTTGTGTATTAAGCAAGAATATTTATCTATTTTCTACTATGTTTTATAAGTATTTGTTTATGCTTACTTTAGTTTATTGAAAATCAAACAACTTATGTTTTTACCGGTAGTTTAGTGACAAAGGTCTAGTATTATTTCTCCGCCCATTTCTTTGGATCGATACTTGGTTCTTACCGATACTTTACTACATATATGACGGGGTACACTTGCCTCTTTCGTGTGTGTTTTGATGTAAAAGTAATAATCACTTTTATAAATTTAAAACCAAATCGTGTGTAATTTCATTGTAAAAATATGTGTAGTCGCGCACACGTCAGTATGCTTAAAAAATAAGGCATTAAGATGGTGAGACCAGACCTTCCAAGCACAAGATCATGACATATGCCATCAAATGGAAAGAACGAAAAGAACTGACAGAAAGGAAATTCTGTCTGCTTCATAAAACGAAACAAATGGAAACAAAACCACCAAATGATTGGTATAAATTATCTGAGATCCGTGATCTGAGAATGGCAGTCAGATCACAAACCATTAGCAATACGATCGAGTTAGCAAATACTTTGACCAGTGGATTGATACCTGGACACAAGGAAGAAGAACATGGAAAAAGAAGAGCCGTATATGTTTCCATTAGGGAAGCAAGTCATATTCGTCCAGATTGTCCGAAAATGACACAAAACACCAGAAAACAAGACAAAAACAACCGAAATTCTCATGAGGAGTATGAGGGCATTATTCTCACAACATAAGAGACAACAATGATTCCAGAGGCAAGTCTGGAACCCTACCAATATTCATGGAGTACTTAGGGAAGAAAAGATAATTGCTAGGATACAAACTTAGTTATGCTTTACTTCAGAAGAACCTCGTTGGATTCGATGTAGTGTTAGAAATGGAATGAGTAGCATCCAATCACTCTCAAATCTTAAGTAATCAGAATTTTTTAAAGGTTCGTAATCCAAGGAGAAGTGATCACAATCCAAGGAGAATTTCAGTAGTTATTCAAGGAAACCTAAGAGAAAGGATTATCAAATAATCTCATAAAAATATGATGCATCGTGGAAGTGATAAGAGATATTAAGGTTTTAATAAGAATTACTGATAGATAGCAATAAAAAAAGGATGTAGCAAGTTATGTCTCTAAGTATTTAATTTGTTAGCAAGTTAAAACTAAACATTAGAACCCTTTAGGTTTACTTCAACGACTAGAAATGCCAGAATGGAAATGGGATTGATAACAAATGGATGTTGTTACCAAATTTCCCAAAACAATAAATCATAATGACACAATCTGGGTTACTGTGGATCGACTAACCAAGTCAGCTCAATTCCAACCAATGAAGGAAACCTTTGGTATGGAAAGATAAGCTAAGCTATATGTAGATGAGATAGTTTCATTACATGGAATTTCATTATCCATTGTGTCCGATAGAGATACTCGTTTCACTTCTCACTTTTGTAAAAGTTTCCAAAAATCTATGGGAACATGATTAAATTTAACTACAACTTATCACCCTCAAACAGATGGACAAAGTGAAAGGACAATCTAAACATTAGAAGACATGCTAAGGGCATGTGTAATAGATTTTGGTGGAAGATGGGACGATCACTTACCATTAATAGAATTCTCCGATAACAATAGTTATGATACCAGCATTAATGCTGCTCCATTTGAAGCACTTTATGGACGAAAGTGCCGAACTCGAATATATTGGGCAGAAATAGGAGAAAAGCAATTATCAGGTCCTGAGATTGTGCAAGAAACAACTGATAAAATAATTCAAATCAAGGAAAGATTGAAAACAGCACGAGATCGTCAAAAGAGCTATGCCAATCATAGACGTAAACCATTGGAATTTCAAGCTGGAGACAAAGTGTTATTAAAAGTTTCTCCTTGGAAAGGAGTAGTCCGATTCGGTAAGAAAGGAAAGTTAAGTCCAAGATATGTCGGACCATTTAAAGTTATCAAGCGAATAGGACCAGTCGCTTATCAGCTACAACTACCAGAAGAAATGGCAGGTGTACATAATGTATTTCATGTATGTAACCTAAAGAAGTGTTACGCTGATGAATTACTGATAGTGCCTCTTCAAGACATAGAGGTAAATGAGAAACTAAAGTTTGTTGAGAAACCTCTACAAATTGAAGATAGAAAGATTAAGAATCTCAAACACAAGAGGTTAGATCTGGTCAAAGTGAAATGGGATTCGAAAAGAGGACCGGAGTACACTTGGGACCTAGAGTTAGACATGAAACGAAAATATCCTTACTTATTTCAATGAATCTCGAGGATGAGATTTAAAATAAGGTGGGGAGAATGTAACAACCCTCAAAAAGGTCCCACAACAATTCGTAATCGAAACCCCAAACACGCACGGCGAGAACCAGCATGAAAAATAAAAAGAAGAGATTTTTTATGGTTGTAGCGGGCCGCGACAGACTCATAAGAACCCTTCGCTGGCCGTGAGAGACATAAAATGCGCCAGAGACACGTGTCATCCACGTGTCAAACCTACCATGACACCTATGCCCAAGATAAACCTTCTCGTGGGCCGCGAGAGGTCAGCCTTGATGTATCGCGGGGCGCGAGACTCCTTTAAATCAACTATCTAAAGGGCGAGCATCAGACATTCAACTTTGCTCAATTCCTTTCTTTCTCTCTCGATATACCGGTGTAATACTGCTATTATACCGAATTTCTAAACCTCTGCCCGTAATCAGCGTGCTAACTCGAATCACTGGTACGATACCATGTCTGATCGATCAAAAACCAAACCAACGGATGTTTAAGTGCTGCCTATATAAGGCTATACTTTGTCATCACGTTGTGGGTTGGATCTCGTGATTATCGTTAAAGTTTGAATTGGGTTAATACGCTAATACGAGTTGCATTGTATCTAGAAATTAGAACTTAAAACCAGGGGACTACTAAACCAGAAAACTTCACGGTTAAGAAAACTTAGTGGGTAAGAAAACTTAACAGTTAAGAAAACTTAGTGGGTAAGGAAACTTAACAGCTAAGTAAGTTAATTAATCGGCTAAGTAAGTTAATTAACAGTTAAGTTTAACAAAAAAACAGTTAAGTAAGTTTAATAACTTAACATATATGGAAGGTATATGTAAGGAAGGTATATATAAGGAAGTAATATATAAGAAAATTTTTAACCGAGGAAGGTGTATATGGGTAGATAACAACTGAGAAAGGTGTATGATGAAGCAGTGGATAATCTGGGGATTAGTCCATAGATCGAGCTTCGTCAAGTAGGGTTAATCCTTTCTTTCCTCGATCGATGGCCGGGTTGTCCTCTAATCCGACTCCTGCACAAGGAAACACACCGTGACTCATAACAAGGAGAATGGGGTGGGGGTTGCTCCTTGTTACCACTCTCCAGCGTGAGAATAAGTATTCACTTGAGAGCCAGATAATTACTTAAGTAATATGCATAAGAGAGCATATTAGCGTTACCTCAAACCTGGCTCTGGATGGGTATTTATAGCTGAAGAGTGAAGGAGAAGGGACCAAAGGGCCGCTAGGTAGGCCTAGGACCTGACTGACAACGCGTAGCCTTTTGTAGGTGTGTCAGGAGCGCAGGTCACGGAAGCATTGGCCACATCCGGAGGTGTTGCCACGTCTTGCTGGTGTTGTCAATCTGTCTATCAGCTTTTATGCATGTGGGCTGGGCAAGCTGCGCATTGGGCGGTCAGCTGACCGCTGCTGTCAGTGCCCGGGCATACCACTTGCTAGTTTGGTCACTGAAGTCAAAGTGTCAGTTGCACTTGTCTTGACAATAGGATGTGGTTTGGCCGCATTGCTATGTGCGGTAACCGCAGTGATTACCGCAAGCCTTGTGTGTTGACAAAAACATCCATTTTCATACACAAGGTGAGTCTTATAATCTTTCCTCGAGTGGGAAAGCAAGCCGTGTCCACACGTGCCCGCACGAATGCATGTGAGTCCTTGTCGATAGGGGCAATGAACCGGGTGATGGTCACTTGCGCCCAAGCCTGGTGCGAGATTTGTGACCATACCCCTTTAGTGTATATGGGTAGATAACAACTGAGGAAGGTGTATATGGGTAGATAACACCTGGGGAAGATCTATATGGGGTAAGACATATTCCTTACCTATAAATAGGAAGCTTAGGATTCATTTTTCCTTGCCCATTTCTTCTCTTCTTCTCTCTAAACGTTGGTTTTCTAACCAATAATCACTGATACGATATTCTGTCCGGTCGATTTGGGAACCAACTAACGATTGCCAAAGTGCTATCTGAATAAAAATATACTTTGTTGACTTATGTTATGGTTCTGACCTTGTGACCATCGTTAGGTTTGATTTGGTTTTACACTAATACGTATTCCACTTTGTTAAACTAAATGTTTCACTATCAGAAAACTCTGAACTATAAACTTACAATCAAAATAGATGCTTAATTACCAGAAGATTCAGAATAATAAATGTAGACGCTTACCTATCAGGACGCTTGGAATCAGGAGGCCTTTTTAATCAAGAACTATAGACCGACAAAGTGTGTCATTCTCTTTTTATCAGAATGCTTTCAAAACCCTAAATGTTTTCTAATTGTACTTAAAGCGATTAAGTCTTTGTATTATGAAATTACTGCCAGTATGTGGGGTTTTGCATACATTACTAAGTCCAACATTACTATTGGACAAAGAGTTGGCCAATAGTAATATGACCACTAGCATAGGGATTTGCCCAGTGACAAATACTGATTTGAGCAATTGAAAGATATAAACAAATGTCAAAACTCTTAATGTTGCAATTATAACAATGTGTTTTTGTACAACTGACAAAGAGTTGGCCAATAGTAATATGACCACTAGCATAGGGATTTGCCCAGTGACAAATACTAATTTGAGCAATTGAAAGATATAAACTAATGTCAAAACTCTTAATGTTGCAATTATAACAATGTGTTTTTGTACAACTGGATGAACTCACCAGTATTTCCTGCTGATAAATTGTTTTTAAACTCGTTTCAGGTGATTACAGTAAATCAGAATAAGAGTTGTGATATGGCACCGAAAGGCTTAAAGAAGTGGCTTATTTTATCAATTAAATTAAGAAATGTTGTTTTATGTATTCGGGTTTATCCCATATTAAAGCTACCTTTGTAAAACATGAAGTTATCCCCATCTGTATAATAAATAAAATCCGGTGTTTTTAAACTCTGATATTTTTCCTAACTCACGATTCTGATGAAAATTCCCGCTGCAGTATTATCAAAATAACCACCGGTACCACTTGACTATTCACGGCTCCCGTCCAGGGTGTGGTCAGGGGTTGTGACAGATACCTTAGCCATTGTTTACGAGAAACTTAAAACAACCATTCAAATTCCATTAACACAAAAAAGTAAATGTCCAATCACTATTACATGAGTTTGTTTGAATTAAGTTCAACAAAAACAAAGACATGTAATAATGCATCCAAAAGTATTGTCCTAAGACCCGTTACTATATCCATGGCATGATTACTTACCTGAAAACATGCTTAAAATTATCAACCAAAAAGGTTGGTGAGTTCGCAGGTTTATATATATGCAAGTAAAAACACGTCTGAGTATAACATACACATTTATTTGTAACTACCATGAGTTGTATAACCAAACCTTGACGTTATTATTGCCCCGAAACCAGTGTTTACCACAAACACAGACCGTTATGGATATCATGCATTCATTTACCATGCTGGATAAGTTAGTGCGACCAACTACGAAGAGTTTGTCAAAGTAAATAGATCTATCCACAATATCCATGGCTATACTAGTTAATGATTATACAAGTAGAGGACTTTTGGTGGTAACCGCTACGTCTCAAATGGCTATGTATGTATGTACAAGTAAGAAAACATTTCATGATGCAAAGCATGCCTTTCCCCGAAAACAATTTAAAATGGGTCGCGTTATCACTGTTCAGTAGTACGTTGTCACACCCCGATATTTCCACGTATTACCGGTGGGCCCGGTGGGGAGTATCGTGACGTAGTTGATATCATCATAGTCAATAATCACAGTTTAAATGCACAGCGGAAGTCGAAAGATAAAAACATTACAAACCGAATGAAAGTAATATCAATTATTACAAAAACGGTTGTAAGGGATCCACAGGCGGATCAAAGTTAAAAGAAACATTGTTCAACAGATTTATAAACATCTAAGCTTGCAAGACTCTTTATTGATGCTAAGAGTAGCCAGCCTATTCCGTCTAGTACATGCACTTAGCCATTTTGGAAAATACGTCAGTTTACACTGGTAAATACAATTAACCGACTCATTTTGAAAATGTTTAAGAAAAATGATTTGAATGCACAAGGCACAAAATAATCTTTTATAACTTGGGATAATTATTTAAAAATAAACTTGTTAAAGAATTACATGTTTATTATACGTTCAGTACCCCGGGCTGAAAACCGGGTTAAAGATTAATAGACACACCACGTAATATATCCCACGGCGAGTTATTCTCGAACAGGTGGGTACATTATTTCACATACGCACCGGCAGGTGTATGCCTACACCCCGTGCTTAAGTCGTGGCCATTTCAATGAATGAGCCGAGGATATCCAGGACATGGTCATTAACCCCCCAAAGGCTTAGAATAAACAAAACAGCTTAAACGGGTTATCTCAATGATTTAACCTTCATATGATTAAAAATTCAATACCCGACCAAGCGGTATTTTATATACCGTACCCCAAGCCCGTATAAGGGAAAATAAGTTAAAAGTATTTACCTGAGAAAATTTTACAAATTTATCCCAGCTGTACAAATCAACAAGTGCAAGTATCTTTTAGTGGTCTCCTAAATCTGGAACGAAGGTTTTAATCAACCTATTATTCCTAACGGGTCTTACTTAAGTTTAAACTTAGACCGGTTAGTTTTAAAGAAAGGTATACGGTTCAAAACGCATGATTAAGCGAAGACCGGATTAGAATGTGGTTTAGACCCGACGAGTATGAATACTTGTATAATATGGGTAAACTAATCACATTCTGGATTTTGAAGTGAAAATGATAAGGTTTGACCCGTTTCGGTCAATTTATGCAAACTAGTCACATAAACCGTACCGAACGCGAAATATGCATAACGGGTAACCAAAAGAGTCATGAACAGGTTTCCTAAGTTAATATGCCTTAAATATGTTGTGATATCAGTAGGATACCTTCCATTATGTCCGAAACGAATTTAAACTCAAATTAAGCCCCGTAGGGGTATTTTGGTCATTTTAAAGGTTATAAAAGAGATTAAACATTAATATGAGGTTCAGGTCTGAAATGATCAGTAAAAATATTTAATTTAATAAGTTATATCAGTAGGGTATTGCATATATGTGAAATTTATCATTTATATCCAAACTATGCACCGTAGGGCATTTTGGTAATTTCACATAAGCTTTAAAGGTCAAATTTGGACATCTGAGTTCAAAACATTTGCTTACTATTAAAGTATAAAAATTTACTTAAAACATCAGTAGGTATTAAGTTTTATATGCCAAAAATAGTTTTAACCCATACTATGCGTTTAAAACGCGTAAAAGTCGGTTTTAAGCGATTTTTGGGTTATATAATGAAAGCTGAGATTTTTATCAGCCCAGAAGGCTTAAAATATTTTATTTATTATATAAAATCAGTAGCAAAAAGTTTGGTATCAAAATGTTATGTGAAACTCATTTTATTAGCAAAAAGGGTATAACCGGCAATTACCGAATCAAAGCAAGAACCCTATGCCATGATCAGTTTAAAAATAAATAAAAATCTTCAAAAATCACAAAATATTATATTACATCAGTGGGTAAAAGGTTTGGTGTAAATATTTGGGTTTAGATAGGCTTTATGCTAATTATGCCGTTTAATTAATAAAAAGCTTTCAGATTATGCTATTGAGCATAACTTCTAATTTAGACCTCAAACTGATGTAAAATTTTTAGGACATGTTTATAAATCAGTAATAAAGATTTTTGTCCTCTCACATTTTCAAAAATCTCATTTTAAGGTCAAAAGGGCATAATGGTCAACATTTAAGCAATTAACGGAAACATGCAAATGAATCGGAATAATTAGGAAACAAGTTGTATAACCTCAGAGGGTTACACTAACCTATAACCTGGTCCTAATGGAACTCTAAGGCATATCTAAACTAAGCTAAATCGGGTCAGAACTGAAAGTCAAAGCAAAAATCTACTTTTGCGACTTTCGGTTCCGAACCGAGCCTAAACTCAAAATTGTCGGGTTGAACATGCTTAGACATGTTCTTACATTAATTACCAAGTTATATAAGTGTTAAAATAGGTTTCATAGCTTCTACATTGTTAATTATGAGTTTATTTGCAAAATAGGCTTCTATTGACTCTTTATAATTAAGTTTGACCCGACAATTGACCTAGTTAGAGTGGAAATCAGAGGGTGCCCTTTTAAGGGTTTATTACCCACATAATTACCAACTCATAGCCACTTTCAATTCGAAAAATGACTAGACCATTAGTGATTAATCACTAAGTCTAAGCTTAATTACGACGGCTTTGACTTTTGGTCATTAGACTAATAAAACTTGAACTTAGGAGGTTAAGAACACTTACAATGGTCCTTAACACGAATTAGGAACTTGAGAAAACTTGCTTGAAGTCCAGAGAGCTCCAGAGAGTGTATGAGAATGAATTTCAAATGAGCAAGTTTAAGTGTTGCAACAAGAGTTCATTATATAGCCAAACAAACATCACAAGATCCTTCCACATAAGTCTAAGGTTGATTCCTGATCATCCCAGGTGTCCTCTATGCATGAAAAACCATTGGAACAGTCCCTGAATTCCAGGCTTTTAAGGCGGTGGAACTGGCTGTACTCGTAGCTGTGCAGAGAATCTGCCCAGATTAGGCCATCGCGTCGCACGACGGTAGAAGGTGATGGTGGTGGCATGACGCCAGCATGTGGCTAACCAGATCAACAAGTTTCAAATAATGACATTTTCACCCCCTGGACCTTCTAAAGCGTAATTTCTTTCATTTTAAGCATATTTAACCCATTTAACTTTTGTTCTTGTGATCCATGAGATATAACCAAAAAGTATTAGGTCCTGTTTCGTTAAATGATAACCGAAAACATAAGTTTTGCTTTGTTAACGCTTTTAACCCCTTAATTACGAAAGTTAACGTATCTTCCTCATACGATATTGAAACCTTGTGAAATTTTTATCACTTATTCTTGGGAGTATAATTAATCGTTACAAAGCTTCGGGTTTGTTAAAAGGTCACTCAGAGGTATAAATTAAACATGTTGACACATTTAACCCTCGCGTCTTGTAAACTTTCACTTTCTTCCACAAACGGTTTCATACGATTCATGATTTATTCGTTTAAGGGTATAAACGCCGTGTTGGGTTGTTGAAAGGTATAATTATCAAATGTTGACACTTTGAATCCTGTTACACACCTACTTTCTTTGTTTGTCAACTTTAGTCCCTCATATTTAATCCATTACACGTTTAAAGCTCATGACACGTGTCTTCATTATATTGGTCGTCATTTTTCGAGGTGTTACATCCTCACCCCCTTAAAAGAAATCTCGACCTCGAGATTTACTGAAATAAATTAGGGTACTTCTGTTTCATTGTGGACTCTACTTCCCACGTGTACTCGGGACCTCTACGGGCATCCCACTTAACCTTTACAATCGGTACATGCTTCTTTCAAAGCTTCTTAACCTGTCGATCCTCGATCGACAAAGGTTTTTCGATAAACTTTAAGCTCTCATCTATATGCACATCCTTATGTGACATGACTAGCGATTCGTCAGCTAAACATTTCTTCAGGTTACAGATGTGGAACACATTATGAATCCCACTGAGCTCTTCAGGCAGGTTTAACTTGTAAGACACTGTTCCGAAACATTCAATGATCTCAAATGGTCCTATGTATCTTGGGCTTAACTTGCCTTTCTTGCCAAATCGCATTACCCCTTTCCAGGGTGATACTTTTAGTAATACTTTGTCACCTACTTCGAATTTTAGAGGTTTACTCCTTTTATCTGCGTAGCTTTTCTACCTATCCCTGGCAGCTTTGAGACGATCGCGTATCTGCACAATCTTGTCTGTCATCTCCAGGACTATATCAGGTCGTGTTAGTTGGACATCTCCAACTTCTGCCCAACAAACGGGCGTCCTGCACTTTCTTCCATACAAAGCTTCAAAAGGTGCAGCTTGTATACTGGAATGATAGCTATTATTATATGAAAATTCAATCAATGGAAGATGATCATCCCAACTTCCACCTAAGTCTATAACACAAGCTCGTAGCATATCCTCGAGTGTTTGTATAGTACATTCACTTTGACCATCCGTCTGAGGATGATATGCAGTGCTGAAATTTAATCGAGTGCCTAAGGATTGCTGAAAACTTTTCCAGAAATGCGATGTATACCTCGTATCCCTATCAGAGATAATAGACACTGGTACTCCGTGAAGAGATACAATCTCGTCCACGTACAGCAGAGCTAACTTATCTGAGCTGTGTGTTTCCTTAATAGGTAAGAAGTGGGCTGACTTGGTCAGTCTATCCACTATAACCCAAATAGTATCATTTCCTCGCTTTGTTTTTTGGTAACTTGGTGATAAAATCCATAGTCACCATTTCCCACTTTTAGGTGGGAAGTTCAGGCTGTTGCAGCAAACCTGACGGCTTCTGGTGTTCTGCTTTAACTTGAGCACACGTCAGACATTTGGCCACATAAGTGGCTATAGATTTCTTCAAACCTATCCACCAGTAATTTGCTTTTAAATCCTGGTACATCTTGTCACTTCCAGGATGAACAGAATACTTGGAACTGTGGGCTTCTTGAAGGATAACATCCCGAAGTCCTCCATAGATTGGAACCCATATTTGTCCATTCTATCTTAGGATTCCATCCTTGCCATATAATAACTGTTCAGCAGTTACTCCCAACTTTTCATTCGGATAGTTGGCTTCTAACATAGCTTCCTTCTGAGCGGCTAACAATCTTTCATTCAAGATGTTCTTCAATTCAATGCTCTTGGCAATGATTCTAATGGGCTTAACCCTTTCTTTTCTGCTCAAAGCATCGGCGACCACATTCGCCTTACCTGGATGGTATCGGATTTCACAATCATAATCATTTAGTGTCTCCATCCATCGATGTTGTCTCATGTTCAGATCATTCTGGTTGAACAAGTGTTGATGGCTTTTGTGATCAGAATAGATCACATACTTTGTAGCATATAAATAATGCCTCAATAGTTTTAGTGCGAACACAACGGCACCCAACTCCAAGTCGTGGGTGGTGTAATTCTTTTCGTTCACTTTTAACTGTCGAGAAGCATAGGCAATAACCTTGCCTTTCTGCATTAGCATACATCCCATGCCAGTGTGAGATGCGTCGCAGTAAACCACAAATTCTTCAATCCCTTCAGGCAATGTCAACACAGGTGCATTTCTCAGCTTCTGCTTAAGTATATCGAAGGATTCTTGCTGCTTAGGTCCCCAGTTAAATTTGATATTATTACGAGTCAGTGAAGTTAGGGGCGCTGCAATTCTTGAGAAATTTTCAATAAAACGCCTATAATATCCTGCCAGACCCAAGAAGCTGCGAATCTCTGTGGGCGTCTTCGGCTCTTGCCAATTTATGATAGCTTCAATCTTAGCGGGATCCACCTGGATACCACGCTCACTAACCATATGTCCAAGAAATTGGACTTCACGAAGCCAAAACTCACATTTTGAAAACTTGGCGTAGAGCTTCTCATGCTAAAGAAGTTTAAGAATACTACGAAGGTGCTTTTCATGGTCAGCTTAATTCTTTGAATAAATAAGAATGTCGTCAATGAAGACGATGACAAACTTGTCCAAGTAGGGTTTGCAAACGCGATTCATGAGATCCATAAACGCTGCTGATGCATTAGTGAGCCCAAAAGGCATCACTAAGAACTCGTAGTGACCATAACGAGTTCTGAATGCAGTCTTGTGCACATCTTCACCTTTAACCTTCAGCTAATGGTAACCTGACCTTAAATCAATCTTGGAGAAGTAACTGGCTCCTTGAAGCTGATTGAATAGATCGTCGATCCTGGGCAATGGATATCTATTCTTGATTGTAACCTTGTTCAGCTCTCGATAATCAATGCATAAACGCATTGATCCATCATTTTTCTTCACAAACAGGGTCGGTGCTCCCCAAGGAGATGAGCTAGGCCTAATAAATCCTTTTGCCAACAAATCATCCAACTGAGTTCTTAACTCTTTCATCTCAGTTGGGACCAACCGGTAAGGTGCTCTTGCAACAGGTGCTGTTCTAGGTATAATGTCGATTCTAAACTCTACTTGCCTATCTGGGGGTAAACCAGGTAGTTCTTCAGGAAATACATCAGGGTATTCAGAAATGATAGGGATATCTTTAATCTTGGGCTTTGGTTCATCAATAGTCACTTGTGCCATATTAATGACACAACCTTTCTTCATACACCTTGATGCCTTAAGCATAGACACTTGCTTAGGCAACCCGTACTGAGTATATCCTTGTATGGTAAGTGGCTCACCATACGGAGTCTTGATAACCACCCGTTTCTTGTCACAAACGATCTGAGCTTGGTTATGAGATAACCAATCCAGCTAGTTTCAAAGGAAGCAAAGACAATGGAAAAGAGTGGTTCCTAATGGATATGAAACATCCATCTAACACGGTTGAAGCAGTTTCTATGGTACCATCGGCCAATTCTACCTCGTATTTTATGCTTAGGGTTTTAACAGGCAGATTTAACAATTTACAAAACTTATTATCTATAAAGGACTTATCCGCACCCGAATCAAATAATACCCTTGCATAAACATCAATGATAAGGAAGGTACCTATTATCACGTTATCATCCTGAACTGCTTCCCGTGCATTCATTTGAAAGACTCTAGCATTGGTCTTCTTGCCTTCCTCAGGTTTCTTGGCATATTTTGGGCAGTTAGACTTGATGTGTCTCTTTTCGTTACAGTTATAGCACGTCGCATCTTTTATCTTCTTGCAGTATAACATCTTGTGCTCATTTGACTTACAAATCCCACAAGCCCTAGGCTGTGATTGGGATTTCGATTCATACCTGCATTTTCCCAAATGACGTTTCTTGCAAATTTTACACTTGGGTTTTTTCACCCGACTGTTGATCATCCTTTTTAAACCCGGAACTCTTTTTGTGGTCGGAGTTCCCTTTGTGCTTCTTGTCTGAACGGTGTGAGTTATCATTCTCACGCTTCCTCTTTCCCTCATCAGAATTTCTAAACGATCTCTGCCTGACCGCATCAAGGGTAAGAGATAGTGACAGATCAGCTACAGACCTAAAGTATAACAACTCTCAAATAAAGCCGACACCCTCGATTATTTTTCCGACACCCTAATATATTTTAAATTATTCCAAAATGTCCCAAAATACACCCCATATGCGAAAAACGGGCCTCAAATACATTAAATAGTATTAAAAATAATTTTAAATTTTAAATTTTGGGCTGAGGCGGGCCGCGTAGACCCCACCCCAACCATTACGCGGGCGGTTTAAAGGTTAAAACCTGATTTCTTTGATTTTTAAGTTTAGGCGGGCCGCGTAAGACCCCCGTTAGTTAACGCGGGCCGCGTAAGATCAGAAACATGTCGCAGCCCGGTGTGGCCATGTGGCCCAACACATGTCGAGTCTATGTGATGACCCAGAAACCCTACGCTGTTGACCAGGTTTGACGCGGGCCGCGTAGCCCTTTGGCTACATTTACGCGGGCCGCGACAAAGTCAAGATCAGGCACTATATAAGAATGGCATCGGCTTTCAGTTCCGATCGCTCAAATCTTTCTTTCTTACTTAATTTCTGAATAGTAGAGATAATACTCGGGTGTTATACCCCCCTAAATAGCGAAGTTCTGCTCCGTTGCAAGTATTATAACCCCTAGATACGTATTAGATACGCTGCCCGATTGATCTAGGGTTCTGTAACGGCTGTCGTGGTTCTGCCTGACGTAGTCGTTGGAATGCCGTCTCGGGGAAGGTATTACTAATGTTAAAATGGGTTATTATACTAACGCGTGTGCATTTGTGTAAATTTTAGATTATCACCAGGAAACCCTTACGGAAAATCTAAGACATCAATGTGAGTTGATCCACTTTTTGTAAACCTTTTGTTAACTATTTTTACAAAACCTTAAATACTTTTCCATGCGAATAACAGTGATTGAGTATTTGTAAGAATACGATTATCATGAGTATGTTGGGGTTTTGTATACAAAATTTGATACCACCTGGTCAAGGAGTAACATGTCCACAAGTCGGGTTCGACAGTACCATGGATGTTAATTGTGATGTCTTGGAAACAAATATAATTGCGGGATCGCCCTCAATACTGTACAATGGGATTTTATTTAAACTTGATTAAACTGGGATTCACTCACCAGTATTTCCCACTGACAAATGTTTTTAAAACGTGTTTCAGGTAACAAACTGTGAAAGCCAAATAGAAGCCAGCTAGACAGCACTGAAGGCTTGGAAAAGTGGCAATAAAGTTACCTAAAATAAAATAGATGTTTTTGTTAAATAAAATATGATTTATTCCTATGAAAACGTGTGTACTACGAACTTGTGTTTTAACCCATTTGTTTAATGATATGAAAATGTGGTATTTTACTCTGATCAATGTTTCCCAACTACGGTCCTGATGAAAAATTCCGCTGTCAAATTAGACAATACGCGATACCACTGAAACTGGCTCGCGGCCGCCCGTTCCCGGGGAATCAGGGATCAGGGGTTGCGACAGGAGGTGGTATCAGAGCTAAGCAACTGATTCAGCCACACATGTGTTCTGCTGACATCAAAATTTAAAGTGTTAGGAAATAAATTACAGAAATACGTGCATAACTGTATTTATTGTTATGTGTTATTTAACTATCTGTTAGTTTACTGTATGAGTAACCATGGACCATCTGATGCGTACCGTCAATTGTCTGGTTCGCCTAGAAGCGAAGGCACCTCCTCTTCTCAGCCTGCCCTCTCAGGGTACTCCGCTGATACGGAAGAAGGAATCTTTGTGTTTAAAGCTCAGTCAGAAGAGCCATTTCCTCAGACCAAGAGGGGATGATTCAGTAGAGGGGCACACGAGCGTAAGAAGCGTATGAAAAAGTTACAAGACCAGAGAGCACTCGCAGCAGTCAAGAGAGAGACAGATGCCTATGCCCAGGACATGATATCCACATCCTAGCAACTACTGCAGCTGACCCAAATCTGGAGCAAATAATAGCACCCCAACCACAACTGCCAATCCCTGACCAACCCATGGAGATAGAAAACCCTGAAAACCAAGTAGAGATGCATGACTTCAATCCGGAAGAAATCCCTAGGGTACCAGCACCAAATCCCCTAGACCCAAATTACGATCCCTGGTGGGATGACGTTAGGGACTATGTGCAACGTTACCCGGTACATGAAGACACACCCATGCAGAACGTAGGAGCCTACCTAGGTTTAGACCCTTTAGATCCCTATTTCCACGATGAATACATTAGGGAAATTTTAGAAGATCCTTACCAATTCCAGGCACCTACACCCCCACACCAGGAACCCGCACCCCAGATTCCGAACCCAGTCCTAAACCCTGCACCCCCAATGAGTGCAGAAAACGTACAAGAACTTAGTACTTTTGGTGAGGAAATTCTAGAGAGTAGTGAACGGATGAGACAGGTGGGAGAGCGACTCGTATGGAAATACGACGAGCGCAATATGGATTTTTAGATGAATCCATATCCGTGATGTGATAGAGGAAACGGTAATAGTAATAATAATATAATAATAAAATAAAAATCAAATAAAATATGTGTGTACGGATGCCTATTACTATTAGTGTAATTTTATTTCAGTTGGTATTGTAATCTTTATTTCAATACTGGTGTGTAATAGATGCCTAGTATATAGAAATAGAGTAAAGTCACAATGATCGACGCTTTTGGCAAAAATGCGTGTCATGTGATTGACTATATTAATGTTATTTTGTGATATTAATATGGGGTAAATGTTTAAAATTCAAATGGCCGATGAAGGAAATCAAGGAAATCTGAATAACGATAACCAGAGTAACATTAACGTGGTTAATGAGAATCCGAGCATCAATAACAATGAAAACCAAATGGATAATAGTGTCGTTCAACACATAGTGGCACAAGGAATCATAGATGCAATGCCATTTATTATTCAAACGATTCAAGAAGCGAATAATAAAAGTAAGCATAGCAGTAAGCGACCAATTGAACCAGAAAATAGCGTGAACAATAGACCCGTACTTCAGGTGCCCATTCCCAAAAGAAGAAGAACCATGCCTTATGGTTGTTCTTACAAGGAATTCTGGTCCTGCAAACCAATAGAATTCTCAGGCAATGAAGGACCCATTGCAGCTCTACGCTGGATAGAGAAGACTGAGGCTATTTTAAAAATAAGCAAGTGTGCTGAAGAAGACAAAATAATGTTTGCTTCTAATCTGTCTAAGAACTCAGCCTTAGAATGGTGGAACACTATCCTCCAATCAAGAGGAAGTGATAGGGTTTACAACATGGAATGGGAAGAATTTAAAAATATGGTAGAAAAGAAGTTCTGCCCTCCCAATGAAAAGGAACAGATAGCAAATAAGTTCCTAAACTTAAGAATGACCGGGGTAGATAGTAAGGGGTATACTACTACATTCTTTGAATATGCTAGAATAGTGCCAACCCTTGCATCACCAGAACCAGTATTAATCTCCCGTTACATCTGGGGATTAATCGGAGAGATTAGACATGTAGTCAAGGCAGCTAGACCTCAAACTATAGAAGAAGCTGTAGAACTAGCGAATACCTTAACAGATGAATTAATCCGTACTAGAGAAGAAGAACAGAGGAGAAACCTAACCCAAAGGCTTACTCAAGAATTCCGTTTTGGGAATTACAATCGTAGGAATATGGGTTCTACCTCTGCACCTTTCTGCAAGGTCTGCAAGAAAAAGCATTCGGGAAAATGCTCCACTCTTTGCAATTTCTGCAAGATGCCAGGACACAAGGAAGAAGATTGCAGGAGGAAATCCAGTAATGGACTATGCTACAATTGTGGAGAAAAAGGTCACATCAAGACAAACTGTCCAAAATTGGCTCCAGCTGTGAACTACAGGAACACTAAAAATGCTAGAGCATTTGTTCTGACTGCAGATGAAGCCAAGATGATTCCAGACGTGATAGCTGGTACATTTTTAGTTAATGATGTTTTTGCTAAAGTATTATTTGACTCTGGTGTGAACCAAAGTTTTATTAATACTTCTTTTTGCAAACTTCTAAATCAGTCATTAACTAAACTACCACAAGAATGCCTAGTAGAGACAGCTAATGGAGAAACTGTTAGGATTTCTGAAATCTTGCAGGGAGCAAAAATAGAAATTTTAAATCAAAAGTTTATGGCAAACCTTTATCCCATGAATCTGGCAGGATTTGATATCGTTTTAGGAATGGATTGGTTAATAGCCAATAAAACCAGTATTTTATGTGATCGAAAGTCAATCCAAGTAAATTCACCAAAAGGTGAAAAGATCACAATTAAAGGGAATAAGCCCTCTAGATCCACAAAATTCATCTTTGTGATGAAAACTGCAAGTTATATAAGAAAAGGATCTATAGTGTATTTGATTTCCATAATCACTAACACTAAAGGAAAAGAGCTAAAGGACATTCCAGTAGTGTCTCAGTTTTCAGATGTATTTCCAGAAGAATTACCAGGACTACCTCCAGACAGAGAAGTTGAATTCAGAATTCACCTACTGCCTGGAACAACACCAATTGCCAAAGCACCTTACCGTTTGGCACCCGCCAAAATGCAGGAATTGAAGAAACAATTAGATGAGTTGCTAGAAAAAGGATTCATACAGCCAAGCTCATTGCCATGGGGAGCGCCGATCTTATTTGTTAAAAAGAAGGACGGATCAATGCGTAAGTGCATTGACTACCATGAATTGAACAAGGTCACAATTAAGAATCAGTACCCATTACCGAGAATTGATGATCTGTTCGATCAACTGCAAGGAGCTCGATTTTTCTCTAAAATCGATTTAAGGTCAGGATATCATCAATTACAGGTACAGGAAGAGGACATTCCTAAGACCGCATTTAGAACAAGGTATGGCCATTATGAATTTACTGTCATGCCATTTGGTTTAACCAATGCCCCAGCCGCATTTATGGACATGATGAACCGAATATGTAAGCCATATTTGGATAAATACGTAATTGTTTTTATAGATGATATTCTAATTTACTCTAAGAGTAAAGAGGATCATGCAAAGCATTTGTACGCACTTTTAAGTCAATTAAGAAAGGAAAAGCTTTATGCTAAATTTTCAAAGTGCGAATTTTGGCCAGAACAGGTACAATTTCTTGGACACTTAGTCAATCATGAAGGAATTCATGTGGATCCAACAAAAATCGAGGCGATTACCAAATGGAAAACCCCTGAATCACCAACTGAGGTTAGAAGTTTCTTAGGATTGGCCGGTTACTATAGAAGATTTATTCAAGATTTTTCTAGAATAGCCATTCCTTTAACTAAGTTAACCTTTAAATCCATTAAGTTTGAATGGGGATCAAAACAAGAAGAAGCTTTTAGAATTCTTAAGCAAAGATTAACTAATACACCCATATTAGCATTACCAGAAGGAACTGAAGACTTTGTAGTCTATTATGACGCTTCTAAATTAGGTTATGGATGTGTGTTAATGCAACGTCAAAAGGTTATAGCATACGCGTCTCGACAACTTAAGAATCATGAAGAGAATTATTCAACCCATGATCTAGAACTAGGAGCTATAATTTTTGCCCTTAAGATTTGCAGACATTACCTTTATGGTAGTAAGTTTACCATATTCACTGATCATAAAAGTTTAAGGTATGTTTTCGGGCAAAAGGAGTTGAATATGAGACAAAGATGCTGGATGGAGATGCTTAGTGATTATGATTGTGATACCCAGTATCATGAAGGAAAAGCGAATGTAGTGGCAGATGCTTTAAGCCGAAAGTATCATGAAAAGCCAAAAAGGGTACGTTCTCTTAAATTAAATCTACAAGTAGATTTAAATGAGCAAATCAGAAAAGCACAAGAATCAGTAATCAAGGATGATGCTGAAAAACTAAAAGGTATGATTAAGGAATTAGAACAAGGAACAGATGGAATTTTGAGATTCCATAAAAAGAGAATGTGGATACCTAAATTAGGAAACCTACGTCATCGTATATTAGAAGAAGCCCATAAGTCTAAATATACGATGCATCTAGGAAATGATAAAATGTATCAGGATTTAAGGAAAAATTTCTGGTGGATAGGAATGAAAAAGGACATAGCAGCCTATGTTTCTAAATGTTTAACTTGTTCACAAGTTAAAGCTGAACACCAGAAACCCTCAGGTTTGTTACAGCAATTAGAAATGCCAGTGTAGAAATGGGAATTAATAACAATGTATTTTGTTACTAAATTACCCAAAACAAGGAAAGGTAATGATACAATCTGGGTGATTGTAGATAGGCTAACCAAGTCAGCTCATTTCCTACCAATGAAGGAAACTTTCAGTATGGAACTGCTAGCTAAATTGTATGTAAATGAAATTATTTCATTACATGGAATACCTTTATCAATTGTTTCTGATAGAGATAGCCGCTTTACCTCTCATTTTTGGTCAAGTTTCCAAAAAGCCATGGGAACCAAGTTGAATCTAAGCACAGCTTATCATCCTCAAACAGACGGACAAAGCGAAAGAACAACTCTCAAATAAAGCCGACACCCTCGATTATTTTTCCAACACCCTAATATATTTTAAATTATTCCAAAATGTCCCAAAATACACCCCATACGCGAAAACGGGCCTCAAATACATTAAATACTATTAAAAATAATTTTAAATTTTGGGCTGAGGCGGGCCGCGTAGACCCCACCCCAACCCTTACGCGGGCGGTTTAAAGGTTAAAACCTGATTTCTTTGATTTTTAAGTTTAGGCGGGCCACGTAAGACCCCCGTTAGTTAACGCGGGCAGCGTAAGATCGGAAACATGGCGCAGCCCGTTGTGGCCACGTGGCCCAACACATGTCGAGTCTATGTGATGACCCGGACCCCCTACGCAGTTGACCAGGTTTGACGCGGGCCGCGTAGCCCTTTGGCTACATTTACGCGGGCCGCGACAAAGTCAAGATCAGGCACTATATAACAATGGCATCGGCTTTCAGTTCTGATCGCTCAAATCTTTCTTTCTTACTTAATTTCTGAATAGTAGAGATAATACTCGGGTGTTATACCCCCCCTAAATAGCGAAGTTCTACTCCGTTGTAAGTATTATAACCCCTGGATACGTATTAGATACGATGCCCGATTGATCTAGGGTTCCGTAAAGGCTGTCGTGGTTCTGCCCGACGTAGTCGTTGGAATGCCGTCTCGGGGAGGGTATTACTAATGTTAAAATGGGTTATTATACTAACGCGTGTGCATTTGTGTAAATTTTAGATTATCACCAGGAAACCCTTACGGAAAATCTAAGACAACAATTTGAGTTGATCCACTTTTTGTAAACCTTTTGTTAACTATTTTTACAAAACCTTAAATACTTTTCCATGCGAATAACAGTGATTGAGTATTTGTAAGAATACAATTATCATGAGTATGTTGGGGTTTTGTATACAAAATTTGTTACCACCTGGTCAAGGAGTAACATGTCCACAAGTCGGGTTCAACAGTACCATGGATGTTAATTGTGATTTCTTGGAAATAAATATAATTACGGGATAACCCTCAATACTGTACAATGGGATTTTATTTAAACTTGATTAAACTGGGATTCACTCACCAGTATTTCCCACTGACAAATGTTTTTAAAACGCGTTTCAGGTAACAAACTGTGAAAGCCAAATAGAAGCCAGCTGGACAGCACTGAAGGCTTGGAAAAGTGGCAATAAAGTTACCTAAAATAAAATAGATGTTTTTGTTAAATAAAATAGGATTTATTCCTATGAAAACGTGTGTACTACGAACTTGGGTTTTAACCCATTTGTTTAATGATATGAAAATGTGGTAGTTTACTCTGATCAATGTTTCCTAACTACGGTCCTGATGAAAAATTCCACTGCCAAATTAGACAATACGTGATACCACCGAAACTGGCTCGCGGCCGCCCGTTCCCGGGGAATCAGGGATCATGGGTTGCGACATAAAGGTAGTCGGTCGAGATGCTTTTACACTAGCTTTGATCTCCGGGGCTAAACCTCCAATGAAACGGGCTATCCGTTTTGGTTCTGGTGTCACCAAGTATGGAACCAATCGTGACATAGTGTTAAAACTTGCGAGGTACGCTTGGCAGTCTAAGTTCTTCATAACCAATGTTAGGAAGTCGGTCTCGATCTTCTCAACTTCATGTTGAGGAGATAAATTCTCTTTTATCAACGCAACAAACTGATCCCAAGACAGATTATACAACGGGATCTTCCCAGTAGCCTGAATCAATGATCTCCACTACGCTAGAGCTTCTCCATTAAATGATTGTAACACAAACTTCACAATATCTTGCTCTGCACAACCACTAATATCAACCACAGTGTCCATTTCATCGAGCCAAGTCATACAATCGATGGCTCCTTTCTCCCCTGTGAAGTCTCTAGGCTTGCAGGAGACGAAATACTTATAAGAACAGGACTTAACACGTGGTTCTTGTTTGAGCTCAATCTTCTTAGACGGGATACTCCTTTGGTTTGATGAATGATGAGACTCACTCTTGCGAGTATGAGTCCTTGAGGATGGTTTTGAGTGTGGTACAGACTGAGTTCTGACATGGGTACCACTAAATTCATTAAACTGTCTGTCAAGAGCTTGCGTAACGGCATTATCTATTAATGCATGCAATTCCGCGCCTTCTACATTAACTCTGGAAGTGTCATGATTCTCCCTTGGGTGACTGTTGACTTCGTCTCACCCAGCCATGTAGCTTGATTGCTACATAAAATATTGACAAGATTTATTTAAAAGTCCATTATGGAATTGTCTTTTATGGCAATTCATTAACCATGGTAACCATAAGCCATGTTTGTTAATTTAATTAAGCATATTCATTCAGGATTATAATTATCCTCAATCGTAATTTATTAACATATTATAATGGCACATAAGGCCAGGTCACAGGGACAATTTAATTTATAAGCCATGATTTTATAGTATCGAGGCATTAAGGCATTGAATCATAGTTCATTACATTTCTTGACAGGGAGTCATAGACTACAACTGTCTTTGTCTTATATGATAATGATTATGACCCACAGGCATTACATCACTAATGGATGCTTAAAAATAATAAGAAAGAAATTGGAAGGATCCAATATAAGGATGACTTATGCGATTTTATCGAATCACATTTGCCAGGAGTGTTAACATGTTTTCAGATGTTAACAAGGGTTTTGAATCTTATAAGGAACTACCATCATGGCCCTGTCTTAAAGTGATACATGGCTAGGTTTTGCCTTCAAGATTTTCTTTTATATTTAATGGCAAATTAATTTTCAAAAGAAATGATATTTTGTTTTATTTTATATATTATTTTTATGCATATAATGATAATTAAAATTTTGAGCTCAACACATTCCATAATTAAATAAAAGAGTACATAAATGCCCTAAACGGAACTTAACAGAAATAACTTGTCCACGCAGGGGCTAAACTGGAAATACAAGTCCTCGCAGGGACTGAATACATAAATAGATGTCCACGCAGGGACTTGATTTAAAATAAGGAAATTACAATACAAATAATTAAATAAGGAATCTTCAAAAATCCCTTTTCTTCTTTCCCTTGATTAAATTCGCCAGACCTTTGAGAAATCCTCGGTGGTTCCTACGCTCTTCTTGAACCTCTCGTTCCACCTGACTCAACCTTTGAAGAATCTCCTGTTGCTGCGGTGGCGGTATCAGTGGCGGCTGCTGATGCTGGGAGGTTGAGGAGGTGGCGGGTATTGGTACCCATAGGTTGGGTATCCAGTCCCCCAGGGAGCTCCATAAGGCCCATCTGGATGGAGAGCATTGTAGTTCGCCGCTACGATGTATGGGTCAACATCGCCGTAGTTGTAGTTAGTATGGACTGGCTGCTCAAAAGGGCCGCTGCACCGGCGTATGAAGGAATCGGGTTATCATAACCCATGGGTGGTGGTGCGACTGGCGCAGAGTCCACCTCTGAAACGGGGTTTGAAGGCCCACCCATCTACGGGTCTTCATAAAGTGGCGGATAGTGACTGCCACTGGAAGGTTGAGGGGTGCTGATACGGATTCCCCCTCGCACGGACATCCTTGCGTTTGATCTTCTCCGCCTCGGTGGCTCCGGAGGCGGTTGCTGCACTGGTGGTGGTGGCGGTGGAGTGACCGCTACAAAACGTGAATCCTCCGAGGGATCCTGCTGCTGCTGCTGAGACGGGTTGTATCTGGGACTCTAGGAGTAAACACCCAGTCGTATTGGGCAAACCTTGCCTTATAGTTGTCCGGACCACGATAAGGTGATCCATGAATAGACGACCCATCCGAAATCTCTATGGGGTGCGTAGGTGTCCCAGATGGTGGTTCGGCGGGATCTGGGTCATCATCCATATCCATTCCCTGAGCTTTAGGGAAATGGTCTTCAGGGCCTAATGGGTTATGACCCATCGGTTCTTCAACCTGGTTTTTCAGGTTGAATCAGCTCTGGAAGTATGGGGTCGGGTCCTGGAAGGCCCGATGTGAGGTTGACCGTCATAACGGCAAGAAGGAGTGGTGTGAATCTCTGGGCTCGTTCTCCGATTGCGGCCCAAAGGAATGATGGTAAGAGGGTGATGAACTTAGCGAGACAGATCGCCTTGCAGGCTCCAAATAGGTCCTCCAGTCTTCTTGAGGACTGGTGCTCATTGTAACAGACGGTGTTCGCCGGTGGGAAGGTCCGGCCTCGTGATCGTTGGGGGTGTTGAGTGGCCCTTTGCCTCGTCCTCCTCTTCGAAACCTTGGTGGCATTTTGTTGAACCTATCAAAACAAACAAAAGAACAACAAAGAAAAAAATAAAGGACAAAATTAAAATAAATTAGGATTTGTCCTAAGTTGTTTGCCTAGACTCGGAAATCGAGGAATGTGCAAACTGTGTCATTGAGATTAAACACAAAAGGCTAGTGTTTAATTCACTCAATGTTGACTATGTTACCAACCTGTCACACCCCGATATTTCCACGTATTACCGGTGGGCCCGGTGGGGAGTATCGTGACGTAGTTGATATCATCATAGTCAATAATCACAGTTTAAATGCACAGCAGAAGTCGAACGATAAAAACATTACAAACCGAATGAAAGTAATAACAATTATTACAAAAACGGTTGTAAGGGATCCACAGGCGGATCAAAGTTAAAAGAAACATTGTTCAACAGATTTATAAACATCTAAGCTTGCAAGACTCTTTATTGATGCTAGGAGTAGCCAGCCTATTCCGTCTAGTACCTGCACTTAGCCTTTTTGGAAAATACGTCAGTTTACACTGGTAAATACAATTAACCGACTCATTTTGAAAATGTTTAAGAAAATTGATTTGAATGCACAAGGCACAAAATAATCTTTTATAACTTGGAATAATTATTTAAAAATAAACTTGGTAAAGAATTACATGTTTATTATACGTTCAGTAGCCCGGGCTGAAAACCGGGTTAAAGATTAATAGACACACCACATAATATATCCCACGGCGAGTTATTCTCGAACAGGTGGGTACATTATTTCACATACGCACCGGCAGGTGTATGCCTACACCCCGTGCTTAAGTCGTTGCCATTTCAATGAATGAGCCAAGGATATCCAGGACATGGTCATTAACCCCCCAAAGGCTTAGAATAAACAAAACAACTTAAACGGGTTATCTCAATGATTTAACCTTCATATGATTAAAAATTCAATACCCGAACAAGCGGTATTTTATATACCGTACCCCAAGCCCGTATAAGGGAAATAAGTTAAAAGTATTTACCTGAGAAAATTCTACAAATTTATCCCAGCCGTACAAATCAGCAAGTGCAAGTATCTTTTACTGGTCTCCTAAATCTGGAACGAAGGTTTTAATCAACCTATTAGATTCCTAACGGGTCTTACTTAAGTTTAAACTTAGACCGGTTAGTTTTAAAGAAAGGTATACGGTTCAAAACGCATGATTAAGCGAAGACCGGATTAGAATGTGGTTTAGACCCGACGAGTATGAAGACTTGTATAATATGGGTAAACTAATCACATTCTGGATTTTGAAGTGAAAATGATAAGGTTTGACCCGTTTCGGTCAATTTATGCAAACTAGTCACATAAACCGTACCGAACGCGAAATATGCATAACGGGTAACTAAAAGAGTCATGAAAATATCCTTTCTGATACTTTCAAAGTGTTATAAAGTTAAAAATTCCATAGTTGTGTTTCTTGAAAGTTTGATCCGCACATTATATTCATACTTGTTGAAATCACTTGCCAAATTTAGATAAGAGCATTGTAATCCGGGTCCAACAATTGATATCAGAGCCAGGTTGAATAAACTATTTTCAAACGATCAACTGCTCAAAGTTTTTTTACTTTTCTTTATCTAAATATGGTAAGCTTTCAAACATGGAACAAAGTTTTCAATATTGGGTCTATGTTAAAGCCTCCAACTTTGGTCAGAGAGGAGTACCCCCAATGGAGAATCAGGATGATCAACTTCCTAAATGGACATGATCGAGCTCTGTTTCAATCCATTAAGAAAGGCCCATATATACCCAGTGTTGGAATCCCAGATGTTCCAGCAACTGAGCAAACACCAGAAATACCTGTCTCTTGGGCTCCAAAACAAGAAAGAAATTGGAGCAAAGAGGACAAGGATCGGGTGGAAGTCGATGAAAGGGCCAAATCACTATTGATTATGGCACTTCTAAATGACATATTCTCTCAAGTAGATGCATGTGCATCTACAAAGGAAATATGGAATCAGTTGGAAAATCTTTGTGAAGGAGGGGAGAGAATGAAAAGAAACAAACAAACAAATTATGTCTCTTCTTATGAAAGGTTTAAAAGTCTTCTAAATGAGAGTCTTTCCGAAACATATAATAGATTTGAAAAACTATTAAATGACCACAAAAGTTTGGTGTTGAAAAGTCCAATGATGAGAGAAATGTAAAATTTCTGGATGCCTATCCTAGGGAATGGAGAAGTCTAACAATGACGTTAGCATCCACCCTAAAGATAGGAAATATGAGCTTACATGATCTCTACATCATTCTTGCCCCTATAGAGGAAGAAATTTGTGAGAATTCAACACAAAGAGGAGGACCTATATCCCTCATCTCTAACTCACAGAGAACAATCACTTCTGATCCCCAAACCTCTCACTGCTTGAACATAAGCCTCGAAAACTCTGATACTTCATCAGATTTTTCAGCATCCGCCGAGACAATTGCATTGCTCACCAAAACATTTGAGCAAAGACTGAGAGGGGGAAGTAATAAATACCAGAAGGGTGATAGAGGAAGGGTGGAAGGAAAATCTAAGGAAAAGCTGAAGTAGTGTACTATAAATGCAAACAAAAGGGACACTATGCTTCAGAGTGCAAAAACAAAAGGCTAAATGATGTTTCATTTTATGAGAAGAAGCTTGAAGAAGCCAAAAGACAACAACTGGTCAGCTTGATTGCAAGAACATACTCCTGGAAAACAGATGATTCTTCTGACGATGATGAAGAAGAAATGACAAACTTTTGTCTAATGGCAAGAATCTCTGATGAAGAATCTGAATCTTCAGAACGCAAGGTAAGTCAAAGAAGGTGGAAAAGCACGCGAAAGCTTGTGAGGATAATCAACATGCCTTTGTCCCCCTGGCGTTTGACACGTTCGGCTCCTTGGCGCCGGAGGCAGTTCGGTTCTTGTCTAGAGTTCAGCGTGTGGTCCATAGCAACTTTTCGACCCCTCAGGGGCGGGGCTTTGTTTTTAGTAGATTAGGGTTTTCTATTAAAAAAGGGATGGCGGCGCAGTTTGTTGCTCGTCTACCTGCTATCCTTATGTAATTTGCCCTGATGATTGGAATGAAATTTTACTATTGAAAAAAAAAATAAGCTTATGACATATTTCAAACTTCTGCAACAAAAACAGACTGTAGAAAACAGAAAATCTGATGATTTGCAAAAGTTGTTAAATGAAGCTAAAAAAAAACAAGTCTCTACTTGAAGAGAACTTACCAAAAGAAGCTAAAATAGAATTTTATAAGCAAGAAAGAAAAACTCTATACAAAAAAATTCATGACGGTGAACTCAATATAAAAGGTTTTCAACAAGCAAGGGAGTTTATCAACTTCATAGAAATAATGCCAAAAAACAAAGGTGAAGGGTTGGGATATGTAAGAACGAATATCAAACATTCCACCACCTTTGTAAAAGCATCATAACCAAATTCTAACAACTTGACGTCAGATTCTGATGCAAAATCTTGTAAACCAGCAAGCTCTGACAGCTTTTTTGTACCATCAAAATCTATTTCAAAGGGAAAGAAGTATGAGTCAAAACAAATTTTCTTAGAAAATATAAAAGGACTCATCCCAAATTTCAAAAAACTGCTAACCTTCCATCACAATCTAATCTGTCAAGAAATTCTGACAAAATGGATTGTATGTGTGCTGAAATACTAAGGTTTATTCAACAACAACTTTCCAAAAACAAACAATCTGTTAATGACTTGGCATTTGATAAAAATTCTGATGAGATCTGTTCATCTGAAGAAGAAACAATAAGCAAATTTTCATTAGAAAAAGTACCCAAACAGATTCGGGTACCAAAAAATTTCAAACCTTACCCTTTCAGGACTGTCATGTTGTAACACCCCGTGTTTTGGAAAGTGAAAGTACAAGTCAAAGTCAAAGGAAGAAAAGATTGCGAATTGTGATCTGTCACTCCTTGCTTAACTATTGATTGTGCACCTTGACTTGTAATCGAATCTTTTGCTTTATTGACTTTAGTTGTATTATCTGGAGTATCTATTAATAATCGAGGTTTTATCGCATGTTTATCGCTAATCGCATTGCTACTGCATCGTAACTCGATATTGTTTTATGTGTGTGTGCTATTTATGTGTTACTTGTGCATGTTTATTTATGTTTTGTGGTGATCATTCGAAAACGCAATCGCAACTCTATCACAACGCCATCTAGTCACAAACGCTAAACGTAAGTTAATTATGGGGATTGTATGTTAGATATAGTATTTGTGTAACTATTATAAATATATCGCATCAACGCTCGCTTAAACGCATCGCAACGCTTAACACGCAAAATGAAACGCCGAAAACCAACTCGCCGGAGCCACTCGATCGAATGAGCATTCGATCGAATGGTCATCCGAACGGATGACCATCCGATCGGATGGCCAACCGATCGGAGTGACATCCGATCCGACACTTGTGCCACTTTCCTCTTTTGGAAACCCTATAAATACCTCTTGTCACATTACCTCAGTGATGTGACAGCTCTCTCACTCAACCAAGCGCGTTCCAGACCTTCTTTCTCTCGATTTCTCGCGATTCTTGTAAGTTTTCAACTCAGATCTTGTACTTCTATGATCTACACACACTTCTTCATCATTTTCACCTTTGAAAATGATTGGAAGATACTTTTCAAACTTTCTTTCAACTCTTTTACACTCAATGCACTCAAAACCGATAGAATCGAAGCTTGTTCAAGCCTTCTACTCTTCTCTAGTGATGTGTCGGTTTGAGATCTGATTTCTATCAACGAGACAACCTATTTCGGGTTGAGCATGAACAACCGTCTGGAACAGTTAACTGAACGGACTGGGGTGATTCCCGTTCGATCGGATAACTTGGGTCTGATGGAAGTTCCTGTTGTTTAATGCGTTGTCATATTATCTCGATCAAACCGAAAAACTTTCAAAACTTAACAAAAGTTCAAGTTTGTAAAACGATCATATTGTGGGATGGATTGCCGTCCGATCGAATTGCCGTCCGATCGAACCGCAATCCAATCGGATTGCACTTAGACTTCAACACTTAATCATTTTATAATTTTCAAAGATCATTAGTTTCTAACGGATTGCCATCCGATCGAATGACAAACCTACTGTGAACTTGTTCTCTGAGGAATACCTCGCCTGACGGATCGCCATCTGATCGAACTGCCGTTCGATCGAACGACCTGAAAGGTAGGGATACTTCTCTGTTTTCAAAATGCTACAACGAAAACTTCAAAGTCATCATACACAAACACATCCATCCCAATCGAGTGGCAAATCGATCGAATGGCCATCCGAACAGATGACCATCCGATCGAATGACCATCCGTTCGGATTGCCATCCGACCGGATTACCATTCGTCACTTGTTTCACTTGCACCGTTTTACGCGCCGTTTTTCGCTTATGCTATCATTAACTGTTCAGGCTAATCTCTCAGCGCTCCCTACAATCCAAGAGAGTGTTTATTTACTAAACACGATCTGTGAGTATACTCGATCCCTTTTTGCTTTACGCACTTTTGGGTTTACATACGTTACTTATTCTAAATCACATCGATCACACAACATAACACTTTTATACGCTGACCTCTATTGCATGTTAGACGAGTTACTCGATGAATGCTTGTATGTTATGTTTACACAGTGATTGTTGCCTGACGCCTTAGCAACGATAGTACTATAGTTTGGACTCAGCACCTTTCGTGGACAGGGTTTGTTAAGGTTATTACTTCACGTGTCACAGTGGTGATATGTGTTGTGCATTCTACAACTTGCAGTCATGTCTGTGCATATTTAATTGTCGATAACCTACTAGCTTCACTTTGCTACATGTTACATGCTGGTTATGCGTAAACGTTTTCGAATCTATTATACTATTAAACTTGTATGCTCACCTTTACACTGTTTGTATTGACCTCTATTTTAACGTATGTAACAGGTGTTTGAGATGCTAGGATGCTTGCTATGTGGAATCAAGTAGGAAGAGTCTAGAAACATACTAAATAAAATCTGAGTTGTCGAAATGTATATTTGTCTTTGAGAACATCGTCTGTAATAACTGTTTTTATTTTATATGTTTGTGGTATGGGACATGAACCTTTAATATATTATAACTAATAGTTGTTATGGATTCTCCTGGACAATCTATTTCGCTCAGTGCCGCGCCCCGATGTTTCCGTCATCGGTTGGGGTGTGACACATGTGCACAGATTTGGTATTGCGATTCAGGAAGCTCCAAGCATATGACTAGGGACATGAGCTTACTCAGTAACTTTAAACAGTAACTAGGTAAATTGGTAAATTTCGAAAATAGGGTAAAGGGGAAAACATTCGGATATGGTAGTATCAAGTATGGATCACTAACCGTTGAGAAAAGTAGCTTATGTAGAAGCTTTGAAATACAATCTTCTCAGTTGTGGGAAAATCTGTGATAAAGGCTTCTAGGTAACTTTCTTACCAGAAAAATGTTTATTGGTTGGTTCAGATGATAACAAAGTTTACTTAAGTGGCAAAAGGATAAGGATATCCATCTATTACTTCGATTTCAAAGAAGAAGTTGAGCATCCTCAACGTCGTTTGTTTTCAAAAGAAAATAAAAGTAGTAGCTGGTTGTGGCACAAAAGATTAGCCCACTTAAATTTCAAAACTCTAAACCAACTAGCAAATAAAAATCTGGTAAAAGGGCTACCATTATTTCATCCAAAAAGGATAAGATATGTGAAGCATGTGAGTTGGGAAAATAAAAAAGAAGCTCACACAAAACAGTAAATGAGTCTTCTATATCAAAAATTCTAGAACTTTTGCACATGAACCTTTGTGCACCTATCAGTACAACAAGTTTTTCTAGAAAGAAATATATTTTGGTCATTGCAGATGACTACTCAAGGTACACTTGGTTTGAACTTTTAAGGAAGAAAAGTGAGACCCCAAATCAGATTATAAATTTTGTCAAAAGAATCGAAAATCTGTTGAAATTACCTGTCAAAAAAATCAGATCTGATAATGGAACAGAATTTAAGAACTCAAAATTTGAGACTTTCCTTATCAGCAAAGGAATTTCTCATGATTTTTCTGCTCCAAGAACTCCACAACAAAACGGAGTAGTGGAAAGAAGAAATAGAACCTTGGTAGAAACAGCAAGAACAATGCTTCCTTATGCCAAACTGCTTTCTTACTTTTGGGCAGAAGCTGTTGCAAATGCTTGTTTTACACAAAACAGAACTATCATTAACAAAAGACATCAGAAAACACCATATAATATCATCAGTGGAAGGATATCTAGCATCAAATTTTTACACACCTTTGGTTGTAGATGTTTTGTGTTCAATGATTTGGATAATTTAGAGAAACTTGATAGAAAAGCTGAAAAAAGAAGTTTTCTTGGCTACTCTTTTTCCTCAAAATCCTAAAGAGTCTTTATCTTAAATTCTAGGACAACAAGAGAAAGTTTGTATGTGTCATTTGATGATTCATCAGAAACTGAAATTTCTGGTGACACTTTAAAGGAAATTAGCATACTAGAATGTCAGGAAAATTCTGAACATCTTCTTAATCAATTGACAGAAGAGCTTCTAGAATATGACTACACAAAAAAAAATCACACAAAAATTAGTCATGTACTAAACCTACAGATAATCTGGAGCCGTTGTCATAAATGCCTGAATCAAATGATCAGAATTCTGGAGAATTATCAGAAAATCCAAGTACACATCAGAATTCTGATCCTCTTAACTAAGAACTGGCTATAGATCGGGGGAAAGTAGAGGAACCATCAGATCAAACAAATATACACAACAACAGATGGATCAAGGTACACTCTCTGTCAAACCTAATTGGGAATCCAGAAGAAGGTGTCAAGACAAGATCAGCTACAGCTCATGAATGTCTATATGCAGGTTTTTTGAGCATGATAGAACCAAAGTCTGTCAAAGAAGCACTCAATGAATCAGATTGGTTCCAAGCAATGGAAGAAGAGCTTGACCAATTTTAAAAGAGTCAAGTATGGAATCTAGTTCCCAGACCAACTGACAAATATGTCATTGGATCAAAATGGATATTCAGAAATAAATATGATGAACAAGGTGTCATAGCAAGGAATAATGCAGGTGTCATAACAAGGAATAATGCAGGTGGCATAACAAGGAATAATGCAAGATTGGTGGCCAAAGTCTATTGTTAACAAGAAGGCATAGACTACGACGAGACCTTTACACCTGTTACAAGATTAGAAGCAGACAGAATCTTCGTTGCTTATGTTGCATCCAAAGACTTCAAAGTTTATCAGATGGACGTAAAATCAACATTTTAAATGGTAAAATTGAGGAAGAAGTATATGTGCAACAACCTGAAGGCTTTATTGATTCAAAATTTCCAAAACATGTTTATAAACTAAACAAAGCCTTATATGGGTTGAAGCAAGCTTTAAGAGCATGGTATGAAACACTTTCACATTTCTTGATCAATTCTGGCTTCACCAAGGGTACTATTGATACAACTCTATTTCTTAAAACCCACAAAGGGCACACTTCGTTGGTCCAAATTTATGTTGATAACATTATCTTTGGATCAACCAATCCCAAATTCTGCAAAAGGTTTGAAAAATTAGTGACCAGTCATTTTGAAATAAGCATGATAGGTGAGTTAAGTTTCTTCTTAGGATTACAAGTAAAACAAAAAAAGTGATGGCATATTTTTGAGTCAATCAAAGTATGTCAGAATTATTTTGAAAAAATACTCACTTGAAAAATGCTCATCTTCAAAAACTCCCATGGCTACAGGAAACAAACTTGATTCTGATCCAGATGGTAAAAGTATTGATATTAAAACTAATAGGGGAATGATAGAATCAATGCTATACTTAACTGCCAGCAGACCAGATATCATGTCTTCCACTTGTTGTCTTGCAAGATATCAATGCAATCATAAAGAGTCCCACTTAAAATCAGTTAAAAGAGTTTTTAAATATCTAAAACGAACATTGGATCTTGGTTTGTGGTATCCTAAAGGCACAAATTTGGACTTAATAGCATATACAGATGCAGATCATGCAGGATGCAAACTTGACAGAAAAGGCACATCTGGTGCCTGTCAAATGTTGGGAGAAAATTTAGTTTTTTGGGCAAGCAAGAAGCAGAACTGTGTATCCACATCCACTGTTGAATCAGAATATGTAGCAGCAGCAAGTTGTTGCTCACAAGTGCTATGGATGCAAACTCAGCTTAGGGATTATGGAGTAAATCTAACAAAGATTCCTACGCTTTGTGATTCCAAGTGTGCAATTGCTATAAGGTCAAATCTAGTTCATCACTCTAGAACAAAGCACATTGTTGTTAGATATCACTTCATAAAAGATCATGTGGAGAAAGGTAATGTTGAAATGTACTTTGTTCCAACAGAAAACCAAATTGCTGACATTTTCACTAAACCTCTTGATGAGAAAAGGTACAACTTTTTAGTTATCAAATTAGGAATGGTCAATATGAGATATGAAGAAAACACAGAAAACGTTTTATCACAAAACAGAGAAAATTATGATAAACAGAAAGATGATCAGAATTCTAATGAATTCTGATGACTCATCAGAAATCTCATAAGTTTACCAGAAATCTGGTAAAGTTATTAGATTCTGACCAAGTCAACAGAAAATCTGACAAAACTTCAAAATTTTCTCTTCTTTCTTAAACATACACATTCCATGCATACATATCATTTTGCCAGTACAATTATGTACATTTTTTCTCTCTTTCTCTTCTTCGTTATTTTCTTTTTCTCTTTCTTACATTTTTTTAATAATCTCAACATGAAAATCTCTCACTTAGCCTAGTTTGCGTCACAAATTAGAAAATCTGAGCAAAATTTAATGCATGTTCTCACTCTCTCTCTCTTAACATTCATTGTTTACTCATCAATACTTAGAGAGAAAGAAGCGACACCTGGACAGTTCATGGTGAGTATTTCTCAGATCATAGCTGCCAACTTAAAAAAATGAGAAGTAATCCATCTCTAAACATTCTTTTATAAATCTGATAACAGATCTTAACCATAAAGAAAAATGGGGAAACAAAATCTAAGTTGGTAGGTGCCATTTATGGCAAAGATGCACTTTCACTTATAAATGACTACCACTTGGAGACCTTTTTACATCACATGTCGCTTTCATCCCCATCTCTTTGCTCAGAAACCCTAAAACAAAACCTTTCATCTTCCAAATTCAAAAAACCCTAACTTCTCAGCCATGGATCAAATGGAAATCACTCACTCTACCTTGACCTACCACCCACGTCACAACTTGAAGGTCCAAATGGACGAAGCCGGTCAAGCATGGGAGAGGTGCAACACCATTCTGGCCATGCTGCTCAACAGCCCCTTGGCTTCTGCACTAACAGCACATATCTAGATTCATCCAGATATCTTGCAAGAGTCTTGGCTCTCTGCCAAACTCATCTTCAACGAAGGCAGATTAACCACTGTAACACCCCGAAAACGGGTTTGGTAATTAAACCCCGTTAATACTAAAGAGCGGGTAGAATACCGTTAGCAGAAAAGATTAACCCGGAAATTATTTGGATTCAAATAAATAATCCTAATAATAAATAAAAAGAGAGCAAACGACTTGAGAAGACAAAAGTTCATAAGTAGCCCGAGTTAACGGGATTTAAAATAAAACGGGTGAACTTACCGAACCTACTAAGTTGACTAGGAATAATTCTAACCTAGTTAGATAGTGACTTATGAGTGGGTTAAAACACTTAAATTATGAACTAAGGAAAATGGAGGGGCCAAACTTGTTAAACTTGAAACTTGATTTAATTAAAACAAATAAAAACCCACCAAACACACACAAGAGTGTGTGTGTCTGGTTGATTGAAGCAGAGGGCGACCAAAGGGAAACCCCCAACCCTATTTCATGCTAAATCTCTCAAATTGAAGGTCCAAATCAAGTTTAAATCGAAATCCAAGTACGAATTAGTGATCTCCACTGAGAAAGGAGTCATGAGGTGTTTTGGTCAAAAATTACCTAAGCAATTTAGTGATCAAATTAGTTAAGTGAGGTAGTGTGCTAGAAATATGTATGAAAAATGTGTTAACAATATTTGATATAAAAACAGTTTCAGGATACAGCTCAGGATATAAAGCTGTGTCTATGATCAAACAATGAGCAAAAAAGTAAAGGTTGACACGTGATGTACGAGGAAACTCCTTGATCAATCTAGATCACCGGCATAAAACCTCGGGAGCTGACAATCGCAGCTGCCTCGTTCTTCTATTGCTTCAAATATCAGGATACAGTGCAGGATGTGATGCGGATCGACTATGTGTTACAATGTAATTTGAGTACAAGTGTTGTGTGTAGTGTTTGAAATGAACTAGAGAGGAAGTGTTTGAGAGTGTAAGTGTGAAGTTGCGTGCCTTAAACTGATCCGCCCTCATCTATTTATAGTAAAGATAATGTAACAAACTATCCTAAACTTCCGGGATCCAGCGAATATTCCCACTCGAACGTTGAGGACCAAGTCTTTAGGGTTCAACGGCTTCCTCATAACAAATACGCCCGAGTCTTGAGGAGAAGAAGTCCTGGTGACCGTTAGTAACTTACAGCCATTAACCTGCACGTGTTTAATTCACTCAACCTTAGGATATCGCCCGGGATGTTAGCAATATCCCCCTCCAGTATCCTGGTCACAAATAAACAATTGAAAGCGGGATATTAGTCAGGATATGTATACTCAGAAAATGACCCATAACAATTGTCCCCAAATATATCGGTTGGTATACCAATCCAACGGATATATTTTAAAAGTTTTATTTCACCAATTAAGGCAATCAATGTGACGAGACCCCTGAAATGACAATGTGCAACTTCCAAGGCATTATTTACTCTTTACCCCCTACATTTAGCCTATATTAACCGAGAGACTTCACATTATGGTTATCTTTATCTTCAAGAGAATATCAGGTACTTTCTCCCTCTCTCTTATCTATTTCCATTGTTCATATTTCCTTCTCTCCGACTGTTATCCTTCATGGCGACCCGCACTAGATCGCAAATGGCGGATTCTGATTCTCCCTTCCATAAACAAAATTTACTTCAAAAACCTTCAAAAGAGGTGTGTTCTTTTGATAATTCCGACATCGCAGCCCTACGAGCTTCCGGTGCTTTTCCCGCCGAAACAATCTTCCGTCCATTCGACCGAGAGGTCCGATCGGACTTTTGTTCCGACGAATGGGTTTGCTTTTTTGCATATCCTTTTTCATTAGGGCTTCGATATCCATTTTCTCCCTTCATTTCTCGCTTCTTTGAGCTTACCGGTCTTAGTTTTGCCCAAACCATGCCCATGGTTTGGCGCGTGTTAATCACCCTGGAGCAGATTAAGGCTCATCATATGCCTGATCTATGCATCGAAGACCTTCCGATGGTCTACCGTCTAAGGTCACATGGTTCCAGCCGGTTTCTCCTTTTTTCCATTTCCAGCGACCCTTTCATTCTTAAGGCCACTAAGAATGAGGATAAATGGACAAGAAAATTCTTCTTTGTGAAAAGAGACTCCATTGATAAGGGTTTTGACCTCCCTAAAAGGTGGTTGACTTCTGGTAGGACTTAGGGTTTTAGGACTATCCCCAATCATATCCCGAACCTCAAACCTGAACCAATATCCTGATGTGTTTATTCTCTTTCTTGCAGCAAACTTCAAGGAACTAGCTCCCCCTAGTGCTGAATCAGAAGGAAGAATAAAAGAAATCTACAAGCTTCCAGAGGCTGAAAGAACCTTTAACCTGTTACTCACAAGCTCCAGTCAGAGATCAAGCTCCAACATGTCTGGTAAGCATATTTTCAAGAATTATCTTCATATTAAATTGATTATTATTTTATTGTATAGTAATATAACAAGTTTAAAACATCTTCCCTCGTGCAGTGCCAGTTATTAACCTCGAAGGCTTCCAACTCGATGAGCTGGACAGTTATTCCAG
Organism: Helianthus tuberosus; assembly: GCA_030545235.1. Classification (NCBI taxonomy): domain Eukaryota; kingdom Viridiplantae; phylum Streptophyta; class Magnoliopsida; order Asterales; family Asteraceae; genus Helianthus; species Helianthus tuberosus. The sequence continues at coordinate 80,660,179 of CM060383.1, forward strand.
CCTTGAACCTGTCAAGCAAGAATCTAACCCGAAATCATCCGTTACACCAAAACTCACCAGTTCAAAGATCTCCGCTGTTCCCAAAGCTCCCCCAGCATCCCGGACCCGGGCCTCCAGCTCCCGGAAAAGAAAGGAAGTTGAACCCTCTGCTCCACCCCATGTATTCCCATTCGAGAACCACGGGTTCACAGAATCCAGCACATTTATGACCGTTTTCCTTAACCAGGTTAATATCCTGACCTGTATCCTGCATCATATGCTTAATAGAAATGTTCATTTAGAATAGTGCCTGTTTTATTACCTTGCAGGGCCTTGAACGCCTGGTCTTCCTTTACGAGGACGCATGTGGCTCCAACGTCATGCTTGAAAGCCAGCTGAAGAAGGCCAAAGCCACTATTGCAGATCAAGCAGCAATCGCCACCGCTAAATCAGAACACTATGAAGCTAAGTATAAGGCTATGACTCAGGATCACCAAGCCGCCATCCAAAAGATCACCCAAGAGGCTCAAGCCAAGTCTGACGCAGCCCAACTCCAACACGAGCAGGCCATGGCTTCATACCGAGAGAGCCTCAAGAATTCCGTCGTGATCTCCCTTCTCCAGGCCAGGCTGAAAATGGCTTACGAGGCGATGGCTTTGGGTTTGCAATGCCCTTCTTGGAACATCAAGGCCTGGGAGGCGAAGTTAAGAGATCTTGGGGGAAATCCTATGGAGCCTCCTGCCAAATCTGCTGTGGAAGAGTCCGCCAAAGCAATGGATGCTAGCGCTTCAAAGGATGTTTATGAGAATGCTGGGGCAAATGCTGGGAAGAATGCTGGTGAAAAGGATGCTGCTGCAGATGCTGAGAAGAATCCCGAGGATGATGCTGGTACGGATGCCGGGAAAGAGGTTGCTGTTCAAGAAGGTGCTGCCCCTTAGGCAGCGGAGTGGGCGATGATGGATATACGTGCCAAGGCCGGAGCCCACTCTTAAATTTCATGGTTGTGGTTGCATAAACAATTTACTTTTCCTGTCTTAGAACAATTTACATTTCCTGCATTAGAACAATATGATGACCAAAGGTGGATGGGTCCTAGGTTTTAGGATGAAGCCCTTGGTCATCGATTAGTATAACCTGTTTTGAATGTGGTAACGGTTGTAGGTGGACAGGTCCTGTTTTAAGATAGATCCTCCAACCGTTACACAAGTATGGTAGAAACTAATTGTGCTTTTGGTGGATGGGCCTCGGTTTGAGGTGAAACCAAAAGCACAACTTTTGATTTGTTAGTAATATAACTATCTTTTGACTTATTTGCTGTTGCCTTGTATTACTTAGTGTAACCCTTAGCTTTGTAAAAAATTTGTATTGTTATCTTATGAAAATATCCTGATCAATATGCTCAATGATATATATTAAAAACTGTTATTAGATTCGTTCAACTTTGTAGAAAGTTCTTTAAAGAGTGAAAAACAATCTATCTTTCATGTTTTGATAATACTTAAATGATCAAAGTTTCGAACTAGTATTAGTATCAAATATTTTGAGAAATATATTTTGAGAACATACCAGGATATTTAATCTCTTACCAAACATAGCATTATCAAAAACTTAAACGATGTTTTCAATGGAAAGATCATACCAGGAATAGGGTATAAACCTATTACCAAACTTCAATCCCTTTGCAACTCTTCCAATGAAGATGTCCTCTGTCTTAGACACTTAGGGCATTAGTTCTGAATCTTATCCTTTGAGCTTCACATCATTGCCTTGGTAGGAATGTCCCCTGTATACAATGTCTTCACATACTTAGAAATCTTCTGGATATCAGTTTCCATTGCATAGGCAACTTTTCATGTCACGAGGGTAAAACCCAAAAATGTCTTGGAGATAAATTCCTTATATTCTGGGGAAAATCCCAAATTTTCGTGCGCTACAGGCGGGAGTGTATAAACTCCAAGACTTAGAAAGGTGAAAACCTTTAAACCTTAGAGAGTGTGAAAATACCCTTTCGTGAGAGAGGGTGATCAATCCTCATATACCTTTAGGATTCAGGATATAGCCAACAGTAACGAAATTGTCAGCCACTTTTACATGGACTGGTCCCGCCACCTTGAACTATTCCTGAATAACTTGCGCTCCAGGCGGGGTGTTTAAACCCAATTCGGAAGAAAGGTGAATACCTTTAAACCTGTGAAGGGATCAGGATCCCTTATACGTGAGAGAGGGGGCCAATCCTCTAATCTTCCGAAGTATCTTGAGTGAACATCCTGGAGCTACATCCTGGAGCATATACTGCAAAACATCCTTAAACTAAGGTGGGTGTTAGCTTGGCTAACACCCCTCCGATGCTTAAGTTAGTATTGGGTTTCAAAGAACAAATTAAACCAAACATATTTAAAATAGATAGAAATCACACCATCCTGAGTTAGAAATTAAATTCTAAACTCACTTGAAATAAAGCTTAAGGTGTATAGCATTCCAAGATCTCGGTAGCATATCCCCTTCCATATTCTTGAGTCTATATGCTCATTTCCCTGCTTCTGATTCAACTTCATATGGTCCTTCCCATTTTGGAGCTAACTTGCCATCGGCAGGATTAGTAGTATTCTGAAAAGCCTTTCTTAACACCCAATCTCTAACCTTAAATCTTCTGGTCCTGATATTCTTGTTATATGCTCTGGATATTCTTTGTTGATATGTTGCCATCCTTAGCCTTGTTGCATCTCTTTTTTCATCTATAGTATCCAAATCTTGACTCAAGGCTTCAGGATTCTGTTCAGGATCACTTAGGGTAGATCTTGCAGTAGGTATTGTCATTTCCGTTGGAATCATTGCTTCTGCTCCAAATACCAAGGAAAATGGGGTTTGGCCTGTTGCGTTCTTTACCGTTGTCCTATCAGCCCACAAAACAAAGGGTAATTCTTCTGCCCATCTTCCTTTTTTGGTTCCAAGCCTCTTCTTTAAGTTATTGACAATTATCTTGTTTGAGGATTCTGCTTGTCCATTCGCTTGAGGATGTACTAGAGTAGATGTTATCATTTTGATTCCCCAACTTTTGCAAAAGTCAGCAGTCCTTTTGCTTATAAATTGAGAACCATTGTCACATATTATCTCGGCTGGTACTCCAAATCTGGTCAGGATATTTCTCTTTATGAAGGATACTACTTCTTGATCCCTAACTTGAACAAATGCTTCTGCTTCAACCCACTTGGAGAAATAATCCGTCATTGCCAACATGAAAACCTTTCCTCCCGGAGCTTTTAGAAGCTTTCCCACTATTTCCATACCCCACTTCATAAACGGCCAAGGGGAAACAATAGGATACAGTGGTTCAGCAGGCTGATGTAATATGTTACTATGTCTTTGACATGCGTCACATCTTCGAGCATATTCTGCGGCATCTTTTCTCATTGTTGGCCAATAATATCCTGTCCTTAATACTTTTGAGAATAATGACCTGCCCCCAGTATGGTTACCACAATCCCCTCCATGTATATCCTGAAGTACTTCTTTGGCTTCAGGATCCTCCAAGCACCTCAAATACGGTCCTGCAAGAGATTTCTTGTATAAAACATTATTTATAATAGTGAATCGTGATACCTTCATCCTAAATGCCTTAGGATTTTCATTTCCGGGGATGTGTCCTTTGAGATATCTCACAATTGGAGCCGTCCAGGATTTAGGATCCTGTTCAGGATACTCCGCTCCAGGATCCCGAATACCCGCTACTTCTTTATCCCGAGGATTCGTTGCAGGATATAAGACATGTAATATTGGTATTTGGGTCCCTTCAGGTATCCTGATCGATGATCCCAAATTTGCTAAGGCATCCGCTTCAGCATTATCCTCCCTTGGTACCTGTTCAAGTGTAAAAACATCGAAATATCCTGCTAATTTTTTGAGAATATCGAGATATTCGATTAATCTCTCACCCTTAACTGCATAGGATCCATTAAAATGGTTAGTAATTAACAAGGAGTCAACATATACTTGCAAATTCTTGATACTCATATTCTTAGCCAATTCTAATCCTGCAATTAAAGCTTCATATTCTGCCTCATTATTAGTAGCAGGAAATTCACACCTAATAGCCTGGGGTAATATGTCCCCCTGTGGCGATTTTAGTAGTATACCTAAACCTACACCTCTTATATTGGATGCACCATCAGTATATAATGTCCAGGATCCTGAAGATTCTCCTAACTGTTGAACTTCTAGGTCTACCTCATCCTGAATATCACTACTGAAATCAGCCACAAAGTCAGCTAAAGCCTGAGATTTTATGGCATTTCTAGGTTCATATACTAAATCATAAGCACTTAACTTTACTGACCACTTGGCCATCCTGCCTGACATATCTGGTTTCCTAAGCACATTTTTGACAGGATAATTCATTTTAACATGGATCCTATGTGTCTCAAAATAATGTCTAAGCTTTGTCGATGCCATAACTAGAGCTAATATCAATTTTTCTAAATGAGAATACCTAGTTTCAGCATCTAACAAACTTTTACTAACATAATATACAAGATATTGCTGACCTTCATGGTCTTTTATAAGAACGGCACTTACAGCATTCCCTGATACAGCGAGGTATAGGGATAGTGGTTCACCATTTTCAGGCTTCATCAATAGAGGTGCAGTTGAAAGATACCGCTTCAAATCCTGCAAGGCTGCTTCATGCTTTAGTCCCCATTCAAATTTCTTATTCTTCTTGAGGATATCGTAGAATTCCTTGCATTTTTCCGAGGATCTTGAAATAAATCTATTCAAAGCTGCTACTCGGCCTGTTAACCGTTGTACGTCCTTCATATTCGAGGGTGATTTTATATCCAGGATAGCTTTAATTTGCTCCGGGCTTGCCTCTATCCCCCTTTTCGTCACCATATATCCAAGAAACTTTCCTGCCCCCACTCCGAAATGGCACTTAGCAGGATTCAGCTTCATGTTGTATTGATCCAGGATATCAAATGCTCCCTTGATATCCTGGAGGTGATCCTCAGCTCTTTTAGATTTTACCACCATATCATCAATATATACCTCCATGGTGTCCCCCAGCTTGTCTTTGAACATCATGTTTACCAATCTCTGGTATGTTGCACCTGCATTTTTCAAACCGAAAGGCATAGCAGTATAGCAATATATACCTGTTGGTGTCATGAAAGCAGTATCCTCCTGATCCGAAGGCTCCATTTGAATCTGCTGAAACCCTGAGGATGCGTCCATGAATGTTAACATTTCATGTCCAGCAGTAGCATCTACCATTGCATCGATATGAGGGAGAGGAAATGGATCTTTAGGACAAGCCTTGTTCAAGTCCGTGTAATCTACACAGACTCTCCATTTCCCGTTTTTCTTCTGTACCACAACTACGTTTGCTAGCCACTTTGGAAACTTGACTTCTCTGATCATCCTGGACTTCAACAGTCTTTCAACTTCCTCTTGGATAATCGCATTCCGCTCAGGAGCGAATTTTCTTCTTTTTTGCTGAACAGGCTTGAATGATTTGTCAATTCCAAGCTTGTGAGTGATAATGTCTTTGGATATGCCTGTCATATCCTCATGCTTCCATGCAAATGTTGACATCCTGCATTTCAAAAAGTTAGTTAACTGTTCTTCAATATCCTGAGGGATATTGGTTCCTACGAGCACCGAGATATCAGGATTATCCTGATCCAGGATAATTTTCTTCACATTATGCTCCGAATCCTCCACGATATCCTGGGCCCGCGTCTTTAATTGCTATGCTGTACTGGGCTTAGTTGAGGATTTCATCGAGGATGAGTAGCATTCTTTCGCTTCCTGTTGATCACTTTCCACCTTGACAACCCCCCAAGGGGTAGGGATCTTGATGCATTGGTGATATGTTGATGGCACAGCCTTCATATCATGAATCCATGTTCTTCCAAGTATGATGTTATAGCAGGATAAGGAGTCCATCACACAGAAGCGTTGTATGGAGTTGACCCCTTCAACATATACTGGTAACTTTATCTCCCCTACGGTATTCCTAGCTTCTCCACTGAAACCAACGAGCACATTGGACTTCGAAGTGATATCCATCGGAGATACATTCATCCTCTTCAATGTTTCCAGCTGAATTATATTGACAGAACTACCGTTGTCTACCAGTATCCTGCGTACAAAATGGTTAGCCACATATAATGTTATTACTAAAGCATCATGGTGAGGATCCTGAACAGTATCCCTGTCATCACTATCGAAAGTGATCACTTTATCAGTTGTGAGGGTAGTCATTCTGACTGGTATGTCTCCCCTCTCGCTCTTAGCTTCCTTTGCGTGTCTCTTGGCCGCCGAATACGAAGTCCCACAAATGTCGGATCCTCCTAAAATAAAGTTAATTTTCTTGGCATCTGCTGGGGGTGATGCTGCTCGTTCAGGATCCTTCTCGGGATCCTGCCCTTTATTCTTCTTTTTTCCCAGCAAGTCCTTCAGATACCCCTTGCTTAACAGGTAACTTATCTCTTTCCTTAAAGCAATGCAATCCTCGGTCATATGTCCGAAGTCTTCGTGGAAGGCACACCATTTAGATTTATCCTTCCAATCAGCTTTCTGCTGGTTCTTTCGAGGCCACCTAGCTTTGTCCCCTAAGCCCTGCATAGCATACATTAATTCAGGTATATTAACAGAAAAGCAGTATTCAGATAAATCAGGATATTCTTCAGGATCCTCGTCTTCAACAGCGTTCACTTTCTTGTTATCATTTCTGCCATATGGCCTAGAGCGATATGGCTTATATGAGGTTTCTGATTTCCTGTTAGTTGATTCATAGGTTGAGGTAGAATTCATCCTCTCCTGCATCTTCTTGTCATCTTCCAGACGGATATATCTCAAAGCCCTGTTACGAGCTTCGTCGAGATTCCTGCAGGGATTCATTACAAGATCCTGATAAAACTGAGAATCCTTTTGCAACCCCATCTTAAAAGCTTGCACAGCTGTTGCAACATCAAGATGTGGGATATCCAAGGATTCTCGACTGAATTTGTTCACCTAATCCCTCAAGGATTCCTGAGGCCCTTGAGTTATCTTGTAAAGATCACTGGTTAGTTTCTCAAAACTCCGACTACAAGAAAATTGACTGTTAAATAAATTAACCAAATGAGCAAACGAAGTAATTGAGTGAGGAGGGACGTTTAACAGCCATTTTAAGGCTGGCCCTGTCAGGGTAGAACCAAATCCCTTGCACAAGCATGCTTCCTTGAGCTCCGGAGGGATAGGGTTAATCTCCATTCTTTCCCTATACTGGGCAATATGCTCTTCAGGATCCGTAGTCCCATCATACAGCTTCATGTTGGGAGTTTGAAATCTTTTTGGGATTTCAGCATCACAGATGGGATATGCAAAGCGGGATATCCTGTGGCTATCCGGGGATACTTCCGGAATTGGCTGGACCATTCCAGGTACACTGGATATCATGTCCTTCAATTTCTGGAGCTCCCTGGTAAATGTTGACGTCATACCTGCATCCTGCAAAGAGCCATTATTGTTAGTAGCCAGAATATTATTATTTGACACATTACCGTTTTGAGGATTTTGGCCATATCCTGAAGCATATCCTGAGCTTCTCACAGTCGATATCCTGACCGAAGAGGGTATCTTAGGGGTATGATTCTGAGAATGGCTTGGGACGATATTCCCCCTATTATCCTCAGTGTAAACTGCGGAACTGAAGTTCAAAGCCCTGGGCTGTATAGGAGTGACAGTTTCTTCAGCGGGTCTACTCGAGCTAGCTTTTAAGAGTTGTATTTCTCTTAACAGCATTTGGTTAGTCTCCTGTTGCTGCCTCACTTGTTCCTGCACACTTCCAAATAAAGTCAAAATTTCATCATTAGAGGCTAAAACGGGAGCAGATCCCTGGACACTCCGAGTAGGGATAACATCTTGAGATTGTGAAGAAAATGGCATCCTTGGAGGAGGTGGTGGAAGCACCGAACCAGTAGTAGCAGAGGTTGTAGCAGGCATAGTGGAAGAGCTCATGTTTGATCTTAAGGCCATTGTAAACAATGTGGCAAAAAGTTTTGAAAATAGAAAACCGATTAATGATTTTGCAAAGATTTTTAGTAAAAGTACCACCACTTGCCTCACGGTGGGCGCCAAATTGTTTTGGTCAAAAATTACCTAAGAAATTTAGTGATCAAAATAGTTAAGTGAGGTAGTGTGCTAGAAATATGTATGAAAAATGTGTTAACAATATTTGATATAAAAACAGTTTCAGGATACAGCTCAGGATATAAAGCTGTGTCTATGATCAAACAATGAGCAAAAAAGTAAAGGTTGACACGTGATGTACGAGGAAAGCCCTTGATCAATCTAGATCGCCGGCAAAAAACCTCGGGAGCTGACAATCGCAGCTGCCTCGTTCTTCTATTGCTTCAAATATCAGGATACAGTGCAGGATATGGTGCGGATCGACTATGTGTTACAATGTAATTTGAGTACAAGTGTTGTGTGTAGTGTTTGAAATGAACTAGAGAGGAAGTGTTCGAGAGTGTAAGTGTGAAGTTGCGTGCCTTAAACTGATCCGCCCTCATCTATTTATAGTAAAGATAATGTAACAAACTATCCTAAACTTCCAGGATCCAGCGAATATTCCCACTCGAACGTTGAGGACCAAGTCTTTCGGGTTCAACGGCTTCCTCATAACAAATACGCCCGAGTCTTGAGGAGAAGAAGTCCTGATGACCGTTAGTAACTTACAGCCATTAACCTGCACGTGTTTAATTCACTCAACCTTAGGATATCGCCCGGGATGTTAGCAATATCCCCGTCCAGTATCCTAGTCACAAATAAACAATTGAAAGCTGGATATTAGTCAGGATATGTATACTCAGAAAATGACCCATAACACGAGGTATGTAAATTTCATGAGAAATCTCTAGTTAAATTTCTGAGCAAACTTAAAGAATTCGACTTAGATGGATGCATGTTCGTTATATGATGAAATAGGAACATTGTAGTGTCTAGAAGTAAACCCTAGACAAGCATATGATGAAATTATGTCTAATTCTTGTGAATTCAAGATCACCATTGAAGGTGATAAGTGGGTTTTGACTAAATTTGTGTATGTGATGTTTTTTAGGGTTTTTGATTGCTAAAAATAGTGTTATAATGTCATAAACATGTTCTAATTGAAAGCTGAATTCAAACAGCTTCTGATCAGAATTTACAGCCGATTTGTATTGGCTGTAACGTGGACAAAACATGACAAAAACATGTTTTTCTTAAGTCTAAAATGTAACTCCAGGAAATATATTTAAAACCCCACTGGAATTGCATTTTTTCGACGAAAATTGAATGTTTTATGAATTTTTCGGTATCGAAGGTTCAGGCTGCATTCTTTGGCAGAATTTGCAGCCCATTACGAATGTCAAAACTCAATTTAAGAATTGATTTATGATCTCAAATTTTTATTGTAGGTAACTTCAGGTAATTCCAAAAACCTACAATTGGAATTTCATCAATCGGATAAACGAGGAATTTTAAATGAATTTTTTCGTAAGCTGTAGTCAGAAGTGACGAATCTGATTGTAGCTTAGTAAATAAATTTTTACGAATTTTTGGTAAAGAGTTAGATCTTGAAATTTTAACACAAGGCCTAATCCTCCTAGAGGTACGTCACATAAAAAATCATAATTTTTGAAGACTTGTAAACAGGTTAAACAAGTCACCAAAAACAGTCCATTGTCAGTGATATGAAATGTCTACTTGGTTGTGTGTAAAACATGATTATATTAGGTGTTCGGATGAATGCTAATGGTAAGAAATATGTAAGGTGGAAAATCATATTAAATTATGGTTAATCTAACCACCTTGTGAACATTGGATAATAGTTTGGCGCTTAACAAGCTAGGTGGAAGCTTGTGGATGAAGCGGGTCAAACGGAGCGAGTATGGAAAGAAAAGCGTGGCATGGATGCAAGGTAAGTAAATCTTACACCCTTTTATTTTAGAATGCATAATGATTATAAAGGTTATGAAAATGATAAGCGAATATTTTAAATGTGATGTTCCGACGTAAATTGAAACAGGTCGGAATAAGCAAAAGTGATGAAAACCATAATGAATGGTAAAAAGGGGTAAAACGGTAATTAAGTCAAGAGATGACGAACAAACAACAAGTTTTGAAATGTTACCTCATGGGGTAACTTATAATGAGAAAAAGGGATAAAATGGTAAATTAGTCATGTGTTGACAAAACTATGTTTAAGTTCAAAAGATACCCTATGGCATAAGCCAAGATAGATTAAACATGTAAGAAAAAGATTTAAAGAAATATGACATTATGATGAGAATCCGAGGAGGGCCAATTGAGCGAAATGGTAAATAAATACCATCCTCCTACAATTATGTTATGTTTGGTCACTTAGGCTAAATGGGTCAAATGGTGAAGTGAACACCATTTGACAATAACGACTAACAAACGCTTGTCAAGTTTTACGCTCACACGGATGAATAGTGTATGGAAAATTGCGTCGCTGTCAAGAAGCGATTTATTAAAGAAAGGTATTTTTTAAACGGCTCAATACTTGATCCGAGCCAGGTACGCATAAATAAGATTGTAAATAGACGAGCGATTTTGGTCAAGTACCTATTGAAAGTCCTTTGTTGTTAAACGAGGGACTAAAATTGACCAAAACGCAGTCGATGGGTAAATCGGGCAAACGACCCATATGGGTTGTTTAGGAACTTGCATTTTGATTTGGAAATCATTATACATGAATACAAGTTATAGGCATAAACATTCGTGGATTATATGCGTAAAATGGGTCGGTTGCGTAAAATGACTAACCGAAGGGTATATTTGGGTTAATAAGTTAGGTATGCTAAAAATACCACAAAGGTAGTCGTGGTGGAATATAAGCATATATTTTAGGTGTCAAATAACGAAGTGTGAAAAGAAAAGAGTTAGTTTAGACTAGATAGCTTAAATCCCCTAAACGGGTCAAAAGTCTTAGTAATTCGATTTCATGCCGAGAGCTTGAAATCCCATATTTTATAAGCTCGGGTAGGGTTATAACTCCATATGACGGAAAATTAAATTACGGACAAGTAGGAAAAAGAATCGCGTAAAACGGACATCTTGATCAAAAGTTATGAAACTTTAAAGTTAGAATTCCGATCGAAAATCGGAGCTGGGCAAATGCAGCAACTAGCTGCAACACTCTAGAAAAAGGAAGGCGTCGCGCCGCGCGATAGGTTGGGCCTTTGGCCGTCGCGCGACACGACGGGGTGCCAGTTGCGCGAAAATCGTTTGTTTAATCTGCTATGCATTGCGAACCCATTTAAATACGTTTTAAGCTATGTATGACTAATCTAACTAATGTTTTATGAGTTGCAGGTAAAATCCTAGTACCGGAGGACGATCAAGTTCAACAAAGAACCGAACACGTTCAAGATACAAGCTTCCGCACGACATTTCGTTGTCATTTTAAACGACGAACTTATTTATATTATGTTGTAAAAGTTTTAAATTACTCGTATTTTCTAAGGATCCTTAATCGTAATTACATGTTTATTTTCATTATGTATACGAAAACCTTTAAAATAATAAAAAGGGTGTTACAAGTTGGTAATCAGAGCTCAAGGTTAAAAGAGTAAGTGTGTTCGGTTCGAGGCTTGATCGCAAATCTGATAAGTACATGTATGTTAATAGTTCAGCATGTTAAAGTGTTGTAAACAACACACAGGGCTATCGTGTGATACACGTTACCTCAATTAAATGATAAATATAGTTGATGAAATTGCGCGCGTTGACGCGTATAGTAGAAAAGCCTTGTATTATAATACGGGCGTTTATTGAAGTTGATGTTACTAATTCTTGTAAATGTTTTAATTGAAGGACAATCGCATCTGAAGATAGCGAGAGTTTAACAAATTGCGGATATGACGGTGGAACGGTCCGAGGTATGACATGCAGAGCATACTCATCAAGGACCTAAATCGCGTGACGATCGCGAACAAGGTTAACGACATAGAAAGCCTGTTAGAGCAATCATTTACAGGTGCGCATTTAAAATTATTACGTGAATAGTAATATGCAACAAATACGTAGAGATTGAAAGTTGCATATGTAGATTAAAAACTTGGAAAAACCCGAATAGAAAACCTATCCGGGATATTGTTTCCAAGAGAAACAAATAGAGGCATTACTTACATGGGGTGTAATGTGAAAATTATAAAAAGGTCATGTATACCAGGTATTGATCGCTTACTCTGGCCAAGTAAGTGGTGAGCACGTGGTACCATGAACTTTTTATGATGGACATACTTACATCCGATGTAGTAAGGACAGGGTTAATGGGATAAATTAAAAATACCCAAATGAATCAAATAAGCAAAATACTTGAGAATAATGTAAACGCAAGTCGGGTGACGGAAGCGTATTACATTAGAATAATGAGCCCGAGAAAAGGGACAAAAGAGCCATGGTTGATAAACTGGGCAAGTAAAACCAAAGTATAGATGATCCGCCAGATCATAAAAGCGAAGGTATTGCCCACACGAAAAAGATAATCAAAGTTGTTAACTTTGGTCGTAGTAAAGAAAGGATGACGATGATAATCGTCATTGATAATCTATAAGGCCGTCAAGGATGGTCACATAAAGAATAAAAGACATGGTCGAATGAAAGCGATGGATTTCGCTAAGACGACCAAATAAATCGAGGCGAAGTCTTAATGCACACCGGAAGGGTTGCAATAATAACGACTTCGGTAAAACACCCGGTTGATGGGTAAGGATTTAAACACATGCGTAGACCGAGAAGCGGGAACTCAGAAGGAAAGTCAAAAGACTCGGGTTTCGAGTCATGACTAAAAGATGATAAGATGCTGTAGATAAAAATTTTGAAAAATTACGTTCAACTATTTTTAAAATTGAACGGGTCGAACAAAGAATGAGGCTTGAAACTTATAAGTGACGAAGTTCACACGAATAAGTCAAACGAGTTAAATAAAGGATGACGCTTGCTAATGCAAGAAAGCGCGAAATATTAATAAACCTATGTAAAGGGTCACTGGCGTTAAAAACATTAAGATAAAAGAACCTAAGTAATGGGCTGTAAAGAAGTATAAGTATGAACCGGGAAATGGTAAACGTAGAGCAAACCGACGTGTATATGACGTGAGGAGTCATAAAGTCGGAAGATTAGTCCGAAATGGGTTATGAATGAAGCCTTAGACTACGGTCAAGGTCAACTAAAGTTCAAAAGTAAAAACAAATGATTCCAAACAAACAAGGGATGTCTTAGGTACATTTGAATAAAGACACAAATAAAAGATGATCTATGAGATCATCATAAACTACGGGATTATAAGTAGTGTTAAAGTCTACGGACCAAAATGACTCACAAGTCATAAATAGAAGGAAACGAACTGTTGGGTCTCACCTTAAAAAGGGGGAAAATCTAAAGAATTAGCCTATGAGACTAAGTGAAAGAACCTACGGGTCAATAGCGTAAAACAAGGGAACTGATTATGATTCCCCGTCTAAAACGAGAACGGAAAAAGAATAAATTGTGGGTTGTCAATTTCCTTGACATGAGTAATTGACATAGTCAAAGAGAAAAGCGTTAAACTAAAATTTAGTATTAGTAATAAACAACGCTTTAACAAATATGAATATTATGAGATGAATTCGGAAAGTGATTAGTATCAAAGAATAAGGATCTTGACACTGACAGGTGCAAGGCGATACATTCGAGAGAAATTTTACGGTAATGGAAAGTCGAGATAAACTTAAACGTGTCATGACACGTTCACGCTCAAGAAAAAGTAATATAGAATGTGACCACGTTGTAACGTGAGTCACACGATAAGAGATCATAAACTTAGATAAGCCTCGGGAAGGCAAGGTGAATATACCCGAGAGATGGGGTATAAGGTAATCGGTGACTAACAAGTCTAACCGCCAAAATAAACAATTGATAAAGATAAAAAGATACCATTTGAAAGTACCGGCCCACGAGGCCTTGTACCCAAAATTCGCATACGCTTAAAAGCCAAAAACACATTACCACACTTTTTGGTAAGATTATTATAGGCGAGCAATGCTCAAGAGATCACTGAAACTAAGCTTTAGATAATCTGAACCAATAAAGTACGTGAGAAAGGTTTCGGGGACGAAATCTCTTTAAGGGGGGTATATTTGTAACACCCCGAAAACGGGTTTGGTAATTAAACCCCGTTAATACTAAAGAGCGGGTAGAATACCGTTAGCAGAAAAGATTAACCCGGAAATTATTAGGATTCAAATAAATAAAAAGAGAGCAAACGACTTGAGAAGACAAAAGTTCATAAGTAGCCCGAGTTAACGGGATTTAAAATAAAATGGGTGAACTTACCGAACCTACTAAGTTGACTAGGAATAATTCTAACCTAGTTAGATAGTGACTTATGAGTGGGTTAAAACACGTAAATTATGAACTAAGGAAAATGGAGGGGCCAAACTTGTTAAACTTGAAACTTGATTTAATTAAAACAAATAAAAGCCCACCAAACACACACAAGAGTGTGTGTGTCTGGTTGATTGAAGCAGAGGGCGACCAAAGGGAAACCCCCAACCCTATTTCATGCTAAATCTCTCAAATTGAAGGTCCAAATCAAGTCTAAATCGAAATCCAAGTACGAATTAGTGATCTCCACTGAGAAAGGAGTCACGGGGTATGTAAATTTCATGAGAAATCTCTAGTTAAATTTCTGAGCAAACTTAAAGAATTCGACTTAGATGGTTGCATGTTCGTTATATGAAGAAATAGGAACATTGTAGTGTCTAGAAGTAAACCCTAGACAAGCAAATGATGAAATTAGGTCTAATTCTTGTGAATTCATGATCACCATTGAAGATGATAAGTGGGTTTTGACTAAATTCGTGTATGTGACGTTTTTTAGGGTTTTTGATTGCTAAAAATAGTGTTATAATGTCATAAACATGTTCTAATTGAAAGCTGAATTCAAACAGCTTCTGATCAGAATTTACAGCCGATTTGTATTGGCTGTAACGTGGACAAAACATGAAAAAAACATGTGTTTCTTAAGTCTAAAATGTAATTCCAGGAAATATCTTTAAAACCCCACTGGAATTGCATTTTTCGATGAAAATTGAATGATTTATGAATTTTTCAGTATCGAAGGTTCGGGCTGCGTTCTTTGGCAGAATTTGCAGCCCATTACGAATGTCATAACTCAATTTAAGAAATGATTTATGATCTCAAATTTTTACTGTAGGTAACTTCAGGTAATTCCAAAAACCTCCAATTGTAATTTCGTCAATCGGATAAACGAGGAATTTTAAATGAATTTTTTCGTAAGCTGTAGTCAGAAGTGACGAATCTGATTGCAGCTTAGTAAATGAATTTTTACGATTTTTTGGTAAAGAGTTAGATCTTGAAATTTTAACATAAGGCCTAATCCTCCGAGAGGTACGTCACATAAAAAAATCATAATTTTTGAAGACTTGTAAACAGGTTAAATAAGTCACCAAAAACAGTCCATTTTTAGTGATATGAAATGTCTACTTGGTTGTGTGTAAAACGTGATTATATTAGGTGTTCGGATGAATGCTAATGATAAGAAATGTGTAAGGTGGAAAATCGTATTAAATTATGGTTAATCTAACCACCTTGTGAACATTGGATAATAGTTTGGCGCTTAACAAGCTAGGTGGAAGCTTGTGGATGAAGCGGGTCAAATGGAGCGAGTATGGAAAGAAAAGCGTGGCATGGATGCAAGGTAAGTAAATCTTACACCCTTTTATTTTAGAATGCATAATGATTATAAAGGTTATGAAAATGATCAGTGAATATTTTAAATGTGATGTTCCGACGTAAATTGAAACGGGTCGGAAAAAGCGAAAGTGATGAAAACCATAATGAATGGTAAAAAGGGGTAAAACGGTAATTAAGTCAAGAGATGACGAACAAACAACAAGTTTTGAAATGTTACCTCATGGGGTAACTTATAATGAGAAAAAGGAATAAAATGGTAAATTAGTCATGTGTTGACAAAACTAAGTTTAAGTTCAAAAGATACCCTATGGCAAAAGCCAAGATGGGTTAAACATGTAAGAAAAAGATTTAAAGAAATATGACATTATGATGAGAATCCGAGGAGGGCCAATTGAGCGAAATGGTAAATAAATACCATCCTCCTACAATTATGTTATGTTTGGTCACTTAGGCTAAATGGGTCAAATGGTGAAGTTAACACCATTTGACAATAACGACTAACAAACGCTTGTCAAGTTTTATGCTCACAGGGATGAATAGTGTATGGAAAATTGCGTCGCTGTCAAGAAGCGATTTATTAAAGAAAGGTATTTTTTAAACGGCTCAATACTTGACCCGATCCAGGTACGCATAAATAAGATTGTAAATAGACGAGCGATTTT
Organism: Helianthus tuberosus; assembly: GCA_030545235.1. Lineage (NCBI taxonomy): Eukaryota > Viridiplantae > Streptophyta > Magnoliopsida > Asterales > Asteraceae > Helianthus > Helianthus tuberosus. The sequence continues at coordinate 80,676,564 of CM060383.1, forward strand.
GGTCAAGTACCTATTGAAAGTCCTTTGTCGTTAAACGAGGGACTAAAATTGACCAAAACGCGGTCGATGGGTAAATCGGGCAAACGACACATATGGGTTGTTTAGGAACTTGCATTTTGATTTGGAAATCATTATACATGAATACAAGTTATAGGCATAAACATTGTGGATTATATGCCTAAAATGGGTCGGTTGCGTAAAATGACTAACCGAAGGGTATATTTGGGTTAATAAGTTAGGTATGCTAAAAATACCACAAAGGTAGTCGTGGTGGAATATAAGCATATATTTTATGTGTCAAATAACGAAGTGTGAAAAAAAAGAGTTAGTTTAGACTAGATAGCTTAAATCCCTTAAACGGGTCAAAAGTCTTAGTAATTCGATTTCATGCCGAGAGCTTGAAATCCCATATTTTATAAGCTCGGGTGTAGGGTTATAACTCCATATGACGGAAAATTAAATTACGGATGAGTAGGAAAAAGAATCGCGTAAAACGGACATCTTGATCAAAAGTTATGAAACTTTAAAGTTAGAATTCCGATCGAAAATCGGAGCTGGGCAAATGCAGTAACTAGCTGCAACACTCTGGAAAAAGGAAGGCGTCGTGCCACGCGACAGGTTGGGCCTTAGGCCGTCGCGCGACACGATGGGGTGCCAGTTTCGCGAAAATCGTTTGTTTAATCTGCTATGCATTGCGAACCCATTTAAATACGTTTTAAGCTACGTATGACTAATCTAACTAATGTTTTCTGAGTTGCAGGTAAAATCCTAGTACCGGAGGACGATCAAGTTCAACAAAGAACCGAACACGTTCAAGATACAAGCTTCCGCACGGCATTTCGTTTTCATTTTAAACGACGAACTTATTTATATTATGTTGTAAACCTTTAAGTTGTAAAAGTTTTAAATTACTCGTATTTTCTAAGGATCCTTAATCGTAATTACATGTTTATTTTCGTTATGTATACGAAAACCTTTAACATAATAAAAAGGGTGTTACAACCACCATTGGTGAATGGGTGTTGGGAAAGCCCATTCTCTTGAACGATTACATCATCAAAGAGCTGCTTCATCTCAATGATGACAACGACATGCTGACCTTCACCCACTAGGAGCTGAACAATACCTTGACCCAGATGGGGTACCATGTAAATGGACCAGTGAGAAACATTGCCAAGTCCGGTTTTATCCTACCATGGCAGTTCCTAGTCACCCAGCTCGGGATATGCTTCTCAAAGAAGATTGTGAACTTCAATGAGTTCTCCTAGAAGCTCATGGAACCAACGCATGCAATATTGCATGATGTTCCATATAACTTCTCAGTACCTAATGAGAGATTTTGTGAGAAACTTGTACTCTAGCCAACCATTCTTGGTTTGTCCTCGCTTCTTCATGAGGGTAATCACAAGTCAGCTAGACTTCGGAGGAGTTCCAGTCTGTATCCTAGAGCTGAGATGATCTTCCAAGAAAACTTTCATAATGCACACCTAGTGCCAAGTGCCAACCACACGGGACTAGAGACTTAACTTTGGGCTTTCATTAAGATGATTTTTAATGTAGATTAAGTTTTTTTTCTTCATATTTCTATATTTTCTATAGCTTGTAGTTTTTTGTAGAATATAAGTCCTTATTTTAATCATTTTTTTAAACAAAAAAGGGAGAGTTATGTTAAAAACAACAAGCATTAAGCATGTCAGATAGGAAATCATTTTGAAATTTTAAAAAACAAATATTCTGATAAACTTTATCAGAAATTTTTGTTGAAAACTGAGAAGCCTGTTAATTTTTCTGATACAATCTAATGTGTTACCAAAACTTTTCTGATAAGACCTGCTAACATTTGAACAAAATTTGATAACTTATAAAGCGAAATAAAAGATCACAATAATTGTGCTTTTTGATGAATTGTTCAAAAAAATTCATGTTATTTCTCTTTCTCCTAATAAAGAAATAAAACATAAAATCTGTTGAAAATTGAAAAGGAGCATAGCAAGATCTCCAAGAAAACCAAGGGTACATACAACTTCTGATTCCTCACTTATTCCTTCTTATCTCAAAAAAGGGGGGGTTCTAAGAAGGGGGAAGAAGGCTTTCTGGTAATTTTCTGGTGAAAATTTAATGAAAAGGAAGCATTTCTGATGATTCACATAAAAGACCATATTGTGACACCTGTGTCACTTCAACCATCAAACACAAACCAAACCAATGAAATATAGTATTTCATGCCTGGGATTTGTGTAAATATATGTATCGTTTGCACATATCAATTCTTGTTTGATTTCAAGCTTTAAATCGCTTTCTGGAAAGTTATACGCGAACTGATGCGTAAACGTAATCAGTTTAATGCAACAAACACTCCGGAATAGTGAAATAGTCTTAACATACCTTAAATAACCTCCACATAACTTAGAAATAATTTTTGGATGGTTTGGTGTGTTGAAATCAAGTCTGTTCGATCGCAGGGACTATTTGCGTCAAACTGTGAAACTATACCGATTTGTATAGTAACGAACATTCCGGAACTTGATCATAAGTTAAACATGCCCTAAATAACCTTTACATAGCTTAGAAATAGGCTTTGAGGGGTTCGGTGTGCTAAAATAAACTTTTTGGTCATTGAGGGACTAAAAGCGTCAAAAAGTGCATAAGTTTGCATTTTCGCGCGTATCTTACGTTCTAAATATATCCGGACATCCAAAAATTTATGTAATAATTAAAATATTTTATTTTAGTGATTGGCTTGATTAAATTCCATTCGTCGCGTAAATTGGATCGTTTTTGCGTTCGTTACGACTTCCGTCGTAATTAACCGAACAATGCGACCGTACGACCAAACGAGCCGACATCCGGCATATTTTTGAGCATGTTTCATGTCCACAATGTTTAAGCATCATTTTAGGGCCTTAAAGTTGGCTTACCGGGCCTTAGAAGTGTCGGAAATGAGCTAAAACACTAACAGGGACTGAAACTGTAATTCTGCAAAGTTGTTGCTGATCTGTGACCCCCAGGCGGGCCGCGTAAGCCCTGCCTGTCCCCTTACGCGGGCCATGTAAGCACATCAGATGTGCAGAATGTTGTTTCCAGCTGCTTCCAGCTCATTCCAGCCATATTTTCCACTTGCAAATGGTATTTTGAAGTCTATGGGCCATACCAGGGACTCCAATGGTATTAGGAAACAATGGGCCCAAGTGGACGGACGAGATCGAAGCACGTTATTCGATAAACGATCCTAACAGCTCTAGATTTCCTATATATACCCACCCTCATTTCACTCCCAAAGCACAAATGATCTGATTTATGCTCTCTAAGTTGAAGTTTATGCTTCATACCTGAGAGTAAGTCGGATCATAGCTTGCGGGGACCTTTTGTAAGTATTCTTTTGTTCTTTTATCGCTTTTCGAGTCTGAAAGTCAAACTGTGTTTGACTTTCTGCATTGACCAGTTTTTGGTCAATGCGAAGTTCGTTTGAACTTCATAACGTGAGCGTAATCATGATGGTTATAGTCCCTAGTGACTATACCTACTGATTACCACGTTATCTAAGTGTAGTGACGAGTCGTAGTTCGGCCAAAATGCGTATTCTTGCGTATTTTGTAACCAAACTACTTTTAGGTATCAAAACCGTTTGTTTTGATACCAAACCTGTTTTTAAACTTTGTTAAACATGTTTAGCTCGTCACTTTTAGATTAGTGCTTATGGGTAGTCGTAAGTCAAGCGGTCTAAACAACCGCTTAGACTTACGAACTAGACCCTTTTGGTCGATCTTTAGGATCCGACCAAACACATTAGGTGACCATATTTGTATAGGGAATAACCTTCCGAGGTTATACCTTATGGTCACTTCGTTTAGTTAGTCGTATGATAGGTAGTCTATATGCCTTAGGAAAATTACCAAAATACCCTTTTCATGCATAATTGATATTTAAGCATATGTAACCCAAACTTTTGTCATTTAACTAATTATGCAACATAATTAAGTATGTTAGGGAATATAATACTTGTCGTAGGACTAGTTAGATGGTCCGAACGCGTTTTACGCGAACGACACGTTAAAGTAGCATATGCTACCTAAACGTGTCGTAAGCACTTAGGTTAGGTTTCCTTTTAGTATGTAGGCCTTGTTAAAACCATATAATATGAGATCCCACACTCATTTGGTTTACGAGACCTCATCCTATCCAATCCTCCGATTTAGGTCCGGTTTGTTTATGTAGTTACCTATATTAGGTGTCGTTTGATTCCGTGCTCCCTCTAGTTTTGCTTGGTTGTTGTTCAAGACTTCTAAGCATTCTCAAGTGAGTACATAGTCCCCTCTTTTACTGTTTTCAAATGTTTTGGGGTGAAATATGTGTACCTATTTGTTATGTTCTTGTTTTCAAAAGTATAATTGATTATACATATTAGTACTTATCTTTTTACAAACCGAATGATTATTTATGGTTTAAACTCTAATTTTTCAAAGATTATAAAATTAATTGTTGGATAGTACTTATTTTATGTTCACCAGACCGGTTGGTAGTATGATATAGCGCTATAAGATTTGACACCCCATTCCTGTTGTCATGGAATGTCTTAAACCAATTTATTTTTCTCCATCCAAATAGGGATTGCCTTTGTGGTATTCCTATAGTCTCAAAGGTGTATTTTGATGCACTAGGTTTGAATGAATTCTTAAATCACATTATTTTGGTATATTTAGTTATACTCCCAAAAGTATAGTTTGATATGCTCTCATATGTGATATTGTACAAAACCAACATATATTTTGTTAATCATTAAAACATAGTTTGATATGTTATTTAAAAAAAACAAAGCATAGCTTAATATGTTATTTATAAATCCAAAGTATACTTTTGATATACTACTGAAAATTATTATTTTTAACAACTAAAGTATATTTAATATACTATTTGTTTTACAATTGGGTTTTGGGTTAGTGTTTAGATAACGGGACGGGTGTAATATGATGAAAACATGGTAGATACGCCGCTGGTACTTCTTATATATAAGTGTTTTCATCACATTACATACCGTGGCGTTATTTAGTACCCTTGGGTTAACGACATTGGAACTGAAATATAATTTAATATATTACTTATTCGACTTTCTTAAAACCAAAATATATTTTATATATGCTATAAACCTTTTTATCAAAATATTGTTTTTCAAACAATATATTTTATACAAACTCATTTTACTTAATTATTTAACTTCCTATGTATTATTATTTTATATCATCCGATTTCTTATAAATTTTAGTATGATTTATAAAAGAAAACCTTTTACAAGGATCATGACTACTTTTGTTAAACAACTTTTTCTAAACTTATAAGTCATGAATCCTAATTACAATAAAACATATGTATCTCACAGGCATTTTTATGCTGCGTACCTATTTTTACACATGTTTCAGGTGCTATTATGTGATGATTGCTATACATAGGATGGACTCGTGCCTTAGCGACTTTAAAATTTGAAAGATAATAGTTGTATTTATCTGATTTGTAATAGAACAAAGACTTTAATGATTCAAAAAATGAAATTATTTATTCCATGGTTGTGAAACAATGATTCTGTTACAATACTCCCCGACGTTTCCGCCACGTTTTGTTGTTTTACGTGGTCGTGGTGTGACACATATTTTCTGATGACATCATCAGAAGTTGAATTTTGCCTTTCAAAAAGGGGGAAGGAGGTACACCTGCTCAAGAGGTGTCAGATTACTAGAAGGAATGCTATTGGACATTTTTGTCCAATGGGTCTCACAAGAGGTAAAAGGTACTACATGGCTGTTAGTATTCTCCAATTAAAACCTGTCTTGTTAGAGATATACAAAAAATTTAAAAACGGTTCGGATAAAGTTAATTCACAATTAACTTATCATAAACCAACTTAAATACTAACCAACTAACGACACCTTTGTCCCCACAAATCCTATATATACCAGTTCAAAACCTGGAATTCAAACATTCACCTTCAATTTCAAAATCCACTTACAAGCCCTAAAACCCTCTCGTTTTTTAAAACAAAATTCACCATTCAATCCACCATGTCTGCATCCACTTCCGTAAATCTCAACATACCAGCAGTAGAACATGAAGTTCCTTTCATCAAAGAAGATGACTTTCTGGCCCTAAGAGACAACAACCCCAAGATGAACACTGAACACGCGTTGTATGGCCAAAGATGTCAAATTTTGGTTGAATTTCTACTAAATTGTCCTTTGAATCAAGCAATGATCAAGACCAAAGATGTACCTGAAAGCATTATACAACAACTTGTGTAAACTCTTGAAGAAACAGGTGATGAAGAGATGAAAGCTCATCTCTGGGGAGGTGTTTCGGTAACCATCACTCCAAGAAAAATCAGAGAATGGTTAGAGCTTCCAATCAAAGCAGCTTATATGGGAGCACCTGCCAAGGGGAAACTTTTGGAACAGTTTAAGAAACTTGGTTACAAAGAACGAATCACCAAAATTGGAGATTTCAAAAGAAATAAATTATATGCATTCTAGCAAGTAATGATTGTAACGCTCTGCTTTTTCGTAACCTTCCTTAATTAGAAAAGGTGTCTTTTATTTCTATTTTTGGAAGCTTGTTGCATTTGTATTTCGTATTTCATTTCAAACCATTGTAAATCCGAGACTTCGATCATAATTAAATTTTATTTTTATTACATGCTTATACGTTTTGCAATACTTGGGTTATACGTTACCAATCTCTAATACATACGCGCGACCGATACTCGACATACTGGTACTCATAATTTATACATGCTTGTTAACTATTAAATACGTGGTTAAATTCTATTAATAAAATAATAATAATAATAACATAATACTATAATAAAAAATATATATATGTTAACATCAACGTTGATGTTAAAGTTGATGTTAGTGTTGTTGTAGTAATTCAAAATTGTATTTTGTTATAAAAAAATATATATAGAGAGAGAACAAGGCTGCAGCCCCATGCATCGAAACTGTTAAGGGTGTTAATTGTTTTGTTTTAATATCCATATCATATAAATGTCCTACTTATTAAGTGGTGGGAATGTGTTACTTTAATATAACATAATTAATATATTCTATGGCATGCCATACATAAATTGTCTAAAAAAAAAAAGGAAAGTAATTGGCTGGTGTAGCTAGGGGTGTGCAAAAAATCGAATTAACCGAACCATAACCGAATTAACCGAAAAAACCGAACCAAATAAAAAACCGGTGGGTCGGTTAATGATTTTTTTGAGAACCGAAAGTAGCGGGTTGGTTATGGTTATCGTTTTTTCCACACTCATCATAACCGAACCGAACCAACATGTAATAATTTTTTGTAGGATTTAGGACTTTTCACCATATTTTTAATATTTGATGTTTTTGACTGAAGATTTTTAGTACTTATGGGTTTTTTATATCATTTTTTTGAATGTTTATTTGAATTTATGGTATGTATTATATTACTTTACCGTGTAGCAGCCTTCCGGCCGCAAGTCTTTGGACTGTTTATGTTTTGTTTTTTTTTTAATTGCAAATCAACCACCTAATGGCATTAAAGACCCAACCAATCTAAACCCTAATCCTCCCTATAAATACCACTCTAATCTCAGCCACTTTTCCGCTTTTACAACCCTTAAACACACTCAAAAACCTCTCAAAACTCGGCTGGAAATACAAGTTCGAGCAGATTCAGCAAGCTTCACTAAAGTGAGCATAACTCACTCGTTTCTTGTCCGTTTTACCTCATTCTTTTTTCTGTGTGCTTGGATTGACCTTAGCTTTGATTCTATGGGTTTTTCACAGGAAATAAGTCCCTGGAACTCCGGCAAAAAGGCTCCAAAGTTCACTGTTCATTTCTGATTTCATCTAATCTTTACTAAACTTATTCAACTTGAGTCTAACTCATCTCAAACCTATGTCCTTATGCTTATAACCACTTATATGGTTAGTTAGGCTTAAAAACAAGGTTGAGACATTCAAAATAAGAGGATTTATCCTCACAAACTTTCTGTTTTGTCAAGGGTTTAACCCACAAGCAATGTTCAAGTTCAAAACTCGATGTATGTGTGATATAGGATTAACTTGGGTTGTCCTACACAAATCCACACATTGCTTGATGATTTCTTATAGATTAGTGCTTAAATATTCTTGTATTACTTGTAGTTCATGACCTTCCTTGAATGTTTTTACATCAAGTGTAGTGGTGAACACTTAGAGGTACCTAAATGGAAGACTTCTCTTCCTACCTCCTACATGATTTCCATTAAACTTAGAGGTACCTAAATATAGATTTAATCTTCTACCTCATGCTTGACTATTGGACATAATAATATATAACCTAAATAATACTTAAATATATGTACTATTCAACATTCGAACCTTGATGGTGAACTTGTGTTCATTCGTCAAAGTGCTAGAATAACATCATCTAAGACATAAGACTTGTTATGATTCTAATGAGTATACTACTCATGAAAACATTAACCCTTGAGGTTTCATAGTGTCAAAACAAGTACTTTATGTTAAAAGATGATTACTTTCATATACATATTTTCTTGTGTTTTAGATTCCTAAATCTTTAATCTACCGTTACTCTCCGATACTCATACGCCTTGTTTACTTCGTGTAGAAGGACTTGGTGTTCCAACCCCCTAATCAACAAACAACTCACTCGCGGATTCTCAAGTTCAAGACTTGCAAAACCGTGAGTACACTCAACCCATTTACTTTTAAAGACACTTTGGGTTGTAACATGTTATATTACAAAATTACACACTCACACACTTAAACATTCTTTATACTCTTGATCCGTTATCATGCTACTTGTTTACTTAGGTTCATGCTAGATTATACATGCTACATGTCATTAACTTTGCTAAGCCCTCAACTTAACATATATAGCGCTATAGGAGTAGCACACCACTCGACGGGGTCTTGTTAAGTCTTTATTCTAAACGGTCTCATCACTTTTGTGGCAAGGGATGCTAAATACTAGTGGACACTTGGGTTTGACATATCGCTACCTTGTATACAAATTACCATGTGGATTCGGGACAATGATTTTATACTTATGCTATACTTATTCAAACCTTGTGTACTCGCCTTTGCTTTTGCATTGAATTGTATTTTAAACATGTTATAGGTTGATGATTGATGACGCTATGAAACGGAATAGCTTGATGCCTAGATACATATTTAGACGTTTAGGTTTAAATTGTTGTATCAAATTTTTTTTCATTATGTTATGATTATGTTATTTGAATTTCTATGTAATGTTGACAATTTTATTATGAAATGAAAATGGTTGATTTAAATATTGTCACAAATAGTGTTATGAAGTCTCTTGCAATCTATTTCGTCTCACTCTGATGTTTCCGCCATGGGTTGGGGTGTGACAGATTGGTATCATAGCCATAACTATAGGGAATTAGGTAGAATTGCCATGTTCGACCTAGTCTATAGTAGGAACCATATTTTGACCATTCTTGATTCTTGCTTAAAATGTTATTATTCCTACTTTGCTTCTTTCTCTTCTCTTTGGTCTTAATACTTACATAATGTCTTTCCTAAGAATTTTACACAATACACTTGAAGACTTGAAGACGCTCTTTATACAAAAGAGACGAGTTTACCAAAATAGGCGTGAAACCCACAATTTGGTGAACGGCTCTCATTCCGCTTATTCTTATTTTTGCACGATATTTCGCCATTTAGCTAGGAGTGAAATCCACATCTAAATGGTAAATTTCCAACTCAAACTCTAGTGGACCCTCGTCATAGTGTCGAAATTATATTTTGACCCGACGAGTACCAACCACATTAGGGTACGAAATCGTCAAGTTAGGGGTGAAACCCGCACCTTGTCGATTGAGTCCCATTCCTCGATTTTCGTTCTCGCCAAAGTTTCGATTGTTTCAATCGATTAGAGACGTGTAGTAACTGGAAGGGTAAGATACCGTTAATCGCTTCTTGACGAGAGTATCTTACCTATAGGCCAAAGCACGTTTCTCTAATTTGAAAGGACCTTCAATTCACTTTGGAATAGTCGACGTTTCTCTACCCGAAACAATCCTATGTTTTATGAGCCTCTCTTTTATGTGATTCAATTTAGATGTGATTTTATACTTGTTACCTCATTCGTTTCAAAACCGTTACACAAGTCGCACGTCTCGCGCAATCAAAAACAATAATAATTCTCGTGAACAAACAAAATTTATACTCTTTTTACGCAATCATACATGTTTATACTTGTCGAATACATGTTGAATTCATGATAATTATGTGAACCATATGTGATACATCATACTTGCATTCTTAAACTTGCAAACTTATTTTTAAAAATTTATGATCAAGTCTCATCCTTTCCTTTTCTTTCGAACTTCTAGATGGCATCTCCAAGCTCATCAAAGAAGACCAAGTCAAAGAAAGGTTCCAACAGCGAATCCATCTCCAAACAAGAGTTAGTTGGGCTCATTGCTGAACAAATGGCCGACCAAATGGCTCGAGTTATACCCGACATTGTTAGCCGCATTCAAACCAACACTGATTCGCCTCATGGCTCGGTGGACTCCAAGGTGGAGAAGCCAAAGACACCTTTTCTCTTCAAGCAATTCATGGCTTGCAAACCATTGGAATTTACTGGAAAAGATGGTGCTACTGCACTACTCTCTTGGTTTGATGCCATGGAGATCACCTTTCGTCAGAGTGGTTGTCCTGACGACCTACGCACCCAAAATGCCACAGGGGTGTTCCGATCAAGAGCTCTTGATTGGTGGACCTCTGAACGAGGCACAAGAGGTGAGGACGCCGCCCACGCATTGCCATGGGCTGAATTGAAAAAGATTATGAAGGAGGAATTTTGTCCGCTGCATCAGCTAAGAAAATTGGAAAGTGAATTTTGGCATCTTAAGCAAGTGGATGACGACAATGATGGTTTAACCCTCCGTTTCAAACAACTTAGCATCCTGTGTCCTAGCCAAGTTGATACACCTGAAAAAGCCATCAACAAATACATCCATTGTTTACCCAATTCGTTAATGAACCTCGCAGAGGCTGCTTGCCTAGCTACTATTGAGGATACCTTTTGTTTGGCTACCCGTTTGAATAGTAACCATGTCATGCGTAGAAATGCCACGAAAACCCCACTGAAAACCTCCCATCAAGCCACCGTTGAGCCCACTGTTGAACCCTCCTCATCCACCAAGAAAAACAAAGGCAAGAAGCGGAAGGCTTTGAGCCAAAACTGTGCGGTCGTCACTCCTCCAAACCCACAACCTTTACAAACTGTACCCGTCGTTACCCCCGCAACCTTTGGACCTCAAGAGAGAAACTACGTTGGGTCATGGCCCAAGTGTAACGAATGTTCTTACCATCACCCTACTGGCACCCCATGTCACAAATGTGCCACCTGTAACAGACTGGGGCATTTCGCCAATCGCTGTCGTTACAACCCAAAGCTTGCCCAAGATCAAGCTATTGTTGTAAACCCTGCTACCAACCCAGCTCTGAACCAAGTCGCTCCTGTGCGAGCGTGTTTTAAATGTGGTGATGTTAACCATATGGCTAACGTCTATCCCCAGCGAAACCAGCCTCAACAACAACAACAACCACCGCAACAGCAACAGCAGCAACAGACTCAACAACCCGCTCAAGGAAGAGCCTTTCTACTTACTACTGCTCAGGCTCAAAACGCGAATGACGTCATTACTGGTACGTTCCTTGGGAACCATGTTTATTCTTCTTGTCTATATGATACTGGCGCCGATAAGAGTTTTGTGTCGTTAGATTTCGAATCTTTGCTTAAGTGTAAACGCTCTAAGTTGCCAAGATCTTTCGCTGTCGAAGTCGCTGATGGCAAAACCGTCGCTGTCGATTCCGTTCTTTCCAATTGTTCTTTGATCCTTAACGATCATACGTTCTGAATTGACCTCATACCTATGAAAATGGGTAGCTTTGACATCATAGTAGGCATGGACTGGCTTAGGCGAGTTCATGCTAAAGTTGTTTGTTCTGAAAAGTTTATCCGCCTTCCTCTTCCAAACGGTGATTCTCTACACGTGTATGGCGAGAAACCTTCTCAAGGTCTCAAGCTTATATCGTGTATCCAAGCGAACAAATGCTTACACAAGGGTACCTTCGCCTTTCTCGCCCATATTGTGGAAAAGAAGGACAAAGGCCCAAGCATAAGTGACGTTCCCGTTGTACATGATTTTCTCGACGTGTTTCCTGGTGATCTTTCTGGTCCGCTTCCTGCTCGTTCTGTCGATTTTCGCATCGATTTAGTGCCTGGCGCTACACCTGTCGCTAAGTCTCCTTACCGCTTAGCACCCTCTGAGATGCAAGAGCTCTCGAGTCAACTTCAAGAGCTTCTTGATAAAGGCTTTATACGCCCTAGTACTTCTCCTTGCGGCGCTCCCGTTTTGTTTGTCAAAAAGAAAGATGGGTTATTCCGTATGTGTATTGAATATCGTGAGCTCAACAAGCTTACTGTCAAGAACCGATACCCTCTTCCGCGCATCGATGATCTCTTCGATCAATCGCAAGGCGCGACCTGCTTTTCAAAGATCGATCTTCGTTCTGGGTATCATCAACTTCAAGTCCTCGAGGAAGATATACCTAAAACCGCCTTTCGTACACGTTATGGTCATTACAAGTTCGTGGTCATGCCCTTTGGTTTGACCAACGCACCCGCTGTTTTCATGGATTTGATGAACCGCGTGTGCAAAGCGTACTTGGACCGTTTCGTAATCTTTTTCATCGACGATATTCTTATCTATTCCAAGACACAAGAAGAGCACGAGCGACATTTGCGTTTTATCCTTGAACTTCTTCGTACTGAACGTCTATACGCCAAATTCTCCAAGTGTGAATTTTGGTTAAAAGAGGTTCAATTCCTTGGTCATACTATCAACGAACTGGGTATTCACGTTGACCCCGCTAAAATCGTAGCTGTGAAGAACTGGATCGCACCAAAGTCTCCGTCTGAAATTCGTTCGTTTCTTGGTCTTGCTGGTTATTATCGTCGTTTTATCTCTAACTTCTTGAAGATCGCTGTTCCTTTGACTTCTTTGACTCAAAAAGAAAAACCTTTTGTTTGGGGTCCCGAACAAGAGGAATCTTTTCAAACGCTCAAGGAGATGCTCTGTAATGCTCCTATCTTCATGCTTCATGATGGTAATGATGACTTCGACGTATATTGCGATGCTTCACACCTTGGTCTTGGTTGTGTGCTTATGCAACGAGACAAGGTCATCGCTTATGCGTCAAAGCAACTCAAAATACATGAGAAAAACTATACTACTCATGACCTTGAACTTGGCGCAGTTGTTTTTGCGTTGAAGATTTGGCGACACTACCTTTATGGTACTAAGTGTGTGGTCTTCACAGACCATATGAGCCTTCAACACATCTTCGACCAAAAGGAACTGAACATGCGTCAATGTCGTTGGGTGGAACTGTTAAACGACTACGACTGCGAAATCAAATACCATCCAGGTAAAGCGAATGTAGTAGCCGACGCTCTTAGTCGTAAAACTCATCTGAAGAGTATCTGTTGTCTCCAACTCGTTAATGATCTTCAATGCCGCATTCATGAAGCTCAATATGCCTCTATTAACAAAGGTAGTCTCTCTGTTGAGATACGAGGTGCTAGGGAGCATGATCTCGTGTCCAAACCTGATGGTATTCTATACTATCTCAATCGTATCTGGATCCCCAATCGTGAAAACCTTCGAGACTTTCTGATGAACGAGGCGCATAAATCAAAATACTATGTTCATCCTGGTGCTGATAAGATGTACCATGATATGCGTACATCCTATTGGTGGCCTGGGATGAAGAGAGATATCGCCTCCTACGTTGCAAAATGTCTCACTTGTTTGAAGGTGAAAGCCGAACATCAACGTCCCTCTAGTTTGCTCGAACAGCCAGAAATTCATATCTGGAAATGGGAGAGCATTGCCATGGATTTTATCACTAAACTTCCTCGTACTTCTTCTGGTCATGACAGTATTTGGGTGATCGTTGATCGATTGACCAAATCAGCTCATTTTCTTTCCATTCGTGAGATTTCAAAGTCGAGAAATTGGCTAAAATCTACACTGATGAGATCATCTATCGTCATGGTATCTCCATTGACATCATTTCCGATCGTGATGCTCGTTTTACGTCCCGTCTTTGGCAAACTTTTCAATCTGCTATGGGTACTGTTCTTAACCTTAGCACCGCTTTCCATCCTCAGTCAGACGGTCAAACCGAGCGTACTATCTAAACTTCAGAGGATATGCTTTGCTCTTTCGTAATAGATTTTGGTCGCAACTAGGATTCACACTTGCCTTTGATCGAATTCTCGTACAATAACAGTTATCATGCGAGTATTCAAATGGCACCTTTCGAAGCATTGTATGGTCGTAAGTGTCGTTCGCCTATTTGTTGGAACGAGATTGGTGAATCTCAATTCACTGGTCCCGAGCTTACACAAGAAGCGACGGACAAGATTTTACAGGTTCGAGACAACTTACTGAAAGCCAGGAGCTGACAAAAGAGTTACGCTGACAAGCGTCGCAACCCTTTGGAATTCGAGAAAGGTGACTTGGTACTTCTCAAAGTATCCCCTTGGAAGGGCGTGGTTTGATTTGGTAAGAAAGGTAAACTCGCACCTCGCTACGTTGGTCCTTTCAAGATCCTCGAAAGGATTGGCAAGGTTGCGTATAGACTGGACCTGCCTGAAGAACTCAACAACGTACATCCTGTCTTCCACGTGTCCAACTTAAAGAAGTGTCTAGCTGACGAAGGACTTCAAGTTCCACTCGAGGACCTCCAAGTCAACGAGACCTTGTATTTTGTGGAAAAACCCATCGAAATCATGGATCAAGGAGTCAAGTTATTGAGACGCAGTAAAATTCTTATCGTTAAGGTCCGATGGGAAGGTAAACGTGGCACTGAATTTACTTGGGCACTCAAGAGTGACCTAAAGACGAAGTATCCATATATTTTCGCTACTTCTTCCTAAATTTCGGGACGAAATTCCCTAAAAGATGGGAGACTGTAACGCTCCGCTTTTTCATAACCTTCCTTAATTAGAAAACGTGTCTTTTATTTCTATTTTTGGAAGCTTGTTCCATTTGTATTTCGTATTTCATTTCAAACCATTGTAAATCCGAGATTTCGATCGTAATTAAATTTTATTTTTATTACATGCTTATACGTTTTGCAATACTTGGGTTATACGTTACCAATCTCTAATACATACGCGTGACCGATTCTCGACATACTGGTACTCATAATTTATACATGCTTGTTAACTATTAAATACGTGGTTAAATTCTATTAAAAAATAATAATAATCATAATAATAATATAATAGTATAATAATAATAATAATAGCATAATACTATAATAAAAATATATATATATATATATATATGTTAACACCAACGTTGATATTAAAGTTGATGTTAGTGTTGTTGTAGTAATTCAAAATTGTATTTTGTTATAAAATATATATATATATATATATATATAGAGAGAGAGAGAGAGAGAGAGAGAACAAGGCTACAACCCCCATGCATCGAAACTGTTAAGGGTGTTAATTGTTTTGTTTTAATATCCATATCATATAAATGTCCTACTTATTAGGTGGTGGTAATGTGTTACTTTAATATAACATAATTAATATATTCTATGCCATGCCATACATAAATTATCTCAAAAAAAAAGGAAAGTAATTGGCTGGTGTAGCAGCCTTCCGGTCGCAAGTCTTTGGACTGTTTATGTTTTGTTTTTTTAATTGCAAATCAACCACCTAATGGCATTAAAGACCCAAACAATCTAAACCCTAATCCTTCCCTATAAAAACCACTCTAATATCAGCCATTTTTCCACTTTTACAACCCTTAAACACACTCAAAAACCTCTCAAAACTCAGCTGGAAATACAAGTTCGAGCAGATTCAGCAAGCTTCACTAAAGTGAGCATAACTCACTCGTTTCTTGTCCGTTTTACCTCATTCTTTTTCCTATGTGCTCGGATTGACCTTAGCTTCGATTCCAGGGGTTTTTCACAGGAAATAAGTCCCTGGAACTCTGGCAAAAAGGCTCCAAAGTTCACTGTTCATTTCTGATTTCATCTAATCTTTTACTAAACTTGTTCAACTTGATTCTAACTCATCTCAAACCTATGTCCTTATGCTTATAACCACTTCTATGGTTAGTTAGGCTTAAAAACAAGGTTGAGACATTTAAAATAAGAGGATTTATCCTCCCAAACTTTCTGTTTTGTCAAGGGTTTAACCCACAAGCAATGTTCAAGTTCAAAACTTGATGTATGTGTGATATAGGATTAACTTGGGTTGTCCTACACAAATCCACACATTGCTTGATGATTTCTTATAGATTAGTGCTTAAATATTCTTGTATTACTTGTAGTTCATGACCCTCCTTGAATGTTTTTACATCAAGTGTAGTGGTGAACACTTAGAGGTACCTAAATGGAAGACTTCTCTTCCTACCTCCTACATGATTTCCATGAAACTTAGAGGTACCTAAATGAAGATTTAATCTTCTACCTCATGCTTGACTATTGGACATAATAATATATAACCTAAATAATACTTAAATATATGTACTATTCAACATTCGAACCTTGATGGTGAACTTGTGTTCGTTCATAAAAGTGCTAGAATAACATCATCTAAGACATAAGACTTGTTACGATTCTAATGAGTATACAACTCATGAAAACATTAACCCTTGAGGTTTCATAGTGTCAAAACAAGTACTTTATGTTAAAAGATGATTACTTTCGTATACATATGTTCTTGTGTTTTAGATTCCTAAATCTTTAATCTACCGTTACTCTCCGATACTCATACGCCTTGTTTACTTCGTGTAGAAGGACTTGGTGTTCCAACCCCCTAATCAACAAACAACTCACTCGCGGATTCTCAAGTTCAAGACTTGCAAAACCGTGAGTACACTCGACCCATTTACTTTTAAAGACACTTTGGGTTGTAACATGTTATATTACAGAATTACACACTCACATACTTAAACATTCTTTATACTCTCGATCCGTTATCATGCTACTTGTTTACTTAGGTTCATGCTAGATTATACATGCTACATGTCATTAACTTTGCTAAGCCCTCAACTTAACATATATAGTGCTATAGGAGTAGCACACCACTCGACGGGGTCTTGTTAAGTCTTTATTCTAAACGGTCTCGTCACTTTTGTGGCGAGGGATGCTAAATACTAGTGGACACTTGGGTTTGACATATCGCCATGCATGCTAGTTACCTTGTATACAAATTGCCATGTGGATTCGGGACAATGATTTTATACTTATGCTATACTTATTCAAACCTTGTGTACTCGTTTTTGCTTTTGCATTGAATTGTATTTTAAACATGTTACGGGTTGATGATTGATGACGCTATGAAACGGAATAGCTTGATGCCTAGATACACATTTAGACGTTTAGGTTTAAATTGTTGTATCAATTTTGTTTCGTTATGTTATGATTATGTTATTTGAATTTCTATGTAATGTTGACAATTTTATTATGAAATGAAAATGGTTGATTTAAATATTGTCACAAATAGTGTTATGAAGTCTCTTGCAATCTATTTCGGCTCACTCCGATGTTTCCGCCATCGGTTGGGGTGTGACAATGATGGAGACCCTGAACAAGTGATTGACCTCAAAGATTGGAGTTGTTGATCAGATAAATACCTCTATTCTCACAATCATGTATGGACTCATCACAGGGTACAACGTTGATTACGAAGTAGAGATATTCAATCTGATGAAGAAATATGTCTTCACCAAGTCCGGGAGAATCAATACACACCTACCTCATCCGAGATTCTGGTCAATAATAATTGCTAAAGCTTTTGAAGAAAGAGACATGGAATTGCCTCTGACAAAAAGAAAGTGCAAAACACCAATCATGAAGCTAAGGTGTGCAACCCAAGGTTGGACCTCTGCCAAAGATGTACTTGCCTTACTAGAGAGAATACTTTCTCTAATAGCTCAAGATTCACCATACCGGAAGAAGCATGATGAAATATTCAATCACGTAGAAGTATTTGATAGCAACTCATCACCAGATGATGAAGATCAAGTCTCAAGATCACTAGAAATTGGTGATACAACAGAAGAACAGCTATAGGATACCAGAACTTCACTAGAACATATGTACATTGATGAACAAAGGGCAACGGTGTTCGAGCAGCATCAAGAAGTGGAGATATAACATACACCAGAAACAGGTGCTCATACCAATCCTTCTCTTAATATTGCTAGAAACTCAACAGGGTCAGATTCTCATGACTCTGTTGAAGTAAGTTAAAAATTTGTTGCAAGAAATTCTGATGCAAATGTTGAAGAGAATATTGGTAGTTCTGTACATCTCAACTTTGAATCAGATAATGAGGAAGAGGTTGAGACAACAACAGGTGGAGATCAGGAAACTGATCAAAGAAACCGGGAAAAGGAAAACCAGTTTTTTCCCATAACTCTTGGAAGATCATTCACCAGTTTGGTCCAAGGAAATGAGGAAAATCCAGATGTAAATATGCTTTACAAATCTGGTAAAGGTTTTTTTTATTGGTCTCATGATCAATCCGAACCTTTCAAAACAACACCAAGTGTGTCTTCTGCTGGAGTGTTAGCCGGAACATCTGTTGTTCCACATTTTCCTATAGAAACACCTACCATAACAAATGAACAACTTGATACCATGCTAGATAATGTAATACAAGTTGTAACATAAAAGTCATCAAAATAATCAAAGACATCAGTTGAAGCAAAACTGGATCTACTATTAGAAGAAATTAAAAGTAAAAAAAATCGGATAACAAAACTCTATCAGAATCAGTGCAGGTCATTATAAGTCAGACTAAGAGAAACACTGAAGAGTATGTGGTAGGCCCCAGCCAGTTCATTAGAAAATAATAGGTTCATAGTTGAATTCAAGAAAATGTCAGCAAATCTAGAGGATATTAAAGCTCAAGTAAATGAAGTTGTTGAAGCAAAGAAAGCAGAAAATTCTGATGAAATAATAGAATAAATCAACAAACTAAGAGTAAGAAACAATACCATAATTGATGCTCTTGTGAAGTTGATAAACGAATGGGCAGAACAGAAGGAACAAGTCCACTGAGAACTTAAGGAAGTGCATGAAGAAGAAAAGAAAAATGCAGAACTGGTCAATGATGTACACTCTCTAATGAGAAGGATGCACTTCAATGTTGCTAGATTGGCAAAAATAAATGTTCAATATCTGATGATTCCCATACCAAAAGAAGCTTCAACACAAGAAGTCCCTTCAGCTACTATCAAACCTGCATCACAGCCAAAGTCAGCACCACAAGTCAACAAAACCAAGCCTACACCAATGGGACCTCCTCCACCTGTACCAAGGTCTGAAATTCCCAGAATCACATACCACAGTACTGAAACAGCACCAACAACCTTGCCTAAAGAAAGTGGAACACCAACACCAAAGGAAGCAAAGAACAATGGAAAACAGGAAGCTTCGCCCAAAAGAACTACATCAGGTGAATCAATTTTCAGTGAATCCTTAGTTCAAAAAGAGAAAAGAAAACGGGAAGAGTCTATAACATCTTCAAAAAGGCCCAAACTAGTTCCAGAGAGAGATTCAGAGGGAACTTGATCGGATTGGTGCAGATTGTAGGAAGAGAAGATATGATGTTTCCAGAACATCAACTTAAGCACTATTACTGGACAGAGGAAGACATACTTGAAAAACCACTTAGTTCAGTCAGTTAAGGAATATGTGATGAGAGAATCAAAAGGGGAAAGTTCTGCATACACAGACCCCCAAACAAACCCTGTGAAAAGTGTAAGAAAGGTGGATCCTCTTGTGACTCCAGATGGAATATTTGGGTTTCATGAACAAAACAAGTAAACTCTGATCAGGAAAAATGGTGAGGAAGATGTGGTGACTGATGGTGATCTAGCTGACAAACTTCATCCAACAGATTTGATAATGTTGAAGAAAACTTATGATGAAGAGAAATCAAACACCGGAGTTGTAAGAAGAGCCATCAGCAGCTTATCCAAAAGTGGAATTAAGTTGTTCACATGTATAGCTGTGACTGACTTTGACATCTGCACCAACCTTAATCATGCAATCAACAAGAAGCTGTATATAACACCTCCAGACACAGAAATCCCAGAAGAATTGAAGGCTAAAGCTAGAATAGGAGTCATCTTTAAAGAGCCTGAACTATCAGTTGTTTCCAGGGATGTTGGCGGAGAGAAAGCTTTTTCTAGGGTGAGAGAAATCTGCAAGTATTCAAATCAAACTCTCAACTACATAAGAGAATGTATGAATAAGAAACAAGAACAGCTCAAAATCAAAGGACGTGACAAGCAAAAGTTGAGAGAAGAAATTGAAGAGATCATAGATGAATGGATTGTTGCAGGAAACCTCTACAAAGCAATGTACAAGGAATGCAACAAGCCAATACCGTACAAGAAGCACTTGAAGGATGGAGATCTCTACCACTACAACAATTAATGTCTTTGAAAAACAATTCTTAAATTTGGTTGTTTTGTTTGAACAAGTATTATGTTTTATCTTTGCTTATTTCAAGTTCATGTTTTTTTTTTTTTTTTTTTTTTTTTTTGTGAGTAGTTATTTTTCTTACAACACTTAGGGGGGAATTGTTAGGAAACTTTTTTGTAAGTGTTGAAGAAAAATATGATCACTCTAATCATATCATGAAGATGACAAAGTCAATAAGTTATCAAAGAAGAAGATACAAGACAACAGGACAAGTAGAAAGATAAACACCATCTTCAAAAAGTATTAGAAAAAGATCACAGGCTAAGAAAGACAATCAGAAAAGACCAATCTGATAAATCTGATGTTAAATCTGGTATTTATCATCAGAATATGGTGAATTCTATTCATCAGAAATCTGATAACCAAGTTATTCATCAGAAAATCTGATGAATCAACTTGTCAAAGAGATAAGGTTCTGCACCAACATTAAAGTAGCAAGTGGACTTAGATTGATTCAATGAATATGCCAAAAAGCTACTTTATGCAGACAATTGCATGAATAAACATTTGTTTATTCATATCAAACATTCTCTATAAATAGAGAACACAACCTGGAAGGGAAAATGAGTTAAGCCAAGCTTTAGTTACATACTACAAAAACTCCACTGCCCTTCATTACAGAATTCTTAAAGTATTTGATTGTATTAGCTAATAACCTCACAATCACCTTGTAAACTTTTTTCAAAGTGATATAAACTTACAAATTATGTAGTTGTGTTTCTTGAAAATTTGATTTCTATTTCCGCGCATAATTTTCATACTTATTGAAATCACTTGCCAAATTTAAATAAGAGCATTGTTATCTGGGTCCAACACCAAGTCTACTGTAAACATTTTAGAAGTTTTCAAAACTCGTAGCTAGGGTTTCCACCCTTAGGGCTTTCTTTTTGGTTTTTCGGTGTTGATTTTTGTTTAACTATTTCCAGCAGGTTTTTAACCAATTTTTCCTCATCAAACCACTATATTAATCTTGTAAGTATAAAATAAGTGGATTCATCAAAACATGATGAATCTAGGCTCTTTTGAACACATCTTGTAACCTAGTGCTTATTTCAAGTTTATTTGATACGCTTTTTGTTCTTGCACTTTGTTCATAAACTTATTTAAGTTCATTTTCAGAAAGTTTTACATGGTTATTATTTAACAACTTAATCATGTTGTTGGTTCAAGAATCTTTCGAAAACAATAACTATTTTTCAAGATGTGATATATAATACTTGTTAGTTTTAGTTTGTTGAATGGATATCCATGTTTTTGGTGGATCAATGAGGAACATCTCTATATGTATTGTGGATGATTCCTCTGTCACAACATGTTTTTTACACATTTGGTCACTAAAACATCAAGATCATCAAACAAAACATAAGCTTGGATTCCTTCACGGTGTCCTCCAAGTATGTTTTCTTTGATTTTTTGAAGCATACCCAAGCACTTTCATGACTTGGAAGTTTAAGGATGCTTCAATCCTTGAAAGAATACCTTAGAAAGATGAAGATTACACGGAATGCTTAAAGAGAGTTTTTGAGAAAGTTTGAAGATGTGGAGTGTTTAGGGATGGGGTGGGTTAGGTTTTAGGGAGGAGCCTAGAGGGAGAGAGAGTGTGATGAGGGTGGTGTGGTGGGGTGGGGTGTGGTGTAGTGTAGTGTAGTGAGAGCTATGATGGTTATTGTGAGATTAGATGCGTTAGGGTACATTAGGTGTAAGTATTCACACAAGGCCATTTTCCCATGTGTTTTATGGTTTTGTTGATTCTTATCCCCATCTAACTAATCCTATAAAGATCCTCTGAAATCTTATTTTGTATTTAGCTGGTGTATTTTTGTGATAATAATACATTGTTTATGAATAATGGTAGTATTTTAAGCATATATAAACATAAGATTAGGTGTTATATATTTTGAATACACTATATACTAATTTCTCCATGCCATAACATATTGCCTATAAAAATAGTTATTTTTATAGACCATACAAGTTATAAAATCCGTAGATAATAGTAGAATTCGATAAAATTCAACGCGTTCGTTAATTTAGGGTTTTGTTGTCTTGTAATTCATATATCACCGGTGTTTGATATTGAATCATGTGTTGGTTGTTTTATCTTGAATTAGCACTAATGTGTTCGTTAATGGTTGTATTCTCTACTGGCCATACTAGAATCGTGCCTAATCATGCACGTCATGCACATAAAACACATTGTATGACCTAGTTATCTCTAAACTAAGTCTATATGATTGCATGTAATTTAATTGTATGAATAATAACCTGGCTAAACAGGGGTTGTCACACTAAGTCCCCAACTATGTTGATTATTTAAAGCGAATAAAAGATTTTCTAACTTGAATACTTATCTAATCATGTAAAATTGATGGTGGAAATAAGAAACATTTTTCATTTTCATTGGTGTTTCGTTTATTAAAGTTATTGTTAGTTTTATCTGTAAGGACTTGCAAAAATGCCCCAAAACGACCCGTAAGTGAAAACCCGGACCCCTGAAACCCTAATGTGCATGAAAAACCAAGAAAACAAGAAATTTGGGTTTCAGGCGGGCCGCGTAAAGGTTAAGCATAGCCTTACGCGGGCCGCGTCAACTTAATGTTGACCGGATAAGCGTTCTGGGCCACGTGTCACCCACGTGGCAGACCTACTAATGACACTTCAGCCCTACACGTAGACTAGGAGTTCTTGCGGGCCGCGTAAGCCCTTATTAAGTTTTACGCGAGCCGCGTAAAACTCAAAAAGTGGCTATAAGTAGCCTGTGCGTGGGGCTTTCATCTGTGCTCAAAATCTCACTCTTAAATCGTCTCTATTCTGCAGAAAATGAATTTCCAAGTAGTGAAACGCTGCTACGATACAGGGTATTAACTCGATCGCTGCTACGATTCAATGTCCGATCGATTGAAACCAATCCGATGGATGTTTAGGTGCTGCCTAACTTAGGGCTATACTTTGTCATTCGTCGTGAGGGTTTTAATCTCGTGAGTTATCGTAAATGTTGTATTAAGTTACTGACCTAGTTCGTATGCATTGTCATTTAATTTAGGTTACAAGGCTTATCAGTAGGCTAAACTCTGCCCGTTTAAACGTGCAATGTGAGTCATTCTCTTTTTATCAATAATGTTTTACAATACTCCAATCATTTTCAAAAGTTATAATTACAGGGATTAAGTCGTGGTTATCTTGAATCACTGGCTAGTGGGGTATTGTGCACATTACTAATTTCTCACGGTTAGGTTCATCAACCTAACAGTGATAATCATCACTACTTGGGTGAAAGGACCCAATAGTGGTATGACCATCGTCACCAGGAGGTGACACGGCGCCAGATAAAAATAAGATAGTAGCCATTGTAATCGCTCTTATGCTGTAATTTATAACTATGTGTCATTTTATCAAATTTGAGTGACTCGCCAGTATTTCCCCGCTGATAAAATATTTTTAAAACATGTTTCAGGTGACCTACTGTGAATCAAGGAAAAGTGCTACGGAGCACCAATAAAGCTTGAAGTAGTGGCTCAGATAAATAAATAAACATGTTTTGTAAAACAGGGAATTTCCTAGTAAAATTCCTTTATTGTAAATTACGGGGTTTGGCCCAAATTATGAAATAAAATAATCGGACATTTTCAAAATTGAAAAGATCCTGTTAAACTTCCGCTGTCAACTCAAATAATAAATACCACGGGTTTCTGTCCCGCGGCTCCTGGACCGGGTAAAACCGGGACGGGGGCCGTGACATTATATGTTCTATCGGTTTGCATCTTTTAAACTGCAATTAAAATATTCATATGAAACTTATTTTAATGTGTTTAAATATCAATCACTAACCTGCTAACGCAAATCTGACTTCATGTACTTACATAAACACTCTTAACATTTGTCATATTGTTGTAATGATATTGTAGGTTTATTATATATTTACTAATGACGTATTTTTTAATTATGTATGGGGAGATAGATAGCGACGCAGCCCGCCGTGTTTAGGTTGGATGGTGTAGGTGGAGAGCAGCCACATGGTGTATTGTGCGACAATAGTTCCCAGCTAAATTAAAAGAGATGTTTTATAGGGTGGCAGTTAGACCTATTATGTTATACGAAACAAATTGTTGGGCCACTAAGAAGTTACATGTGCGTAAGCTAAAGGTAGCTGAAATAAGGATACTGAGAAATGTGTGGGCACACTAGGCTGGACAAGGTAAGAAATAAGGTTTCTCGGGAAAACTAAAGGGTGCTGGTATATCGGATAAAAGGGGAGGTTGAGATTGTTTGGACATGCTAGAAGGAGGCAGGTGATGGCCACAGTTAGAACCGTGGATGTAATCGCTCTTATGCTGTAATTTGGATGAGGAGTAGAGGCATGCTGAAATTGACTTGGGATGAGTGAATTAGGCATGATTTACTAGACTTGCATCTTTCTGAGGACATGGTCGAAAATATGAGCTCGTGGAGACGTAGGATTATAGTTAAGGACAATTAAGAGGATGGTAAGGTTTTGTATCAGTTTTCTCGATTTAGGAGCTTAGTTTCTTTAGTCTGTTTCGGTGGCATGTGAATATTATAGCTTGCATGCATGTCTATCTCATGTGTTATCTGTTCATGTTATTTGTTTTCACCATTTATCTTATTTGGTAGCTTTGTAAGAATATCTTTAGTACTTTTTGTATGTTGTTATAAGTTTATACATGTTTTTATTTGACTCTTTTGTCTAGATATGATCTTGGAGCTGGGGGTCTACCGGAAGCAATCTCTCTATCCCCGGGATTGAGATAACGCTCCTTACATCCCATCCTCACTATACCCTACCAATAGTTTGGCTGTATTGGGTACGATTGACGACAGGCATATTATTGTTATGTATTTTCTAATGAGTTTGATATTGTGACATGACCCAAACCAACCATTCTATAATCGAGTAATAAACATCTGAATATTGAATTTGGATGATTCCACGGGAAAAAAAGTCTTAAGTTTTCAGATGTTAGTTACATGTTATTTATAATTTATCATCAAATCTATCTATTCCCGTTAATTTTACAATAAGCCCTACAATAATTATATATTTCTTTTACACATTAATTCATATTTTTGTTATGTTTGTAATAAACCCTTTCTTCTAATGATACCAATTTATGGTTGTAAACTTGTAATACATGTTACAAAAGAAAAACAGCGGGAGGCTTACCAAGTTGTTAACATTCTTGCTAGAAATCAAATTCTTAAGCAAAACTAATCTTCATAAGAGTATGGGGTACCAAGTTGTTAACATTCTTGCTAGAAATCAAATTCTTAAGCAAAACTAATCTTCATAAGAGTATGGGGTATGGGGCGGGGGTTGGGGCGTGGGTTGGCTGAAAACGCCCAAGCCACCACCCCGGGTGGGCTTGGGTTTGGGCGTGGCCCAAGGGGCGGGAGTTTAAAGCCGGGCGTGGGGCGGGCTAGCGATCCTATGTGGTCGGCTCATATTCGCTTGTTGGCTAGGTCATAGCGGGGGGCATTTAAATTTCAAATTCTAACCGTTTGGCCAAGCCAAGCGGTTCACCCACCCAACAGTCAACATCGCTATATATAACCCCAACCCCACCGGCTACCCCAACCCAAACACACTTGTTGGCTGTCCACCGCTACCCCAACCCAAACACACTTGATCGAACCCACTACCCACACACACTTGATCGATGGCCTCTTGAACACACGAGGAAGAGCTAGCTTTTGTCACGAGCGCCGTTGACGCAATGAAGGGCCGCCAACCCGGTGAGACACGTTATTGGCCGGAAGCTTTTGCTAGCTACCGACATAACGTGGGAAACGACCGGCACAATTTAAACGCGTGCCAACATAAATGGCGCGAGCTACGACCGAAGCTCGATCTACGACCGAAGCTCGATCGTTTCAAAGCCTACTACGAAGCCGTTCCGAGCGGTGAGATAAGCCACGAAGACCGGGTGGCGGTGGTGAACATCGAGTTCCGGGGCAAGGAGCGCAAGCCGTTCGACAAGCTTGCCCTTTTCGAAATCTATCTAACGCTCTAGGTTTTTTTTTATTTTGTAATCCTTTTTAGGCTTTTTTTTTATTTTGTAATCTTTTTTTTTTTGTAGAATTTTGTAATAATGTTTAGGAAATTTTAATAAAATTGTAGGCTTTTTTTTAAATGTTGTGTGTATTTTTTTTATTTTAGATTTTTTTTTATTTTTATACACATGGCCATGCCACGCCGGGCTAGCCACACCCCGCCATATCCCACGGACACGTCACTTGGCAGCGGGGGGCTCGAACTCCACGTGTCACTCATGTCCCAAACCCCCGCCCCACCATACCCCACGGTCTAACCTAGTGATCTAGTAGTATGACTTTTTTCACCTTAAAATTGGTGTGAGTTTAAATACTTAGAGTTGTTTGATAGTCTTTTAATAATTCCATTAAGAGGTACCTATGAATCATTTAGATATAGAGTGTTTAGTTCACTTAAAAGACATCTTTTAACAGTGGCGGACCCAGAAATTATTTGTTGGGGGTGCTGAGAAGGTGTTCAATCATATTTTCAAGGGGTGCGGTCGGTTTTTTTTTTGCCAAAAATATACACTAAATTTTTTTTTTCAAGGGGTGCGGCCGCCCACCCTAACCAAAGGGTAGGTCCGCCCATGTCTCTTAACGATTCATGAAGCATCTTAAATTAATGGATAAGTTTTAGAAACATGCTGATCGATTCAAAGGCTACATCTTAATTGATTAGACATCTTAATAGCCAGGGGCGAAGGTTAGAAGGGGCCGCGAGATGGGGGGCGCCCGACCACTCGAACTTTTCGCTAAGTAGTGTTATGTATGTAGCTTTCGCATAGAAATTTTTGGGTATATACGTTTTTGACCCCCCGGTTCTATAAATTTTTTTTGATATATACGTTTTCGACCCCTCCGTATGAAATATCAAGCTTCACCAGTGTTAATAGCTTAATACAAGGTTGCCAAACAACCTTTACACATGTAAAATTATGTGATTGTAGCAGGGGAGGACCTAAGCCCAGCCCAAGGTGGGCGGGCGCCCGGGGAAAAAAATTTAGTGCTAAGTTTCGTCGAAAATCTCGTCCGCACCCCTTGGAATTTTTCGTCCGCACCCCTTGGAATTTTTCGACCGCACCCTTGAAATTTTTCGTCCGCACCCCTTAGGTAAAAAGTGTTATCAATTTATTTTTTTAGTAAACTCTTATTTTTTTTTTAAAAAAAAATACTACCTAAATTATATAACTTTTAATACCTAGCTAACTAAACCCAAATACCCATACCTTTACCCACTAATAATTCCTAACTAGCTAGCCCACTAAGTCTTAGCCCGTTAACCAAACCCAACAATATTTCAAACTATAATAAAATAATTAAAGCCCAAAACCTTTAGAAATTCTCTCCCGCTCTCTCTCTCTCTCTCTCTCTCTTGCGTCCCTGCACTGCCAACGAACAACATCACCCAGCGACAACAGTCCAGCAGCCGACGACCACCGTAATCAGCCACCATACCACCGTCGTTTGACACCAAATCTAACCGGAATCCGAACACGGGTAAGTTTCTTTGTTATTTTGATGATTTTGGTTGATATTATGGGAGAAAAAAGGGTAATAAAGTTGTTAAATAGGTTTGAAATTTTGTGTGTTTTGACGTTGTTTATGGTTGTTTAGATGGTTTTTAGGGTGATAATGTTGTTTATATATTTTTAGGGTGATTACAACTTACGTTATGATTTCTAGGGCTTGAATAGTTGAAAATTAAAATTGAAACATTATGTTATGGAGCGATTAACTTATATTATATAGAGAAAGAATTGCTTAAGAAATTAGTTTTAGATGATGTTTGGATAGATTTCAAAAAATGAAAACCCGTAGGGCGTCGACGTTTTAATTATGTTTGTAACAAGGTTTAGACATGTTTTTGATGATTATAGAAATTTAGTTTGATGTTCGTTTGTTTTACATGACCCGACCTGATACGAACCGATTTTTTTACTTATATACCTAGGGGCCTAAAATTTTTGAAAACGTTTCGCACCCTCATGGAAAAATTTATGGGTCCGCCATTGGATTGTAGGTGTAAAAGATTATTAAAAATGAGTAGAAATCACTTTTATAATATTTACTATACTATGGGGACCATACTTTCCTTTTCTTTTTTTTTTTTTTTTTTTTTTTTTGAACGGCCTATGGGGACCATACTAATTGTTTTCATTAAAAATACAGTACCGTGACTTGTGGATGCATCCAAAAGATTACTTTTCGCCATTAATACAGGTGGGGCCCAAGTCACCTTCCTCCACTTATCCACAATTCACAAACCCAGTGGTGGCAGTTTCATTTCCTTATGCCGAATAAAGCACAATATAAAAATCTTATCAAAAAAATTGGCCTATTTTTAAATAAATTTAATAATGTTATTATATTTATTTAATCCATTATTTGGGAAACTTTAAGAAACATTCTTTCTTGCCATCACATCTTAAGAAAAAATTTAACGTCAGTCGATAAAAAATATAGAATTGTCACATAAAAAAAGTTAATACGTAAGCAAAACAAAGACATGTGAGTCGTTAAAAAATATGAAATTGTTGCATCAAATTAGTTAATATGTAAGCAAAACAAGGACCGGGTCATTGAAATGACAAACCAATATAAATATCAAAGAGATAACACTGTAGTCTTGTTTGTGACAAAATGTCAAGCGTCAGCGTCACAGCGCAAGTTAAGGATTTTACCACAATAGACTTTCAGGCGATAATTTTCCTCTGAATTTGTGACGGGCCATGTCTATGGTCACGAATATGGTCTATGGATGACTTTTTGTCAATACCCGGATGGTCGGACTTTGTTGAACGTTAAAAAATATATAAATACCTTTATTAAAACCCATAAACATGACTACTTATTTGACCATAAAGTCGTTAAAAAATATAGAATTGTTACATCAAAAAAGTTAATACGTAAGCAAAACAAGGACACGTCAGTCGATAAAAAATATAGAATTGTTACATCAAAAAAGTTAATACGTAAGCAAAACAAGGACCGGGTCATTAAAATGATAAACCAATATAAATATCAAAGAGATAACACTGTAGTCTTGCTTGTGACAAAATGTCATGCGTCACAGCGCAAGTTAGGGATTTTACAACAATAGACTTTCAGGCGATAATTTTCCTCTGAATTGGTGACGGACCGTGTCTATGATCACGAATATGGATGACTTTTTGTCAATACCCGGATAGTCAGACTTTGTTGAACGTTAAAAAATATATATGTATATATAATATATATAAATACCTTTATTAAAACCCATAGACTACTTATTTGACCATAAACTCTAATCTTTTGCAATGACCTTTTCAGAGGATTAACTGAACGAGTTTCTCGTATCTATTAGATGTTTTGTTAGGTTTGAATCAACGTCATATCGGATTGATTTTCAATTGTGTTGTTTCATTGGAGGATTCTGAAAATATGATTTAACTTTTTTTTATAATAACAATATTATATTGATGTTCCCAATATATAAATCTAGGACATAGAATGGGTCTTACCACTTATTTAAAAGGCAAATAGTTAAGTGGCCAATTCCAAATGTTGGGTGTTATTGGGCTGTACATATTAAAATATCAGATAATAAAGTATTCTTTTGTTTTGTCGACTACTTATAAGGAGTAAAATAAATTGTTCCAATTGTGAGAACCAAAATTATTTTAAAAATAGTACATGTAAGGGCATATATGTACAAAGAGAAAAACACTTAAAAATTACTCAAATCAATTTTGAAACCTAGAAAGACATTCATTCTTCAAAAGTAACAAATTACTCATAGGTAACGCTAAAAAAAACATCCAATAACGTTTTTAAATCATCATCACATTATACATTTATTTTTCAATAAACTATTTGTTTGTTAGTTCCTTATTATTTAATAAGTTAATAAAGTATTAAAAACTTTGTAAGCTCTGTGAAAAAATAAACATAACTCATTTTACATAAAATATAAACTATAAAATTCAAAACATACCCACTAGCCTAAAGAGAAAACCCAGTTCCATTCTCGAAACAATTTAAAACATTAAAGGGACATGACCTTTGTATAATAATTACCTTTTAGTTTCTTCTGTCTATCTCGTTTAACAAACAAATCACATTTGGGTTCACATGTTTGACATGTCATGTTGTAATTGTATTAAAATTAAACAAGTAAATCCATCATCCTAACCAAAAGTAGAATAAAAAGTGAAAATACATTTTTTTGAACTGAAAATTTGGATCACTGACGGACCACTGGAGTATCACCCATCTCCACTAGGCATAATGCCTATACACCAATTCAGGAGGAAACCCAATAAATATAGAAAAACCTCCATTGTGAGAATCGAACCCATGACCTATTGGTCCCAAAGTCTTATCTCACTATCTCACCCCCAAAATGCCACTAGTTACAACTTCATTACATGTTTTTTTACAACTCGCTAGCCTATTTATGACCAGTTTATAATCTGATTACAACCCGCCAACCCTTTTAGATTTGTCAATCCATTTTATATGTTTAGATAAATAAGTTATACGAGTCCCGCACTAGTTATATCATTTCAAGTGTCGGAATTTTGATAAATGTGTTTTAGCACAAGGAAATATGTGGATCATGTTAGGATTCGAAAATTTCTAACAGTAAACCTAAACTAGTGTCCCATAACAGGTTATCGACGCTCTTAGATAGTAAATTCTCTAAATTGATAAGTTGATAACTCACGAAGGTGATTGGTCATTTGGTCCCCCGTCAAAAAGGCAGAAATTCGTAACTTGTGTGCTGATGGGCCATGTGTTGTTTAACAAAAGTTAATTGTTTCTACCTTTTGCGCCACAATTTTTTGGGTGGACCGATGTTTATTTAGATAAGCATAACAATTAATTAGCAATAACTTATTCAAAATTTCAACTATTATTTTCGGGTGGGTCATGTCTTTACTTAACCAATACCATCGGACCGATAAGCTTAGCATTACCAAAAATAAGGGCCTTCAATTTTTTTTTAAATGAATAAATAGATAATGACCCAAACAAATAAATAGTCTACACTCAAAACTTGAAGGATTATTGGCCAAATTCTTTTTTTCTTGAATCATTAAGTTGCAAGGTATTTTTTTTCTTGAACGTAATTATGCATCCTCTACCGATGGGGGAGAAACTA
Source organism: Helianthus tuberosus (assembly GCA_030545235.1). Classification (NCBI taxonomy): domain Eukaryota; kingdom Viridiplantae; phylum Streptophyta; class Magnoliopsida; order Asterales; family Asteraceae; genus Helianthus; species Helianthus tuberosus. The sequence continues at coordinate 80,708,349 of CM060383.1, forward strand.
TGGGTAATCGATTGCTGCCGATGGTGCGATTTTCGATCGATCAATAACCATAAAAACAATTTTGCCATTTGATATTCGTGATTTTACGACTTGATATTGCGATTTACTAGTGTCGTTTGATAGTTTTTTTAGGTTCAAGTCTCACAAGGGTCCCGACTTTGTACTTCGCTTAGAGCCTCTAAAAGCGTTGAACCCGCCCTGACCACTACTTAGAGCAACAACAATGGGGAGGTCCGCTGCCCCGTCCACATTTTGGACCACCAAATTCCATACCGCAATGCATTGTGCCACTTTGACCATGGTGGTCCAGTTTGTTCCACCGAACTACCTTGGTTTGGCAATGTGGGGACCACCCACTCACAAACCTTTTTATAATTTTGTTTTTTAGTGTAAAAGTGGGGTGTGGTGTAGAGGTTTGGAATAATTTAGTGTTATGAGAAAAAGTGAAGTTTGGAATAGTGGTGGTTTTGAATGATGTTACTTACTATGGAGTCTCTATTTTGGACTTTGATCAGCGTTATGGGTGCTCTTATTATGTGGGGACCACCCACTCACAAACCTTTTTATAATTTTGTTTTTTAGTGTAAAAGTGGGGTGTGGTGTAGAGGTTTGGAATAATTTAGTGTTATGAGAAAAAGTGAAGTTTGGAATAGTGGTGGTTTTGAATGATGTTACTTACTATGGAGTCTCTATTTTGGACTTTGATCAGCGTTATGGGTGCTCTTATTACGCCTCTGATTTATAAAATTATTATATTACATTCTTTTTGGTATAAAAAACACATGTCATTATTTTTTAGTTTTGAATGAATGTTAATATTACACTTTTTTAAGGTTTTTTAGCATTCGTGTTTCTTTAATTTGTATTCAAGATTAACTAAATTGTTAATTCCAAAGCTAATATGAAACATACACATGCGCATATTGAAATGCAATTCCCGTGAGTTTCTCCATTCTCTATTTTTAGTAATGATAAAAGTAAAAATGATTTGAAAAATTTTTAAACAATAAAAACAGTTGTAACGCTCATGCGATTAAGGTCGAGTTTATTTTATATTAATTATACGTCGATAAGTTTATAAAGTCATTTTAGTAAGTTGAATTTATTTAGGCAACTCAGTATGGTTGATGGAGGATGGGCCTTCATGTCAGCGCCACGTAGGATGGGTGTAAGGATGGAGCAAAGAAGATGAAACTAAGGAAATGGGGGATTGGCCTAATATATATATATATATATATATATATATATATATATATATATATATATATATATATATATATATATATAGTGTGAGGTTCATTGAGGAACATTAAAAAATTGGGAAACAATGTGGAACCGACTCAAACGAACTCCGATTGGACTCATTCCAGCGGCGTTGGAACCGGCTCGTCGAACCCTAACTAGGATCTCTTAACCCTAAACCCTAAATCATAACCCCTAAACCCCAAATATATTAGGGTTTGGCTTTTAGGATTTAGCTTTGGGGATTAGCTTTAGGGTTTAGCTTTAGGTTTTAGGGTTTAGCTTTAGGTTTAGCCTTTAGGGTTTATAGTTTAGATTTTACGGTTTAGCTTAGGTTTTAGCCTTATTTTTTAGCATTAGGGTTTAGAGTTTAGGAGTTAGGATTTAGGGTTTAGGGTTAAGAGATCCTAGTTAGGGTTTGACGAGTCGGTTCCAACGCCGCTGGAATGAGTCCAATCGGAGTTCGTTTGAGTCGGTTCCCCGCTGTTCCCCACTTTTTTAGTGTTCTCCAATGAACATTCCCCTATATATATATAGAGGCCGGTTATCATACAAATACCCTAATCGTACATTATGTATGCTACATTCTAGACCGTCAGATCATCTCATTTAAACCGCGTGTTTAAGTATTAAATTAATCAAATTAAAATTAATAAAAAGAAACCGCCAAGGTTAAAATCGTCCAATACGATATCAAAATCCCTGATAATCAGCACAATAACTCCCCCAAACATATCTTAAAATCAAAAATCAACGAAGCAAAGCAAAGCAAACACCTAAGATTCATCCTGCTACTCTTCCCGTTGCGATTCAACTAACATGAATTTTGAGAAACGAAGCAAAGCAAACAACGACAGACCACAAGCGAAGAAGATGAATCCAGGTATTGATTGACATTTGCGATTTTATAATGGAAATATACAAGACATTAATGTCAAATGCAATTTTGTTTGTTTATTAAGCTTTTAGACTAAAACATATAGTTTTAAAGGATTATGTATTGTTCATAACTTCATTTTTGTTAGGGTTTATGACTAGTACGGTTATTTATTAGGTTTAGCATGATTATGCAGTTTTCTAAATGATAAACTATTATATGTGCGATATTATATAGGGTTTTGTCAGTGTTTGTATTACAAATGCGATTTTATAGCTAAAGTTTTTCATCTAAAAGGTTTTTGTCTTAGCTTAGGTTGAACATGCGAATTGATAAAATCCTCCTGCGAATTCATATGATTAGTTGGTTTTAGGGCATTATGATTAAATTATACATGCGATATTATATAGTGTTTTAAGAGGGTTTTGAGTTACAAATGCGATTTTATAGGTAAAATTTTTGGTAGTGCTTAACTAATACATGCGAATTGATAATAATACATGCGATTTTATCACTTAATGACTTGGTGTACATAATTAACTGATAAATGCGATTTTATAAAGGTTTATGACTGATAGCATGCGATTTTGTAGGCATAGAATCTGATGATGACTTTGAAGGCCCAATATCAAGACTGATAAAAGTTAACAAAAATAGAAAAAGAAGAATAGTTGAAGAAAGTTCTGAAGAGGATGACTTCGTTAAGCCACTCCCAAAAAGGAAAAAAGATGACAAGAAGTCTAAAATAAAGACAAAAAAACATTCAAAAAATGTGGAACAACCTAAAACAGAACATAGTGAATTCTTCAAATACAACAATGAAGCAATACTGCTGAGATGCCAACTAACTCATACATGGATACTGTGAAGAGATTTTCAAAAAAATAGGTTGAGGAGGTAAGGAACATGGGATTTGGTGATATTCTAGATATCAATATCAACCATATTTCGACACGATTGGCATATTGGCTAGCCATGAACTTTGACGAGAAGTTCGATAAGCTAAACTTGGGAAAACACCAAATAAAAATAACATCGGACACAGTTTATGAGGTATTTGGAATACCAAAGGGGCCAAAGAAGGTTGAGATAATAGCCGATAAGAGAAGAGTTAAAAAGCAAGAAAAAATTGAAAAGGGTAAACAACCGGGAAATGCTGTCAGGGATACATTCATCAGCCAGTGGGGAGAAAACACCAGAATTACCCATGACTTTATTGCAAATACAATGGAAAATCAACGAGACGGGGGGAGCCTGTTTAAATTAAATTTCCTTGTGTACTGGATGACCTTCTTTGCGGAGATTACAAAGGCAACACTTGCAAATGATAGATGTTTGCTTGGTGTAGAAGATGTTGAGGAAATACAGAATCTAGATTGGTGCTCATATCTACTCGACACCTTGCGTCGTACATGAACCGGCTAGAAGAACTATAAAATACAGTTCGTGGGACCTGTTGCCTTTCTTACGGTATACATTACTACATTAAATAACATAATTCAAATACTAGTTTGTTTTGTTATATAATTAAATGATCTTGCGATTTATACAGCTTCTATACACGCATGAGTACAACAAGAGGCTTAACCTGTTTGAGAAAGCTGTGGAGATACCGGTTATTCGTTATATCACATCTTCGGATATTGATAAATTCGAAGATCATATTTCGGATAACGGACCTATATGGATATCAAGTGAGCGTGAAGAAGAAGAAGAAGATGAAGAAGAAGAAGAAGAAGAAAATGAAGAAGAAGAGGGTCCTTCAACGGAGGATTATACACTACGACCGCCGGTTGACACTACAATAAGCTACAAAAGAAGGACTGCACGTGCAGTACAAAACAAAGAAACCGGGGAAGAGCCAAAAGATAACGAGAACATTGATGATTTCATGGATTTCAGTTTTGAAATCCATGAAATGTCTCAGTTGAACCTTGAGATGGGAGTTGGAACACAAACACAGAAAATGATGGATTATTGTAACACTCCTGTTCAACTTTCACCATCCGTATTCTATGACACGGCCTAGGAACGAGAACTAGAGGCTTCGAGAACCCACAAAAAGGTAAGCACAAAAAAAATATTAATTCCACTTAATCCATTTATATTTAACATTTCAATTAATAGTATCTTAACTCGAAAAATATTACAGAACCTGTTGAAAAAAATGAAAGCAAATGTCAAAAAGTACATTAAAATGGTTCAAGATGTTCAAGGGATGAACAACTTAGTTTCAGAAGCAAGAACTAAGTGTTTTGGGGATCCGGAGATTATGGCGGCCTGTAATCAGTGGGATGAGACGCTTCGGAATAATCCCATTTGTGTGCCGCCTGATTAGGTTCAAGAGCATGAAACTGCAGCCTCTCCTGTACATCAAGAGCCTGAAAATCTAACTTCTGATGTTCATCATGAAGTTACTACAAACGAAGAAGGTAGACAGGATGAAGAAGCTCAAAAAGTAATATCCACTGTTTTGGTGCAAATGGCATCAGAAGGTAAAACATGCGAAATCAATATTAACACATGCGAAATTTGTGTAAAAAATCACTATTTTTTATGCACTTGCGAAACCTAAAAAAACCACATGCGATTTCTGTAAAAACACTTCAAATTTGATTTCGCACGCTATGTCATATATACCCTTGCGATTTTGATTCTAGTGTATTAAAATTAAATAATTTGTATCTATAGGTATACTTCAGCCAGATGATGGAGGAGTCACAGACACCCTTATAGCAAACATTCAAACTGTGGAAACGAGTGTATACACTTACAAACAACCTGACAAAGGTAAAAAACACTTTATATTAAAAAAAATAAAAAACACAAATTATTGTATTTCTTAAATTACTCTGGCATGCAGAAAGTGGTGAAAACGAAAATGTTATCGAAGAAACAGTGTACTTGGCAGAATCTACACAAAACATTCAACAAAAAGTTGAAGAAAAAGTGCCAGAAAAATTGCCAAAAGTGGAAGCAGTTTCTTTAGCAGAAACCACACAAAAAGACCCTCAACAACCCGATTCGGGAATCGAAGTTGAGAAGGAAACGGAAGTTGAATGCCCCCAGGTAACGGCTGAGGAATTGCATTCAGTTGAGTTGCTTTTGAGCCTGGGACCCAGCATGGAAGAAAACAAAGAAAAAAAAAACAAGTAGGGGGAGAAAAAACTCAAAGCCAAAGCAAGTTCCAAAACAAGTTATACCAAAAGGATTAAATGAACTGCTTTATAAGACAATAGAACAAGCCAAAATTCGAGGTGAGAAAAGATGTAAAGAGCTTGGAGACAAATTTTGTTCCCCTTACTGCAACAGAGTGGTAAACATGCACGAAGCAATATTGACTCAAGAATTGAATGTGATTCGGTATACATTTGCTACATTTGCAGACATAGAGTAAGTAAAAATAGTTGTATCAACTAACAAACATCTAAAATATATACACACAACAAATACTAATTATTTAATTTATGACTGGCAGAGAAGAATTTTACCGATCAAAAACTGAGGTTGCCACATTCAAAGCTATATTTGAGAGCTTCTACAGGGGTCAATACGTAGCATCGAACATAATAGATGCATTTGTAGATGTTTTAAACCTTGAAGAAAAGAAGAGGGATAGAAAATCATCACCATACAGACTCTTCCTGTTTAGCACAATGATGGTATGTTTTCATATACATTTTGGCATTTGAAATTATAACAGTAAATGCATAATCAATGATTTCGCACACTGATTATATCTAAATCGCATGTAATATAAAAGAAAGTTTTCCTGTGAAACAACATTTTTCATACTGTTGTAATTTCGCATGTGGTATATATACTATTCGCATGTGAAAAAAAATCCATTGTTTGCATAACTTTGATTCTAATTACATAACATACAGCCGGATATCTTTTACGACGAGGAGAAATACACAGACAACCAACGACTAAACATATTTGCCTCAAATTTTGAAGACATATTACTGAGATATGAGGTAAAAAAAAACTTGATTTGGTTGACCTGGTTTTTATTCCGGTACTTCAAGGTGAACACTTCTACGTTTTGTGCTTCAACTTGAAAACCGGAAAAATTAAGCTGATTGACAATTCAGCAGCTAATCAAGAGTTTAAGGAAAGATACAAGGGGCTTCCAGACACACTGGTAATACAAAAACTTTTTCATATAAATGTTATATATTATGTAAAAGCTACTAACACAGATGTTGCTATGTTACAGAGAAGGGTATTGGTTTTATACCTACAAAAGGCTTTAAAACCAACACCAGCTATAGAACAACTTGCAACCTCAGTTATAGAAAGAAAAGAGATGGATTGGAGGACGAAGAATAACGGTGTAGATTGTGGAGTGTTTACAATGCGTCACATGGAAACGTACAAAGGAGACACAATACCATGGGTGACTGGATTTGTGAAAGAAGATGAAGTAAACAACAGACAAAAATCACAACTTCATCTCCTAAGGCACAGATATCTCAGTAAAATCATTCTATTTGAACACAATATCCATCGTCAACACATAATTAAAAGAGCAAATGTTTTCGATAAAAGGCCAGACAAAGAAAGGTATATGAAAGATTTGGATACTATAATCCCAGAAAGGATGAGTAAATTTTTTGGAAAGCCAAAGTGAACTTGTTTAATGTTGAATTTATGTTAAATATTTAAACTTGTTAGTGTTTTTAATTTCGCATATATTAGTGCTTTTAATTTCGCATTTGTATTTTTTATTTCGCATATATTAGTGTTTTTAATTTCGCATTTGTATTTTTGAATTTATGTGAAATTATTGAAAGAAGCAAAACTTGGGTATTTTATTGAAACAAAGAACTGAAATAAACAAAAGTTCATTCAAAAGATGAAAGAAACTCCATTTTCATCTTCATCGGGCATCTTAAGACAGTTATTGCATCAGCCAACTCTTTCAACTGTTTCTCATCTCTCTCACTCAAATCCACCATAAACATAACATCAATTTCTTTAAGACTACTCACTTGCATCTGAGATAGCAAATTCAGAATTTCTTGTCTTCTTTTCATATTTTCTGTTGCACGAGAAATGTTGGCCTCCAACATCTCTTGACATGATCGATCCTCTTGAATTTGTTGCTGAATCCTTTTCATCAAAGCCTGTTTGATACTTGGTTCAGAAGAAGAGGATGTTGGTAGATCTGACATTTTTAATAGGATGTTTGAAATAGTGATTTAAATATAAAATATATAATAAAAGAAAAATTATTGAAGTCAATTATTGAACTGAATTATTTGATTTCAATCATTGAACTGAATAATGAAACACATTGTGCGAAAAATAAAAAAAATAATATTAAAGCGTGCGAAATGAGTAGCAATATTTGATTGTGTGCGAAATCTAAAACATAAACATGCGAAATTAAATATTAAAATTCATTGTGTGCGAAATGTTTAACTTAAAACATGCGAAATTATAGAAATTATACATTCTTAACTACTTGGACTGTGTTAAAACACCACATGTGATATATCAATGAACACATGCGATATGGTAAAACACAACGAATAAAACCATAAACAACTTTTCTACAACCCTTACAACCTAAAATGACGAATCCATCAATTTCGGAAATAACGAATCTGGGTTCCCTCAGGAATCAATCAAAAAACCTACAAATCGAATTGATACTAATAAAAATTAAATGGACGGTTACGAGACGAACTCCATAACCGCTTCCTGGTTGACGGAATTCCCTGATTAACCCTCAGATGTTCGAATAGAATGTCTGATATACCCTTAATTAATTAAATTGAATCAGGACACGTGTATGGCTGTGGGGAGCGCATACATAATGTACGATAAGGAGATTTGTACCATACTCTTTACCTATATATATATATATATATATAGGGTAAGGATAGTGTAAAAAGGGCATAAAGTGTGAGAAGTGTGAGAAGTGTATTATAACACTATATAACACCATATAAACACCGTATAACAATATGTAACACCATATAACACTATGTAACACTATATATCATTATATAACAAATATAACACTATACATCTATCATAGACATGCTATCAGACAACCTATAGTGTTATATTTGTTATATAATGATATATAGTGTTACAAAGTGTTATATAGTATTATATGGTGTTACATATTGTTATACGGTGTTTATATAGTGTTATATAGTATTATATATATTGTTATAATACACTTTGAGCACTTTTTACAGGATCCTCTACCTATATATATATATGTGTGTGTGTGTGTGTGTGTGTGTATGTATATATGTGTGTGAGAGGGATTTTGTTTTTTTTTGTGCCCGTCCTCGTCGTCTCCTCCCTGCCGATCTCGACGCCGACGTTCTGCTGGAAATGGTGTTGAGGCCCGGCGCAGCCCCACGACGTCCCTTGCCGAGCCCCACACCGAGTGGTCTTAAAACAAAACCAAAGATAAATTTGAATAAACATCAATGCAAGTTTAGAGATGTTAAGTGTACACTTGTCTCAATATTATTTTGACTCCTGTCACCCAAGAAGCCTAGTGGTTCACGGGGGCGAGCCCCTTAAACCATAGGGTTCTTAAGAGGAAGTCAGGGGCTAGGTCTAAAGAGTTGAGCTCTTGGTGGGTGTCTCGTTGGTCAGTGAATAATGCTCACACAAGCGAAAGTTTGGTTACCATAGAAACCATTTCCGATGGTTGTTAGGTTCGTCAAGAGTTTTTGTGCGTCAGCGGGAATCGGTCATCGTTAAAAATTAATCATGAGTAGCAACTTGTTTATTGGTAGTGGCTATGATAACAAGTGAACATACACAATTTAGAGAGGAGCATTATAAACTACAAAGCCTACAAGACATGATGAATTCATCAAATTTTTTTCTTTCTATTATTTTTCTTTATACCTCATAAAAACTATATAGCTTGAACTATTTAAGATATTATTTTTTTAACTTGGATTTTGTAAACAAAATAGGCTGAGATAACTTTTGCGAATTATGACAACTAAGGCTATAGGGTGTGGTCATGATCATTATGGACTCCATGACCCTCCACATCAGCGCCATGTCACTTCCTTTTAATTCATCATTCAAAACCACTACCCTATGGGTATGGTCATGACCCAAAGCACTATTCTTTTATTTTAATTTATTTGTAAAAAAGGAAAAAGAAATATTAAAAAAGGAAAGGAGGCTCATGGTTGCCATGGTTTAATCCATGTCAACCATGGTGGATGAAGCAAGGGGATGGTGTAGCAATTTATTAATGGTCCTACATAACAATTAATGACCCAATCATGCTCCCCACACCCTTTAGCCTAATGGTAGTATCACAAGATAGGTGAGATCATTTATTAGTCGGCTGGTGTTAGATGTGACAGATCATGAAGATACTGTGGACACTAAATTTAATTCTTTGGCCAACCATATAATCATATATGCATCAAAAGCGTAGGCTTCATATTCAACCTTTTATTTGACACCATATCTACCAATGGGGTGGTGGTCCATTGGCAGGGGCGTAGCTTTCAAGGGGTTGGGAGGGGCGCCCGACTCCTCGAACTTTTCGCTCAGTAGTGTTATGTATGTACGTTTCGTATAAAATTTTTTAGGTATATACGTTTTCGACCCCCCGGTTTTATAAAAAAATTACTTATATAGATTTTTTGTTCCGGTGACTTCCGCCCCCCGGTGGAAATTTTCAAGCTTCGCCACTGTCCATCGGTAAAGGTAAAACCTTTAAACACCTTGAAAAAAGGATATCATGGGTTCAAGTCTTATAGACGACATGGAAAAAAATTTGCCGTTCAAAAAAAATTTGACACCATATGGCATTTTATGTAGGGTTGCAAATAGATCACTTAAATGTTTGATCAGAAATTCATTTATATTAGTTTGTTTATTGAACTAATGCCATGATTTTGTTTGTTTACTTCAATGAATGATACAGATAGATTGGAGTGAGCAAAAAACCGGATTAACCAACAAAACGACCCGAAAAAAACTGAAACAAAAAAAAATCGGTAGGTCGATTAATTGTTTTTTCTGAAAACTGAAAGTAATGGATCGGTTATGATTATCAAAGTTTCCATACCTCGCATAACTGAACAGAACGGACATGCAGTAAAAATTTTCGGATTTTGGACTTATCGCCATTTTTTAAGTATTTGATGTTTTTGTTTAAACGTTTATTTGAATTTATAGGTTATAACATATATTTTGGTTGAACGTTTGTTTGAATTTATAGGTTATAACATATATTTTGGTTGAACGTTTGTTTGAATTTAAAAAAAAATGTGATACGTATATAAAAAAATATGTAACAACAATTTGTTACAGGTAAAAAATTATTTGGCCAACCATATATGCATCAAAAGTGTAAGCTTCATATTCAACTTTTCAATTTGACACCATATGTAATTTATATGCAGGGTTGCAAATGAATCAAATTCATTCATATTAATTTGTTTGTTGAACCAGTGCCTTGATTTTGTTTGTTTACTTCAATTAATTATACGGACAGTCATAGGGGTGAGAAAAAACGAAATTAATCGACCCATGATCGAATTAACTGAAAAAACGAAGCAAATAAAAAAACCAGTGGATTAATTGTTTTTCTGAAAACCGAAAGTAGTGGGTGGGTTATGATTATCAATGCATCCATACCCGGCACAACTCAACTGAACCGAACTGACATGTAGTAAAATATGTCGGATTTTGGACTTATCACCATTTTTTCAATATTTGATGTTTCTGTTTTAACGTTTGTTTGAATTTATAGGTTACATCATATTGTTTTGGTTGAGCATTTGTTTGAAATTATGGATTATATTATATGTATTTTTTTAATAATCGGTATGGTTTGGTTGAACATTTAACGTTTGTTCATGAATGTTGTGTCCTTTAAAGTTGTTCATGGTCCGGTTTTGATTCTTATTTTTTTGGTTAATCTTGGTACAAACAAAGACATTGGGTCATATAGAATGTCCCGTCTTTAATACGACCACACGTTTTGGACACATTGGCTGTGGATAAAATGAATCACCGCAGTTAAGTATACTTGGGTGTGAACAATCTAATGATGGGCGACCTCATGAGAAAACAAAGTCGTGAGCTTCTTATGGGCAATGCGAACAATACTGATTGATGTGGGAGGTCAAACATTACGTGTATACATAGTGCACTTAAGACTCGGTAATGGTGTCACATCCCTTGCCACCTAAGTCCTTTTTGAGCGTGAAAGTTTGAAACACTGCCTTGATGGGGCGTGAGCGGGCGCGCTTCACAGGCGTGGCCGGTAAGTCACTTACAAACCAATTTTTATTTTATTTTTTTATCCGATTACAATTAACCTCAACACACTCTTCTTTCTTAATTTATTTTTCTTTATTTAAACTGGTTAGTGAATCCATTACACACTTTAATGAAAATAGTTGGTGAAAACAATCTTGCTTATGTGACAGTGACATAGCACCAACTTTTCACTTTTTAGTGAAACCATTACCGATTGGCATTGTCTCATACCATAGATTGAAGGCTTTGGATAATTGTTTCCTGAACATTCTCAAAGGATATGGAGGTTGTCACTTTGTTTTTTACAACATGGAAAAAGGTGTGATCCCAAGTTTAAAACTTATATTGGGTGAACCAAATCATTCATAAATAAATAACTACACCTGTCTACAACATAACTGTAACAAAGACTTTTAATGTAAAATGACCAAAACAAAATTAAAAAAAAACAAAACAAAAACAGTTGATAAATGTTAAGAAAATATGAGATGTCCAGCTGCCCTAATGGTGAGGGGAAAAATGCCTATACAAGAAACAAGCGCGATTCCCTCTTGTTTAGTTTCTAGGCTTTTTGTTGTTCACGATATCACCAAATGAGTCTACCAACTGTTCACCTAAGCTTTCCGGGTCATCTTCGAGTGTTCGGATGTAAGTGTTGACCACTCTACGTTCCTGCTCGGTTGACCTCAGACTAAACCACGTGAACAGTTTTCGTCTAAATTCTTTAGTTATGTGCCCTTCAAGCTCAAGCTTTCGGAACACCTCCAAGTATTGATCTAAGTTACCAGGTCCTCCCCTGAGGGCCGGAAAGGGTGTGATATGTACAAATGTACTATCAGAATCATGAGCCTCTCTACTAGCTGGCCTCTTTCTTGAGATCCCAGCCGGGGAGTTAACAGCAGGCACTTCCACATTGGGCCCATGTTGGGCCAAGGTTTCTGATCCGCCACTACGGTGATCTGCTTCATCTGGAGCAGCTTCGTCATTAAGATCAGGAAGTTTTTTGCGATTCACGTCCAGCTTGTTTGACGTAGAAGGTGACCTGTCAGCTTTTGAAGTGCCGGGCATCTTCCCAGAGTAGTCTGGTTCAGCATCTTTGCATGTTCCTTCAATTTGAGGAACAGAGCTTTCTGCAAGGGGAAAAATAAAACATGCATAGGAATTGAAGGGTCAATTTGTCTTGTAACAGAAAAAACTAGCTAGAAGCACTGGTCAAACGGGTTGAAGTGTCCAAAGTGTATTTCTAATTCACAAAACCACCTAAATCATTTTGTTCAAAAAAAAAAAAACAAATTATTATTGAATAGTATGGTTTTTGTAATCTTAATTGATGTACTAAGTTACTAACGATTTGATAAAAGTACAATTTGGACATAAAATGCGTACCTAATTCAACCCAACCCGACCTGTTTGATGGGAATTTTTCAGATTAAATTAAGCGAAAGAAGGCAGGTTGGAGGAGATACCTTTACCACTGAGGGCAATAGAAGGTGTGCCAGAAAATCCATCTGCCTTTTGGAGTGCAGCATTACATAACGCTTGCACTTCTCCTGCAACAGAGAGTCTGCTGACATGACTGCGTGTAGCACGAACCCTACTCAGAGGGCCCACTTCCATCTCTAGTTTATCTTTTGCATCTATAACAAACTGATGCAGGTCTTGAAACCTTACTGTGCCATTAAGAAGCCTAAAACACAAATTTATCCTATAGCATAGGATATCAACACGTCGGCACTCCTTAGCAACAGTCAGCTGCTTCTTCCAACACCTAGAATAATAACATATTGCAATGAATTTTTATATAATAACATTTTAGGAGGTTTTATAACCAAACTTAAGGAGGCCTCACTCAAGGATCTCTGAGATACTACCACACGAAGCACAACAATAGCTCCCATCGAGCTGCATTGCTTCGCCAAGCGTAACCACTCCGACCTTTTGTCGTAGGAGGGCACACTCAATGTGGCAAGATAAACCACATGACCTTGATGTAGAATCAGATGTGCATTCCAACCAAAGACTAGGATCTTTGTTGTCATCAAATAAAAGGCAAATGTAGCATGAACACCTCTTGCAGAAGCCGTCAACATCGGAAACCACAGCTCTGCATGCAGAGTTCATGCAGATCGATTTAATTGGGAGTCTGGAACCAGAAACTGGCTCTGTGATTGGTGAGATCTGTACAGGGTGTTCCCCTTTTCTGTTTGTTTTTGAAGGCTGGCCTTTAGGACCCACGGATACCTTCTTGGAATCCTGATTCCTCACAGATTTCTTATCCATCTGTCTTGATGATTTGTCTGGTTTCGGGTTTGATGAGGATGACTGCTTTATCAAGAAAAATACACATGAGTTGAGATAAATAATTAATTAAATTAACTCTACCTATGAATGATAAGATGGAACTAACTCTGTATAAAAATTAAGCATGAAAGTAATGGTGAACACCAGTAGATCTAAATTTAATTAAACAACGAAAACGGGAATGAAAATCTCAACTCTAATGCAATTGAAGACAGGATTCCATCCCTGTGCTTATCAGATATCAGAATCTAGAGCCTAAAGAGCCTAACAGACGATACGGCAATCCAAAGACAGCAACAAATATTCTTATTCATACAGATCTACACTTTAGTTTAGCAATATACGAACTTAAGAACTTTGTCAAAATCACATTGTCAAATATATATATATACACACATCGCATACAAAGATGCAAGAAATGGGATCACAAATCGTGTGTGAAAAGATTACAGAAACGAATATACTTACAGAGTTTCAAAAAGTAGGAATTATGAGCACACCGATGAAATCAAGCAGCAACTCTTTCCAATGAAACAAAGAGAAATGGAATGAGTAATCGAGGGCAGCTGCTGAAGAAGAGAGTGTCGATGGAGGCGTCGGTCGGCGGCGGCGCTCTTAGTTTTCTAGGGTTTTGTAATATATCCCTCTAAAGCCTCATCACCAACATTATATAGTAATTGTGGAAGTAAATACGCGGATATTGTGCATAGGATCCGGCCCCTTTTCAACAAACTTGAATTAAACTTTTCCTCATAAATGAAGAAAATTAAAGAGCAAATTTATTGTTTATAACAACAATAATCTTATACCAAAACTACACCTACCTTGGTTTAAACAAGCACATCTAAGGTGCGCCTAGGCGCAAGGCGCCCTCAGGCGCAGACCTCGGCACCTCAGCCTCACAAGGCGCGAGTTTTCCAGATGCACACCTGAGGCGCGTTTTTTTTTTTGGCAAAAAGTTGACCCTGAGGCACGTGCCTCATGTATTTCCATCATTTTTGTGCAGTGGATTGTTGTACAACACGCTTTTTAGGTTGTACATGTATGTAAATTCAATAAGAAACCATATATAAAGCTTGTTTGTGCTTAAATATTGGGATGATGCTAGAAACCTATAGGAAATATATAAAAAGTTATACAATTATTTACCCATCGGGTACGAAAAGTGGTGTGCTTTTGCTCTTGGTGTTTTTGTGCCCCGCTTTCGTGCCTTGCTCGCTTTTTAAAACCAAGACACCTACAAATTTATTCAAAAAAAATAGTTCATGGCAAAATGAACCTAACTATTGTTTATCTGGTTTTGAAAAGCGAGAGGAGCACCAAGGTGATAGAGTCCCTAGCCGAAGCACAAGGCGCTAAAGCGCAACACTTCATATTTTCCCGCAAGGTATTTATATAAATATAATTATATTTCGCATATGCTTCTATGGTCACATACCCAAAACATAGATATATACAAGCTCTATATATGATATATTTATATACATGACCTATATGCTATGTAGTTAATATCCCGATATATCATCCGATATTTCAGTGATATATCGGTACAAAATATCAGTCAGAATATCGGTACCGATAATATCGGTGATATTGACCGATATTTGACTGATATATCACCGATTTTCCCGATATCAGTACCTTTCTTCTTAGGTCTACCATTCGCCTTTCTTCTTATTGTTGCTATTAGTGCTTTAAGTCTTAATTGTTAGTTGTTAGTGTTAAAGGTTAGTGTTTTAAGTCTTAGTGTGTTCCTACTTGCTAGAATTGTTAGTGTTTGCAAGTTGCAAAAGGTTAATTTGTTAATGGTAGGAGAGTATATTGAATTGTTAGTGTTATATTTCTATATATATAAATTTAGCATGATAAAATTACCAATATCCCACCGATATCCCATCGCAATAAACGATATCTCAAATATTGGTCCTTGACCGATATCTTACCGCAGTAACTACTTAGCCTATATGTCCAACTTCCTAATGCACAAAATCTTCCATAAGGTCGTTTTACATGCGCTCATGTACACTAATCGCCCCCAACATTCAGAAGCTCAAGGACTTGTGACCGAGTGTGCCTCGTGCCTAAGAAACACTTTTCAAACCAAGTTTGTGGGCGGCAATATGACAATGGTTTTCTGAAATTTCAATCGCATGTTGCATGCCAACCATATGGTACTATTATGAATGTAAACCATATGGTCCTATGGCTACACTATCAGAAGCAGTTTGTGGTGGTTGCTAGGTTCTCATAGAGCAAGTTGTTTCTGATAGGGTATGGTGAGTGGCATGTGGCGCCTAGGGTTTTCAAAGAGTGGGTTGTTCTGCTAGGGTTTAGTCACTTACAACCGATGTGGGACATGTCACATACCTTGCAATGGTTTCGGTCCATAACAATCGACCTTCCTTAAGGGCCATATGGGTTGAGTTCTCCTGTTTGGGCTATAACAATGGTATTAGAGCCAAACGCTCAAAGTTATGGCCTGAAAGGAACCGGTCGTGACCAACGAGGCTCGAAGTGGTGGCTTGGAGGGAGCCAATCATGACCAGCGAGGACGTTGGTCTAAGGAGGGTCGATTATTATGGACTGAAACCATTGCAAGGTATGTGACTTGTCCCATCGGTTGTATGGGCAACAAATGTGAGGTTTATAGACCAAATGGGCTCCTCACACCCACCAGACTAGTCTTCTGGGTTGAGTTCTCCGGTTTGAGCTATAACACACAGACGCAGCGTATAGTGGCGGCTAGGGTTTTGGAAAGCATGTTTCTGCTAAGATTTAAAAAAGCAAGCTAATTCGGCTACTAAACCCGATGAGAGCATGTTTTTGCTAGGGTTTTTACCAGCTACTGTGAGGGCAATTATGGGCGGAGACAAAGTTGTACGTGGTGCCTAGGGTTTGGAAGTGCATGTTGTGGTCTGTGGAGACTGTTAGGGTTTTGGAAGAACTTGATTGTGCATAAAGTAGGTTGTATATTGATTTTGTATAATAGGCTTACATAAGAGCTCTGTATGTATATAATATTAAACGTGGATTGTATATTGATAGGACAATTATATAGGTGAAGGTGAAAAAGATCAAGAGACACATAAGACACCTTAACTATATTTTTATAACTAGACCTTTCATGTTCAGAATCAAAATTCATCTAAACAAACACAACCTTCATTTTTAAGTAGGCGAGGTAGGCTAGAAAGATACCCCGAAAACTTCAAAGAGATCAAGAAGATGACTCAACCTAATTGGAGTTGGAACAAAACTATATGGACAACACAAATAAAATATATGACATAAAAAATAACAAACTGAAAGTAAGAAAGACCAAATAAATTAATTTTACTATTTCCGAGCTTCATTTCAGAACAGATAATTTTGTACAATTGTGCCCAATATAATCTCAAGTATGAGATGAGATGATGTGGTTGGACACTTGTTTTGTGATTTAACAATGAGTTGACAAGTTACAATCTTAAATAACCTAATGATGTAATTTACAATTGATCAAGATTTCAAGGAATGAGTAGTGCCTTAAATATGTCAAGAACTAGCTAGAGGAATTTTATCATAGGGGGTATAGGCTCATATAGTAGGTAACTTAGATAGTCATGTAGTGGCTTTAAAGAAGAGCATGTCTCTCCGAAAGAACGAAAGTGATCAAAAGTACACAAGTAGAACGGTAAATGTGTACAAAATTTCTTTGTTTTGACTAGTGACTTTTCAGTTACACATATTCAACCACCATGCTTGTTTATCATTATTTACTTAATTACGTAATTACTTGACAAAGTATCAATTTCTTGTTTATCATTATTTACTTAACTATTTGACAAAGTATCTATTTGTAATTTATCTGCATAGAACTCAATCAGATTAAGACTTGCGTAATAGCATACCATTCATTCAACCAAATCTGAAGTGTAGAAGAGAGAGAAACAATGTACCTATATTCTCAGCAAGCATAATTACTACATTCTGATCTTGGTTGTAAATCATTCTGATACATGCACATGCTCTCCCTTCATGCCAAGACAATTTCTTCAGGAAAAATCATCATGGTACAAGCACATGTTTGCCCTTCATGCCTTAAGTCTGGTACGAACCTTTATTAGAATTCAGATGATAAGAAGTTATAATCAAATATTTACATAGCAACTCCTATTCAGTTGTGGAAAGAATCACACTCACTGCAGCCTTATGCTGTCAATTTTTTTTTATAAAGATAAGACCCAAGCACTCAATAGGAATGCACATTGACATCTAAGCATCACAAATATAGATACTAAAAAATCAAAGGCTGATTTATTATAAAATTAAGATAGGTGGCCCAATTCGAGAGGGGCTATTCTCCAATACAAGAACATTGATAATTAAATTAGACGACATAAGAAAATAAACAGTAATGAAATACTTAAATAAGAAATAGATAAGTTACTAATCCTAAATTTCAGCCCCTAAATTCAGCCCTTTGACTCTCCTCTTGAGTTTGACTGGGTTTAGACTGGTATCGTAAAAATGATAGGAACCCAAAATCATACAAAACTAACTGAAAGATTTTATTAGTGTAAATTGAAATACTACAAGATAGAAACCCAATTCAAGATTGGTTAATCTCCAGGAACAAAGGTATAAAACCCTAATTTCATAATAAAACAATGACCGAATAGTTTGACTAGAATGGAAGATTAGATATAATATATAAGCATTAATAGAGATAATAATAACTGTCCCTAAACTTCAGCTACTCATTTACCCACTCCCCCTTTTTCCTACAACCGTTTTGACCAGCTTTGGAGTCGTATCAATACTACCCGCCCGGAAAAACAACTTGTCTTCAAGTCGTCAAAAAGAAAGGAATTTGTGTGCCATGCAATAAGCCATTCAATTGTAGGCTGACCACCTTCATGGAACCATCTATAAGCTAAGAATCCTATGCATTAGAATTTAGAATTCGAAAGTCGGTATCAATATCTGTTAGATTTGCTGCCAATCTACTTTGTCATCGATCCAAGCCTTGATTGCCTTTTGAAACGACCAGTCAAGTTGTTGTTTCTTATCCGTCAAGTTGTTTCTTATCCGTCTGAGCCTTCATCTGATCTTGATCCTTGTGTGAGTAACCACATAGTAACTTCAGGACGACAGCATTCTTCGTCTCTTCATGATTCTCGTGTCCCTCCTCTTCTGGACTGGTCTGAGCATCTGTTTCATCTGCAGCTTCTAGCATTTTTTTCTCCAAATCTGAAAATCGAGAGGACTGACTTTTGATTTGTGCGATAGTTATAGGTGTTGCTCCAGACATGGAAATGTCGCTAGGAATTTCCTCTGTTCCCAGATCTGTCACTGGGCCCTGGTTTTCATCCTCAGCTTCCTTTATTGCATCTGTTCGTTTCTCTAGCCAGGCTTCAATGATTTCTGCTATATCCTTCTTCAAGGCTATCAAAGAATCAAGCTTAGCAATAATGGCTGCGCAATAATGGCTGCCAACTGGTTAGCAATGATTATTCCGGGTCTGCTCCATCTTCAATTTCCCGGCAATGGAACCAAATGATAGGAACCCAAAATCAAACAAAACTAACAGAAAGATTTTATTGCTGTAAATTGAAATACTACAAGATAGAGACCCAATTCGAGATGGTTTAATCTCCAGGAACAAAGGTATTAAACCCTAATTTCATAATAAAACAATGACTAAGGGGGTGTTGGTTTTTTCTTCAAACATCTTAAGGGAGCTGATGTCTGCAGGCGCGCAATAAACAGATCTGAACTCAGCTATGTTCATCTTAAAAAATAAGCTATGGACTCCCTTCTTAAAACATCTTCACAAAAACCCGAATATACTCCTCCCTCATATACGCTTAAAACATCGGCCCTCTTCTCCTCGCCGCCACTCCTCCTCCTCCGACCAGTTTTCCGGCGACCTCCCTCTTCTCCTCACCGTCCGACGACCTCCCTCTTCTCCTCCGACCAGGTAACTCTCCTCCGACCAGTTTTCCGGCGAACTGCCCTCTTCTCCTCGCCGTCCGACGACCTCCCTCCTCCTCCGACCAGTTTTCCGGCGACCTCCCTCTTCTCCTCGCCGACTGACGACCTCCCTCTTCTCCTTGCAGACAGTAAAAAACAAACAGTCTTATATTTTCAGCTTGCAGAGCTTCAGACCACATCTTCAGTTGCAGACATGAAAACAGATGAAAAACAAACAGCACCTAAATAACTTTGACTAGAATAAAAGATATATATATATAAGCATTAATAAAGATAATCATAATTGTCCCTAAACTTTAGCTACTCATTTACCCACTCCCCCTTTTCCGATAACTGTTTTGACCAGCTTTGGAGTCGTATCACATAGTCTAGCATTTACCTATTCTGATGTTTAGATGATTGCAGATTTAATAAAAACCACAAAATACTTGGAACAAACTTTAAGATATATCAATGATCCATTAAAAGAAAAGCAATTCAACCATCAAAACAAGCTAAACGAATAAAAGCAATGAGAGATTGATCTCATAGGCAACACTACAATCCTTGCACTAAGGACTACAACAATAACAAACAAGAAATAAGAAGCTTTTTTTATCCTAAAACATTTCAAGAGTCCTTGCTATAAGAAAAAGGATACTTGATAGGTTCACTCATATAACATCCATACATTGTTCTTGGGATCTAATCTGGTCTCAATTTTGTCCTTTGAGAAATGAGAGGACAAGGTCTAAAGCTTAGAAGTTAGAACTTAGATCTAGTTTCACATAAGGTATGAAATTAATAACTGTAACTCCAATCACTTTTCATGGGATTTGTGGCATATTATTTATCGACATTGCATATTGTATGAAAGTCTCAAACCTAGTGATGGTATTGCCTAACGGTGACTCGCCTGCCCTTTAATATAGCATCATGCTAATAATGTGAGGCCTGATGATCATCACTTAGTTGTGGAACTTTTTAGGTCATCGTGATTGCACTATCTTCAGCACTGTAAAGGGGCAACCATCACGCCTGGGCAAATTCCATGGATTTTCACACAACTTGGACTACACATACAATAACTCAGAAAAAAAAATAGAACTTGGTTTTTTTTACTATCTACACATACGATGAGTCAGGACCAATTAACAAAAATCTCTTAGTTTTACTAAAGGTCATTAAGAAGCACAATAAATACTTAACTTGATCACGTAGTTTGGTATGCTATATTGCTATCCAACAACTTTATATCCATTCCAATTTGGTTGCACAATAAATTGCGCAATAGTAAGAAGTCTAAATCCGTGAAGATAATGTTCAGCACTACATTAGTAAGTCGCAATGAACGAAACAGTAAACACTAATACATTTCAAGTTCTCACCTTTTGTGAGTTTATCATCCATGTCCATTATAGTCAAGAGACATTCCCTGTGATTAAGTAGCATAAAAAGAATCAGTACCGTATTACCTTGAACCCTAATCATACAATGTTCAATGTCAAAATGGAAAGACAATCAAACGATAACAACTCAACGACAGTTAATGTATAGCGCGTATATACCACTTTGAACTCTTCTAGAAACTTTCATGTGGATGGCTACCATTGAACACAGAATGACTCACAAGAACTAGTTTGACGACGGGAAAACATTAATTGCTATAAATTCCACAAATTTCATTCAAAGCAAGTAACAATAACTTATATCTTGAATCTTTAACCACAAGCTGGTAAACCACATCACCCACAAAATACTATCTTCTAGCCCTTAGGGTTTCCTAAGCCTATATAAAGTAAACTTATCTTACCAACTGGATGCAATGTATGATCATTCAGGCCCTAACCTTTAAAAATATCAATGAAAACTTTCCCATTTTGCTCAACTCACATTCTTGAATCTCAAACAAAAACCACCCAACAAAACAGTGATTATTAAAACAACATATATGAACACAAAAAACCCGTGAAAACAAAAACCACAAGTATGAATACTGTCAATATGTAAAGGATCAAGAAAAGATACCTGTAAAGAATGTCTTCAATCAGGTAGAAAATTAGGGTTTTTATTCATGGAAAGAGGGGGTTTTGGTAGCTAAGAATGCAAAAGATTGTCGTTGATGGTGAGAAATTTTGGTATGATTTGGGTTTTTTTGTAAAAAATATTGCGGTGGGTGGAGATACATTGAGGGTCGCGTGGAGAACCAGAGTCTTTACAAAAGTGTAGCAGTTGGCAGTGGCGGATCTAGGATTCCGACCAAGCGGT
Source organism: Helianthus tuberosus (assembly GCA_030545235.1). Taxonomy (NCBI): domain Eukaryota; kingdom Viridiplantae; phylum Streptophyta; class Magnoliopsida; order Asterales; family Asteraceae; genus Helianthus; species Helianthus tuberosus. The sequence continues at coordinate 80,730,268 of CM060383.1, forward strand.
AACGTTTTATAAATAAGCGGTAACTAGGGCTGTAAACGAACCGAACAAACACGAACGAGGCCTTGTTCGTGTTCGTTCGTTAAGGAAATTAATGTGTTCACGAACGGTTCATGAACACTTACCGAACGAGATTTTATGTTCGTGTTCGTTCATTAAGGAAATGAGCGTGTTCACGAACGGTTCACGAACACAAGCGAACACAAATAAATTTGGTGAACGCGATGAAGGATAAAGGTGGATGGCCCAGAGAGTAGCACTAGAACTTGAATCCCTTATTGTGGAACGGAGATAGATCATATTCGTCGATGTAAATAATGAGAAAATAAAGGGAAATGGTGCATAAACAAGGTGAAAGAGGGTTTCCTAGTTTAATTGTTAGGGTAATGATATAAATAAAAGTTTAATAGTATAAAAAGTATAGATAAAATATATGAAAGTATAAAAAATCTTTAATTAAAACACGAACATAAACGAACGCAAATGAACGAATGTTCACGAACACCTTACCGAACGTTCACGAACACAATTGAACGAACGAGACCTTTGTTCATGTTCGTTCATTTAACTAATCGAACGAAATTTCTTGTTCATGTTCGTTCGTTTATTAAACGAACGAACATAAACGAACTTCCCGCCGAACGGTTCACGAACTGTTCGCTGAACGTTCGGTTCGTTTACAGCCCTAGCGGTAACGAAATCAAAAAAACGTCAAATTTTTCCAAAATTTACACTAAAAACGTCAAAAATTTTCCGACCTAGCGGTAGCGGAGGCTACCCCGCACTCCTTAGTATGTCCGCCCCTTGCAGTTGGATGCTTAGCCGGACGTGAATGAGAGAGGACCAGAGGGGAAGCCCGTGTTAGAGGAAAGAGAACCAGTTTTTATAGTCTCAGTCTATTCACGCCCCTTGGCTATTCACACACACCGAAACGAAAGCGCAACGCTTTGGTGTAAAGTCAACAGACAAAGACTGAACCTGTCAGACCTTGTCAACAGACAAAGACTGCAACGCTTTGGTGTAAAGTCAACAGACAAAGACTGAACCTGTCAGACCTTGTCTGTTGACCCGGTACCTAAGCGCAACATTTAGGAGTGACTACTTGTTTTGAGGGAAAAAGTGAAGTTTAGGCGGAAAAAATGGGGTGTTGATTTGTTGTTTGGTTGAATTTGGTTGTGTTTTTTTTTGTTAAAAAGTTGTAGCTTTTTGTTTTATTTTTATAAAACATATATAATTTAAAGTTGATTTATAACGGTCGTTTAACGTGAGTGTACCGGTTATAGTTAATTTATAACAGTTCTTTATAAGATACGTTTCACTATGCCATTGTTTTTATAAATGTTAACCGATTTTATTTTGTTATATTACACGAACATGTTTAATTAAAACAACGTACAATAAGCTGCGAAAGAGTGTTGGCTCATGTGGATCCCACATTAAGAACAGATGATTGAAAGCCAAAATAGTTCTGCAATCACTTGATCCTTCAATAACAGTGCTTGAGCTCATTATCCCTTCAATGGCAAAGTCATCAAACAACTGTTGCTTCCTAAGGCCTGCTACAAGCTAAAGTCTGATGATTCACAAGATCTGCTAAAGTAACCGTTGATGGAGACTAAGGTGTTCTAGAAGCAAAGGTCTGATCACCATTTGAATATAGAAGACAAAGTGTGCTGAAGAAGGTATGCTAAGGCTTCAACAGAGGATAGAGCTCATCAAAGGATAGAATCATCAGATGTTGTAATCAGTGTTTTCCAAAGTAACAGTGTTTAGTGATAACAGATGTTAGAGGTTGTTATAGTTGTTAGATGTCATTGTTTAGGTGACGTCATCATAGATTCCACAGTGGTTTGCATTGTACCATAAATAGAACAGTGCATGTATTGTTCTATTCATCACTTCACACACTTGACGTTTTGTACGAGCAAACTGAGTGATCTAAGGCTGAGGGGAAGTTTATATTCATGCATACGTGAATCATTGTATTTTTAATCAGTCAATTTAAAGTATTCATAATGAAAGCAAATCTCTCATTATTTGTGATCTAAAGTTTACTTTCATTCCGCTGCAAATTATTTCCTTCTTTTTATCATCTTTCATTATTTCATCTTAGTCATTCACAAACAATTCAAACTCAGGTCCTAACAATTGGTATCAGAGCATAGGTCAATCAAATTTGATTTAGCAATCAAATTGATATAAAAGATCAGCTCAATTCATTGATATCGTTTGTTCGTAGGAAGTTGAAAAACAAAGTTAAAAGTTTAATCACGATCAAAGTAGTTTAAACGAAACTTTGTAAAACAACCAAAATGTCTCAAAACACACAAGATCCTCATAACACAAGCACCCTGTACAAACCACCTATGCTTGTCAGATCTGAGTATAATATCTGGCAACGTAGGATGGGTCATGTTCTTGCACAGCAAAACACCAGTTGCTGGAAATCGGTTATCTTCGGACCACATGTTCCGATGGTGCCGAGTACAGAAGATCCCAAGGTCCAAGTACATAAGAAACCTGAGAATTACTCTGAGCATGATTTTCAGAAAATTGAGTTAGATGCTAAAGCATTCAGTATAGTTGCTACAGCACTACCCAATGATATCTATGTTGGCCTGTTACATTGTAGCAGTGCAAAAGAGTTACGGGATGCACTAAAAGAGCAATTCGGTGGTACAAAAGAGGTCATTGAGAACAACAGAGAGGTGTTGAACCAACAATATGAAACGTTTTGTCATGTCAAAGGAGAGTCATTAACCCAACAGTTTGAAAGGTTTAGTTGTCTGATTGGTGAGCTAAAATTGGTTAATATAGAATATGCTAATTCAACTTTGAATAGTAGGTTCCTTAGATCATTGCCAGAAAAATGGGACACTATAGCCTTTGTTACTGGAAACTCTATGGGTTTTAAGGAGATGAGTTTGGCTCAACTTCATGGTAGGCTCCTCACTTATGAGAGAGAGCTTAACGAGAAAAGAAGTTACAAGAGTCAGGAAATGTGGCTGATGACAACTCTTTTGGTAGTGCATCACTTTTTGGTCAGGAAGAATCATCTGGTGGCAGTGAGGATCAGAGTTATGATCATTTCATTGATATAACATCTGGTGGAGCATTCAACTCTGATTCTTACTCACCCAAATTGGGAAAACCAGATCTCTGACAACTTATCCTTTGAATTAAATGACCTTCAACATTTTGACCCCATAGATCTGGAAGAAATGGACATTTTACATCAACTTGCCTTGTTGAGTGTGAGAACAAGCAAGTTTTACAAAAAAAAAACTGGTAGGAAGTTTCTAGGGTTGCATAGGAATTTGAAAGTTGGGTTGAATAAATCAAAGATTAAGTGTTATAGGTGTAATAGGCTTGGTCACTTTGCTATGGAATGTAAGAGTCAAACCTGTCACACCCTGACTTTTGCGGAAGCGTGTATGTGTGACTAGATCAATATCATTGCATTCAATTATAATAAACAACTATATGATTAAAACATGATGTTCATCTATTCACAAGTTTAAAATGTTACAAACACAATTCATTTAGGTTTCAACCAACATATCCTCAAGTTATGTTGCAAATCAAAAGTGGATGACATCTAAACTTGAAATTTACGTCTTGAAAACAACACCAGCGCCCAAGATCCATCTTGTTTCCTGAAATACATGTAATTTTGAAAACATCAACAAAAGTTGAGCGAGTTTATGTGTTTTGTATGTGAGCTCAAATAATCTTGTAAACATTTGTAAGTATGCCTTTATAATCCGGTATGAAAGCTTCTATGAACAGATCAATTAATGATTTGCAAGGTCATTAATATGTGTGCAATGGTGCATGAAGGCTCAAACCTTTGCGGATTTCGTACCGGGCCACCCGGCGGGAACGACATAGTCACCACATGAGCCAACTCGCGGACCCATGGGTGGGGCTCGCAACACCCAAATAGATCTATCACTCATGCCCCTCGGTCCTTATACAAGGATTAATGGTCTTAAGTTAACGCCTACCCATTCACATAATCTAACAGTTCATTCCTTAGCTAACCATACCATTTGTAAACGTTTGAAACTTTTGAAACATGTATTTCATCCCCGAAGTTATAAAACTGAAAACAGTTAAAAGAAAAGGGGGACATAAACTCACAGATTTGCATCTGATATCCTGTGTACCCAAAGTATGTATTCCTTAAGCCGTACCATCACCTACACACGTGCTAAGTTTTATTAGACGTTTAGGTCGTGTAATGACTCTTAGTCTTAGTTGTTTATTAAGACTTATTTTGGAATTCTTGGTATATTTTGAGTTACATCTTTGATGTACATTATATAATTCCAACGTATATAATTATTAGTTAAAATAATTATATTTTAACTTAAATTATATTTATCCATTTATTTGGAATATTATTAAAATAATATATTTTAACTTGGTTTATCATGTATTCCTCATATAGATATTTTCCCAAGTGTGGGTATACTTGTATTTGTGTATTTTCGCACTTGTGTATTTTCATACTTGTATATTTTCATACTTATGTATTTTGATACTTGTGTATTTTGCCAAGTATTGGTGGTGTATTCTGATGTGTATTTATACGTATGAGGATACGTATTTTCTTGTATTTATTAAGTATTTTATACTTAATTTGTATTTAATTTTCCAGAATATTATTTTTAGACAACTAAAAATCACCAAACTTATATTCTCAAAATATATATATTTTAAGAGATTTTTTTATAGAAAAATATCTATAAATCTTACTAGTAAAAAATAAGTATACTTCCATATAAATCTCAAAAATATTATATTTTTAAGATTAAGCTTAGAAGATATATATATTTCTAGTTTTTACCCAAAATAACATATCTTCAAATTGTTTATGAAAATATATATATTTCTCCACTCAAAAATAATATATCTTCAAATTGTTTAAGAAAATATATATTTTTCTCCACTCAACATAATATATTTTCTATTTGACCAAATACGATATATTTTGTAATAGTTATAAAAATCCATATTTTTCCGTCTCTTTGGTTTTCAAAATACCGTTTAACACATTTGTCGAAATATGAATCTATTTCCGGAAGATACATATTTACAGTCCATATGTCCGTTTGTCCGATTGTCCAATATTTGGGTATAAATTATGTATTTATTTTCTTGGAATTTTAGTAGTATTTTGTATTTCAAATTTTGGTATTTTGGTGTGTTATATTATTTTCAAGTTCCTAAAATAATATAACTATTACACATAATATACAAGTAGCACACAATTTGTGACATCTAAATATATATTTTCCTAAATATATACTTAGTCATTTTTATTACCAAAAATCAACCTCCAATACTTGTATTTTTTTGTAATAACAGTTTATGGCAAATTTTTATATGAAAACCATGATTATAATTTGCTTGTAAACGCTTGTTTAAAAATATTTTTCTAAGTGTTTAATTTCTACAAAAATTTTGCCATAGTTTCCCCTTAAAAATGGAGGTTTCCATGCTCATAAGCATATCATTTTCTTTTAAAAACTCATCATCAACAATTTACACACAACTTACCATGAGCCAAAATAAGCATTTTAACAATATGTCATGAACTTGAAGTTTAACAAAAATGTGTAGTAATTTCACATGTTGTTTAGTAAGCTTAGTTATCTCTAAAAACATGGATTTTAGTTTATAAAACTCATTCTTGTGAATTTTGGTTCTTCACAACTTGTATGATGATTTTTCAAAAATAATTCTTCTTGTATTTTTCTTGTTACCAACACGTTTCTAGCTTTGATTTAACCCTAAAAACATGTTTACTTTCTTTAAAAACCAAGTTCATGCTAAATCTTGAAATAAACTTTGGTTTCTTGAAAATATTATCTTTGAAATCTTTTATTCTCAAGACATATAACTTGTAGACATATTCATCATACACTAAAACAAATTCATCTTCAAGTTCATGTTTAACATAAAGGATGATCATCATGATTTTCTCAAGATTCATCCTTACACTTACTAGATCATGTGTTTAATCATCATCTAGCTAGTCTCTTATGATGATCTACATCATAATCACAAGAAATCAACAAACAAGTATACTACATACACTTAAACATCTTTGATTTTCATGTTATTAAGCTTTATGTTCAAGATCATGCTTATGTTCCTTTGAGATTCTTTAGTTTAACAAACTACATAACACTTTAACCACTAAAATTAGAAGTAAGAACATGGTTAAAGGAGCTTACTACTAGCTCTAAGGCTAAGGAAGAACAAGTATGGAGATGATGAAGAAAAGTGATGGATAAAAGCTCTAGGAGAAGGTCCTTCCACTTCCAATACCTCCAAGCTTCTTAGTTATGCTTCTTACACCCTTAGATCACCTTAGAATGCTTGAGATTGAAATGAAAATGGAGGTTGGTGTGTGTGGTATATGGGCCGAGAATGAGAGGAAGAAGAAGAAGAGAAGGAGAAGTGAAGTGAAATGAAGATGATGAAATGCTAAGTGAGTTTAGATCTTGTGGTTTATAATAAAATTCTCCAACATCTATTTAACCTTTGGTTTTAATGTTCCATATCAAATCTACATATCAAATAATTTAATCAAAGAAAATCCCAAGTGGGACCCTCTTGGTAACCGTCCCTAAGGTGGGTGGGGGGGGGGGGGGGCTTGTTGAGTTTTAAACATTAGTTAAGGATGTTAGTTAGATTTCAAGTATGTTGGTTAGTGTTTTAGGTGTTATAGTGTTTAAGGATGTGTTATGATGTTCGGTGACCATAACTAGCTTCGTAACATTAAAACGATGTTTCTAGTGAAATTTTGGTGTTTCGGGTAGTGTCTGGTTGTTCGGTTGGTTACCAGTTCGTTAAGATGCTAAATTGCGCAGTTTAGTGTGCTTTATGTTGTCTTTTATGACAGTTTTGATTCTCGACACTTATCAAAGCATTCTGGACCTTTAAACCATAATTTTGCATTACATTTTGATGTTAAAGTGTTGAAAATTGCTGAATTTTGGTGTTTTCTGCAAAATTCTGTAGTTTTAGTGTGTTTCGGGGACTTTCCGGCACTTAAATCATCACTCGGAAGGCAGTTTTGTAATCCCTACTTTCCTACACACTATTCTAGTGTAACTCTTGGTTCCGGGCTCATTTTGTGTCTTAACATCATGTCTGTCTGAGTACTGAACTCCCGTCAATACTTATAATCTGTCTAATGACTGTGCTAACTTTGTTCTGTGTACTAATTCAACCATACCGGGTTGCATGTAATAATGATAAGTAATCATGCAACATGTAATGCATTTGTGTGTTCTTGAAAGTAATCAGGAAATCATTCATCTCATTGTTTAACTCATGCACAGTCACTAAGATACAATTTACTGTTTATATTGTACGGAATACATGGAAAAGTATCAGTTGTCACATTCTCCCCCCGTTAAAAGAATTCCGTCCCCAAAATTCAAGTTGCGTTATCGGTTGCAGGGGAGTTGTGAAATAAATGTGGGTACTTTGACTTGATCTAGTCTTCACGTTCCCAAGTGAACTCTGGTCCATGACGCGAATTCTAACGAGCTTTGACAAGTTTGATACGAATTCTTCGTGTCTTGCGGACTTTCCAGCCCGAAACCTCAACAGGTTCTTCAGTAAACTGGAGCTTGTTGTTGATGTGAATTTCGTATGCGGGAATAACTACTGTTTCTTGAGTCGGACTCTTCTTGAGATTTGACACGTGAAACGTGTTATGAACACTACTAAGTCCTACTGGAAGCTTTAGCTTGTAAGCAACAGTTCTGATCCTTTCCAGGATCTCGAAGGGTCCAATGTACCGTGGGTTCAACTTCCCATGCTTGCCAAACCGTACCACGCCTTTCCAAGGCAAGACTTTCAGTAAAGCTATATTATCAACCTCAAATTCCAACGGTCTCGGCCTCTTGTCGGCGTAACTCTTATGTCTATCACGTGCTGACTTGATACGATCACGTATCTGAACTATCTTGTCCGCAGTTTCCTGAATTGACTCGGGGCCAATAAACCGTTTGTCTCCGGTCTCTGCCCAACACAACGGGGACCGACACTTACGTTCATATAAAGCTTCAAACGGGGCGGCCTGAATGCTAGGGTGATAACTATTATTGTAGGAAAACTCCACCAAGGGCAGGTGAGTATCCCAACTTCCACCAAAATCCGCCACACAAGCACGTAGCCTGTCTTCCAGAGTCTGAATCATCTGCTCACTCTGGCCGTTCGTTTGAGGGTGAAAGGCTGTGCTGAGATTCAACTGTGATCCAAAAGCTTGCTGAAACGATTGCCAGATTCTTGTTACAAAACGACCATCCCGGTCGGATATGATTGAAATAGGCACTTTGTGACGTGCCACAATCTCTCTGAGATAAATCTCTGCGAACTTCCTTGTGTTGTCTTACTCACCGATTGGCAAAAAGTGCACAGACTTCGTGGGTCGATCAATAATCACCCAAATCATATCGTGTCCTCTTTTGGGTTCTTGGAAGCTTGGTAATAAAATCCATTGAGATTTGTTCCCGCTTCTAAACAGGAATCTCAGTTTGTTGTAGTAGCCCTGCCGGTTTCTGGTATTCTGCCTTAACTTTTGCACAAGTCAGGCAGTTACCCACATATGTAGCATTATCGGCTTTCATCTTGGGCCACCAATAAAAATCCTTTAAGTCTTGGTACATCTTGTCAGATCCAGGATGGATCGAGTACCTTGACCTATGTGCTTCATCCAGAATAAGTGCTCTTAGCTCGCCGAAGTATGGTACCCAAATGTGTTCCATGAAGTACAATGTTTCATCTCCCCTTGGCGACATTTGCACTTCCATTCCACGTAGTGCTTCGGCTCGCAGGTTATCTGGTTTAAGTGCTACTTGCTAGGCTTCGTGAGTCCGAGTAGTAAGATCAAGTTGAATAGTCATCTCTAAGGCTCGCACCCTTAGAGTCTTTACGCGTTCTTGGCGACTCAAGGCGTCTGCCACAACGTTCGCCTTGCCCGGGTGATATTTGATTTCACAATCATAATCATTCAATGGCTCAACCCATCTTTGTTATCTCATATTCAAATATTTCTGATCAAAAATGTGCTGCAAGCTCTCATGGTCTATAAGGATCGCGCAACGAGAACCATATAAGTAATGATGCCAGATCGTCAACGCGAAGATCACAGCACCTAGTTCAAGGTCGTGCGTCGTATAGATCTTCTCATGCACCTTCATCTGAAGTGATGCGTACGTGATGACTTTGTCCCGTTGCATCGACACACACCCAAGACCTTGTTATGAAGCATCACAATAAACCACAAGCCATCGGTACCGTCAGACAAAGATAGAATCGGTGCATCGCAGAGTTTATCCTTCAATGTCTGGAAAGCGGTTTCTTGTTTCTCGCCCCAATCAACTTCTTATCCTTCTGGGTTAGGGGCGTTAGCGGCTGGGCAATCCTTGAAAAATTCTCAATGAATCGTCTGTGATAGTCCGCTAACCCCAAAAATTGTCGTATCTCAGTTGGCGTCTTTGGGGCTTCCTAATTTTTTATCGCCTCAAACCATGTTTGTAAGTATGCCTTTATAATCCGGTATGAAAGCATCTATGAACAGATCCATTAATGATTTGCAAGGTCATTAATATGTGTGCAATGGTGCAGGAAGGCTCAAACCTTTGCGGATTTCGTACCGGGCCACCCGGCGGGAACGACATAGTCACCACATGAGCCAACTCGCGGACCTATGGGTGGGGCTCGCAACACCCAAATAGATCTATCACTCATGCCCCTCGGTCCTTATACAATGATTAATGGTCTTAAGTTAACGCCTACCCATTCACATGATCTAACAGTTCATTCCTGAGCTAACCATACCATTTGTAAACGTTTGAAACTTTTGAAACATGTATTTCACCCCCGAAGTTATAAAACTGAAAACAGTTAAAAGAAAAGGGGGACATGAACTCACATATTTGCGTCTGATATCCTGTGTACCCAAAGTATGTATTCCTTAAGCTGTACTATCACCTACACACGTGCTAAGTTTTATTAGACGTTTAGGTCGTGTAATGACTCTTAGTCTTAGTTGTTTATTAAGACTTATTTTGGAATTACAACGTATATAATTATTAGTTAAAATAATTATATTTTAACTTAAATTATATTTATCCATTTATTTAGAATATTGTTAAAATAATATATTTTAGCTTGGTTTATCATGTATTCCTCATATAGATATTTTCCCAAATGTGGGTATACTTGTATTTGTGTATTTTCACACTTGTGTATTTTGATACTTGTGTATTTTGATACTTGTGTATTTTGCCAAGTATTGGTGGTGTATTCCGGTGTGTATTTATACGTATGAGGATACGTATTTTCTTGTATTTATTAAGTATTTTATACTTAATTTGTATTTAATTTTCCGGACTATTATTTTTATACAACTAAAAATCACCAAACTTATATTCTCAAAATATATATATATTTTAAGAGAATTTTTATAGAAAAATATCTATAAATCTTACTTGTCAAAAATAAGTATACTTCCATATAAATCTCAAAAATATTATATTTTTAAGATTAAGCTTAGAATATATATATATATATATATATATATATATATATCTAGTTTTTACCCAAAATAATGTCACATCCCGACCGCGTTAAAACAACAAACCGTGGCGGAAACGTCGGGGAGTGTCGTAACAGAATCATTGTTTCACAACATATGGATTGAAGTTTCGTTTTATTGAATTAAGTTTATTACATTGTTTCGAAAATTAAATACAAAACATGAACATATTATCCTTCATTGTTATTAAGTCACTAAGGCCTCGTCCATTCCTATGTGAGCATGCATCGTAATCATCATCAAACATCCTCAACTATGGTACCTGAAACATATGTGAAAATACGTCAGCATAAAAATGCCGACGAGTACATAGGTTTTGTGAGTGTGTCAGATTCATGGCCTTGAGTTCATACTACAATACCTCGTCCAACTACGAGAGTTGTCGAGTGTATACCTTGAAAACAAAAGAGTTTGATATTGCAGTATGTTTCTATCAACTTTTACAAGTTTATATATGTATAAACCAAAACCATTGTAGCCATGAATCTTAACCGAAAACATTTGTCGTTGTAAACCAAGTTGTAAATCGTTCTCGTAATAAAACTCGTATGGTTTATATAGTTAAGAAAACCTTGTAGTGTAATTTCGTTTTGAAACATTCGTCCAAGTGATCTAGATAACGTAACGACATGTAATGTGTTAAAAGCACTTATATATAGGAAGTACCAGCGGCGTATCCACCATGCTTTTATCACATTACACCCGCCCCGTTACCTAATCACTTACCATAACCCAATCGTTCAATAGTTCAAATAGTTCCAATCGTTCAAATAGTTCAATAGATCAAATAGTTCCAATGGTTCAATAGTTCGAACCGTTCACATAGTTCAGATAGTTCCAGTGGTTCAAGTAGTTCAACTAGTTCATATAGATCAAATAGTTCCAGTGGTTCAACTAGTTTACATAGATCAGATAGTTCCAGTGGTTCAAATAGTTCACATAGATCAGATAGTTCCAGTGGTTCAAATAGTTCACATCGTTCACATAGTTCAGATAGTTCCAGTGGTTCAAAGAGTTCATATCGTTCAATAGCTATAGTGGTTCGTGTTTAAATTGTGAAAACTAACTTTTGGTCGTTTTATTGAATACATTCAAACCTGTGTGGCTCATCCTACTCGTTTAACTCGTATTAACAAACCACCAAAGGGTAAGTTAATAATCATCAGGTTCTGTCGTTACCCACACTACCCCCATAACCATGGTGAAAGTCCGATAACGGGATTTGTCAGATCCTATGGTATCATAATATCCTATGGTACCATAGCGTACTACTGGTCGGCTAAAAAAATTAGTTAATGAATGTCATTCAATTGTCTTTTGACCAACGCCCCAACAAGTTCGTTTGTATTATAGAAATCGTTGTGTTTAATATAAACCATAGCATTTGTTTCGAAACCTCGAAAATCGTTTAGCACATATGAATCACCCCAAAACATTCGAAAACGATAAAAGAGGGGAACTATGTACTCACATTGAAGTGCAAAGATGTCCTCGACTAATTGAACTTAACAAAGCCTGGGCAAACCCAGGAAATCAAATAGCACCTAGTATCGGATCACTACGTTAATAAATCGGCACCTAAATCGGAAGATCGTGTAGGATGAGGTCTCATAAACCAAATGAGTATTAGAACTCATGTGATATGGTTTAACAAAGCCTATATCCTAAATCGGAACCTATTCTAAGTGCTTACGACCCGTTACGACCCATTAAGGTATCTTACGCTACTTTAACGCGTCGTTCGCGCAAAAGCGCGTTCGAGACGCCTAACTAGTCCTGTGACAAGTATTATATGCCCTAACAAGTTTAAATATGTTGCATAATCAGTTTTAAGTGACAAAAGATAGGTTACATATGCTTAAACACAAATTATACGTGAAAAGGGCATTTTGGTCATTTTCCTACGGCATATAAACTACCTATCATACAACTAATTAAGCTAAGTGACCATAAGGTATAACCTTGGAAGGTTATTCCCTATAAAACTATGGTCACAAAACATGCTTGGTCGGATCCTAACGATCGACCAAACGGGTCGGGTTCGAAAGTCTAAGCGGTTGTCAAGACCGCTTGACTTACGACCCTATACAAGCACTAGACTAAAAGTGACGAGTTAAACATGTTGAAACATGTTTAACTAAGTTAGAAAACAGGTTTGATATCAAAACAAAGTGTTTTGATACCCAAAAATAGTTTCATTGCAAAATACGCATAAACACGTATTTTGACCGAAACTTTGACTCGTCACTTCGACTAATTGACGTGGTAATCAGTAGGTATAGTCACAAGGGACTATAACCATCGTGATTACGCTCACGTTGCAAAGTTCAAACGAACTTTGACTTGACCATAACATGGTCAAAGCAGAAAGTCAAACACTGTTTGACTTTCATGCTTGAAATACATAACCAAACATGAATGAAACTTACAAAGGGTCCAAGCTAGGAAGAATTGAACTAAAAATACTCAGGTAGGTGGCCTTTAACTAGTGAAAACCTCCACTTAGGGCAGATTTAGACCAAATGAGCAAGGAAGAATGAAAAAGGGCCTTGCTATTTATATATTTCTTGAACCATTAGGATCATTCCACTTGTTTCTAGGCTTGATCATGGCCATACACTTGTTGGAGTCTGATTTGGGAGCTTGATAAACCATCAAACATGCCCACAAGATGCAAAAACAATGATCAAAACAGGCTGCAACAGCTGGTTTTGAAGATTCATTGAATCTGCTGATCTGGGGGGTCCTTACGGACCATATGGGTTTGTGCTTATGGTCCGTAAGCCTTGTGCAGGGGCCAAAGTTTGAAAATTGACAGCTTTGGTCCCTGAACTTGTTTTGTCGCATTTTGGCACTTCTAACAACCGTTAAGCCATTTTCAAGCTCTATGATGAAGATAAAGTATAGGGAACATGAAGTATGCTTGAAAACATCTCGGATGTCAGTTCGTTTGGCCGTACGGTTGCGGTTTTCGGTTAATTACGACGGAATCGTAACGGACGCGAAAATGATCCAAATTGCGCGACACATGGCATTCCTATCACTAAAATATAATATTCTAGTGATTACAAAAATTTTTGGATGTTTGGATATGGTCAGAATGCAAGATATGCACGTAAATGCATACTTTGGCATATACACGTAAATGCATACTTTGGCAGTTTTGACGCTTTTAGCCCCTGTGATCAAATAAGAGTATTTTCGTATACCGAACCCCTCAAAGCCTATTTCTAAGCTATGTAAAGGATATTTAAGGTAGGTTGAGCTTATGATCATGTTCTGAATTGTTCGTTACAGCACGAATCGGCATAGTTTCGCAGTTTGTCGCAAATAGTCCCTGCGATCGAATAAACTTGTTTTCGACACACCAAACCTTCCAAAACTTATTTCTAAGTTATGTAAAGGTTATTTAAGGTATGTTAAGCCTATGTTACTGTTCCGGAATGGTTTTCGCGTTAAACTAATTACGTTTACGCATCAGTTCGCGTATAACTTTCCAGAAAGCGATTTAAAGCTCGAAATTGAACAAGAATTGATATGTGCAAATGATACACGTATTTATACAAATCCCAAGTATGAAACACAAGATTTCATTGGATTCGTATTTGTACGATGGTCGTAGAGGTACATATGTCACAAATAACATATCTTCAAATTGTTTAAGAAAATATATATTTTTCTCCACTCAACATAATATATTTTCTATTTGACCAAATACGATATATTTTGTAACATATCCATATTTTTTCCGTCTCTTTGGTTTTCAAAATACCGCTTAACACATTTGTCGAAATATGAATCTATTTCCAGAATATACATATTTATAGTCCATATGTCCGTTTGTCCGATTGTCCAATATTCGGGTATAAATTATATATTTATTTTCTTGGAATTTTGGTAGTATTTTGTATTCCAAATTTTGGTATCTTGGTGTGTTATATTCTTTTCAAGTTCCTAAAATAATATAACTATTACACGTAATATACAAGTAGCACACAATTTGTGACATCTAAATATATATTTTCCTAAATATATACTTAGTCATTTTTATTACCAAAAATCAACCTCCAATACTTGTAATTTTTTGTAATAAAAATTTATGGCAAATTTTTATATGAAAACCATGATTATAATTTGCTTGTAAACGCTTGTTTAAAAATATTTTTCTAAGTGTTTAATTTCTACAAAAATTTTGCCATAGTTTCCCCTTAAAAATGGAGGTTTCCATGCTCATAAGCATATCATTTTCTTTTAAAAACTCATCATCAACAATTTACACACAACTTACCATGAGCCAAAATAAGCATTTTAACAATATGTCATGAACTTGAAGTTTAACAAAAATGTGTAGTAATTTCACATGTTGTTTAGTAAGCTTAGTTATCTCTAAAAACATGGATTTTAGTTTATAAAACTCATTCTTGTGAATTTTGGTTCTTCACAACTTGTATGATGATTTTTCAAAAATAATTCTTCTTGTATTTTTCTTGTTACCAACACTTTTCTAGCTTTGATTTAACCCTAAAAACATGTTTACTTTCTTTAAAAACCAAGTTCATGTTAAATCTTGAAATAAACTTTGGTTTCTTGAAAATATTATCTTTGAAATCTTTTATTCTCAAGACATATAACTTGTAGACATATTCAGCTTACACTAAAACAAATTCATCTTCGAGTTCATGTTTAACATAAAGGATGATCATCATGATTTTCTCAAGATTCATTCTTATACTTACTAGATCATGTGTTTAATCATCATCTAGCAAGTCTCTTATGATGATCTACATCATAATCACAAGAAATCAACAAACAAGTATACTACATACACTTAAACATCTTTGATTTTCATGTTATTAAGCTTTATGTTCAAGATCATGCTTATGTTCCTTTGATATTCTTTAGTTTAACAAACTACATAACACTTTAACCACTAAAATTAGAAGTAAGAACATGGTTAAAGGAGCTTACTACTAGCTCTAAGGCTAGGGAAGAACAAGTATGGAGATGATGAAGAAAAGTGATGGATAAAAGCTCTAGGAGAAGGTCCTTCCACTTCCAATGCCTCCAAGCTTCTTAGTTATGCTTCTTACACCCTTAGATCTCCTTAGAATGCTTGAGATTGAAATGAAAATGAAGGTTGGTGTGTGTGGTATATGGGCCGAGAATGAGAGGAAGAAGAAGAGAAGGAGAAGTGAAGTGAAGTGAAGATGATGAAATGCTAAGTGAGTTTAGATCTTGTGGTTTATAATAAAATTATCCAACATCTATTTAACCTTTGGTTTTAATGTTCCATATCAAATCTACATATCAAATAATTTAATCAAAGAAAATCCCAAGTGGGACTCTCATGATAACCGTCCCTAAGGTGGGGGGGGGGTCTTGTTGAGTTTTAAACATTAGTTAAGGATTTTAGTTAGATTTCAAGTATGTTGGTTAGTGTTTTAGGTGTTATAGTGTTTAAGGATGTGTTATGATGTTCGGTGACCATAACTAGCTTCGTAACATTAAAACAATGTTTCTAGTGAAATTTTGGTGTTTCAGGTAGTGTCCAGTTATTCGGTTGGTTACCGGTTCGTTAAGGTGCTAAATTGCGTAGTTTAGTGTGCTTTATGTTGTCTTTTTTGACAATTTTGATTCCCGACACTTATCAAAGCATTATGGACCTTTAAACCATAATTCTGCATTATATTTTGATGTTAAAATGCTGAAAAGTGCTGAATTTTGGTGTTTTCTGCAGAATTCTGCAGTTTTAGTGTGTTTCGGGCACTTTTCGGCACTTAAATCATCAATCGAAAGGCAGTTTTGTAATCCCTACTTTCCTACACACTATTCTAGTGTAACTTTTGGTTCCGGGCTCATTTTGTGTCTTAACATCATGTCTGTCTGAGCACTGAAATCCCGTCAGTACTTATAATCTGTCTGATGACTGTGCTAACTTTGTTCTGTGCACTAATTCAACCATACCGGGTTGCATGTAATAATGATAAGTAATCATGCAACATGTAATGCATTTGTGTGTTCTTGAAAGTAATCAGGAAATCATTCATCTCATTGTTTAACTCATGCACAGTCACTAAGATACAATTTACTGTTTATATGGTACAGAATACATGGAAAAGTATCGGTTATCACAAAACCAGTGGTCCTATAATCACTCACCCTAGTCCAAGACCTCAAAACACCCAAAACACTGTTCATTATTCCCAAGATACCCCTGCTCCTCAGATGCAAAACACTGCTCATTTTGCACACTCTGTAAACACTGTTCCTGTCCAGTATGTCCAAACCATTGTTCCTCAAATTCAATATGTTCAAGCCCCTGCACCCCAGGTCCAAGTGCAACCTGCACCACAAGCTGCACAACCATTTGCTCAGGCAGAGGCCAGTCAACAGAGCTTTTTTACATAAGGCTTTGTCGATTGGAGTAGCTTATGAAAATTTTGCTGTAGTTGCTAATTCTGATAAGAAACCTGATGAATTTTGTTTTATGGCACTAGAGACAATACCAGAAAGGCTTGAATATGAGGAAGTGGAGTCCAAATCTGAGGTGATGAAAGAAAATGCTGAAACAGATGTTACAGAGGAAAGTGTTGGTGAACAGATGTTAGAAGAAAAAGTTGATGAACATCTGTTGGAACCTCTGACTGACCCATGGGATTCTAGTGTGTGTGATGGTGAATGTGATTGTGCCATGATGGCAGCTGCTAAGGTATCACCTCAAGTTTTAAAAGACTTGTGTTCAGATAAATGCATTATTGCTTTTGCTAACATCAAAGAGGTTAATGAAAACCTTAGAAACGAGATATTAAATGATGAAGTACAATTTGAGAAAACTTTTAAAGAGTTAAAATCCAAATTGTTTGAAAAAGAAAATGAAATCAGCAATCTAAAACATGAATCAAGCATAACCAAAGATCAACTCCAAACAATGGTAGAAAAATACCAGAGTTGCAAAAAGAAGCTTGGGTATACCCAAATCACTTGTGAGAAATTGGTAGAATCTTGTAAAGGTTATGAGTTGATGCTTGAGAAGCAAATCAAAAGCAATGTGAAATTTGGCATTGGGTTTAGAAAAAATGACCAAGTTTCTGAAAACACTGTTGTAAATGAATCTAGCTTAGTTGAAATAATTCCCACAAATTTGGCTGGTCAAGAAATCAAAGTCACTGATCAAAATGGAAAGAGAATTATTTTAGAAAAACAAAAGGATCCACAACTTTTGAGGAAATTGAACAATATCAATTCAAACCTACCTGGTCGGATGAGTGTGACATTCTTGAAAATTTCAAGCCAATGGACTTCTCAACAATTGAAGGTGTCAAAGCACCCAAGGTTAAAATCAGTCCTTTGAAAGACATCCTAGCAGAGGTTATAAACTCTGTTGAAAGGGAAGTTGAAAAAGGGAAGAGAAAAGAGAAAGTCAAAAACATGTTTTGTGATTTTGTGAAAAGAAGAATCATGTCACTAAAGACTGTTTTCTTCTAAAAGCATATGACATTAACAAAACAAGTGTGATTGTGCCTGCACCCCATTGCATAATATGTGGGAAAATAACCATCAAACTCAACAGTGTGTTTATCTCAATACTTACCTCATGTTGTGTTATTCTTAGTAACAACAAAGTAAGCAGTTCATCCTCACTCGCCCTAATACATCTCAAGATCTTGACCTTCGTTATGTATTATGGCTTTCATTCAGACTTCACTAACCAAAATTATCTTCAAATAAGGTGCATATGATCATAGCAATTCTCATCCTAGAAAACAATAGGCTGGAGAGAGGAGGAAGATTCATCTTGCGTCACCTTGCCCGCTACGTCAGAGCAAGTAGAATACTAAAAGAAGGGTATGGGACCATAGCTGTTTATAACACAAAATGGTCAGATATAGAAATATACAAACAATACCCCCCACATATAACCGTACCTTCGAAACGATTCGTCTGTTTCTGAATTGTCCAACACAATTAGGTCATCAGGTTTCTTGCTGGGCTTTTTGGAATAAGATTTTCCCCGTTTTCGTTCACTCTTCCTCCTTCTTACTGAAAACCATTTTCCTGTAACTTTTAACAGTTTTTACAACATCCTTATATTATATACTAAAACACACATAAGCCATTTCACGGGTTTAAAAAACTTTAGGGTTATAAAAACTTTTTATTACTTCCATTGTGTAAAACACAACTACCTACAAGTGTCGGACATCAAATCACTACCAGCATCAGCACAAAGCTTTATGTACCATTTGTTTAATAAAACACATATACCTTAATCTTTACTTTATATATTCCGACACAAACACCTTCAACAAAGCTCACTAAATCGCAGATTATTAAACCCTAACCAACTGTTTATGTTAAAACACATACCCGTGACTACCGAATGCTTCTTAGGGTTTCTTTCTCTCTTGATTGTAGTTTCCATAACCTCCAGAATGACAGTGTTTTTGAATCTCTTGCTTGTAACCAAGAAACTGTGTCAAATAAACACACCAATCAAGTTTCCCTGAGTCGTAAAATACATAAAACAGCTTAGATTGCTTCTGACGCTTATATTTCAAACTAAATATGTTATCTTCATCCATGACTCTCGTTATTTTTTGTATGAATGTGTGTTTAGAGAGAGAGAGAGGGAAAATCACGGGAATATAGGGACGTGCGTAATCTCTGACTGTTATATTGATTGATTTAAAACACGTTAAATGACCATGTTGATGTCAGAAACTATGTGTAGCTGACGCTATCCAAAGACCAAAAGAACACAAGATGTTTGAAGACAAAGTTACACTATGAAGCTATTATCAAGGGTGTCACACCCCAACCGATGGCGGAAACATCAGGGCATGGCACTGAGCGAAACAAATTGTCCAGAAGTTTCCATAACAACTATCTTTACCAAATATTTAAAGCAACACGTCCCATACCATGTCATAAGTGATAATATAATTATTACAGACAAAATCTAGTTAAGTAGTTCTGTTCCGACAACTCAGATTTACACATAGATAATTTATTTATTGGTTTCTAGGACCTCTTCCCTAGTTTCAATTTCATCACCAGCACAAAGAGCATCCTAGACCTTTCCTTGCCTCAATTTCACAACAAGCTAAGCATATAAACAACTTAAGCACCTGACACATACGTTAAAGTAAAAGTCAATACACATAGTGTAAAGGTGAGCATACAAGTTTAATATTAGCATAATAGAGTTCGAAATTGTTTACGCATAACCAGCACGTACACAGAGTGAAATGAGGCATGTTAGTTATCGACATGAACCTATCAATACCAATGACTGTGGGTTGACTGCCCAAGGCAGTTCGCAATACATTCTCACCACTATGAGCCATGTAGGTAATTGTCCTTAACAACCCCCGAGTGAACGGGTGCTGAGTCCAAACTAATAGTACTATCGTTGCTAAGGCAGGTAGACAACATTCCATGTGTAAACATAACAAACAAGCATTCATTAAGTCACGTATACATGCGATAATGGTTAGCGTTTAAAGTATTGCGTAGTGTGTTCGATGTGATTTTGTATAAGTAACGTATGTAACACCCAAAAGTGCGTAAAGCAAAAAGGGATCGAGTATACTCACAGCGATTGATGGATTGAAGGGAGCGCTAGAGAGTATGGTTAGCCTGAACAGATCGATAGCATAACGATATGCGACGCGTAAAATAGAACAAGTGAAGGTCGGGTCGATCAGCAGTTCGATCGGATGGTAGTCCGGTCGGACGGCCGGTCGTTCGGTTGACAGTCCGCTCGGATGGTCATCCGGTCGGGTGACCTTTCGAGTGGATTGTTTCTTCCTTTGAGAAGGATGTGTTTGTGTATGATGGCTTGACTTTTGAAGTTTTTGTTGTAGCATTTTGAAAACATAGAAGTATCTCTACCTCTCAGGTCGGTCGGTCGGGTGAATTGTTTCTTCCTTTGAGAAGGATGTGTTTGTGTATGATGGCACCTCGATCGGGTGGCTGCCCGGTCAGGTGGCAGTTCGGTCGGCTGGCACCTGGTTCGAGTGCTTGGCGCGGCGAGTTTTGCCGTTTCAATTTGTGTGTAGCGCGTTGCGATGCGATTTGAGTGAGCGATGCGATAGAGTTGCTTATCAAATTACTTTTAATCCCAACTACTATATCTAACATACCATCATCCTACTTTTCCTGCGTTTAGCATTTGCGATTCGATTGCGATTCGATTGATGATTACCACCACATACATAAATAAACATGCACAAGTAACACATAAGGCACACACGCACGTATAACAATAACCAAAATGCGTATTTCGAGTTGTGAGTGCGATTGCGATAGCGATAAAGCGATTAAACATACGATAAATAGCGATTGCTATGCGATTATTAATAGATACTCCAAATAATACAACTAAAGCGAAAAATAAAATAGACTAATTACAAGTCAAAGAAGTCAAAACAGGAATTGAGCAAGGAAAGACAGATCGCAATTAGCAATCTTTTCTTCCATTGACTTCAATCTTGACTTTGACTTTAACATTCGAAACACGGGGTGTTACAAAAGGGGAGTCTGTTGGTGCATATTCTATGACAACAGCTTAATAGTTTGATTATTTAGTCTTTGGATATTTTGTAATGGGCTTAGCTTATTGGTTAGTGAGTTTATTGTTGTAATAGGTTTGGACAATGGCCTAGCCCAGTTTACAGACATGTGGTATATAAACATGTTTTGTGATTAGGGTTTTAGTTGTTAGAGAATTTTAGATAGAGAAAGTCTAGAGAGAGAGTATAATTTCGAATTAGGGTTTGAAGCAAGATCACAGAGAGTGGTTGTGAGGTTGTGAGTCTTGAATTGATTGTAAAACTTCTAGTTTGGATAATCAATAGAAGACCGTTTGATAGTAATTTCTATTTCTACTCGTTTATGTGCTAATCTATTCTATTCTAGAGGATTCCGCACTCTAGA
This sequence comes from Helianthus tuberosus, assembly GCA_030545235.1. Classification (NCBI taxonomy): domain Eukaryota; kingdom Viridiplantae; phylum Streptophyta; class Magnoliopsida; order Asterales; family Asteraceae; genus Helianthus; species Helianthus tuberosus. Next base: position 80,751,830 of record CM060383.1, read on the forward strand.
TTGGATTGACAATTCTGTGATGATCCGTACGAACCAGGGGACCTACAGACCAAACTATCCCTATCCTACTAAAACAATTAATTAAAGAAGCATAGATATTACAAGATTGCCAGTGACTTCATCTCAACCATTAAACACACCCATCGAATGGCCCAGATCGCTTTCTACACTTTGTAGGAAAAATAAACTTTGCGCAGGAACCCTACTCTCTCTCTCTCTCTCTCTCTATATATATATATATATATGGGACCGCTAAAATGAGAACCACCTCTAGTTGTAAAAACCATGAGAACCTCTTGATCCGGGGCGAGTTGGACCAAATTTTTTTTCATAAACGTAGATGTGTGTATCACAAACACATATGTAAAAAAAAATTCAAAAAAAAATGTCGTGTGTGTAGTTTTTTACACCACAAGTTTGGTGTTTACGGGTACCGTAAATTTACAGTACCCGTAAACACCAAACTTGTGGTGTAAAAAACTACACACACGACATTTTTTTTTTAATTTTTTTTTTTACATATGTGTTTGTGATACACACATCTACCTTTATGAAAAAAAATTTGGTCCAACTCGCCCCGTACGGTGTAGTTCTCATGGTTTTTACAACTAGAGGTGGTTCTCATTTTAGCGGTCCCCTATATATATAGGGCAGAGATAAAACGAAAACCCCCCTCAGTTAAAAAAAACCCAAGAAACTCCTTTATAACCATCCTTTCATCACATCTACGCTCAGGATTAAAAGTTGTTTTACACATTTGTTAAATTGATTTACTTCTAATATGTAAGTACAATAAGGGTATATTTGGAAAAACCACTATCCCTTTTTTTTCTTGGTGTCAGAGATCTGACCACACTCAACAAAACTTTGCATTTAATCTACCACCTCATTTAATGCTTTTTGACAAATGTGCATAGCCATCTAGAAAAGCCCATTGTCATTATCATACCTATTATTATTGTATTTCAAGCATAAATAAAATAACAAAAGAGAAATCTTCATTGACGATCTTCATTGTTCATCCATATTCAACTTTTTTTATTCTCTCTCATCTCTCTAACTTTTTATACTTTTCATTCTCTCTCCCCTCTCTAACTTTTTCCTTTTTTATTTATACTTCTAATTCTTTTTATCATTTATTTCAAAATTAAGATGTAAATGCAGAAAAATATTACGTATGCACTAATAAAAAAAAGTAAAGCCAATAAATGCACATGTAAATTGACGCAAACAAGTTACATAAATAGTTTACACAAAAAAGTTGCATAAATAGTTTACACAAAAAAGTTACATATATTGTTAGTGCATCCAGTGTCTGTTAACTTCGTCTTAATCGAGTCTTATGTCTAGATAGGATAAACGAGCACACAACAGGGTTGAAATTAGGGTTTTATATGTGAAAGTGGGTAATTCCGCTTGAACATGACATTGAACAGTTCAAGCGAAATTAGCATTATAATTTCGCTTGAAATGAGTTGTGGCAGGTTCAAGCGAAATCACTAATTCCGCTTGAAGCATACATGTCTCGTTCAAGCGGAATCAGATCTTTATATATAGGTGTGTGCTGGTGTCATTTGAAATGGAATTAGGTCATGTTCTCTGAGTCGAGGTGCTGTCCTTTTGTCATTTGAACTTGTAAAAGCTCAGGAAATCAGTAATAGATAAAGATTAGAAAGGAACAAGCTGTGTTACATCTTTTACATTGATTCCGCCTTTGTATTTGATGATGAATTACTCAGATTGACTCGTTAGGGTCACACGACGATCCAACAAGTGGTATCAGAGCTCGGGACGAGGAGTTCATACCAATTCAGCTTGATTTCACCGGATTCTTTCACTTCTACTCATTCTTTTCTGTTTTGAACGAGATTTAACAGTTGAAATGGCTTAAAACTCACATATATCAAGCGAAACATAGTTTTAACTAATCCTTGAAAGTTTTGGACCTTAATTCGAACATAATCTGATAAAAACTTGTAATTCCGCTTGAAAAACTGTTCGAACATGCTGACATCATTCTAATTCCGCTTAAACTAGTATGTGTAATTTCAAGCGAAATTAGCTATTCTGCTTGAAGTTCTGTCTAATTCCGCTTGAAATCTATTTCCGCTTGAAAGATCAAGCGAAATAAGTGATTTCGCTTCAAGTGACCTTATTCCGCTTGAAACAGTATTCAGCTTGAAAAACTTGATTTCGTTTAGCAATACCGCTTGAAAAGCTGATTTCGTTTCAACTGATTCCGCTTGAAATTGTTGTTTTCAAAATTTCAAAAAATTTTCTAAGTGTTTGTTGACTGTTTCAGGTACGTGAAAGATGGATGATTTCATGAATCCTTTCTGTGATGTGTTTGCTTTTACCGGTAGTTCGGGAGATGGCACATCAAATAATACGAATGAAACTACACCAACACCGAATGCAAAGAAAAGTCTGACTGATGCTTTGAGTGTAGAAAGTGCTTATGGAACATACAACAAACCTCCAAAACTGTTGGCTATTGAAGATTACAATAGGTGGGCTACAAGATTTGACGAGTGGCTTCAAGCTTTTGCATATCAAAGCTGGAAGAGTTTAAAGAATGGTTACGTTAGAGGAGAACGTTTTGGTGAAAGTTTGACAGATACTGATGATATTGAAAGTTATGTTGCTGAACAAAAGTGCATCGCGTTGATTCATCAGTCTGTGAGAGATGATATAATTTCATTGATTGAATATGAAAATTCAAAAGATCTTTGGGAGAAACTAAGGGTAAAATGTGTAGGTAGTGCTGAGATAGTCAAAAACAAAAAGAAACTGTTAAGAAAAGAGTTTGATTTATTTGGTTGTTTAAAGAACGAGTTTGTTTCCAAGATGATTGAGAGATTCGGGCATCTGAAATTGGAGCTGGCAAGACACAAAATTGTATATACTCAAGAAGAGTTGGTTGACAAACTGTTCGACTCGCTGCCGAATGAACAAGATTGGCAGTACTTTGCATTAATGCTGAAGAATACAATCAAGTCTGAAGAGTTGACAGTGGATCTGCTTATCGAAAGACTGGAGAGTCACGAGTTGGAGATCAAGAAATCTAGCAAAGTCAACAATTCATCTTATCAGCAGAATGTGGAGTTGTACTACAGAGGAAATCTACCAAAGACTAGTTCTCCAAGAACAACATTTTCTGCAGAGAGTTCAAATAATGTGAATCAAGAAACTCCTCACAGTGGTTTTCATAGTGGATCTTCTTCAACAACTTCAAGCCAATCTGCATCAAAGAATGTATTTCAATGCAACATTGCAGTGGATTTGAAGAATGGTCAAAATTTCAGTGAAGAGTCCGCAACACAACAGATGGTGTTCTTAGCGTCAGTGTTAGAATCGTATGAGAGCCTCGTGGCAGGCAAGATTGGAAACACCAACCTAACTAAGGAGGACTATGATCAAATAGATCCTGAAGAGATGGAACTGATCAATATCAGGTGGTGTATGGCTAGTGCGGTCAGACGAGCCCAAAGGTTCATGGAGATTACGGGCAGACATTCAATTGGCGGACCATCCACAAAACTTGGCTTTGACAAATCAAAAGTCACGTGTTTCAGGTGTAAACAAAAAGGACATTTCAAACGTGAATGTCGTAATGCTCCTGCTGATGATACTGCAAATCCATTCCGCGAGGATTACTACAAAAGAGCAATCTATCATCAGAATAAATCAGAACCGCCTAGAATGAAACAGCTTGAGGATGCCCCCAAAGAAAAATCAAGAGCTCTAGCGGTTATTCATGATGATGAAGGTTTTGATTGGAGTGAACTGCTACCAGAGGAAGATGCAGTTGGTTATGCTTTCGCAGCATAAAAGATTATTCCTTTCAAAGACACCAGAAATGAAGAACAAAAATACAAAAGCAGAAAGCAGAGAGCAGAATTCAAGATGATGAGATTATCCAAGGTGTTCAGTGAAGCTAAGAGAGCAAAGAGATGGGATGCTGACAGAGAATGTTACCTTGATCCTCAAGGAAACATTGCTATTGATACAAAAATTCTTAGTATAGAAGCTTTCATTGAGGAATTTGCTGAAGAAGAAGAAGCCTTACAGAGAAAATGGTGGGGAGGTGGAGAAGAGAAAGAAAAAGAAAAAGAGAAAGAGAATGAGTCGCAGTCTAAGAAGATTGATGATGGGATTATTGATACTTCACAAGAATTCACCGCTGAAAACTTGGGGAAGATGGCTGACAAAGTGCTTGCTGCAAAGGAACTTGAGGTAGACTCTAAGTCTGAAACTGAGTCTAAAAGCAAGGTCAGTACAAACAGTTCAACAAGTGAGACATGTAAGAAAGTCAAAGGTGATAGTAACTGCAAAAGTTGCATGAAAAACTGCAAGTTTTGTAGTACACTCACTTACCTTAGTGATAAAAAGGTTGAAGAACTGACAACAAGAGTTAGAAAGGTTGAAGATCAGATTCTAGACCGTGATAAAATGCTAAAAGCTTCAAATGATCGAGCTAAAAATTTAACTGAGAAAATTGAAAATGATAAAATTGAAGTAGAAAAAATTAAGAAAGAAAATGAAAAATTGATTCTTGAAAATCGTAAAATTTCAGAAAATTTTGACAAACTAAAACGAACGGTAAAAGATTCCGATGAAAGAAACGGTAAAACCAATAAAGAAAATGAGCATTTAACTGTAGTTCTTAGATACAAAGAAGAGCAAATTAACCAACAACTAGATGAGATTGCTAAATTGAAACTTCAGTTTGAAGAAGCTAAGATTGAGAATGAGCGTATCAATATGAAATTAACCAGTTACAACTCCGCAAGGTTTGTTTTACAACACATTGTTCCCAAACCCATCGGGAAAAACAAAGCAGGCGAAGATGTTTACTCGGATGGAACTGGGGTTGGGTATCATCAGGTTCCACCGCCAGTGTTAAACAATTTCTCAAAGAAAAAGTCCAGGTTGGTTAATGATGAAGATGAAACAAATGAAATAAAACTTCCAGAGTCAATTGATGTTACATTTTCTTCATCTGATGATATCGGGAAAAACAAAGCAGGCGAAGATGTTTACTCAGATGGAACTGGGGTTGGGTATCATCAGGTTCCACCGCCAGTGTTAAACAATTTCTCAAAGAAAAAGTCCGGGTTGGTTAATGATGAAGATGAAACAAATGAAATAAAACTTCCAGAGTCAATTGATGTTACATTTTCTTCATCTGATGATAGTGTTCAAACTGATATTGTGAAAGGCATGGCTGAAAGTGTTTTGAAGTCTGATAGTGATTCAGTTGAGGATGAAGAGTGTTTTCTGAACAATTACATTCCGAAACCAAAATCCAAAAACAACTTAAATGAAGAACCTACTCTTGTCATGTACAGGATGTCGGGATCGGATAAGTTGTATTCGGATTCTGAGTTTCCTCTGGAGAATGTTAATGTGGACAAGTTGAAAAATGTTTTCAAACTGGTTGAAATTGATTTGTCTGAAGTAGAAGGTTTGAATCAGACAAAGAGGCAAATGAATTTTGAAAAAAGATAAAGCTTACTATAAGAAGCCAGTTGTCCCACCGCGTTTTTATAACAACAATCGAAACAGATGGTCGGGTGATTATCAGGATAGTAAGAATTATCAGAGAAGGAATGTTCAAAACAAGAAGTTTGCTGAGAAAAAGGTGTTTGTGAACAGTTCAAGTTCACTTTCTGATGAAGAATCTGAGATTTTTTCAAAATCAAACAAGGAGTTCTTTGAGAAGAAAGCATCGCAGCCTCAGTCTGAAGGCACAAGTTGGGTAGTTGACAACCGAACTTGTTTTAAATGCAATCAAGTTGGACATATTGCACGAAAGTGTACCAATTTGAAGCCTAAGACTGAAGTTGTGATGAATTCAAGAAAGAAAGATGATGTGAAGGGAAAAGCTCCATTGGTTGTAGAGAAAAAGGTTTTGAAAAATGACAACACCGAGATCAAAACTGAACCTGTTAAGAATATGGTAACTAAAAATGACAAATTTTACAAACGGGTTGCTTCATCTCAACAAACATGGAAACCAAAATCAGAGAAACAAGTTTTAACTCCACAAGAGAAGAAAGTTGTTCCTAAAAAGATTCTTCAAAATGAAAACAGAAAAGAAAACATTCCAATTTCTTATGAAGATTTTGTTAAGAAGAATGTTTCATTGGAAAAAGAGGATAAAGTTGACATAAAAGAGGTTGTTGATAACAAACTGGAAATGAATGATAAAAATTTTCCGCCTCTTAAATCGGTTGTAAAGTGCATAAATGAGATTAAGTTACCTGAGTCTGATGAGGCTTGGGCAGCTTATTTCAACTAATGATCGGAGTGTCGCGCTCCGGTCAAAGATAATATTTATAAGCCCAAATTACCCTTAACAAATAGTCAGTGGTAGCAAGGGGTCGAACCACGAAGAGTATGTGGTTTGTGTATGGATTCGAATGAATTAGAGCAAATGTCACGATTTATGAAGCTTACTAGAATGTTTTTGTATTTTTGTTTAATTGAGAGATGTGAGTTTAAACTAAGTGAATTGATTAAAATGATTAACAACTAATGATTAACGATTACGAGAAAATTGATTACGAGAACAATAATAAGAAAAAGGAATCACACCCAGTTTCGGTAATTGCTAACTTAGGATTTCTACAAGTTTTAGATTCAACTCAAATGCATTCGATTAACGGATTTAGTGTACCGTGACTTAGGTGCTAATAGCTATCAACGTCCCGAAGAACGGACAAGAATACACTTTGTAATCAACACAAGTAAATCCTAACAACGACAATGCATAATTACATATCACCATTTCGCAAAGTCATAACTTTTAACATCGTTCGACAGTTTACGAATTCGAAACAAATGTAATACTATTGTCAAAAGTTTCAAAAATCAAATACAAATTGTCACTAAGTTGAAACAAGAACAATTCGAAATCCTAGAATTAACAACTACCTACACCGGGGTGAAACCGAGATGATTAGCCGCTCATCGTTGAAGAAGCTTGATCACCGGATGTTTGGAACGTGAATGAGAACATCTTGAAGCTTGATGGATGAATGAATGGTCGATTATTAGGGTTTGTGGAATGATTGGTAATGGTGAAGTATGGAGAATTAGGGTTTTGATGAATTGGTTGTGTAGATGGATTGTTGATGGTGAAGATCTTGATTTTGGGTGATGTAGTGATGATGAAGATGGAATGGTAGGTGAATGGTAGCTGGTCTTGGCTCCAAGATCAAGTTTCAAACTCCCATTCCCGTGTAACTCCTGAGTTCAATGCCCCTTGAACTAATAAGAATCGTTTCCACCAACAAAATAACAAAAATCCCGTTTTGTGAAATCGTTGCCCGTCGCCGACGGGTCCCACCCCGTCGCCGACGGGTTCCCAATTCTTGAAATATGGCCGACGGCCTATTAGTCTGTCTACGGGTGATTCTGGCATACGGGGTTATCTGGAGCCCGTCCGGGACGGGTTATACCCCGTCGCCGACGGGTTCTTGAATACCAACTTCCCATTTTTCACATCTCGCACTTTCGGTTGATCCGTAACGCGTCCCGGTGCTCCGGTTTTTGACTCGGTGACTCGTAAAGCTCCCAAAAAGCTCCTTAAACTTCTATAAACCTGCATAAACACAAATCTAATTAAAAGTAGGCCATTCAAGATTAAAACTCATATAAAAACATAAAGTTACACGTTTACGAGCACTGGTTTTCAACCACGTATCACATCCCCACACTTGTCTTTTGCTTGCCCTCAAGCAAATCTGTTTTTTTTTTTCACTTTCACGTGGGTCGAACAACGAATACACTTCCCATTCCCGAGACAAAGGTTAAGGTCTATTGTCATACAAAAGTTCAAACCTATTACAATTTTCACATATTTACCGGTTAAGTGAATAATCACATATAATAATGGTTATCCAAGATTAACCCGCCCGTAAAACTAACAAATCATACATATCCCTCACAATGTTCTCTCAACTCGGCTTAAAATTGGCTAATATTTATAATGTATTAGCACTACAAAGAATATTCACTCAAAACCGATTAGAACACATACCCGCATAAGCTTGCAACTCAATCATTCTCCACCATTGATCACAAAACACTAAGCACAAGTCATAAGGTCTTTATGAGGGTTGTAACGGGGCTAGGCTAAGGGTAGGAATTAGGATATTTTAAAGTGGCTAAGGTGATGAAAATTCGATTTTTATTACAAACCACTAAATTAAACAAAACTACATATAAACATCAACTATGGGCAATAATCTTTCATCCTTTTACTCGACAACTACTAACACTTCTTTTTGTGTTTTTCTTCAACAATTTTCAATTCTTTTTCATAATATTTTCTGTTTTTTTTTACATAAATGCAAACAATCAAGAATAACGATACAAATACAACTCCTATAATCGAATTTCCATCACACGGGTTTAAAAGAAAAAAGGTTCAAGGGTTATGGCCTATAGGGTGGTTAAACGAAAGGTTTAGGCTCAAAATGGGCGACTAGGGAATTTGTTCGGGTAAAGATAGATAAATGGTTTTAAGAGAAAAGGTTTACCTAATGCCTTAATCATTCTCGTGCTTGTATTCGGTCTATAGTCTCAAACGTATCAAAAGTTGCAAGTTCTACAATATATGACTAATGGTCCACTCAAACAAAGAAACATAGGTAATGTAATCTATGATATAAAAGTGGCTCAAAACCTCACATATCTAAAAGGGTATGGTATGTGACATGCATAAAAGACTAGTTTCTTAGGCAGATTATTCCCAAATAACCACCCGCTAAATACCCGTTATGCTTATTAATTTGAACTTGACCATGACAAAAGACCAAATGGGTTGTGACATCCCTCGTTGACTTGGTTACTTGTGCTTTTAAGATCGCTTTTGAAACAAGAATTTTTGAAAAATTTTTGAAATTTTCCCCCATCCCCACACTTGAGGTAAACATTGTCCTCGATGTGTAGAATTTAAATGAACGGGTCAAAATCGAAAACTTTTACTACTCCCCCATCCCCACACTTGAGATAAACATTGTCCTCAATGTGCAAGAACTAGAGTTTTAAAACGCACAAAGGATGTGACACGTCTAACCTTCCCAAAATCTCACCCCGGAAAATAAAATACAATGTACAATCCACTTATTCCTAACTAAGAATCAAAGTAAAAGGAAACACATGCACCTGTTTTTTTGTCGCTTGATACTCATATCTCCTTCGCCTCTTCATAAAAATGGTTGTCCCGCGAACATGTTGTACCTACAAATTCTAATCCTTGTGTAGAAGCATGCTTCTCACAACCATCAAAATTTGTCAGTTACCTAGTTCTACCCTTTTTATGAAACATATTACCAAGCCATGTGTTATTTCACTTCGATTTATGTGGACAATAATTTACAACAACAACAAACCTAACTCACTTTCGTAGGAATCACGGTTGCATTTAGCTTATGCAACAAGCCCTTTTAAACCCCCAATAGCTTGGGAGGACGAGAGGTCTCGTGAGGGTTATATAGGGAACACACCCACAACGTTCATTTAACTAGGCGAAAATAAATAACATGAAATAAAAAATAAAAAAAATAACGGAAACAAAATAATATACAACAACAACAACAAAAACATACCTCGCCTCTACCGCTGATATCGCTCGTTGGGATCAACTGGCGGGTTGGGCTGATATTGATAACCAGTGAGGGCCTCAAACATCTCCCTATAGTCATCGAGTGGGTTTGACTCTCCTTGTGGCGGTGGTTGGTAAGGAATCGGAATGAAACTAGAACCGACTGCTTCGGGCCAATGAGGGGTAGGATCGGATGGGCCTAGTGGATGAGGAAGATTGGGGTAATCAGTCCACCCCGAGTGTTCGGCGTACGGGAGACCGGCTTGAAGGTCTCTTTGATGGCGCTCCTGATCGCGGAGTATCTTGGTGTTGTTAATCGCCATTTGGTGAGAGACAGCCATAGCTCTCCATCGGCGTCGTTCCAATTCTCTTGCTTCCTTTTGACGCGTTGCCTCTGCTTCCTCCCATGCCCGTCTTCGGGCTGCCTCATCCTCTTGCATCTTCGCCAACTGTTCCATGTATGACCTCTGCATTGCTTGGAACAGTTGTTGCTCTTATACAAACTTATCCATTCTCTCCCGATGGGCTGCTTGGACTGCCCAAAACTATTGCATTTGGGGTCCCTGTGACTCCTGCCAGGCTTCCCTCCTTCGGTTATACTCTCGGCCTTCACCTATGCATGCAGAGACATTGTCATATATCTCTTGCTATCCCCGATCAAAATTTTTGTAGGAGGGCACCCGTCTAGTGTTCACAAAGCCCTCCACATCTGCATTAATTTCCCTATGCGGCCTCATGTATCTTTGCCTTGGTCTTTGTGGACCGGAGGGCTCAGTTTCCTCCTCTTCATCACCCATCTCTTCATCTTCTCCCGATTCCGGTGGTGCCCCTGAAGTAAGGAACTCATACTTATGACCCAACCTGTCGGTCACAACATACTTGTTCCCCGAGAGTTTAACTTCTATATTCCAGTTCTTCTTCATGGAGGCCTTGTTAATTTCCTCCAACGGTTTAGTTACCCATAGTGATTCCGGAGGTAAGCAATTTTGTTGAATAATCATGGCACTAATGAGGCGTGCGTATGGAATAAAACGCCTCTGGGACGACTCCCGAGTAGCCCACGTATTCATCATCACTATGTGTCTCCATGACAATGTCGGGGTCCCGTATAGCAAAGAATGCACCACCCTAGAGTCACCCGCTCTAACACCTCCACGATCACCAAACCTCACCAAAATGTTCTCAACATTAATCCCTTGGAGAATCTTTCCCTCAATCGTCATTTGCTTTCTCTTTGCATCTCCTCCATCATGGTAAGGTAAAATAGCCGCGGTCATCTGCTCCGGATCACCATCATTCATATGATTATCCAAAAATTGTTGCATAGTTGGATAGTCATATGCTTGCACCCCCAGAGAATCAAAGCGTGCAATGCAGTTGATTGTTTCGAATGACATCGTCATTAACCCCCGGCCTGTTTTACCAACCAATTTCCACTCAGCAGGAGGACTATCTTTATTCATAAACCTCAACGTCGACAACCACTCGCATACATCCGCCAAATATATCCGCGAAGTGTTATCTTCACACCAATCAAGCACCCTTTCCCAACCTTGGTGTTCAAACATTTGTGTTATTCCGATTTGTTTGAACTCTTCAACATTCACCACTCTTTCACATAAACTCCTTTCCGGAACTGAGGTACTCACTTTGTTAACCATTTTCCATTTCCAAAGCTTGGCCTCTAACTTCCTATCTTGGTATGTGGATAAGGATTTGTTCTTCTCATCATCCCATATCTTTGCGTTTTGACTATCCCTAAACTTTGCCCACTCCCAATCCTGTCTATACAGTCTTGCATCACCCTCTGCGATGGAGCTTAATTACTCCCACTTCCTCGGTAGTAAACCGGAAGAAAAACCGACTCCCGATGATGAAGCTTGCCCTGTAGTCTTTTGTCTTTTACCACCGGCCATAACTACAATCACAAACAAGCAAAACATCAATATAAACCCAAACCTTTACTAAACTCTCAACTTTGAACATGATGTGTGATGTTGACATTTTAATTAACAAGTGAATGTAAAATCGCCTCTTTAAACTTCCAAAGTCACTCACTTTATCATAAACTTATCAATTTCTTGTTAATCTTACAATTTCTTATAATTTCGACAATATATTCAACATCACCTTCATGTTCAATCATGTTCATAACAAGTGTAATCACATCACTAAAGTTATAACATTCTCAAATTCCATCCAAAACAACCAATCATACTCAATTCATGCTAGCATAACATACATTGTTTAAACAACCTACTCTTAAACTGAAAAGTCTAAAATTTCGGAAGAAAAACACTAAAATTATGATAATCCTGCATAAACTTGAGAAAAATTCGTACCTTTGATGTTATTAGACAAGAAGAACTAAGAAAAGATGGAAAGCAAGCAACTTGATGAACACCTCTTCAAAAACCCTAAACTTCACGACCCAAGATCTTGCAAATTAGCAAGAATTGATGAAAACCGTGTTGGGGGTTTTGTTCTTCTCGAAAAATTACTCAAGATAGACTCTAAAATCAGTTGATTTGGTGAAGATTTGAGAAAGTTATGAGAGCTTGAAGGTTTCTAGGGTTTTGGAGTTTTGGAGATGATGATGATGGTAGGTAAGGGTTAGAGAGAGAGAACGGGAGTTTTATGAGGAATGAATGAGGTAAGGTGATTGGGAGTTGAATTATGTGATCTATGCCTGTTTCGGTTATGTTTTAAGGTGTTTGGAAGATGTTTGGTTCGGTTTTAAACCCCTCACAACGACCAGAGCCGGAGCCCAGACGACAGCCCGTCCCCGACGGTTCCTAACCCGTCGCCGACGGGTTTGCTTTTGTTCAAACGTGGCCGACGGCCTAAGGGTCTGTCTACGGGCATTGTGTGCCGACGGCCATTTTGATAGCCCGTCCCCGACGGCTAGCAGCCCGTCGACGACGGCTTGTAATTTTTTCAGTTTTAATTTTTTTTTTATGAAAACTAGGAGGAAAATTATGACTTTTTAATAAAGGGACTATGTACACTAAAAAATCCTAAAAATTATTAAAAATCTTTTTGTGAATTTTTATAAGTTAAATTTTGAAAACACAATAACCGTTAACGGCCCTACCACCCCCCAAAAAGTCGTGTATTGTCCTCAATGCACATAACAAAGCCTAAAAACATACCTTGTGTCTTCATGACCCGTTCGGAATGTCCGGACTTCACACAATCAAGAGAGATTAGTATGAAACGAAAACGATTATATCCAACACACAAACAATTAAATAATTATACATAACTTTACACGAAACGTTACCGGTCCTTTTCATTCAACCTCATAAACCGGGATGCTTACCACGAAGCTCACCGATTCCTTGTTTTCATCCACTTTTCCGTTACCGTCGAGGAACGGTTTTAGTCGGTGACCATTAACCGTTTGCCGTATCCCATCCTTCGGGTCCTCGATTGTAACATCACCCAATTGTCCGACACGGGTGATCACATAGGGTCCCATCCATTTGCTCCGGAGCTTTTCGGGAAAGAACTTGAGCTTCGAATTGTAAAGCCACACCTTTTGGCCAACCTCGAACTCTTTCTTTCTCAACTTGGCATCATGCGCCTTCTTCATTTCGTCCTTGTACTTGGACGCACATTCATATGCCATATCCCGTAGCTCCTCCAACTCGCATAGCTTGAGTTTCCTTTCCTTACCTGCGTCATCATATTGAACATTAACCTCTTTGATAGCCCATAACGATTTATGCACAAGTTCAACCGGTAAATGACAATTTTTACCGTAAACCAACCGGTAAGGTGTAGTGCCAATGGGTGTCTTATGTGCCGTACGGTAGGCCCATAAAGCATCGTTCAATTTAATTGACCAATCTTTACGGTCCACCCGCACGGTCTTTTGCAAAATCTCTTTAATTTGCCTATTTGACACCTCAACTTGCCCGCTTGTTTGCGGGTGATAGGGGGTAGCAATTCTATGGTCAACACCAAACCGTTTTAAAAGTTTTCCAAACCTAAAATTTTTAAAATGAGATCCTCCATCACTTATGATGACACGAGGAATCCCAAACCTTGAGAACATATTGGTTTGAACAAAATTACACACTACGGAATGGTAGTTCGTCTTGGTGGCTATTGCTTCGACCCACTTTGACACATAGTCAACGGCCACCAAGATATACAAATTGCCATAGGAATTGGGGAATGGGCCCATGAAATCAATACCCCAAACATCGAAAACATCGACTACAAGGATTGGTTGCATGGGCATCTCATCCCTTTTTGAAATACCCCCTAGTTTTTGGCACTCTATGCAATTCTTTGAAAACTCATTTGCATCTTTAAAAATAGTTGGCCAATAAAGACCACTATTTAACACTTTATGACCCGTTTTGTGGCCACTAAAATGACCACCACACGCAAACGAATGTAGATGCTGCAACACGCTTGGAATTTCCTCATCATATATGCATCTTCTTATCACTTGGTCCGCACACTCCTTCCACAAGTGCGGTTCCTCCAACCGGTAATACTTGATTTGAGACATGAAGTGTTGCCTCTTCCGTCTATCCCAATGTGCCGGTAAGTCACCTGTAACAAGATAGTTCACAATGTTAGCATACCAAGGTAACTTATCTAATCTCATAATGTGCTCATCAGGAAACGACTCATTGATCTCTACAGTTGTAGGATCCTCTTCAACCATCAACCAGGACAAATGGTCTGCCACAACATTCTCGGTACCCTTTTTGTCCCGTATCTCCAAATCGAACTCTTGGAGCAACAACACCCATCGGATTAACCTCGATTTTGCATCTTTCTTCTCCATGAGGTACCTAACTGCAGTGTGATCAGAGTAAATAATCACTTTACTACCCCATATATATGCCCGAAATTTATCCAATGCATATACCACCGCGAGTAACTCTTTTTCGGTGGTGGTGTAATTTAATTGTGCATCCGAAAGAGTCTTACTTGCGTAGTATATGGCAACGGGTTTCTTTTCAACCCGTTGTCCCAACACGGCCCCCACCGCATAATCACTCGCATCGCACATAATTTCAAAAGGAAAAGACCAATTTGGCGATTGCAAGATTGGGGCCTCAACTAACTTTTCTTTTAACTTGTTAAAAGCATTTTGGCAATTTTCATTAAAATCAAACGGTTGGTCTTTTAACAACAAATTACATAAAGGCTTGGTTATATCACTAAAACCCTTAATAAATCGCCGATAAAACCCCGCATGACCTAGAAAAGACCTAACACCTTTAACAGTCGAGGGATACGGTAAAGTAGATATAACTTGTACCTTAGCACGATCAACCTCTATCCCACGACTTGACACCACGTGTCCCAACACTATTCCCTCTTGAACCATAAAATGGCTCTTTTCCCAACTTAAGACCAAACTAGTTTCGACACACCTTCTTAACACTTTATCTAGTTGGTCCAAACAAGCTTCAAAAGATGACCCAAAATTTGAGAAATCATCCATGAAGATTTCCAAAGACTTCCCCACCATATCTGAAAAGATACTCAGCATACACCTTTGGAAGGTGGCGGGGGCGTTACATAATCCAAACGGCATTCGCCTAAATGCGAAAGTGCCGTAGGGACAAGTAAACGAGGTCTTTGCTTGGTCTTCCGGATGGATGGCGATTTGGTTATAACCAGAATAGCCATCTAAGAAACAACAAAATTTTTGCCCCGACAATTTCTCAACTATTTGATCAATGAACGGTAAAGGGAAATGATCTTTGGAAGTTGCGGTGTTCAACTTCCTATAATCAATACAAATTCGCCACCCGGTTACCGGCTGAGTGGCTACCTCTTCACCTGCGTCATTTTTGACGACTTGTATGCCCGCTTTCTTGGGAACCATCTGTGTTGGGCTCACCCATTGGATATCCGAGATCGGGTAAATGATACCCGCATCGAGCCATTTCGGCACTTCCTTCTTCACTACTTCCCGCATGTTCGGATTTAATCTCCGTTGTGCATCTCGAACGGGAGTCACATTCTCTTCCGTGATGATTTTGTGCATCACCACCGAGGGACTAATACGCTTCAAATCAGCACTGGTCCATCCAATCGCCGCCCGATTAGTGACCAAAACACCCATCAATTGATCCTCTTGCTCCACGGTTAAGTTTGATGCAATGATAACCGGGAGCGTGTTGCCTTCACCAACATAAGCATATTTGAGATGCTTAGGCAACGCCTTCAATTCAACCTCCGGAGGCTCTACTAATGACGGCTTCAACTTGGTGTCAATGCTCTCCGGTAAACTCTCAACTTGGTGCGTCCATGTCGGTTTTCCCTCTCGAACCGCAAGCACCTCCAAACTTCTCACTTCCTCGTCTATGCTCTTATCCATCTCCACCTGTGACCTGTCAAATATATAACACTCCTCCATTGTGTTTTCCCCATCTACGACTGTGTCACAAAGAGGTATACACGTGTCAACGATGTCCGCCATATAGCATTCATCATCAACTGGAGGGTTCATAAGTCCGGAAAAAACATGCAACCTCAACCTTCGGTTTCCAAATGTCATGTCAACCGTTCCCGTTTTGCAATCAATTTGAGAATTTGCGGTTGCTAAGAACGGTCGACCCAAAATCACCGTAGGTTGCTTGGTTGGGTCCTTGGCCACGTAATCAAGTACTAGAAAGTCCACCGGATAGTAAAAATCCTCGATTTTCACTATCACATCTGAAACAACTCCACGGGGTAGTTTGGGTGTCAAATCGGCTAACACCACGGTGGTGTTTGACGATTGAAGTGGACCAAACTCGTATTGGTCATACAAACTACCCGGTAGAATGCTCACGCTAGCACCAAGATCTAGAAGTGCCCGATTGATTTTAAAATCGCCTACTTGAATTGAAATGATAGGCGTACCCGGATCTTGGAGCTTAGGTGGAAGTGCACCCGAAAGAATCGAACTCACGTTTTCGGTTAAATCTATTTTTTTTGGAAATTTGTGAGTGCGTTTTTGGGTACACAAATCTTTCAAGTACTTAGCATACGACGGTACTTGTTTGATTGCATCCAAAAGAGGTAAATTTATTTTTACTTGTTTAAAAATTTCCAACAACTCTTCTTGTTGTGGACCTCTTTTGTTTACAATTTTCTTTATGGGTCCCTTCAATGCTTCGGGATAAGGGGCGGTATTAGCCTCCACACCCTTTTCCTTAGCCTTGGGGACGGGGATGGTCACAACGGGAGTATCATTGTTCTTTTTCAAATCATTTTTATTTTGACCCGTTTGACCATCCTCAGGCTCATCCTCACTAGCATCTTCCACCACCCCTTCAACAAATTGGGGTGATGGTGTTTTGACACCATTATCAACGACTCAACCACTACGTAAAGTAATTTTATTAATTGGTACCTCACGTGTGTTCCTTGAGCTTGACCCTTGATGCTTAGGGTTCACCGCGGTGTCACTTGGGAGCCTTCCCGTGCTTCCTCTCATTTGAGCCATTTCCTCCGCGAGTTGGCCCACTTGCTTTGCCAATGCCTCATGTGCTTTATCCCGAATCTCGTTTGTCTTCTTTATCTCCTTGATATCATGGTGAGATTCTTTTATATTGTTTTGAGATTCTTTTTGCATATTCAACAAAGCATCCATTTTGGCACTCAAATCATCGCCACCGGTTTGATTGTTCGACCCGCTTCCATTACCGCCTTGATTGTTGTAATTCCTTTGGTACCCACCTTGGTACCCTTGGTTATAATTTCGTTGATAACCTCCTTGGTTACCACCTTGACGGTTTTGATATGATGATCCGCTTTGACCTCCTTGGTTACCCGATTGAAAATTCGGGTTCATTTGATTTGAAGCATTACCATATCGGAAGTTAGGGTGATTTCTCAAACCCGGATGATAAGTGTTGGAGTTCATATCATATTGCTTCCTATCTCCATATACTTGGTTGCCTTCCTCTGTGTAGTCACTCGGCCCCGTTGGACATTGTTCCGCTCTATGTCTAATATCACCACAACCTTCACATACCTCGAATTGAACCGCATTTACTTCCTTTTTCTTCATTCGAGCCAATTCCCGCTCTAAGGTGGAAATCCGATCTTTAGAGTCAAGATCGGGAAGTGACCGTGAAATGGGATGCTTCTTAACTCGATCGGCCGATTCTTTCTCTTTCGAACGTTTACTCATCCGTTCCAAGAATTCCCAATCATCATATTCATGGTTGCTTAGAAGGGTCCCATTGCTCGTTGATTCAAGTCGGTTCCATGTGTTGTCATCTAAACCCCGTACAAAGCACTTAACCAACTCCCAATTCTCGATTTGATGATGTGGGCATCTTCGCATCATTTCTTTAAATCTTGTAAAGGCTTCATGCAACGGCTCGCCCGATAATTGGCGAAAAGACCTAATTTCATCACGAGCATCATCGGTCTTCGCCATAGAATAGTATTTATCTAGAAAAGCTTGTTGCATTTCTCCCCATGTGCGGATGCTATTGGCTGGGAGTGTAAGGAACCATTGCTTCACTTTGTCTTTCAATGAAAATTGAAACAAACGAAGTTTGACCTCCTCTAGTGCAAAGTTATGCCCCCCGATAGTGCTGCAAATGGAAGAAAACTCTGTCAAATGTGTGTACGGTTCATCGTTAGATCTTCCATTAAAATGAGGAAGTATGTTGATGTAATGTGGTTTACAATCAAACATCCTCCTCTCACAGACGATTGGTGAGTCGTTCTCGGTGACAACCGGCCTAAAACGATCATTCACTCCCCGTGGAGGTCGTTGACGACGGTGGGGACCGTTAACTTCTTGATCGACCGGTCTTCTATTATCCCGTCTTTCACCTCTTCGATCATCTCTTCGATCCTCTCTTCTATTATCCCTTGGGTTACCACCTCCCACGAAATGAGGAATCCGGTTAGGGTTTGCATTGTTGTTGTTATTATAAAACCCATCATTCCGGTTCCGTTGGTCATTGTTTCGTGGTTGACGGTTGTTCCCATAACCATCATTTCTTCCACCTCCGTAACCGTATTCGTCATCCCCAACGTAATTGGCATTTTGGTAGCCAAATTCCTCATCATCATACCTTCTAGCGTTGTAGACGTTTCCCCTATTCACGTAGCCCCAATCTTCATCATCGTTGGCCCTATCATCATAGTATCCCCCGTCATCCGAATTTTCCGTATGAACACTCACATGTTCCGGCGATTGATAACCGGGAACACTATACGGTTCATCATCGGGGATTGCATTCCTCAAGTCATCGATGTTGAAGAATGGGTCTTCATTTGCGGGATTGCCGCGATCACGATTTCCCCGACGGTCGGAATTGACATTCCGGTCATCTAGGTTGATGGGTAAAGAGGTTTGTCGATGAAGGCTTTGTTGTTGAGGTGTTCTTTGATTGTGGTTGGGATTTTGGTTTTGGAAAGGTGGTGTGGGTGGTCCGGTATTGTTGTTGTTACCACCCGGTCTCTCTGGAGGTATAGGTTGCATATTTGGAGCGGGATTGAAATTGCCTCGGTATTGAAATTGGTTCGGATTTTGATTTTGGTTGACGTTTTGGTTAGAGTTTTGGTTCGCCATTGAATCGGTTTCAATGGATGGTGTATGTTGTGGTGTGTTGGTGGTTTGATTAGAAGCAAGTGTTGCTTCTAACCGGCTTGCTAGATTTCTTCTTGCTACCCTTTCGATTTCCGGTTCGTAGACTAAAGGTGAAGTCCTCCCGGAGTTCCGCGTATGCATGCACTACCTGTAACCTGCACAAGTAACACACCCGCGTAACAAGGAAAAAGACAAAGTGCAAAAAGAAAGCTAAACAATTTAAACAGTTAATCACGCAAATTCAAACAATATCCAAACACAAAGCGCACGCACTCCCCGACAACGGCGCCAAAATTTGATCGGAGTGTCGCGCTCCGGTCAAAGATAATATTTATAAGCCCAAATTACCCTTAACAAATAGTTAGTGGTAGCAAGGGGTCGAACCACGAAGAGTATGTGGTTTGTGTATGGATTCGAATGAATTAGAGCAAATGTCACGATTTATGAAGCTTACTAGAAAGTTTTTTGTATTTTTGTTTAATTGAGAGATGTGAGTTTAAACTAAGTGAATTGATTAAAATGATTAACAACTAATGATTAACGATTACGAGAAAATTGATTACGAGAACAATAATAAGAAAAAGGAATCACACCCGGTTTCGGTAATTGCTAACTTAAGATTTCTACAAGTTTTAGATTCAACTCAAATGCATTCGATTAACGGATTTGGTGTACCGTGACTTAGGTGCTAATAGCTATCAACGTCCCGAAGAACGGACAAGAATACACTTTGTAATCAACACAAGTAAATCCTAACAACGACAATGCACAATTACATATCACCATTTCGCAAAGTCATAACTTTTAACATCGTTCGACAGTTTACGAATTCGAAACAAATGTAATACTATTGTCAAAAGTTTCAAAAATCAAATACAAATTGTCACTAAGTTGAAACAAGAACAATTTGAAATCCTAGAATTAACAACTACCTACACCGGGGTGAAACCGAGATGATTAGCCGCTCATCGTTGAAGAAGCTTGATCACCGGATGTTTGGAACGTGAATGAGAACATCTTGAAGCTTGATGGATTAATGAATGGTGGATGATTAGGGTTTGTGGAATGATTGGTAATGGTGAAGTATGGAGAATTAGGGTTTTGATGAATTGGTTGTGTAGATGGATTGTTGATGGTGAAGATCTTGATTTTTGGTGATGTAGTGATGATGAAGATGGAATGGTAGGTGAATGGTAGCTGGTCTTGGCTCCAAGATCAAGTTTCAAACTCCCATTCCCGTGTAACTCCCGAGTTCAATGCCCCTTGAACCAATAAGAATCGTTTCCACCAACAAAATAACAAAAATGCCGTTTTGTGAAATCGTTGCCCGTCGCCGATGGGTCCCACCCCGTCGCCGACGGGTTCCCAATTCTTGAAACATGGCCGACGGCCTATTAGTCTTTCTACGGGTGATTCTGGCATACGGGGTTATCTGGAGCCCGTCCGGGACGGGTTATACCCCGTCGCCGACGGGTTCTTGAATACCAACTTCCCATTTTTCACATCTCGCACTTCCGGTTGATCCGTAATGCGTCCCAGTGCTCCGGTTTTCGACCCGGTGACTCGTAAAGCTCCCGAAAAGCTCCTTAAACTTCGTTAAACCTGCATAAACACATATCTAATTAAAAGTAGGCCATTCAAGATTAAAACTCATATAAAAACATAAAGTTACACGTTTACGAGCACCGGTTTTCAACCACGTATCAACTAATCATATTCTATTTGGTGCAGGAGCTTCCAAGATCTGTTTCGAGATGGATTATGGATAGTGGAGCTTCTCGGCACATGACTGGGAAAACAGCTTTGCTGTACGATGTTAGAAATTTTAATGGTGGTTATGTAGGTTTCGCAGGCAATCAAGGTGGTAGGATAGTTGGTGAATGAACGTTATCCAATGGAATTGTTACGTTTGAAAAAGTGAATTACATCGCCAAGCTTGAGAATAATCTTCTGAGTATTTCTCAGATTTGTGATAGAATGTATGCCACTCATTTTACTGATAAAGAATGTTTGATCTTGAAACCAGGTTTTGTTATCCCTGAAGAATGGATTATCATGAGAGCACCAAGAGTCAATGATCTGTACGTGTTGGACATGAGTGTAGCAACTACAACCACGGGCCAGGCTCATTGTTTTGTTTCAAGAGCAACTGAGAAGGAATCGTAATTGTGGCACCGGAAAATGGGTCATATACATCTTAGAAAAATGAATCACTTGGTGCACAATGACTTGGTTATTGGTGTTCATGTTAAAGGTTTTCATCTTGAGGGAGAATGTATTAGCAGCATCAAAGGCAAGCAAAAGAAGAAATCACATCCTAAAAAGAAAGTCAACCCAGTCTCAAGACCTTTAGAGAGACTTCATATGGATCTTTTTGGTCCAGTGAATGTCAAAAGCATCACTGGTGATTACTATTGTTTGGTTGTCACGGATGATTTTTCAAGGTTTTCATGGGTTTCATTTATGAAAACGAAAGATGAGACGTTTGATAGTTTGATGGCGTTGTTCAGAAAAATTGAAAATCTGTACCAAAGGCGTATCAAAAGAATCAGAAGTGATAATGGTACTGAGTTCAAGAACAACAAGATGGAAGAATATTGTGATGAAAGAGGTATATTGCATGAATTTAGTGCTCCTTATACTCCGCAGCAAAATGGAGTAGCTGAAAGAAAGAACAGGACGCTAATTGAAACGACTAGGACGATGCTTGCTGATTCAAAGCTACCTGTTAACTTTTGGGCAGAAGCAATATTCGCCGCATGCTATACGCTCAACCGGGTTCTCACTGTAAAGAAATTCAACAAGACGTGTTTTGAGCTGATCAATAACCACAAACCTAATCTGAAGTATTTAGAACCGTTTGGGTCACCCTGCACAGTTCTAGAGCCTTTTGGAAAGTTTGGTGCAAAGAGCATTGAAGGAATTTTTGTGGGTTATTCAAGTCCATTGAAACGAGTCTTTGTTCCAAGCTTGAAGCGGATTATTGAAGCACACAATGTTGAGTGTCAAGGTTATACAATGCCACCGCAGAATCCTGGAGATTCATGGCGTTTTCATTATGACACTTTGTGGGATTCATTTGACATGGAATAAGAAAAGGAAGAAGAAGAAGAAGATTTCTTTGATGAGTTGGATATTCTAAGAGAGTATGAAGAATCGCAGGAAAGGTTCCCAGCTGAGTATTCAAGTCGACCACGACAAACTTCAAATGACTATGAAGCAGGTCCAAGCAATGCTGGAGAACATGATGATATCCATCAACATGAAGTTGCTCATGATAATCAAGAATCTGAGAACAAACCAGTATTTGATTGTGGTGATTCAGATTCTGAGGGGGAGCAAATTCAGATTTCAAGTCAAACAAACCCAGTCAGTGAACAAGGTGCAAATCAAAATGTTACTAATCTGGAAGGTGAGGTAGATGTTCCAGGCGAGGTGATGCCAAGAACTCTTTCATACCATCCAGAAGAACTGATCATTGGAGAATTAAAATCAGGCGTTCGCACTAGACGTCAAATTGACCAAGGCCTTACTTGTTTTTATTCTACAGTAACACCTTTACAAACTGAGTTTTCACTAAGTTGTTTTATTTCGCAGATCGAACCGCGAACATACAAAGAGGCGCTAACTGAAGATTCTTGGGTCAATGCTATGCAAGAAGAGTTGAGTCAGTTTAAGAAGTTAGGAGTGTGGAAGTTAGTAGACTTGCCTGATGGTCAGAGGAATATAAACACCAAGTGGGTGTTCAAGTGTAAGAGAGATAGCCGAGGGGTTATTATTCGTAACAAAGCTCGACTCGTAGTCTAGGGTTTCAGTCAGTAAGAGGGGATAGATTTCACTGAAGTGTATGCTCCGGTTGCTCGACTAGAAGCGATCAGAATCTTCCTAGCATTTGCATCTTGGAAAAATTTCAAAGTTTATCAGTTAAATGTAAAATCGGCGTTTCTCTACGGGAAGGTAAAAGAGGAGGTATATGTCGGACAGCCACCGGGCTTCACCGATCCAATCCACAAAGACAAGGTCTATTTGCTAGACAAAGCGCTGTATGGTTTACACCAGGCCCCGAGAGCTTGGTACAAGACATTGTCTCAACACCTGCTAGCCAACAGTTTTATTCGTGGAAAAGTGGATGCCACTCTCTTCACCAAAGAGGTTGACGGACATCTTCTGATTGTTCAGATATAAGTGGACGACATCATATTTGGGTCTACAAATGAAAATTTGTGCAAATATTTTGAACAAGTTATGAAGCAGAAATTCGAAATGTCATCGATGGGTGAGATGAAATTCTTCTTGGGACTTCAGGTTGATCAACTGCCTAAGGGAATTTTCATACATCAAACGAAGTACGTTCATGATATCTTGGAGAAATTCAGGATGTCAGGTTCTAATCCAGCTTCCACCCCATTAGCAACGAATCATGGGATAAACCCTGATCTCACCGGAGAGAAGGTAGCTGAAACGTTGTATCGTTCCATGATCGGATCGCTGATGTATTTGATAGCTTCAAGACCGAATATTATGTACCCAACCTGCCTTGCAGCAAGATTTCAATCTAACCCGAGAGCTTCGCACATGGTTATAGTGAAAAGGATATTACGCTACCTGAAAGGAACTCCATCATTGGGGTTGTGGTATCCAAGAGAAGGCGATTTTACGCTTGAAGGGTATTCCGATTCCGATTTCGGATGCTGTAAAGTGAACGCTAAATCAAAAACAGCGGGGTGCCAGTTTTTCGGACCACGATTGGTCACCTGGCAATGCAAGAAGCAGACCTCTGTAGCTTTATCCACATGTGAAGCTGAATATGTATCTGCCAGCAGTTGCTGTTCACAGATCTTGTGGATCCTGCAACAAATGCACGACTACGGTTTGCAATTTCTTAACACCCCTGTCTTTGTTGATAATGAGGCGGCAATTAACATTACTAAAAATCATGTTCATCACGCTAAAACCAAACACATTGAAATTCGTCATCACTTCATCCGAGATTGTTTCGAGAAGAAGTTGATACGAATTGAGAAAATCCACACTGATGAGCAAAAAGCTGATTTACATACCAAAGCGTTTGATAAAACTCGTTTTCAATACTTGTTAAAATTGAACGGTATGAAGCTTTTATCGGTGTTGGAAGAAATTCTTGGCGTTGATGAAGGAGACATTGTAGATGATGATGTTGAGAAGCAATCTGCAATGGTTTGTCGATTTTTTACTTGTTTTGGTATTTAGGGGGAGAGTATAGGGTAATATTTTCAGAAAATACAAAAACAATAAAAAAATCCAAAAACATGAGATATTTTCAAAATACAAAAACAATAGAAAATGGAAAAGAGTTTGTGTAAAAAGGGAAAATGATAGTACATCGGCTTGACAGTTACGGTACGCTAAAGAAATGGAAAGTTTAAATGCGTTAAACAGTCTTGCTGATGATGTGTCGATAGGTTTTTACACATTTAGTAGGTTTGTTCGGGATATAAACCTAAATCTTTACTCACTTATTTCGTGGGGAACACTACTTGGATATATAGGTAACCCCTGAAATCTTGTTTGAAAGATCCTTTTTTCTGAGATACTAGGTCTTTATATTCAGTGATATCTGGGGTATTATCCCGGGACTTCTGATTTTTCTGAGATACTAGGTCTTTATATTCATTGCTTGAAATATAGCGTCGCCCTCAGCATAAAATGATGAGACAATAAAATTGCTAATCAATGTTGTTGTAAAAAAGATCCTCTAAAGGGGACCCACTAAAGTCGAACCGTCATCTCTCTGCTGAACGGAAGTTCTGACCTGAGCTCTCACGGTTTCGCAATTTAACCCTTTACAGATATCATCTGTGGTATATTCACCTGTAAGACTGAATATTGGGATTTGGATACGAGAGTATATTCAAGAGGTGGGACACATGAATGAGTTTAAGTTCTTAATTCACCTAATTCGTATCCTGAACAGATTGAAAATTGTGTGAGAATTTAAGTGGATCAGTATATCAACAATCTAAGTGAATTGTTTAATTCTGAGTATGAAATTAAAGCTTAATGGTACTTGTGACTTGTTGGACAGCTGATATGATTCCCTAACACGCTCATCAAAAATATGTTTGTATATAGTTTACTTTTACTGCATTTTATTTCTGTATTTTATTTCTAGTCTAGAAACTTTATTAAAAATCCAAAAAGATTTTATACTTCTGCTTTATTTTTCGACAAATCAAAGTGGAAAGCTGATCTTCAGATTCGATTTGAAGCAGATGCAGGAAAGTTTCTGAACTGGAGGATGAGTTGTGAGCTTTACATGATAAGTTTGTGAAAGTTGAAAAGTTAAAGCAAGTTCATTAATTTGAAACTTGTAAATTTCATAAAATTGTTTGAAAAAAATTGAACAAAAATGTCAGTGTGATTTATCTCAGGTCAACCAAGGTCATTAAGTTGGACTTGGTAGACTAATTGAGTAACCAGGGTCATTAATTTGGACCTAAATACTTATGTGGATTTCTAAACACTGATTAGACTATCAATTGAGATTGAATGGTAAGTTTAGATTGAAACTGTTATTGTCATATATCTTATATTTAGGTAGAGATTGTGCAGGTAACAGGTATGAGTTTATGAAAGCAGCTAAGCAAAATCCCAGCCTACTGATAGGGGGAGTCTGAAGACTTAAAGTCAAATACAGTTCCTGGATCTACATTCAAGGGGGATCTTGAAGATATTAAAGATTCAGATTATGTAATTCATGCTAGCTGTTGATTGAAGATAAAGTTTGAAGGAAGCTTTTACAATGTCAAGACAATTTGGAAAGAGACAAAGACTAAAGACCCGACGCCGAAGACTTCGTCAACATCCAAGGGGGAGTCTGTTGGTGCATCCAGTGTCTGTTAACTTCGTCTTAATCGAGTCTTATGTCTAGATAGGATAAACGAGCACACAACAGGGTTGAAATTAGGGTTTTATATGTGAAAGTGGGTAATTCCGCTTGAACATGACATTGAACAGTTCAAGCGAAATTAGCATTATAATTTCGCTTGAAATGAGTTGTGGCAGGTTCAAGCGAAATCACTAATTCCGCTTGAAACATACATGTCTCGTTCATGCGGAATCAGATCTCTATATATAGGTGTGTGCTGGTGTCATTTGAAACAGAATTAGGTCATGTTCTCTAAGCCGAGGTGCTGTCCGTTTGTCATTTGAATTGTAAAAGCTCAGGAAATCAGTAATAGATAAAGATTAGAAAGGAACAAGCTGTGTTACATCTTTTGCATTGATTCCGCCTTTGTATTTGATGATTAATTACTCAGATTGACTCGTTAGGGTCACACGACGATCCAACATATATCACTTGTGTAACAACAACAACAAAACCCACTTTTTACATGATCAAAGTAACGACCACATATGTAACAAACACACTTTAATTTTTGTAATAGGCCATTATATATGTAACAACAACAAAGAATATTTTATTTCTATAACACTTTATTTCTGTAACATGCTAGGTAGTTGTGTAATAACAACAACATCAAAACCCACTTTTTACATGATAAAAAATATGACCAGCATCTACAAAAAATTTCATTTTTGTCCGTAACAACAAAAAAAATCCCTTATCTAGTTGCTTTTGTAACAAGCTAAATTACAAAATGTAACAACAAACTTTATTTTATGTAACAAGTGAGCTAATATATGAAAGATTAATAAAATCCTTCATCCAACGATTCAAACCTTGACACCAGTGCTGGAAATGAGATGAGAAGGTTGCAAGAATCGAAACCAATACACAACGACAAAATGGAGAATTAAATGATGTTGAAAAAACAAAATTAATAAGAACAACAGAGATTAAAATTAGAAACAAAATAAAATGAATATAAAAGAATATGTAAAAAAGGAATAAATTAGTTGTTTATTAATACAATTTATTGCTGGCACATAATAGGTAGTTGTGTAACAACAACAATAAAACCCACTTTTTATATCATCAAAAATGTAACATACAACTATAAAATTGTTTCAAGGTTAAATCAAGAAAAAAAAAACTTCAAATAATAACAATAATCTAAAACAAAAAACAATCTACTTTTATATAACTGAAAAAAGTTTCAGAGTTCTGTTAGGAAAAAATATTCAATAATAACAAAAGATCTAACAATAAAACAAAGAAAAAATATTCCATTTTACTAATTCCAATAAACACGAACTTGTTCAGACCTAAAACTTAGCAAACACCACCAAATCTCCGCCCGATTTGTTTGGATATGAACCCAACAAACACGAACTTGCATCAACATGGATGTGTTCCGATTTGTTCAGATCTGAACCGACTTGTAGACATTTTCCGATTTGCTAAGATCTAAAACCCATATGTTCCGATTTGTTCATATCGTTGACAACCACCACCAAAACATGGCTCACACGCCGGATTTGATAACCATCGCTGCAATAGTAATGGGTGCTTAATCTGGAACAAATATACGGTGGTGGTGGGTATTTTGGTTGAAAGGAGAGATGAATGAGGAGAGAAGTGGTTTTGGTTGAGAGGAGATAAATAATGTGTGTCATAAATCTTACTCAAACTCTTTGAATGTGTGCTTTTGGGAAGAAAGAAAAATCCATAGTTAAAACTTAACAATAAATATACCCATTTAATGCAAAAGCATGATGTTACATGCTGCTCCTTGTCCACTCAAAAAAATCAAATCCACAACTCACTTATTGCTTTGAAAAAGTACAAAAGTGGTCAACCAACAACCTCTGCAACCTGTATTCTGTAAACAAATATAGATCCGAAAATGCCCTTCACCACCAAGGTAACAACGAAGACGTGGCTGAATCTGGACCACATAAAGAGTTTCTAAAGTTTTCTTAACTGTATAGGGTTTCCTCTATAATTGGCCTATATATACATATATACACACAAAATTTAATTGTTGGGAGAAACCCTTTTTAATTGAGAAAACTTAGGAAACTCTAACCTCTCGACAATTTTTTTTTGAAAAAAATCACACATGTAATATACACGTTTTTAAGAGTTTTGAGCGAAAAAAAAAACAAAAAGCACCGAAAGGATATTTTTTTTTAAATAAACAAGTTTTGCGCAACGCCACTGTAACATATGTTACACATGATTGTAACATATGTTACACAAAAACTTGTTTATTTTATTTTTTAAAATTTGGTAGGCGCTTTTTTTTGTTGATATTTTTGCTTAAAACCCTTAAAAACGTGTATATTGCATGTGTGATTTTTTCAAAGCAAAAAATGTCGGTAGGTTAGAGTTTCCTATGTTTTCTCAATTAAAAGAGTTTCTTGTCGTCTCTCATTTCCCTATATATATATATATATATATATAGTGGGAGTTGGCTACAAAGTCCATTTTTTCTACAAAGTGTAAAAAGTCATAAAACACCATAATGCCAACCATAAAACACACACAAAACCCACAAATAACAAAGTGAATATTACTAAAACGACATATTTGTGTTTTGTGTTGTGTTTTGGATGATAAGGCTTTGATTATCGAATGATTAACATTAGTGTGTTTTATGTTGATTATCATGTTGTGTTTTATATTTATAGTTCTACGATGGTGTGTTTGAAGTTTTTATAGAATGTTAAGGTTTGGATATTGTGTTTTAATGATCTGCACCCTATTATTTGTGGGTTTTGAGTGTGTTTTATGGCTGAAATTGTGGTGTTTTATGACTTTGTATACTTTGTTTGAAAAATTGACTTTATAGTCGAACCCCACTCTCTCTCTCTCTCTATATATATATAGGATTCAGTTTAATTAAGAACCATAACGAGTTGTGAGAACCATGAGAGCTCCTACTTTAAGCGCGAGTTGGGTCACCAATTTTTGTACAAACGTAGATGAAAATGTTATAAACACGTCTGTAAAAACAAAAAAAAAATTGTCGAGTCGGTAGTTACGCCGATATAAATTTTATTTACACCTGATGTAAATTTTCTTTATGGCAATGTAATTATTTTTACATTCGAGGTAAATTTTTACATGCGATAATTTTTTTTTTACTTTTTTTTTTGCTGGAACAAGTGATTTTTTTAAAGATTTTTGAGAATTTTTTTTTTTTGAAAAAACCTTTTGGAAGGCTTGGTTCTCACAACAAAAAAATAAAAAATAACAAAAATGTCGTATGCAAAAATTTACATCACCCTAAACAAAATTTATAATAGGTGTAAACAAAATTTACATCAGGCGTAACTATCAACTTGACACATTTTTTGTTTGTTTTTTTATTTTACAAATGTGTTTATAACATTTTCATCTATGTTTTTGTAAAAAAATGGTCACCCAACTCGCATGAGAAGTAGGAGTTCTCATGGTGGTTTTCAATTGAACCGAATCATATATATATATATAGGATCATGAGAAAACTAGATATAAATGAGAAAACAAAAAAACTAACCAAAAAAACACTAAAAAGGAGGGGGGAGCCTTTTAATGAAGGAGGGGGGACTTTTAATGAAGGAGGGGTAAAATTGGAAAAAAATATATAACTTTTCAAACATTTCCCATTTCTCCATACGTTATCATTTTAAAACAAAAATGGCACCATAAGATCACAAATTTTTGTATCTTTCATTCAAGTATATTTGAGCATATTTTTTATGACATAAAAAAAGATTTACGGTGTCGTCTTGTTTTCAATACTATTATTATAGTAGTGCACATGTGCAATATAACATGTACTACAATTGCATTACATGCTTAAAATTAGTTTTTTGAGTTTAGTTTAGCTTTTAGGGTTAGTTTTTTTGGAGGTTTAGGATTAGGATTAGGTTTTTGGGTGTGGGGGGAGGGGGGGTTTAGGTTTTTGGGGGGTGGGGGTGGGGGGTTTAGGTTTTTTTCGGGTTTATGTTTAGGGTTTAGTTTTAGGTTTTTGGGAGGGTGGGGGGGGGGGGTTAGGCTTTTGGTGGGATGGTGAATTTAGGTTTTTGAGGGGTGGGGGGTTTAGGTTTTTGGGGGGTGTCGGTGGGGGGTGGGTTAAGTGGTTTAAGCTTTATGTATTAGTACACATGTGTAGTACAACAAAATTTTTTTTTTTTTTTTGAAAATTTTTTCTAGGCATAAAAACTAGCGATTTTTTTATTAAAAATTGTAAAAAAAAAATTGGTATGTTTTTAGGATTTTTTAGGCTTTTTTGGTTAGTTTTTTGGTTTTCTCATTTAAACTGGTTTTCTCATGATCCATCCCCATATATATATATATATATATATATATATATATAGTGAAGGGTTCAAATGAGAAAAAAAATTGTAAGAAGAAAAAAGAAGAAGTTTCAATCAATAAGAATACTTCATTTTGCTTGATTTAATATTTGCATTTAATTTTATGTAAGGGTATATTTGTAAACTTACATAGATCATTAATTTATAGTCTTCCTCTTTAATAGCTAACTATATTAAATTTGTAACTTATTTTCAAAATATACATTTTTCAAAAATTAAAAAAAAATCAACTTAGAGTGTAGGACAAATTACTAGGTGTGTAGGATAAATTGCGAGTGTGTAGGATACATTTTGAAATGAGTAGGATAACTTTTTATGTGCGTAGGCAAAAAAAAATTAGTGTAGAGGATGATATTATTTATGAGTAATTAATTAATTAAAGATACTAATTAATATTTTACAATTGTACCTTTTATTCTTTTTCTTTTCAAATGAACCTTCCCCTGTAAACGAACCGAACGAACACGAACGAGGCCTTGTTCGTGTTCGTTCGTTAAGGAAATAAATGTGTTCACGAACGGTTCATGAACACTTACCGAACGAGATTTTATGTTCGTGTTCGTTCATTAAGGAAATGAGCGTGTTCACGAACGGTTCACGAACACAAGCGAACACAAATAAATTTCGCGAACGCGATGAAGGATAAAGGTGGATGGCCAGGGAGTAGCACTAGAACTTGAATGGTAGATCATATTCGTCGATATAAATAATGAGAAAAGAAAGGGAAATGGTGCATAAACAAGGTGAAAAAGGGTTTCCTAGTTTAATTGTTAGGGTAATAATATAAATAAAAGTTTAATAGTATAAAAAGGATAAATAAAATATATGAAAGTATAAAAATATTTAATTAAAACACGAACATACGAACATAAACGAACGCAAATGAACGAATGTTCACGAACACCTTACCGAACGTTCACGAACACAATTGAACGAACGAGACCTTTGTTCATGTTCGTTCATTTAACTAATCGAACGGAATTTCTTGTTCATGTTCGTTCGTTTATTAAATGAACGAACACAAATGAACTTCCCGCCGAACGGTTCACGAACTGTTCGCTGAACGTTCGATTCGTTTACAGCCCTATACATATACATATATATACACACACATACACACACATGAGTGGGAGTTGGCTAGAAAGCCTAAGTTTCCTAGAAAGTCTAGGAAGCAATAGGGAGGTGACATGTGACTTTTAGTTTTTTTATTCAAAAGGGTATGATGGTAATTTGATTATTAATTTAATTTTGGAATATTATATATCCTAAACTAACTATCCTGATATTTATGGAAAGATATTTATGGAAACGTATATCTCTTTGACAATTTCAAATCATTACGATTTCAAAAGGTCAATTACTTTAAATTACGAAGTTCAAATCATTAACAATTTCTTCACGTTGTATTTTATCAGTTACTGGGTTCATCACAATGTGTTTTATCAGTTACTGGTTGATATGATTTTTGGCATTCTTGATGTTGTGTTTTATCAGTTACTGGTTCACGTTGTGTTTTATCAGTTACGGGTTCACGTTGTGTTTTATCAGTTACTGGTTTCATCACAATGTGTTTTATCAGTTACTGGTTTCAGTACTATTTCATCACAATGTGTTCTATCATTTACTGGTTGATGTGATTTTAGCATTCTTGATGTTGTGTTCTATCAGTTACTGGTTTCATCACAATGTGTTTTAGCAGATACTGGTTTCAGGTACTGTTTCATCACAATGTGTATTATCGGTTACTGGTTGATATGATTTTTGGCATTCTTAATGTTGTGTTTTATCAATTACCGGTTTCATCACAATGTGTTATACCAGTTATGATTCATGAATGGTATGTTCTTTTGTATTTTATCTACTGTTTCACCACAATGTGTTTTATCAGTTACTGGTTGATGTGATTTTGGCATTCTTGATGCTGTGTTTTATCAGTTACTGGTTTCATCACAATGTGTTTTATCAGTTACTGGTTCCAGTTACTGTTTCATCACAATATGTTTTATCAGTTACTGGTTGATATGATTTTGGCATTCTTGATGTTGTGTTTTATCAATTACTGGTTCACATTGTGTTTTATCAGTTGGCATTCTTGATGTTGTGTTTTAGCAGTTAGTCACTAGTTCGTCGCATTGTGTTTTATCGCTAAAACAAATTACTATGAACACATCTAGATCTGATTTATCGTTATTTTTTTGTATGACTTGGTGTTTTCAAATGTGAGGGATTAGAGAGAGAGAAAAAAATTGCGACATTTTTGGAGGTGGTTTTATGATTGGTAGTTATTTTCTTATTTAAAACAACTTAAATGACACATTTACCCCCAATAAATTAAATTAACCTATTTTAAAGACACGTATATTACCAAAATGCCACCAAAATGATCTCAACAATTAAACACACTCATCTGATGGCCCAGATCGCTTCCTACACTTTCTAAGGAAAAACACACTTTCCGCAGGATCCCCACTCTATATACATATATATATATAAATATATATAGGGTAAGGTTCATGCGAGAACCACCTTTATTGCGAGAACTAATGTGAACACAACCTAAAATAGCTAGAAAAACTAAACCCTAAACATAAACCCCCAAAAAACCTAAGCCCCCCAATACATATTAAAATTTCGAAGTTTTTAGGTAAAATTTACACTACGAAGCGAAAAACATGGCGGGGCACCCCTGTCCCATATTAAGCTCCGTCCATGTGAAAATCCCAATGGATTTTTTAAAACATTAACGGATATATCCGATACCCCGTATATGTCCCTGACGAGTAAATACCCGACAAATAATAGGTAAGATATAAGACAAGATTTTACAACCGACCGAGGACCTAGTGTGAGACTAGGATTAACCATGCCTAACACATTAAGACCATGCGTAGTCGTTGGGGTGAATAATGTCCCACCCTTGGGCGTTGTGCGCCATGTGGCAACCCAGTCAGCAATGAGGTGTTTTTCTAAAATGGGTGTAGTGGGGATGTGGACATTATGTTAATAGTGGTGTAATGAATTAAATAAATTAAAAAAACATGAAAAAAAATTGATTGGCCAAAGGGAAATGAGATAACTCTCATTGGTCAACCCATTTCTTCTCTGACGTGAAATATAAAAAGCCTCAACTCATTTTTTGCAAAAAAAACGCAGGGTGGAGGGTTTGGGGGCGTGTTTGGGGGAAGAAAACGCCGGATAAGTGCGACTACGAG
This sequence comes from Helianthus tuberosus, assembly GCA_030545235.1. Classification (NCBI taxonomy): domain Eukaryota; kingdom Viridiplantae; phylum Streptophyta; class Magnoliopsida; order Asterales; family Asteraceae; genus Helianthus; species Helianthus tuberosus. Next base: position 80,785,485 of record CM060383.1, read on the forward strand.
TGGTCTAACATCCGTAACACTGTTACACGCAACAATCCGAACAACCCCGTCCAGTTTGCAATTCTAATGAGTCAAATACTCGTTGCTCTCACTTCTCCGGCTAGCATTCAACTGCTTCACATTCTCCACGCGCCAACCAATGTATCTCCTCCACCCACCCAAAATCTTCAACAAAAAACCCAAATTACACCATCATCAACCACCTGACAGATCAAAAATCCAATCTTTAGCTACCAAAAAACCCCCTCTTTCCATGAATAAAAACCCTAATTTTCTCCCTACATTCTTTGCAGGTATCTTTTCTCGATCCTTTACATATTTAGTGGATGTTGTGGTTAAAGATACAAGATATAAGTTATAACAATTAATGTTTTCCCATTATGAAACTAGTTCTTGGAGACATAGAAGCTGCTATAAATTTTCAAATTGGTATATTTGCACTATACGTTAGTTAAGCGTCAGAGAGTTGTCATTGTTACTGTTCCTTCCTTTGAAGACTATATGATTAGGGGTCATAGTATGTGGTGCTTAACTTTTTATGGTGCTTCATTACAGGAATGTCTCTTGAGTTGAGTATAATGGGCATGGATGATAAACTCGTTGCTAAAGGTGAGAACTTGACAAACGCTAATGTTCAGTTCATTGCCCCTTACTATTTATTTGTCAAAGATTCAAGATATAAGTTCTTGTCACTTGCTTCCAATGAAAATTCGTGGAATTTATTCTAGTTAATGTTTTCCCATCATCAAACTAGTTCTTGTTGCTCTTCTATAGATAGCATTAGCTAAAAGATTTCAAATTGGTATATTTTCGGTATACATTAATTGTCATTGTTTGATTATTTTTCGGTTCTCATATTGAACACTGTATGATTAGAATTCAGGCTAATGTAGTGCTGATTATTCTTATGCTACTTCATTACAGGAAATGTCTCTTTGAGTACAATGGAAATGGATGATAAACTTGTTGCAAAAGGTGAGAACTTGATACTGTAGTGCTGCTGAACATTTTCTTCACGGATTTAGACTTCTTACTTATGCGCAGTTAATTGCACAACAAGATTGGAAGGGGAGATAAAGTTCTTGGATAACAATATAGCATACCAAACTATATTATCAAGTTAAGTATTTATTATACTTCTTAAAGACTTGTTGGTAAAACTAAGATATATTTGTTAATTTTTCCGACTCATCAAATGTGTAGATAGTCAATAAATCGAAGTTTTTTTTTTTTTTCTGTATCACTGTATGTGTAGATTGTCAATAGTTGACTCATGCGATTGAAACCCCAGAAAACCATTGCCGCCCACAAGCTTGGTTTTAAAAAGTGTGCCCTAGGCACGGGGCATACTCAGGCACAAGTCCTTGAGCTTCTGACTCAGTGTACATGAGGCGCGTCTCGTTGAAGATTTAGTGCATTAGGATCATAGGATGTTGTACACACATGCATAGTTGTCAGTAGCGATCGTAGCGATCGCTATAGCGCGCTATGTAGCGTATAGGTCTAGTGTCGCTATTAGGGTTGTAGTGATGGATAGCGAGAATAATGACACTTTTTTTTAAAAAGTTAAATGCCATTTTAGTCCCTGTGGTTTGGGCCATTTTGCCAGTTTAGTCCAAAGGTTTGAAACATTGCCATTTTAGTCCAAATAGTTTCAAGTGTTGCCATTTTGGTCCACTGGGCTAACTCCGTCCATTTTTTATGTTAGCTAAAAGGGTAATTCGATCATTTAATATGGTCGAATTGCCCTTCTAATTAACAGAATTACATTTAAAATGACCGAAATGCCCTTCTAGTTAACAAAATAAAGGGATGGAGTTAACCCAGCGGACTAAAATGGCAACGTTTAAAACTATTTGGACTAAAATGGCAATGTTTCAAACCTTTGGACTAAACTGGCAAAATGGCCCAAACCACAGGGACTAAAATGGCATTTAACTCTCTTTTAAATATAAATAGCAATTATATAGCTATAAAATAGCTGGGTTTTAGGTTTTCGTTAAAATATACATGTAAAGTAGCATATACGTATTTTGATATAATATACATATAAAATTAATTTTTTTTCTAGTGTATCACTATTTATAAAATAGCCGCCCGCTATTTATCGCTATTCGCTATGTAACATATAGGTACCTTATTGCTATTTGTCGCTATTCGCCATTAACAACTATGCATATAGGTTACGTATATAAAAGTATCATATATAGAGCATAGTTGTTAAAAGCCATCGCCTCTTGCGCCTAGCCCCATTTTCCAAGCTAGGCGAGACAATTGCGCTTTAAGTCAAGGAAATTGCGCTTTAATTCTCTAGGTGATGGTTCAGGCGCAAATTTCGGCAAGGTTCCTAGATTCTGGAAAGTTACCGGCTAAATTCTCTAAATTCCGGTAAGATTCCAGCCAGATTTCTACTTTTATCTAAGGAAAACTACTTTTCTACACTAATATTTTCCAACTTTTGGTACTAATCAGATGATATTAAAAGTTATATGATAGCTTTTGTTTATTTTATTTAAAAAATAGTATTAATTTTCTAATACATAAAATATCTTTAATTTTTTCATTGTGCGCTCTTTTTTCCTCAGGCCCTCGCTTTTTTTGCGCCTTGCACCTAGGCCCCAGGCGAGGCCTATGCGCTTTGAGTGCGCCTAGAGCCTTTAATAACTATGATATAGAGCTTATTTATATCAATGTTTTGGGTATGTGCCATAGAAGCGTATGCGAAATGCAAGAAAATTTATATAAATACCTTGTGCGAATATATGAAGCGGGTGCGCTTTAGCGCCTCGGCTAGGGACTCAATCGCCTCGGTGCTCCTCTCGTTTTTCAAAACCAGGTAAGCAATAGTTAAGGTTCGTTTTGTGATGAACTAATTTTTTTTTTTGAATAAATCTGTAGGTGTCTTGGTTTTAGATACCGAGAAAGGCACAAAAGCGACGGGGTCTAAAACCGAGGCGCGAAACGCGAAGAGCAATAGCGCTCCACTTTTCGTGCCCAAGGCGCAAATAATTATATAACTTTTTATATGTTTCTAATAGGTTTCTAGCATCATTTGCCCAAGATATAGACACAAATATTTACATACATGTACAACCTAAAAAGCACGACGTATCACAATCTATTGCACAAAAATGATGGAAATACATGAGGCACGCTCCTCAGAGTCAACTTTTTGCCAAAAGAAACGCGCCTCATGTGCGCTTCTTGTAAAACTCGCGCCTCGTGTAGGCTGATGGCGCCTTGCGCCTAGGCGCACCTTAGGCGCGAGGTAGGTGTAGTTTTTGTATAAGATTATTATTGTTATAAACAATAAATTTGGTCTTTAATTTTCTTCATTTATGAGGAAAAGTTCAAGACAAGTTTGTTGAAAAGGGGCCGTATCCTATGCCTGATATCCGCGTATTTACTTTCACAATTTCTATATAATGGTTGGTGTTGAGGCCTTAGAGGTATAGAATACAAAACCCTAGAAAGCATAAGAGCGCCGGCCGACGTCTCCATCGATACGCTTTTCTTCGCTAGCTTCCTTCGATTAATCATTCATTTTCTCTTTGTTTCGTTGGAAAGAGTTGTTGCTTGATTTCATTGGTCTGCTCATAATTCGAATTTTTTGAAACTCTGTAAGTATATTCCACTTCTGTAATCTTCACACACGATTTGAGATCCGCTTTCTTGCATCTTTGTATGCGATTATATATATTTTTTGACAATGTGATTTTTACAAAGTTCTTAACTTCATATATTGCTGAATTAAATTGTGGATCTGTACGAATAAGAATATTTCTTGCTGTTTTTGGATTGTCGTATCGTATGTTATACTCTCTAGGCTCTAGATTTTGATATCTGATAAGCACAGGGATGGAATCCTGTCTTCAATTGCATTCGAGTCGAGATTTATATCCCCGTTTCGTTGTTTAATTTAATTTAGATCTACTGGTGTTTACCTAGAGATGCTAAACGGGTCGTGTTTGCGGGTTGGCGGGTTCAACCCGAACCCAACCCGAAAATCGTGTCACACATATGAACCCGAACACAACCTGAATATTCGCGGGTTGTCCCGAACACGGTCCGTTCAACTCGAATTTTTTATTGTTGTATTAAAATTAAAACATTAATAAAAAAACACAAATGTATATAATACAATTACATTTAATTTAAAAAATCTTATGTGAATTTCTCTTTAGTTATGGCACAAAATGCACACCCAATCTAAGATATGACATAAAACATATTGTTAAAAAAAATAAAATTTAATATAAATGGGTCAACCCACCAACTCGGTCGGGTTGACACGAACCCGGCCCGTTTTGCTAAATGGGTTCGCGGGTTCAACCTGAAACTGACCCAAACCTGTTTAGACTAAACCCAAACCCGTAAATTTCGTGTTAGGTTTGTCAGAAATTCACACCCCTATGTTTAGACTTTCATCATTTCATGCTTAATTTTTATACAGAGTTAGTTCCATCTTATCATTCATAGGTAGGGTTAATTTAATTACTTATTTTATCATTTATTTATCTCAACTCTTGTGTATTTTTCTTGATAAAGCAATCAACATCATCAAATCCGAAACCGGATAAAGCATCAAGACAGATGGATAAGAAAATTGTGAAGAATCAGGATTCAAAGAAGGTACCCGTGGGTCCTAAAGGCCAGCCATCAAGAAGGAACAAGAGAAAAGGGGAAAACCCTAAGCGAATCCCACAAAACACAGATTCTAGATTCTCAGGTACATTGATTTGCAGGAACTCCGCGTGTGGGGCTGTGCGTTGCGTTTTTTATCCCTTCTGTAAGAGGTGTTCATGCTACATTTGCCATTTCTTTGATAACAACAAAGATCCTAGTCTTTGGTTGGAATGCGCATCTGATTCTCCATCAGAGTCATGTGGGTCATCTTGCCACGTTGAGTGTGCCTTCCGACGAGGAAGGGTCGGTGTAGTTGATCATGGCCAAGGGATGCGGCTCGATGGGGGTTACTGTTGCGCGTCATGTGGTAGACGCTCAGGGATACTTGGGTGAGTCCTTCTTGAGTTTGGTTATAAAACCTTCGAAAATGTTTTTATACAAAAATTCATTGCAATATGTTTTTCTCCTTTTGAGTTTAGTTTAGGTTTTCTTACTCTTTTTGGTTGACATGTTATCATTCTAGGTATTGGAAGAGGCAACTGACTATTGCAAAGGAGTGCCGCAATGTCGATATCCTATGCCATAGGATAGATTTGTGTTTTAGGCTTCTAAATGGCACATCCAGGTTTAAAAACCTACATAAATTTGTTATAGAAGCAAAAAATAAATTAGAGGCGGAAGTGGGCCCACTAGATGGGGTCCATGCCAAGGGGGCACGATTTATTGTAAGCAAACTCTCTGTCGTAGGAGAAGTGCAAGCATTGTGTAATGCTGCACTCCAAAAGGCAGACGAATTTTCTGCCACACGTTCTAGTGCCCTGGGTGGTAAAGGTATCTCCTCCAACCTGGCTTCTTTCGCTTAAAAAATGGGTAGGGTTGGGTTGGGTTGAATTGGGTACGCGTTTTATGTCCAAATTGTACTTTTTTAAAATCATTAGTACATCAATTAAGATTACAAAAACCATACTGTTCCAAAATAATTTGTGCTTCTTCTAGCTAGTTTTTTCTGTTAAAGACCCGAATTGACCCTTCAATTCCTATGCGTGTTTTATTTTTCCCTTTGCAGAAGGCTCCGTTCTTCAAAAGGAAGGAACATCTGGTGCCATAGATGCTGAACCAGACTCCATGCTTAAAGTCCGAGACTCTGGGAAACTGCCACAACTAACTTGGGTTGATGTTGAAGAACAAGGAGGCTTGGATGATGTATCAGGTCCAGAATTGAGTGGGCTTGGTCATATGGTCAGGCCCGACACTTCAAAAGCTGACGGGTCACCATCTACGTCAAATGGGCTGGACAGGAATATCGTCATAGTTCCTGATACAGATGACGAAGCTGCTCCTAATGATATCCCTAGGGATGAAGCAGAAAATTCGGCCCAACATGGGCCCAATGTGGAAGTGGCAGCTGTTAACTCCCAGGCCGGGATGACAAGAAAGAGGCCAGCTAATACAGAGGCCCATGATTCTGATAACCTGGATCAGAAGTATGAATATTTTGTGCTGTTCAGAAAGCTTGAGCGTGAAGGGCACATCACAAAAGAATTTAGACAGAAACTGTTCACGTGGTTTAGTCTGAGTTCAACCGAGCATGAACGAAGAGTGATCAACGCTTTCATCCGAACACTCGGGGATGACCTTCAAAGCTTAGGAGAACAGTTGGTTGACTCCTTTGGCGATATAGTGAACAGCAAAAGGCCCAAAACTTAATTATGCCGTCAGCTTTGGCACTAAACAAGAGGGACTAAAATGTCACCGGCGGGCTTGAGTTGTGGGAAGGGCATCCATCCGTATATGGATGTTGAGTTATGGGCTTGGGTTTCTTGTTTCTTTTATTTTGCAGAAGGGTTGGCTTGTGTGCGTGTTGCAGTTGAGAGAGAGATGAAGAAGGGTATCAGTGATGGAAATTTGACAGTCGAAGATGGTTTCTGATCGACGAGAGATATGTTTTTAAAACTTTTTATTTTTTTAGTGCTATTTGGTAAAAAGACTGAAATACCATTTCATGTGTTCGTCAAGCACATGACTAGAGTTAACTGAGAAATTGGATGGAGTTGATGTGAAGGATGAAAAGCGTAGCAAACTATTAGAGTGAGTGAATGTAATCTTTTTTTAAGGGGCATTCTCTAATTTGGAGCTAAATAAAGGACAAATTGCATTTTAGTATAGTTTTAATGTTATTTTATGGATATGGATTCTTACTATTCATTGGTTATGTTGATTAATTTTCTCGACATTTTTTTTATGAGTAAAAACTATTAGGAGCGTTTGATTCGTAGAATGTTTTCAAAGAAATTGGAGTTATAAAATGATTTTCAAATGTGAAATGTGTTTGGTTTGTTTAGATAAAGAAGGAATTGAAATCTTCAAAAACTGAAACTATAAAAATATCCTAAACGAGCCGAGTCGAGTCCGGGCTCAAGCTTATTTAACTTAAAAAGGGTTTTTGTAGGTGGTTGAAGATGATGGTGGTGGGTTGTGTAGGATTTTTATGCCCCTTTTGTTGAAACGGTATTATTTCTCATTCATAAATATTAAAAAAAAGGTAGATGCACGGTACCCCTGACTGCGGAGGGGATCCCCCCTCCCAAGCTAGCTTACCGGATCGCTGCATGGCGGTGAAATTACCAGCCGAAGCTGGGCATCGGTGTCCCTCAGACTAGAACCTGGGTTTGAGCCCGGGCCAAAGCCCTCACGGGATGAAGAATGCCAACTGCGCTGCAGGGCAACTTCTCATTCATAAATATTGAATTTCATAAATGGGCAAAAGCTGATGTTTTATTGAATTGTATTATTGCCTTTTTAGGATTATTATTACTTGAATCAATCCATCAAGATCTGAAAAAACATCAATTTTGAATCGAACCACCACCATCATCACTAAGGTTCAGTTTTCTTATACATATTTGGTTAAAATTTTTATTTTGTATTATTTTATTTGTTGATAATTTTTGGTGTTTATGGTGATGAGAAATGGCACAAGAAGAAAAAGTAAAGTAGAGTTGCAGAGAAATAAGGATATCCGAATCATCATCCAGATGCTCCAGACCCAAAAAGATGATCCGAATCCAAAAAGATGATCGAGTTCCAAAAGATGCTCCGGAAAGAAGCTACCAGATCCAAAAGATGCTCCAGATCCGGTTGAAGATGTTCGATGTTGAAGATGATATTTCAGATGACGGTTCGATGGTGAGATGATCCAAAAGATGTTCGATGTTGAAGATGATGTTCCAGATCTAAAAGATCCTCCAGATCCATAAGCATGTTTGTTTTCAGCTTTTTTTTTTTTTTTTTTTTTCAGATTTGCAATTTTTTGTGTTTTGTAGATCTTCATTTTTTTGTGTTTTGTCGATTTGCAACTTTAATTTATTTTTTTTTGTTCAAGAAGATGAATGTTTTTATGTTCTTGTTTTCTGGATATGTTGAGCTTTTTTTTTTTTTTTTTTTTTTTTCAGATTTGCAATTTTTTGTGTTTTGTAGATCTTCATTTTTTTGTGTTTTGTCGATTTGCAACTTTAATTTATTTTTTTTGTTCAAGAAGATGAATGTTTTTATGTTCTTGTTTTCTGGATATGTTGTTTTCTATTACTGATTTTATCATTTTTTTATGTAAAATTTGTTTTCAGATCTGAACAAATGGAAACAATTTGATTTAAGTTCTTATGTATTGTCACACCCCGATATTTCCACGTATTACCGGTGGGCCCGGTGGGGAGTATCATGACGTAGTTGATATCATCATTGTCAAATATACACAGTTTATAGCACAACGGAAGTCTTAGTAGAAATTACTATTACAAACAAAAAATGTAAAGTACGAATAAAATAATATACAGACGGTTGTAAGAAAGGATCTACAGACGGATCTAAATATAATACAAAAACTTGTTCAACAGACTTAAGGCATACGAACTTGCAAGATTCACTATTTACGCCCAAAAGCTTCCCATCCAATTACGAGTAGTACCTGCCACTTAGCCTTTTTGAAAATACGTCAGTTTACATTGGTAAATACAATTAACCGACTCTTTTGAAAACATTAATGAAAACCGATTTAAATGCGCAAGGCACAAATATTCTTTTATAACTTGGGATAATTATATAAAATAATCTTGTATACAGATTTATATGTTTGTCGTACGTTCAGGGCCCGGGATAGAAGCCGAGACATGATTAATAGACACACCACTAATATAGTCCCACAAGGAGTTATCCTCACGTGTGGTTATATCTTTATACATACGCAACTGTCAGGTGTATTCCTACACCCCATGCTTAAGTCGTGACCATTTTCAAATGAAATGAGCCGAGGATATCCAGGAAACTGTCGTATTAACCCCCAAAAGTTTATATATCAAACAAAACAGATTAAAACGGGTTATGTCAATAAATTAACCACTAATCGATTAATGATTCCATACCCGACCAAGCGGTAATAATTTACCGTATCCCAAGCCCGTATAAGGGAAAATAAGTTAAAAGTATTTACCTGAGTTTAAATTGTGAGACTTGTTACTCAGCCGTATAATCTAATCAAACTAGTGCAAGTAGCTTTTACCGGGGCTCCTAATCTGGAACGAAGGTTTTATTAACCTATTAGATTACTAACGGGTCTTATTTAAGTTGTAAACTTAGACCGGTTAGTTTAAAGAAAGGTTTACGGTACGAAACGTTAGATTAAGCGATGACCGGATTGGAATGTAATTTAGACCCAACAAGCATGGAGACTTGTATTATATGGGTAAACTAAATACATTTTGGAATTTGAAGTTTAAATGATAAGATTTGATCCGATTCGGCTAATTTATGTAAACTAGTCACATAAACCGCACCGTACGCGTATAAGCATAAACAGGTAACCGGATGAGTCATATACAAGTTCCATAAGTTATTATGCTTAAAATATGTTGTGATATCCGTAGGATATCAGCAAACATGCCCAAAAAGATTTTAAAACCAAATTAAGTCCCGTAAGGGCATTTTGATATTTATAAAAGAGGTTTAATAGTAAACTGATGTTTTGGTCTAAAACATTCTGTAAAAACATTTATTTTATGATATTATAACAGTAGGATATCATACTATGTGTGGTTTACCATTTATGGCCAAACTATGCAACGTAGGGACATTTTGGTCATTTCACATATGTTTTTAAAGACAAAATTGGAAGTCTGAGTTCATGATGTGACAACCCTCACAAATCCAGGTATCCATACAATTAATTAATATTAATTAAGTGCTTAATGACTGTGCTGAATTACTTAACTGCTTTCTGATTACTGCATCATACTTACATGTGCATCACATATTACAAAATGTCACATCTTTATCACATACAAACTTTATTGACATACATGATGCACAAAGCACAGTTAACGGATAAAGCAGGAAAATGCTGACGGGGTTCAGTACATAGACAGACAGTGTTTTGAGACCCAGTATGGGCTAGGGACAAGGTACTACACTAGCATGGTGTGTAGGGAAGTAGGGACCATAAAACTGCGTCACTAGGTGATAGTTTGAGTGCCGGAAAGTGCCTAAAACCCACTAAAAGTGCAGAATTCTGCATTTTCAGCAAAATTCAGCTTTTTAACATACTAGTATTAAGCAGAAAATTGACTAAATGGTCCTGAATGCTTTCCTAAGTGTCGGGAATTAAAAGTGTCACAAGAAGTTACATAAAAGACACTATACGGTATAACTTAGCACTTTAACGAACCGGTATCTAACCAAACAACCGGACTTTACCCGGGACACCAAAATATTGCCAGAAGCATTGTTTTATTATTTCTTGGCTAGTTATAATCCCCGAACACCCTAACACACTATATAATGTACCATACACATAAAACACTAGACTTTACACTCAGCACCCTAACTAACTAACTAGTTACCATTCAAAAGTTACAATTACCCCCCCCCCCCCCCATGTAATTTACGGTCCAAGAGGAGGACCCCACCACTAGATTTTATTTCCTTATTTTATTGAGATATTGCTTGATATGGTAACCAAAATATGGAAGAAGATCTCTATAAGTATGGTTCATGATTTCATGATCATTTCATTTTCATCTTCACAACTTCACTCCACTCCCTCATACTCTCTCTCTCCCTCTCGGCCCTAGGAGGTGCCGCCACCACCACCACCTTGCCACCACCATATTCATCCATCAATCATCCAATTTCAAGCTCATTTCAAGTGTTAGAAGGTGTTACATGGAGCTTGGTGCTTAAAGAACTTGAAGAACCTTCATCCATTGCTTTTATCATCCATTTTCATCATCTTTTTCTCTAGTGATCTTCCCTAGCCTTTGAGCTAGTTGTAAGCTTCTTGCTACTAGTTTTTACTTCTCATTTTGTCGGTTAAAAATTGTAGTATATTGTTTATCAAAAGAACACTAAAAGACTTAAACAAGAATCATAAACATAAGCTTACATATGATGAAATCTTGTTGAAATAAGGTTGTTTAAGTACATGCATGCCACTTGATTGCTATTTATTTGAGATTATGATGTTGATCATCAGAAGGAGCTTGCTAGATTGTGATTAAACACATGATCTAGCAAGTTAAAGGATGATTATGTGGTGACATAAGAAGATCATCCTCACTTATAAACCTGAACTTGAAAATAAAATTATTTCTTGAAAAATAGTAAATAAAATGAGCTAGTAATTTTATGAATCTAAGATTCATGAATGATTTTCCAAGAAAACCAAGTCCAAAATATGATTTTTAGTAGAACTTGATTCTTACGTAAATGTACACTATTTTTGGTGATAAAATAAGTGTAAGAACACTTTATTTACAAGAAGAGTTCAAAAGAATAATTTTTGTAGAATATGTTTACAAGTTGTAAAACACCTAGTTCCTTTAAGAATGGGATTTTTAAAGAAGTAAACACACTTTAAGGGGTAACTAAACCTACTAAACACCCTACCAAATTACTACGAGTTTTTGTGAAAGATCAAGTTCATGTTGTTATATAAATTGCATAGTTTTTGCACTTGAGAAGTGTAAGTTGTTTAAAGTTTGATTGTTGATTGTTGTAATGATTTTTGAAAAGAAAATGATATGCTTTAATAGCATGGACACCTCCGTTTTTAGGGGAAACTATGGCAAAATTTTCTAAAAATATAAACACTTAGAAAATACTTTCTAACAAGTACTTATAAGTATATTTTGATCGTAAGTTTTCGATATAAACCTTGCCATAATTTTTGTAACAAAAATACAAATATTTGAGGTTGTGTTTTTAAATAAAAATGGGTAAGTATATATATTTTGAATATATATGTACACATTAAGACACTTGTGTGATTATTTGTATACTTAGTGAAATGGTTATATTATTTTAGAGTAAAATAATATCACTTAACAAAGTACCGTGAAATTTACTATCCAAAACGATACCGTTACTTATATATATTTTTGGTAAATATTATTTTTGGATACAAGAAGGGAAAATATGATTTTTGTAAATACTACAAAGTTGTATCATATTTTTGACAAAAAGAAAATATATTGTTTTTGGAAGTAAAAATATATTTTCATAGTATATTTAGAAGATATATGATTTTTGGGAAAAATATATATTTTCGGGACAATACATTATTTTGGACAAAATGAGTTTACAAATATATTTTCTAAAGTGAGACTTGGAAATATATTATTTCAGAAATTACAAATACAATAATACAAATATACATGTATGAAATACCCCATCCTTGGGAAGGAAATACGAAGTTAAATACTTGAGAAATATTAATACAGAATTATTGTTTAAACAATTATTCCAAAACTAAATATAATTTAAGTTGAAATATTAATTATTTTGACAAATAATTATAACTCGGAATAATATAAGAAACGTAACTCAACAACATTAATACTAAGCAAAGGCACGACCCGTCCGTCTAATAGACATTAGTACACTGTAGGTAGTCATGTTCGCTGACAGAGTTTGGGTTACGAGCTGAGGACGCAATACTGTGAGTTCATGTTTCCCCCTTTTCTTTAAACCGTTTTGTTTATTTACTTCGGGGGTGAAATACATGTTACCAAGGGATTACTTTCAATACAATTGGTATGGTTAGCCTAGGAAAGAACCATAGATCATGTGATTGGGTAGGCGTATACTTGAGGCCATCAATCCTCTTGTAGGATCGAGGGGCATGAGTGATAGATCTATTTGGGTGTAGCGAGCCCACACCCATGAGGCCAGGGTGGCCCATAGTGGTGACTATGTCTTCCAGCCGGAAGCCCGGTGCAACTTTGCTAGGTTTGAGTCTTCCTACACCGTCACACATATCAGTGGCCTCCATTGGTGATCTTTTCCTTGTTTGCTATCATACCGGGACTTTCATACATACATTGAATACAAAGGTTTTATACATACTCACGAACACATGAACTCGCTCAACTTTTTGTTGATATTTTTAAACTACATGTATTTCAGGGAACTAGTGGATCTGGCAAGGGTATGCATATGTTTTCAAGCTGTGTTTAAATAAAAGATGTCATCCGTGGTCGTAGAGTTTAGAGGTGTATCCTACTCCTGGACGGGATACATGTTTCTAAGCTCAGGTTTATTTAAAGTCTTTTGTGGAGTCTTTATGAACTCAGTTGAACAAGTCATGGTTTGTAACTAAATTCGGTATCGATGTTTTCAAGACAAGTATGTTGTGATATTTTCTAAACTAAATTAATGGATGAATGTCTTTTGGTTTCATCATATAGCATTGTTATGATTGAATGCTATGGTATTAAGAAGTCACACCAATTAACCATGCTTCCGCAAAAGTCAGGGTGTGACAGCGTGGTATCAGAGCTTCGATCGTAGCGAACTAAGATTCTTCTCTAGTCTAGACTACGATCATTAGGGCTCTCACGAAAACGTTTTCATTGCATACACAAAGTGTCCAGATCCAGGAAACTAACATTTTTACAAATAAAATACACAAAACACATTTTAAAGAATTCATTTATATTTCAGTCTGAGAGACTGGGGAGTCAGTCTAAGAGACTGGGGAGTCAGTCTGAGAGACTGGGGAGTTAGTCTGAGAGACTAGCTGGGTAATTCAGTCTGAGAGACTGGGGAGTTAGTCTAAGAGACTAACTGGGTAGTTCATTCTGAGAGACTGGGAGGTTTAGCCTGAGAGGCTGGGTAGTTTAGTTTGGGAAACTGGGAGGTTTAGTCTGAGAGACTAAGTGGTCAGTCTGAGAGGCTGGGTGGGATAGTCTTGGGAAGACTAGGATGCATACATGCTTACATTGTTATTACTTACATGCTTATTTGACGTTTGATGATATATGTGCATACTTGTGATTGATTTGTTACAGACACCATGTCCTCTTCAGAGAGCGAAGCATCCGACACCGTTGATCCCATGGCTATCACTTCGGATGATGAGATCATCCTGACACCCGAGATTCCTATCTCCGATTCAGAGAGTGATCCAGAGATGCTTTCAGATGATATTGTCGATTTTCAGCCTTTCGCCTTGCCAGATTTTGGAGACGACATACCACTAGCTGATGGTCTTCCGGGCGAGGATCTACCTCTCGTTCAGATCCCTGCTCCTCTTCCACTTGCTGCAGTTGCTTTTGAGGATCAGTCTCTTCACGCTATGTCTGACGACGGCGTCGATCTTTTGATTGAGGGTCCCCCTGAGGATGCCCAGGATGGCGGGGCTCCAGTCGAGGATGTCGTTGTCATTCCATTTATCGAGGCTCCAGTTGATGATGATGTTGTTATCCCACATGTTGATATTCCCGTTGGTGATGTCGATGCTATTCCACATGAGGAGATTCCCGTTGTCGAGGCTCCTTCTGACCATTCAGGTCCCGATTCGTACGAGTCAGTGTCTTCCAGTACCTTACACGCATTGGGTTTACAGCGATATCCCACAGATACTGATTCTGACACAGCCATGTCCGTTGCACCCGATATTCCACATGATGATGATCATGATTTTGATTTTGATTTTGACGATGAGATGGATTTTGTCTTTCCTCATGATTTTGACCCCGATCATGAGATTGATTTTATTCCTGCAGAGCAGCCCATTGATGCACCTGTCATTCCTGACGAGCAGCTCCTTGATATACCCGTTGATCATGAGCTTGCTCCAGCTGACCCCGAGCCTTTGATAGCACCAGAGCCCATGCATGCTCTCGATCCCTTACCCGAGCATGACCTTGCACCTGTCGATGTACCAGTTGTTGCACCACCATTGCCTGACCCTGCTCCTTTTGCAACCCAGGTTGACCCCCGATATGCATTCACCCACAATGGGTGGATCGAGGACGACGACGACCTACCTCCTTTTGTCAGACCGGTCACTCCCCCTCCTGGACCCATTGACTTTGTTCCGTTTCACCCGCACGTAGCTGATGTTCATCGTACAGACTTACCAGTCACATTTCTTCAGGATATCCCTCATCCCCGTCCCGGGGAAGGACCGTCGAGTCAGCCTTCTGGTCACATACCTCCTATGTCAGCAGCCGATCATTTCATACCACAGATCACACACACTGCTCCATTTGTTTCTGCACCCACGAGCGAGCCACCGATTTGTTTTCCGCCCTACATGATGCCTGTTACTGATCCATACCATCCCTTCCACGTTGGATACACGAGGGATGGTATACTTTTGTCACTTCAGTTACAGTAGGATATGTTGAGTCATCGAGTCACTGAGCTAGAGAGGATCCCGCGTCCTCCACCTGGTACTGGTCCATCACAGTTTGCTGCTCCACTATTTCCTTACCCAGATTTCGATATTCGATTTCTTACGATGGAGCAGCAGATCAGCTGTGTGTTGCAGCTCGTTCATACTCTAGAGGAGGAGTTAGCACGTATGCGCCGTTTGCTTTTCATTCATCCACCTCCTCCTCCTCCATCAGCTTAGTGGTTTTTGGTCTCCTGCAGATAGGCTACTTTTGGTGAGAATACAGCTATTGAGCCATGATTGTGAAGACTTTTGAAGACCACACTTTTGACTTTTGATTATTGTAGTTGGTAGACGTTTCGGACAGGGGTGATGTGACCCTATAGTCCCATTTTGATGTATGATACAATTGTAAAACTGTACTTGTGGTCTTGATATATGAAAAGCTCAATCGCAGCATTCTCATTACATGCATTGTTGATTTACTTGTTTGTGTTATGACATGGGATGTTATGTATTTACTGGTGTTAATGGATGTTATTACATACGCGTACTACATACTTATATGCATACGACCTGACCTATACAATCTTCTTATAGAAGATGCCTCCACGAAGGGAAACCCGATTACCCACTACTGAGGCCGAACTCCAGGAAAGGATCTCCCCGAGCAATAGCAGATTACGAGCCCTCACGCGCCGAAACTAGCGGGGGTTCCTCAAGGAACAACCCATCCCATGGTAATGTTTAAGTCGCTTGAGACACATTACGTTACCTTTGGATATTCCATGTGCGCTTGCTAATGTTTTTTTCTAAATGACATTACTCGTATAGGCTGTACCTTTAAACAGTGTTTAGACTGTAAACTGCTGAATTTCGACGGCACCGAGGGTGCTGTGGGCTTTGTTAGATGGACAGAGAAGACCGATTCGGTGATCAGAATGAGCAAATGCGTACCAGAACAGCAACTAACCTACATCTCCGGACTGTTCATAGATGGAGCACTTTCATGGTGGAATCTCCAAGTCCAAACTCTGGGAGAGGCAGCAGCATACGCTTTGACTTGGAATGAGCTGAAGGAGCTCATGCGTAAAAAGTATTGCTCCAGGGCCGAAATTCAGAAATTGGAAACTGAATTTTGTAACCTTAAGATGGACGGCCCGAAGATCGCTGAATATGTGCAGAGATTCCACGATCTATCTCACGTGGTACCATACATGGTTACACCGGAATTCAAGTGCGTTGAGCGTTTCATCTGGGGGTTGGCGCCTCAAATTATGAGCATGGTAACAACGTCAAAGCTGCCAACAATTACCGAGGCTATCGATCTGAGCGTGTCACTGACTAAAGAAGCCATACGGTTAAACAAGTTTTCGATCTCCGACCAGAAGAAAAAGGAGACTCACGTGGAGTCATCAGGAGAGAACAAGAGAAAGTTCTCGAAGTTTAAAAAGGGTACCAGTAGTACAACCAAGAAGGATGAGACCAACGCACCGGCCAAGACCAAAGGAAAGGGGTATATGGGCACCTTGCCCAAACATGATGCGTGTCAGTCGCATCACAATGGACGATGCCGAGTTAGAAAGTGTGAGTCTTGTGGGAAGGTTGGCCACTCGAAGGAAACATGTTGGGTTGGTACTGGGCGTGGTAACAATGGTCAGAGAGGTTATGGGAACAACCATGGTGGAAATGGATACGGAAACCGCCCTCAGGGAGGAAATGGCGGTAATCGTGGAAATTTTGCGAATCAAGCTGGGAGTGGAAACCACAACCAAAACAACGCTCAAGGTGGTAACGGAAATGGTAATGGTCAAGGACCAGGTTGTTTTAATTGTGGAGACATGGGGCATTTCAAGAGAGAGTGCCCAAAGCTGAATCAAGCGCATGGAAGAGTATTCAACATCGGAGCGAGAGAAGCTCGCCAGGATCCCAATGTAGTTACTGGTACGTTCCCTATCAACCAACGCTTTGCATCTGTATTATTTGATACCGGAGCCGATTATAGTTTTGTATCGCTAGAATTTAAGAATATACTTAGGTTGGTAACCAGTAAGTTAGACATTCCATATTCGATAGAACTAGCTAATGGGAAGCTAGTAGAAGCAAATGAAGTTATTAGGGGTTGCGTGATAGAACTAGGTGAGCACGAGTTCACACTTGATTTGCTGCCAGTCGAGTTGGGAAGCTTCAACGTGGTAGTAGGGATGGATTGGTTGTCGAGCAACCGAGCAGAGATTGTATGCCACGAGAAGGTCATTCGCATTCTGATGGCGAATGGAGAAACAATTGTGGTACATGGGGAGAAGCGCGATATGTCCCTAAGAATCATTAGTTGTTTGAAGGCACGGAGGTGTTTGCAGAAAGGATGTGTCGCCTTCTTAGCACACATTGTGGATAAAGAAGTCACTGAACCAAAGCTAGAAGACATTCCAGTCATGAAGGAATATCCTGAAGTCTTCCCCAAAGACTTACCAGGATTGCCGCCGCAGCGACAAGTCGAGTTCCACATTGACTTAGTTCCAGGCGCTGCGCCTGTGACTAAGGCCCCTTATCGACTTGCGCCTTCATAAATGCAAGAACTGTCAACACAACTCCAGGAGCTATTAGACAAAGGATTTATCAGACCAAGCTTCTCACCTTGGGGAGCTCCAGTTTTGTTTGTCAAGAAGAAAGATGGTAGTTTCCGCATGTGTATCGACTACCGGGAGCTTAACAAGTTGACTATCAAGAATAGATATCCTTTGCCAAGGATTGATGACCTGTTCGATCAACTACAAGGTTAGAGTTGTTACTCCAAGATCGATCTTCGATCAGGTTATAACCAGTTGCGTATACAAGAGGAGAGTATTCCGAAGACTGCCTTCAGAACCTGATATGGACATTACGAGTTCCTGGTTATGCCGTTTGGTCTGACAAACGCCCCGGCAGTATTCATGGATTTGATGAATAGAGTTTGTAAGCCGTACCTCAACAAGTTTGTGATTATGTTCATTGACGATATTCTGATCTACTCAAAGATAAAGGAAGAACATGAGCAACATCTAAGGACTATCTTAGAGCTGCTCAAGAAAGAGAAGTTGTACGCGAAATTCTCGAAGTGCGAATTTTGGTTACGCGAGGTTCAGTTCCTTGGTCACGTGGTTAATGGAAATGGAATCCATGTGGATCCCACAAAGATCGAGGCAATCAAGAATTGGGAGACCCCAAAGACGCCAACCGAGATCCGCCAATTTCTAGGTTTGGCAGGATATTATCGCAGATTTATTGAGGATTTCTCAAAAATCGCTCAACCTTTGACCTCCCTCACGCAGAAAGACAAGAAGTACGAATGGGGAGACAAGCAAGAAGAAACATTTCAGTTGTTAAAGAACAAGCTTTGCGATGCACCGATCTTATCCCTACCCGAAGGTACTGACGACTTCGTGGTATATTGCGACGCCTCGCGTCAAGGTTTAGGCTGCGTGCTGATGGAGTGACAGAAGGTTATAGCTTATGCTTCACGCCAGTTAAAGGTTCATGAGAAAAACTACACCACGCATGACTTGGAGTTAGGCAAAGTGGTGTTTGCATTAAAAATCTGGCGACATTACTTGTACGGCACGCGATGCACAATCTTTACTGACCACAAAAGCTTACAACATATATTCGATCAGAAAGAGCTTAACATGAGACAGAGACGATGGGTAGAGTTATTAAATGATTATGATTGTGAAATCAAGTATCACCCAGGGAAGGCGAATGTGGTCGCCGATGCCTTAAGTCGGAAAGAAAGGATTAAGCCCATAAGGGTTAGGGCTTTGGAACTGATTGTACAAACGGACCTCTAGTTGCGCATTCGTGCTGCGCAAAGAGAAGCTCTCAAGAAGGAGAATCTTGTGGATGAATATCTCCGTGGGATGGAGAAGCAGTTAGTGCCAAATGATGAAGGAACATTGTGCTTCATGAAACGAATTTGGGTTCCTTTCTTTGGTGGCCTGAGAGATGTAATTTTTGATGAGGCTCACAAGTCACGGTACTCGATCCATCCAGGATCAGATAAAATGTACCAAGATTTAAAGGATTTCTATTAGTGGCCGAGAATAAAAGGCGATGTTGCAAAGTATGTTGGCAAATGTTTGACTTGTGCCAAGGTAAAGGCCGAATACCAGAAGCCTTCAGGTTTTCTGCAAAAACCTGAAATACCCATGTGGAAAAGGGAGCAGATTTCAATGGACTTTATAACGAAATTGCCAAGAACACCCAGAGGTCATGATACGATTTGGGTAATCGTAGACCGTCTGACCAAATCTGCACACTTTTTGCCAATCAAGGAGAAAGACAATACAAGCAAGCTTGCTGAGCTATACCTGAGAGAGATAGTTGCACGGCATGGAGCGCCTCTCTCAATTATTTCTGATAGAGATGGAAGATTTGTGTCAAGGATTTGGCAATCCTTCCAAGAAGCCTTTGGTTCCCAGTTGAATCTAAGTACTGCATTCCATCCGTAGACAGATGGCCAGAGCGAGCGAACGATTCAAACGCTGGAAGATATGTTACGAGCTTGCGTGATGGATTTGGGTGGCAGTTGGGACACTCACTTACCCTTGGTAGAATTCTCATACAACAACAGCTACCATGCAAGTATCCAAGCTGCACCGTTCGAAGCTCTCTATGGACGCAAGTGTCGATCACCGCTATGCTGGGCATACGCGGGTGATAGACAGCTTGTTAGTCCGGAATTGGTTCAAGAGACGACTGATAAGATTACACAGATCCGAGAGCGCATGAAGGCGACTCGTGATCGACAAAAGAGTTACGCGGACCAAAGAAGGAAACCTCTGGAGTTTGAGGTAGGAGATATGGTCTTGTTAAAGGTTTCACCCTGGAAGGGTGTAGCACGCTTCGGGAAGCGTGGGAAGTTGAACCCAAGATACATCGGACCATTCAAAATCCTAGAAAGGATTGGTCTTGTAGCGTACAAGTTGGATTTACCCGCAGAACTGAATGGCGTTCATGATACATTTCATGTATCTAACCTGAAAAAGAGTCCAACTCAAGAAACAATTGTCATACCTGCCGACGAAGTCCACATTGACGACACACTCCACTTTACTGAAGAACCTGTTGAGGTTACTGATTGGAAAATTAACAAGACGCGCAGGAGTAGTGTCAAACTCGTCAAGGTTCGTTGGGACGCGCAACACGACCCATAGGTCAATTGGGAGCGTGAGGATCGTATGAAGGAAAAATACCCACATTTGTTCCCTAAGACCCCTACATCTAGTAGCAGAACTTAAATTTCGGGACGGAATTTTCTTAACAGGGGGAGAATGTGACAACCCTCACAAATCCAGGTATCCGTATAATTAATTAATATTAATTAAGTGCTTAATGACTGTGTTGAATTACTTAACTGCTTTCTGATTACTGCATCATACTTACATGTGCATCACATATTACAAAATGTCACATCTTTATCACATACAAACTTTATTGACATAACCAACTGGGGTAGCTCAGTTGGCCAACGACACCCGCTTTAAAACCGGAACGAGGACCGTTTGAGGTCTCGGGTTCGATACCTGTGTCGGACCCCTCCTTGATGGTTATGGGGATTTACTGCCAGGAAGCCTTGTCGGGTGGTGACCTGGGAGGGGAGTTCCCCTCCATGGTCAGGGGTACCGTGCAATTACCTTTTTTTTATTGACATACATGATGCACAAAGCACAGTTAGCACAGTTAACGGATAAAGCAGGAAAATGCTGACGGGGTTCAGTACATAGGCAGACAGTGTTTTGAGACCCAGTATGGGCCAGGGACAAGGTACTACACTAGCATGGTGTGTAGGGAAGTAGGGACCATAAAACTGCGTCACCAGGTGATAGTTTGAGTGCCGGAAAGTGCCTAAAACCCACTAAAAGTGCAGAATTCTGCATTTTTCAGCAAAATTCAGCTTTTTAACATACTAGTATTATGCAGAAAATTGACTAAATGGTCCTGAATGCTTTCCTAAGTGTCGGGAATTAAAAGTGTCACAAGAAGTTACATAAAAGACACTATACGGTATAACTTAGCACTTTAACGAACCGGTATCTAACCAAACAACCGGACTTTACCCGGGACACCAAAATATTGCCAGAAGCATTGTTTTATTATTTCTTGGCTAGTTATGATCCCCGAACACCCTAACACACTATATAATGTGCCATACACGTAAAACATTAGACTTTACACTCAACACCCTAACTAACTAACTAATTAACATTCAAAAGTTACAATTACCCCCCCCCCCCATGTAATTTACGGTCCAAGAGGAGGACCCCACCACTAGATTTTATTTCCTTATTTTATTGAGATATTGCTTGATATGGTAACCAAAATATGGAAGAATATCTCTATAAGTATGGTTCATGATTTCATGATCATTTCATTTTCATCTTCACAACTTCACTCCACTCCCTCATACTCTCTCTCTCCCTCTCGGCCCTAGGAGGTGCCGCCGCCACCACCACCTTGCCACCACCATATTCATCCATCAATCATCCAATTTCAAGCTCATTTCAAGTGTTAGAAGGTGTTACATGGAGCTTGGTGCTTGAAGAACTTGAAGAACCTTCATCCATTGCTTTTATCATCCATTTTCATCATCTTTTTCTCTAGTGATCTTCCCTAGCCTTTGAGCTAGTTGTAAGCTTCTTGCTACGAGTTTTTACTTCTCATTTTGTCGGTTAAAAATTGTAGTATATTGTTTATCACAAGAACACTAAAAGACTTAAACAAGAATCATAAACATAAGCTTACATATGATGAAATCTTGTTGAAATAAGGTTGTTTAAGTACATGCATGCCACTTGATTGTTATTTATTTGAGATTATGATGTTGATCATCATAAGGAGCTTGCTAGATTGTGATTAAACACATAATCTAGCAAGTTAAAGGATGATTATGTGGTGACATAAGAAGATCATCCTCACTTATAAACATGAACTTGAAAATAAAATTATTTCTTGAAAAATAGTAAATAAAATGAGCTAGTAATTTTATGAATCTAAGATTCATGAATGATTTTCCAAGAAAACCAAGTCCAAAATATGATTTTTAGTAGAACATGATTCTTACGTAAATGTACACTATTTTTGGTGATAAAATAAGTGTAAGAACACTTTATTTACAAGAAGAGTTCAAAAGAATAATTTTTGTAGAATATGTTTACAAGTTGTAAAACACCTAGTTCCTTTAAGAATGGGATTTTTAAAGAAGTAAACACACTTTAAGGGGTAACTAAACCTACTAAACACCCTACCAAATTACTACGAGTTTTTGTGAAAGATCAAGTTCATGTTGTTATATAAATTGCATAGTTTTTGCACTTGAGAAGTGTAAGTTGTTTAAAGTTTGATTGTTGATTGTTGTAATGATTTTTGAAAAGAAAATGATATGCTTTAATAGCATGGACACCTCCGTTTTTAGGGGAAACTATGGCAAAATTTTCTAAAAATATAAACACTTAGAAAATACTTTCTAACAAGTACTTATAAGTATATTTTGATCGTAAGTTTTCGATATAAACCTTGCCATAATTTTTGTAACAAAAATACAAATATTTGAGGTTGTGTTTTTAAATAAAAATGGGTAAGTATATATATTTTGAATATATATGTACACATTAAGACACTTGTGTGATTATTTGTATACTTAGTGAAATGGTTATATTATTTTAGAGTGAAATAATATCACTTAACAAAGTACCGTGAAATTTACTATCCAAAACGATACCGTTACTTATATATATTTTTGGTAAATATTATTTTTGGATACAAGAAGGGAAAATATGATTTTTGTAAATACTACAAAGTTGTATCATATTTTTGACAAAAAGAAAATATATTGTTTTTGGAAGTAAAAATATATTTTCATAGTATATTTAGAAGATATATGATTTTTGGGAAAAATATATATTTTCGGGACAATACATTATTTTGGACAAAATGAGTTTACAAATATATTTTCTAAAGTGAGACTTGGAAATATATTATTTCAGAAATTACAAATACAATAATACAAATATACATGTATGAAATACCCCATCCTTGGGAAGGAAATACGAAGTTAAATACTTGAGAAATATTAATACAGAATTATTGTTTAAACAATTATTCCAAAACTAAATATAATTTAAGTTGAAATATTAATTATTTTGACAAATAATTATAACTCGGAATAATATAAGAAACGTAACTCAACAACATTAATACTAAGCAAAGGCACGACCCGTCCGTCTAATAGACATTAGTACACTGTAGGTAGTCATGTTCGCTGACAGAGTTTGGGTTACGAGCTGAGGACGCAATACTGTGAGTTCATGTTTCCCCCTTTTCTTTAAACCGTTTTGTTTATTTACTTCGGGGGTGAAATACATGTTACAAAGGGATTACTTTCAATACAATTGGTATGGTTAGCCTAGGAAAGAACCATAGATCATGTGATTGGGTAGGCGTATACTTGAGGCCATCAATCCTCTTGTAGGATCGAGGGGCA
The DNA here is from genome assembly GCA_030545235.1 of Helianthus tuberosus. NCBI lineage: Eukaryota > Viridiplantae > Streptophyta > Magnoliopsida > Asterales > Asteraceae > Helianthus > Helianthus tuberosus. The sequence goes on from CM060383.1 coordinate 80,809,298, forward strand.
TGAGTGATAGATCTATTTGGGTGTAGCGAGCCCACACCCATGAGGCCAGGGTGACCCATAGTGGTGACTATGTCTTCCAGCCGGAAGCCCGGTGCAACTTTGCTAGGTTTGAGTCTTCCTACACCGTCACACATATCAGTGGCCTCCATTGGTGATCTTTTCCTTGTTTGCTATCATACCGGGACTTTCATACATACATTGAATACAAAGGTTTTATACATACTCACGAACACATGAACTCGCTCAACTTTTTGTTGATATTTTTAAACTACATGTATTTCAGGGAACTAGTGGATCTGGCAAGGGTATGCATATGTTTTCAAGCTGTGTTTAAATAAAAGATGTCATCCGTGGTCGTAGAGTTTAGAGGTGTATCCTACTCCTGGACGGGATACATGTTTCTAAGCTCAGGTTTATTTAAAGTCTTTTGTGGAGTCTTTATGAACTCAGTTGAACAAGTCATGGTTTGTAACTAAATTCGGTATCGATGTTTTCAAGACAAGTATGTTGTGATATTTTCTAAACTAAATTAATGGATGAATGTCTTTTGGTTTCATCATATAGCATTGTTATGATTGAATGTTATGGTATTAAGAAGTCACACCAATTAACCACGCTTCCGCAAAAGACAGGGTGTGACACATGACTTATATCTACTGTAAAATTATTAAAATTTATTTATAAATTCAGTTGGTAACAAGTCCTAGGTGCTAAATATGGGTTTAAACTATACTATGCGCCTAATTAGCGTAAAAATCGATAATTGACGATATTTGCGATGTTTATGTGATTATGAGATTTTGACCAGCCTTGAATGGTAAAAATATTTTATTTTACATATTAAATCAGTAGAAAAGGTTTGGCATGTTAATTATATGTAAATCACATTTTATTAGTACAAAGGGCATTATCGTCAATTATGGAAATTTATACAAGAATTCAAAGTTATGGTCAGTATCTAATCTGACCCGACATTCCAAAAATTCCTAAAAATGATATCATAACAGTAGGTAATGAGATTGGTGTCAAAATTTATGTTTAAACATGATTTATGCATGAAAGCGTAATTTAATTCTATAAAAGTTAAATTTTACGATATCTTGCATAACATTAATTTGAGACCAGAAAATAATGTCAAAATAATTTAGACATGTTTATATATCAGTAACTAAGTTATTTGCATGCTTACATATTCAAAAATCTCATTTTTAGACCATAAGGGCATAATGGTCAAAGTTAAGCATAATAACGGAAACAAGTAAATAAACTCAGATTACTAAGGGACCATGTAATATAACCTCAGAGGGTTATACTACTATATAATATGGTCACAAAAGAACCTTAATGCATAAAGAAACTAAGCTAATTCGGGTCAGAACTGAAAGTCAAAGCAAAAGTCAACTTTTGTGACTTTTGGTTGCGAACCGAGCCTAAACTCAGAATTATCGGGTCGAACATGTCTAGACATGTTCTAATAATATTTACCAAGTTATTAAAGTGACAAAACATATTTTATTGCTTCTACATTATCAGATATGAATTTATTTAAAAACTGACCCGTTTGACTTTTTATGTTAATTACTTTGACCCGACAACTAATCAAACGTGGTAATTAGGAGGTGCCCTTTTGAGGGATTATCACCTATCTAATTACGATCACCTAGCCACTTTCGTTTCGAATAATGGCTGGACCGATAAAGTTTAAACTAAAGGTCAAAGCGTATTTACGACAACTTTAACTTTCGGTCTTTAAACATCTAAAAACCGAACTACAGAAGCTAAGAACACTTACACAAGGTCCTAGCACGGAGTTTGAACTTAGAGGAGACTCCTTTAGATCCAGGAAGCTCCAGAGAAGAAGTGATGAATGAATTTTGTAAGTGCAAGTTCAAATGTGCAAACAAAGCACCTATATATAGAGAATTGAGGGACATTGAGATTAATCCAGCTGTTAAGGAGTGATACCAGATGATTACAGGTGTTAGGGTGTCAGTAAAAACCATCAACAAGGCCTTGGTTTCGTGAAAATGGCATGCAATGGCGGTTTGAAAGCTGCAACATGCAGTTGTCTAGAGTTTTGGACGCCGACACCTTCTTCGCAGCCCGCGTAGGAGATAAGGGGTGCCTACGCGCCCCACGACGCTCCTTGTTTCCGGTTAAAAAGGTTTCTAACTTGGCAGTTTCAGTCCCTGATCCTTTAAAACTTCAAATAACTTTCATTTATAGCACTTTTGACCCCCAAACTTTGTTTTTAAATATCTTGGGACATATATCTAACATTGTTAAGCTTTCGTACAGTTACGAGATCACCCGAAAGGTACTAGTTTCTCTCGTTGACGCTTTTAGTCCCTTTATCTTGAAATCTTGCATAACTTTTAAATAACGATATCGAAACCTTATATAATTATCATCTAGCATTCTCAGATATATAATTGGACATTACGAAGTTCCGGGTTCGTTAAAAGGTCACTCAGAGGTAAGAATTAACATGTTGACACATTTAACCCCTTCGTCTTATAAGTTTCACTTGTTTTACACAAATGGCTTCTCATGCCCAATAATTCAATCGAGTTAAGATTGCGAACATCGTGCAAGGTTATTTAAAGCATAGTTTTCACATATTGACACTTTTAGTGCTTCCACACACATCTTTTCACTGTTTGTCGACTTTAGTCCTTCAAAGTCAACTTATTACATGTTTAGGGTTTATGACACGTGTCTTCACTTTATTGGTCATGATTTTGCGAGGTGTTACATGTATTGGATTAAAATCTAAGTTAATTTCTTGTTTATTGTTATGATGATTGAATCTAAAAAATATGTTGTTGTTGGATTCTTGTTAATAAAGTTATAGTGTTATATACATTTTGTAACATTGCTAGTTACATTACTTATGTTGGGTTATTGTTAATGAAGTTTATTTTTGATGTAACAATTCTCATAACAATTCTTTGCGTCTTCGTTACGAACCTCCAAGATCTAGGCCTTTTTTATGTAACACTATGTAACCGGGTGTTAGAAATGTAACAATCGAAGAAAAAATGCATGTTATATTTTTCCGTGTTACATAAATAATGCCCGTTACAGAAAATAAAGTGCATTGTTACACTTTTTTAGATTATTGTAAAAATAGAGTGTGTTGTTACATTTTTTCCAGGTTATTGTAAAAATAAAGTGACTGTTACAGAAACAAAGTGTGTTATTACATTTTTTTGTGTTAGAAATGTAACAATCAAAGCAAAAATGTCTGTTACATTTTTTGTGTTACAGAAATAATGTTCGTTACAGAAAATAAAGTGCATTTTTACACTTTTTTAGATTATTATAAAAATAAAGTGTGTTGTTACATTTTTTCCAGGTTATTGTAAAAATAAAGTGACTGTTACGGAAACAAATTGTGTTGTTACATTTTTTTGTGTTAGAAATGTAACAATCAAAGCAAAAATGTCTGTTACATTTTTTTTTGTGTTACAAAAAAGTGGTTGTTACATGTGTGATGTAAAATTGACCATGTAAAAATTATATGTTACGTTTCTATGTAACATTTTATGTTACATAAATAAAGTGCGTTATTACAAATGTGGTGTAAATTGATAATTAAAAATATATAGTACATTTTTATGTAATACAAATGATATAGGTAACAATTTTTGTGTCAGTTACATCTAAATATAAAAAAGAAACAAAACATCTGATGTATATAAAAAATGAAAAAAGAAGAATTACATCAAAAGTAAATGTATGAAAGAGAGTATAAAAAACATTAGTTTTGCTGTAACATAATTTTTTGAAGTAACTTGTTTTGTAGTACCCCTCCCAACACCCATATCCATTACCCATGATAGCAAATTATATATTTTTTTTGTGTTGATACAAAGTGTTTTTTTTAATATCCTAGATCCATTTATTTTTACGTGGGTATTTTTATATAGAAAAAATGTTAACAAAAACATTTTAGTTTTTTAATATCATGTTACACTTATAACACACATAGTTTATGTAACATATTTTCACAAAAGGCCTTTCAACAAATTCTATAGTACATGTATTTTTTTGACGGTTTGTACATTGGGAATGCCAAAAAGTAGTAGTCATTATGTTTGATGTAGGGCTTGGCTTTTTTATTTTTTTTTATAAAAATTACTTTTTGATGTGACAATCTAATCTAGTGATAGTTGTGTACGGGGGACATATGTTTGTACTTTACTTTATACACTACCACATTTTTTTATTAATCCGATGTTACTTTTTTTTGAAAGGAAAACTTCATTAAAAAACACCCAAGCCCGAAGACCGAGCCGGGAAACAACAAAACAACTATATAATTACAAATTTACACCAATCGGACCACGAAATAGGATTGCAGTTAATTCTATGCTTATACCACAAAAAACCCAAAGATTTAACGTCACTAAAAATAGAGTCCACCTTAACCTCCACTGCCCAAAAAATCGCCTTGTTCCGAGCCAACCACAGACACCAACAAATGATACTAATGATGCCTTGAAACACAACCTTCTCCCCAACTTTAAAGTTTCCAGTTTTATGAAGATCCAGCAGGTCTTTGAACTAAAAAGCGAAGATGGGAGGGAACCGACACCAAAGACTGATTTTCTGCCATAGCACCGAAGCCTTGACGCACGAAATGAATAGATGGTCCACAGTCTCCTCCTCGGATCTGCATAAAGGGTAAAGACCATCGCCGACAACTATTCCCCTTCTACGAAGCGCGTCCGAAGTGGGAATTCTACCCATTTCCGCTCTCCATACAAAAACATTGCACTTGATCGGAATGCACTTACACCAGTCTAAAATGTATCTGCTGCCATCAGCCACGATGCTTTCCAACACACTCCTAGCAGAACTAACGGTGAAGAGGCCCGAATTGTCACCCAGCCACTTCCAAGAATCGATACTGTTGCTCAAGGAGACCGAAGAGAGGTCCGCTTTTAAAGCATTCAATTCCCTAGCTTCATCTTGAAGATCCGGGTCATGCTTCCACAGCCATTCTCCAAGCAAACGATCTTGAACCGAACATGTTTTATGTTGGGATTGAACCCTACCAGAGGAACAAATAATGAAAGCCAAAACCGGATCACATCAGTGGATTCACAATAAGCAGCAGTTTACACTAAGTCTTCTCCCTTGAAAGTGATTATAACATCTGATGGTCTTACATCCACTGCCCGAATACAACTGCTGCTGTTCTTCTAACTACTGATGAAGCCAGAAGACTGCTGAGAACTAAGCACTGCTGGTACTATCTACTGATGACAAAGCACTTCCCAATCAAGGACTGATCAACCTTGAGGAAAGCACTGACATAACGAGAGAGCAGTAGTTTAGTATATCATCTGTTTCATGTATAGTCAGTAGTTAAGGTTTAGCAGTGTTTGTATAAGACCAGTAGATACAGGTTGTTAGACTGTTAGACGTCGCTTTCATGGTGACGTCAGCTGAGATGCCTCAGCGGTTTGGATTGTCTATAAATGGAACAGTACTCTGTACTGTTACATTTGATCGTTTTGAGAGAGTTCTTCTCCTCAATTCAATCATTTCATCTTGTGCAATCCAACCTTGGAGTATCAGGCTGAGGGGGAGTTTAGTTTGTAAGCATGCTTTGTAATCTTTTGATTGACTTTGTAATCTTTCGATTAATGCAAATCATGTGTTTACCAAAACTATTTTCTTCATTGATTGTGTTTACAAAGTTTGTTGTTCATTTCCGCTGCACTTAAATTTCTGTTTAATTTGTCCAAATTATATAAATAAACACAATCAAGAGAACCTCCGATCCTAACAATTGGTATCAGAGCCTGGACAGTCAAATTCGATCTAACAATCAATTTGACATAACAGTTCGGCTCATAATTCATTGATACTAAGGTGAAAAACAGAGTACCGAGTAAACCATGTTCAAAGTGGTTATTCAAAAACTCTGTAAATCAACCAAGATGTCATATGACACACAAATCTCACACAACAAGTGATTTCATGCACAAGACACTCATGGTTTTAGATCTGAAAACATATCTGTTAAAACTATGGGATTGTTTCTTATTTTCAAAATTGATTTCAACTGTTGCTGTGAAATCTGTGATGTCACTGTATTAGATGATAAAGTTAAACTTCAGATTAACAAAAACCTATGTTCATAAAAACATTAGTGTTTTTGTTTACTCAAAAAGAGGGAAATTAAGACGTTAGTCAGTTAGAACTTATGTATTGAAAAATAGGTTGAGAATCCTTTAAGAAGGACCAAAATCAATTTTGTTAAGAATACATTAAGAAAATTAGCAAGTCAAAAATGTCCAGATCATGGGTAATGTGAAATTTGGCATACGCATTTGCAAAAATGACCAAATCTCTTAAAAACGTTGCCATAAAATGATTCTGGAATCAAAGTATTCTTCCGTTAGAACCTTTCAGTAAGTATTTGAAAACTTATCAATGGAAAGGGTAAAAAGGGAAGAAGATAATCATAAAAAAAAAACTCAGAAGTGTGTTTTATCTCAAAACTTTTGAAGTCAGAAGAAAAGAGTATAAACATAAAACACTTTAGAGTCAAAAGTTGGGGTAAAAATGGTCATCAAAGCAACTGTGTGCAGTCATTGGTTCAGGAAAAGGTTCAGGTAACCATGGTATTTCCAGTGAATAAGCTTTCAAAAGAGGATTCGACAAACTTTTCTAAATAATCACATAGTAACAAAGTCTATAACAGGATTTTGAAAAACTCATGTGAACATGTGTCCTCATTTCTGTTGTCAATCAATCAACAAGAAAATGGTACCAAACAGTGGACAAAATGCAGTTAAAATTCATATCATTGTCTTCAACCACTGACCATTCTCATAAACTTGAGCATGAGATGATTATGTGCTTTATTATTGTTTTACCAGGTTCTTTTGGTGCTGCTTTTAGAAAATCTTTTAATTATTTAAAAAAAAGGATTTTCTCGAATAAAGCAGGATATATTATTCTCTATTTTTTTAATGATATATTTTGAACTTTTACTGGTTTTTGATAGTAAAAGTTTCAATCTCCTGTCAGGATAGATAACCTTTATTTTTGTAGGTTAAACTATCCTCAAGCAGATCAAAAGAAAATGGTATAGTTGTCAAGGTCATGACAAGCTCAAGTTTGTTCTTACTTTATAAAAAGGATTGATTGTCAACAGATCTTAAAATACTTGGGCACTCATGTTTTAATTCAAATATTATAACAATGATGAGTTGCCTTGGTAAAAAAAAGTCTACATCATCTGGGGTACTAAACCACTGTCAGAAATTTGAAAAAGCTTCAAAATGTGCAAATGACTTGTGGTAAAACCTTGAATGAAAATTCCTGTAAAAGTTGCTGATAAAATGTGTTTTCAAATCATCACCATTATTTTACTTCTAACCTGTAACGCCTCGTATCTTCGTATTTCTATTTTAAAAATGTTCGTATTCGTATTCTAATTTTAGAAACCTTACATTCGTATTTTAATTGTAATCTCACAATTCAAGGCGTTAATCATAATAAAATTCATATTTTATACATATTTTTTTTATTCACACAACCAATCATTTAAATACGTATTTATACGCAAACCGACACTATTCATACGTATAAATACTTACACGTACATCCTCAATACTTGAATTATACTTTTATACTTTTTATATACTCAATTACATAATATATACTTAACAAATACCAAGAAATATACCAATCACCTTTTCCACCTCTTTTCTTCTCCAATCACTTTTTCCACCTCCTTCAATCATCTTTCCACCTCATCAATCCTCTTCCACTTTTTTTAACCAATCATATTTCACCCTTTTCCACCTTCTTTACCTATAAATACCAACCTCCTTCTACCATTTTCTTCACACCATTCTTCTCTCTATCTCTCTAAGTTCTCTCAACCTCTCTAAATCAAGAATTCTAAGAATTCTAAAAGAACACTAAGTGTTCTAACCATTCTCCTCTCTTCGTAGTATGCTCTGTGGTTGCAGCTTAGTCTGATCTTCCACATCAGAAACGGGGATTCATTTGACTGTTTTGTATACGGTAGAATTGTATCGCTTATAGGCTTGAAGTTTCCAACCTTCAACTCGTCACGGGATTACCAAAGGAACAACTTTGAGAAACCGTGAGTATACTCGTATTCCCCTTTTTACTTTTACCACTTTTTGGGGTGTAACATGTTTACTTATCAACAACTTACACATGAACATTTTGCTTAAACACATGAACATTCCTATAACATACTTGTATACGTGACTGCTTGATACTTTAAACTTGGGTAAAACATTACGTGTTCGTACGAGCCAATCCTTGACATTTGTAGCGCTATAGGATTAACGACCCGCCATCTTATCTCGTGGTAATGTCATGAGCATGTTGCGTTTCTTTGGTTTGATATGTTAGACACATGCCAAATTTATTGTTTATCTTGAATCACATGCTTGCTATGAGGAATTGTTCAAAACTTATCTTATGCTATGTACGTACCAAACTTGTATACTCGCCTTTGCTTTTGCATTGAATTGTATTTTAAACATGTTACAGGTTGACGATGATGATGCTATGAAATGAAGTAGCAATGATGCCTAGATACACATATAGACGTTTAGGTTTAAATGATGTATCAACTTTTATTATGTTGTTATGTATTTCCTTTGAACTTGTTGTTATTTGAATTTCTTGTATTGTTGACAATTTACCTATGAAATGAAATCAATTTATTAAATATTGTCACAAATAGCGTTATGATGTCTCGAGCAATCTTCACACTTCGTCTCATCCCGATGTTTCCGCCATTGGTTGGGGTGTGACATAACCACTGTCTTGTTCAAACATCTTTTTACTAAATATTGTCCACTGCTGAAAGTCAGCCACTGATCCTTCATTTTTTTTTGGCAAGCACTGATGCTCAAAATCAGTGTCTTATCCACTGATATACTATCTACTGATAGTAAAAAATCATCCACTGATGTCACATTATTACCGTTGTAACTACTGATGCTTGGTACATCAGTGGCTCTCAAAACAACTGTTCTCCATTTTACATCCATATCATCAGAGGTTGACACGTGGTCAGTTTTTAGCCATCATATCTTAATAACCGTTGCCACATCAGCGATCATTTTCTTCCTAATAAAACCCTGATCAAAACCCCCAAACAAGGTTTTACACTGTCGAATTGAATTCTAAAATTATCTTCTCAAAGCAGTTTCTAACCCTTCGTCCCAAATCATTCTCTATTCTTCCGCATCAAAATGACGAAATCAAAATCAAAATCACCATCATCTTCCAAAGAGGTCGCTCAAACGGCCGCTGAATCCGTTGAAATACCATACAAATCTCCTCATAACTATGTGGGTTTACTCACAAAACCCACAAACAACCACACCTTCGACTCCATCATTGATACATTATCTGCATCAAAGTACAAAACTTTGTTGACAGCAGATGCTCCCATTTATCTACAAACCCAGAGAGAGTTCTGGAAAAAGGCGACGCTTGAAAAACAAGACGATAAAGTCATAGCCATTAACTCCTCGATACAGGGTAAAGTGATTCAAATCACTCCACAATCAATCTCTGAAGTCTTTAAACTCGACGATCAGAAAGGTAAACCTTCTTTTGATAAAACCGAGTTGAAAAAGGATTTCTTAAAAAGAGGGTATGCAGAACAATCAAAGGTAGATACCTTACAAAAAGGTTATTTTCCTTCTGCACCTAGGTTTTTATTTCACACACTTTTGAGTTGTGTTTCAAATAAAACAACAACGTTTAATGAAATACCATTGAAGATTCAATGTCTGGGCTATTCTATTCTAAATAATGAAAATTACAACTATTCCCAGGAGATCTTTAATGACTTGGTAAAAAATGTTGATAGCAAATCATTTCTACTTTTTCCAAGATTTCTGAGCTATTATTTTAAACAAAAATTTGAAAAAGAAAATGAAAATTTGCTCAAACAAGGTGTTTATTTTCAAATAAAAAGTTTAACACCTGAAACATTCACTAGAATGTTGGCACCAATAAAAACAAAAGCAAAGGTGTCTGAGCAGAATTTAGCAGTTACCACTGCTCCTCAGACATCTGCTGCTAAGCCTACTGCTCCAGGTGATCATAGCAGCACTACCACTGCTTTGAAACCCACACCTGCCACTACCAAAAAGACCAAAAAGAAAACATCCAGAAAGCCCCCCAAACCCAAAACAAAGGCAACTCTGGAAGATGAGATCCCAGAGCAAATGCCAGTGACAACACAAATGTCACCACAAACCACTGCTGCTACTTCCTCACAGCAGTTGGTAGAAAGATCTCCACCTTTGCCTAAAACTCCTCCTGCATCCTCACAAAAGGATTAGGTTGTAAGCATAGGGACCCCACAATATGAAGCTCTGGATTCAATCGGATCCATCTTCCTCAGTCCTGATCCCAAGGACATGTCTCTTTCAACTCCCATACCCTCACCAATAATATTACCACAATCCATGCTACCTTTGTTGCATGCAGTTGTTATAGCTCAGACACAAACCAGTTCCTCTCAATCACTCATCAAAGAGAGTACACTCCAATAAGTGACTGGGTCTGATGCTTATACCTCTGCTATCCCAGCAACAACTGAGGAGGTTACACCCCCTGAGTTACAAGTAACTCTAGGTGGTAGTTCAAGTGGAGCAGCAACTACAACTGATGGATCAACAGGTCTTCAGTTGGACAGTTATTTCATTAATAAGACTCCCTTGAAGGCAATTTCTTCCATAGCACCATCGGTAACCACCAGTGAGTTGGTTCTAACTACTGGTACCGTCAAAGGTTTATCAAGTGCTAAAGAAAGAAGTCCCCAGTACCAAGAACAAGGGGCATCAGTGGGTGATTTTTGGGACTCAGTTCCTAAGTCACACATTGATACAACCACTACAGGTGGGGATTCAGATGATCCCATTAAAGCGGGTGATGATTCAAAATACCAGGAATTGACGGGAAGAGTTGAAAAACTGGAAACCTCAGTTGCTGAAATAAAGGATATGGTGCAAGAGATTTTAAAAGCTCAAAAAGCACAATCCACTGTTGTTCCACCACAAGCACCTGTTCCACCTCAAGCATCTGCTCCACCACAAGCAATTGCTGCAAATGAGCTCTGGAATATCTTTCAACCCATGCTTGAAAAACAAAAATAGATGGCTGATCAGCAGCATGCTATACATGTACAAATGCTGACAAACATGGTGGAGTCAAGATTTAAAGATACTCAAGCAGACATCAAGGCTATAAAGGCCAGCATACAAAAGACTGCCCATGGTGAAAAAGTTCCTTCAACCATCTTCTTCATGGATAAACCCCTTCCAGATAATGCCAAAAAGGGGGAGAAAATCCAGTTGAAGAAAAAGGGAATTGAATATGGCCTGTATATTGAACCAGAACAAGAAAAACAGCCATCTAAATCCTCAACAGGGTCAAAATCTCAAACCACAAAATCTCATATTTCCATCCAAACAGCTGATACACCAGTAGTTACAAAACTGCTAGCAGTAGCCAAACAGCTGTCATCTCATCAACACACACAACTTCACCACACACCACCAAAACCACTGCCCTACCACCATTACCTCCTGTCATAAAACAGAAGACAACAGATGTTAAAACATCTGTTGTAATGACAACAGCAGTTGGAACACCAGTTGTTTCAACAGCTGTTAGTCAATCACAAACACAAACCACTGCCATTTCATCTCAAACCACTGAGCCACCCAAGACATCATCAGCTTCTCCTACAATAAAAAGGAGAAGGATTTTCATATCTGATGATTCACCACCACCATAACCACCATCAAAAACTACCTCACCACCTTCATCCCCTGCTCAAAAGCAGAAGACATATACTGACACATCAGTAGTTGTAATGACAACAACAGTTGAAACACCAGTTGTTTCAACAGCTGTTAGTCAACCATCCACCACTGCTCTCATCATTCCTACCTCACAACCAAAACCCTCTTCATCAGTAAAGCTTCACAAAAGAAAAAGAGAAACAACTCAGCCTACTGATGAAAAGTATGATCCTGTTGCTGCTAAATATCCACTGGAACTAGAAGCTGTGAAAAAAGAGATGAGACAATTTTACACTGAGGATGATCCTTCAAAAAGAAGATTTCCTTCTCTCATAGGTTTTGTAGTTCCAGAAGACATGGATGAATATCTTAAGATGAAAGCAAGGCAAGCAAAGATCAGAGCTAAGCTCGAATGCAAAGATCAAGGTGATGAAGCCATTGCTGAAAAATTGGAATTTTTACTCTCAAAAGTCAAGCTGATGGAAAACTATGCACAAGATCTGAGCAAAGAGAAGGTAGATCAACGAAAAACAATGAGAAAAGAATATCTTGCATATATAATGAAAGAAAAATTCTATCAAGCTGAAGAAAACCAATTTGAAGAATGGCCACTTGTTGCCTTGAAGCATGAAGCAAACAGGATTGAACGGGTTAAAAATAATCCAAGCAAGAAGAAGACAGCTCCAAATTGGAGCAAGTACAAAAAGCTAATTGCTGATCTTACTTCTGAGTACAAAAGGAAGAAACAGGAGTTGGTGGATGCAAAAGTGGACACTGCCAATGCCATATCAAAATGGTCAAAGCAGCATACTGATGAAGCTTATGAACGGCTGAAGAAAAGAAAGATAACAGTCTCAGGCACTTCTAAAAGGCCAGACTACAACAAGATAGAACAACAGCTGGATGCTCTCAAAACAATGATCCCATCAAAAGTTAGCCCGAGCCTTGTGATAAACCAAGAGAAATGGAAACTGCTGACCAGTGAAGAAGAAAAAGAAAAGGAAGCTGAGTACTTCACAGAAGCCATCAAGAAAATGGGTCTAAAAGAAGATAGTTTAGTGAGCCTTTAAAACCTTTTCAAAAAGGCACTAACCAAACCTGCATCACCAAACATTTCAGCAGATATCTCAGACAGTGAGCTTGATCAACAAAAGACACAAGAGCAAATTGACAAAGAAGTTGCAGAAGATATAGCTGCAGCAAATGAAGTCATAGAAGAAGCTTTCAAAAGAATGTCTGAGGTTCAGGATACTGCTGTAAAATTTTTCTCAAGGCCAAAATCTCAAAGCTCATCAGGAAATAAATCTCTCCCAAGAAACCCATTGGGTTCAAAAATACTAAAGTGGCTCTATGATCAAAAGACCCATGTATTGACCCTGGTCAGATCCAATGGCGAAGTGAAGTACATATCAAGGAAATAAGTACTAGGCCTTGGTGTTGAAGATTTGCAGGATCTCCTTGAACTTTCACTGTGCAAGGATGAGGATGACTCAAGTTCCAAAGACTTTGAAGCAGAGTTTAAAAGACAAGCTAAGGAACTTCTGATGAGGAATAAAGATCCAGAATAATGAAGGGTTTTGGCATTATCTGTTCCAGGGGGAGATTGTTGGGATTGAACCGTACCAGAGGAATAGATAATGAAAGCCAAAACCGGATCACATCAGTGGATTCACAATAAGCAGCAGTTTACACTAAGTCTTCTCCCTTGAAAGTGATTATAACATCTGATGGTCTTACATCCACTGCCCGAATACAACTGCTTCTGTTCTTCTAACTACTGATGAAGCCAGAAGACTACTGAGAACTAAGCACTGCTGGTACTATCTACTGATGACAAAGCACTGCCCAATCAAGGACTGATCAACCTTGAGGAAAGCACTGACATAACGAGAGAGCAGTACTTTAGTATATCATCTGTTTCATGTATAGTCAGTAGTTAAGGTTTAGCAGTGTTTGTATAAGACCAGTAGATACAGGTTGTTAGACTGTTAGACGTCGCTTTCATGGTGACGTCAGCTGAGATGCCTCAGCGGTTTGGATTGTCTATAAATGGAACAGTACTCTGTACTGTTACATTTGATCGTTTTGAGAGAGTTCTTCTCCTCAATTCAATCCTTTCATCTTGTGCAATCCAACCTTGGAGTATCAGGCTGAGGGGGAGTTTAGTTTGTAAGCATGCTTTGTAATCTTTTGATTGACTTTGTAATCTTTTGATTGACTTTGTAATCTTTCGATTAATGCAAATCATGTGTTTACCAAAACTATTTTCTTCATTGATTGTGTTTACAAAGTTTGTTGTTCATTTCCGCTGCACTTAAATTTCTGTTCATTTCTGTTTAATTTGTCTAAATTATACAAACAAACACAATCAGGAGAGCCTCCGAGCCTAACATTTTAACCATTTCCAACGAAAACAAGTTGGAAAAAACCTCTTTTAGCGGAACATCCACCAGCCACGGGTCCAACCAAAACAACACGTAGTCACCTCTACCTACCGATCCCCTAAAAAAATTACGAAGCCGGATATTACCCAACATAGGCTTATTGATAGCGGAAACAATACTTTGCCAAACACCTCCAAAGGAACTCTTAACCGGAAGAAACGACCAACCCGACCCACCGGAATGAATAGCGTCGACCACCTTAACCCAAAGGTTATCCTTTTCACGCTTATATCTCCATCCCCACTTACTTAAAAGGGCGAAATTAATGCTATTGAGCTTACTAATCCCCAAACCGCCGTTTTTCTTTGACGAAGCTACTCTATCCCAAGCCACCCAATGAGTCCTTTTAATCTCAGTCGATCCTCCCCAGAGAAAATTTTTGAACAAACCTTCCAGATCCTTAACCACTTACACAGGCGCTTTATATAACGAGAAGTAATAATTCGGAAGACTTTGAAGAACTGAACGGATAAGAATAATTCTCCCACCGATAGACAGAAAAGACGATTTCCAAAGAGCGAGCCCAGACTCGAAGATGTCATAGACCGGTTTCTAGTACTAATACGATTCATATTCGCCCCCACTCTTAATCCCATATACTTGAAAGGAAAAGAACCCGGGCTACATCTAACCGTTTCCGCCAAAACCCCCACGTCCTCATTGTCCACCCCTATCCCAAATAAGTTTGATTCCGAGATTTATTTTCAAACCAGAACATGCATGGAAACATCTTAAAATTCTGACAATATTCATAGCATTATTCACCTCCCATTCTCCAACGATAAGAGCATCATCGGCAAAGAACAAATGGGTTAACCTCGGCCCATGTAACACCTCGTAAAATCACGATCAATATAATGAAGACACGTGTCATGGACTTTAAACGTGTAAGGAATTATTTATGGAGGACTAAAATTGTAAAACAATGTAAATAAGTTAATAAAGGGATCCAAAGTGTCAACATGCCATTCTTATGCCTCTGATTGACCTCACACGACGTTCGTATTCTCTAACGAATAAATTGTCGAACAATGGAAGTCGTTTGTGCTTAAAATAAGGATCTTATGAAACATAGGGGTTAAAAGTGTCAACATGTTGAAATTGACATCTGAGTGATCTTTTAACGATCCCAAGAACATTGTAATAATTGTAAATTTCGCTTCCAAGAAAGTCGAATGTTAATTTTGTGGAGTTTTGAAGAAAACAAGACTTTTCGGGTGATCGTACGACTAACCGGAAGCCTACCAGAGTTAGTTTATGACCCAAGGTCCATAAAAATTAACTATGGGGGTCCTAAATGCAATAAATGGAAGTTAATTAAAGTTAAAATGGACCAGGGGCTGAAAGTGCAAAGTTTTAAATTTTTTTCCCGGTTTTAGAGGTTGACGCGGGCCGCGTAAGACTTCCCTATGTCTTACGCGGGCTTCGAGGACATGCCAGTTACAGCCAGGTTTGGACAGGTGCGGGTTTAGCCTGTTCTACCGCCTTAGAAAGCTGGTTTTCAAATTCAGTGACTGAACCAATGGTATTTCATGCATAGGGGACACCTGGGATGATCAAGAAACACTTGTAGACTTGTGTGGAGTGATCTTGTGAATTCTTTTTGGCTATATAAGAACTTGTTGGTTTGCTAGTTCATTGCTCATTCACAAAATTATTCAAAACTCACTCTCTGGAGCTCTCTGGACTTCAAGCAAGTTTCCTCAAGCTCCTAATTCGTGCTAAGAGCCTTTGTAAGCATTCTTAGCCTTCCTAGTTCATGTTTTATTAGTTTAATGACCATAAGTCAAAGTCGTCGTAATTAAGCTTTGACTTAGTGATTAATCACTAATGGTCCAGCCATTATTTGAATTGAAAGTGGCTATGAGTTGATAATTATGTGGGTAATAAGTCCTTAAAAGGGCACCCTCTGATTATCACTCTAACTTGGTCAATTGTCTGGTCAAACTTAATATTAAAAAGTCAACAGGAGCTATTTTTGCAAATAAATTCATAATTAGCAATGTAGAAGTTATGGAACCTGTTTTAACACTAAAATAACTTGGTAAATGATGTAAGAACATGTCTAAGCATGTTCAACCCGACAATTCTGAGTTTAGGCTCGGTTCGGAACCGAAAGTCGTAAAAGTAGACTTTTGCTTTGACTTTCAGTTCTGACCCGATTTAGCTTATTTTAGGAATGCCTTAGGGTTCCATTAGGACCATATTACATATTGGTATAACCCTCTGAGTTTATACAATGTGGTTCCTTTGTAATCCTAGTTCGTTGCATGTTTCCGTTAAATGCCTAAAATTGACCATTATGCCCTTTTGACTTTAAAACGAGATTTTTGAAAATGTGAGAGGACAAAAACCTTTATTACTGATTTATAAACTTGTCCTAAAAATTTGACATCAGTTCGAGGTCTAAATTAGGAGTTATGCTCAATATCGTAATTTGAAAGCTTTTTATTAATTAAACGGCATATTTAGCATAAAGCCTATTTAAACCCAAATTTCAACACCAAACTTTTTACCCACTGATGTAATATAATATTTTTGGATTTTTGAAGATTTTTAATTATTTTTAAACTAATCATAACATAGGGTTCTTGCTTCGATTCAGTAATAGATGGTTATACCCTTTTTGCTAATAAAATGAGTTTTACATAACATTTTGATACCAAACTTTTTGCCACTGATTTTATATGATAAATAAAATATTTTGAGTCTTCTGGATTGATAAAAATTTCAGCTTTCCTTATACAACCCAAAAATCGCCTAAAACCGACTTTTTACGCGTTATAAACGCCTAGTATGGGGTAAAACTATTTTTGACATATAAGACTTAATACCTACTGATGTTTTAAGTAAAATTTTATACTTTAACAGTAAGTAAAAGTTTTGAACTCCTATTTCCAAATTTGACCTTTAAAGCTTATGTGAAATGACCAAAATGCCCCTACGGTGCATAGTTTGGTTATAAATGATAAATTTCACATGTATGCAATACCCTACTGATATGACTTGCAAAAATAAATATTTTTACTAATCATTTTAGACCAGAACCTCAGATTAATATTTAATCTCTTTTATAACCTTTAAAATGACCAAAATACCCATGCGGGGCATAAATTGATTTTAAATTCGTTTTGGGCATAATGGGAGGTATCCTACTGATATCACAACATATTTAAGGCATATTAACTTGTGAAACCTGTATATGACTCATTTGGTTACCCGTTATGCATTTTTCGCGTTCGGTATGGTTTATGTGACTAGTTTGCATAAATTGACCGAAACGGGTCAAACCTTATCATTTTTACCTCAAAATCCAGAATGTGTTTAATTACCCATATTATACAAGTCTTCAAACTTGTTGGGTCTAAATCACATTCTAATCCGGTCTTCGCTTAATCTTGCGTTTTGAACCGTAAATCCTTCTTTAAAACTAACCGGTCTAAGTTTAAACTTAAGTAAGACCCGTTAGGAATCTAATAGGTTATTAAAACCTTCGTTCCAGATTTAGGAGCCCAGTAAAAGATATTTGCACTTGCTGATTGTATACGGCAAGGATAAATTTGTATAATTTGCTCAGGTAAATACTTTTAACTTATTTTTCGTTATACGGGCTTGGGATACGGTATTATAGTAATACCGCTTGGTCGGGTGTGTAGTTATTTAAAAATCAGACTGTGATTAATATATTTACATAACCCGTTTTAATCTGTTTTGTTTGGTATATGGCCTTTGGGGGGTTAATGACCATGTCGTGGATATCCTCGGCTCATTCATTGAAATGGCCACGACTTAAGCACGGGGTGTAGGCATACACCTGACAGTTGCGTATGTATAAAAGTATCCCACAATAAGGTATTCCTTGTGGGCATCATACTTGTGGTGTGTCAGCTAATCTTGTCCGGCTCTTCTAACCGGCCCTGACGGACGGTAAACATGTAAAACTGTATACAAGACTGTCTTTATAATAATTGTCCCAAGTTATAAAAGATTATTTGTGCCTTGTGCATTTAAATCAATTTTCTTAAAACATTTTTCAAAAGTGTCGGTTAATTGTATTTACCAGTGTAAACTGACGTATTTTCCAAAAGGTTAAGTGCAGGTACTATGCGAAATAGGCTGGCTACTCCTGGGTGAAAAAATAAAGAGTCTTGCAAGCTTTGTCACCTAAAAATCTCTTGAACAATATTTCCTTTGTTTTGATCTGCCTGTGGATCCTTTACATTCCATTTGTAATACTTATGTTACTTTCATTCGGTTTGTAATACTATTACTTTTAGACTTCCGCTGTGCATTGAACTGTGATTATTGACTATGATGATATCAACTACGTCACGATACTCCCCACCGGTAATACGTGGAAATATCGGGGTGTGACAGCCCATCATTGGGAAGATGAATCCCAGTAAACACTCCAACCTCCCCGGCCTTATCAATTAAACAAGATAACGCCTCCATGACCGCCACGAACGAGAACGGGGAAATGGGGTCGCCTTGCCTCATCCCTTTACCACACTTGAATTCAAAGGTCGGAGACCCATTGACCAAGACCGATGCCCGAGCAGAGGAAAGGACACCCCATAACCAACTACACCACTTTGAACCAAAGCTCATTTGCCGGAAAACTTCCACCACAAAACTCCAATTGATATTATCATAGGCTTTCTCAAAGTCAATTTTGAAGAGAAAAGACTTTCTTTTACGTTTCTTAATCCAAGAACAAACCTCGTTAATAATAAGGGGCCCGTCTAGAATATACCTACCACTCAAAAACGCCGATTGAGAATCTGAGATAACCGGGCCAAGCACATTCTTTAGCCTATTAGCGAGGATATTAGAAACAACCTTAGTAACAACCCCTACAAGACTTATTAGGTGATAATCATTAAGGCCTACCGGGTTTGGAACTAGAGAAATAAAAGAGGAACCACAGCCCGGATTTATCAATCCTGTATCGAAGAACGTTGCCATAAGACTAACGAAGTGTGCCTCAAAAAGCCTCCAAAAAAAATTTAAAGAACCGGAAATTGAATCCATCTAGATCGGGGCCCCGGTCATCCCCATATTCAAAAACAGCGGATTTGATCTCCTCAACACTGAACTGAGATTCCACCCAAGATGCATCAGAAGCCGAAATCTTCCTCATGTTAGGGCAAGATAACGTTGGGCGATTAACACATTCCTCCGTAAATTTAGATCTAAAAAAATATACACCTCCTTCTTAACCAAGGAAGGTTTAGAAACCCACTCACCCCCGATTTCAGCCCATGAATCACGTTACTAGCCTTCCTGCAGTTGATCAAAGTGTGAAAAAAATTTGAGTTTTCATCCCCCTCTTTGGCCCATCTAACCTGAGATCTTTGTTTAAGGTCCATCACTTTTGCAAGGTCAGCCTCAACAATAATTTTCTTATTTTCTTCAAGAACCCATTCCTCTTCTTCAGATAAGTCCCGAGTATCGAGAATCGACTCTAGAGCCGCCAATTCTTCCTTCGCAAGATCAAGCACCTCTCCTTCCTTGAGCATCATAGCATCTCTCCATTCTCTAATCTTACTACGGATAAAACCCAGTTTCTTGATCAAAAAGACATCAGGGGGGCATCCCGGATCAGAGAAACTACTGCACGCTTCCTCTACCACCTCGTTGAACCCCGCTTTCCCCAACCAGGAGTTAAAAACACGAAAGGGGCGGGCTCTAAAATTAACAGACTTAGTAGACAAGATAATGGGACAATGATCTGACCATAACCTCGGCAAAGCCTGAACACGAGCCTCCGGCCACTCATTGAAAAAATCTAAGTTCACTAAAAACCTGTCAAGCTTACTGAGTTTATTCCCCTTTTCGGATTGCCACATGAACTGCCTACCTCTAATATCGTATTCAATCAACCCAGCATCAAAAATGAAGGAATTGAAGTTACTAGCACAAGAATGTTTAAAGGAGTAGTTTCTTTTCTCTTCCCGGAAACGAACCGGATTAAAGTTGCCCCCAATAATCCAAAAACCATTATAGCTATTAATCAGAGAAACTAACAAAATCCCAAACCTCTTTCTTAGCCGAAACCCCTTGGGGAGCGTAGACGTTCAGGACGTTGATCGTCGAGTTGCTCCCTATCAACCTACCCCTTATATGCAAAAAGTTTCTATTTTTATTAGAGACCTCCAGAGAAAACAAACTATCATCCCACATACTAATTAACCCTCCCGACTGACCGGAGGAGTCAACAGCCTCCGAGCCAAAGCTACCAGAACCCCAAAAATTCGACAATACAGAGCGGGGAATGTCGCTTTGCTTCGATTCCTGGATGGCCAAAAAATTGATGCCATGATCCCGCCTAATAGACTTGATCCAATCAGACTTAAGGGCACCCCCAATCCCTCTCAAATTAACAGACAGAACATTCATTTGGACTCCCTATTAATACCTGTGGAAAGAATCGCCTTTCTGATCAGCTCTGAATGACACTACAGCTCAACTCCGAGTTTTGCCTCAACAGACATTGTACTTTCGAATTCCTTCTCCAAGTGATTCCCATTATCATCTCCCTGAACCACTCCAATCTCACACGAGCGATTGGAATCCTCTACCCTACCGGAGTTGGAGGAATCCGACGAAGCCCTGACGTTATGATCAATCCCCCTGTCGACACCATCGACCGTCAAGCACCTCCTCTCGTTCTCTTCTTGAGCCTTAGAAGTAAACCCCATGAACCCAAATCCTGGTTCATGATCATCCAAACGAGGTCTTAATCTCTTTAGGACTAGAGTCCACTGGAGATAAATCTTTACAAGACTGAGAGCGTGCTTTCCTCAACTTTGAGCCCACAGTATGCCTGTGATGGGCCCTTTTAGTTTTATCTCCAAGGCCCACATTAAAGTAATTCAAAGGAGGCCCATCTTCTTTACTAGCAACCTTAGGACCCACTGAAGGAACCTCAGGCGGCTGACTTTCCGTATTCCTATGAGACCCCAATCCTTCCATAGACATTCCTACGCCGCCATTTTCTCTCTCTTCATCCATGGTACCAAGACCCGCATGGGAGGGAACTTCTTCCAACCCGGGCGACTCCTCCACTCCCCCTTCCCGCCGAACAGCTGGGACCCCTCAACTTCTACGTTCCCGGGCACCGACATTGTACCGATCAGAGAAGACATCAACGGAGAATCAGACCCTGCAACCGGAGATGCACCGAGATCGTAGCCCAAACAGTCCAGAACCCAAGCATCATGCTCCTCCTCCACCCAAATTCTAAAACTCCTACCCTTCCAATTCAACATCACAATCTCTCTAATCCTCGATGCTTCCCCGGGTAACACCCCCACCCTAACCATCGAAAGATCTTGATCATCATCAAAATACTTCGGAATATGGAGGACCTTCCCAAACAATTCCCCGACTTGCATGAGAACCTCATCGTCCAGCAAGTGTAAGGGGATCCCATACAACTTCAGCCACGCCACCCTTTCCAAAGGTAAGGACTGACCCTTCCACGCTTCTAATTTGGTGAACCAAGGATCCCAGATCCCTCGAGACTCCAGGAAATTATTCGCCGAGGCTACATCAAAGAATGAGATAAGAATAGAAAGCCCTCCCAGGTATTGAATCATAGTGTACGAAACCTTCGCAATCCAAAGAAGCCTATCGAAGTCAACCAAAGTCTCCAAATCCACCGTTCTACCCACCACCGCCACCTCGAATAAATCTTTGAAGGCCAACATTCTATCCAACATAATGAGCACCTTGCCGATAAAAAAATTATCAACCACCTTAGGACCCTCGGTATCCATGTTGACCTCCCCAGCAACCTTTGACTTACCCAAAACGTCACTATAGGATCTAACATCCCTAAGATTGAACAACCTACGCCTGTCTTCCTGGCTCGAGGAACTGTGGTTACTCTTCTTTACCTCATGCTGAATTGAGAAACCAGAGTTCTCCACCGCAAACTTAGCGATATTAATCTTCAACTTGGCATTACCCAGCTTAACCCCCCTGAGCATCTTCTCCAACTCAACTCTGTCCTTAACATCAACAAAACTAACAAACCCAAACCTGCTCCCAGATTTATCCCCTTTCTTCGCTATATACGTTCCAGATATAACCCCAAAACCCTCAAGTCCCTGTCTCAAATCCCACGGAGTACACCCTTCAGGCAAGTTGGACACAAAGAACTTGGTGATATTCCTATCATCCCCTTCCTGAAAACCGGACAAACCCTTCCCCAAACCCTCCATAAACCCACCACAGATTTTTAAAAGGTTAATAGGATTCGTACCGATCAAGCTAAGCTACCACAGTAGCCGCGACCAATAACAGACCTACTAAGCAATCAAAATCTGGGTAACAAGCAGCCACAAGACAACGCCGGCGAATGGAAGAATCGAAAGATCAAGTTAGGGAGAAAGGTGTAGCCAGAATACGAGGCGACCTTGCACGTTAACCCTATTTTTCTCCTCTTCGTCGAGCCAAGAGAGGAAAAACTTCAATGAAATTAATATGATATTACTAGTCATCATGTTTTATGAGTTTTTTACTCTAGACCATTGACTTTCAAAATTAAATCAATGGTTGGATTTGGTCATTTATTCTTATACTATTTTTTGTTTAACATTTATGTTAATCTAACAGAGACAATGTTACACGATTAAAATACAAGAACACCATCTAACATATTATAGACTATTTTGATTATGGTACATAAATTTTAGAACTTTTTTATGTTAGATACATATTACTAATTATTGATTTACTTTTTTTTTATGTTTGTTACAATGTTCATCTTTTTTTTGTTAAAAATATTGTATATCAAAATAATATACCTTCTGTCTTAACACGTGTCACGTTTTCTTATCTTCTTTTTGTAACATATTACACACCCATACTTGTTTTTAATACTTTTTTGTAGGGAATGAAGAGGGCATTGCGTTTTATGTTTATCACACCCTCGGTGGGACGAAATTTTGGTGCCCATAAGATCCCCTTGGTTTAAAACATGTTCTTCTCAGTAATATGATTTATCAGATTCACTTACTGCCATCAATACATGTTACAAAAATAGATTGTCATATACACATGTAACAAAACCAAAAAAAATATAAAGGTTACATACGTAATAATTTAATCAAATTTGTATCTATCTTTTTTGAAGGAGTTGCTCTTTTTTACCCGCTTATGCATTAAATGCATTACTATACTTTTTACATAGAGATCTATATTTTTTTGAAGGAGTTCCTCTTTTTTACCTACTTATGCATTAAATGCATTACTACACTTTTTACATAGAGATTTTTTAAAGGATACTGCATCTTTTTGTTTTATAAAATACTTGTGCTTATTTTCCTGATCGCTTGCTTATCTCAATCCCTATATTAACATACTCATAACAAAAATATTATTTTTACATGTATATAACTTATATTTTTTTACCTAAGAGTTGTTAGTATTTTAAAAACAATAATATTATTTTGTGAAACTCCTAACCCAAAAAAATGAGTAGTGATCAACGAAAATGCAGAATTGTTGTTTTGTAACGAAGACATGGTTTTAGTAGGAAAACATCATAATGAAGCCATACCTTTTTTTCCTTGAATCGTTGCTTGTAACCCTTTGGGTTGTTGTTTCTTCTTCCTCAAAGATGCTACCTTGATTGTGTTGTGATGCAAGATGATTTTTAGGAAGATGAACAATGGAGAGACTTTTTGTTTCATAATTTTCTCAAAACTTGGTATATGAAAGCTTTTGAGTTTTGATATGGGGATAAGTGTAGTTGGCATATCATATCTGGAGCAAAAAAGAAGTGTAATGATGGATATTGAAAAGTAGACATCTTTTAGGGGTTTTGATTGATGTAGTTGGATCGTGTGTACTCTTTACATGTATTCCGAAGAGACTATTTTGTACCCACTTTCCCAAACTACCCTTGTAGTAACTTTATTCAGATTTAAAGTACAACTAATCAATTTATCATTGTTCTAATACTCATAGCCGTAGATCAAACACAATCAAGGGTTATGATGCAGTTTTCAAGGTTTTCTCAACTCAAGTGGGTTTTCAGTTTATCCTTGCCATATATATATATAGGGGAGCGCTAAAATGAAAACCACCTCCAGTTGTAAGAACCGTGAGAACCACTCTCAACCAATCAGAAAAAGGGGTATTGTGGTCATTTACCCCAAATGTCAAATCTTCCCGCTCTCTTCATTTAAAGTCTCTGACTTTATAAAAACCTCTCTCCTCTCTTATTTACATTTCTCATTTCTCAAATCTCAGATCCATTATTCAGATCCATCTTCATCTCCTGTATCTTAATGTACCATTCTCTCAGATCCATTATTCAGATCCGTCTTCATCTCCTATATCTTAATCATCTTCATATCCTGTATCTCAATCTCTCAGATGCATTATTCACAGCCACCATTCTTTCACCGGCGACACCACAAACCCACCCTTCTCCGCCACCCACAACCACTCTCTTTCTCTTAATGTACCATTCTTCACCGGTGACACTACAGGCACACAGAACTCAGACATGCTATCTCTCTCTCACGGTGGTTGTTTTTTTACGGCGGTGTGTCGGTGACGGTGGACGGAGGCGGTGGTGGTGGTGGTGGGTCACCCACAACTGTGACGGCGACGGTGGTGGTGGGTAACCCACACCTGTGACGGCGGCCCCCACGTTTCTCCGGTGACAGTGGTGATGGTTACCGGTGAGGATTAATGGCGACGGTGGTGGGTTTTTGACGGCAACGATGGTGTTCCTTGATTCTGATTGTGTAAGCTGTTTTTGAAATAAATTATGATTTGTGTTTTTCTTTGATTCTAATTGTGTGAGTTGTTATTGAACACAAATTATGATTTGAGGTTTAGAGATTTTTGGCAGTGATAGTTTTTTTATTTGCGTTTTTTGAACATAAATTATGTAAAAATGGTGGGTGTTTGATCTGTGTTCTTGATTCTCTGTTGATTTTGAACAGTTGATATGTGTTTCTCTCTCTAGAAAAAATGGTGGGTGTTTGATCTGTGTTCTTGATTCTCTGGTGATTTTGAATAGTGAACTATGTGGGTTTGATGTGTTGGTTTTTGGGCGATGATGATGCAAAAAAAAACCCGCATATTTAGATGACGATGACGCGGCAAGGATGGTGGAGGGTAGGTTTTTGAACCTACAACCCCACTTTTGCAGCCTCTGATTATCGGAAAATCTGAGCCAAAACCCCGTTTTTTCAAGAATCCACTCGTTTGTTTTGATTTTTGTTTGTTGGGTTTTTAAATTTTTTGAGGCGTCGATGATGATAACAATCTATCTGAGACACCTTCCGAGTTGCGATTTTCTTGGTGCGTTCGTTTTGTGTAAAAAGCTTTTAGAAAAAAAATATGTTAAAACCGTAAACTTTTTAACGTAAAACGTAAATTTTTTAACGTAGAATGTAAACTTTTTAACGTAAACGCTAAAACCATAAACTTTTTAACGTAAAACGTAAACTTTTTAATTTAAAAACGTAAAGTTTTTAACGTTAAACGTAATTTTTTTAACGTAAAACGTAAAACGTAAACTTTTTAACGTAAAACGTAAACTTTTTAACGTAAAACGTAAACTTAAAAGTAAAACGTAAACTTTTTAACATAAAACACAAATTTTTTAATGTAAAACGTAAACTTTTTAACCTAAAACGTAAACTTTTTAACGTAAATCGAAATAACATAAACTTTTATGTCAAAACTTTTTAACGTAAAACTTTTTTTATGTAAATTGTTAAACGTAAAAAACGGTGCGTTAAAAAAACCACGCGTTAAAAAGACTGGTGTAAAAACGGCGCGTGAAAAAGCCGGGCGTAAAAACGGCGTGTAAAAAACGGCGCGCAAAAAATTTTGTTTTGTTAAAAAATCTGAATTTAAAATGGTTTTTTAATAAGAAAATTCTGTTGAAAAAAATAACAATTAATATAATAATACAAAAATAGTAATAAAAACAATAAAGACAAAAAGACAAAATTGAGTAAATTTACTAAACTAACCTTTTGGATTAAAATATTAAAGAAATAATAAGACAAAAAATATTTAATAATAGTTTTTAATTACTTTTAATCTCATCCATTGATTTTGAAAATCTAATTGTTGAAAAGTGGTTCTCTCGGTTCTTACAACTAGAGGTGGTTTTCATTTTAGCGCTTCCCTATATATATATATATAGGACAAAGATCCGTTAGGAACCACCCCTTATTGCGAGAACCGCGAGAACCAGTGTGAACACAAACAGTAATTCCTAAAAAAAATCTAAAAAGCACCCAATTTTTTTTTTTTTACTATTTTTTTTGAAACAATCGCTATATTTTGTTAATAAAAAAAATTCAAAAAAAAAAAATTGAGTAACAGTTATCCATGCACATGTGCATATGTGTCGTTTCTTTGTCAAATTCCGTAATTCATTACAAATAATAGTCAATTGCACTTTCATTTACACTACTACGTGTAATACACTATTTTTTACATTACCAATGTTAGAAATGCACATGTGCATCTATATGTATCAACAGGAAATAAGGTGTTTTGGTACACTACTTTCTCTTTCATCTATCATTCCATCCATAATACACAAGCATGCACATGTGCATTTTTGTCATTTCTTTGACAAATTCCGTAATTCATTACATATATTAGACAATTGCACTTTCATTTACACTACCATATGTAATACACTACTTTTTACATTACCAATATTAGAAATGCACATGTGCATTCATATGTATCAACGTGAAATAAGGTGTTTTGGTACACCACTTTGAATACACTTTCCCTTTCATCTATCATACCATCCATAATACACTACCATTACCTCCTACCATCCATAATACAATACCATTAACAATATTTTCACTTTATTACATGTATGTAAACACCATTTATACCATCCAATCAACATATTACATAAAAAATTGACAACTATAACCAAACCATCAACCACTAGATATAACTAACCAAAAAACATGTATATGGGTCTACTTCTCCATTCAAAATCACAAACTTTTTGTACCAAAACACGTTATATCATGGTTATACCTAATTATGCACATGTGCATTTTGAATATTGGTAATGTAAAAAGTAGTGTATTACTAATGATATTGTAAATTAAAGTGCAATTGTCTATTCCTGATAACGTATTACCGAATTTGTTGAAGTAATGATACATATGCACATGTGCATGGATAACTCTTACTCGAAAAAAAAAGTTTTTTTTTTTTATGGGAACGAAATATAGCGATTTTTTATTAAAAAATATTAAAAAAAAATTTGAGTGTTTTTTTGATTTTTTTTAGATTTTATTTTGTGTTCACATTGGTTCTCGCGGTTCTCGCAATAAGGGTGGTTCTCGCATGAACCTTACCCTATATATATATATATATATATATATATATATATATAGGGAGCCGCTAAAATAGAAACCATCCCCAGTTGTAAGAACCGTGAGAACCACTCTCATCCAATCAGAAAAAGGGGTAGTTTGGTCATTTACCCCAAATGTCAAATCCCACTCTCTCTCTTCATTTATATCTGTCAGACTTTTGTCTCTTTCTCATTTGTATCCTTTTCATTTGTCTCTCTCCTCTCTTCTTCAAAAAACAGAGATTCGTCATTCAACCCAAACCATAACCCCCCCAGATTCATCTTCTCCGATTCCCCCTCCCACCTAATCTGCAGTCGCACCTACTCCCCGTTGCACCCCCTCATTCTCCATCTCTGGTGGATGCCACCGCCGCACATGGGGGTTTCACTCATGTGTGAGCGGTGGTGGCTGATGATGTTACTGTGACCGCTCGTTTCTCCGGCGACCCTCAGACCTGCAACCCATCTCTCATCTCCTCCAAGGGACCCAAAAGATGTTTGATCGGTGGAGAGGAGGTGGTTGGTCGGCGGTGGAAGACGGTGGTGGGAGGTGGTTGGTCGGCGGTGCTGGTGTTGGAGGCGGTTTCACGTTTGTGGAGATTAGAGCAGAAAAGGGGAGGCGGTTTCATGTGTTTGTTGGTAAGAGTTTTGTTGGGTTTTGCTTGTGATTTTTAATGTTTGAATCTGTGGGTTTTTGCTGGGTTTTGATGGTGCTTTTTGGTAGATTTCGAACAATGATTTTGAATGTTTGAATCTGTGGTTTTAAATGTTTGAATGTTTGGATAGTGATTTTGGTAGATTTCGAACACTGATTTTTGCTTGGTTTTGTTGGTGATTTTGAATGTTTGAACAGTGATTTTTGGTAGATTCGAACAGAGATTTTTGCTGGGTTTGCTGGTGATTTTGAATGTTTGAATCTGTGGGTTTTGCTGGTGCTTTTTGGTAGATTTTCGAACAGTGAACTATGTGGGTTTTGATCCGTTTGGATTTGGGCGGTGATGATGCAAAAAAAAAAAACCCGTATATTTTGATGACGATGGCGCGGCACGGTTGGTGGATGGTAGATTTTTGAACCTGCAACCCCACTTTGCAGCCTCTGATTATCGGAAAAAATCTGAGTCAAACCCCTTTTTTCAAGAATCCAAACATTGTTTTTTATTTTTGTTGTTGATTTTTTTTTCCAGTCGATGATGATAACAACCTATTTGAGACACTTACCAAGTTGCGATTTCTGGGTGCGTTCATTTTTGTGTAAAAAAGTTTTTGTAAAAAAAACGCTAAAACCGTAAAATTTTTACGTAAAACGTAAATTTTTTTAACGTAAAACGTAAAAACTTTAACGTAAAACGTAACGTAAAACGTAACGTAAAACTTTTACGTAAAACGTAAAAACGTAAAACGTAAAAAGTTTAACGTAAAACGTAAAAATTTTAACGTAAAATGTAAAAAGTTTTACGTGAATCGTAAAACGTAAAAAGTTTTACGTAAATCGTAAAACCTAAAAAGTTTTACGTAAAACGTAAAATTTTTAACGTAAAACATAAAACGTAAAAAGTTTTACGTAAAACATAAAACGTAAAAAGTTTAACGTAAAACTTAAAACATAAAAAGTTTAAAAAGTTTAACGTAAAACGTAAAAAGTGTAAAAAACGACGCGTTAAAAAAACGTGTAAAAAACGGCGCGTTAAAAAAAACCGACGCTTGAAAAAACGACCCGTAAAAAACGGCGCGTTAAAAAAACGACGCTTGTGAGCTCGGCGTAAAAACGACGCGTTAAAAAAACGACGCTTGAAAAAACCCGGCGTGCAAAAACCGGCACGCAAAAAAATTTGTCTTTGTTAAAAAAATTTAAAAATGCGTTTAATAAAAAAATTATTTTTAAAAAATAAAAAGTAATATAATAAAACAAAAAAATAATAAAAAAAATAATAAATACTAAAAGACAAGAAAGAGTAATTTTACTAAACTAATCTTTTGGATTAAAATATTAAAGACATAATAAGACAAAATGTATTTAATATTCATTTTAGTTACTTTTAATCTCATCCATCCATATTGTTGATCTAATGGTTAAGAACTGGTTCTCGCGGTTCTTACAACTAAAGGTGGTTTTCATTTTAGCGGTCCCCTATATATATATATATATATATATAACCGCGCCCCGCGGGTGGCCGTTGACCACGAAATTTTTTTTACACCTAGATCCGTATATTTTAAGACCGGGTGTAAATTTTGGGTTCAAACGGCGCACCCGAGGGGGTAGTTTTTTACGCCCAAAGTTTGGGTTTTTTTAATTTTTCTTTTTTTTTAACCAAACTTTGGGCGTAAAAAACTACCCCCTCGGGCGCGCCGTTTGAACCCAAAATTTACACCCGGTCCTAAAATATACGGATCTAGGTGTAAAAAAAAATTTGTGGTCAACGGCCACCCGCGGGGCGCGGTTCTCGTGGTTCTCATAACTCGTGGTGGTTCTCATTTTAGCGGCTCCCTATATAATATATAGGGGGCCGCTAGAATGAGAACCACCACGAGTTATGAGAACCACGAGAACCGCGCCCCGCGGGTGGCCGTTGACCACGAAATTTATTTTACGACTAGATGTGTATATTTTAACACCATACGTAAAGTTTGGGTTCAAACGGCGCGCCCGAGATGGTAGTTTTTTACGCCCAAAGTTTGGGTTTTTTTATTTTTTTTATTTTTCTTTTTTTTAACCAAACTTTGGGCGTAAAAAACTACCCCCTCGGGCGCGCCGTTTGAACCCAAACTTTACGTATGGTGTTAAAATATACACATCTAGTCGTAAAAAAAATTTCGTGGTCAACGGCCACCCGCGGGTCGCGGTTCTCATAACTCGTGGTGGTTCTCATTCTAGCGGCTCCCTATATATATATATATATATATATATATATATATATAGTGTGGGGTTCATTGGGGAACACTAAAAAAGTGGGGAACAGGGGAACCCCCTTCTAAACCATTGGATCTAAAAAATTAAGCGGCTGAGATTAGATTTGACGTTTAAGACTAAATAGAAAAGAGAAAACACGGAAGGGTATATTTGGAATAATTGAAAAAACTAGGTTATGAAGTGAAACTAATTCTTCCGATATCATTTTTATTCCACCAGGACGACAGATCTCCGCCCAAGTCAGTCGCCGGAGAAATCAATATCGTCGGAGAAATCATTGAGAGGTGCCAGAGAAATCAATTGAGAGGTGCGTTTCACTCTTTTCGTTCTCAGTTTCACCACAAAACCTACTTGTTCTTATTACATTGATCTGATATCGTGATCTGTGTTGTTTCTAGGGTTTCTCAGACATTTGCATTTGTTCCGGTAGTTTTTGAATACGAATACACATCGTAATGGTAATACGTCTGACTCGATGGTTCAAATTTGTAATCGTTAACTTCAAATCTGAAATTAAATTGTAGTTTCGGCATCGATTGTGATCGGTTGATTTCTGGAACTTAAATTCGGTTTCTATTTAATTTATTTTGCTATGTAGGTTGTTCATGATTTATGCACTAATTTTCATCTCACACTCGTTTTCACATTGTATGAAGATCGATGATGGTTTAGGATTTTTCTTTGGTATTGATTTGAATTCAGGACGACTGAGATTCTGAAAATTGAAGAGTTTTTAATTGTGTATAAATTGTATTCAGATCTGAATCATTGACATCAAAGGTGGATGCAATTTCATGTGTTCTTTTGCTTTAAGTAGTGCATTTCTCAATTATTTTTGTTGCTTAGTTCTGTTTTTACTCAATAAAGAAGATGTGTGCATGAAAATAAGTTTTTCTACATGTAACAATAAGTTTTTTTTACAAGTTAATATAAGTTTTTACATGTAATAATGGCATCTTTAGCGAGTAGGCCAATCAATTTACCCTATTCCGCCATCAAGAGTCATCTAATTACATCCTTGAAAGCAAATCTCCATGGCTGATTTGTACATACAGAGATGTTGTTTCTTTGGCATTATCGTTTGTTTACAAATCTGAGCCTCATTATCTTTGGCATTATCGTTTGGTTTGGTTTGTGCACCTCTACAATCAACCATCACTTTATATTATGGTGAACATCATAATCCGATTACCAATATAAACGTTCTGGACTATCATAAGGCCTATATAACCCAGTCGTCATGATGTAAATAAGAAACAAGAGTTTTCGTGATTTAAAAGGCTATGAGGTTTTAGTGATTTCTCTCGTGATTTGAACAATTTTGAGATTATCTGCATCTTGGCAGGGCAACTTGGATGGTTATGTGAAACAAAGATCTCTATGTCAGGGTTTTGCGTTACATCTAGTAAGTCGGCAGCCATGGCAGTGCATCCATTTTGTTCGATTTCCTACCCTACCAATCTGAGCCTCATGAATGTTCAAAAGAATGATGCAAAACACTACATCAGTGTTTATCTCCGACGACACCCAAGGAACACCGGTGGCACTTCTTCCCATCCGACGATAATACACAGATTAAACTATGAGGTACTCCGATCTACATACTTCCATGCTTCTAGATCAGCAACAACCTACAAGTTCAACGGAGCCGATGATGGATGGACGGTGGTTCTTCATTTTTCCGATTTCCGCCCCAAATCGTTCTTCAACAATTTCATGTTTCATCGTTGTAGCATGGATTGACAGGTGCCTTTTTTTGTTTCATTTCAGTCACAAGACACTACTTTTGTTCCTAATTTGGAATTAGCTATCTGATGTTATATTTTTTTTTTCATGCTTCCCATGCCTTCATAACCTCGGTTTCAAATTTATAAAGTGTTGATAAATTTTGTTGCTAGTTGTCTTTTACTGTAACAAAATATCATGAATTCCATGAAAAAAGATGCTAGGTTCGGTACCACTAATGATCTAAAAACACCAACGACAAATACTAGGTTTTGAGCTGGGAATGACGGAGGGTTCAGCTTACCACTGCAGAGTCCAACGAGTTATTCGAGCTAGGTTCTGAGCTTTGTTTCGCTTGGGATGGGGCTGGACAGGTGGGAGGGGGAACATGATAGCAACAGGGTCTTTACGTTGAAGAATGTAAAAAAAGGGCCACGGGCGAGAATTCAGGGCATGATACTTTTCGGTTTTGTTGGAATAGTTGGTTGTCGAAGAAGGTGGGTATAGTCGCCCGGAGTCTATGCGGGCTCAAAATATTAAAATAAATAAATTTAACATGTTAAATGAGCGTTTACATTTATCAACTAAACCTGATTCGACTTTATTTGACCAAACATGTTAAAATAAGTTTTGGACCATAAACTTTAACATCTTAAATAAGAGTTTGCATTGATCAACTAGGTTCAAATCAACTTTATTTGACCAAATTATATATTGATTTTCAGATTAGAGTTCGAAATATTTAATTAAAGTTTTGCTTGTAGTCTATGCGGGCTCAAAATGTTTAAAAAAATAATTTTAACATGTTAAATGAATGTTGCATTTATCAAGTAAACTCGATTCGACTTTATTTTACCAAACATGTTAAGACAAGTTTTGTATGATAAACTTTAACATGTTCAAAGAGAGTTTACATTATTCAACTAGATGCGATTCAACTTTATTTGACCAAATTATACATTGAATTTCATATTAGAGTTTGAAATATTAAATTAAAGTTTTGTTTGAATAGTCTACACGGGCTCAAAATGTTAAAATAAATAAATTTAACATGTTAAATAATTGTTTGCATTGATCAGTTAAGCACGATTCGACTTTATTTGACCAAACATGTAAAAATAAATTTTGTTTAATAAATTTTACATGTTAAATGAGAGTTTGCATTAATCAACTAGGTTCAAGTCAACTTTATTTGACCAAATTATATATTGAATTTCGGATTAGAGTTCGAAACATTTAATTAAAGTTTTGCTTGAAGTCTATGCGGGCTCAAAATGTTTATAAAAATAAATTTAACATGTTAAATAAATGTTGCATTTATCAAGTAAACTCGATTCAACTTTATTTTACCAAACATGTTAAGTCAAGTTTTGTATGATAAACTTTAACATGTTCAAAGAGAGTTTGCATTATTCAACTAGATGCGATTCAACTTTATTTGACGAAATTATACATTGAATTTCATATTAGGGTTTGAAATATTAAACTAAAGTTTTGTTTGTAATCTATACATGCTCAAAATGTTAAAATAAATAAATTTAACATGTTAAATAATTGTCTGCATTGATCAATTAAGCATGATTCGACTTTACTTGACCAAAGATGTAAAAATAAATTTTGTATAATAAATTTTAATAGAGTAAAATGCACGGATAGTCCCTGTGGTTTTGTAAAATAACACCTATAGTCCCTAACTTTTGGAAATTACACCAGTGCTCCCTGTGGTTTAACAGTTTGTTACTCGTATGCTACCCAGCGTGGATGGCAGTTAAGTTTTCTGGTTAAGTCAATGCAAAATGACTAAAATACCCTTTATATTAATTCATTAAGCATTTAAAGATATTAGATATATATTTGTGGGACCCATCTATAATATTGAATTGTAAAAAATTGAGTGGGCCCAACTATTGTCTTTCTTCCTTCTCCATCACCATCGACCTGAAATTCCGGCGCCTTCATCTTCCATTATCTCCATTCCAGAAGCCACCATAGGGCCACCATCAGCCACCAACCCCTGCCACCACTACTTAAAAATTCGTCCGCAACTGAAACCGGATCTGAAATACTAGAAAGTAGAAACATATATGAAATACCGCAAAACCGGATCTGAAATGGTGTTGGTCGTCGGCTAGATCTGGTGGTGTAGTACTGAATCGTCAGCCAAAGTTAGAGGATTTGGTTTTGTGGGTGATGGTTGAGTAAGATCCGCCGGGCGTTCAAATTGGAGGCAACGATGATGAATCGTTGTTGATAGGTTCGATGGTTATGTGTGCCAGGTTAGGGTTACGGCACCGACGAACGGCGAGCCAGGGGATTGAATGCAGACGGCTAGGGCTTGTCGGCGGGTAGAGTTAAAGTTGCAGTGATGGTGAAAAACAATATTATTTTCAATATTCAAGCTCTGTTTCTGTAAATTTTGTTAAAATTTGGGTGGTGTTTGTTTTTTCAGATGCAAAAAGTCTGCAGTCTGCGGACCACATCTGCAAACGTCTGCACGAGAAGAGGTGGACCAAATGTCTGCGTAGTGTAATAAAAAGAGTGTTTGTTTTTTCCCTTTCTCTTCTCCCAAACAACCCCCATACTATTGACTTCACAGGCTCAAAATTGGGCATTGGAACCAGCTTCACCGGCTGTGATGCTGTAATAATCAAGATTACCCACTTCCCAATTAAACAAAACTTTCAATAATAACAACCAACAACATCGACCCATGAAGATGCAATTTCTCTCCCTGGTATCAACATTATCTTAACACTCATAAAACAGCAACGATTTGAAGCTATTAAAACAGCAACGATTTCAAGCTATTAAAACAGCAATGATTTTAATTGCAAATCCGCCACCACCGACCACCTCTCTCCACCACAACCGCTATCAAAAAACACCCAAAAGAAGCTCTTAAAACAACAACGATTTGAAGCGAAAAAAGCGGCCATGAAAGAGGAGAAGAAGCGGAAATATGAGGTGGGTGAACGACTGGAGATGGGTGAACAACGGTGGAGGGGCGGCGGAGGAGGTGAGGTGTTGGCTGGAGAAGTGGAGATGGGTGCTAGGGTTTTGAAGTTTGAAGATGTGGAGGTGTTTTGAAAGAGAGAGGAGCCTTGAAGAGGTTTGAAGAGGTGAGTCAAGATCTGCGCGAGGAAGAGCTCTAGAAGAGCTTTTTAGTGAAATCTCTTCCAAAAAACAAACACGCTGCAGACCCAAAGGTCTGCGCGTGGTCTGCGCGGCGCAGGCATAAGAGGTCAGGAAGTACTTCTTGCAAAAAACAAACACCCCCTTGGTGAAGGGGTGCTGTAGAAAAGGTGGAATGTGACAAGCAAGAAACTTGATAGGAAGTATTTTGGGTTTAAATTCAGTTGATCTGTATCTATTCTTGAATTCTTTGTATCTAAAGTTTTATATTTGGGTTTAAATATATATTTCTTTTATGTTTAAGTTATTATATTAAATAGTAAGGGTAGTTTTGTCATTTTCAATCCACTTAACTAAGAAAACTAACCTACATCCACTTCAGGGACTATCCGAGTAACAAACTGTCAAACCACAGGGAGCACCGGTGTAATTTCCAAAAGTTTGGGACTATAGGTGTTATTTTAACAAACCACAGGGACTATCCGTGCATTTTACTCATTTTAATATGTTAAATGAGAGTTTGCATTGATCAACTAGGTTAAAGTCAACTTTATTTGACCAAATTATATATTGAGTTTCGGATTAGAGTTCGAAATATTTAATTAAAGTTTTGCTTGAAGTCTATGCGGGCTCAAAATGTTTAAAAAAATAAATTTAACATGTTAAATGAATGTTGCATTTATCAAGTAAACTCGATTCGACTTTATTTTACCAAACATGTTAAGAAAAGTTTTGTATGA
Source organism: Helianthus tuberosus (assembly GCA_030545235.1). Classification (NCBI taxonomy): domain Eukaryota; kingdom Viridiplantae; phylum Streptophyta; class Magnoliopsida; order Asterales; family Asteraceae; genus Helianthus; species Helianthus tuberosus. The sequence continues at coordinate 80,845,465 of CM060383.1, forward strand.
TAAACTTTAACATGTTCAAAGAGAGTTTACATTATTCAACTAGATGCGATTCAACTTTATTTGACTAAATTATACATTGAATTTCATATTAGAGTTTGAAATATTAAATTAAAGTTTTGTTTGAATAATCTACACGGGCTCAAAATGTTAAAATAAATAAATTTAACATGTTAAATAATTGTTTGCATTGATCAATTAAGCACGATTCGACTTTATTTGACCAAACATGTAAAAATAAATTTTGTTTAATAAATTTTAACATGTTAAATGAGAGTTTGCATTAATCAACTAGGTTCAAGTCAACTTTATTTGACCAAATTATATATTGAATTTCGGATTAGAGTTCGAAACATTTAATTAAAGTTTTGCTTGAAGTCTATGCGGGCTCAAAATGTTTATAAAAATAAATTTAACATGTTAAATGAATGTTGCATTTATCAATGCAAATTTTTCTTTAACATGTTAAATTAATTTATTTTAATATTTTTAGCCTGCATAAACTCCGTACAAAACTTTATTTTATTATTTTAAACTCTTATCCAGAATTTAATATATAATTTGGTCAAATAAAGTTAAATTGAACCTTGTAGATCAATGCAAACTTTCATTTAACGTGTTAAAGTTTATTGTACAAAACTTTTTTTTTTTAACATTTTTGGTCAAATAAAGTCGAATCAAGTTTAGTTGATCAATGCAAACTTTTTTTAACATGTTAAATTAATTTATTTTAATATTTTGAATCCGCACAAACTACACATAAAACTTTATTTTAATATTTTGGACTCTAGGCCGAAATTCAATATATAATTAGATTAAATAAAGTTGAATCGCACCTAATTGATCAATGCAAACTCTTATTTAACATTTTAAAGTTTATCGAACTTATCTTAACATGTTTGGTAAAATAAATTCGAATCGAGTTTAGTTGATCAATGTAAACGCTCATTTAACATATTAGATTTATTCATTTTAATATTTTTAGCCAACATAAACTCTACACAAAACTTTATTTTAGTATTTTAAACTCTAATCCAAAATTTAATTTATAATTTGGTCAAATAAAGTTAAATTAAACATTGTAGGTCAAGGCAAACTCTCATTTAACGTGTTAAAGTTTATTGCACAAAACTTATTTTAACATGTTTGGTCAAATAAAGTTGAATCAAGTTTAGTTGATCAATGCAAACTTTTCTTTAACATGTTAAATTAATTTATTTTAATATTTTGAGCCCGCATAAACTCCATACAAAACATTATTTTAGTATTTTTAACTCTTATCCAGAATTTAATATATAATTTGGTCAAATAAATTTAATCGAACCTAGTAGAACAAGTCAACCTTTCATCATGTTAAAGTTTATTGTACAAAACTTATTTTAATATATTTGGTCAAATAAAGTCAAATTAAGTTTAGTTGATCAATGCAAAAATTTTTTAACATGTTAAATTAATTTATTTTAGTATTTTGAGCCCTTATAGACTACACAGAAAACTTTATTTAAGTATTTTGAACTCTAGGCTGAATTTCAATATATAATTTGGTTAAATAAAGTTGAATCGTACCTAGTTGATCAACACAAACTCTCATTTAACATGTTAAAGTTTATCGTAACAAAATTATTTTAACATGTTTGGTCAAATAAATTCCAATCGAGTTTAGATGATCAATGTGTACGCTCTTTTAACATGTTAAATTTATTTATTTTAATATTTTAAGCCCGCATAAACTCCACACAAAACTTTATTTTAGTATTTTATACTCTAATCCAAAATTTAATATATAATATGGTCAAATAAAGTTAAATCGAACCTAGTAAATCAAGGCAAACTCTCATTTAACATAATAAAGTTTAATGTACAAAACTTATTTTAACATGTTTGGTCAAATAAAGTCGAATCAAGTTTAGTTGATCAAAGTAAACTTTTCTTTAACATGTTCAATTAATTTATTTTAATATTTTGAGCCTGCATAAACTACACACAAAACTTTATTTTAGTATTTTATACTCTAATCCAAAAGTTAATATATAATATGGTCAAATAAAGTTAAATCGAACCTAATAGATCAAGGCAAACTCTCTTTAACATGATAAAGTTTAATGTACAAAACTTATTTTAACATGTTTGGTCAAATAAAGTCGAATCAAGTTTAGTTGATCAAAGCAAACTTTTCTTTAACATGTTAAATTAATTTATTTAATATTTTGAGCACGCATAAACTCCACACAAAAGTTTATTTTTGTATTTTATACTCTAATCCAAAATTTAATATATAATATGATCAAATAAAGTTAAATCGAACCTAGTAGATAAAGGCAAACTCTCATTTAACATGGTAAAGTTTATTGTACAAAACTTATTTTAACATGTTTGGTCAAATAAAATCGAATCAAGTTTAGTTGATCAAAGCAAACTTTTCTTTAACATGTTAAATTAATTTATTTTAATATTTTGAGCATGCATAAACTCCACACAAAACTTTATTTTAGTATTTTATACTCTAATCCAAAATTTAATATATAATATGGTCAAATAAAGTCTATTATTTAACGTTTAACATGTTAAATTTATTTTTATTAATATTTTGAGCCCACATAGACTCTATTTCTTTCTTCCTGCTACGCAAGTCCCTCAAACCCTATCAAATCCATACTCACACAAACGTTATTATAAGTTTTTTAACGCTAATCCGAAATTCAGTATATAATATAGTCAACTAAAGTTGAACCAACTCTAATTGATCAATGCAAACTCTAATTTAACATGTTAAATTTATTTATTTAAATGTTTTAAGCCCGCATAAACTCCACACAAAACTTTATTTTAGTATTTTATACTCTAATCCAAAATTTAATATATAATATGGTCGAATAAAGTTAAATCGATCCTAGTAGATCAAGGCAAACTCTCATTTAATATGATAAAGTTTAATGTACAAAACTTATTTTTTCATGTATGGTCAAATAAAGTCGAATCAAGTTTAGTTGATCAAAGCAAAATTTTTCTTTAACATGTTAAATTAATTTATTTTAATATTTTGAGCACGCATAAACTCCACACAAAACTTTATTATAGTATTTTATACTCTAATCCAAAATTTAATATATAATATGGTCAAATAAAGTTAAATCAAACCTAGTAGATCAAGGCAAACTCTCATTTAACAAGATAAAGTTTAATGTACAAAACTTATTTTAACATGTTTGGTCAAATAAAGTCGAATCAAGTTTAGTTGATCAAAGCAAACTTTTCTTTAACATGTTAAATTAATTTATTTTAATATTTTGAGCACGCATAAACTTCACACAAAACTTTATTTTATATTTTATACTCTAATCCAAAATTTAATATATAATATGGTCAAATAAAGTTAAATCGAACCTAGTAGATCAAGGCAAACTCTCATTTAACATGATAAAGTTTATTGTACAAAACTTATTTTAACATGTTTGGTCAAATAAAATCGAATCAAGTTTAGTTGATCAAAGCAAACTTTTCTTTAACATGTTAAATTAATTTATTTTAATATTTTGAGCACGTATAAACTCCACACTTTAGTATTTTATACTCTAATCCAAAATTTAATATATAATATGGTCAAATAAAGTCTATTATTTAACCTTTAACATGTTAAATTTATTTTTATTAATATTTTGAGCCCGCATAGACTCTATTTCTTTCTTCCTGCTACACAAGTCCCTCAAACCCTATCAAATCCATACTCACACAAACGTTATTATAAGTTTTTTAACGCTAATCCGAAATTCAGTATATAATATGGTCAACTAAAGTTGAACCAAATCTAATTGATCAATGCAAACTCTAATTTAACATGTTAAATTTATTTATTTAAATGTTTTAAGCCCGCGTAAACTCCACACAAAACTTTATTTTAGTATTTTATACTCTAATCCAAAATTTAATATATAATATGGTCAAATAAAGTTAAATCGAACCTAGTAAATCAAGGCAAACTCTCATTTAACATAATAAAGTTTAATGTACAAAACTTATTTTAACATGTTTGGTCAAATAAAGTCGAATCAAGTTTAGTTGATCAAAGCAAACTTTTCTTTAACATGTTAAATTAATTTATTTTAATATTTTGAGCACGCATAGACTCCACACAAAACTTTATTATAGTATTTTATACTCTAATCCAAAATTTAATATATAATATGGTCAAATAAAGTTAAATCAAACCTAGTAGATCAAGGCAAACTCTCATTTAACATGATAAAGTTTATTGTACAAAACTTATTTTAACATGTTTGGTCAAATAAAGTCGAATCAAGTTTAGTTGATCAAAGCAAACTTTTCTTTAACATGTTGAATTAATTTATTTTTATATTTTGAGCCCGCATAAACTACACACAAAACTTTATTTTAGTCTTTTATACTCTAATCCAAAAGTTAATATATAATATGGTCAAATGAAGTTAAATCGAAACTAGTAGATCAAGGCAAACTCTCATTTAACATGATAAAGTTTAATGTACAAAACTTATTTTAACATGTTTGGTCAAATAAAACCGAATAAAGTTTAGTTAATCAAAGCAAACTTTTCTTTAACATGTTAAATTAATTTATTTTAATATTTTGAGCACGCATAAACTCCACACAAAACTTTATTTTAGTATTTTATACTCTAATCCAAAAGTTAATATATAATATGGTCAAATAAAGTCTATTATTTAACGTTTAACATTTTAAATTTATTTTTATTAATATTTTGAGCCCGCATAGACTCTATTTCTTTGTTCCTGCTACTCAAGTCCCTCATACCTTATCAAATTCATACTCACACAAACGTTATTATAAGTTTTTTAACGCTAATCCGAAATTCAGTATATAATATGGTCAAATAAAGTTGAACCAAATCTAACTGATCAATGCAAACTCTAATTTAACATGTTAAATTTATTTATTTAAATATTTTGAGTCAGCATAGACCCTGTTTCCTTCTTCTGGCTACAAATGCTCTACCCTCCTAAATCCATCCTCACAAAAAACTTTATTTTAATTTTTTTAACTTTAATAAGAAATTCAATATATAATTCAGTTAAATAATGTCTTTCATTTAACATTTAACATTGTAAATTTATTTACTTAAATATTTTGAGCCCGCATAAATCGTATTTCCTTTTTCCTGCTACACAAATTCCGCAAATCCATACTCACACAAACGTTATTTTATTTTTTTAACTCTAATCCGAATTTCAATATATAATGTGGTACAATAAAGTTGAACCGAATCTAATTGACCAATGCAAACTTTCATTTAACATGTTAAATTTATTTTAATATTTTTAACGTTATGTTTAAAAAAATTGTTTGAAAGTGAAATTTTAACATTATGTTTAACAAAATTTTTTGAAAGTAAACTTTAAATAAAATAACTTAACATGTTAAATTTAAATATTTGGTCCTATAGGTTGGTACCTTCATAGATCGTTAACATTATTGGTGGGCAATGATAGGAGATCTGGGGAATCTTGGGTTCGATTCTTGAGCCAAACGGGTTTTACAGGTATTTTCACTGTCGTGCCTATGTGCAGGCAAGTTACTGGGTTTTCACCGAAATTAGTGTTTGGTGACTCGGGTTACTCTCAGAGCACTTGATTTGTCTAGTGAGTACTCAAGAGTGCTTGAGTTTGATTTGTTAGCCCTTTAAAAGAAAAAGAAAAAAAAAGAATGACTATTTTGAGGTTAGATGATGTTTTGATGTACCGTACTACTAGTTACTTTGAATTCACCTTAATATGTTAATTAATGATAGATACATAGTTAAAATTATCTATAATACTGTCTTCTGTAAAAAAAAATACAAATAGAACTGTTGTTCACTTCATTTTTTAAGTCAACGAACCATCACTCACCTTGTTGCTTTTCTTTTTGGCCAGCAAAGAATACTATTATTGGAAAACCAACAAACAAACATACAACGAGACTTAGCAAGAGACTAAGACCACATGAACACACCAAGATAGCCAAAACAAAACATACACCCCCTACCAATTAAACAAAGTCTATATTGGTAAAATCATTCCAGTTCTCTTTTCACAACCCTCCGATCCGACTGCTTTTCTCCACCCACCAGTAGGAACCGAATTTGATTTCTTCCAGCACCATGCTTACGGTCTTGTGTTTCCAGTTGAATATTTTATCGTTGCCAAAGTCTTCACATGTCTTGACTACTGCAGTGAGAAAACATGGATGCCACACTATCGAAATTTGTCCGAATCGCAATCTTCACCCAAACACAAACAAGCCACCACACTGCTTTGGCGAAGTGGACGCCTACCAGCAGATGGTCAGTCGTCTCTTGTTCGATGCATTGGTTAATTTCAACTCCATACAGGGTTTGGTTGTTCACTTTCCTTGCTCACACCATCAGAATGATAAGAAATTAAGATGACCAACTACCACTTCAATCCACATGCATGCTTCCATGGAATCCTCATGCTTCATTAACTTTTAAGTAAACAGTTCCCTTTGTTTTGGGTAAGGTTAGACCGTGGGGTATGGTGGGGCGGGGATTTGGGGCATGGGTTGACACGTGGACTTCGAGGGGCACCGCTGGTGAGTTGCATGTTTGGTCGGTATGGCGGCATGGCTAGCCCGCGTGGGTCGGTATGGGTTTGGCTTGGCCAAACGGTTGTTTTTTAAATTTAAATCCTAGCCACCTATAGCCTAGCCAGCCTAGCCAACCCAGCCAATGAGAGCCGGCCACGGAAGACCGCTAGGCCCGCCCAACGCCCAGGCTGAAACCCCCGCCCAAGGGGCCACGCCGAAACCCAAGCCCACCCGGGGTGATGACTTGGGCGTTTGTACCCAACCCACGCCCCAACCCCCGCCCCATACCCCATAGTCTTAAAACAATACAATATACCTTTTCAGTCCCCCATGTGTCCATGCAGATCCTTTTCATTAGTTGAATATTGTCTAATGATGCTAGGTAATAATGATGTCAATAGTGATTGTGTGCAGTATGCGTGTTAGCTTTGAATCTCTAAATGGTATGTGCCCACTGCCCCACTTCTTCCCTTGCTGTATCCAATCACAGAAAAAATGTTATTTTGATTGCATTACATTCAATGATTATATAATGAATTAATGATAAAAAGTCATTGTATATAGACACACCTGGCAATTTTAACCTGCCATCCCAAAATTGGGTTGATATGGGTCGTTTTTAAAAAACATTTGGGTTGATATGGGTGGCTGTTTCTCATTGAATGGGTGAGTCTGGGTTGATTGAAATAACCCATTCTAATGAAACAGGTCAGAATGGGTTGGCAAGTCAACATGGGTTGGTGTTATTTTTCAAACAGGTGCAAATGGTGTACTCCTTGTTGCGCACATTAGTGAATAAGTTGAGATAGAAGATAAAGAACTTCTAACAAATCCGATATCGCAACCCGATGCGTAACCCATGCGTAATCGGCACCAAAATGTGCGTAACCTGCATTAAGTATGAAAAACTGATGCTTCAATGCGCGTAACCCGCACTGGTTAAGGGTCGAGCACTGGATTAAGTGCGTATCAAAGTTGGGTTACGCACATTACGCGACGCATGACAGGTGTGTTCCGCACCGGTATGCGTGACCTGCATTTAAACACGCATAACCAACGTTACGCGCATAAGCGCTGCCTACATAAGTGACGCCTAAACGAGCATAACGACACCGGAGCGCGCGTAACTGGCATTAAACACATGTAACAATTGATTGAATGCGCGTAACTGTCGCCGATTACTCGTGCAAAGCCAATTTCGCATCGAGCGCTGCGTTAATCGCTTACCGGAGCCGGTTTACGCGTGTTACATGGCGTTGAACTCACGTTTCCCAGCTCTGGTACGCGTAACAGAGGCTGTACACGTAATTGACGCTTGAACGCGCATAACCGACACTGGTTACGCGTCGAGCGGTTGGTTAACCATTTTCTAAACGAACCCATTCTGACCTGTAACCTGTTTTGACCCGAACCCATGTCGACCCTAACTAAAATAACCCTTTATTGAATCAAAGTGTTTTGATCAAAGCCGTTCTGACCCGCAACCTAAACCTGCCTGACCCGGAACGACCCGTTTACCAGGCCTAATTCTGTAGAGTAAAATGAGGTTATCCAACTGGATGAAAGCTGTTAACTTTAAATGGATTTAGGCCCAACATAGTAGTTATTTTTTTAGCTCATCTTGACCAAACCCATCGTAACCCAAACCCATCCTAACCTTTTTTTAATTGGCCCATCCTGACCCAAACCCATTCTGGCCCAAACCCATCATAACCTATCACCCAACCCAATCCAACCCGCCCATTTTGCAACCTCTATTATAGATAAAAAGGGAAGAAAACTTGACTAACCATAGCTTTCGAATTACACTTCCCTGTGTTAGTAGGCTATGGTGTATGTGTGACATCTCTCTTTTAACCTTGTACCCGTTGTTAGTGACTGCACTACAAGAACGGGGCACCTTTAGCGGCGACAGGTGTCACCGGTATTGACTACTTTTGTCGCCGCTATTGACTACTTTTGTCGCCGCTATTGACTTTTATATAAAAAGTCAACAAAGTTCTATAATACAACACAAAAGTGAAAAGGGAAATTTTATATAAAAATTATATGAGTGAGATAAATTAAATCCATGCATACCACAGTCGAAACAAGCGTACTTGCGCTGTCCCTGCCTAGAGAGTTGTTGGGTGAACTTTCAACTGTTTGAATCCAATTACCAAATCATGAAAAAATATAATCCTTAACCAAGACTATTATGCAATTGAAGCATTTCTTTACCAGTCATGATTTAATTAAAAAGTAAACCAAAAGGCTACAAAACAGCTCCATCACATGGTCCCAGACTCCCAGTCCCTAACACTTTCCTCAGTGAGGTTTTCAACAATTGTTCTGTTATAACGCTTCACCAAAACAAAAAATATATTAAGTGATAATTTAAAATGCATCATTTAAAAGTCTGAGCGGATAGCCATCAGTTTTTGTTTAAATTAAAGTGAGGAACCGGGGAACCATGTATTTAACATGTTAAGTAATTAGAATAGCTTCTACATATCTTTATATGCAAAATATTCAGAATTTAAAAAAAATAATTATTAACACGTTAAATTGATATTTTTATGATAAAAAAATACATAATTTGATACCAAGATCTCTTAAATACTCCTTGTATCTTGTAATATCAATAGTAGCAGACATCAATGCCACCCTAAAAATACAACAAATGGTTAAGGCATGAGTTTTGACATATGTGTTTTAACTACAAACAACTATCACATGAAAAATTAGTCTAGGTAGCAAGTAAGATAATTTTTTGAACAACAACGAATTTATATTCATATAATATGTTTTCCATATAGGCAATGATAGATGAACACATTAATCATATAATTTCACTAATCTAAAGTTAAACAACAATACCTAGCTACAATTCTAACATTCAGTGACTAAAACCATAATCTATATGATATCTCTGATATAAACAGATAAATTATGGAATTTAACATGTTAAATAATTTCAATATAATATAATATTCGTAAACTTACAAAAAATAACTGTTTGAAATCAATCTCTAGTATTAGAAATATATTTTAAATTCATAAAAACTTGAAACAGTGATATATAAAACATAAAAACCCTAGAAATCGATGAATGTTTGTTGAAATTTTATAATTTTTCGTTTTACCTGCAATGTTTTTGAAGATTCATCAACGAATTTTACTTTTGAAAGAGGAAACTAAGATTTTTGATTGAAGAGCGACTTGATTAAGCTGTTTAACGCAATCGAAAAACCTGATTGCAGCTACATCGTATCTCCGTTGTGTTTCCGCTTGAAGAGCGACTGATTTTAGTTGTTTAATGCAATCGGAGAACCTGATTTGATCTCCGTCGTATCTCCGCCGTGTCTCAGCCTTCTCCAACGAAACCCTAGCTTTTCTCAGCCTCAAGTGTTTGTTTTTATGTAATTTGACAAAATTGCCCATGTTCCCTAGTTCCCCACTTTTTTAGTGTTCCCCAATGAACTCTCCCCTATATATATATATATATATATTAACTTATTCCTATATAGGGGATAGTTAAAATGAGAACCACCTCGAGTTGTAAGAACCAGCGAGAACCACCCTCGCGGGGGGCCGTTGACCACGATTTTTTTTTTTACAACTAGATGTGTATATTTTAACACCCTACGCAAAGTTTGGGTTCAAACGGCGCGCCCGAGGAGGTAGTTTTTTACGCCCAAAGTTTGGGTTTTTTAATTTCTTTTAATTTTTCTTTTTTTTAACCAAACTTTGGGCGTAAAAAACTACCCCCTCGGGCGCGCCGTTTGAATCCAAACTTTGCGTAGGGTGTTAAAATATACACATCTAGTTGTAAAAAAAAATCGTGGTCAACGGCCCCCCGCGGGGGTGGTTCTCGCTGGTTCTTACAACTCGAGGTGGTTCTCATTTTAACTTATTCCTATATATATATGTATATATATATATATATATATATATATATATAGGGAGCCGCTAGAATAAGAACCACCTCCAGTTATGAGAACCATGAGAACCACTCTCCACCAATCATAATAAGCCAACGAAAAGGGTAGTTTGGTCATTTACCCTAAATGTCTAATCTCACCCCTCTCTCTTCATTTAATTCACACCCTCTCTCCTCTCTCCTCTCTTATATTTAAAACATGATGCAGACTTCAACCTATCCATTTTTTAAACCTTCACCCCTGTTTCTATATCTTTCAACTATCACTACCGTCGCCATCGCCGGCGTTCAAAGGGCGGTGGTGGGTTCAAAAGACGGCGACTGTGGCAGTGGTGGGGAGAAAGGGGACGACGGCGGCAGGGGTTGTTTGGTGGTGCACAGTGGGTGCTGAATGGCAGTGGTGCGGTGGCCCGACGGTGGTTTTGTGGCTGATTGGTAGTACACCTTTCAAATATATGCAGATCTGTTCAAGGAATGATGACGATGATGATTGATGGTGGGTGCCACCCCTGTTTGCCGGCGACCCACCCCTGTTGTCGGCGGCCCACCCCTGTTTGCCGGTTATGTGTGGCCGCCATGGTGGTGCCCCGATCCGGTCGGCGACGGTAGTGGTGATGTGGGGGTAATGGTTTTGACGGAAGGTTGTGGGAATTCCGGTAACCTTTCAACCATCTATTCTTTCTTTCAAATTAGAAAATTAAGAGTACATAAATGTCCCTTCTTGGACTTCCAACTGCACATGGTTGTCCTTCTGTTCCAAATGAAACCATTTAATGTTTATTTTTATACAAAAAAAATTATGCATGTGACTTCATACAGGTTTTTTGTTTCAGATTTGATGTAATCTGCGATGAATAGCAATGTCCCACATGTTCTAGGAACCATATGGTTTTGTTTTCTAAAACATATGCAAGTGTGATATGTGGGTTTTGATATGGTTGATTTTGGGGGTGGCGATGATGAAAAAAAAAACCCGTAGATTTAGATAACGATGGCGCGGCAACGATGGTGGATGGTAGGTTTTTGAACCCGCAACCCCACATTTGCAGCCTTTTAATTATCGGAAAAAATCTGAGCCAAACCCCGTTTTTTTTTCGAGATACACTTTTGTTTTGTTGTTGTTGGTTTTTTATATTCTTTTCTCTAGTCGATGACGATAAAAATCTATCCGAGACACCTACCGACTTTGCGTTTTATGGGTGCGTTCGTCTTGCGTAAACAAGTTTTTGTGTAAAAAAGTCTTTGTGAAAAAAAAACGTAAAATGTAAAAAAGTTTAACGTAAAACGTAAAAATTTTAACGTAAAACGTAAAAATTTTAGCGTAAAACGTAAAAAGATTAAAAAAAATAACGTAAAACGTAAAAAAGTTTTAAAGTAAAACGTAAAACGTAAAAAGTTTTACGTTAAAACGTAAAACGTAAAAAAGTTTTAAAGTAAAACGTAAAAAGTTTTACGTAAAAACGTAAAACGTAAAAAGTTTTTCGTAAAACGTAAAACGTAAAAAGTTGTACGTAAAAAGTTTAAAACGTAAAACGTAATAAAGTTTAACGTAAAACGTAAAAAGATTAAAAAAATTAACGTAATACGTAAAACATAAATTTTTTAACGTCAAACGTAAACTTTTAACGTAAAACGTAAACTTTTAACGTAAAACGTAAACTTTTTAATGTAAAAATGTAAAGTTTTTAAAGTAAAACTTAAATATTTTAACGTAAAACGTAAAAACATAAAACGTAAATTTTTTAACGTAAAACGTAAACTTTTTAACGTAAAACGTAAACTTTTTAACGTGAAACGTAAACTTTTTAACGTAAAACGGGACGTAAAAAACGTCGCGTTAAAACGGGACGTAAAAAACGCCGCGAAAAAAAAACGGGACGTAAAAAACGCCGCGTTAAAACGGGACGTAAAAAACGGCGTTAAAGTAAAAAGTTTTAACGTAAAAAGTAAAAAGTTTTAACATAAAACGTAAAAAGTAAAAGGTTTTAACGTAAAAAGTAAAAAGTTTTAACTTAAAACATAAAAATTTTAACGTAAAACTTAAAATGTAAAAAGTCTAAAAAGGTTAACGTAAAACGTAAAAAGTGCAAAAACGGCGCGCAAAAACGGGAATAAAAAACCGCACTTAAAAACCCGGTCGCAAAAAAACGGCGTGAAAAAACGCGGCGTAGAAAAACGGCGAGTAAAACGGGCCGTATAAACGGCGCGTAAAAACGGGACGTAAAAAACGGGGCGCAAAAAACGGGACGGCTTGTAAAAAATGTGACGTAAAAAACGGCGCGGCAAAAAACGGGACGGCTTGTAAAAAAACGGGCGCTAAAACGGGACGGCAAAAAACGGGACGGCAAAAAACGTAAAACGTAAAACTTTTAACGTTAAAATTTTAACGTAACGGGACGGCTAAAACGGGATGGCAAAAAACGGGACAGCAAAAAACGGGACGGCTAAAACGAGACGGAAAAAACGTAAAACGTAAAAATTTTAACGTAAAGCGTAAAAATTTTAACGTAAAAAGTAAAAAGGTTTAACGTAAAACGCAAAAAATTTAACGTAAAACGTAAAAATTTTAACGTAAAACTTAAAACGTAAAAAGTCTAAAAAGGTTAATGTAAAACGTAAAAAGTGTAAAAACGGCGCGTAAAACCGGGAATAAAAAACCGCACTTAAAAACCCGGTCGCAAAAAAAGGCGTGAAAAAACGCGGCGTAGAAAAACGGCGCGTAAAACGGGCCGTAAAAACGGCGCGTAAAAGCGGGACAAAAAAACGGGACGTAAAAAATGGGGCGCAAAAAACGGGACGGCTTGTAAAAAATGTGACGTAAAAAACGGGACGACTTGTAAAAAAAAACGGGACGGCTAAAACGGGACGGCTTGTAAAAAAACGTGACGCTAAAAACGGCGCGGCAAAAAAAAATCGTTTTTTGTTAAAAAATCTGAATTTAAAAATGTTTTTAATAAAAAAATCTTTTTAAAAAATAAAAAGTAATATAATAAAACTAAAAAGTAATATAATAAAACAAAAAGTAATTAAAAAATAATAAAGTGAAAAAGACAAAAAAGAGTTATTTTACTAATCTACCCTTTTTGATTAAAATATAAAAGACATAATATGACAAATTTTATTTAATATTAGTTTTTGTTACTTTTAATCTCATCCATCCATCAAGTTGATCTAAAGGCTATAAAGTGGTTCTCATGGTTCTCATAACTGGAGGTGGTTCTCATTTTAGCGATCCCCTATATATATATATATATATATATATATATATATGGGATCGCTAAAATGAGAACCACCTCCAGTTATGAGAACCACTTATTAGCCCTTAGATCAACTTGATGGATGGATAAGATTAAAAGTAAGAAAAATTAATATTAAATGATTTTTGTCTTATTATGTCTTTAATATTATAATTTAAAAGGGTAATTTAGTAAACTAACTCTTTTTTGTCTTTTTATCTTTATTGTTTTTTATTAGTTTTTTTATTATTATATTACTTTCTATTTTTTAAACATAACTTTTCTATTAAAAAACATTTTAAAATTCAGATTTTTTAAACATTTTTTATACTTTTTACAATTTAAGTTTTACGTTAAACTTTTTACGTTTTTTTTACGCGCCGTTTTTACGGCAGGTTTTTTCAAGCGTCGTTATTTTAACAGGCCGTTTTTTTACGTGCCGTTTTTTACGTGACAATTTTTTAACGCCGTTTTTTTAACGCGCCGTTTTTACGAGCCAATTTTTTAACGTCGTTTTTTACGCGCCGTTTATTAACGCCATTTTTTAACGCCGTTTTTTCAACGCGTCTTACGCCCGACTTTTTCAACGCCGTTTTTTACGACCCGTCTTACGCCCGACTTTTTCAAGCGACGTTTTTTTTAACACGCCGTTTTTTTAACGCCGTTTTTTACGCGCCGTTTTTTTACACGTCGTTTTTTAAGCGACGTTTTTTACGCGCCTATTTTTTAACGCCGTTTTTTACGCGTCGTTTTTTAACGCCATTTTTTTACGTTTTACGTGCCGGTTTTTTTACGTTTTACGCACCGGTTTTGTTACGTTTTACACGCCGGTTTTTTACGTTAACGTTTTTTTACGTTTTTACGATTTACGTGCCGGTTTTTTACGTTTTACGCGCCGGTTTTTTACGTTAACATTTTTTTACGTTTTACACGCCGGTTTTTTACGTTTTACTAAAAAAAATTTACGTTTTACGTTTTACGTTTTACGTTTTACCTAAAACTTTTTACACTTTACAAAAAACTTTTTACGGTTTACATAAAACTTTTTACGTTTTACGAAAACCTTTTTATGTCTTGCGTTTTTACGTAAAAAACGTTTACGTTTTTACGTTTTTACGTTTTACGTTAAACTTTTTACGTTTTACGTTTTTACGTTAAAAAAATTACGTTTTAACTAAAACTTTTACGACCCGTTTTTTACGACCCGTCTTACGTTTTACGTTAAAAAGTTTACCTTAATTTTTTTAATCTTTTTACGTTCTACGTTAAACTTTATTACGTTTTACGTTTTAAACTTTTTACGTAAAACTTTTTACGTTTTACGAAAAACTTTTTACGTTTTACGTTTTACTTTAAAACTTTTTTACGTTTTACCTTAATTCTTTTAATCTTTTTACGTTTTACGTTTTAAACTTTTTACGTTAAACTTTTTACGTTTTACGTTAAACTTTTTACGTTTGACGTAAAAGTTTACGGTTGAACTTTTCTTTTACAAAGACTTTTTTACACAAAAACTTGTTTACGCAAGACGAACGCACCCATAAATCGCAAAGTCAGTAGGTGTCTCGGATAGGTTGTTATCGTCATCGACGCCTCAAAATTTATTTTTGAAACAACAACATCAAAACAAAGTGTATCTCGAAAAAAACGGGGTTTGGCTCAGATTTTCCGATAATAAAAAAGGCTGCAAAGTGGGGTTGCAGGTTCAAAAACCTACCCTCCGCCATCTTTGCCGCACCATCCTTATCAAAATCTAGGTTTTTTTTTTGCATCATCGCCATCCCATTCCAAATATATTAAACCCACATAGTCCACTGATCAAAAATCACTAGAAAAATCAAGAACACAAGATCATAGTTCACTGATCAAACGAGAATCACTGATCAAAAATCAACAAGAACAAACCCACATAGTTCATCAAACAAAAATCAAAGAACCCCCATCAAACAAAAATCAAGAACCCACATAGTTCATCATCGCCGCCCATATCGCACCATATCAAACCCATAAAAGCCCACTAATCAAAATCACCAGATAAACAAGAACACAGGCAAAAAATCAAAGAAACCCACCCAAAAAATCAAACCATCAAAGAAACCCAACCAAAAAATCAAACCATCAAAACCCACCTTCACTGACCCAACTCAAACCATCATCGAGCACCCACCGCCTCCGACATCGTGCACCCACCACCTGCCATCGAGCACCCACCACCTCCGACAACGACACTCCATCACCGTCATCGAGCACCCACCACCGCCGGAGATAACAACACAGGTCATCAACATCAAAAACACCGCTGGAGATAACAACATAGGTCCCATCGTTCACCGTCAAACCACCACCATCTAACCCTAAACTCCAAATCGGAGCTCACCACCTCAAAACATGTCACCGGAGATGGGGTTGCGGATCACCCACAGCGACGACGTTTTCAACAGCGGCGGCGGCGATGCGGGGGGATACGATGGTGGGGGCGGTGGTGGTGGCGGTGGAGAGGCAGTTGGGTTAGTAGAATGAGTCTTGATGTATTTGCTAGTTGAAGAATGATTCTTGTTTGAAGAATGATGGATCTTCAGATGATTTTTTCAATTTTATGGTTGAGATGGGGATGAAGACGAAAAGAAGACAGGAGAGAGGATATATGAGAGATGAGAGAAATGTGTGCAATTTAATGAGGAGAGATGATAGATAGGACATTAAAAGGAAATGACCAAACTACCCCTTGTTGTGATTGGTTGAAAGTGGTTCTCATGGTTCTCATAACTAGATGTGGTTCTTATTCTAGCGGCTCCCTATATATATATATATATGAAAATCTAGTGGCTGAACTTGACCTATTAACTAGGAGGAGGAGGTGGGAGAACTCAATACATATTAAAATTTCGAAGTTTTTAGGTAAAATTTAGACTATGAATCGAAAAACATGGCGGGGCACCCCTGGCCCATATTAAGCTCCGCCCATGTGAAAATCCCAATGGATTTTTTTAAAACACTAACAGATATATCCGATACCCTCGTATATGTTCATGACGAGTAAATACCCGACAAATAATGGGTAAGTGTTGGATCTGAGTTTCTTTTTTATTGTATTTTCGTTTGTAATTAAGATGGAAATGAAAGAGTTGTGCAGCGGAAATAAGATGAAAGCAAACTTTGCATACAATCAAACGAGAGTAATACTTTTATCAAACATCTTTTCACAAAGAACCGAATGATTGAATTTGTTTCAACAACGATTACAATGATTGATGTAAGAATGCAAACTCCCCCTCAGCCAGAGCTCAGTAGTTTGTTCGTGCAAAGAAGACGATTGATCAAAAGAGCTAATAGAACAGTACAAAGTACTGAACTATTTATAGGCACTTGCAAACCACTGAGCATCTTAGCTGACGTCACCATGAAAGTGACATCTAACCTCCTAACAAACTCTAACTACTGATCTATAAACACTGATGTACTAAACTACTGCTATTACATTATATTACATAAAAGACACTTAAACTGCTGCTGCATCCTTCCACTGCTGTGAACCCAGCACTGCTTGTCCGGATCAGCAGTACTTGACCCAAGGCAGTAGATTGAGTCAACAGAGCTTTGGACTTCCATCAGTCTTTGACTTTGGCCAGTAGATATAAAGCAGCAGTTGTAGGTCAGCACTTAGTATGATCAGCAGATAGGAGGTCAGCAGATATGAAACCACTTTCAAGGGGAGCGATTTGCATGAACCAACTGTAAACGTCTGCTTATTCTGGATCCACTGCTTTGATCCAGTTTTGGCTTTACATTATCTGTTCCTCTGATAGGGTTCAATCCCAACAATCTCCCCCTGGAACAGATAATGCCAAAACTCTTCATTATTTGTGGAAATCTTTATTGCCTCAACAACAGCTCCCTTATCTGACCTTTGAATTGTAGTTCAAAGTCTAGGGCATCTGTATCTTCATCATCCCTGCTGAGTGGAAGATCAAGGAGATCCTGCAAATCTTCAAGACTCAGGCCAAGAGCTTGTTCCCTTGATATTTTCTCCACTCCTCCACCAGACCTGAGCAAAGTCAATACGCAGGTCTGTTTGTCAGTTTCCCACTTTTGTATTTTTGAGCCTGGTGGGTTTCTTGGGAGATGTTTATTTGCAGAAGTATTTGGAGAGGCTGGCCTATTCATGACTGGCTGAGCAGTACTTGCAGTTTGATCCAAACCAAGAGTTTCCATGATCATTTTCTTTATACCCTCTTTTCCAAGGTCTTCACCTTCCATTAACTCTTTGATGGTTTCAGCAATCAGTTGTTTGTGTGGCCTTCTTTTGTAGATGGTAGCACCAACTGGAGCTGTGGATCTCCTGATTTGCAGCTTTGAAGGTCTTTTTGAAACCGCTGCTTCAGGATAGTCAGGCTTTTGAGGAACTGTGGGATCTTTCTTTCTTAATTGTTCCAACCTTTTGTAAGTAGCCCTGACCATATCTTCTTTCCATCTAGCAACTTGTCTTTTATTACCATAATCAGCTGCTACCAATTCCTCTTTCATCCTCTTCAGCTCTTCCTGTTTGTCAGGTACATTCTTTCTAAATTTTGCCCAGTTAGGAGGAGTGTGAGTGACCTTCCTTTTTATCATGTCTTGAATTCTTGCAGCTTCATCTTCAAGCTCAGGAACAGTCCACTCTTTGTACATATATCTCTCTCCTTTGTACTTTTTGTGAGCCATGATGCTTTCAATGTAGTCTTTCTTCAGAGATTCAGCTGCTCTTTCAGAAATTTGTTGACTAACATTTTTTGCAAATTGCTCTAGGGATCTGACTTGTGTGAGAAAATATTGATAATTTCTTGAAATTTCTTTGTCAGACTTCCCTTGTGTGTTTCTTTTTGAGATATCCTCTGCTTGCTTGGCTTTGATTTCCAAGTATTCATCAACATTTTTAGGCCAAGGATATCCTTTTATTGATGGCAACCTCCTTTTGGCAGGGTCATCCTCATAGTAGAAGGATTTTATTTCATCTCTAACAGCTGCTAGTTCAAGAGGAAATTGAACACCTGCAGGAGGTAAGGGCTTGTACATTGGAACTGAAGAGAGAGGAACAGGTTTTGGTATTGTGACAAGGGCTAAAGATTTTGAAGATGTTGGTGACGGAGGTGTGTCATCATCTTTTAAAATTAGCCTTCTCCTTTTTGGTTTAGGAGAGACTGATGATGTTTTGAATGGAACAGTGGTTGTAGATGTAGTGGCAGTGGATTGTGATTGACTAACAGTTGTTGAAACAACTGGTGTTTCAACCACTGCTGTCATAACAACAGATGTTATAACATCTGCTGTCTTCTGCTGTGTGTCAGCAGGTGTTGTTTTTTGTGGTGATGATGGTAAAGCAGTAGATGTTGTGTGTGTTGAAGTGGTGTGTGTTGATGGAACAACTGTTTGGCAAGCAGTGGTTTTTGTAACTCCTGCTGCATCAGCTGTTTTGTACGGTGGTTTTTGAGCAGACTTTGAACGTCTGGTTGGAATGGATTTGGGTTGCCTTACTTTTCTAGTAGGCCTCTTCTTTTCCTCAACAGGATTTTCATGATCCCTTGACCCAGAAGTACCCTGATCTGGATGATCCATTCTGTCCACCCTGGCTTTCCTTTTGGCCTCTCTATCTCTCTTCACACTTGCAATTTCTTCTGCTAGTGCATTTGTTGTCACATCAATCTTCTTGCTGCCATCTGGCAAAGGGATCTTTTTGGTCATGTTTGAATTCTCTGGTTCAAGATAAAGACCATCTTCTATACCCTTCCTTTTCCACTCCTTAATTTTCTCCCCCTTTTTGGCATTATCTTCTGGGAGGTCATAAATGAAACGTACGTTTGGAGGAGCAGTGCCAGTGGTGTGCAAGATCTGAGTTTTGAGAGCCTTTAAGTCAGCCTGAGTGTTCTTGAATCTTGACTCCATTGCATTTCTCAGCTGTTGTACATGTTTTTCATGTTGCTGATCTGCTAATTGTGTTTGTTGTTGGAGAAAAGATTGAAATAGATTCCAGAGCTCATTTGTAGCAGGTGTCCTTTGTGGAGCAGGTGCTTGAGGTGGAACAGCAGTTGTTTATACCTTCTGAACTTGTAACACCTGTTGTAGCATATCTTTGAGTTCTGCAACAGAGTTATCAAGCTTTGCAATACGATCCGTCAATTTCTGGTACTTTAAACCATCACCCAAGTTAATGGGATCATCTGATTTCCCACTAGCAGTGGTTTTATCAGTGGTAGATGTAGGGAATATACTCCAAACATTAACCACTGATGCCCCTTTTTCTTGGTACTGGGGTCTTCTTCCTTCAACACTTGACAACCTTTTGATGTTGCCAGTAGGATAAATAAATCCACTGGTGGTTGACAGAGGTGCTATAAAAGGAATTGCCTCCAAGGAAGTCTTATGAATGTAACCACTGTCCAAATGTAACCCAGTGGGTGTAACAGTTGTAGTGGCTGCTTCACTTGGATTACCACCAAGAGTTACTTGTAACTCAAGGGGTGTAACCTCCTCAGGTTGTGTTGGTGGGTTAGCAAAGATTGATACATCAGACCCAGTCAGTTGTTGAGGTATATTCTCATTAATAGGTGATTGAGAAGGACTGGATAATGCCTGGTTCAAATCAATTGCATCCAACAGTGGTTTTATTGGTGAGGGAAATGTGGATGTGATGGTTGGTGTAGAAGTAGGATGTGTCCCGGGCATTGGACTGTGGATGATAGAAACGAGTGTTTCCAGAGCATCAGGATGTGGAGACCCTATTTGTACAACCTGTTCTTTTTGTGAAGAAACAGGAGGAGTTTGGGTTATGGGTTGAGATATTTGTACCAACTGCTGTGAGGAAGAAGCAGCAGTGGTTTCTTGTGACTTTTGTGTTGTCACTGGCAGAAGCTCTGGTATCTCATCCTCCAGAGATGCCTTTTTGAGGGTTTTGGGGGGGGTTTTGTGTTTTTCTTTTTGTTGGCTTTTTGGTGATTGTAGGTGTGGGTTTCAAAGCAGTTGTGCTGCTGCTCTGATCACCTTGAGCAGTGGGCTCAGCAGCAGATACCTGAGGAGCAGTTGTAACTACTAAAATCTGCTCAGGCACCTCTGCTTGTGTTTTGCAGGGTGCTAACATCCTTGAAAAAGTTTCAGTAGTTAAACTGTTTATTTGAGTAGGATCACCCTGGTTTATTACAGTTAAATCATCCTTACTGAATTTCTTTGAAAAATAGTAACTTAAAAACCTTGGAAACAGTAAGAATGATTTTGTTTCAACATTATTAACCAAATCTTTAAAAATTTCCCGAGAATAGTTAAAATTTTCTCCTTGAAGAATAGCATATCCCAGATTTTGAATCTTTAAAGGGATTTCATTAAAAGAAGTGGTTTTGTTTGAAACACATAGTAGGAGGGTATGAAATAAAAATATGGTTGCAGAAGGAAAATAACCTTTTTCTAAGGTAATTTTCTTCATCATTGTGGATTCATACCCTCTCTCAATGAAGTCAGTTTGCAACTCGGTTTTAGTGAAAGAGATTTTACTTTCTTGATCATCGAGTTGAAAGACTTCTGAAATGGATTGTGGCGTGATTTGGACAGCTTTACCCTTTATAGAAGAGTTTATGGTGGTTGCAGTGTCTCCTTGTGTTTCAAGGGTTGCATTCTTCCAAAACTCCCTTTGGGTCGCCAAATAGATTGGTGCATCGGCGATGAACAAAGTTTTATACTTTGATTTTGCCATGATGTCAATGATGGAATCGAACACGTTGGTGGTTCCTGGTTTTGTGAGAAGACCCAGGAGATTGTGAGATGGTTTATGTGGAATTTCAGTAGAGATTGCCTTTTGGGAGGCTGTGTTCGAGGATGATTTGGATGAGGGTTTTGAAGATATCTTTGATTTTGTCATTTTGAGGATGATTGATCGAAGAAATTTGTGAAGAAATGTGAAGAAAAACTGCTTTGAGAAGAGAATTTTTAAGAATTCAATTCGACAGTAAAACCCTGTTTTGGTGGTGAGTGGGGGATTTTATAGGGAAGAAAGTGAATGCTGAGGTGGCAGCCGTTACAAAAGGTCTGACCAATATGTATTGTCCACGTGACAACCCCTGTTGAAAGTGAAGGACAGTACTTTTGTTGAAAGTGACTGATGAAGGCAGTGGTATGAAAGCAGTGGATGATTTTTACTATCAGTGGATAGCATATCAGTGGATAAGACACTGCTTTTGAACAACAGAGTTTATCAAAATAATGAGAGAGCAGGGGTTGACTTTCAGCAGTGGACAGACTTTTGAAGTAGCAGACTTTTGAACAATCAGTGGTTAATGGCAGACTTTTAAGGACTTAATGAAAAAAAATTTCATTTTTAACTATTTTTAAGGATGGAGTTTTGATTTTCTGAAAACATTTTGTTGCTTTTATTCATAGAAAAACAAGATGTTGCTTGTTATTCCATGTTCAGCATCCCAATCCTAGAGACCAAACTTTCAAAAGTGGCTGTATCAAGTGCTTTTGTGAGCACATCAGCCAGCTGTTCTTTAGTTGGGACATGATGCAGAGAAATCAAACCTTTTTCATAGCAGTCCCTCACAAAGTGATGTCTGATGTCAATATGTTTGGTGGTTGAGTGGGAAACTAGATTTTTGATGATATTTTCTGCTGCCTGACTGTCCAACATGAGTGGTGTCTTTAAGGCAGTGATACCAAAATCCAGCAACTGATTTTGAAGCCACAGGAGTTGGGCTGTACAGCTTGCAGCAGCAATGTATTCAGCTTCAGTAGTGGATGTCGAAATAGCTGCTTGCTTTTTGCTTTGCCAAGAAACTAAGCAGTCACCTAGAAACTGGCACCCTCCTGATGTGGACTTCCTTGTGGTGTGACATCCAGCAAAGTCACTGTCTGAGAAACCTGAAAGCTTGATGTTCCCATTAGCTGGATACCAGATACCAAGTGTGGGAGCACCTTTTATGTATCTGAAGATCCTTTTTACAGCAATGAGATTTGATTTTCTGGGAGCTGATTGACTTCTTGCACAGACACATGTTGCAAACATGATGTCTGGTCTAGATGCAGTTAGGTACAATAAAGACCCAATCATGCTTCTATAAAGTGTTTGGTCAATCAGCTCATCTTTTTCATCAGACATGACCAGCTTATTTGTTGCCATGGGTGTGCTGCATGGTTTACAATCATTCATATCAAATTTGGTTAAAAGTTCTTTAGCATATTTGCTTTGATGAATGAAAGTTCCATTTTGCAATTGCTGTACTTGGAGACCAAGAAAGCATTGCAACTCACCCATTGCACTCATTTCAAACTCAGCTGTCATGAGTTCTCTAAACTCTTCACACATTGAGTTACATGTGCTTCCAAAAATAATGTCATCCACATAAATCTGGACAATCATTAAATCCTTCCCTCTCCATTTTAAAAACAGTGTTTTATCAATGGTACCTCTTTTGAAACCATTTGAGAGTAGGAAGTTGGAAAGAGTTTCATACCAGGCTCTTGGTGCTTGTTTCAAGCCATACAAGGCTTTGTTTAGCCTGTAGACATGATCTGGATAAAATGGATCCTCAAAACCTGGAGGTTGACAAACATACACCTCTTCTTGAATTGTACCATAGAGGAAAGCACTTTTGATATCCATTTGAAACACCTTCATATTGTGGTTGACAGCAAAGGCCAGGAACAGTCTAATTGCTTCTAATCTTGCAACAGGGGCAAATGTTTCATCATAATCAATCCCCTCTTCCTGTCTGTAACCTTGAACCACAAGCCTGGCTTTATTCTTGACAACAATACCCCTTTCATCAGTTTTGTTCTTGAAGACCCACTTTGTGCCAATGGGACTAGCCTCTTCTGGCAGTGGTACAAGCTCCCATACTTGTTGTCTTTTAAACTATTGGAGCTCCTCTTGCATGGCTTCTACCCAGCTGTTGTCTCTCAGTGCCTCTTGGTACTTGACTGGCTGATGGAGTGATAGAAAACCAGCAAAAAGACAAATGTTTTGGGTTTGGCTTCTTGTGAGCACCCCTTCATTTATGTTGCCAATGATTTGATCAGGTGGATGAGATCTCAAGAAGATTAAATCTCCTTGGTATGGTATGATGGCATTGGTTGGTGAAGGCTGCAAATGTGTATCATCTGAGCTAACCACTGCTGGGGACTTTGATGATCCAGCAGTGGTTTTAAAAGGTGGTGGAATAGGAGGTAGTGAGGTGGACAACTGCTGGATTTTATCCACTGTTTGAGGACTTTTGTCAGCAGTGTTTGAGGATGTGGAAGCAGTGGTTGATGGGCTACTTTGGTCAACAATTGTTGAGGTAGCAGTGGTAGAGCTTTGACAACTGTTTTGAACAGCTGATGCTTTTCCCTTTGTGGCAGACCTTTGAGGGATGATGATTTCATACCCATAGTCTGGTGTTGTATCCTCTGATGGACCTGCACTGTTAGTCTTGACAGCAGTATTTTCAAAAGTGAATTTTTCAAGATCAAACAGATCTGCAGGATTTGCTGGGATTTTCATTGACGAAAGTTCATTGAACTTAACATTCAAAGTCTCCTCCACTGCCTTGGTCCGTGTATTAAACACTTTGTAGGCCTTGGCAGTGGTTGAGTATCCCAGATGATAACCACAATCAATTTTGGCTGCAAATTTTGAAATGGAATCTTTTAAATTCAAAATAAAGCATGGGCAGCCAAACACTTTGAAATATGAGATCAGTGGTTTAATTTTATACAGAATTTCATAGGCAGTCTTTTTGTGCCTGGGGTTTATTAAAACTCTGTTCTGAACATAGCAAGCAGTGTTTACTGCCTCTGCCCAGAAAGTTAAAGGCAAACCTGAATCTGCAAGCATGGTTCTGGCAGCCTCAATCAGAGTTCTGTTCTTCCTTTCCACTACCCCATTCTGCTCTGGTGTTCTTGGGATGCTGTACTGCCTTACAATCCCTTTCTTCACACAGAAGGCATCCAACTCCCTATTTTTGAATTCTGTGCCATTGTCACTCCTGAAGCTTTTTACTGGAAGGTCAAATTGCTTTTCAACCTGTATTACAAAGTCTTGCAAAATGCCTGCAGTTTCATCTTTTGAGTGCAAGAAGAAAGTCCATGTGAACCTAGAAAAGTCATCAACAATAACCAAACAATATCTTTTCTTTTTAAGGCTCATGACTTGAACTGGGCCAAACAAATCCATGTGTAGCATTTGCAGACACTGGGTTGTTTTGGACTCTTCAATGGACTTATAAGAACTTTTATGTTGTTTTCCTTTTAAACAGGAAATGCAATGTTCAGGACATTTTTTGAAATTTCTGTGATTGTCTTAAGATTTGTGTGTCCCAGCCTTCTGTGCCAAAGTTCTGTCTCTTTGTTAGAGGCAGCTGAGAACAGACAGGCATCAGCTCTGGGACACTCTTTTGACATGTCAACAACATAAACATTGCCACTTCTTTGAGCAACAAGTTTAGTATGACCAGATTTAATTATTGCTTCAATCTTTTTGACCATTTCTGGTCCAACAATCCTACAACAGTCTTTTGTGAAGAATGACCCAAATCCCTTGTCACTCATTTGGGACACACTCAGAAGGTTGAATTTTAGATTGTCTATTAGATTGACATTTTCAAATTTTACATTTCCAGATTGCACTGTACCAGACCCCAGAACCTTCCCTTTACTATTATTCCCAAAGGATATATCACCCCCACCATGGATTTTAAAGCCTTTGAGGAGGGCTTTACATCCTGTCATGTGCCTGGAGCCTCCACTATCTACATACCAAAGACTATCAAAGCATGCAGAAGCTCCCTGCACATGAAGTAAAAAGATTAGTTCATTAAGGTCTCCAAAGCCAACAAGGCTTTGGATGGGGTCTCAACAGTGTCTGGAATGGATGCAAGATGATGGACAGTGGTTAGGTCAGGGGTTTGAACTGTTTTAGGACAGTGTTTCTCTAACCACTGTTGTGGGTCCTGACCAATCATCTGCTGGTAACCAAAAGGATGCCTGTTCACTTTGGGTTTAGAGGGCCTTTTGTAGGCCTCATAAATGTGTGGAATCCTTTGGTAAGACTGTTTTTCTCTGCCTTTTTTGAACTGATTGGCAGGGGGTGCATCAGTAACCTGAACATCTCTTTTGACAGATGTTTGGTTCAGCTGTTTTGTAACAGCTGTTTGTACTGGCACAAACAGTGGTTGTTTCTTGGTGAATTTGACAGATGATGAGGATGATGGTGGACTCAAGGATGTTTTAGCCATGTACTCATTCTTTTTCACATCAAAGTTTTTGAGGTACACACATGCTTGAGTTTTGTGGTTTGTTTTCCCACAGACAATGCAGCTTTCTGCTGAAACAATGACACTTGTTTTGTTTAGATCATAAGCTTTTAAGTGGAAACAGTCTTTTGTTAGATGATTCCTTTTCTCACAGAATTCACAAAACAAGTTATCAATTTTTTCTTTCTTCTTTCTCTTTTCAGATTCCTTTGCAGCAGAGGTTTTAACCACTGCTGGGATATCTTTGAGAGGTATGACTTTAGCTTTTGGAGCTTTAGCACCATCAATTGATGTAAAGTCCATTGGCTTGAAATTTTCAAGAATATCACACTCATCAGACCATTTTGGTTTAAACTGATGATCTTCAAGCTCCTTGAAAGTGGAGGAGCCCATTGGTCTGTTAAGTGTGATTTTGTTACCAAGTTTGTCAGTGATTTTCACTTCTTGGCCATTCTTGTTTGTGGGGATAAGCTCAGTAGCTTCATCAGTGGTTTGAACAGAGTTTTCAAAAGCAGTGTTTTCATCATCATATTTTCTATACCCAACCCCAAACTTCACATTGCTTTTTCTCTGTTTTTCAAGCATAACCTCATATCCTTTGCAGGATTCCACCCATCTTTCACAAGTAATCTG
Source organism: Helianthus tuberosus (assembly GCA_030545235.1). Classification (NCBI taxonomy): domain Eukaryota; kingdom Viridiplantae; phylum Streptophyta; class Magnoliopsida; order Asterales; family Asteraceae; genus Helianthus; species Helianthus tuberosus. The sequence goes on from CM060383.1 coordinate 80,872,083, forward strand.
GGCAGACTCCAACTCCTTTTTGCAAACTTGGTATTTTTCTACCATAGTTTGAAGTTGGGTTTTGGTTATACTTTGCTCTTCTTTTAAACAGCTGATTTCTTTTTCTTTTGCAGTCAATTTGTTTTTAAGTTCTTTTAAAGAGCTTTCAAATTTGACCTCATCAGTTAAGATTTTATCCCGAAGGTTTTCATTCACCTCTTTGATGTTAGCAAAAGCAATTATGCAATTATCTGAACACAGTTTTTCAAGAACTTGAGGAGATACCTTGGCAGCTGCCATCATTGCACAATCACATTGATGATCTTTATCATCATCAGCTCTTACCTTCTTTTCACCAGCCTTTTCTTCTTTCTCTTCTTCTTTGTCCTCTATGGACCATGGATCTGTCATTGGTTCAATCAGAGTACCTGAACTTTCTTCCAACAGTACTTCATCAGCCACAGCAGTAATCACTGCTTCAATCACCTCTTCCACTGTTTCAAAGCACTGCTGTTCCTCCTCAGCTTCAACCCCCTCCTGTATTGACTCTAGTGCCATCAAACAAAACTCATCATGTGAAGAATCATTAGAAGCATAGAGTGCAAAATTTTCATCACAAAGATCATCAGGCATACTGCTCCAGTCAACAAACCCTTGAGTGAAAAAGCTTTGTTGATCTGGTTGTGTTGCTGCTGGAGCAGTGGTTTGAGGTGCAACAGGTTGCACTTGTACCTGTGGAACAGGGGTTTGAACATATTGGATTTGTGGAACAGTAGTTTGGACATAATGTACTGGCACAGGGGCAGCAGCATAGTGAGCAGTGTTCACTTGAGCTGCTGGGGCATATTGGGCATAATGCACAGTGTTTTGGTTTTGAGGTCTAGGATTTGAGCTAGGATGAGTAATTATGGGACCAGTATTTTGACTCCTACATTCCCTAGCGAAATGTCCCAACCTATTACACTTGTAGCACTTGATTTTCGATTTATCCAACCCAACCCTTAGATTCCCATGCAAACCTGGGAATTTTCTCCCTGTTCTTTTGTAGAACTTGCTAGTTCTAACACTTAGCAAAGCCAGTTGGTGCAGGATGTCCATTTCCTCTAAATCAGTGGGATCAAAATGTTGCAAATCATTTAGTTCAAAGCTTAAATTATCTGACATCTGGTTTTCGTTTGCAGTGAATGCATAACTTGCAGAGTGAGGATCAGGGTTGTTAAAGTTAGCTCCAGCAGTTATGTCAATGAAATGGTCATAACCCTGGTCCTTACCACTGCTCCCAGATTCTTCTTGACCCAAAAGAGCAGTGTTACCGAATGTATAATCATCAACGGCTTTTCCTGACTCTTGTAACTTCCTTTTCTGGTTCAACTCCCTTTCGTAGGTCAGGAGTCGACCATGGAGTTGGGTTAAGGTCAGATCCTTGAACTCAGGTGAATTTCTGGTGACAAAGGCTATAGTGTCCCATTTTTCGGGCAGTGACCTGAGGAACCTGCTGTTTTGAGTTGAGTTTGTAAAAGTGGTATTAACAAGCCTCAGTTCACTGATGAGACAACTAAACCGCTCAAATTGTTGAGTCAGTGATTCACCTCTAACATGACAAAACGTTTCGTACTGTTGGTTCAGGATTTCCCTATTGTTTTCTATAACTTCTTCAGTACCTCCAAACTGTTCCTTAAGTGCGTCCCACAATTCTTTGGCACTGTTACTGTGTAACAGTCCAGCATATATTTCATTGGGCAGCGCTGATGCTATGATGCTAAACGCTTTAGCATCTAGTTCGATCTTTTGAAAATCAGTTTCGGTGTAATTTTCAACTGGTTTTGGAACGAACTTTTTAGCATCTTCAGCGCTTGGCACTGAAGGAACATGAGGACCAAAGGTGACAGACCTCCAACAACCTGTGCTTTGTTGAGCGAGGATGTGACCCATCCTCCTCTGCCAGATGTTGTACTCATTTCTTTTTAGCATAGGTGGTTTAAAAAGTGAGCCGATGTTGTTTTTATCATCCTGAGATTGTGACGTCATTCTTGTTGTTTTACAGACACTGAGAAATCAACTTTAATGGTGATTTATCCTTGCTCTGTTTTTCAACGGATGAACAAACGATCAGTATCAACTGTTATGAGCTGAACTATTTACGTCAAAATGATTGTTAAATCAAATTTGACTGTCCAAGCTCTGATACCAATTGTTGGATCTGAGTTTCTTTTTGATTGTATTTTCGTTTGTAATTAAGATGGAAATGAAAGAGTTGTGCAGCGGAAATAAGATGAAAGCAAACTTTGCATACAATCAAACGAGAGTAATACTTTTATCAAACATCTTTTCACAAAGAACCGAATGATTGAATTTGTTTCAACAACGATTACAATGATTGATGTAAGAATGCAAACTCCCCCTCAGCCAGAGCTCAGTAGTTTGTTCGTGCAAAGAAGACGATTGATCAAAAGAGCTAATAGAACAGTACAAAGTACTGAACTATTTATAGGCACTTGCAAACCACTGAGCATCTTAGCTGACGTCACCATGAAAGTGACATCTAACCTCCTAACAAACTCTAACTACTGATCTATAAACACTGATGTACTAAACTACTGCTATTACATTATATTACATAAAAGACACTTAAACTGCTGCTGCATCCTTCCACTGCTGTGAACCCAGCACTGCTTGTCCGGATCAGCAGTACTTGACCCAAGGCAGTAGATTGAGTCAACAGAGCTTTGGACTTCCATCAGTCTTTGACTTTGGCCAGTAGATATAAAGCAGCAGTTGTAGGTCAGCACTTAGTATGATCAACAGATAGGAGGTCAGCAGATATGAAACCACTTTCAAGGGGAGAGATTTGCATGAACCAACTGTAAACGTCTGCTTATTCTGGATCCACTGCTTTGATCCAGTTTTGGCTTTACATTATCTGTTCCTCTGATAGGGTTCAATCCCAACAGTAAGATATAAGACAAGATTTTACAACCGACCTAGTATGAGACTAGGATTAACCATGCCTAACACATTAGACTATGGGGTATGGGGCGGGGGTTGGGGCGGGGGTTGGGTACAAACTTATACTCATACTACTCATACGTTTTATGTTTATACTTATACTTACGTGCATATTCATACTTAAACTTATACTTATGCTCATGCTTTTATTCATACTCATATTCATAAATTCGTACCTATACGTGAGCGTAACCTGAGGGATTCGCTTACGTGGGTCACATACATACTTACACATGAACATGCTTATATACTACATTCTCATACGTACACATTCTCATTTTCCAAATTTATGTAAACCCTGATTCATACACAACTAGTACAAGCTATGCGGATCATGTGACGATCAAAATAATCACGGGTGCACACAGGATCATAGTGATAGGAACATGAGAATCATAAAGTGTACTACTGTGTATGGTAAAACCTGGAACGTAACATGACACCGAACAACGAAATGGACGTAACATGATTAAAACATGGTGGATACGCCGCTGGTACTTCCTATGTATAAGTGTTTTCACCACATTACCAAACTTTCGTAAAACATGCCATGAGAAATTCAGTGTTTTGCAGACCCTTTGGACCTGATACAAACTTTAAACAACTCGCAAACGCTTTATATCCGATTAACCACGACGAGACTCCATTCTTAACACACCACTTTCGTCTGTCCAATACCCATAACATCCTTATACTCCCATTTATGGTTAGAGTAATCAAATCACTCTTATACCTCCATCATTCTCTAATCTCGTCATTCATACAAATCTCGTTTACAATAAATCGGTTTAAACGTTCGAATCCTAAGCTACCTCCTTACTTTTAAAACTACTTCCTATTCGTTATTCATGTGCAAACACCCCGTAATTGGTCGTTACCCCCAAAACCGTTTTATGTAAAACAACAAACCTTCTCGTTCCTCTCAATAAAACAAATTTTCTACAAATATGCGATTTGGTACTATCCTTTAAACTTTCCATGCAAACTACCTCACTTTTCATCAAATACAAACCGTTTTATACAAAATTTTCCTTCTTAAATACGACACATTTTTAATACATCTCCAACTTGAGTTATTCAAAACTTGTTTAAACTCGCTTTGCCTATACACGCACCTACACGTTTTTACTTATGTTTAATGCCTCAAACCATTTTAGCCAAATGAACTCTTTTTACAAACCCATCTTTTCATTCTCAAAATCTCATACTTTTCAAACACAACTCAAAACTTTCAAGACCCCAATTTTAGACTATCGTTCTCTTGGCTAAAATGTTTTATTCAAGTCTTCCTTTTGAATAAATTTCGGGACGAAATTTCCTAAAGGAGGGGAGACTGTAACGCCCTGCTTTTTTCATACTTTCCATAATTAGAAAGCGTTGCTTGTATTTCTATTTCTATTTCTATTTTTGGAAGTCTTGTATTCTTGTATTCGTCGTTCCATTGTAATCGTTGTAAAATCCGAGACTTGAATCATAATGAAATTCTTATTTTCGTTACAATTCATGATATACACATTTTAGGGGTTGTTTGTTTACCTCTTAACGAGGCTCTTAATGGTTCAGACATCTTAATGGTTCAGCACTTAATGGTTCAGACTGTTTGTTTCACGAGCAGATGTCTGAATGGTTCAGACTGTTTGTTTCACGAGCAGATGTCTGAATGGTTCAGACATTTGCCTCTGAATGGTTAAGATTTATACAGAGTCTGAATGGTTAAGACCTCTAATCTGAATTGGTCAGACATTTGCCTCTGAACGGTTAAGCATTATACAGACTCTTAATGGTTCAGACCTCTTACTGGTTCAACACTCAACCATTCAAATGTTGCCAAACAGCCCCTTATACTTGTTCATACAATTGGATTGATCAAACATATGATACATTAATCTTAATTTGTGCAAAATACGTCAAACTTGCAAACACGTTATTTATAGGTTCAACTTACGCGAATACGATACTTATTCTCGACATTCATACTTGTTTATATTTGTTTTTGCATGTGTTTTATGATTTAGATACATTACATGCCTTAACATATAGTTCTTATTCATAAAACACCTAGAATACGTCTTAAAACATCAAATTATGAAAGTTAAGGGGCCTAAATGACAAAAAATAAAACAATTCAACAAACCAACTTGGCTCGCGGCCCGCGAAGCCACACACCTGGCGAGTCGCGCCCCGCGACGTACTCGGATCCGCGAGCAGACTTGGACAACTCGTGATTGGGTCACTTCTTTTGTGTTTTGTTGAACTTAAACTTGTGTTTTCTTGCATTTAATGTCACCTAAGCAACCCTAATTCTTTTCCCTATAAAACCCAAGCCTCCTCCACACTTTTTCCATTTTGCAACTCACATCAAACACTCTCAATTCACTCTCTAATCAGCTGATAATCAGAAGATAGGCATATTTGTTACAAGTTACTAAAGCTTGCATAACTTCATAATTTCTTCATCTTTTTCAATGATTCTTCTTTCTAAACACTTGGAACAACCTTAGGTATGTTTGCCACGGGTATTCCATGGAAAACCAAGGCTGGAACATCACCATATAAGGCTCCAAAGTGCAATAAACTTTATGTTTTGATTAAACACTTGATTAACTCACTTACACTTGAGGTTTCTCATACACATTCCTATGTCCTTATGCTCATAATCAAGTCTATGGTTAGTTGGGCTTAAAAACACGGTTGTGACATAAAAATCCAGAGGTTTAATCCTCATAAACATTCTGTTTTGATAAGGTTTTAGCCTACAAGTGATGAACAAGTCCTACACTTGAAGTTGTGTGATTATTTGGATAGCTTGGGCTATCCTACCTTCAATACACACATCACTTGATGTTTTCTTAGTTAGATAGTATGTATTTCCATTTCCTAACTGTATGTCTATGACCATCCTTGTTGTCTTATGACAACTTGTGTATTGGTGACAACTAAAGAGGTTCCTAAATTGAAGATTTATCTTCCTACCTCCTACATGACTTCTATGACATCCTTGTGATAATCTTTCACTAAATAACCTATAATATAAACTATAAAAGAATATATAATACATGTAAGAAACCTAACACTTGATGATAACCAAATGGTTATTTGTCAAGTTAGTAAGTTACATCACCTAAGTATTTAGTTTTCTTATTACGATTCTAATGGGTGTTACACCCATGAAATCATTCAAACCCTATGGGTTTTCATAGTGTCAAGAACTAGTGCTAAGTCTAAGTGATTACTTTCTTGTATATTTACTTTGTTATACTTTAATTTCGAATTTCCGACCTTAAGCATGCCTTGAACTCCAACCCGTTTACATTCGATCTCCTAATCTCGTTACTCGTCAACACTTGGATAATCGGAAAGCACATGCAATTTTGTGAGTATACTTGAACCCCTTTTTCGTTTACCACCTTTTGGGGTGTAACATGTTAAACTTTAAACTTACACTTAAACTTTATTCTTAAATGCACAAACATTCCTTATACATGCATGCATACTTGTTACTTGATACTTTAAACTTGGGGTTATATGTTTTGTGTTAGACTTATCATTAACTTCGTACGAGCTTATCCTTGACATATATAGCACTATAGGATTAACGCACCACCCGTATTCTTGAGGTTATTGTCACACCCCCAAAATCCACCATGCGGAGCATCACCGCTTGGAGGCGTGACGTGACCAGGATCGAGCCACCAATCATATTGAACAATGTAATTAAGTAAGTAAAACCGACCTCAATACAATTGGTGACCATAAGACGATAACCAACTTTAGGTTAGCAAAGTTTAGATTTAAACAGCGGAAGCATAAGACGTTAAACCAAAACATAAGTTCGTAGTTCATAAGTTTAAAGTCCCAAAACATAAGTTTCATAAGTTCATAAAGTTTATTTATTGAGTACAGGACATATTAGTTCGCATCCCACAACGACCACCTCCATGTGCAATCTCCATAGCATCTAATGACCTGCAAAGCATGTAGTAACGAGTCAACAACAAAGTTGAGTGAGTTCACGGTTGGTTGTCCATTTTAGAGTTGTTTCCAAAAAATGTAGTTTAATCTTAATCAGCTATCTAGCCATGGGGGATTACCCCATAGTTCGAAAACGTTTATCAGTTAACCATCCCATGTCCACCTTCCCTGGCTATCCAGCCCGGCACTCCAGCCGTGGGGAGCTACCCCGTTATTTAAACTACCAGACTCGTTTATCATATCGACTACTAACAAAAATCAATTGTGCCCTAGCGTCGGTGTCTATCATCACCGACGTGCCATAGTCCATTAGTACACACCCACACGGTGTGAGGTTTGTTAAACCTAATAGCGCTATTAACTAATGACTCGCTCGCCATAGCCTCGGCGATTAAGTCGATACAAAAAGGGAGGGACTTCGCTGATAGAGTTCTAGTCCAGTAAGTCTAATACGTCCCAACAGGACGAGGAATTTACATTCCTGAACACGTCTCAAAGGACGAGGAATCCCTATTCCTGTGCCCATTCCCATTCCCACTGGGAATTTACCATGCTTTGTAGAAAAGTGTGAACTCACCTCATTTTGCTCGGTTAGATTCTCAAATATAGCTAACAGTCAAGGTCGGTCAGTCACGTCCTAGTATGATTTACCAGTTAGTCATTTAGTGGCTTTCAAATAGAGCACACAGTTCCTACACGTATCTATCACACAACATGCATCACTTTGACGGTTTATGCCCATGTATATTTCCCATCCATTCCCCACTCATAAACAAACATACGATAACGCACATAACACATATAACATGTTATATCATTCACAGATAGCATATTCGACATTTAGACACGCAAATTACAGCTCATGTCATTTCAGCATAAATATTCAAAACCGGGCTGTTTTCGGACATTTTAATAAAATAGTTAACTTATTCCAAAAATTCCCAAATTTTTACAGAATGTCTTAAACGTTCCAAATTTTATTGTGTAAAATATGGGGGTCCGGTTCATTACCAATATTTTATAAAAAATCATTTTTCGGACTGATCTCAGATTTATCTATTTTTTACCACAGTCCACGGAACAATTTATTAAAAATTCATCGTAAGTCCGATTTACGAAATTCCAGTGGGGTAATTACAAATACATCGGTGGTCATCTACAGTATAAGTTTCATGATCCAACTCTACACAGAACCCAAGTTATGACAGAAAACAAAACATATATTTTCAGCAGAAAAATGCAGCTCTAGCTGCTGTTACGAAATGACGCTTTAAAAATAGTAAACGAAGTCCAAAAATTACGATTCCGGTGCCATTAGAACAGTATTTCATAATAACACGTTTTAGACTCAAAATATCAGTTTTTCGTAGAGTTTATAACTTGTTTACAGCCAACTTCAGTTGGCTGTAAAACTTGGACAGATTCTGTTTTCATCCTTTAACTTACTAACTTGTGTTCGATTGATTCCGTTAATCATGTTTAGTGATCATAACAATATCAAACATCAATATTAACCAGTAACACATCAGATAATCAACCAAGAATCATAACAAAACAAGATCCAAGAGTTTTACACTAATATTTGCTCATTAACCACTTTGTTCATCATTTTTAGTAGACTTTAAGTTTTGTTCTTGAGTGTTTATGATTTTTATCCGACAAATCTCTTATTAACCACTTTAGACAAGATCAATAGGGTGTTTAGAGTCACTTACTACTAGCTCGTGGCTAGGGAAGAAACTAGACGAAAAACGGGTGGTTAATAGCGTCGTAGAGAGGTCCTTGCGATTCCGTAAACACCGGGTCTCCTCGTATGAGCTCTAACACACTAGTATGTATGTAATATTGCAATATACAAATTGAAAAGTGATGGTGGGTGGGCTATGACTCTCGGCCGAAGACAAGGCAAGGGAAAGTGAGAGCAATTTTTATGTTAAGTGTTTTGAAGTGAGTGGCCTTATCCTTCAAGTATTATTATAACCCATTTGGAGCTCTTGCCAACAAGTAATGTGTTGCCTAGATATTAGGCAACTAAATATAATAATCAAAATTTGATGGAGGATGTCTCCACCTAGGGAAACCGATCGGATATGGGGGTTGGGTATTTAGGTTAGATTTCAACTAATGGTTAAGTAGTTAGTTAGTTTAATTTAGAGATTAATGATTAGTTATTTGTGTGTTATAATTTATAACGGGGGTTAGGGTATTCGGGGACCCTAACTGGCTCAGGAAGGAAAAACAATGTCAATGTCAATATTTTTATGTTCCGGGTAGAGTCCGGTTGTTTGGTTCGACACTGTTCCGTTAAACTGCTTAATTAATCCGTAAAGCGTCCTACATATATATTTTTTTGCAACGTTTTTAATTTTTAACACTCAGGAAGGCATACCGAACTATTTAGTAACTTTTCTGTATCCTACTAGTATGTTAACAAATACATGTATGTATAACACAGATATCAGAAAGCAGTTAAGTGATTCCACACAGTCGTCAAACACTTTAATTATCATTAATAAATTGTACGGAATACATAGGATTTGAGGGTTGTCACATTTCTCCCCCTGTTAATAGAATTTCGTCCCGAAATTTAGCGCGTGGTTACTGAGGAAGCTAGTTAAGTTGTGTTGTTTTCCTGATTTTCCTGGGGTGTCACATCATCCCCCCGTTGAATTGGAATTTCGTCCCGAAATTTTGCAGTAGCTTCAGCCTCAGTAGTGGTTGCGTTTTTCTTAAACAGTTGGGGATATTTGAGTTTCATTTGGTCTTCTCGTTCCCAGGTATACTCTGGGCCACGACGAGCATTCCAACGAACTCGGACCAGAGGTATCCTGGTACGCTTGAGGATCTTAACATCTCGATCCGAAATCTCTACTGGTTCGTCGACGAATCGCAGCTGGTCGTCGATTGTGAGTTCCTTGAGAGGAACTATGAGGGTCTCATCTGACAGACACTTCTTTAGATTCGACACATGGAAAACATTGTGAACTCCGCTGAGTTCTTCAGGTAGATTCAACCTGTAGGCGACTTTACCAATTTTCTCGGTGACTTCGAATGGTCCGACATAACGCGGATTGAGTTTGCCTCGTTTGCCAAAGCGGACTACACCTTTCCAAGGTGAGGCTTTGAGTAGCACGCGATCCCCAACCTGGAACTCGAGTGGTTTTCTTCGCTTATCAGCATAGCTTTTCTGACGGTCACGAGCTGCCGCCATTCGTTGCCGTATCTAAGCAATTCCCTCGGTGGTATCTACCACAAGTTCTGGGCCAGTGATTTGGCTGTCACCAACTTCTGCCCAACAGAAAGGTGATCGGCATTTGCGTCCGTATAATGCCTCAAACGGAGCGGCTTGGATACTGGTGTGGTAGCTGTTGTTATACGAAAACTCCACTAGCGAGAGGTGCATCGATTACACTTGCCCTAAGCATGTCTTCAAGGGTTTGGATGGTGTGTTCAGATTACCCATCCGTCTGTGAGTGGTAAGCGGTGCTCATATCTAAACGTGAGCCAAAAGACTTGTGTATTGCTTGCCACAGTTCCGAAGTAAAACGCGCGTCACGATCAGAAATGATGGAGGTTGGCACTCCGTGCCTTGACACCACTTCTTTAGGTAGATGTCTGCTAGAGTAGAAAACTTATCCGTTTCCTTGATTGCCAGAAAATGTGCAGACTTGGTCAGTCGATCCACGATCACCCAAATGGTATCGTTTCAACGTTGAAATATGGGCAGGCCAGTAACGAAATCCATGGAACTTTGCTCCCATTTCCATTTAGGTATCTCTGGTTGTTGAAGTATGCCTGATGGTTTCTGGTATTCGGTCTTGACTCTCGCACAAGTCAAACATTTGCTAACATAGGTTGCTATGTGAGCTTTCATGCTAGGCCACCAGTATGTAGTCTTTAGGTCGTGGTACATCTTATCCGAACCAGGATGTACTGAATAACGAGACTTATGTGCTTCATCCATCACAAGCTCGCGTAAGTTGCCATAAAGTGGAACCCAGATGCGTCCGTTTACATAGTAGGCACCGTCTATCTTTTGTTCTAGCCGCTGCCTCGATCCTCGTAAGGATTCAGTCCTGATGTTCTCTGCTTTCAACGCTTCAACCTGAGCTTCACGAATTTGAGCGGGAAGGCTAGAGTGAATGGTAAGCTGTAATGCACGTACACGCTTAGGTATAGTATCCTTTCGACTGAGGGCGTCGGCCACAACATTGGCCTTGCCCGGATGATACTTGATCGGGCATTCGTAATCATTCAAGAGCTCGACCCATCGTCGTTGTCGCATGTTTAACTCCTTTTGCTTGAAGATATGCTCGAGACTCCTGTGATCGGTGTAAATGGTGCACTTGGTACCGTACAGGTAATGTCTCCATATCTTAAGCGCGAAAACAACTGCTCCCAGCTCCAAGTCGTGCGTAGTGTAGTTCCTTTCATGAACTTTAAGTTGGCGTGATGCGTAGGCAATGACCTTGTCACGTTGCATCAACACGCAACCAAGTCCTTGGATGGAAGCATCACAATAGACCACAAAATCATCTGTGCCTTCGGGCAATGAGAGGATAGGCGCGCTACAAAGTCTATCTTTCAAGTGTTGAAAAGCAGATTCCTATGCATCACCCCAACGGTAGGTGACACCCTTATGAGTCAGTGAAGTGAGAGGCTGCGCAATCTTTGAGAAATCCTTAATGAATCTTCTGTAGTATCCTGCCAAACCCAAGAATTGGCGGATTTCTGTTGGTGTACGGGGTGTAGGCCAGTTCTTGATCAATTCAACCTTAGATGGATCCACATGAATTCCATCCTTGTTTACCACATGGCCTAGAAAGTGGACTTCGCGAAGCCAGAAGTCACATTTCGAAAATTTGGCATACAACTGCTCTGTTCGAAGGAGTTCCGGCATAAGTCGTAGATGTTGCTCGTGTTCCTCCTGACTCTTAGAATAGATTAGGATGTCGTCGATGAAAACAATAACGAATTTATCCAGGTAAGGCTTGCACACTCGGTTCATGAGATCCATGAAGACTGCAGGTGCATTTGTCAATCCGAAAGGCATTACTAGAAACTCGTAATGGCTGTAGCGAGTTCTGAATGCTGTTTTGGAGACGTCCTCATCTCGGACTCTCAGCTGATGGTATCCCGATCTCAAGTCAATCTTGGAGTAATAGCTCGACCCTTGCAACTGGTCGAACAAGTCGTCAATACGTGGGAGAGGATAACGATTCTTCACAGTCACATTGTTAAGTTCGCGATAGTCAATACGCATCCTGAAGGTACCGTTTTTCTTCTTCACGAACAAGACTGGAGGTCCCCAGGGCGAAGAGCTAGGACGTATGAAACCCTTTTCCAAGAGTTCTTGTAGTTGTGAGGACAGTTCTTCGAGTTCTGATGGAGCTAGACGATATGGCTCTCGGGCTATGGGCGCTGCTCCAGGAGCTAGCTCGATTTGAAATTCAACTTGACGATGAGGCGGAAGACCAGGTAATTCCTCAGGAAATACTTCAGGAAAAATCGCGCACAATAGGAATGTCTTCAATTCTCTTCTCTTCCTTTGATGTGTCAGTAACGAGTGCTAAAATGGCAGTGTGGCCCTTTCGTAGACACTTCTAGGCCTTAAGGAAAGAGATAATGCCTACAACAGCACCACTCTTATCGCCCAGAATCACCAGAGGTTCTTCACCAGGACGAGGAATGCGGACGATTTTCTACTTGCAAACAATCTCCGCTTGATGATGAGATAGCCAATCCATCCCAATGACAACATCAAAACTACCCAGAATGATAGGGATGAGGTCGATGGAAAAGGTCTGATTGGTCAGGACCGGCTTGCAACCTTTAACTACATGCGTAACCTCTAAACTTCTACCATTCGCTAACTCTACGATGTGCTTGGTGTTCAAAAGTGTTGGAGTACGCTTAAGCATCTGACTAACTTTTAAGGACACGTAGCTAGTATCGGTACCCGAATCAAATAAACAGTAACAAAGAAATCATCCAGAAGAAACTTACCCATCACAACGTTGGGATCGTTCCTTGCATAACCTTGACCAATCACGAACACACGACCTCGGGCGCCATTGCCATTATTGTTACCCCCGTTGTTGCCTCCATTGTTGTTCCCGTTCCCTTGATTGTTGTTGTTGTTCTGGCTCTGGTTCAGCTGAGGACAGTCCCTTTTAAAGTGGCCTTCAGCGCCACACTGAAAGCATCCTTTATTACCCTGCTGGTGTTGCTGTTGGTTCTGGGGAGCTTGTGGCTGCTGTTGTCGATTCTGTTTTGCAGGACGTGGGCTCCTGCAATCCTTAGCTTCATGACCCAGCTTGAGACATCTCTGACAACGACCCTTGTTGCACGGCCTGCTGTGGTGCAAACTACATCGATTGCACTTAGGGTGATTTCCCTTGTATCCACCCTGAAGGCATACCGAACTATTTAGTAACTTTTCTGTATCCTACTAGTATGTTAACAAATACATGTAAGTATAACACAGATATCAGAAAGCAGTTAAGTGATTCCACACAGTCGTCAAACACTTTAATTATCATTAATAAATTGTACGGAATACTTGTACGGAATACATAGGATTTGAGGGTTGTCACATTCTCCCCCTGTTAAGAGAATTTCGTCCCGAAATTTAGCGCGTGGTTACTGAGGAAGCTAGTTAAGTTGCGTTGTTTTCCTGATTTTCCTGGGGTGTCACATCATCCCCCCGTTGATTTGGAATTTCGTCCCGAAATTCTGCAGTAGCTTCAGCCTCAGTAGTGGTTGCGTTTTTCTTAAACAGTTGGGGATATTTGAGTTTCATTTGGTCTTCTCGTTCCCAGGTATACTCTGGGCCACGACGAGCATTCCAACGAACTCGGACCAGAGGTATCCTGGTACGCTTGAGGATCTTAACATCTCGATCCGAAATCTCTACTGGTTCCTCGACGAATCACAGCTGGTCGTCGATTGTGAGTTCCTTGAGAGGAACTATGAGGGTCTCATCTGACAGACACTTCTTTAGATTCGACACATGGAAAACATTGTGAACTCCGCTGAGTTCTTCAGGTAGATTCAACCTGTAGGCGACTTTGCCAATTTTCTCGGTGACTTCGAATGGTCCGACATAACGCGGATTGAGTTTGCATCGTTTGCCAAAGCGGACTACACCTTTCCAAGGTGAGGCTTTGAGTAGCACGCGATCCCCAACCTGGAACTCGAGTGGTTTTCTTCGCTTATCAGCATAGCGTTTCTGACGGTCACGAGCTGCCGCCATTCGTTGCCGTATCTGAGCAATTCCCTCGGTGGTATCTACCACAAGTTCTGGGCCAGTGATTTGGCTGTCATCAACTTCTGCCCAACAGAAAGGTGATCGGCATTGGCGTCCGTATAATTCCTCAAACGGAGCGGCTTGGATACTGGTGTGGTAGCTGTTGTTATACGAAAACTCCACTAGCGGGAGGTGCATCGATTACACTTGCCCTAAGCATGTCTTCAAGGGTTTGGATGGTGTGTTCAGATTACCCATCCGTCTGTGGGTGGTAAGCGGTGCTCATATCTAAACGTGAGCCAAAACACTTGTGCATTGCTTGCCACAGTTCCGAAGTAAAACGCGCGTCACGATCAGAAATGATGGAGGTTGGCACTCCGTGCCTTGACACCACTTCTTTTAGGTAGATGTCTGCTAGAGTAGAAAACTTATCCATTTCCTTGATAGCAAGAAAATGTGCAGACTTGGTCAGTCGATCCACGATCACCCAAATGGTATCGTTTCCGCGTTGAAATCTGGGCAGGCCAGTAACGAAATCCATGGAAGTTTGCTCCCATTTCCATTTAGGTATCTCTGGTTGTTGAAGTATGCCTGATGGTTTCTGGTATTCGGTCTTGACTCTCGCACAAGTCAAACATTTGCTAACATAGGTTGCTATGTGAGCTTTCATGCTAGGCCACCAGTATGTAGTCTTTAGGTCGTGGTACATCTTATCCGAACCAGGATGTACTGAATAACGAGACTTATGTGCTTCATCCATCACAAGCTCGTGTAAGTTGCCATAAAGTGGAACCCAGATGCGTCCGTTTACATAGTAGGCACCGTCTTCCTTTTGTTCTAGCCACTGCCTCGATCCTCGTAAGGATTCAGTCCTGATGTTCTCTGCTTTCAACGCTTCAACCTGAGCATCACGAATTTGAGCGGGAAGGCTAGAGTGAATGGTAAGCTATAATGCACGTACACGCTTAGGTATAGTATCCTTTCGACTGAGGGCATCGGCCACAACATTGGCCTTGCCCGGATGATACTTGATCGCGCATTCGTAATCATTCAAGAGCTCGACCCATCGTCGTTGTCGCATGTTTAACTCTTTTTGCTTGAAGATATGCTCGAGACTCCTGTGATCGGTGTAAATGGTGCACTTGGTACCGTACAGGTAATGTCTCCATATCTTAAGCGCGAAAACAATTGCTCCCAGCTCCAAGTCGTGCGTAGTGTAGTTCCTTTCGTGAACTTTAAGTTGGCATGATGCGTAGGCAATGACCTTGTCACGTTGCATCAACACGCAACCAAGTCCTTGGATGGAAGCGTCACAATAGACCACAAAATCATCTGTGCCTTCGGGCAATGAGAGGATAGGCGCGCTACAAAGTCTATCTTTCAAGTGTTGAAAAGCAGATTCCTATGCATCACCCCAACGGTAGGTGACACCCTTCTGAGTCAGTGAAGTGAGAGGTTACGCAATCTTTGAGAAATCCTTAATGAATCTTCTGTAGTATCCTGCCAAACCCAAGAATTGGCGGATTTCTGTTGGTGTACGGGGTGTAGGCCAGTTCTTGATCAATTCAACCTTAGATGGATCCACATGAATTCCATCCTTGTTTACCACATGGCCTAGAAAGTGGACTTCGCGAAGCCAGAAGTCACATTTCGAAAATTTGGCATACAACTGCTCTGTTCGAAGGAGTTCCGGCATAAGTCGTAGATGTTGCTCGTGTTCCTCCTGACTCTTAGAATAGATTAGGATGTCGTCGATGAAAACAATAACGAATTTATCCAGGTAAGGCTTGCACACACGGTTCATGAGATCCATGAAGACTGCAGGTGCATTTATCAATCCGAAAGGCATAACTAGAAACTCGTAATGGCCGTAGCGAGTTCTGAATGCTGTTTTGGAGACGTCCTCATCTCGGACTCTCAGCTGATGGTATCCCGATCTCAAGTCAATCTTGGAGTAATAGCTCGACCCTTGCAACTGGTCGAACAAGTCGTCAATATGTGGGAGAGGATAACGATTCTTCACAGTCACCTTGTTAAGTTCGCGATAGTCAATACACATCCTGAAGGTACCGTCTTTCTTCTTCACGAACAAGACTGGAGCTCCCCAGGGCGAAGAGCTAGGACGTATGAAACCCTTTTCCAAGAGTTCTTGTAGTTGTGAGGACAGTTCTTCGAGTTCTGATGGAGCTAGACGATATGGCGCTCGGGCTATGGGCGCTGCTCCAGGAGCTAGCTCGATTTGAAATTCAACTTGACGATGAGGCGGAAGACCAGGTAATTCCTCAGGAAATACTTCAGGAAAAATCGCGCACAATAGGAATGTCTTCAATTCTCTTCTCTTCCTTTGATGTGTCAGTAACGAGTGCTAAAATGGCAGTGTGGCCCTTTCGTAGACACTTCTAGGCCTTAAGGAAAGAGATAATGCCTACAACAGCACCACTCTTATCGCCCTGAATCACCAGAGGTTCTTCACCAGGACGAGGAATGCTGACGATTTTCTCATTGCAAACAATCTCAGCTTGATGATGAGATAGCCAATCCATCCCAATGACAACATCAAAACTACCCAGAACGATAGGGATGAGGTCGATGGAAAAGGTCTGATTGGTCAGGACAGGCTTGCAACATTTAACTACATGCGTAACCTCTAAACTTCTACCATTCGCTAACTCTACGATGTGCTTGGTGTTCAAAAGTGTTGGAGTACGCTTAAGCATCTGACTAACTTTTAAGGACACATAGCTAGTATCGGTACCCGAATCAAATAAACAGTAACAAAGAAATTATCCAGAAGAAACTTACCCATCACAACGTTGGGATCGTTCCTTGCATAACCTTGACCAATCACGAACACACAACCTCGGGCGCCATTGCCATTATTGTTACCCTCGTTGTTGCCTCCATTGTTGTTCCCGTTCCCTTGATTGTTGTTATTGTTCTGGCTCTGGTTCAGCTGAGGACAGTCCCTTTTAAAGTGGCCTTCAGCGCCACACTGAAAGCATCCTTTATTACCCTGCTGGTGTTGTTGTTGGTTCTGGGGAGCTTGTGGCTGCTGTTTTCGATTCTGTTTTGCAGGACGTGGGCTCCTGCAATCCTTAGCTTCATGACCCAGCTTGAGACATCTCTGACAACGACCCTTGTTGCACGGCTTGCTGTGGTGCAAACTACATCGATTGCACTTAGGGTGATTTCCCTTGTATCCACCCTGAAGGCATACCGAACTATTTAGTAACTTTTCTGTATCCTACTAGTATGTTAACAAATACATGTAAGTATAACACAGATATCAGAAAGCAGTTAAGTGATTCCACACAGTCGTCAAACACTTTAATTATCATTAATAAATTGTACGGAATACTTGTACGGAATACATAGGATTTGAGGGTTGTCACATTCTCCCCCTGTTAAGAGAATTTCGTCCCGAAATTTAGCGCGTGGTTACTGAGGAAGCTAGTTAAGTTGCGTTGTTTTCCTGATTTTCCTGGGGTGTCACATCATCCCCCCGTTGATTTGGAATTTCGTCCCGAAATTCTGCAGTAGCTTCAGCCTCAGTAGTGGTTGCGTTTTTCTTAAACAGTTGGGGATATTTGAGTTTCATTTGGTCTTCTCGTTCCCAGGTATACTCTGGGCCACGACGAGCATTCCAACGAACTCGGACCAGAGGTATCCTGGTACGCTTGAGGATCTTAACATCTCGATCCGAAATCTCTACTGGTTCCTCGACGAATCACAGCTGGTCGTCGATTGTGAGTTCCTTGAGAGGAACTATGAGGGTCTCATCTGACAGACACTTCTTTAGATTCGACACATGGAAAACATTGTGAACTCCGCTGAGTTCTTCAGGTAGATTCAACCTGTAGGCGACTTTGCCAATTTTCTCGGTGACTTCGAATGGTCCGACATAACGCGGATTGAGTTTGCATCGTTTGCCAAAGCGGACTACACCTTTCCAAGGTGAGGCTTTGAGTAGCACGCGATCCCCAACCTGGAACTCGAGTGGTTTTCTTCGCTTATCAGCATAGCGTTTCTGACGGTCACGAGCTGCCGCCATTCGTTGCCGTATCTGAGCAATTCCCTCGGTGGTATCTACCACAAGTTCTGGGCCAGTGATTTGGCTGTCATCAACTTCTGCCCAACAGAAAGGTGATCGGCATTGGCGTCCGTATAATTCCTCAAACGGAGCGGCTTGGATACTGGTGTGGTAGCTGTTGTTATACGAAAACTCCACTAGTGGGAGGTGCATCGATTACACTTGCCCTAAGCATGTCTTCAAGGGTTTGGATGGTGTGTTCAGATTACCCATCCGTCTGTGGGTGGTAAGAGGTGCTCATATCTAAACGTGAGCCAAAACACTTGTGCATTGCTTGCCACAGTTCCGAAGTAAAACGCGCGTCACGATCAGAAATGATGGAGGTTGGCACTCCGTGCCTTGACACCACTTCTTTTAGGTAGATGTCTGCTAGAGTAGAAAACTTATCCTTTTCCTTGATAGCCAGAAAATGTGCAGACTTGGTCAGTCGATCCACGATCACCCAAATGGTATCGTTTCCGCGTTGAAATCTGGGCAGGCCAGTAACGAAATCCATGGAAGTTTGCTCCCATTTCCATTTAGGTATCTCTGGTTGTTGAAGTATGCCTGATGGTTTCTGGTATTCGGTCTTGACTCTCGCACAAGTCAAACATTTGCTAACATAGGTTGCTATGTGAGCTTTCATGCTAGGCCACCAGTATGTAGTCTTTAGGTCGTGGTACATCTTATCTGAACCAGGATGTACTGAATAACGAGACTTATGTGCTTCATCCATCACAAGCTCGTGTAAGTTGCCATAAAGTGGAACCCAGATGCGTCCGTTTACATAGTAGGCACCGTCTTCCTTTTGTTCTAGCCGCTGCCTCGATCCTCGTAAGGATTCAGTCCTGATGTTCTCTGCTTTCAACGCTTCAACCTGAGCATCACGAATTTGAGCGGGAAGGCTAGAGTGAATGGTAAGCTGTAATGCACGTACACGCTTAGGTATAGTATCCTTTCGACTGAGGGCGTCGGCCACAACATTGGCCTTGCCCGGATGATACTTGATCGCGCATTCGTAATCATTCAAGAGCTCGACCCATCATCGTTGTCGCATGTTTAACTCTTTTTGCTTGAAGATATGCTCGAGACTCCTGTGATCGGTGTAAATGGTGCACTTGGTACCGTACAGGTAATGTCTCCATATCTTAAGCGCGAAAACAATTGCTCCCAGCTCCAAGTCGTGCGTAGTGTAGTTCCTTTTGTGAACTTTAAGTTGGCATGATGCGTAGGCAATGACCTTGTCACGTTGCATCAACACGCAACCAAGTCCTTGGATGGAAGCGTCACAATAGACCACAAAATCATCTGTGCCTTCGGGCAATGAGAGGATAGGCGCGCTACAAAGTCTATCTTTCAAGTGTTGAAAAGCAGATTCCTATGCATCACCCCAACGGTAGGTGACACCCTTCTGAGTCAGTGAAGTGAGAGGTTACGCAATCTTTGAGAAATCCTTAATGAATCTTCTGTAGTATCCTGCCAAACCCAAGAATTGGCGGATTTCTGTTGGTGTACGGGGTGTAGGCCAGTTCTTGATCAATTCAACCTTAGATGGATCCACATGAATTCCATCCTTGTTTACCACATGGCCTAGAAAGTGGACTTCGCGAAGCCAGAAGTCACATTTCGAAAATTTGGCATACAATTGCTCTGTTCGAAGGAGTTCCGGCATAAGTCGTAGATGTTGCTCGTGTTCCTCCTGACTCTTAGAATAGATTAGGATGTCGTCGATGAAAACAATAACGAATTTATCCAGGTAAGGCTTGCACACTCGGTTCATGAGATCCATGAAGACTGCAGGTGCATTTGTCAATCCGAAAGGCATAACTAGAAACTCGTAATGGCCGTAGCGAGTTCTGAATGCTGTTTTGGAGACGTCCTCATCTCGGACTCTCAGCTGATGGTATCCCGATCTCAAGTCAATCTTGGAGTAATAGCTCGACCCTTGCAACTGGTCGAACAAGTCGTCAATATGTGGGAGAGGATAACGATTCTTCACAGTCACCTTGTTAAGTTCGCGATAGTCAATACACATCCTGAAGGTACCGTCTTTCTTCTTCACGAACAAGACTGGAGCTCCCCAGGGCGAAGAGCTAGGACGTATGAAACCCTTTTCCAAGAGTTCTTGTAGTTGTGAGGACAGTTCTTCGAGTTCTGATGGAGCTAGACGATATGGCTCTCGGGCTATGGGCGCTGCTCCAGGAGCTAGCTCGATTTGAAATTCAACTTGACGATGAGGCGGAAGACCAGGTAATTCCTCAGGAAATACTTCAGGAAAAATCGCGCACAATAGGAATGTCTTCAATTCTCTTCTCTTCCTTTGATGTGTCAGTAACGAGTGCTAAAATGGCAGTGTGGCCCTTTCGTAGACACTTCTAGGCCTTAAGGAAAGAGATAATGCCTACAACAGCACCACTCTTATCGCCCTGAATCACCAGAGGTTCTTCACCAGGACTAGGAATGCGAACGATTTTCTCCTTGCAAACAATCTCCGCTTGATGATGAGATAGCCAATCCATCCCAATGACAACATCAAAACTACCCAGAACGATAGGGATGAGGTCGATGGAAAAGGTCTGATTGGTCAGGACAGGCTTGCAACCTTTAACTACATGCGTAACCTCTAAACTTCTACCATTCGCTAACTCTACGATGTGCTTGGTGTTCAAAAGTGTTGGAGTACGCTTAAGCATCTGACTAACCTTTAAGGACACGTAGCTAGTATCGGTACCCGAATCAAATAAACAGTAACAAAGAAATCATCCAGAAGAAACTTACCCATCACAACGTTGGGATCGTTCCTTGCATCACCTTGACCAATCACGAACACACGACCTCGGGCGCCATTGCCATTATTGTTACCCCATTGTTGCCTCCATTGTTGTTCCCGTTCCCTTGATTGTTGTTGTTGTTGTTGTTCTGGCTCTGGTTCAGCTGAGGACAGTCCCTTTTAAAGTGGCCTTCAGCGCCACACTGAAAGCATCCTTTATTACCCTGCTGGTGTTGCTGTTGGTTCTGGGGAGCTTGTGGCTGCTGTTGTCGATTCTGTTTTGCAGGACGTGGGCTCCTGCAATCCTTAGCTTCATGACCCAGCTTGAGACATCTCTGACAACGACCCTTGTTGCACGGCCTGCTGTGGTGCAAACTACATCGATTGCACTTAGGGTGATTTCCCTTGTATCCACCCTGACCTTGATTCCCAGAAGACTGCTGACTGGGGCTCCTGTACAAATCTCTTATTAACCACTTTAGACAAGATCAATAGGGTGTTTAGAGTCACTTACTACTAGCTCGTGGCTAGGGAAGAAACTCGACGAAAAACGGGTGGTTAATAGCGTCGTAGAGAGGTCCTTGCGATTCCGTAAACACCGGGTCTCCTCGTATGAGCTCTAACACACTAGTATGTATGTAATATTGCAATATCCAAATTGAAAAGTGATGGTGGGTGGGCTATGACTCTCGGCCGAAGACAAGGCAAGGGAAAGTGAGAGCAATTTTTATGTTAAGTGTTTTGAAGTGAGTGGCCTTATCCTTCAAGTATTATTATAACCCATTTGGTGCTCTTGTCCAACAAGTAATGTGTTGCCTAGATATTAGGCAACTAAATATAATAATCAAAATTTGATAGAGGATGTCTCCACCTAGGGAAACCGATCGGATGTGGGGGTTGGGTATTTAGGTTAGATTTCAACTAATGGTTAAGTAGTTAGTTAGTTTAATTTAGAGATTAATGATTAGTTATTTGTGTGTTATAATTTATAACGGGGGTTAGGGTATTCGGGGACCCTAATTGGCTCAGGAAGGAAAAACAATGTCAATGTCAATATTTTTATGTTCCGGGTAGAGTCCGGTTGTTTGGTTCGACACTGTTCCGTTAAACTACTTAATTAATCCGTAAAGCGTCCTACATATATATTTTTTTGCAACGTTTTTAATTTTTAACACTCAGGAAGGCATACCGAACTATTTAGTAACTTTTCTGTATCCTACTAGTATGTTAACAAATACATGTAAGTATAACACAGATATCAGAAAGCAGTTAAGTGATTCCACACAGTCGTCAAACACTTTAATTATCATTAATAAATTGTACGGAATACTTGTACGGAATACATAGGATTTGAGGGTTGTCACATTTCTCCCCCTGTTAATAGAATTTCGTCCCGAAATTTATCCGACAAATCTCTTATTAACCACTTTAGACAAGATCAATAGGGTGTTTAGAGTCACTTACTACTAGCTCGTGGCTAGGGAAGAAACTAGACGAAAAACGGGTGGTTAATAGCGTCGTAGAGAGGTCCTTGCGATTCCGTAAACACCGGGTCTCCTCGTATGAGCTCTAACACACTAGTATGTATGTAATATTGCAATATACAAATTGAAAAGTGATGGTGGGTGGGCTATGACTCTCGGCCGAAGACAAGGCAAGGGAAAGTGAGAGCAATTTTTATGTTAAGTGTTTTGAAGTGAGTGGCCTTATCCTTCAAGTATTATTATAACCCATTTGGAGCTCTTGCCAACAAGTAATGTGTTGCCTAGATATTAGGCAACTAAATATAATAATCAAAATTTGATGGAGGATGTCTCCACCTAGGGAAACCGATCGGATATGGGGGTTGGGTATTTAGGTTAGATTTCAACTAATGGTTAAGTAGTTAGTTAGTTTAATTTAGAGATTAATGATTAGTTATTTGTGTGTTATAATTTATAACGGGGGTTAGGGTATTCGGGGACCCTAACTGGCTCAGGAAGGAAAAACAATGTCAATGTCAATATTTTTATGTTCCGGGTAGAGTCCGGTTGTTTGGTTCGACACTGTTCCGTTAAACTGCTTAATTAATCCGTAAAGCGTCCTACATATATATTTTTTTGCAACGTTTTTAATTTTTAACACTCAGGAAGGCATACCGAACTATTTAGTAACTTTTCTGTATCCTACTAGTATGTTAACAAATACATGTAAGTATAACACAGATATTAGAAAGCAGTTAAGTGATTCCACACAGTCGTCAAACACTTTAATTATCATTAATAAATTGTACGGAATACATAGGATTTAAGGGTTGTCACAGTTATGTCATGACCCCGGGTGGGCGTGGGTTGGGTACAAACGCCCAAGTCACCACCTCGGGTGGGCTTGGGTTTCGGCGTGGCCCCTTGGGTGGGGGTTTCAGCCCGGGCGTTGGGCGGGGCTATCCAGATGACATGGCGGGATCTCATTGGCCAAGACAAGTATGTCACACCCCAACCGATGGCGGAATCATCGGGGCGCGGCACTGAGCGAAACAAATTATCCAAGAGAAATTCCATAACAACTACTTTACCGAATAGTTAATATTATGTCCCATACCATAACCTATTGAGCAAGTAAATTATTACAGATAGCGGTATCTCAAAGACGAATAACATGTTCTGACAACTCAGATTAAAATAAAATAAATTGTCTTTGTTTCTAGACTCTCAATCCTACTTGATTCCATGAAAAGCAAGCAAGCATCCTAGCATCTTAAGCTCCTGCCACATACATTAAAATAAAGGTCAATACACCTAGTGTAAAGGTGAGCATACAAGTTTGATAGATATAATAGAGTTCGAAATCGTTTACGCATAACCAGCATGTAACATGTAATAAAGTGAAGGCTAGTAGGTTATCGACAGAGAAATATGCACAGCCGTGACTGCAAGTTGTAGAATGCCCAACACATATCCCCACTGGGACACGTGAAGTAAAACCCTTAACAACCCCTGTCCACGACAGGTGCTGAGTCCAAACTATAGTACTATCGTTGCTAAGGTGTTAGGCAACAATCACTATGTTAACATAACATACAAGCATTCATCGAATAACACGTAGCATGCAATAACGGTTAGCGTATGAATAGTGTTTGTGTTTTGTGTCGATTGTGATTTAGAATAAGTAAAGTATGTAACACCCAAAAGTGCGTAAAGCAAAAAGGGATCGAGTATACTCACAGATAACATTTACAAGTAAACACTCTCTTGGATTGAAGGGAGCGCTTGAGAGATTAGCCTGAACAGTTACTGATAGTATAAGCGAAGAACGACGCGTAAAACGGTGTCCAAGTATCGAACGGTAATCCGATCGGATGGTCCACCAATCGGGTGGCAATCCGTTAGATCTGACTATACATTGAACATGTTGAAAATTGTTTAAGTATGAAATCCTCAAGTGCAATCCGGTCGGATTGCGGTTCCATCGGATGGCAATCTGATCGAACGGCAATCCGTCCCTCGACCTGATCGTGTTGCTAACTTGAAAATTTGTTAAGTTTTGCGGTTTGCTCAAGACGATATGACAACGTGCTAAACAACAGAAACCCCATCAACACTCAAGTGATCCGATCGAACAGGAATCACCCTAGTCCGACCAGTCGACTGTTCGAGACGGTTTGTTCATGTTTAACCCGAAATCAGTTGTCTCTTGGATAGAAATCAGGTCTTGAACCAACACATCACTAAGAAAGGGTAGAAGATCAGAACAAGCTCTGATTCTATCGGTTTTGAGTGCATTGAGTGTAAAAGAGTTGAAAGAAAGTTGGAAAACCATCTTTCAATCCTTTTAACCATGGAAATGTTCAGATCTATGTGAGAATCGTGTTTAATCATGTGGAAATCCTTCAGATATGAGTAGTTATTGGTGGAAGGAGGCCAAAACTTGAAGTTCATAAGAACTCTATGATGACATCACCCTAGAACATCTCAAATCCACTGATTTCACGGTTAAAAGTTAAGATTCAAAGCTGAAGAAGTGTGTGTAGATCATAGAAGTACAAGATTTAGGTTGGAAACTTACAAGAATCGCGAGAAATCGAGAGAAAGAAGGCTTGAGTGCGATTGGTCGAGTAGGGGAGCTGTCACATCACAAATGATGTGACAGGAGGGTATTTATAGGGTTTCCAAAAGAGGAAAGTGCACCAGGGTCGGATTGGTCACCGATCGAATGACAATCCAATCGGATGACAATCCAATCGGATGGCAATCCGATCGGATGGCCACTCGATCGATTGGCCATTCGATCCAGGTGTCCGGCGTGTTGAGTTTTGTCGTTTCGATTCGCGTGTTGAGCGTTGCGATGGGTTTCGAGTGAACGATGCGATGGATTAGTAATTATCACACAAAAACTATATCTAATATACAATCATCCTAATTAACCTGCGTTTAGCGTTTGCGATTCAATTGTGTTGCGATAGAGTTGCGATTGCATTTTGATTAATCACCACAAACATAAACATAAATAAACATGCACACGTAACACATAAGTAGCACACACACGTAAAACAATATCCAGAGCGCATAATTCGAGTTGCGAATGCGATTGCGATGTTATAAGCGATAAAGCGATAAAACATGCGAGAAACATCGATTAAACCTCGATTATTCACAGATACTCCACATAATACAACTAAAGCAAATAAAATAAAGATTCGATTACAAGTCAAAGAGGTCAAATCAATAATTAAGCAAGGAGTGACAGATCGCAATTAGCAATCTTTTCTTCCTTTGACTTTAATCTTGACTTTGACTTTCGTAACACAGGGTGTTACAAAGTAGCCGTTGGCCAACGGCTACGTGTAAAAAAATATTTTTTCACTATAAAACTCACACTTCTATTCATTTTTTTTTACCACAACTACTCCACCTCTTCTATAATCATCTCTATCTTATTTTAAAAAAAAATTATCATCCAACCACAATATGTAAAATGAATCCTCATAATCGTGGTTTTGACCCGAACAATCCGTGTGCATTACAAGAAACACCTAGCCCACCATCTAATCGTCCAATTGCTCCCTTTTTAATACACTCCCCTATGCCGGATATGGCTGGTTACGCTTTGTTTCTCTCGAATCGTTTGTATACTAACTTCCCTCACACCAACGATTCTATACCTAGCCCGATTCCACAAACGCCCAACAACCTTTCACAAACGACCATCAACTTTCCCCTTGCAATTCTAAGGTGTTGTTTGTTTTTTCAGATGTAAAATGTCTGTAGTCTGTGAACCACATCTGAAAAAGAAGGGTGTGTGTGAAGATCTGGTCTGTTTTTGTGAAGCTATTGTCCAAAGCTTTTTTTTAAGCTATTAAAAGCCATTTTAAGATCTTCTCTTTTTTTTTAAACAAACAGTCTTCAAGTGCTTACCGACAATATAAGCAAAAACAAACACAACCTAAATGAGTCGAATATTCGTTGCTCTCACTTCTCCGGCTAGCATTCAACTGCTTCACATTCTTCACGCGCCCACCAATGTATCTCTCCACCCACCCAAAATCTTCAACAAAAAAACCCAAATTACACCATCAACAACCACCTTACAGATTAAAAATCCAATCTTTAGCTACCAAAACCCCCCCTCTTTCCAGGAATAAAAACTCTAATTTTCTCCCACATTCTTTGCAGGTATCTTTTCTTGATCCTTTACATACTTATGGGGTTTTTGCTGTATCTTGTTTTCACGGGTTTTATGTGTTCACATCCGTTGTTTTAATATTCAGTTGGTTCACTTTATATAGGATTAGGAAACCCTAAGTGCTAGAAAGAAGACGGTATTTAGTGGATGAAGTGGTTAAAGATATAAGTTATTGTCACTTGCTTAGGAAGAAAATTTGCAGAATTTATAACAATTAATGTTTTCTCATTATGAAACTAGTTCTTGGAGACATACAAGTTGCTAGAAAGTTTCAAATTGGTATATTTGCGCTATACGTTAGTTAATCGTCAACGAGTTGTTATTGTTATTCTGATCAGTTTATAATCTGATATTATACACATTAAAGACTATATGATTAGGGGTCAGAGTAATGTGGTGCTTAACTTTTTATGGTGCTTCATTACAGGGAATGTCTCTTGAGTTGAGTATAATGGACATGGATGATAAACTCGTTGTTAAAGGTGAGAATTTGACAAACGCTAATGTTCAGTTCATTGCCCCTTACTATTTATTTGTCAAAGATTCAAGATATAAGTTCTTGTCACTTGCTTCCAATGAAAATTCGTGGAATTTATTCTAGTTAATGTTTTCCCATCATCAAACTAGTTCTTGTTGCTCTTCTATAGATAGCATTAGCTAAAAGATTTCAAATTAGTATATTTTCGGTATACATTAATTGTCATTGTTTGATTATTTTTCGGTTCTCATATTGAACACTGTATGATTAGAATTCAGGCTAATGTAGTGCTGATTATTCTTATGCTACTTCATTACAGGAAATGTCTCTTTGAGTACAATGGAAATGGATGATAAACTTGTTGCAAAAGGTGAGAACTTGATATGTATTACTGTTCAGTTCATTGCGACCTACTAATGTAGTGCTGCTGAACATTTTCTTCACGGATTTAGACTTCTTACTTATGCGCAGTTAATTGCACAACAAGATTGGAAGGGGAGATAAAGTTCTTGGATAACAATATAGCATACCAAACTATATTATCAAGTTAAGTATTTATTATACTTCTTAAAGACTTGTTGGTAAAACTAAGATATATTTGTTAATTTTTCCGACTCATCAAATGTGTAGATAGTCAATAAATCGAAGTTTTTTTTTCTGTATGTGTAGATTGTCAATAGTTGACTCATGCGCTTGAAACCCCAGAAAACCATTGCCGCCCACAAGCTTGGTTTTAAAAAGTGTGCCCTAGGCGCGGGGCACACTCAGGCACAAGTCCTTGAGCTTCTGACTCAGTGTACATGGGGCGCGTCTCATTGAAGATTTAGTGCATTAGGATGTTGTACATACATGCATAGTTGTCAATAGCGCTATAGCGCGCTATGTAGCGTATAGGTCTAGTGTCGCTATTAGGGTTGTAGTGATGGATAGCGAGAATAACGACATTTTTTTTAAATATAAATAGCAATTATCTAGCTATACAATAGCTGGATTTTAGGTTTTTGTTAAATATACATGTAAAGTAGCATATATATACCAGCGTATTTTGATATAATATACATATAAAATTAATTTTTTTTCTAGTGTATCACTATTTATAAAATAGCCGCCCGCTATTTATCGCTATTCGCTATGTAACATATAGGTACCTCATTGCTATTTGTCGCTATTCGGCATTCGCCATTAACAACTATGCATATTGGTTACGTATATAAAAGTATCATATATAGAGCATAGTTGTTAAAAGCCACCGCCTCTTGCGCCTAGGCCCATTTTCCAAGCTAGGCGAGACAATTGCGCTTTAATTCTCTAGGTGATGGTTCAGGCGCAGATTTCGGCAAGATTCCTAGATTTTGGAAAGTTACCGTCTAAGTTCTCTAAATTCCGGCAAGATTCCAGCCAGATTTCTACTTTTATCTAAGGAAAACTACTTTTCTACACTAAGATTTTACAACTTTTGGTACTAATTAGATGATATTAAAAGTTACATGATAGCTTTTGTTTATTTTATTTAAAAAAATAGTATTAATTTTCTAATACATAAAATATATTTAATTTTTTTCATTGTGCGTTCTTTCTTTCTCAGGCCCTCGCTTTTTTTGTGCCTTGCACCTAGGCCCCAGGCGAGGCCTATGCGCTTTGAGTGCGCCTAGAGCCTTTAATAACTATGATATAGAGCTTATTTATATCAATGTTTTGGGTACATGCCATAGAAGCGTATGCGAAATGTAAGGAAATTTATATAAATACCTTGCGCGAATATATGAAGCGATGCGCTTTAGCGCCTCGGCTAGGGACTCAATCGCCTCGGCGCTCCTCTCTTTTTTCAAAACCAGGTAAGCAATAGAAGGTTCATTTTGTCATGAACTATTTTTTTTAATAAATCTGTAGGTGTCTTGGTTTTAAAAAGCGAGAAAGGCACAAAAGCGACGGGGTCTAAAACCGAGGCGCGAAACGCGAAGAGCAATAGCGCACCCCTTTTCGTGCCCAAGGCGCAAATAATTATATAACTTTTTATATGTTTCTTATCTATGCAGTTATAGCGGTCCAAAATCAAATAGCGGTCAAGGTCCGCTATACGATATATAGGTTATAGTGGGGTATTATAGCGGTAATTTTTATATCATGTATATTTTATGTATTTATATATATAGAGGAAGGTTAATGTACATTACGGCTTAACGTACATCACGTACGACAGGTAATTACGCACGTTCATTTTAAAATCACGCACGTTATAACTCAAAAATCCAAAATCACACATGTTGAAACACAATAATCACGCATATTGAAAACATTAATCACGCATGTTATATAACAAATCACACACGTTGTTGTACGTGAAGTACGTTAAGCCGTAATGTACGATATACTTTTCTATATATATATATATAAATATATATATTGAAAATATTAATAATAATATCAAAATTTATAGTAATATCATATTATCATGCAAAATATTAGTAGTAATATCAAAATCCAAAACATGAACTGAGGAAGTCCAGTGATTTAGATATTTAGGTTTAATTTTGTTGAATGATGAACTGATGAAGAACTAGCAAATGAAGACTTTTGGTCTCGATTTAGGTTTAATTTT
This sequence comes from Helianthus tuberosus, assembly GCA_030545235.1. Taxonomy (NCBI): domain Eukaryota; kingdom Viridiplantae; phylum Streptophyta; class Magnoliopsida; order Asterales; family Asteraceae; genus Helianthus; species Helianthus tuberosus. Next base: position 80,901,866 of record CM060383.1, read on the forward strand.
GGGCCTTTACTTTTGGGTTTATTTATAAACAAAAAGTTGATTAATGTGGGCTTTACCTTACTTTTGGGCTGAAATAAGAAAAACCGCTAAAAGCAGTGCTACGACCGCTATACGGATTTCAAAATAGCGGTCCAATAGCGGGATTTAGCACCGCTAATAGCGGGACCGCTATAAGGAACCGCTATGGGTTCGTATGTCCGCTAAGCGCTATAGTGGTGCTATAGCACCGCTATAGCACGCTATTGACTGCATAGTTTCTTATAGGTTTCTAGCATCATTTTCCCAATATATAGACACAAATATTTACATACATGTACAACCTAAAAAGCATGTTGTATCACAATCTATTGCACAAAAATGATGTAAATACATGAGGCACGCTCCTCAGAGTCAACTTTTTGCCAAAAGAAATGCGCCTCATGTGCGCTTCTTGTAAAACTCGCGCCTCGTGTAGGCTGATGGCGCCTCGCGCCTACGCGCACCTTAGGCGCGAGGTAGGTGTAGTTTTTGTATAAGATTATTATTGTTATAAACAATAAATTTGGTCTTTAATTTTCTTCATTTATGATTTATGAGGAAAAGTTCAAGACAAGTTTGTTGAAAAGGGGCCGTATCCTATGCCTGATATCCGCGTATTTACTTTCACAATTTCTATATAATGGTTGGTGATGAGGCCTTAGAGGTATAGAATACAAAACCCTAGAAAGCATAAGCGCCGACCGACGTCTCCATCGATACGCTTTTCTTCACTAGCTTCCTTCGATTAATCATTCATTTTCTCTTTGTTTCATTGAAAAGAGTTGCTGCTTGATTTCATCGGTCTGCTCATAATTCGTATTTTTTGAAACTCTGTAAGTATATTCACTTCTGTAATCTTTTCACACACGATTTGAGATCCGCTTTCTTGCATCTTTGTATGCTATATATATATATTTTTTGACAATGTGATTTTGACAAAGTTCTTAACTTCATATATTGCTGAATTAAATTGTGGATCTGTACGAATAAGAATATTTCTTGCTGTTTTTGGATTATCGTATCGTCTGTTATACTCTCTAGGCTCTAGATTTTGATATCTGATAAGCACAGGGATGGAATCCTGTCTTCAATTGCATTCGAGTCGAGATTTATATTCCGGTTTTCATTGTTTAATTGAATTTAGATCTACTGGTGTTTACCTAGAGATGCTAAACGGGTCGTGTTTGCTGGTTGGCGGGTTCAACCCGAACCCAAACCCGAAAATCGTGTCACACATATGAACCCGAACACAACCTGAATATTCGCAGGTTGTCCCGAACACGGTCCGTTCAACTCGAATTTTTTAATTTTTTATTGTTGTATTAAAATTAAAATAAAAACAAAAATGTATATAATACAATTACATTTAATTTAAAAAATCTTATGTCAATTTCTCTTTAATTGTGGCATAAAATGCACACCCAATCTAAGATATGACAAAACATATTGTTAAAAAAAATAAAATTTAATATAAATGGGCAATCCACCAACTCGGTCGGGTTGACACGAACCCGGCCCGTTTTGCTAAATGGGTTCGCGGGTTCAACATGAAACTGACCCAAACCTGTTTAGACTAAACCCAAACCCGTAAACTTCGTGTTAGGTTCGTGTCGTGTCAGAAATTCACACCCCTATGTTTAGACTTTCATCATTTCATGCTTAATTTTTTTACAGAGTTAGTTCCATCTTATCATTCATAGGTAGGGTTAATTTAATTAAATATTTTATCATTTATTTATCTCAACTCTTGTGTATTTTTCTTGATAAGGCAATCAACATCATCAAATCCAAAACCGGATAAAGCATCAAGACAGATGGATAAGAAAATTGTGAAGAATCAGGATTCAAAGAAGGTACCCGTGGGTCCTAAAGGCCAGCCATCAAGAAGGAACAAGAGAAAAGGGGAAAACCCTAAGCGAATCCCACAAAACACAGATTCTAGATTCTCAGGTACATTGATTTGCAGGAACTCCGCGTGTGGGGCTGTGCGTTGCGTTTTTTATCCCTTCTGTAAGAGGTGTTCATGCTACATTTGCCATTTATTTGATAACAACAAAGATCCTAGTCTTTGGTTGGAATGCGCATCTGATTCTCCATCAGAGTCATGTGGGTCATCTTGCCACGTTGAGTGTGCCTTCCGACGAGGAAGGGTCGGTGTAGTTGATCATGGCCAAGGGATGCGGCTCGATGGGGGTTACTGTTGTGCGTCATGTGGTAGACGCTCAGGGATACTTGGGTGAGTCCTTCTTGAGTTTGGTTATAAAACCTTCGAAAATGTTTTTATACAAAAATTCATTGCAATATGTTTTTCTCCTTTTGAGTTTAGTTTAGGTTTTCTTACTCTTTTTGGTTGACATGTTATCATTCTAGGTATTGGAAGAGGCAACTGACCATTGCAAAGGAGTGCCGCAGTGTCGATATCCTATGCCATAGGATAGATTTGTGTTTTAGGCTTCTAAATGGCACATCCAGGTTTAAAAACCTACATAAATTTGTTATAGAAGCAAAAAATAAATTAGAGGCGGAAGTGGGCCCACTGGATGGGGTCAATGCCAAGGTGCCACGATTTATTGTAAGCAAACTCTCTGTCGCAGGAGAAGTGCAAGCATTGTGTAATGCTGCACTCCAAAAGGCAGACGAATTTTCTGCCACACGTTCTAGTGCCCTGGGTGGTAAAGGTATCTCCTCCAACCTGGCTTCTTTCGCTTAAAAAATGGGTCGGGTTGGGTTGAATTGGGTACGCGTTTTATGTCCAAATTGTACTTTTTTAAAATCATTAGTACATCAGTTAAGATTACAAAAACCATACTATTCCAATAATAATAATTTGGTTTTTTGAACAAAATGATTTAGGTGGTTTTGTGCTTCTTCTAGCTAGTTTTTTTCTGTTAAAGACCCGAATTCTTATGCATGTTTTATTTTTCCCCTTGCAGAAGGCTCCGTTCTTCAAATGGAAGGAACATCTGGTGCCAATGATGCTGAACCAGACTCCATGCTTAAAGTCCGAGACTCTGGGAAACTGCCACAGCTAACTTGGGTTGAAGAACAAGGAGGCTTGGATGATACATCAGGTCCAGAATTGAGTGGGCTTGGTCATATGGTCAGGCCTGACACTTCGAAAGCTGACGGGTCACCATCCACGTCAAATGGGCTGGACAGGAATATGGTCATAGTTCCTGATACAGACGACGAAGCTGCTCCAAATGATATCCCTAGGGATGAAGCAGTAAATTCGGCCCAACATGGGCCCAATGTGGAAGTGGCAGCTGTTAACTCCCAGGCCGGGATGACAAGAAAGAGGCCAGCTAATACAGAGGCCCATGATTCTGATAACCTGGATCAGAAGTATGAATATTTTGTGCTGTTCCGAAAGCTTGAACGTGAAGGGCACATCACAAAAGAATTTAGACAGAAACTGTTCACGTGGTTTAGTCTGAGTTCAACCGAGCATGAACGAAGAGTGGTCAACGCTTTCGTCCGAACACTCGGGGATGACCCTCAAAGCTTAGGAGAGCAGTTGGTTGACTCATTTGGCGATGTCGTACAAAAGGCCTAGAACTTAATTATGCCGTCAGCTTTGGCACTAAACAAGAGGGACTCAAATGTCACCGGCGGGCTTGAGTTGTGGGAAGGGCATCCATCCGTATATGGATGTTGAGTTATGGGCTTGGGTTTCTTGTTTCTTTTATTTTGCAGAAGGGTTGGGTTGGGTGGGTGTTGCAGTTGAGAGAGATATGAAGAAGGGTATCAGTGATGGAAATTTGACAGTCGAAGATGGTTTCTGATCGGAGAGAGAGAGAGAGAGAGAGAGAGAGAACAAGATGAGTTGGATATGTTTTTAAAAGTTTTTTATTTTTTTAGAGTTAACTGAGAAATTGTATGGAGTTGATGTGAAGGATGAAGAGTGTAGCAAACTATTACAGTGAGTGAATGTAATCTTTTTTTAAGAGACATTCTCTAATTTGGAGCTAAATAAAGGACAAAATTGCATTTTAGTATGGTTTTAATGTTATGTTATCGATATGGATTCTTACTATTCATTGGTTATGTTAAGTCCTATGTTGATTAATTTTCTCGACATTTTTTTATGAGTAAAAACTATTAGGAGCGTTTGATTCGTAGAATGTTTTCAAAGAAGCTGGAGTTATAAAATGATTTTCAAATGTGAAAGGTGTTTGGCTTGTTTAGATAAAGAAGGAATTGAAATCTTCAAAAACAGAAACTATAAAAATACCCTAAACGAGCCGAGTCCGGGCTCAAGCTTATTTAACTTAAAAAGCTCAAGCTCATCTCGATTCGAGCTTTGTTTCTAAAGCTTGGACTTGGCTTATGTTGTTTTTTACGCTCATGTTCGGCTCATTTATTATTTATTCATCGCTTTATATTAATTATTATTATTATTATTATTATTATTATTATTATTATTATTATTATTATTATTATCTATACTATATAATAAAAGAAACCTGATTTGGGACACATGTCAATCAATGAGGGCATCAATAATTTATTGATAAATTTTAAATTAAAAAGATTTAAATATTATATTAGAATTTTATTTTGATTGTAAATCTAAAGTCTAAAATGTGTTTTAAATCTAATCTATAATTTATGGATTTAATTTTGATTATATAATCGCCATACAAATTATTGTGAAATTCTTATTTGTCATATATAGCGTTTATTTACATTTAATATACGTAATTGTAATTTAAAGACGACAACTATTTTCATATGAGATTTATACCATTCGTATAATATTATTTCATCCAAACAACAATGCATGTAATGTTGTTTGAGTTGTTTACATTTAACTCATATATAAATATTTACTTGGTTTCATCATCTATCTATATCTATACTATATAATAAAACAAACCTGATTTGGGACACATGTCATTCAATGAGGGTACATTTTAATTTCATGTATTTTCATACTTATCTTATATCAATTAATTAAATAACAAATAATCAATTAATATTAAATCTTATCTTACTTTGAATATCGGATAGAATCATTCTATTTAATCTAATAATATATTATCTTCAAATTTAAATCATAAATTATTATTTTTTAAATAATAGCACAAAACAATAATCTTAAACTTAAAAAACAATAATACGCTTATATAAAAAATTTAAAGTACAAACAAAATATACAAAATAACTTATTAGACATTAGATCAAACTTTAAAAAACACTAATTAGGAAGAGAAGCTTATAATATAATTCTGTTTTAGATTTTCCAAATTGGGGTTCTAATCAATTCGAATTAAACTTAACCAAGTTTATGACTTGATTCAAATTAAACCGAACCAAATTTATGTTTTTTTAAACGAATCCAATAGCATATTATTTACCATATAAAATTACATTTATTTAACCCGTGTAATACATGGTGTTTTTAAAGATATAATTTTTTTTTATTTTTTAGTATATATTCGCCTCGCTTGCGGTATGCGCATATAATGTATATATGTGTGGACGCTCGAAGGGCAAAAGTGAAATTGCACTAATTTTAACATTATTTTACTAAGTTCGTGAAAATAACGTTATAAGCGGAGGACAGTTAATCATGCATCATCATCATGTGGTGACGTTGATAGTAGAAAGACAAAAGGGACCATGCACTAATCGGTCTTTGTCCCGATTGTTGAGTGTTATGTGCCTTATATCCAAGGCTTGATGCAAAACTACTATCGAGCCGGGGCTCTCACTGAAAGCAGCCTCTCTATTCCGACGGGGTAGAGATAAGGTTGTCTACATCTTACCATCCTCAGACCCTACTTTAGCTTTGCTATTGGTGGGATTTACTGAGTATGATGATGATGATGATTTAGTATATATAATTGGATTTATTGAACCTGTATAATACACGGGGTTTATAAAGATATAACTTTTTTATTATTTAGTTTAAAAATTACATTTATCCAACCCGTGTAATATACAAGGTTACAAAATTACATTTATTTAACACGTGTAATACACAGTGTTTTTAAAAATATAACTTTTTTTTATTATGTAGTATATATAATTAGATTTATTCAACCCGTACAATACACGGATTTTTATTATTTGGTATATAAAATTACATTTATTCAGTACAATACATGGGGTTCTTAGAGATATATTTTTTTATTATTTAATATAAAAAAATATATTTGTTCAACCCGTGTAATAAACGAGATTTTTAAAGAATAATTGTTTTAATTTAGTATATAAAATTACATTTATTCAACCCGTGTAATACACGGGGTTCTAACCTAGTTAATATATAATTTAGTTATTTTTCATAATCTTATAAACTGTAATTATTATTTAAACTAGTAATATGACCCGCAAACGATGCGTTGCAGGCCCGTTGTAAACATCGAATGAATTAGTCCAAGCGTAATATCATGCGTTAACCATATGAAAATGCATGTTTCGACGTATTCAGTTCAACTCAATGTAACATATATAAACATTGCGGTTGAAATGTTTTAGCGTCGCTAGGTTACGACTGTTGACAAAAAAAGGACTTTCATAAACTAGTGGCCCACTTTTCTCAAAAAACATGGTTCTCCTCGAAAAAAAAACATAAAAAATCTTACGTTTCTTCTTTCCAAGTTTTTTCATGAGAAAATTGCTCGGATACTCTCTATGGTTTGTCAATTTTCACCTTTAGTCCCTAACTTTCTAAAATTACACCTATAGTTCTCAAGTTTTTGACTTTCGTTCCCATATAGTCTCTGACGTGAATGAGGGTTAGTTTTTGGTGTTAGTTGCGTGTGAAATGACAAAAATACCTTTATTGTCATATTTTACAATTTATGTGGGACCCACCACCCACCCTACCCACTTCATCTTCCCCACTCCACACCACACCACCACCACCATCTCCACCTTCAACCACCACCACCATCTACCCCCCCCCCCCCCAACACACTTCACCGTAACCACCACTGCCACAACCTCTACCGCCGCCATCATTACCGCTCGCTCGTTCTGTCTTTGGCGGAGTGGCGTTAGATTCCTGCTTCTTCTGGAACTTGAACTTTATTAAGAAACTTTATTACATAACATATATAACATAGTTATATCTTAATCCATATCTCGACTTGACCATGTCACATTGATTCCATAATAGAATCAAGAAAAAGCCAGAACGAGCGGTGATGATGGCGGCGGTAGTGGTTGTGGCGGCGATGGTTGTGGCAGTGGTGGTTACGGTGAAGGGGGGGGGGTGGTAGGTGGTGGTTGAAGGTGGAGATGTTGGTGGTGGTGTGGAGTGGGGAATATGAAATGGGTAGGGTGGGTGGTGGGCCCCACATAAATTGTAAAATATTAATTATATTTCTTTTAACTTTTTAGTTATTAATTTGATAGTAAGGGTATTTTTGTCATTTCACACGCACCTAACACCAAAAACTAACCCCCATTCACGCCAGGTGTCACACCCCAACCGATGGCGGAATCATCGGGATGTGGCATGATGCGAATAAGTTGCTCGAGATAATCCATAATGACTAACTGTGACAATATTTAATAAGGTTCAATTTCCCATACAATCAAACAAACATTCTCACAAAAACGAAACGAATTCCAGTAGTTTCTCAAGCAACAAAACATAACATAACAAAACTTGCAACTAAGTTTAGGTGGGTTTCTAGAGTCCTAAACCATTTCCAACAGTAATCCATCAACCTGTTACATACGTTAAAATAAAAATCAATACAATAATGTAAAGGTGAGTACACAAGTTTTGCATAAGTATAGTCATAAAGCGTTTACGCATAACCAGCATGTAACACGTAAAGGGGCAAATCAAGTAAGCTATCGACAATGATACAAGCTAACCAACATGACTACGAGTAGAGTATGCGTGATACGTGTTCACCGTAGTGAGCACATAAAGAAAGTAAGCCTTAATAACCCCTGAATAAACAGGCGCTGAGTCCAAACTATAGTACTATCATTGCTAAGGGTGGTAGGGCAAGTCATCACTATGTAAACATAGCAAACAACCATTCAACTATTCACGTATAACATGCGAGAGCGGTTAGCCTTCATAAAAGCGTTTAACGTTGTGTGCGTCGTGTTTTGATAGAGAAAATATGTAACACCCAAAAGTGCGTTAAGCGAAAAAGGGTTCGAGTATACTCACAGTGAGTGCTTAACAGTTAAACACGTTCTGGAAAGGAGTGGAGTGGAGGGAGCGCCGGATCAGCCTGCGTACGGGAACAGAAGTGCATCAGTCTTCCAAAGTGCTGAAACGGTCGAGTTGGAGTGTCGAGTGGGAAACAGAGTCTTCGTACGAAGGGATGCTTCGTACAAGTGTTTGTTTCCGTGTCCAAAATCGAGTGTTCATCACGTCGTTCTTCGGGAAATCGAGTGTTCATCCCTCCAGCCTTAAGCTACTGATTAAACTTAGAGCCGGAGAGGTCTTTTGAGCAATTTAGTCACAAGTGGGAACATGGGCTGGGTTGTGCGAAGCCGGTGCCTTCGTACGAAGGCAGTGCCTTCGTACGAAGCAGGGGATTCGTACAAGCCAGTCTGGCTCGCACATGTGGTTGTTTTTGCGTTCGGAGCTGTGTTTTCGCCTGAATCAGATGTGTTTTCGAGTCCTTTTCATGACGGTTTTGACACCACTTCGTCCCACTATTCAGTAAACAAAACATATGTCGGTTTTAGTCCGTTTTAGTGTAAAAATCGAGTTTAAAACACCTTTTCCTTGGATTAAACACTTGGTGAGTGCGAGATATCCAGATCTCTATCTTGGGAAGCCAGGTGCCTTCGTACGAGGCCAGGTGCCTTTGTACGAAGCCGCCTGTTTAGCGCGAGTGGCTTTTGTTTCGCGTGATGAAGGTTTGTTTGGTGCGTTTGGTTGCGTTAGTTAGTTCATGTACTTTAAGTATTTTAGCGAGATATTAAGTATCGTGTTGCGTTGCGTTTTAGCGTGATAAAACGAGTTAATGCGAGCGGGCGAGTGAGCGTTTAAGCGAGTTTTAATACATAGATAATATATATATATATATATATGTGTGTGTGTGTGTGTGTGTGTGTGTGTACCCGCGTTTTGAGTTTGCGTTGCGTTGGTGCAAGAGCGAGCGAGTAGTTTAGATACTCACGTAGTGTAACTGTCACACCCCGATATTTCCACGTATTACCGGTGGGGAGTATCGTGACGTAGTTGATCTCATCATAGTCAATTAATCACAGTTTAATGCACAACGGAAGTCTAAAAAAATAATTATACAAACCGAGTTGAAAGTATAATAAAATATTACACAACGGATTGTAAGTGGATCCACAGGCGGATCTAAAACAGAAAGAAATATTGTTCAACAGATTTTTAAGTATCAAAAACTTGCAAGACTCTTTATTTAATATTCAGGAGTTCCAGCCCATTACGCGTAGTACCTGCACTTAGTCTTTTTGAAAAATACGTCAGTTTACACTGGTAAATACAATTAACTGACTCTTTTGAAAAAAATTAAGAAAAATTGATTTGAATGCACAAGGCACAAATATTCTTTAATAACTTGGGACAATTATTAAAATAATCTTGTATACAGATTTATATGCTTGTCGTACGTTCAGGACCAGGGATAGAAGCCGGGATAAGATTAATAGACACACCACATAATATAAACCCACGGCGAGTTATCCTCAACAAGCGGGTATATCTTTTTACATACGCAACTGTCAGGTGTATGCCTACACCCCGTGCTTAAGTCGTGGCAATTTCAAATGAATGAGCCAAGGATATCCAGGACACGGTCATTAACCCCCCAAAGGCTTAGATCAAACAAAACAGATTAAAACGGGTTATCTCAATGATTTAACCACTATTCGATTAAAGATTCAATACCCGACCAAGCGGTAATAATTTACCGTATCCCAAGCCCGTATAAGGGAAATAAGTTAAAAGTATTTACATGAGCTAAAAGTAATTTTTATTCTCAGCCGTATATCAAATTAGCAACTACAAGTAGCTTTTACTGGGCTCCTAATCTGGAACGAAGGTTTTAATAACCTATTAGATTCCTAACGGGTCTTATTTAAGTCTTAACTTAGACCGGTTAGTTTTAAAGAAAGGTTTACGGTTCAAAACGCAAGATTAAGAGAAGACCAGATTAGAATATGATTTAGACCCGAAAAGTATGAAGAGTTGTATAAAATGGGTAAACTAAACACATTCTGGATTTTGAAGTAAAAATGATATGGTTTGACCTGTTTTGGTTAATTTATGCAAACTAGTTACATAAATCATAAAGAAAGCGAATATGCATAACGGGTAACCAAATGAGTCATGAATAGGTTCCACAAGTTAATTGCTTTAAATATGTTATGATATCAGTAGGATATCTTCTATTATGCCCAAAACGAATTTAAAACCAATTTAAGCCCCGTAGGGGTATTTTGGTCATTTTAAAGTTTATAAAAGAGGTTAAATAGAAATATGAGGTTCTGGTCTAAAATATATAGTAATAATATAAATTTTATCAAGTTATATCAGTAAGATATCATACATATGTGAATTTTATCATTTATGGCCAAACTATGCACCGTAAGGGCATTTTGGTCATTTCACATATGCTTTAAGAGTCAAATTTGGAAATCTGAGTTCAAAAATTATACTTACTGTTACAGTATAAAAATTTATTTATAACATCAGTAGGTAACAAGTCTTAGGTGCTAAATATGGTTTTAAACCATACTATGCGCCTAAATCGCATAAAAGTCGGTATTTGACGATATTTGGGTTATTTAAGGAAATCTGAGATTTTGATCAGTCTCAACTGTTTAAAATATTTTATTTAATGTATAAAATAAGTATAAAAAGTTTTGACATGCAAATGATGCATAAAACTCATTTTATTAATGAAAAGGACATTATCGTCAATTACCGAGTCCATGCAAGAACTCTATGTTATGGTCAGTATAAAATTTGACAAAAATTTCTAAAAATCCCTAAATATTATATTATATCAGTGGGTAGAAAGTTTGGTGTCAAAATTTGGGTTTAAATATGATTTATGCCAAAAATGCCATTTAATTAACAAAAAACTTTTGTTTTACGATATCGTGCATAACTCTTATTCCAGACCAGAAACGGATGTCAAATTTTTAGGACATACTAATATATCAGTAATAAAGGTTTTTTTCCTCTCACATTTCCAAAAATCTCGTTTTAATGATAAAAGGGCATAATGGTCCATCTTTAAGCATTTAACGGGAACATGCAATGAATCAGATTTCTATGGAACCATATAGTATAATCTCATAGGGTTATAATAACATGCAATGTGGTCCCAAAGGAACCCTAAGGCATAACTAATCTAAGCTAAATCAGGTCAGAACTGAAAGTCAAAGCAAAAGTCCACTTTTGCGACTTTCGGTTGCGAACCGAGCCTAAACTCATAATTGTCGGGTTGAACATTCCTAAACATGTTCTTATATTATTTACCTAGTTATTTAAGTGATAAAATGTAATTTATAACTTCTACATTATCAGTTAAGATTTATTTTGCAAAAACTGACTCGTTTGACTTTTCTGTTAAGTAGTTTGACCCAAAAATTGACCAAGCAAATGTGGTAATTAGAAGGTGCCCTTTTAAGGGTTTAACACCTATATAATTACCAACACAGAGCCACTTTCAATTCGAATAATGGCTGGACCGTTAGTGATTAATCACAAAGTCAAAGCAGAATTACGCTAACTTTGACTTTCGGTCTTTAAACTAATAAAAGCTTAACTACAGAAGCTAAGGACACTTACAATGGTCCTTAGCACGAAAGTTTGAACTATTAAAGCCTCCTTAAAGACCAAGTTGCTCCAGAGAACTCAGTTGAGAGTTTGTTTGAGAGTAAAATTGAATTGTGCAAGAACAAGTGAAGACATTATAGTGATTTCCACTTCACAAGATCAATCCATGTGTCCTCAGGTGTTTTATGATGCTAACATGTGTTTTGTTGGGTAACAATTTTAAAGTTCTTTTGTTTTGTTGCATGTTCAGTCCCTGCACTTCCATTGTTCGATAATCTGACATTTTCAGCATAAGAGGGCCCACATATTCAGGTTTGCATGGTCTTGGGAGTATGGCCATTCAATAAGAAGTTTTGGATTTGTTGAAAAAGTCTCCCGATACTAGAATTGTGACATTTACACTTTTAACCCCTCTTCTTGGAAATTGCAAATTATATTACATAATTGCACCGGATCTTTAATAAATCATTATCTGATGTACATGAGGGAATAATAATATATCACAAAGCTTCGGGAATGTTAAAAGGCCTCTCAGAGGTAAGAATTAACATGTTGACACTTTTAACCCCTGTGTTTTGTAACTTTTGATTTTTAAGCGCAAACGGCTTCTAGTGTTCAACAATTTATTCAATAATGAATACGAACATTACATAAAGTCATTCAGAGGCACAAGTTTGGCATGTTGATGCTTTTGGTCCTTCTAATTACATCTTTACACTGTTTGACAGTTTTAGTCCCTCAAGTTATCTTTAATCACGATCAGGGTTTATGACACGTGTCACCACTGTATTGGACATGATTTTGCAAGGTGTTACATCCTCACCCCCTTAAAAGAAATCTCGACCTCGAGATTTACTGAAATAAATGAGGGTATTTCTGTTTCATAGTGGATTCAACTTCCCGTGTGTATTCACAATCGGCACATGCTTTCTTCGAAGCTTCTTAACCTGTCGATCCTCGATCGACAAAGGTTTTTCAATGAACTTCAAGCTCTCGTCAATCTACACGTCCTTGTGGGACATTGCCAGTGACTCATCGGCTAGACATTTATTCAAATTGCAGATGTAGAATATATTATGTATTCCACTAAGCTCTTTAGGCAGATTTAACTTGTAGGCTACAGTCCCGACACATTCGATGATCTCGAATGGTCCTATGTATCTTGGGCTAAGCTTTCCTTTTTTGCCAAATCGCATCACTCCTTTCCAAGGTGATACTTTGAGTAACACTTTATCACCAACTTCAAACTTTAGAGGTTTGTGCCTCTTATCAGCGTAACTTTTCTGCCTATCCCTGGCAGCTTTGAGACGATCACGGATTTGGAAAATCGTGTCCGTCGTCTCAAGGACTATATCAGGTCCTGACAGTTGGACTTCTCCAACTTTCGCCCAACAAACTGGCGTTCTGCACTTCCTTCCGTACAAAGCCTCGAAAGGCGCGACTTGGATACTCGAATGATAACTATTATTGTACGAAAATTCAATCAAAGGAAGATGGTCATCCCAACTTCCACCCAAATCAATAACACAAGCCCTGAGCATATCCTCAAGCGTTTGAATTGTACGCTCGCTTTGGCCATCTGTCTGAGGATGATATGCGGTGCTGAAATTTAGACGAGTGCCTAGGGATTGCTGAAAGCTTTTCCAAAAATGCGATGTGTATCTTGTATCCCTATCAGAGATAATAGATACTGGTACTCCGTGGAGGGATACTATCTCATCCACGTACAATTGAGCTAGCTTTTCGGAGCTGTGCGTCTCCTTTATGGGTATAAAATGAGCTGACTTCGTCAGCCTGTCGACTATAACCCAAATAGTATCATTCCCACGTTTCGTCTTTGGTAGCTTAGTAATAAAATCCATAGTTACCAATTCCCACTTCCAAGTGGGAAGTTCAGGCTGTTGTAGCAAACCTGACAGCTTTTGATGCTCGGCTTTAACCTGTGCACACGTCAGACATTTAGCCACATAAGTGGCTATAGATTTCTTCAAACCTATCCACCAATAATTTGCCTTTAAATCCTGGTACATCTTATCACTGCCAGGATGGACTGAATATTTCAAACTATGAGCTTCTTGAAGAATTACATCTCTAAGCCCTCCGTGGATTAGAACCCAGATTCGACTATTCAATCTCAGGATTCCATCCTTGCCATAAGACAATTGATCGACAGTGACGCCTAACTTTTCATTCGGATAGTTGGTTTCCAACACGACTTCCTTTTGAGCGGTTAACAACTTTTCATTCAAGCTGTTCTTTAGTTCAATGCTTTTGGCGTTGATTCTTATTGGTTTAATCCTTTCTTTCCTTCTCAAAGCATCAGCGACTACATTTGCTTTGCCTGGATGTTATCGAATTTCACAATCATAATCGTTTAATGTTTCCATCCATCGGCGTTGTCTCATGTTAAGATCTTTCTGATTAAACAGATGCTGAAGGCTCTTATGATCAGAATAGATCATGCACTTTGTCCCATAAAGATAATACCTCCAAAGCTTTAGTGCAAACACAACGGCACCCAATTCCAAATCATGGGTGGTGTAGTTCTTTTCGTGCCCCTTCAACTGATATGAGGCATAAGCAATAACCTTGCCCTTCTGCATAAGCACACAACCCATACCGGTGTGTGATGCGTCGCAATATACAACAAAATCTTCAATTCCTTCTGGCAATGTCAACACAGGAGCATTGCTTAATTTCTGCTTAAGAATCTCAAAGGATTCTTGTTGCTTGGGACCCCAATCAAACTTTATATTCTTGCGCGTTAATGAAGTCAAAGGTGCTGCAATCCTTGAAAAGTTTTCAAAGAAACGTCTGTAGTATCCTGCTAGACCCAAGAAGCTGCGAATTTCAGTAGGTGTCTTGGGCGCTTGCCAATTTATAATTGCTTCAATCTTAGCGGGATCCACCTTGATACCATGCTCACTTACCACATGTCCAAGAAATTCGACTTCACGAAGCCAAAACTCACATTTAGAAAACTTGGCGTAGAGCTTTTCTTGCTGTAGTAGTTTAAGGATGCACCGGAGATGTTTTTCATGATCGGCTTGGATCTTTGAGTAAATAAGAATGTCATCAATGAAGACAATGACAAACTTGTCTAAATACGACTTGCAAACGCGATTCATGTGATCCATGAATGCTGCAGGTGCATTAGTGAGACAGAAAGGCATTACCAAGAACTTGTAGTATCCATATCAAGTTCTGAATGCGGTCTTGTGTACGTCTTCGTTTCTGACCTTCAACTGGTGATAACCTAACCTTAGATCGATCTTTGAAAAGTAACTTGCTCCTTGAAGTTGATCGAATAGATCATCGATCTTGGGCAATGGATATCTGTTCTTAATTGTAACCTTGTTTAACTCGATATAATCAATGCATAAACGCATTGAACCATCCTTTTTCTTCACAAATAGAATTGGCGCTCCCTAAGGGGATGAGCTAGGTCGAATAAAACCCTTTTCCAACAAATCATCCAACTGTGTTCTTAATTCTTTCATCTCAGTTGGTGCCAATTGATAAGGTGCTCTTGCAATTGGTGCTGCTCCAGGAATAATATCGATCCTGAACTCCACTTGCCTATCTAGAGGTAAACCAGGTAGTTCTTCAGGAAAAACGTCTGGATATTCAGAAATAACAGGGATGCCTTCGATCTTGGGCTTTGGTTCATCAATGGTTACCTGTGCCATATAACACTTCGATGCCTTAAGCATGGACACTTGCTTAGGTAACCTGTACTGCGTATCTCCCTGAATTGTTAATGGCTCACCATAAGGAGTCTTGATAACCACTTGCTTCTTATCACATACAATTTGGGCTTGGTTATGAGACAACCAATCCATGCCTATCACTATGTCGAATCCTGCCAATTTCAACGGAAGCAAGGATAACGGAAAAGAGTGATTCCTAATGGATATAAAACATCCATCTAGAATTGTTGAAGCAGTCTCTATAGTACCGTCGGCCAATTCTACTTCATATTTTATGCTTAGAGTTTTAACAGGCAGATTTAACAATTTACAAAATTTATTGTCTACGAAAGACTTGTCTGCACCAGAATCAAACAACACTCTAGCATAAACATCATTGATAAGAAAAGTACCTGTTATCACATTGTTGTTCTGCACAGCCTCCTGGGCCTTCATTTGGAAGACCCGAGCATTGGTCTTCTTAACTTCTTCAGGCTTCTTTGCAAATTTGGGGCAATTGGTCTTGATATGCCCCTTCTCATTACAATTGTAACAAGTTGCGTCCTTCATTTTCTTGCAATCTAGGGTCTTATGTTCCTTAGACTTGCAGATTCCACAAACTCTAGGCTGCGATTGCGACTGTGATTCAAATCTGCATTTTCCGAAATGGTGTTTCTTGCAGACCTTGCACTTGGGCTTCTCACCTGACTGTTGGTTATCCTTTTTGAATCCAGAACCCTTCTTATGCTCAGAGTTCCCCTTTCGTTTCTTGTAAGAGCGACGTGAGTTCTCATCCTCACGTTTCCTCTTCCCTTCATCGGAATTCTTAAGCGACCTTTGCCTAATCGCATCGAGAGTAAGAGATAAAGACAAATCAACCACTGACCTAAAAGTGGTAGGTTTGGATGCTTTCACATTTCCCTTGATCTCTGGAGCTAGACCTCCAATAAAACGAGCTATGCGCTTCGGTTCCGGTGTGACTAAATAAGGAACCAATCGGGACATGGTGTTGAAACTTGTAAGGTATGCATGACAGTCCAAGTTCTTCATGACCAGAGTCAAGAAGTTAGTTTCAATCCTTTCCACCTCATGCTGAGGACAGAAATTTTCCCTGATCAATGCAACAAACTGATCCCAAGACAAGTTATACAACGGAATCTTCCCTATAGCTAGGATTAATGACCTCCACCAAGCTAAAGCTTCACCTTTAAATGATTGTGAAACAAACTTCATAATGTCCTGTTCTGCACAACCACTGATGTTAACCACGATATCCATCTCATCGAGCCATGTCATACAATCAATGGCTCCCTTTTCTCCTGTGAAGTCCCTTGGCTTGCAAGAGAAAAAATATTTGTAAGAACAGGTTTTAACATGTGGTTCCTGATTAAGCATGATCTGCTTAGACGGGACACTCCTTTGGTTTGATGAGTGATGAGAATCGTCTTTGTGATATGTATGAGTCTTGGAAGGTGGTTTCGTATGAGGTATAGACTGAGTCCTGGTGCGAGTACCGCTTGATTCTTTAAACTGTCTATCAAGGGCTCGAGTAACAGCATTATTTATTAACGCTTGTAGGTCTGCACCAGCTACATTAACTCTGGTGGTATCGTTTCTCTCCCTGGGGTGACTGTTAACCTCATCTGATTCAGCCATGTAGCTTGATTGCTACATAAAAATGATGACAATGATTTATTCAGAAGTCTTATTATGGAATTGTCATTTTTGACGATTCATTAACCATGGTAAATACAAACCATATTGGTTAATTTGTTAGTCATATTTATTTGAGATTTTCATTATATTTTATCCTCATATATAAATTATTAAAGATAATAGAGTGGCACAAAAGGCCTAGTCACAAGGACAGTTTTAAATTATAAGCCATGATTTTATAAGATCGAGGCATTAAGGTTTGAACATAGTTCATCACCTTTTCTTGACAGGGAGTCGTAGACTACAACTGTCTTTTGTCTTATTAGACAATGATTATGGCCCGAAGGCATTTCATCACTAATGGATGTTTTAATCACTAGGTAAGAATAAGGAATTAGAAAATCCAATATAAGGATGACAAGTGTGATTTTATCGTATCACTGTTGTTAGGAGTGCTAACATGTTTTTAGATGTTAGCAATGATTCTTAAAAAGGATCTACCATCATGGCTATGTCTTAAATTGACATATGGGCTAGGTTTTACCTTTAAGATTTTGTTTAAATGGCGGATCAACATTAAATTGGAACGATATTTGATTTATTTCATATAATATATTCATATAAATAATGACAAATGAAATTTTAAAATAAATCATTCCATAAATTGAGAGAAGTACATAGCTGCCCTAAACGGGACTTTTAAATAAATAACATTGTCCACGCAGGGACAGAAATAAGAAAGATAAGTCCACGCAGGGACCAAGTACATAAATAAAATGTCCACACAGGGACTTAATTGAAAATAAAAATTACAAAACAAATAAATAAGGAATTTCAATAATCCCTCTTTTTCTTCCCCTTAATTAGGTTTGCCAAACCCTTAAGTAGACCTGACGGCTCCTACGCTCCTCCTGTACCTATTGCTCCACCTCGTGCAACCGTTGAAGGATTTCCTACCGATGTGGTGGTTGGATCTGCAGCGGCTGCTGCTGAGGTTGAGGAGGTGGTGGGTATTGATACCCATATATTCTGGGTACCCAGTTTGGTACGTAGCTGCGAAGGGTCCTTCAGGGTAGAGAGCATTGTAGTTTGCCGCTACGAGGTACGGGTCGATGGCAGTGGCATTGTTGTAATTGTAACGGTAGTAAGCTTGCTGTTCAAGCGGGTTATACGCCGCTACACCGACGTAAGAAGGAATTAGGTTTTCATAACCCATGGGCGGTGGTGGTGCGACTGGAGCCGAGTCGACTACAGAAGCTGGATTTGAAGGCCCACCCATTTGCGGGTCTTCATACAGCGGCGGGTAATAGCTGCCGCTGGAGTGTTGGGGGGGGGGGTGCTGAAATGAAATCCCCCATGCACGGACATCCGTGCACAAGTTCTTCTTCGCCTAGGTGGTTCTGGAGGCAGTTGCTGCTCTGGCGGTGGCGTGACCGCCTGAAAATGCGGGTCCTCGGAAGGGACCTGTTGGTGAGGAGGTGAGTCGTGGTGAGAGGGAGTGCACTCCCACTTGTATGTAGCCCATCTCTCAGCGAAAATGTTTGGGCCCCTGTACGGCGAACCATGGAAGGATGATCCGCTGGATATATCAATGGGATGCGTCGGCGTCCCAGTCGGTGGTAGCTCGGGGTCTGGATCCTCGTCCATATCCATATCCTGCATTTCAGGGTAATGATCAACTGGCCCCAAAGGGTTTGGACCCTCTGGTTCTTGCAACTGGTTCATCGGATTGAACCGGCTCTAGAAGTACGGGGTCGGGTCCTGGAAAGCACGGTGCGAACTCGACCGCTGCAAAGGTATAAAGGAATGATGAGAATGGTCAGACTCATTGTTCTGATGTAGCCCGAATGAATCATGATAAGACGGTGATGAACTGAGCGAGACAGAGTGTTTCGCAGGCTCCAAATAAGTTCTCTAATCCTCGTGAGGACTAGAGCTAAGGTTCGCTGATGGAGTACGCCAGTGAGATGGCCCGGCTTCGTGGTCATTCCTTGCAGTCATTGGTGCCTTTCCTCTTCCACCTCTACCTCTAATACGTGGCGGCATTTTGTCTTTGTTCCTGTCAAAACAAACAAAAGAAACCAACAAAAAGAAAACAATAAGATTAGGATTATTCCTAAGTCATTTGCCTAGATTCGGAAGTCGAGGAATGTGAAAACTGTGTCATTGAGATTAAACACAGAAGGCTAGTGTTTAATTCACTCAATGTTGGCTCTGATACCAACCTGTCACACCCCGATATTTCCATGTATTATAGGCGGTGGGGAGTATCGTGACGTAGTTGATATCATCATAGTCAATTAATAACAGTTTAATGCACAATGGAAGTCTAAAAAAATAATTATACAAACCGAGTTGAAAGTATAATAAAATATTACACAACGGATTGTAAGTTGATCCACAGGCGGATCTAAAACAGAAAGAAATATTGTTCAACAGATTTTTAAGTATCAAAAGCTTGCAAGACTCTTTATTTAATACTCAGGAGTTCCAGCCCATTACGCATAGTACATGCACTTAGTATTTTTGAAAAATACGTCAGTTTACACTTGTAAATACAATTAACTGACTCTTTTGAAAATATCTAAGAAAAATTGATTTGAATGCACAAGGCACAATATTCTTTAATAACTTGGGACAATTATTAAAATAATCTTGTATATATATTTATATGCTTGTCGTATGTTCAGGACCCGAGATAGAAGCCAGGACAAGATTAATAGACACACCACATAATATAAACCTACGGTGAGTTATCCTCAACAAGCGAGTATATCTTTTTACATACGCAACTGTCAGGTGTATGCCTACACCCTGTGCTTAAGTCATGGCCATTTCAAATGAATGAGCCAAGGATATCTAGGACACGGTCATTAACCCCCCAAAGCCTTAGATCAAACAAAATAGATTAAAACGGGTTATCTCAATGATTTAACCACTATTCGATTAAAGATTCAATACCCGACCAAGCGGTAATAATTTACCGTATCCCAAGCCCGTATAAGGGAAATAAGTTAAAAGTATTTACCTGAGCTAAAAGTAATTTTTATTCTCAGTCGTATATCAAATCAACAAGTACAAGTAGCTTTTACTGGGCTTCTAATCTGGAACGAAGGTTTTAATAACCTATTAGATTCCTAACGGGTCTTATTTAAGTCTTAACTTAAACCGGATAGTTTTAAAGAAAGGTTTACAATTAAAAACGCAAGATTAAGCAAAGACCAGATTAGAATGTGATTTAGACCCGACAAGTATGAAGACTTGTATAAAATGGGTAAACTAAACACATTCTGGATCTTGAAGTAAAAATGATATGGTTTGACCCGTTTTGGTTAATTTATGCAAACTAGTTACATAAACCATACCGAACGCGAATATGCATAACGGGTAACCAAATAAGTCATGAATAGGTTCCACAAGTTAATATGCTTTAAACATGTTATGATATCAATAGGATATCTTCCATTATGCCCAAAACGAATTTAAAACCAATTTAAGCCCCGTAGGGGTATTTTGGTCATTTTAAAGTTTATAAAAGAGGTTAAATAGAAATCTGAGGTTCTGGTCTAAAATATATAGTAATAATATAAATTTTATCAAGTTATATCAGTAAGATATCATACATATGTGAATTTTATCATTTATGGCCAAACTATGCACCGTAAGGGCATTTTGGTCACTTCACATATGCTTTAAGAGTCAAATTTGGAAATCTGAGTTCAAAAATTATACTTACTGTTACAGTATAAAATTTTATTTATAATATCAGTATGTAACAACTCTCAGGTGCTAAATATGGTTTTAAACCATACTATGCGCCTAAATCGCATAAAAGTCGGTATTTGACGGTATTTGGGTTATTTAAGGAAATATGAGATTTTGATCAGTCTCAACTATTTAAAATATTTTTTTAATGTATAAAATCAGTAGAAAAAGGGTTGACATGCAAATGATGCATAAAACTCATTTTATTAATGAAAAGGACATTATCGTCAATTACCTAGTCCATGCAAGAACTCTATGTTATGGTCAGTATAAAATTTGACAAAAAATTCTAAAAATCCATAAATATTATATTATATCAGTGGGTAGAAAGTTTGGTTACGAAATTTGGGTTTAAATATGACTTATGCCAAAAATGCCATCTAATTAACAAAAAACTTTTGTTTTACGATATCGTGCATAACTCTTATTCCAGACCAGAAACGGATGTCAAATTTTTAGGACATACTAATATATCAGTAATAAAGGTTTTTGTCCTCTCACATTTCCAAAAATCTCGTTTTAATGATAAAAGGGCATAATGGTCCATTTTTCAGTATTTAACGGGAACATGCAATGAATCAGATTTCCATGGAACTATATAGTATAATCTCAGAGGGTTATACTAACATGCAATGTGGTCCAAAAGGAACCCTAAGGCATAACTAATCTAAGCTAAATCGGGTCAGAACTGAATGTCAAAGCAAAAATCCACTTTTGCGACTTTCGGTTGCGAACCGAGCCTAAACTCAGAATTGTCGGGTTGAACATGCCTAAACATGTTCTTATATTATTTACCAAGTTTTTTAAGTGATAAAATGTAATTTATAACTTCTACATTATCAGTTAAGATTTATTTTGCAAAAACTGACTCGTTTAACTTTTCTGTTAAGTAGTTTGACCCGACAATTGACCAAGCAAATGTGGTAATTAGAAGGTGCCCTTTTAAGGGTTTAACACCTATATAATTACCAACACAGAGCCACTTTCAATTCGAATAATGGCTGGACCGTTAGTGATTAATCACTAAGTCAAAGCAGAATTACGCTAACTTTGACTTTCGGTCTTTAAACTAACAAAAGCTTAACTACAGAAGCTAAGAACACTTACAATGGTCCTTAGCACGAAAGTTTGAACTATTAGAGCCTCCTTAAAGACAAGGTTGCTCCAGAGAACTCAGTTGAGAGTTTGTTTGAGAGTAAAATTGAATTGTGCGAGTAAAATTGAATTGTGCAAGAACAAGTGAAGACATTGGGTTCTATTTATAGTGATTTCCACTTCACAAGATCAGTCCATGTGTCCTCAGGTGTTTTATGATGCTAACATGTGTCTAGTGGTATTCCAAAACAGTTATCATGCTGCTGTTTTCGACCCAGTATTGCAGAGTATCAGAATGGAGATTTCAGGTTGCAGGGCTGGGCAACTGGCAGTCTTGCTGGAAAACCATCTCCGTCGAGCCACGCGCCAGACCAGGCAAGTCCTGGTGCGCCACGCGAGGGTAACAGTTTTAAAGTTCTTTTGTTTTGTTGCATGTTCAGACCCAGCACTTCCATTGTTCGATAATCTGACATTTTCAGCATAAGAGGGCCCACATATTCAGGTTTGCATGGTCTTGGGAGTATGGCCATGCAATAAGAAGTTTTGGATTTGTTGAAAAGGTCTCCCGATACTAGAATAGTGACATTTACACTTTTAACCCCTCTTCTTGGAAATTGCAAATTATATTACATAATTGCACCGGATCTTTAATAAATCATTATCTGATGTACATGAGGGAATAATAATATATCACAAAGCTTCGGGAATGTTAAAAGGCCTCTCAGAGGTAAGAATTAACATGTTGACACTTTTAACCCCTGTGTTTTGTAACTTTTGATTTTTAAGCGCAAACGGCTTCTAGTGTTCGACAATTTATTCAATAACGAATACGAACATTACATAAAGTCATTCAGAGGCACAAGTTTGGCATGTTGATGCTTTTGGTCCTTCTAATTACATCTTTATACTGTTTGACAGTTTTAGTCCCTCAAGTTATCTTTAATCACGATCAGGGTTTATGACACGTGTCACCACTGTATTGGACATGATTTTGCGAGGAGTTACAGTAAGCAAAAGTGTTGTGAAGTGCGATATAGCATGTTGAAATAAGCGATGTAGCGCGAAAGTTTGCGATGTAGCGTAGTAAGCGATATAGCTCACATTATGATCCGAATCTCTGGTGCTAGGCGTAACGAGAGTAACGAGCGCGAAAGTGCGGGTTGTTACACCAGGGACTATTCGAGAACGAAATTCAAAAACTTAGGGACTGTAGGTGTAATTTTAGATGGTTAGAGACTAAAGGTGAAAAATAGGCAAAACACAGGGACTATAAATTAAAATATGATTAATTACACACGTATAATTTTCATTATAAAAAAACTTAAAGTATTTAAAATATGTAAAATTTAAGATGGTATAAATATCAAAAGATAAGTTAATACTTCATATAACACAAAGAAAAAAAAATCATTTTTCACATAATAAAAACTAGAGTAAATTACAAGTTTTGTCCTTTATGTATGTACTAAATTACAGGCGGTGTCCTTTAAATTCAAAATTGACTGGTTTTGTCCTTAACGTTTTAAAATCTTGCACGTTATTTCCTTTAACCCTAACCCACTCAGATTGTTTGGTTAAATATGGTCATATGCCTTGCACATGAGGGCATTCTTGTCATTTCATCTTCTTAAGGGGTATTGTGTAGAAAACTTTTAATGAGGGACTGTTTTGTACAAAACCAAAAAATAAAAGGATTTATATAAATTCTCTCTCTTCTCTTTCTCTCTCTCTGATCTGCCACTGACCCACTCAATCTCTACTTCTCTCCACCACCACTGCCACCACCACTGCCACCACCACTCACACCACCTGCCACCGCCCTTCATCATCTATAACCACCATAACAACTCCAGTTGAACCCACTTCCGATCTTCCCACATAATCACTACCAATTTGGTTTTCAGCAATTTTTTTGTTTTAGAACCATTACTAGTTGACTTTTTACCCTCAACTTTAGTCAACCTCACAAAAGTAGAGGACTTGCAGTGATCACATGATTCAATCTCATAACCCCACTTCCCCTCATCTCTAGAAAGCATCATCAAACAAATAGCAATCTCAGATTCTTGATCTTGTTCAATTTCAGACACAACACTTGTTCAATTTCAAACACAAAAGCAAAGGACTTGCAGTGGCTTACCCTAACCCACTGTCGTCCCTAACCCACCACCGCCCCCACCCTTTACTCACCACCATCAGAACCACCCTTCACCCACTCACCCACCATCGCACACCTCCACCATCGTATACCTCCCACCACCGTATACCTCCCACCACCGCTAAACCAATCATCAGAAGCAATCCTTCATTCACTACAGATATGGATCTACGATCGTAGCAGAATCGAATCGGGAGAAAATAGATGGAATGAGTGGTAGAACGTCTGCTTGAGCGTTGAGGGCCAGGCGGTGGAGGTGAGGAATTGGAAGATTAAGGCTAAACATTCATCTGGAATTTCAGATATGTAGTCTATTGTGGTGGAAATGATTTGATCTAAAATGATTATAGGAGTTTCGATAGCGTTGTTGGGTTTGGAGTGGATGAAAGAGAAGATGTCTGATCAGGTGGATAAGGACGAGGAGATGTTGGTGGAACGATGATGGGTGGGTGTGGTGTGATGAATTTAGAGAGAGAGAAGAAAGGGGAGAGAAAGTTAGAGTGAGAGAGAGCGTGTGTAGAAAAAAGAGGTAAAAGATTTTTTTTATTTTTATAAAACAGTCCCTATCTATATATTATTTACATAATAACCCCTGGAATGGTTAAATGACAAAAATACCCTCATGTGCATGTGTATGTTACAAGTTTTGTCCTTTATGTTTACACCAAATTGCAGGTGGTGTCCTTTGCCTTTAAAATTAACGGGTTTTGTACTTAATGTTTCAAAATCTTGCACATTATGTCCTTTGAGCCTAACCCAGATTTTTTTTTGTTAAATCTGGTCATGTGCCATGCACATGAGGACATTTTTGTCATTTAACCATTCCAGGGGTTATTATGCATATAATATATAGATAGGGATTATTTTATAAAAATAAAAAAAGAAATTTTACCTCTTTCTTCTACAACACTCTCTCTCACTCTAACTTTCTCTCCCCCTTTCTTCTCTCTCTCTAAATTCATCACACCACACCCACCCACCACCGCTCCACCAACATCTCCTCCTTCTTCTCCACCTGATCAGACATCTTCTCTTTCATCCACTCCAAACCCAACAACAACACTATCGAAACTCCTATAATCATTTCAGATCAAATCATTTCCACCACAATAGACTACACATCTGAAATTCCAGACGAATGTTTAGCCTTAATCTTCCAATTCCTCACCTCCACCGCCTGGCCCCCAACGCTCAAGTAGATGTTCTACCACTCATTCCATCTATTTTCTCCCGATTCAACTCCGTTACGAAGCTCGCTCTCCGTTGCGACCATAGATCCGTATCTGTAGCCAATGAAGGATTGCTTCTGATGATTGGTTTAGCTGTGGTGGGAGGTATACGGTGGTGGGAGGTATACAGTGGTGGAGGTGTGCGATGGTGGGTGAATGGGTGAAGGATGTTTCTGATGGTGGTGAGTGAAGGGTAGGGGCGGCGGTGGGTTAGGGACAGCAGTGGGTTAGGATAAAAAGCCACTGCAAGTCCTCTGCTTTTGTGTTTGAAATTGAACAAGTGTTGTGTCTGAAATTGAACAAGATCAAGAATCCGAGACTGCTATTTGTTTGATGATGCTTTCTAGAGATGAGGGGAAGTGGGGTCATGAGATTGAATCATCTGATCACTACAAGTCCTCTACTTTTGTGAGGTTGACTAAAGTTGAGGGTAAAAAGCCACTGGTAATGGTTCTAAAACCAAAAAAATTGCTAAAAACCAAATTGGTAGTGATTATGTGGGAAGATCTGAAGTGGGTTCAACTAGAGTTGTTATGGTGGTTATAGATGATGAAGGGTGGTGGCAGGTGGTGTGAGTGGTGGTGGAGAGAAGTAGAGATTGAGTGGGTCGGTGGCAGATCAGAAAGAGAAGATAGAGAGTTTAAATAAATCCTTTTATTTTTTGGTTTTGTACAAAACAGTCCCTCATTAAAAGTTTTTAACACAATACCTCTTAAGAAGATGAAATGACAAGAATGCCCTCATGTGCAAGGCACATGACCATATTTAACCAAAAAATCTGAGTGGGTTAGGGTTAAAGGACATAACGTGCAAGATTTTGAAAAGTTAAGGACAAAACCAGTCAATTTTGAAGTTAAAGAACACCGCCTGTAATTTAGTACATACATAAAGGACAAAACTTGTAATTTACTCTGTATATTCTTAATAGGAACTCAAGAAAATTATTAGAAAATATCACCAGGAAGCCTGTAGTAAAACCTAAGTTTACAAAGTGAGTCATTCTCTTTTTCTCACATTATTGTAAGCCATATTTAAAGTACTTTACAAAACCCTAAATGTTTTCAGTTATACTTACAGGGATTAAGTGTTTGTAATCTATAATTATTGTCAGTAGTTGGGGTTTTGTATACATTACTAGTCCACAGTCACCAAGGGTGTGACATGAACCGTTACTGTTGGGTGACAGGACCCAAAGTAATATGACCGCGAGCTCAGGGGAATGTCCCCAGTCGCATACTGTGTTGAATAATTTATAGAAATATACACTGTAATTCCCCTTAATACTGTAAAGTTATAACAATGTGTCTTTTTATAAAACATAATGAACTCGCCAGTATTTCTTGCTGATAAAATATTTTTAAAACGCGTTTCAGGTAACTTGATGTGAAGCTATTAAAAGCCAGCTATGGAGCACTGAAGTTTTAAATAAAGTGGCTATAAGTTACCAAAATAAAAAGAAGAAATTTATGTTTTCAGCAAAAGGGTTTATCCTTATAAATACATTATGAACGAAATGTGGGTTTTAGCCCATTTGTTTAAATATAAAAGTTGGTGTTTTACAAGCTCTGAAATTATTTCCTAACTACGATCCTGATGAAATTTTTTCCGCTGCGTATTTAACACCGGTAGCACTTGACTGGTTCACGACTCCCGCTCCCAGGGTGGGGTCGGGGGCTGTGCCAGATTGGGTCACTCATGTACCTCACAGTATCTAGGCCAGATATTATGTATCCAACTTGCCTCGCGGCACGCTACCAGTCTAGTCCCAGAGTCTCACACATGATGATCGTCAAGCGCATTCTACGATATCTCAAAGGAAGCCCAAGCACCAGCTTGTGGTATCCGCGAAAGGGCGAGTTCAATCTTGCTGGATACTCCAATTCTGACTGATGTGCGGTAAAGTGTTATATATATTAGGTGTATATTTTAAGCCCTTTTTAACACTTATTTTAGCCAAGTTTTAAATTTATAAAACACGATATTTCACTAACACTAAACACACATATGGGCAAGTGCACCCATCGTTGAGTGTAGTATAGCGTTGGTAAGATACCGAGGTCGTCCAAGGACACAAGAGCTTTTAGTACCGGTTTATCCTCAACGTCTAATCAAAAATAAAAGTTTAGAAAAATGTTTTAAGCTAAGAAAAATAAAAACTAACTAAAATGCTGAAAATAAAAATAAAAACAGATAGACAAGACGAATCACTTGGTTCCGACTCGTATCTAGTATAACCTTTGATTATTTCCGCACTTTTGCACATAATTAAGAGATTATCTTAGTTATTGTAGTAGGCCCCTCTTTTGAAGGTGACGTTACCCTCACCCCAGTAGTTTGAGTCAGCAAGGATACAATCCTAAAATGGTGGATTATTGGAAGATAATGAATTAAGTTATTAATGCAGTATTGTGGTAGGCCCGCTTTTGGCGGTGACGTTACCCTCGGCTAAGTAGTCTGAGTCAGCAGGGATACAGTCCTAAATAGCCGGGTTATAGTATTAATAGTAGTTAACTTATGAGGGGATCAAAGAGTTTGGACCCCCGCCATCCAATACCGTGAAGCATTGAAGGAGGTCCTACTAAATTTGACCCAGGTCCATTGCAGGACCTCTAAACGCTGAACAATGGCAAGACCTTTACCAAACCGTTCCCTTAACCCCCGACCAGGTAGCCAACATACCTCCATATAGACCGTGGAGATATGAATGGTGAAAATCCTTTATTTTATATAGACAGTAAAATAATGCCAAGACACCACGGACAAACGATAAGGAAAGATCACCTTCAACATAAGTAACTAGTTATTAAAGTCATTAATACAAAACCAAATAAAAAGTGCAAAAGATTAGAAATAAAAAGTATTATACTAGACACTTTGTCTTCACCAAGTGATGTAAGAGACTTAGGCAAACATGGCCTTGATTGTCAAGAACTCTTACGATCAATCTTGGATCCCGAGACGACTCACACACTCTACGATGGACAATGGATGATGGTGGTGGATGATGGTGTTGTGATGGTGGTGGGTGGTGGATGAAGTGTGAGAGAGGTGGTGTGCCAAGGGATGAGATGAAATGAATCCAAGCACTCCTATTTATAGGCTGAACAGAGAGCTGGACACGGCCCTGTGTCCGCTGGACACGGCCCCGTGTCTGTCTGACATTCTCTCTCCTCATTAATTGTAATTCGCAATTACAATAAATGCGCCTGCTGTACTTTCGACACGCCCCCGTGTCCGCTGGGCACGGCCCCGTGGTGGGCAATAGAAGCTTCTATAGATTTGTCTTTTCTGCTGCTTCTTGGGCACGCCCCCGTGCTGGCTGAGCACGGGGCGTGTCCAGTCATCTGACTTCTCTAATTTGCTTTGGAAGGTGCCGTTGAGGGGTCGGGCAGTCCACTAATGTTCCTTTCCTTGTATTTATGTTGGATTTAGCTGTCTTTTTGCTTCTTTTGTGTTTTTGAGCTCATTTAATCCTGAAAATACAAAAGGAAGACAAAAACACTCTTTTTCCAATATTAGTACTTAAAAAGGGTTAGTTTTATGCCTTGTTTGATGTAATTTATATGTTGCATTTTGCACACATCAAATACCCCCACACTTGAACTTTTGCTTGTCCTCAAGCAAAACTCTTTAATATGTGGCTTACACTCCCAAATGGAATAGGTAGAAGAGAAGGTTTTGGGCTTGTCGTAGAGTGTCGGGATGTCCAAGATCTTTTTGGGTTTTATTTTTATTTATTTACACTCCTATTCGTAATGATTTATTTAGAACGTTTCATAGGAGAAATTACTTATTTGGGCATAACATGCCTTTTTAAAATTCCATTTATATACAAGTTCACATACCTCACGGGAGAAATCACTCACACTCGGCCGAAGGTGTATTTTTAGTGAATCACTCGAGAGCGGCATGGAACTTATTCCTACCATAGGCTTGCCAAGCAATCAATCCTCCTCCTTTTTAACTTTTATACCGTTGTAAATATCAAGAGGACTTTGTGGGTTAAGGGTTAGGCTTGGGTTAAAGGTAGGTGGTTGGGAAAGTGGTTAATGGTTAGTAGAAAAAGGGCGAAAAGGCGTAGCAAGTGTCGGTTTTCGTAGGACTTCCTATTTTTGTAACTTTTTATTTTAATGAAGATTTTATTCAAACAAAGTTATTTTTGATGACTTTGTTTGTTTATTTTCTTTTTGCTTCATTAATAACACACATTTTTTTTGATCATACGAAAAACCGAACTTGTTACTAAAACAAAGGGTTAAAAATGAAAAAGGTTTTGGTGGGTAAAAGGGTTTTTGGTTTGGGTGATGAAATGAAAAGGTTTAGGCTCAAAGGGGTTAACTAGGGGGATTTTTGGGTAGGTGGTAAAAGAAAAAGAAAAATAATGGTGTAGAAATAAAAAGGGTTAGTCCTAATGCCTCCATCATTTACTTACTCGGGTTTAAGTTGATAAGGACCGGGAATGTATCATCATGGCAAGTTCTAGAGTCGTAAGAACCAAGCGGCTATTCACACAAGAAACGAAAAATGAGCATTTAGTCTAAAGATGTAAATTTGTATGCTCAATAAAGGCTCAAAACTCACTTTTGTGGGAATGAGTTTTTATATGATCAAGTATATATAATCAAATTTTAACTAGGTTTGTCATGCCTTTTCATAATTTTCTTATGTTGGTTCTTTTTATCACTACGCTATCGGTTGTAAATTCTTAAAAATATAACCTTTTTTGAGAACTTGAATTTCCCGAGTTAAACCTAGACAAGTAAAAAAAATGAAATTTTTGAAAAAATTTGGGGTGATTAGCGGTTCCAATAGAGTTTTGTGTAAGGCTTGTATTTAGGACTTGCAAAATTCAAGGTTTTAGCATTCCCCCCCACACTTAAATTACACATTGTCCTCAATGTGTCCCAAAAATAAATTTTTAGGTTGATTAGATGTGTAAAATAGTGTTTAAAAAGCAAAAATTTGTGTTACTGGGCACTGAACACGGCCCCGTGTTATCCGGGCACGGCCCCGTGTTCAAGTGCCAGTAACAAAATTAAAATAAGAGAGACAGAAGTCTAGACACGGGGGCGTGTTGGGTGAACACGGCCCGTGTCCAGGTACTTGAACTGGGCGTTTCTCTGCAGGTGGTTCGGCACGGGGCCGTGTTGGTTGTGCACGAACCGTGTTGAACCTTCTGGACTGGAGAGAATTGTCGGGTTGCCTTGTTCTTGTGCATGAGTTCATTTTTGTCGTTCCCCTTTTCATCCTTTACCACCATGAGTGTGTTTTATTCATTACAAACCATCCAAACCTTAAAACCATCAATTCATTTCATCATAGAGAGAACTTACATAATCCTAAATTAAAATTAGATAAAACAAGGAAATAATAAACCATGGAGTCCTAGCCTTTATTTTAATTAGCAAAATTTCCAAGAAGTAATAAATCTTGGTTAAACCAGGCCTTTTGAACTCCATCTTCCGTGTGCGGTTCTCCTCAAATGTCGGCGAGCCATTCTTCCACTTCCCTTGGAAGGAGAAAAGAAGGCTCATTGGCATTAGTTTGAGGAGTTTCAACTTCCACCGGGATCTCTTGTTGGTGTTCCACGGGAGGTTCCGCTGGAAAGTCTTCCCACCCGGTAGGGTTGTTGATTCCGAGTGCCAGGTTCCAATCCTGCTGAGGAAGGACTGGTTACATTGGGGGTGCTACAAGAATATTTAACCTCTGGTGCAAGAGGTTAATTTCTTGGAAGCTGCTTTCAAGTACCATCGTAAGATCGTTAATACGGTCGATTAGGACCTCCTCTACTGAAGTCATTTCGTCGAGAGCCTCCCTTAATGCTACCACATAGTGCACAAGTGTAGCTTCAATGGAGGGTCTTCTTCCTCTTCGGCTGCTTGACGAATGCACAGAAGATGTTTCGCTGTTTTCACTCGACATTCTACGAAAAATAAACTGAAAGAGTTTATTTAATGTAACAGTTATCGGACACGGCCCCGTGCTCAATGAGCACGGCCCCGTGTTCATCTTTCTGCAGAATTTTGAAACAAGGAAACTTGGATTTTTAAGTTATTTTCTGAACTTGTGGGGTCTTTTTAGTTGCTAATAACTTAAAACAAGGTTACATAACATGTTTTTACCAAGATTCCTTGAACAAAACTCATAAATCCCTACCACAAAGTTGGAAGAATTTCAAACTTTCAATGGTAGTTCTTGGAGAAAGATGGAGAAGAAGGAAATGGCTAAAAGAGGAAGGGACAAGATGGGTTGTTGGAACCTTCTTTTAGACTTACCTAGGATAGTTTGAGAGAAGATTCCTGCAAATCTCTGCCCCAAGTTGGTCCAAATGTGCAGAATTCTTGGCTGCATTTATAGAAAACGACAGCATCCTGGACACGGCCCCGTGCCCAGTGGACACGGCCCCGTGCCCAGTGGACACGACCCCGTGTGCAGGTGGAATTCTGACACAGTTTGTCTGCATTCCGACGTACTGATCAGAATGGAATCTTTTGATGGACACGGGGGCGTGTTGGCTGGACACGGCCCCGTGTCGAGGGACTGTTTTATGAAGTTATCTAGTTTTTAAGGAACTTATTAATATCGGGTGGTTCCTGACTGGTTGGAACAACCCCAAAGTGCCTAAGATACCTTAATTGTCCTAGACTAAGGCGAGAACGCAAGAGGTTGTCGGTGAGGGTAATTCCTATTTTTATTCTAGGTGGACAAGTCCAACCCTTTCCCGGGCTCTTGTTAAAGAAGGTGTATGCCGAATCGCTCAGGTCTATGTATGCATCGAACGAAGTCGATGGAGAGTCCTTCACGGCACAATCGACACAGGGACGACTATCGTCCAAGTCTTTGCTAGGTACTAAGGCATTTTCGGGAGTAACGAGGTTGAGGAATGCGGCTCCAGCATTTCGTCATGGTTATCGTCTTGGGGTGGATCAATAAAATCCTTCCTAAGCTCTTCTAACCAATTCTGAATTAGCTTTTCTAGTTGAAATAACTCGTCAAGGAGCATTTCCCCTAGAATATCTGGCTGGGCGCATTCGAGGGAGAAATAGTGCTTATTTTTACTTTCGCCCCTCTTAAGGTTGTAAGAAGTCGGTGGGTCTAAGTAGTGGGGCCTATAATTTAGAAAGTAGCATTCTACTTCTTTATGTTTGCCACCACATAATTGACACCACGTACCATAAGAGTGCCGAAAGTAAAAACAATTACTATTACTCATGTTTATGTCAGAAATTACCAACCGCCGGGATCTAACGGTTCTGTTTTCAGTAACTGAAACTTGGGCACGGGGGCGTGTTGAGTGGGCACGGCCCCGTGTTCAGCTTACTGTCTGACGTAAAACAAGATTGCCAGTTCCAATGATTGGGCACGGGGGCGTGTTCAGCGGGCACGGCCCGTGCTGAGCTCTGCAGAAGCTGAAAAACTAAGAAAATCCTAAAAAAATTAAAAAGAAAAATAAAAGATGATTAGGCCGTTGATTCCTAACTTTCTTAAAATCCTTGTGTCCCCGGCAACGGCGCCAAAAACTTGATGTGCGGTAAAGTGTTATATATATTAGGTGTATATTTTAAGCCCTTTTTAACACTTATTTTAGCCAAGTTTTAAATTTATAAAACACGATATTTCACTAACACTAAACACACATATGGGCAAGTGCACCCATCGTTGAGTGTAGTATAGCATTGGTAAGATACCGAGGTCGTCCAAGGACACAAGAGCTTTTAGTACCGGTTTATCCTCAACGTCTAATCAAAAATAAAAGTTTAGAAAAATGTTTTAAGCTAAGAAAAATAAAAACTAACTAAAATGCTGAAAATAAAAATAAAAACAGATAGACAAGATGAATCACTTGGTTCCGACTCGTATCTAGTATAACATTTGATTATTTCCGCACTTTTGCACATAATTAAGAGATTATCTTAGTTATTGTAGTAGGCCCCTCTTTTGAAGGTGACGTTACCCTCACCCCAGTAGTTTGAGTCAGCAAGGATACAATCCTAAAAGGGTGGATTATTGGAAGATAATGAATTAAGTTATTAATGCAGTATTGTGGTAGGCCCCGCTTTTGGCGGTGACGTTACCCTCAGCTAAGTAGTCTGAGTCAGCAGGGATACAGTCCTAAATAGCCGGGTTATAGTATTAATAGTAGTTAACTTATGAGGGGATCAAAGAGTTTGGACCCCCGCCATCCAATACCGTGAAGCATTGAAGGAGGTCCTACTAAATTTGACCCAGGTCCATTGCAGGACCTCTAAACGCTGAACAATGGCAAGACCTTTACCAAACCGTTCCCTTAACCCCCGACCAGGTAGCCAACATACCTCCATATAGACCGTGGAGATATGAATGGTGAAAATCCTTTATTTTATATAGACAGTAAAATAATGCCAAGACACCACGGACAAACGATAAGGAAAGATCACCTTCAACATAAGTAACTAGTTATTAAAGTCATTAATACAAAACCAAATAAAAAGTGCAAAAGATTAGAAATAAAAAGTATTATACTAGACACTTTGTCTTCACCAAGTGATGTAAGAGACTTAGGCAAACATGGCCTTGATTGTCAAGAACTCTTACGATCAATCTTGGATCCCGAGACGACTCACACACTCTACGATGGACAATGGATGATGGTGGTGGATGATGGTGTTGTGATGGTGGTGGGTGGTGGATGAAGTGTGAGAGAGGTGGTGTGCCAAGGGATGAGATGAAATGAATCCAAGCACTCCTATTTATAGGCTGAACAAAGAGCTGGACACGGCCCCGTGTCTGTCTGACATTCTCTCTCCTCATTAATTGTAATTCGCAATTACAATAAATGCGCCTGCTGTACTTTCGACACGCCCCCGTGTCTGCTGGGCACGGCCCCGTGGTGGGCAATAGAAGCTTCTATAGATTTGTCTTTTCTGCTGCTTCTTGGGCACGCCCCCGTGCTAGCTGAGCACGGGGCGTGTCCAGTCATCTGACTTCTCTAATTTGCTTTGGAAGGTGCCGTTGAGGGGTCGGGCAGTCCACTAATGTTCCTTTCCTTGTATTTATGTTGGATTTAGCTGTCTTTTTGCTTCTTTTGTGTTTTTGAGCTCATTTAATCCTGAAAATACAAAAGGAAGACAAAAACACTCTTTTTCCAATATTAGTACTTAAAAAGGGTTAGTTTTATGCCTTGTTTGATGTAATTTATATGTTGCATTTTGCACACATCACTAACTATCGCTTCTGCAAACTCAACGCCAAATCTACTACCGCTGGATGCTAGTTCTTTGGAATGTGTTTGGTAACATGGCAGTGTAAGAAACAGACCACGGTCGCTCTCTCTACTTGTGAAGCCGAGTATGTTTCGGCTAGTAGTTGTTGTTCACAGATATTGTGGATTTAACAACAGATGAGAGACTACGGTCTGCAATTTCTTAACACGCCTATTTACGTAGATACTGAGGCAGCAATTAATATAACAAAGAATCCTGTTCACCACTCAAAAACTAAACACATTGAAATTTGACATCACTTCATCCGTGATTGTTACGAGAAGAAGTTGATTAGAATTGAAAAAATCCACATTGATGAATAGAAAGCTGACTTTTAAACAAAACCGGTTGACAAAGCTAAGTTTCAATATCTTTTGAAGTTAAATGGTATGAGGTTTTTTTCATCAGGGGGAACATAAGTGAGGGTGAAGCCAAG
The DNA here is from genome assembly GCA_030545235.1 of Helianthus tuberosus. Classification (NCBI taxonomy): domain Eukaryota; kingdom Viridiplantae; phylum Streptophyta; class Magnoliopsida; order Asterales; family Asteraceae; genus Helianthus; species Helianthus tuberosus. The sequence goes on from CM060383.1 coordinate 80,936,906, forward strand.
ACGGAGACGTTGAGACGTAAACCGCATCGGTTTATCATTTTCTTTCTTTAAAATGCTTTTAATTTTAGGGGGAGAAAATGTAGTACAAAATACAAAAACATTTAAAAGAGGAAATGATAGTACATCAGTGGACTATCACGACACGCTAGAGAAATGCAAAGCTAAAAAGTGATAAACAGTCTCACTGATGATATGCCAGTAGGTTTTTACACATTTAGTAAATTGTTTTCAAGATATAAACTAAGCAAAACTTCTTAATATGTGGGTTAACATCTCTCGGATATATGGACTTAGTACTCTGAAATTTCGTTTGAGAGGTTGCCTGATTATGAGATATTAGGTCTTTATACATAGTTTCTATTTGGGGTATTATACAAGTTCTTCTAACTTTGTGTCAGCAATGGCCTAGAACTTGTAGAATACTTTCGCATTAAACCCGAAAAATTGCACAAAACTGAAAGGATCGAAAGATATTGCAATTGCAGTAAAAAGATTCCAAAATGGAACACCACTATAAGTCAAGCCTTCATCTCTTTGTCTGTACGGTGGTACTAACCTGAGCTCTCAAGGTTTCACACTAACCCAGAGACAGATATCAATTAAGTATATTCACTTGTAAGACTGAATCTAGGGAATCTTGATACGAGAGTATATTCTGAGGCAGGAAACATTGTTAAGTAAGTTCTAAGACACTTAATCTCGTATCTTGAAACAACTGAAGTTTGTGTAGAAATTTAAGTGGATAAACATACTAACAATCTAGGTGAACGTGTTTAAAGCTTAAAGTTTAAATAGATCAACGGTGTTAGTGATGTGTCTCAAAACTGATATGATCCTCTTACACAAACTCACAAAAATATGTCTGTAAATATGTTTGTACATAGTTGTTACATTTCATTTCAGAAAAAACCAAAAAGATTTTGGGTGTGCTTTAGCATAAAGTTTGTAAAATACAAAAAGATTTTGTTTGTTATTTGTTTTTGACAACCGATGTTGGGATACAGATCTTTAGAATCTGATGCTGAACGAAACTTGAAAGTACTGGGTGGGAGCTAATCTCTTAAATGAAGAAAAGTTTTGAAATGTGAAAAAGTTCATTAAGTTGAAACTTGAAATTGTTGGAAAACGTTAGTTTGTTCACAAAATGGTCATCCAAGGTCATTAACTTGGACTTGGTAGACAAATCAGGTGACCAAGGTCATTAACTTGGACTTGGTTATTCAAGTGGGTTAATAAAACTGAAAATTGATTTAAAAATTGGAAAAAAAATTGAAAAATAATTTGTCCCTTCGTGCGAGAGTCCAGGCCCAATCGCTTGAAAAGCCCAATCGTCCAAAGGAGCCCAGTCGCTCTAAGGCTTTGGCCCACTCGCACGAGGGATTAGGGTTTGATATAAATAGGATTCCAATCTTTCAAAGACCCCATTCGCTAAAACATCTGTCAATTTTTTGACCTTATAGTATTGATTTGCACAACACGTACAATGGTGAAGGTATTCGCCTGAGATTCATGTTTGATTTGAACGATATCAGAAGATTCGCATGAACGGACCACAAAAACTTAGATCTAGGGAGTTTTATTGGACAAAAACTAAAATTGATCATGTTTTTGTGAATATCGACACTTATATGATGATTTGGAACCATCAATTTGATTAAAATCAACAAAAAATTCATAAACATAACTGACCCGTTCATCTCGGTTCAAGCGAAGAAGATGAAATTTAGAACGAAGAGACCCTTCGCACGAAGGGATCTCATGATTGACTTATGTTGACTAGCTTCTTCGCGCGAAGGGAACCAAACCTTTGACTTTTATTGACTTTTAAAGTCCATTCGTTCAAACAGTTCATTCATTCTAAGTATCACTTGTTCAAAGGACTCAGTCGCATGAAGATATGATTTTTTGAAATTTGTGCAATTTATTCTAAGTGTTGAATTTGTGTGTTTTCTAGGAAAAAGCGACTAGATTTGACACGAAGCACAACATTTTTTGTGTGCTGGATCGATCTTTATTGAGAATGGATTCGTTTAAGCACATCTTAGACTTTATGGATTGGATTCGTATAAAGAAAGCACTTACCGATCAGCACAAGGCATATAGGTCGCACATCGAGAGTTCTGGAGCGCTGCAAGATTCGATGAAAGTGATAATGCAATTCATTCATACGCTCATGTCAAAAACGATGATATTGAGGTTATAATCAAAGAAGCAGATATTCATCGCGTTTTGGAATTTGACGACAAAGATAATGATCCGGGAGGCTATCCAGAAAGATTGGCGAAAGGATGTTTCTTTAGAATGGGATATACTGGTTTCGTGAATGATGCAAACTGCAACAAAGCCAACTTCGCAGTGCCATACAAGTTTCTTGTTCATTCAGTGATACATGCCATGGGACACCGTAAAGGTGGTTACGACGTAGCTGTTGATTACATAATGTGCATGATAACGGCGTTGGTCTTAATTTTGCATACAATTTCCCAAAGTTGATATTCGAGCAATTGAAGGCGAACATTGACGGTGAAAAGTTTCTGCAATATCCTAGATTCCTTCAGATGATACTAGACGATAAAATCAAGAATCTAGCGAAGGTTGATTCAAGTGTTCTCCTTTGGAACACATGACGAACATGACTCTCGATCGACTACAACAATATAAGAAGATAAAGAAAGAAGATATTCCAAAGGTTACATGTCTTTTTGGTTGTTTAAAAGAATCAAATTATCTTCCACCACCAGAACGAAAGTGGTGATACGATGACAGTGACTCTGGCAATGAAATTGCAAAGATGGAAGATTTCGCTCCTAAAAGGTGTAGATGGTTCACGAAAGAAGACGGTAAGAAAAAGAAAGGTAAGAAAGCAATAACACCTTCAAAGAAAGCTACTGCAACTTCTTCATCAAGGCCTAAACCAAAGAAAAAGAATATTCAATGTACCTTGATCGATGAACCAAGTGATGATGAGGCTCAACATGTTGAAACAGGAGAAAAGAGCACTGCTGATACTCAGGAGATAGCTCAGAACGTTGAAGCAACGGCTTTTGGTTCGAAGGTCGATGCAAAAGTGGAGAATGTTGAAGTTCAAGATAGTAAAAGCACAGAAAGTGGCGGTGATATTAGCTTAACAAAGATGGCACCTACAATAACTAATCCTCGTGATAAATGGGAAAAGAAGAAAGAAAAACAACAAAAGAAGAGAAAGAGTAGTGATGAGGAAGATGCCACGTATGAACCTTCTGGATCTGAAGCTCGAAAAATGTCAAAGAGGGTGAAACGAGTTTCAGAAAAGGAAAAGTGATTCTCCATTGGTGAAAAAGGCACGCAAGAGTACAATGACAAATGTTAAAGACGCATCTCCTGGTGCACCTGAACCAAGAGTTAAAGCTGAAGTTAGAATTGAAGCTGAAACAGAGGAACCAGTAATTAGAATTCAAACGCCACCGGCAACTCCAATTCAACAACAATCAATTCCAGTGCAGCAAGAGGTTCATGTGCAGCAATAACAATAATCAACACCACCTCAGCAAACAACGCCTAAAAAACCGGGGTCAACTTCAAGACAGCATTTGACTCCAAGGCAACAACAGTTTTCTGATAGATTCTTTACTTCCGGACTTTGATACAAGAGGAGGAGTTGGTTTAGATGATATACCAGATATGACTTTCTTCGATGAAAAGAGATTAAGGACGATGGAAGAAAAGATAAAGAAGCTGGAGGATGATAAAACAGAAATGAATGATAAAGTGAAGTGTCTGGAGGCTGTGAATGTAGTTCTAAATGATAGAGTCCAGATTTTAGAAGTAGAAAGAGCAACATCCTTAGGAAGACTGAAGTTGCCGAACAAGCCGCATGTGCCTACAGATCAGACTCCTATCCCAGAACTAGAAAGACGAAAAAAGCCATTCTTCAAAAACTTCTTTGATACAGGAAGGCATAGAAAATGGTGGTTAAGACCAGGCAGAGTGGAGAAGTAATGTTATGAAGAACGAACGTGACTACGGCTACATCCAAGAAGGAGTTTGTGAGTGCATAATGTCTGCAGCCTATGTCTACGTATCGTGTCATGTTTATGTATAGATTAGCATGTGAATATGTTGGTTTGTATTGTAATAACCCCTTCGCACGAAGGAGTCCTTCGTATGAAGGGGACATGGTCCATTCGCACGAGATGGTCCACTCACTCCTAGGTGATTCACACGAAGGGTTTTCCCTATAAATAGGTAAGTGAGTGTTGGCATTTGTAACTTTTGGCACTTGAGTAGCAAAGCTCTGCCAAATTGGTTTCTCAGTCCTCTAATTGAAATCTATCAATGAAACCAGTGTTTATATGTGATATCTTGTGTGTGTCATCTTTTCAATTGGATTTCTCACAATATGGAGAGCTAATTTGAATTGGTTGGAGCATTTACGAGAACGAAATGGTCCTCACAGGATCTATACACTGAACGAGGCAAGAACTTTACCCATACCACCCTTCTAACCCCCTTCCAGGCAGTTAATGCACTTTATATAGACCGTAAAGACACGAGTTAGTGAATCAACGAAACATGAAGAGATGATAGGATAAAATTCACTTTCAATATAAAAAACTAGTTATTAAAGTCATTAATACATACCCAATTAAAAAGTTAACCAAAGATTGGAAATCAAAAGTAATACATAAAAGATTTTGTCTTCACCAAGTGATCTATACACGGCCCCGTGCCCATTGTACCTGTTGTACTATCCAAGATTTGCATATCTGAGAGTTGACCACGGCCTGTGTCCATGGGACATGACCCTGTGTTTCTTGTCTGCTTCTGTTTGTCTTCTTCTTCCTGGAATCTTGGGTGGGGCATGGCTGACGTGAGGTCGAAGTCTCACTCAAATTTAATCCAATTACAACTAATTAGCTAGCGGTAAGTGGGTATCGAACACTAGGAGTTTGTGGAATATGTGCTATCTCAATGTATGTCTAACTAACAAGATTAATCTAAATTGCAAGAAATGTAAATTTCAATGTTTGGGTTGATTGGTTTTAATTATCTGGAATTACTAAATTAGAATACAAATCAAAGTCAAGTTTTCTAACAGGATAAGAGGGTAGTGATCATCCCGAGTTTCAGGTTTTAAGTGACAACTAACGTTCATGTTCAACTGGAAAGAACCACATAGACATGGCTCATGTAAGATCAATTATTTGTGATGAAAGGGAACTAAGTACTCGGATTCCTAGAACGCGAGGTTGTTACCCGATGATCAATCAACATATATCCAACCCTAATCCCTCCCATGATATCTCGATTGCCAATGACACCAAGAACGTATGGTTTAGAACTATGATCAAACACACATCAACAATTTACAAATAATCATTCATACACCGTAATCAACTAAACAACACATGCAAAGTTTATTACTCCAGAAATTAAAGATCAAAACATAGTTGTCACAAGTAAAACCTTACATTCGAGGATGATCACCAACGAAATTAGCCTTCCATAGTTTGGTGCATCATCATAACACAAAGTTTAATGTTCATACGAATCAAAAACACAAACCGAATGTTTAGAATCTTCAAGAAGACAAGGAAAATAGACAAAATCGCCCCTATCATGCTCCCAAAACTGAAAACAACGATTGGATAATCAAAAGTCTCATCAAATGGTCATTAAAAGTGAGGAGTTACACTTTTCCGCTGAGCCTACAAGTGGTCTCATCAAATGATCATAGTGAGCTTTCAAGTGGCTACGGTGGGTCTCTACTGCCTTACGGTGGAAGAAAAATGTTGGGGGCTACCGTAATTTACGGTAGCTACCGTAATTTACGGTAGCTACCGTAAGCTACGGTAGCCTTCAACATGCAATTTTGTTTTCTTCATAACTTTTTCGTTTCAACTCTATTTTTTCACCGTTTTCGCCTACGTTCTCGTAGTTTCGTCCTCTATCGTGTCATCTTCTTAATTCTTTAATTCTAAGAAATTATTATCTTCATTTATGCTCAATCTTTCAATCTCCAATCCAGCCGCGCCTATTCGAAGCTCCATTTCCACACTTTTAAAGCCCCAAAACACCTGGAACATGAGCAACTGTAGTTATCTAATTCAAGATAAATACATGGATAAATGCGAGATTAAATTATCATTTATAACATTTAAGGGTTATCCTACGGACTACCCGTCAACGGCCCCATGCCTGGCAGGCACGGCATGTGCTTGTCTTCTGATTTGTTGTTCTTGGCCTTAGGGTGAAGCTCAGAAGGTTGGTATATTATATTAACTTCCCTTCTTTTGTATTTATGCTGGTTTTTGTTGTTAGTTCGTTCCTTTTGTATATTTAAGCTCTTTTAATCCTCAAAATCAAAAGTATACAGAGAAACGCACTTTTTCCAACATTATTACTAAAAAAGGTTGTTTTATGCCTTATTTGATATAATTTATATGTTGCATTTGGCGCATATCAGTATAAATTTACTTAATCAGACCCGACATACTAATTTGGGAACTCACGGCGTGAGTGCTCACTTATAGGCTAAAGCATGTCTTCACAAACCATCGTTTGGGTTTAACTTCATTTATATTAAAAAAAATCCTTTGTTAATATCTAATAAAAAAGTTTTTGGCAACCATAAATCAAGAAGCGCACGATGGTCTGTTATCAAGAAGAGTGCTTTTAGGTGATCTCGATCCGAACATTTTGCGGAGAAGAAACTAATAAAGTTGGTATTTTACCGGGAGGCCTAAAAGAACTGGATTTCTACCTTCTTTCACTTCTCTCTATTGCTTTTCTTACTTTCTTCTTCTCTCAAAAAGCTCAAATTACATTCTTTTGATTTCCACTTGCTTTCTTGCCTTCACTTTGCAGAGCCCGAATTGTCACCCGAACTTAGAGAAATAATTTTCCTTGAAACCATATATGTGAGGAAATTATGGCACCGTAAAGAGCAATTGCCACCCTATTGCGGTCGATCAAAAAGCGTCGCCAAACGAAAAGCCAAAAGATACGAGAAATGTGTCAAATGTGTAAATTGGTCACATGATGGGAAGTGTAGCAAGAACCAAACATGTTGGATTGAACCCTACCAGAGGAACAGATAATTAAAGCCAAAACCGGATCACAACAGTGGATTCACAATAAGCAGTTGTTTACATTAGGCTTTCCCCTTGAAAGTGATTATAACAAATGATGGTTCTCTATTCACTGTCCGTATACAACTGCTGCTACCTTTTAAACTGCTGATATAGTCCTGAAGAAGTAAACACTGTTGGTTCAATCTACTGATGACAAAGCACTGCCCACTCAAGGACTGATCAACTTTGAGGAAAGCACTGATAGAAGAAGATAGCAGTAGTTTAGTGTATTACTTGTCTTATGTAGAATCAATGGTTAAGATTAGCAGTGTTTGTATAGGAACAGTGGTTACAGGTTGTTAGGCTGTTAGACGTCGCTTTCATGGTGACGTCAGCTGAGATGCCTCAGTGGTTTGGTTTGCCTATAAATGGAGCAGTACTTTATACTGTTACATTCGATTGACTGAGCGAGTTCTTCTCCTCTAGTCCAATCCTTTCATCTTGTGTGTAATCAACCATGGAGTATCAGGCTGAGGGGGAGTTTAGTTTGTAAGCATGCTTTGTAATCTTTTGATTTACTTTGTAATCTTTCGACTGATGCAATTCATGTGTTTATCAAATCTATCTTCCTCTTTGATTGTGTTTACAAAGTTTGTATTCATTTCCACTGCATATCTTATTGAATCATGTTTATTAACTGTTCATTTATTATAAACAAACACAATCATGAGAGCCTCCAATCCTAACAATTGGTATCAGAGCTTGGACAGTCAAATTCGATCTAACAGTCAATTTTACATAACAGTTGTAACGCCCTGCGTTTTCATACTTTCTATATTTGGAAACCATTGCTTGAAATTCTATTTTTGGAAACCTTGTGCCATTGTAATCATTCTTTCTTTATAACCGCTGGGGAATCTGAGACCTGGATCATAAATAAAACTCGTATTTTGTTAATTACATGTTTTACATACTTTATAAATGCTCATACATTCAATTTCGTGAAACAATTGACACTTATTAGTAATTCTTGGAAACTATGTGCTAAATTTGTAAAAATGTGAAACTTGTGCATAGAACGTATTAAGAATGTATCCGATACTTAAATACGACCTTCATATGCTTAATTATACTTTGATTATGTTCCTCATACTTTATTTGGCCTTAAACTATGCTAAAATGGCGAAACTAGTCCTTAAAACACCCTAAATGCCCTAAATAACAAACTAGAGGGGCCTAAGTGTAATAAATTGAAACTTCAGGCCACACCTCCATACCAGCCGCGTAAACTTATGTATATGTTTACGCTGGCCGCCTGGACATCTCCAGATCAGAAAAATCATTCAGCTCGCGACCAGGTTCATTTTTTAGCGGGATTTTCATGTTTAAACCAAGTTTTAGCATTAATTATCCCCCCCAAACCAACCCTAAACACTTCCCTATAAATACCCAAGGCCTCCCAAGTCTTTTACACTTTAGAAACACCCTCACAACTCTCTCAATCACTCAAAAACGTTGCTGCAAATCAGAGTTCGGACAGATTCATCGAGCTTTACGAAAATGGGCATAACTTCTTCATTTCTCATCCGTTTTAGCTCATTCTTTTTCCAGAACGCTTGGCTTGACCTTATCTTCGATTCCATGGGTGTTTCTCAATGAATAAACCCCTGGAACTCCGGAAAATAGGCTTCAAAGTCCACTGTTCAAATTTGTTTTCATTAATCTTTATCAATACTTACTTAAACTTGAGTTTAACTCACTCAAACCTATGTCCTAATGCTTACAACCTATCTTATGGTTGGTTAGGCTTAAAAACAAGGTTGAGACATGTGAAATCAGAGGTGTAAACCTCACATACTTTCTGTTTTGTTTGGGTTTTAACCCACAAGTAATGAACAAGCCTAATGCTTGATGTTTGTGTGATTATAGGACTAGCTTGGGCTATCCTACTTGTAACTCCACACATTACTTGATGTTTTCCTTAGATTAGTTGTATTTATTCATTCTTTATTGTATGTTCATGACCCTTCTTGGTTGTTTTTACATCAAGTGTAGTGGTGAACACCTAGAGGTGCCTAAATGGAAGACTTGATCTTCCTACCTCCTACATGATTTCTATGATATTTAGAGGTACCTAAATGAAGATCTTAATCTTCTACCTCATGCTTGAAATATTGGACTTATTAATATGTATAAAATATATGTAATATATAAGCACATAATCCAAATAATCGAATCTTAGATGATGAATTAGTGTACATATGTCCAAGTACTAGATTATATCATCCTATAGTATGATAACTTGTTACGATTCTAATGGAACCTTGTTCCATGAAACCATATAAACTCCTTGGAGTACATAGTGTCAAGAACAAGTATCTTATGTATTAGATGACCACTTTCACATGTTATTCTCATATGTTATTTTCATATTGTTTTATTCCGAATCTCGACTCTAAACATACTTGAACTTTAACCCTTACACATTCAACCTTCTAACCTCATCAACTTCGTCACATTGGATAATCGGAAAGCATATGCAATATTGTGAGTATACTTGAACCCTTTTTTCGTTTACCACTTTTTGGGGTGTAACATGTTGTTTATAAACTTACACACACACTTTATCATAATACATAAACATTCCTATTACACGCATGCTTATTTGATTACTTGATACTTTAAACTTGGGTTGAGGACATTATGTGTTAGACTTATCATTAACTTCGTACGAGCCAAACCATGACATATGTAGCGCTATAGGATTAACGACCCGCCCGTAGACTTGTGGTTATGTCATGAGCATCTTCCGTTTCATTATTGGTTTGATATGTTTGACACATGCCAATTTTATTGTTTATCTCGTATCAAGAGCTTGCCACATGGAATTGTTTAAACTTATCTTTTGATACGTATGTACCAAACTTGTATACTCGCCTTTGCTTTTGCATTGAACTTTATTTTAAACATGTTACAGGTTGAGGATGATGATGCTATGAAATGAAGTAGCGTTGATGCCTAGATACACATATAGACGTTTAGGTTTAATCGTTGTATCAAATTTTGATTATGTTGTATTGTATTTCCCTTGAACTTGATGTTATTTGATTTCTTTGTAATATTGACAAATGAATTATGAAATGAAATCGGTTTATTAAATATTGTCACAAATAGCGTTATGATGTCTCTAGCAATCTTCACACTTCGTCTCATCCCGATGTTTCCGCCATTGGTTGGGGTGTGACAACAGTTCAGCTCAAAATTCATTGATACTAAGGTTGATTGTATTTTGTTGAAAAACAGAGTAACGAGAAATCACGCTCAAAGTGACTACTCAAAGGCTCTGTAAAACAACCAAGATGTCATAGGACACACAAGCTTCACATAACAAGTGATATCATACATAAACCACCTACAGTTTTCAGATCTAAAAATATATCTGATAACTATGGTAAAATTATTTACGAAAATTGATTTCAATTGTTGTTATGAAGTTTTTGCTGTTTCCATCATGTTCGCTGCTAAGGTATGAACCTCAGGTCAACAAAAACCTATGTTCATAAAAACATTAGTGTTTTTGTTTACTCAAAAAGAGGAAAATTAAAACTTTAGTCATTTAGATCTTATGTAATGAAAAACAGGTTGAGAATCCTTCAAAATGACCAAAATCAATTTTGTTAAGAATACATTAAGAAAATTAGCAAGTCAAAAATGTCCAGATCATGGGTAATGTGAAATTTGGCATAAGTATGTGCAGAAATGACCAAATCTCTCAAAAACATTGCTGCAAAATGATTCTGGAATAAGGACTTCTTTTAAAAAAAAAAACTCCCAGTAAGTATTTCATTGCTTTTGGATGGGTTGGGTAAAAAAAAATCACAAGTACTCAATAAGTGTGTTTATCTCAAAAACTTTTGATGTCAAAAGAAAAGAGCATAAATGTAAAACACTTAAGAGTCAAATTGGGGGTAACAATGGTCATCAAGCACAAGCAACTGTGTGCATTCATTGGTTCAGGGAAGCTCAGGTAACAATGGTATCCCCAGTAAGTAAACTTACAAGAGGACTAGACAAGCTATTAGTATCATCACATGGTAACAAAATCTATAACAGGGTTTTTAAAAACTTATGTGTACGTGTGTCCTCATTTTTGCAATCAACTGACAAGAAAATGATACCAAACAGTGGTCAAAATGTATTTACAATTTCATACCACTGTTGTCAAACCACTGACCATTTTCATAAACTTGAGATTGATATGATTATGAGTTTTATTGGAAAATATACCAGATCCTCTTGATGTTGTTTTCAAAAAATCCTTTAATTATTTTTCTGGAAAAGGATTTTCTCAAATTAAGCAGGATATACTATTCTTTATTTTTCTTTAAGAATAATATATTTTGTACTTTTACTGGTTTTTGATAGTAAAAGTTTCAATCTCCTGTCTGGATATAGAACCTTTATTTTTGTTGGTAATATTATCCTCAAAACAGATCAAAAGGAAATGGTACATGTATCAAGGTCATGTCAAACTCAAATTTGTTTTAACACAGTTCAAATATTGATTGCTAACAGACCTTAAAATACTTGGATACTCATGTCATAATTAAAAATTCTGACTCAAAATGTGTAGCCATTGTAAAAGAGTTTTAATCATCTGGGATACTAAACCACTGTCAGGAATCTATAAAAGCTTCAAAATGTGTAATTGACATGTGGCAAAACCTTGAATGCAAATTCTCATAAAAGCTGCTGACATGTTGAACTTGACAATTTGCATCTAAAATGTATTTTTGAAGTTAGCAATCTTGCAGACATTTAAGAATCAACATCAACAGATGTTCGAGATGATATTGTGATTTCACAAGATAAAATCATTCCTTTCATCAGAACAGCAGATGCTCAAAATACTTGTCAAAAGCTTATCCACTGATGCACTAACAATTGTTGATATACTAGTCTTTTAAATCTTTACCATTACCCCTAACCACTGCTTTGCTCAAACGTCTGTTTCCTAAATACTGTCCACTGCTGAAAGTCAACCCCTGTTCTATCATTCTCTTGATAAGCACTGTTGTTCAAAAATCAGTGTTGTATCCACTGATGTGCTATCTACTGATAGTGAAAATCATCCACTGTTATCACATTATTATCGTTGTAACCACTGATGCCTGCTTCATCAGTGGCTCTCAAAACAACTGTCCTCCATAAAACATCTTTTCATCAGAGGTTGACACGTGGTCAGTTTTTAGCCTTCAGATCTTTGTAACCGCTGCCACATCAGCGTTCATTCTTTTCCCTAAATAAAACCCTGATCAAAACCCCAAACAGGGTTTTACACTGTCGAATTGAATTCCAAAATTCTCTTCTCAAAGCAGTTTCCCACTCTCTATCTCAAATCATTCTTCGTCTCGTCCTCATAAAAAATGACGAAATCAAAATCAAAATCAAAATCATCTTCATCTTCATCTCCCAAAGAAATCACACAAATGGCCGCTGAACCTATTGAAATCCCATACAAATCCCCGCATAACTACTTGGGTCTACTCACAAAACCCACCAACAATCACACCTTCGATTCCATCATCGACATTATGTCTAGATCAAAGTACAAAACTTTGCTTACAGCAGATGCTCCAATATACCAACAAACCCAGAGAGAGTTTTGGAAAAATGCCACCCTTGACAAACAAGGCGAGAAAGTCATAGCCATCAACTCCTCCATACAGGGTAAAGCGATTCAAATTACTCCACAATCCATTTCGGAAGTCTTTAAACTCGATGATCAGAAAGGTAAAACATCTTTTCCTAAAAACGAGTTGAAAACTGATTTTCTGAAAAGAGGATATGCAGAACAAACAAAAAGGGATACCTGACAAAAAGGTTATTTTCCTTTTGCACCTAGATTCTTATTTCATACACTTTTAATGTGTGTTTCAAATAAAACAACTGCTTTTAACGAAATACCATTGAAGATCCAATGTCTGGGTTATGCTATTTTAAATAATGAAAATTATAACTATTCCCAGGAAATCTTTGATGATTTAGTGAAAAATGTTGATAGCAAAGCATTTCTACTTTTTCCAAGGTTTCTAAGCTACTATTTTAAACAAAAATTTGGAAAAGAAAATGAAAATTTGCTCGAACAAGGTGTTTATTTTCAAATAAAAGGTTTAACACCTAAAACATTCACTAGAATGTTAACACCTTTAAAAACAAAAGCAGAGGTGCTTGAGCAGAATTTAGCAGCTACCACTGCTCCTCAGACATCTGCTGCTGAGCCCACTGCTCCAGGTGATCATAGCAGCACAACCACTGCTTTGAAACCCACACCTGCCATCACCAAAAAGATCAAAGAGAAATCATACAAAAAACCCACCAAACCCAAAACAAAGGCAACTCTGGAAGATGAGATCCCAGAGCCACTGCCGGTGACAACACAAATGTCACTTACAACCACTGCTGCTACTTCCTCACAACAGATGGAAGAAAGATCTCCACCATTGCCTCAAACTCCTCCTGCATCCTCACAAAAGGATCAGGTTGTAAACACAGGGACCCCACAATATGAAGCTCTGGACCCAATCGGATCCATCTTCCTCAGTCCTGATCCCAAGGACATGTCTCTTTCAACACCCATACCCTCACCAATTACATTACCACAATCCATAATACCCTTGTTGCATGCAGTTGCTATAGCTCAGAAACAAACCAGTTCCTCTCAATCACCTATCACTGAGAGTACACTCCCACAAGTGACTGGGTCTAATGCTACTACCCCTTCTATCCCAACAATAAATGAGGAGGTTACACCCCTTGAGTTACAAGTAACTCTTGGTGGTAGTTCAACTGGAGCAGCAACTACAAGTGTTGGATCAACAGATCTACATTTGGACAGTTGTTTCATTAGTAAGACTCCCTTGAAGGCAATTTCTTCTATAGCACCTCTGGTAACCACCAGTGAGTTTGTTTTAACCACTGGTACCCTCAAAAGGTTATCAAGTGTTGAAGAGAGAAGACCCCAGAACCAAGAACAAGGGGCATCAATGGGTGATTTTTGGGACTCAGTTCCTAAGTCACACATTGGTACCACCACTGCTGGTGGGAAATCAGATGATCCCATTAACTTGGGCGATGATTTAAAATATCAAGAATTGACGGGCAGAGTTGAAAATCTTGAAACATCAGTTGCTGAAATAAAGGATATGGTGCAACAGTTGTTAAAAGCTCAAAAAGCACAATCCACTGCTGTTCCAGCTCAAGCACCTGCACATGCTGCAAATGAGCTATGGAATGTATTTCAACCCTTGCTTGAAAAACAAAAACATATGGCTGATCAGCAGCATGCAATACATGTACAAATGCTGACAAACATGGTGGAGTCAAGATTTAAAGATACTCAAGCAGACATCAAAGCTATCAAGGCTCATATACAAAGCACCACTGGAAAAGTTCCTCCCACTATCCTCTTCATGGATAACCCCCTTCCAGATAATGTCAAAAAGGGGGAGAAAATCAAGTGGAAGAAGAAGGGAATTGAGGATGGTGTTTATATTGAACCGGATAAAGATAGCCAGACTAAAACTGCCATAACAACACATACTACTTCACCACACACCACCACAACCACTGCCCTACCACCTGCTCAAAAGCAGAAGACATCTACTGACACATCAGTAGTTGTAATGACAACAGAGGTTGAAACACCAGTTGTTTCAACAGCTGTTTGCAAGCCATCCACCACTGCTCTCATCAATATCACATCGTCACCATCACCTCCTGCTAAAAAGCAGAAGACATCAGATGTACAACATCTATTGTAATGACAACAGTGATTCAAACACCGGTTGTCTCAACACCTGTCAGTCCAAAAATTTACACCAGAAAAAGAAAAACATCTCAGGCAGGTGATGACAAATATGATCCTAAGGCTTCAAAATATCCACTGGAACCTGAAGCTGTAAAAAATGAGATGAGACAATTCTACACTAAGGATGATCCTTCAAAAAGAAGATTTCCTTCTCTCATAGGCTTCATAATCCCATAAAATATGGATGAATATCTCGAGCTCAAAGCAAGGCAAGCTAAGATAAGAGCTAAACTTGAATGCAAATACCAAGGTGACGAAGCCGTTTCATAAAAAATGGAATTTTTGCTCACTAAAGTCAAACAGATGGAAGACTATGCAAGAGATTTGAGCAAAGAAATGTCAAATTTACCACCCAAAGCAGATATACGAAAAGAAATGAGAAACGAATATCTTGCATATATCATGAAAGAAAAATTTTATCCAGCTGAAGAAGAACAATTCAAAGAATGGCCAATCATTGCATTAAAGCATAAGGCAAACAGAATTGAAAGGATCAAGAATGATTCAAGAAAGAAGAAAACAGCTCCAAACTGGAATAAATACAAGAAGCTCATTGCTGATCTGACTTCTGAATACAAAAGAAAGAAGCAAGAGCTGGTGGATGCAAAGGTAGATACTGCTAAAGCCATAGCAAAATGGACAAAGCAGTAATGAAAGGCTGAAAAGAAGAAAAATGACAGATTCTATTTTATCAAAGAAGCCTGACCACAAAGAGCCAAAATAGGTCATTGATCCTAAACCACTGTTCACATCAGTAGATACATCTATCATTGTAATAAACCAAGAAAAGAGGAAACATCTGTTGCAGAAGAAAAGGAAAAGAAAGCTGAATACTTTGAAGAAGCCATCAAGAAAATGGCTTTAGATAAAGACAGATCAGCAAAGCTTCAAGACCTTACCAAAAAGGTTTTAAACAAACTATCATCACCAAACACATCAGCAGAAATATCAGACATTGAGCTAGATCAACAAAAGAGACAAGAGCAGATTGACAAAGAAGTTGCAGAAGATATAGCTACAGTAAATGATGTCATAAAAATGGCTTTCCAACAAATGTCTGAAAATTCTGAGCTAGCAAAAGCTCAGGATACTGCTTCACAAATATTTACAAGGCCAAAATCTCCCAACTCATCAGTAAATAAATCTCTCCCAAGAAACCCATTGGGTTAAAAAATACTAAAGTGGATGTCTGATCAAAAGACCCATGTATTGACCCTGTTCAGATCCAATGGAGAAGTGAAGTACATATCAAGGAAACAAGTACTAAGCCTTAGTGTTGAAGATCTACAAGATCCCCTTGAACTTACACAGTGCAGGGATGGGGATGACTCAAGTTCCAAGGACTTTGAAGCATAATTTAAAAAACAAGCTAAGGAACTTCTGGTGAGAAAATAAAGATCCAGAATAATGAAGGGTTTTGGCATTATCTGTTCCAGGGGGATATTGTTGGGATTGAACCCTACCAGAGGAACAGATAATTAAAGCCAAAACCGGATCACAATAGTGGATTCACAATAAGCAGTTGTTTACATTAGGCTTTCCCCTTGAAAGTGATTATAACAACTGATGGTTCTCTATTCACTGTCCTTATACAACTGCTGCTACCTTTTAAACTGCTGATATAGTCCTGAAGAAGTAAACACTGTTGGTTCAATCTACTGATGACAAAGCACTGCCCACTCAAGGACTGATCAACTTTGAGGAAAGCACTGATAGAAGAAGATAGCAGTAGTTTAGTGTATTACTTGTCTTATGTAGAATCAGTGGTTAAGATTAGCAGTGTTTGTATAGGAACCGTGGTTACAGGTTGTTAGGCTGTTAGACGTCGCTTTCATGGTGACGTCAGCTGAGATGCCTCAGTGGTTTGGTTTGCCTATAAATGGAGCAGCACTTTGTACTGTTACATTCGATTGACTGAGCGAGTTCTTCTCCTCTAGTCCAATCCTTTCATCTTGTGTGCAATCAACCATGGAGTATCAGGCTGAGGGGAGTTTAGTTTGTAAGCATGCTTTGTAATCTTTTGATTTACTTTGTAATCTTTCGACTGATGCAATTCATGTGTTTATCAAATCTATCTTCCTCTTTGATTGTGTTTACAAAGTTTGTATTCATTTCCGCTACATATCTTATTGAATCATGTTTATTAACTGTTCATTTATTACAAATAAACACAATCATGAGAGCCTCTGATCCTAACAAAACATACTCCCAATTTAACTATACACGCCTCATCCGAATTGTAGCCATTCAATTCAAGGAAGAACACACCGTAAGGAAAGGAAGCAGTGTGTTTTATGCAGTGAAGGAAAAATTGTCGATGTTACGTGACAAGTTTGAAAGAACATTTGTTCAAATGCCATTTGAAGAATCGTCAAGTCGAGACTACTACTAAACTTCAAGACCACGCACCATACCCAATAATTTACTTAAGTTTTCCCAAAACACACACACACTAGTGTAGTTTCCCCTTTCCTTTAAACCTTATTAAAATCCCTTTTGATTTATGCATTTTACTTAGTTAAAAAGATGGAGATTTGATTTACATACAAGCCTGTGATTTATAATTATGTCGGGATGAACTTGAATGAACACTTAAACTCGCAATACACACGAGCACAAACCAAAGAGAGTTGAATATTCATTGCAAGAAGTATAACCTTAAGCATAATAAAAGTTTAAGTAGACATGTCATGTTTATCTACTTTTTTCACCAAATAAAACACTTGTATAACTCATGGATCCAATACATTTTCCACTAATTTAAAGGGTCTTAATGGATGGTTTGCTTGAGGAAAAGCAAATTTTAAGTGTGAGGCTTATGATGTACCATCAATTATACATATTTATAGAGTAAATTACAAGTTTTGTCCTTTATGTTTGTACCAAATTTCAGGCGCTGTCCTTTACCTTTAAAATTGATGAGTTTTGTCCTTAATGTTTCAAAATCCTGCACGTTATGTCCTTTAGGGCAAACCCAGTTAATTTTTTTTGTTAAATTCGATCATGTGCAAGGCACATGAGGGCATTTTTGTAATTTCGTTTTTAGGAAAATTTATGTAATTATTTTAACTTAAATAAATACCATCCACTATCTCCAACACACCAAATAGGAATCGCCCCTTCCCTGCTGTCATCTACGCCCCACGTTCATCTTCAATCTTCATCCTACTTTATCTTCAAACTAATATCTCTAATCTAGATCGCTACGCAAGCAATCGATCAACTCCGACAAAAATCCAAGACCTTGAGCAATTTCAGATTGTTACATAACCAATAAGCTAATCGTCGCTTCGATCATTGACAGTGGTGGAACAACCGAGATACCTTCAGACCCACCTGGAACACTAGATTCAACTCAAAACCAGTCATTCTGATTTTTGAGTCATCGATTTCTTTGATTTTATCACAGGTACTAGAATATTAGCCGATGACGGTAAGGTTCTAACATGACAGATGCATGTAAGTGTGATGATTGGCCATATTTTAGAGTGTATGGTTTGATTATTAGATTATACATCCAAGAAATTGTTGTCGAAAATCAAATACAGTGGTTTTCATCGATGTCACTCACCACCAACGATGAAAATTCAGATCTGGGTCGAAAAGAGTGGTTGTGGGAGGCGGATCGGGTCAGATCTCCTGGTTGTTGTTGAAGTCGAGTTAAATCGCCGGAAAGGCGGCGGTTATGGATGAGAAAGGGTGGTTGCTGGATGTGGCGGTGGTGTTGTCTTTTCAGTTTGTTTTGTTTGGGGGTTTGGAGTTGTGGTTGTGGGCGATGGATAGAGAGAGGGTAGGTTAGTGAGGGTGGGTGGGTGGTAGAAAGCGGTGGTACAAGGCGGTGCTTGTGGGTGGTAGATGGTGGTGGCAGGTGGTGTTTTTAGAGAGAGAATGATACAGAGAGAGGTGAGAGAGAGTGACTGAGTGGAGAAAGAAAGCTTTATAAATATATATTTAATATTTTTATTGAAAGGGTAAAAAGACAAATTTGCCCTCATGTGGGGTCTATGTGACCAGATTTAACAATGAAATTTAACTGGGTTAGGCTCAAAGGACATAACGTGCAGGATTTTGAAACGTTAAAGACAAAACTCGTCAATTTTAAAGGTAAAGGACAGCGCCTGAAATTTGGTACAAACATAAAGGACAAAACTTGTAATTTACTCCATATTTATAATATAAATTTACCCAAATTTATGAATACTCTTGAGGCAATTTATGAAGGAAACACTACCTAAATCGTTTATTTTCAGTTTTATAGGATTTGTGTAATGTTTCGTATTTTTCAAGCCTTTTCCATTTTATTTTCAATTTGTATTCTATCTTCAATCCTTAGTAAATCAAGAATTGATCATAATGGAAACTATATTTTATATCATCCTAGTTTAATCATACTTGCATAATAAGTAAACATTTCGCGAATATGCATTTTAATTCAAAATCGAGCCTTACATCGAGATCATATTTTATTTGAAACATTATTCATACGTGATTTAATATTACGCATGCTTGAATACACTTAAAACACCAAAAAAAACATGCTTAACTATGTATTTTGAGCACCAAATAACCAACAAAACAACCACAATGACCAAAAATGAAATTTCCCTCATCCTAACTCTTAACCAACTCATTTAAAACCCCAACCACTTGTCCTACTTATAAATATCAACCCCTTACACCTTCTAAACACTTTCACCACTTCTAAATCACTCTCAACCACTCTTTAATCTTCCAATTCTTCCATTTTGGATAGAAAGTTCAAGAACCAAAATAGTGAGTTTTTCCTTCTTACACTTTTCTTCTTGTTTTTATTCTTCTCATTCCTTGGATAACCTCTAGGAGCATTACCACATGTTTACCAAGGTAAACAAAGTGTTGGATCTGAGTTTGTTTCTGATTGTATTTTACGTTTGAGATTAAGATGGAAATGAAAAAGTTGTGCAGCGGAATTAATATGAAAACAAACTTTGCATACAATCAAACGAGAGTATTGCTTTGATCAAGACATTTTCAACAAGGAACCGAATGATTGAATTAACTTTCAACAACGATTACAAGTAATGCTTGAATATAAACTCCCCCTCAGCCAGAGCTCAGCGTTTGTTCGTGCAAAGAAGACGGTATTGCAAGAGCTAATAGAACAGTACAAAGTACTGAACTATTTATAGGCACTAGCAAACCACTGAGCATCTTTAGCTGACATCACCATGAAAGTGACATCTAACCTCCTAACAAACTCTAACCTCTGATCTATACAAACACTGATGTACTAAACTACTGCTATTACATTTCATTACATAAAAGACACTTAAACAGCTGCTGCATCCTTCCACTGCTGTGAACCCAGCAGTGCTTGTCCGGATCAGCAGTACTAGACTCAAGGCAGTAGATTGAATCAGCAGAGCTTTGGTCTTCCATCAGTCTTTGACATTTGACAGTAGATGCAAGGCAGCAGTTGTAGGTCAGCATTTAGTAAGATCAGCAGATAGGAGGTCAGCAGATATGAAACCACTTTCAAGGGGAGAGATTTGTATGTAAACATCTGCTTATTCTGGATCCACTGCTCTGATCCAGTTTTGGCTTTAATTATTTGTTCCGCTGATAGGGTTCAATCCCAACAATCTCCCCCTAGAACAGATAATGCCAAAACTCTTCATTATTGTGGAATTCTTTATTGCCTCATCAACAGTTCCCTTATCTGACCTTTAAATTGTAATTCAAAGTCTAGGGCATTTGTATCTTCATCATCCCTGCTAAGTGGAAGATCAAGGAGATCCTGCAAATCTTCAAGACTCAGGCCAAGAGCTTGTTCCCTTGATATTTTCTCCACTTCTCCACCAGACCTGAGCAAAGTCAATACGCAGGTCTGTTTGTCAGTTTCCCACTTTTGTATTTTTTAGCCTGGTGGGTTTCTTGGGAGATGTTTATTTGCAGAAGTATTTGGTGAGGCTGGCCTATTCATGACTGGCTGAGCAGCACTTGCAGATTGTTCCAATTCAAGATCTTCTTTTATCATTACTTTCGTGCCTGCTTTTACAATGGCATCTCCAGCTAATAGATCTTGAATTGTTTCAATACTCAACTGGTTTTTGCTCCTTCTTTTGTAGATGGCAGCACCAGCTGGAGCAGTGGTTCTTTTAACTTGCAGCTTTGGTGGTCTTTTAGAAACCTCTGCTTTAGAGTAGTCAGACTTTTGTGGAACTTTTGGATCTTTCTTTCTAAGCTCTTCCAACTTCTTGTAAGTAGCCCTGACCCTATCTTCTCCCCATTTTGACACAGAATTCTTCGTCCCATAATCAGCTGCTATCAGCTCCTCTTTCATTCTCTTCAACATTAATGCCTTCTCAGCTTCAAATTGTTTGAATTTTTCAGGGGGGGTCTGTTTGACCTTATTTTTTATCATTTCTTGAATCCTGGCTGCTTCTTTTTCAAGCTCAGGAATGGTCCAGTTTTTGTACATGTATTTCTCCCCCTTGTATTTCTTGTAGGTCATGATACTCTCAATGTAGTCTTTTCTCAAGGACTCATCTGCCCTTTCTGAAATTTGCCGACATACATTTTTTGCAAATCGCTCCATAGCATTGACCTATGAGAGTAGAAACTGATAGTTTTGTTGAAATTCTCTATCAGATTTCCCTCTTCTGTTTTTGAGTGCAATATCCTCTGCTTGCTTGGCCTTGAGTTTCAAGTATTCTTCAATATTGTTAGGCCTGGGATATCCTGCAACTGATGGCAAGCTCCTTTTAACTGGGTCGTCCTCATAGTAGAAGGATTTGATTTCTTCCCTGACTGCAATAAGTTCTAGAGGAAATGAGACACCAGCAGGAGGTAATGGTTTTAAAGTTTGAGCTGAAGAGAGAGGTATGGGTTTAGGAATTGTGACAAGTGACAGAGATTGTGAGGATGTTGGTGGTGGTGAAGGTGAATCATCATCTGATATGTAAATCCTTCTCCTTTTTGTTTTAGAAGAGGCAGATGATGTTTTGGGTGGATTAGTGGTGGTGGATGTAGTGGCAGTGGTCTGTGATTGACAAACAGTTGTTGAAACAACTGGTGTTCCAACCACTGTTGTCATTACAGCAGATGTTGTAACAACTACTGTCTTCTCCTTTTTGGAAGGAGGTGATTTTGTTTTTGGTGGTAATGATGGTAAGGCAGTGGATTTGGTGTGTGATGAAGTGGTGTGTGTTGAAGTGGGAGCAGATGTTGAAACCACTGAAGTACCAGCAGTAGTTGATACAGCAGGAGTTACAACAACTGTTTGGGTGGAAGTTTGATGCATATGGCTTTTGGATGGTGGTCTTGGAGGCTTTGGAAATCTGGATGAGATGGACTTAGGTTTCCTTTTTGTCTTAGGATTTTTAGTATCCTTTGATCCAGAACAACCTTGCTCATACAGTTCCATGAAAGCTCTTTTCTCCTCGTTCCATCTTGAGATATCCTTTGCCATTCTATCTCTTTTAACACTTGCTACTCCTTCATCAAGTGCTTCTTGAGTAGCATCAACCTTTTTACTACCATCTGGCAAGGGAATTTTTCTGGTCATAGCATCCTTCTCAGGTTCAATGTACAGACCATCATCGATTCCTTTCTTCTTCTACTCCTGAATTTTCTCCCCCTTTTTGGCATTATCTTCTGGGAGTTGATCAATGAAAAGTACTGTTGGAGAAGCAGTGCCAGTGGTTTTCAGGATCTGAGTTTTGAGAGCCTTTAGATCAGCCTGAGTATTTTTGAACCTTGACTCCATTACATTTCTCAGTTGTTGAACATGTTTTTCATGTTGCTGATCTGCTAGTTGTGCTTGTTGATGGAGAAAAGGTTGAAACAAATTCCAGAGCTCATTTGTAGCAGGTGCCATTTGTGGAGCAGGTGCTTGAGCTGGAACAACAGTTGATTGTACCTTTTGTACTTGTAACACCTGTTGTAGCATATCTTTGAGTTCTGCAACAGAGTTATCAAGCTTTTCAATACGATCCGTCAATTTCTAGTACTTTAAACCATCACCCAAGTTAATGGGATCATCTGATTTCCCACAAGCAGTGGTTTTATCAGTGGTAGATGTAGGGAGTATACTCCAAACATTAACCACTGATGCCCCTTTTTCTTGGTACTGGGGTCTTCTTCCTTCAACACTTGACAACCTTTTGATGTTGCCAGTAGGATAAATAAATCCACTGGTGGTTGGCAGAGGTGCTATGTAAGGAATTGCCTCCAAGGAAGTCTTATTAATGTAATCACTGTCCAGCTGTAAACCAATGGGTTCAACAGTTGTAGTGGCTGCTTCACTTGGACTACCACCAAGAGTTACTTGTAACTCAAGGGGTCTAACCTCCTCAGGTTGTGTTGGTGGGTTAGCAAAGATTGATACATCAGGCCCAGTCAGTTGTTGAGGTATATTCTCATTGATAGGTGATTGAGAAGGACTAGTTAATGCCTGGTTCAAATCAATTGCATCCAACAACATTTTAGTTGGTGGGGGAATTGTGGATGTGAAGGGTGGTGTAGAAAGTGGATTTGCCCCGGGTATTGAGCTGTGGATGATAGAAACGAGTGTTTCCAGAGCATCATGATGTGGAGACCCTATTTGTACAACCTGTTCTTTTTGTGAAGAAGCAGGAGGAGTTTCGGTTATGGGTTGAGATATTTGTACCAACTGCTGCGAGGAAGTAGCAGCAGTGGTTTCTTGTGACACTTGTGTTGTCACAGGCAGGAGCTCTGGTATCTCATCCTCCAGAGTTTCCTTTTTGATGGGTTTTGGGGGTTTTTGAGTTTTTCTTTTTGTAGGCTTTTTGGTGATTGTAGGTGTGGGTTTCAAAACAGTTGTGCTGCTGTTTTGATCACCTTGAGCAGTGGGCTCAGCAGCAGATACCTGCTCAGGCACCTCTGCTTGTGTTTTGCAAGGTGCTAGCATTCTTGAAAAAGTTTCAGTTGTTAAACTGTTTATTTGAGTAGAATCACCTTGGTTTATTACAGCTAAATCATTCTTACTGAATTTCTTTGCAAAATAGTAACTTAAAAACCTTGGAAACAGTAAGAATGATTTTGTTTCAACATTATTAACCAAATCTTTAAAAATTTCCCGAGAATAGTTAAAATTTTCTCCTTGAAGAATTGCATATCCCAGATTTTGAATCTTTAAAGGGATTTCATTGAAAGAAGTGGTTTTGTTTGAAACACATAGTAGGAGGGTATGAAATAAAAATCTGGTTGCAGAAGGAAAATAACCTTTTTGTAAGGTAAGTTTCTTCATCATTGTGGCTTCATACCCTCTCTCAATGAAGTCAGTTTGTAACTCGTTTTTAGTGAAAGAAATTTTACCTTCTTGATCACCGAGTTGAAAGACCTCTGAAATGGATTGTGGCGTGATTTGGACAGCTTTACCCTTTATAAAAGAATTTATGGTGGTTGCAATGTCTCCTTGTTTTTCAAGGGTTGCATTCTTCCAGAACTCTCTTTGGGTTGCCAAGTAGATTGGTGCATCGGCAGTGAACAAAGTTATGTACTTTGATTTTGCCATGATGTCAATGATGGAATCGAAAACATTTGTGGTTCCTGGTTTTGTGAGAAGACCCAGGAGATTGTGAGATGGTTTATGTGGAATTTCAGTGGAGATTGCCTTTTGAGAGGCTGTTTTTGATGATGATTTGGATGAGGGTTTTGAAGATGACTTCGATTTTGTCATTTTGAAGATGAATGATCGAAGAAATTTGTGAGAGATGAGAAGAAAAACTGCTTTGAGAAGAGAATTTTTAAGAATTCAATTCGACAGTAAAACCCTGTTTTGGTGGTGAGTGGGGGATTTTATAGGGAAGAAAGTGAATGCTGATGTGGCAGCCGTTACAAAAAGTCGGACCAATATGTACTGCCCACGTGACAACCCCTGGTGAAAGTGAAGGACAGTACTTTTGTGAAAGTGACTGATGAAGGCAGTGGTAGTAGAGCAGTGGATGATTTTCACTATCAGTGGATAGTATATCAGTGGATAAGACACTGCTTTTGAACAACAGAGTTTATCAAAGGAATGAGAGAACAGGGGTTAACTTTCAGCAGTGGACAGACTTTTGAAGTAAAGCAGACTTTTGAACAATCAGTGGTTTATGGCAGACTTTTAAGGATTTTAATGAAAAATTTCATTTTTAGCTATTTTTAAGGATGGAGTTTTGATTTTCTGAAAAACATTATGTTTCTTTTATTCATAGAAAAACAAGATGTTGCTTGTTATTCCATGTTCAGCATCCCAATCCTAGAGACCAAACTCTCAAAAGTGACTGTATCAAGTGCTTTTGTGAGCACATCAGCCAGCTGGTCTTTAGTTGGGACATGATGCAGAGAAATCAAACCTTTTTCATAGCAATCCCTCACGAAGTGATGTCTGATGTCGATGTGTTTGGTGGTTGAATGGGAAACTGGATTTTTGATGATATTTTCTACTGCCTGACTGTCCAGCATGAGTGGTGTCTTTAAGGCAGTGATACCAAAATCCAGCAACTGATTTTGAAGCCACAGGAGTTGGGCTGTACAGCTTGCAGCAGCAATGTATTCAGCTTCAGCAGTGGATGTTGAAACAGCTGCTTGCTTTTTGCTTTGCCAAGAAACTAAGCAATCACCTAGAAACTGGCACCCTCCTGATGTGGACTTCCTTGTGGTGTGACATCCAGCAAAGTCACTGCCTGAAAAACCTGAAAGCTTGATGTTCCCATTAGCTGGATACAAGATACCAAGTGTGGGAGCACCTTTTATGTATCTGAAGATCCTTTTTACAGCAATGAGATTTGATTTTCTGGGAGCTGATTGACTTCTTGCACAGACACATGTTGCAAACATGATGTCTGGTCTAGATGCAGTTAGGTACAATAAAGACCCAATCATGCTTCTATAAAGTGTTTGGTCAATCAGCTCATCCTTTTCATCAGACATGACCAGCTTATTTGTTGCCATGGGTGTGCTGCATGGTTTACAATCATTCATATCAAATTTGGTTAAAAGTTCTTTAGCATATTTGCTTTGATGAATGAAAGTTCCATTTTGCAATTGCTGTACTTGGAGACCAAGAAAGCATTGCAGCTCACCCATTGCACTCATTTCAAACTCAGCTGTCATGAGTTCTCTAAACTCTTCACACATTGAGTTACATGTGCTTCCAAAAATAATGTCATCCACATAAATCTGGACAATCATTAAATCCTTCCCTCTCCATTTTAAAAACAATGTTTTATCAATGGTACCTCTTTTGAAACCATTTGAGAGTAGGAAGTTGGAAAGAGTTTCATACCAGGCCCTTGGTGCTTGTTTCAGGCCATACAAGGCTTTGTTTAGCCTCTAGACATGATCTGGATAAAATGGATCCTCAAAACCTGGAGGTTGACAAACATACACCTCTTCTTGAATTGTACCATAGAGGAAAGCACTTTTGATATCCATTTGAAACACCTTCATATTGTGGTTGACAGCAAAGGCCAGGAATAGTCTAATGGCTTCCAATCTTGCAACAGGGGCAAATGTTTCATCATAATCAATCTCCTCTTCCTGTCTGTAACCTTGAACCACAAGCCTGGCTTTATTCTTGACAACAATACCCCTTTCATCAGTTTTGTTCTTGAAGACCCACTTTGTGCCAATGGGACTAACCTCTTCTGGCAGTGGTACAAGCTCCCATACTTGTTGTCTTTTAAACTGTTGGAGCTCCTCTTGCATGGCTTCTACCCAGCTGTTGTCTTTCAGTGCCTCTTGGTACTTGACTGGCTGATGGAGTGATAGAAAACCAGCAAAAAGACAAATGTTTTGGGTTTGGCTTCTTGTGAGCACCCCTTCATTTATGTTGCCAATGATTTGATCAGGTGGATGAGATCTCAAGAAGATTAAATCTCCTTGGTATGGTATGATGGCATTAGTTGGTGAAGGCTGCAAATGTGTATCATCTGAGCTAACCACTGCTGGGGACTTTGATGATCCAGCAGTGGCTTCAAAAGGTGGTGGAATAGGAGGTAATGAAGTGGACAACTGCTGATTTTTATCCACTGTTTGAGGACTTTTGTCAGCAGTGTTTGAGGATGTGGAAGCAGTGGTTGATGGGCTACTTTGGTCAACAACTGTTGAGGTAGCAGTGGTTGAGCTTTGACAACTGTTTTGAACAGCTGGTGCTTTTCCCTTTGTGGCAGACCTTTGAGGGATGATGATTTCATACCCATAGTCTGGTGTTGTATCCTCTGATGAACCTACATTGTTAGTCTTGACAGCAGTATTTTCAAAAGTAAATTTTTCAAGATCAAACAGATCTGCAGGGTTTGCTGGGATTTTCATTGATGAAAGTTCATTGAACTTTACATTCAAAGTCTCCTCCACTGCCTTGGTCCGTGTATTGAACACTTTGTAGGCCTTGGCAGTGGTTGAGTATCCCAAATGATAACCACAGTCAATTTTGGCTGCAAATTTTGAAATGGAATCTTTTAAGTTCAAAATAAAGCATGGGCAGCCAAACACTTTGAAATATGAGATCAGTGGTTTGATTTTATACAGAATTTCATAAGCAGTCTTTTTGTGCCTGGGGTTTATTAAAACTCTGTTCTGAACATAGCAAGCAATGTTTACTGCCTCTGCCCAGAAAGTTAATGGCAAACCTGAATCTGCAAGCATGGTTCTGGCAGCCTCAATCAAAGTTCTGTTCTTCCTTTCCACTACCCCATTCTGCTCTGGTGTTCTAGGGATGCTGTACTGCCTTACAATCCCTTTCTTCACACAGAAGGCATCCAACTCCTTATTTTTAAATTATGTGCCATTGTCACTCCTAAAGCTTTTCACTGGAAGGTCAAATTGCTTTTCAACCTGTGTCACAAAGTCTTGCAAAATGCCTGCAGTCTCATCTTTTGAGTGTAAAAAGAAAGTCCATGTAAACCTAGAAAAGTCATCAACAATAACCAAACAATATCTTTTCTTTTTGAGGCTCATGACTTGAACAGGGCCAAACAAATCCATGTGTAGCATTTGCAAACACTGGTTTGTTTTGGACTCTTCAATGGACTTGTAAGAACTTTTATGCTGTTTTCCTTTTAAACAGGAAATGCAATGTTCAGGACATGAAAACAATTTTTGTGGTAGGCCTCTCACCAAACCATTTTTTGAAATTTCTGTGATTGTCTTAAGATTTGTGTGCCCCAGCCTTCTGTGCCAAAGTTCTGTCTCTTTGTTAGAGGCAGCCGAGAACAGACAGGCATCAGCTCTGGGACACTCTTTTGACATGTCAACAACATAAATATTGCCACTTCTTTGAGCAACAAGTTTAGTTTGACCAGTTTTGATTATTGCTTCAATCTTTTTGACCATTTCTGGTCCAACAATCCTACAACAGTCTTTTGTGAAGAATGACCCAAATCCCTTGTCACTCATTTGGGACACACTCAGAAGGTTGAATTTTAGATTGTCTATCAGATTGACATTTTCAAATTTTACATTTCCTGATTGCACTGTACCAGACCCCAGAACTTTCCCTTTACTATTATTCCCAAAGGATATATCACCCCCTCCATGGATTTTAAAGTCTTTGAGGAGGGCTTTACATCCTGTCATGTGCCTGGAGCCTCCACTATCTACATACCAAAGACTATCAAAGCATGCAGAAGCTCCCTGCACATGAAGTAAAAGGATTAGTTCATTAAGGTCTCCAAAGCCAACAAGGCTTTGGATGGGGTCTCAACAGTGTCTGGGATGGATGCAGAATGATGAACAGTGGTTAGGTCAGGGGTTTGGACTGTTTTAGGGCAGTGTTTCTCTAACCACTATTGTGGGTCCTGACCAATCACCTGCTGGTAACCAAAAGGATGCCTGTTCACTCTGGGTTTAGAGGGCCTTTTGTAGGCCTCATAAACGTGTGGAATCCTTTGGTAAGACTGTTTTTCCTTGCCTTTTCTGAACTGATTGGCAGGGGGTGCATTAGTAACCTGAACATCTCTTTTGACAGATGTTTGGTTCAGCTGTTTTGTGACAGCTGTTTCAACTGGCACAAACAGTGGTTGTTTCTTGGTGAATTTGACAGATGTTGATGATGATGATGGACTCAAGGATGTTTTAGCCATGTACTCATTCTTTTTCACATCAAAGTTTTTGAGATACACACATGCTTGATTTTTGTGGTTTGTTTTACCACAAACAATGCAACTTTCTGCTGAAACAATGACACTTGTTCTGTTTAAATCATAAGCTTTCAAGTGGAAACAGTCTTTTGTTAGATGATTCATTTTCTCACAGAATTCACAAAACAAGTTGTCAATTTTTTCTTTCTTCTTTCTCTTTTCAGACTCCTTTGCAGCAGAGGCTTTAACCACTGTTGGGATGTCCTTGAGAGGTATGACTTTAGCTTTTGGAGCTTTAACACCATCAGTTGATGTAAAGTCCATTGGCTTGAAATTTTCAAGAATATCACACTCGTCAGATCAAGTGGGTTTAAACTGATATTTTTCAAGTTCTTCAAAAGTAGAGGAACTCCTTGTTCTGCCAAGTGTGATTTTGTTACCAAGTTTGTCAGTGATTTTCACTTCTTGGCCATTCTTGTTTGTGGGGATGAACTCAGTGGTTACATCAGTGTTTTCAACAGTGTTTTGAACAGATTTTTCACAAGTAATGCATTCATCATCATATTTTCTATACCCAACCCCAAATTTCACATTACTTTCAATATGTTTAGCAAGCATCACCTCATATCCTCTGCAGGATTCCACCCATCTTTCACAAGTAATCTGGGTGGATTCCAACTCCTTTTTGCAAACTTGGTATTTTCTACCATAGTTTGAAGTTGGGTTTTGGTTATGCTTTGCTCTTCTTTCAGACAGCTGATCTCTTTTTCCTTTTCAGTCAATTTGTTTTTAAGTTCTTTTAGAGACTTTTCAAATTTAACCTCATCAGTCAAGATTTTATCTCGAAGGTTTTCATTCACCTCTTTGATGTTAGCAAAAGCAATTATGCAATTGTCAGAACACAGTTTTTCAAGAACTTGAGGAGATACCTTGGCAGCTGCCATCATTGCACAATCACATTGATGATCTTCCTCATCATCAGCTTTCACCTTCTTTTCACCAGCCTTTTCTTCCTTCTCTTCTTCTTTGTCCTCTTCGGACCATGGATCTGTCATTGGTTCAATCAGGGTACCTGAACTTTCTCCCAACAGTAGTTCACCAGCCACAGCAGTAACCACTGCTTCAGTCACCTCATCCACTGTTTCAATGCTCAGCTGTTCCTCCTCAGTTTCAACCCCCTCCTGTATTGACTCTAATGCCATCAAACAAAATTCATTATTAGAAGAATCATTAGAAGCATAGAGTGCAAAATTTTCATCACTAAGATCTTCAGGCATACTGCTCCAGTCAACAAACCCTTGTGTGAAAAAACTTTGTTGATCTGGTTGTACTGCTGCTGGAGCAGTGGTTTGAGGTGCAGGCTGCACTTATGCCTGAGGGACAGGGGTTTGAACATATTGGATTTGTGGAACAGTAGTTTGGACATAGTGTACTGGCACAGGGGCAGCAGCATAGTGAGCAGTGTTCACTTGAGCTGCTGGGGCATACTGGGCATAGTGCACAGTGCTTTAGTTTTGAGGTCTAGGATTTGAGCTAGGATGAGTAATTATGGGACCAATAGTTTGACTCCTACATTCCCTAGCGAAATGTCCCAACCTATTACACTTGTAGCACTTGATTTTCGATTTATCCAACCCAACCCTTAGATTCCCATGCAAACCTGGGAATTTTCGCCCTGTTCTTTTGTAAAATTTGCTAGTTCTAACACTTAGCAAAGCCAGTTGGTGCAGGATGTCCATTTCCTCTAAGTCGGTGGGATCGAAATGTTGTAAATCATTAAGTTCAAAGCTTAGATTATCTGACATCTGGTTTTCGTTAGCAGTGAATGCATAACTTGTAGAGTGAGGATCAGGGTTGTTAAAATTTGCACCAGCAGTTATGTCAATGAAGTGATCATAACCCTGATCCTTACCACTGCTCCCAGATTCTTCTTGACCCAGAAGAGCAGTATTACCGAAAGTGTAATCATCAGTAACTTTTCCTGACTCTTGTAACCTCCTTTTCTGGTTCAACTCCCTTTCGTAGGTCAGGAGTCGACCGTGGAGTTGGGTCAAGGTCAGATCCTTGAACTCAGGTGAGTTCCGGGTGACAAAAGCTATGGTGTCCCATTTTTCTGGCAGTGACCTGAGGAACCTGCTATTTTGAGTTGAGTTTGTAAAAGTGGTGTTAACAAGCCTCGGTTCACTGATGAGACAACTGAAACGCTCAAATTGTTGCGTTAGTGATTCACCTTTAACGTAACAAAATGTTTCATACTGTTGGTTTAGGATTTCCCTATTGTTTTCTATGACTTCTTCGGTTCCCCCAAACTGTTCCTTAAGTGTGTCCCATAACTCTTTGGCACTGTTACAGTGTAACAGACCAGCATATATCTCATTGGGCAGCGCTGATGCTATGATGCTAAACGCTTTAGCATCCAGTTCGATCTTTTGAAAGTCGGTTTCGGTATAATTTTCAACTGGTTTTGGAACGAACTTTTTAGCATCTTCAGCGCTTGGCACTGAAGGAACATGGGGACCATAAATGACAGACCTCAAACAACCTGTGCTTTGTTGAGCAAGGATGTGACCCATCCTCCTCTGCCAGATGTTGTACTCATTTCTTTTTAGCATAGGTGGTTTAAAAAGTGAGCCGATGTTGTTTTTATCATCTTGAGATTGTGACGTCATTCTTGTTGTTTTACAGACACTGAGAAATCAACTTTAATGGTGATTAATCCTTGCTCTGTTTTTCAACGGACGAACAAACGATCAGTATCAACTATTATGAGCCGAACTATTTATGTCAAAATGATTGTTAAATCAAATTTGACTGTCCAAGCTCTGATACCAATTGTTGGATCTGAGTTTGTTTCTGATTGTATTTTACGTTTGAGATTAAGATGGAAATGAAAGAGTTGTGCAGCGGAATTAATATGAAAACAAACTTTGCATACAATCAAACGAGAGTATTGCTTTGATCAAGACATTTTCAACAAGGAACCGAATGATTGAATTAACTTTCAACAACGATTACAAGTAATGCTTGAATACAAACTCCCCCTCAGCCAGAGCTCAGCGTTTGTTCGTGCAAAGAAGACGGTATTGCAAGAGCTAATAGAACAGTACAAAGTACTGAACTATTTATAGGCACTAGCAAACCACTGAGCATCTTTAGCTGACATCACCATGAAAGTGACATCTAACCTCTGATCTATACAAACACTTATGTACTAAACTACTGCTATTACATTTCATTACATAAAAGACACTTAAACAGCTGCTGCATCCTTCCACTGCTGTGAACCCAGCAGTGCTTGTCCGGATCAGCAGTACTAGACTCAAGGCATTAGATTGAATCAGCAGAGCTTTGGTCTTCCATCAGTCTTTGACATTTGACAGTAGATGCAAGGCAGCAGTTGTAGGTCAGCACTTAGTAAGATCAGCAGATATGAAACCACTTTCAAGGGGAGAGATTTGTATGTAAACATCTGCTTATTCTGGATCCACTGCTCTGATCCAGTTTTGGCTTTAATTATCTGTTCCTCTGATAGGGTTCAATCCCAACACAAAGATAGTATGTCACCATTTTTGAGGTCAAGTTAGGATTTTTGTTAAACTTTTAAAAACTTGTCTTAACTTTACTTTGTTTCTTGGAAGTTTTGCACACCAAACCGAGTTACCGACAAGTTATATTGTTGAGGGACTTGTGTTAAGGTATGATTCCAGAAAATTTGAGGTCATACACCTCCATTTTCTTAATCTTGTAAAGCTCTAACTAATTTCCAAGCACTAAAGTGAACAAACTACACCAAGTCTCCACCCATAACAATGTTGGAAGCACCCGTCTAATTATATTCACTTGGTTACTTAGTGAATTAGATAGTTTACTTATGTTATTCATACTTGTACTCATGACCATCTGAATCATCCATGTTGATGATTTATGCATTGGTGAATTCTTGGGGTTAATGGATTACCCTACCTTCAATACATGACAAATATTTGACCATATAAATAATGATAATCTATGTATATACCTATAATATTTAACGACAAAACCAAACCATAATATCAACCGAAACCATGGT
The DNA here is from genome assembly GCA_030545235.1 of Helianthus tuberosus. Lineage (NCBI taxonomy): Eukaryota > Viridiplantae > Streptophyta > Magnoliopsida > Asterales > Asteraceae > Helianthus > Helianthus tuberosus. The sequence continues at coordinate 80,969,963 of CM060383.1, forward strand.
TGAATGCTATGTGTTAATGTGGAAAATATCTAAGTCTTAGACTCCTTACTTTGGACTTCTAATTGGTGTAACACTCATGTAAAACACAAACTAAAAATAGTGCCCAAATAAGTATCTAGGCAAGATATGATTTATGTATTTTCATACTTAAAAGTTTCCAATTTATATCCAAATCCAAAAATCCTCATACTCATATACCTTTGTTTACCATTTTAGGGTAAACATTGGTGACCCATTCTTTAAGACCGTCTACTCGACTTTTGTAAAATATATTCGAAAACCGTGAGTTCATACTTGAACCATTTTACGCTTTAAACGCTATTTGGGTTGCAACATGTTCTGTATTAAATCACAATTACACATACAATCAATCTTATGCAAACACTCAATCCTTAAACATGATTACTGGTATACTACTTTTTTATACATACTAGGACAAATCTTATGGATGCTATCTATCATTATCTTTCAAAAGTCTCCCTTAATATGTATAACGCTATAGGATTAGCACACCACCCCGTTTGTTGGGTCATTGTTGAGTATCCAATCTTTACGGTCTTATTTACTTCGCTGATAAGGTTACACTAGTGGAAACTTTGGGTTGATATTTAGTCTTGCATGCTAGTATGATTATATGACTTACTATACAATTAATATGTGGATTTGAGATTTTATTCATACTTGTGCTATGTAAACAAACCAGTATGCTCCACGACATAATTTGTGTTGACAAATATTTTATACATGTTGCAGGAAATATTTGATGATGATTTCCAAGAAAAGACTTAGGATGGATTAGATACTCACCTAGTTTTAATTTATGCATTTTAATATTGTTAGTTTGAAATTCCCATTGTCGTACTTTCCATTTTGATGAACAATGTGATGCTTGATTTAGTGAAATGAAATGAAATTTTGAATTTTAATTTATTATCGCAAATTTAGTGTTATGTTATTTTTGAGCAATCTATTACGTCTCGTCTCGATGTTTCCACCATTGATTGGGGTGTGACAATTTGAAGGTCCAAATTAACAAAGACGTAGAAAACGATGAAAACCGGACAAAAATACGAATTTTCCAAAAAGCAACCTCGTGCACAACAAGGCACGGTCATGCCTCTTGTCTCAGCCTGCCTTTTGGAGAAATCATAACAACTTGGTGGATAAGAAAGAAAGACGATTGGTACGCTCGTGCATAGGTATGCACGGATACATGGTCGTGCCCCCCAAAAAAGACGAATTAGAACAAGACAAAAGCTAGAGACCAACGTACACTTCCTGCTACTATTTCGGGACAATTCACCATGCATGACCGTGCCTAGTAAGGCACGCCCATGCCTAGAGATCCCCGGGAGACAAAAAGGACAAATTCTCAAAGCTTCCAACAGATTCAAAGACAAGCACGATTGTGCCCCCTTGACATCAATGTGCTCCCCTGTCTTTGACCAGCCTATAATACAGTCTCAGTCACCCATTTGAGGCATGCCCTTCTTTGCTCTCTTTATCCCTGGTGTGCTACAACCCCAAGGCTGATAGACTTGTGACTTCTTGGCCTTGTTCTCTCACCCTTGAAGGCTATAGTCCCTTGGAGAAAGTGTGGATGATCCATGGATCTTGACTAATCAATAACCAAGTATGCCATGATCATGATGCTTCCTAAGCCCCCTTTGCTTGATAGTGAGAGGTTTATCCTTAGGGAAGACCTTCATGCCGACCGAGACCTCTCCAAAGCTAGGATCCTGCATCCTACCTTTGATAATCCATGTTAAGAATAAGACATCGTTAGATTAGTTCGCTAAATATATGTAATAGATGAGAGTTTAGAGACACTTTTTTTCACACATAGTTTCACTTGAGCTAGAGCTTGAAGATCATGAAGTGTGGTATCGTCATTGGTACAAATGTTTCATATGGTTGTAATCTTTATGTATTCTCAAACTCTTAGATTAGTTAATCTTATCAATATAGTATTTTTATCTTATATAATGTGTCTATCCTTTACTATTCTTGGTTTATCATCTTTTGTGACAGAATGACATGACCCCTTTGAAACTAAATTAACTTACCACTTAATTTAACTATATTAATTTAACCTAACATAAGTTTACTAAGGTGTGCGTACAACTTCTGGTACCTTTAATTAGATCCAATGTTCTTGATAACCTTGGGAGGTGAAACTTATTAATACAATCATGGTATGTAATAGCCCATATACTAATAAGGGAAATCTCAACTTGGCCTATCAAGATTATTATTATTATGTAGACTTCTGGTATTGAACAAGATTCGGGGTGACAAGTTCTGGTATCGAACCAGATCTTGGGGTAATAAAAGGCTTCTGATATTACATCATGATCCTTTGGGAAGGCTTCTGGTAATGCACCAAGATCCGGTTGGGAGGTAAAAGTTAAGATACTAAATTAATGGGGGGAATAAGGCAATCCGGTGGAATAGAAGATAACCGGTGATATGGGACCTATTTTGCTTATTCGGTAACTTAATTAATTTGGTGTCTAAATTGCTTCGGTAATTTGAAAGATCCCTAAAGATGATCCCATTTGTTAAGCTTGAACTGCAAGCACTAAATTGATTAAGTTATAAAAATATAATATAATCAAGATGGCCTTAAAACAACCGAGTTGTGGCATATCGTTTACCAGTCGAAAGGTTATCGAAGGTTCCTTATGGACATATTTCCAGACTGGTCTATCGATATGTTGTGACAAGATTGAGAGATGTTGACAACCGGACAAAGGAAGTCACTTCTAATTTCTATAAAAGATAAAATCAAAGACTTAAACATTTTCCTCATTTTATTAAATAAACCATATTGATAAAGAAAGGCTTAACTTAAGAGTCATATACTATTATTTTAGTCTACTAAACTACTACAAATAGAGATGGTCATAACAATAATAAACGGTTGAGTAGGGGAAGCGTATCCTTAGACGATACTTGGTTCTTATCCAAATCCTTACTATACCCGATGGGTTCTCTGCCCATTGTGTGTATTTAGTTTAAATAAATATCATTTTTATAAACTTAAGACTAGATAAGTGTGTTCTCAAATTATTGAGCTAACATACTTAAGTGTGCTCAATATTATTAAATTAATACACCTAATTCACACCACATCACCTATGTTATTTGTAGACTATTGTAGAGTTAATTTTAAATGTGTCCGATTTAACAAGTTTATCTTATTTGTAGACTATTGTAGAGTACACTTTTAAATGTTTCTGATCTAACAAGTTTAGGTCTAACAGGTAGTGGCCCATGAAAATCCAATTACATTTATTCCCTATATAAGGGGTACTTCATCTTCATGAATTTATTTTAAAGATCTTCTTCCCTAAATCTTTCATATGCTCTTCTACTTTTATACATATACACACATCAACATTTATAAATCGAGGACTGACGTTGGAAGGTGATCCTAGGCTTAAAATGTTGGAAAACTAGTGAAAAAGTGAGTATTTTCACTAAAGTGAAATGTCTAATTTTTTCAAAGTTTGGACAAATATATTTATATTTAAGAATTAGGATCAAATACAAAGGCTCCTTAAAATAAGAAGTGTACAAAGGCTCCTAAACAAACTCACTACAAAAAAAAAAAAAAAAAAAAAAAAAAAAAAAAAAACCTAAACACTCACCACCTCCCAAAAACCTAAACCCCCCACCCCCATCACCCACAAAAATATATATATATCTTTTTTGCCGAGGGGGGGGGGGTAGGTTTTTGGGTGGTGGTGGGGAGGGGGGTGTTTAGATTTTGGGTGGTGGTGTAGTGAGTTTAGGTTTTAGGTTATTGGACACTTGTCACTCTATAAAGCCTTCTTACAATTAGGAGTATTTGTAGAATAACTTAACCCTTTAAGGATTAGAAATTGGTTAAAATAAGTACTATTTTGTGGGTGTTTGTTGTGTGTTATTGGGTTTTACCACAAACTAAACCACGTCCAAATTGGAGGTGAGATGAAAGAGATATGGATACTAAAAAGGTGGGGTTTGAACACGTGAAAGTTGGGAAAGAGATGGAAATGGTGTGTGTGTGTATATATATATATATATATATATATATATATATATATATATATATATATATGAACACTCATTTCTTATTGTTTCATGGAACACCACTCCAGTGGGTTGGCGAGAACTTGCACTCGAGCGCATGTGGCATGGGCACGATGTGGCGCTTTGATGGCATTTGTCACAACAACACTTCTAAGATCAGTCCTTTTTTGAGCTAAATCAGTAACAGTTTCTAGACAGATCTTTAAACGAAATAAAATGCATCGAAGACATTCAATGGCATTTTTTTCGTTTAATTCTTGCAGACATGTCTTTGTCTAATTCTTGTATACATGTTTCAACTTGTTTCGGATCTAGCTTAACATAAGGTATGCAATAAAAAATTGTAACTCCAATCACTTTTCATGTAAATTGTCACATATTCATGATGTTTCACAGGATTTACTGATATTGCGTATTGCATGATGGTCCCCACCCTACCCTACTGATGGTATTGCCTAACTCTAGTGATGGCAACGGTGATGATGTGTGGTAAAACACACATATTTTTCCCATATAAAGTGTATAATTTATTTATAGTTTTTATTTGTTTTTATTTAGTTTTTAGTGTTATATTATATTATTTTGTGTTTTGCCACATGCAAATGGAGCGAAAACGAGTAATAAGAAAATAACCAGCCAGTTTAGCAGAGTATGACGCCAGTGACCGAAGTAAAATTACCGCTATTTTTCTCAACTGGGCCGAGCCCGCGATCTGTTATCTATTAAAGGTGGCCATATATTATTAACCTATACTATATTATAATACATGAGGGAAGGATTCCCAAAAGTTAAGAACTTTTTCCCCCATTATTTATAAATAAACCCCTAGAATGAGGGTAAAGTGGTCTTTTAAAACATAATTATTTTTTAGTCCCTCAATCTATTACATTTAAATCCTACATAATTATGGGTAATTAGTTACACTTTCCCCCCTCTTTAATTCTTTAATGTATTTCTGCGATATCTTACAACCCGTAATGTTTTAAAAAAATCCGAAGGTACCATGACGATCGGCACATTTTTTTAAACGTTTCGATAGTTGTCTTTTTTAGTTTCGCCGTGCGTTCATAAAGTACAAATAGCCGATGCGTAAATGTACAATTGATTAAAGCCAACATTTGTTTTTTTACCCAAGCCAGCTTTGACCATTATCTAGCTACCGTGCATTAACATTTGTTTTTTACCCAAGTTTTTTGTTTTGAACGGCATTAATAAACTAAAATATTCCCTAATTTTACTTGTATAGAGTCAGTTTGTTGTGGCATGTTTAATATAGTATAGATAAAACTCACAACAAACTTCCTATTAAACATGCCACAACAAACTAAACAGGATATGTGCATCTTATTTTAAAAACTTAAAACTCACAACAAACTTCCTAAATAAATGGATGACCAATCTAAAACTAAACCCTAATGGACTACTATAAATACATAGCAAACACTCACAACTCTACATTTCTATTGCTAAACAGATTTAAAATATGGAGCCAGTTCTGAATTCACTTGATGCGAAAAAACAAGCATGCGATATTGAAAAATCTAAGGTCGGTTCTATGATAAGTTTTGTTATATCGCAATAATGAATAATTGTTTTCTTTTATTTATGTGAATACTAACTTATTTGATTTTTCAGATTCAACACACCAATTTAAACACTCCAGTTGTCGAACAAGCTTTTGTTAGTTTTTAAGTAATATTTTCGCTTATAATCTTTCATATTAACAAGTTCGTTATGTTATTATTTGGTGTTTTATTGTAGGATGATGGTGATAATAGTGTTGAAATTATTTCTTATGGTGCAATGTTCAGTCCATACAAGTCTAATCTTCAACGTCAATTTAGTAAAGAGGTAATTTTAAAATTTATTTAATCTTTTTTAAATTTTTTTATTCAATATTTGTTTTTTTATAAAATTTATTTAATCATTTTTTAACTTTTTTATTAAATTTTTGTTTTTTAAGGATCGGAAGTATGAGAATCAAAAGAAAAGATCTAAGAGACTCTCTGAATGGAAATGGGTCGAGGTTATAAATTTAGATGATTCTGAGGACGATGAGAAAGAAGATGAATTAGATGATACTGCTGATTCAAGCACAAACAAGAAAAACGGATCAAAAAAGAAGAGAAATTAGATGAAATATATCAAGTGTTTTTATGTTTTTTTTTCATTTTTAGTTGTTTTTGTTTGATCTAGACTATCCCATGAATAATAAAGTTTTTTTTATATTTGAAGTTTATGTTTTGTGTTATTTTATTGCACTTATAATTTACATCTCGATTGAACTAATATACTTTTGTCATTTGTTTAGTATTTTTTGTTAACAAACGAATCTTTACATGTTTAAAACAGTTTTTCTATACTTTATTTATTATTAATTTTTATAACAAAACAAAACTTTGATATTTAGTAGATAGAAGATAAACTATGTTCCAAAATTTTAGGAATTATTTAATACTAATTTACGATATTAGTAGATAAATAGTAAACTATATCCCAAAATTTTAGGAATTATTTAATACTAATTTACGATATTTATTTAATACTAATTTACGATATTAGTAGATAGATAGTAAACTATATCCCAAAATTTTAGGAATTATTTAATACTAATTTACGATATTTAGTAGATAAATAGTAAACTATGTCCCAAAATTTTAGGAATTATAAGTCAACTAATTAGGTCCTCCAAGTTAATTATATGGGATGAGGCATCGATGGCGAAACGTCAGGCGATAGAGGCAGTTGATCGAACATTGCAAGGTGTTATAGGTGTTAGGCTCCCACGTGTAACACTTATAACATATATCCACCACAATAATATTATCATATACAAATAAGAAAACTACCAGCAACGAGTGCCGCAATCCAAAGTGTCGCCCCCGCCGCATCGCGCGGGCACCTAGTAGTGTTATTAAAAAGTAAAGGCGGCTAGGAGCACACAATAAGACCATTAGAATCATACTTGGGCCGTGAAAGGTTAAGCCCAGCAGATGTCGTGAAAAGTCATGATTTGGGCCTTGAAACATATTTATATGTTATATTATGATAAGAACTTGAACCCTAAATATCCTAATGAGACTTGGACGCAAAGATACATTATTAAGAAACCCTAATATAGCTAATCAATCACAATCAACCTTGGACATGAAGACATCAGTTGGGGACGAATTCAGGAAGATTGTTTTGCAAGACATCAAGCTTAGGGAACCATCCCTAATCCACTATATACGAAACCAGAGCATAGTGGACGGATTTAGAGGCGGTTTTAGCAATAATTCAAGGCTAGGAATCATTGGAGTTGAGCTAGGAGCTTGGAGTTTAAAGCTTACAGGTTCTATCTACTCAGTTTCTCTTATTTTCTAGTTTTCTTTGTTTTAATTCAATGAATTCAGTTTTTAGACTTTGTTTAATTGTTTTTAAGACTATGTTACTTGGCTAAATTTCTTATATTATCTAGGTTGTGATGAACTCTTGAATAAAGTATGGATTTTTATCGTTTGTTGATGTGTTTTATGGGTTTATCATGAAAAGTAACATACTTTGGAATATTGATTTAATGTTCATGCATATTTAATCTTGTTTAAATCTGATCACATGTTTTACTTGTGTTTTTGTGGATGTCTTTCATGTATGAATGCTAGTTAGGTCATGGACTGTGTGTTAGTGACTAGTTTACGGTTAATTGTGCACGATTTCCGTAGGAACTGTGATTAAAGTTTTTAATAGGGTTTAATATTCTACCAATCTTTATTTCCGTAAGGTGAGAGATTGTCGGTCCGTCTTTATTGTTAGATTGCTAGGGTTTGGTACTTCGTAAGAATATCATCTTAGTTTACCTTTCAGTACTTCCTTACCGAGTTAAATCAGTTTCCTTAGTTGCCTTAGACTTTCAACTATGAGGTAGTTAGTCATATTAGGGCACTTTTCTAGATAATTAGATAACCCTAGGGAAATCTAATAAACCGGTAGTCTTAACAGCCTTTTAGAGTCCCATACGTGTCTTCCCGATAAGGGTCGAGGGTCCTGTTCGGTTTCTCCTAGGGTTTAGCATTTAAAGTTCCCGGTTCCATAACACATTAGCATCCGATAGAAACCATACGATATCAATTGGGATTCCAACCTATGTAGTTGTTCGTCATCACTTATCTCAATATATAAATACATCATAGCAGTAGAGGAGAAGGAAGCCGTACGAATGGCCACACAGTTGCAGGTATGTGTTTTAACTTAAAGACGTAGTTAGGGTTTAATGAGCAGCGATTAGATACATCACAGCAGTAGAGGAGAAGGAAGCCGTACGAAGGGCCACACAGTTGCAGGTATGTGTTTTAACTTAAAGACGTAGTTAGGGTTTAATGAGCAGCGATTAGATGAGTTTTATAATGTGTTTTTGTTGATGTGTTATACCATCATACTGAACTACAGAGCCTCGGAATATAAAAAGTGGAGATTTTTTGAACCCTAAATTTGATTTTAGTTGTGTTTTCATAAAGACATGGCAGATGAATCCCAATGTTCATTTGTGTTTTAGTTAATTGTAGTTGTGTTTTCGTAAACAAAAGGGTAGATGAATCCCTGCCTGTTTGGACTGTTTTAGTTGTGTTTTGCACAATGGGTGTAAAAAAAGAGGTTTCCATGACCCTGTATAGTTGTAATCCAATATAGAAGGCATATGTGTGTTTTAGTATTGAATATAAGGTTGTTGTAAAAAATTGAATGCTTAAAAAAATGTTTTTTTAGTAAGACGGAGGAAGAGTGAACGATTAAAGGGAAAATGGCTTTCGAAAAAACCCGGAAACAAACCTGATCAACGAATTAGGTTGGACGAATCAGAAACGGACGAATCATCACCTATACAAGGTGCGGTTACTTGTGGGGGTGGGGGGTTATTTGTATAGTTAATTGTCTGACCACTTGTGTTTTGTTATAAGCAATTATAGTTGGTAACAAAACAACTGAAACGGTAGACAATGTTGGTGACTGTGCACAACCCCCGCCTACTAACACCATTATGTCTGATATTGCCAATCTTTTCCCATACGTAATTGATAGAAATGTTGAATTGCAATCTGAAACCGTCCAACTTCATGAATTTCCTATATGTAAGTTGGAAGTACACTCGGACCTACCATAAGTTTGTTGTGGTAAACACAAAGCAATACTAACATCAACTTTTATGTGTTTTTTCAGTTGATGCAAAACAGAAGGGTATCAAGACTGATAAGGAACGGAAGAACCAGAAAGCTGCAATCAAACCGAAGCAAAAGAAGGCTGTTGTTAAACTAACAGATAAGAAACCTGATGAAGTAGCAAACGGTAGATTGGAATGATACACTGATTACTAGTAATAAGTTTGTCTTGCTAATAAGTTTTATATGTTGGTGTGTTGTCAGATGCCAACATAGAAGATTCTGATGACGACTTTGACAACCCTCCGTGGAAAAAAGCGAAGTCGGATCCTAAGCAACCAGTAATTGAAAAAACACAACAACCCCCAGTTGCTCGATCAAGCAAAACCTCAAAAAACACGCAAACGGTCAACAACGATAAAAAATTACCTACCATTAGCAGATGGGAAACTGACGTTACGAACCGCTCTTCGCCACATAGGGGAGCTGATGCAAACTTTGAACGAAGATCAACGGGCTGCGGTAAAAAACATAGGGTTTGGATCAATACTTGGGTTTAAAATGTGTCAAATTTCATCAGCTTTGGGATGGTGGTTGGTGAAAAACTACGACCCTAAAACATGAGTGTTAAATTGTGGTAGCTACCAGACACAAATTACGGAGGAATTGGTGCACGATATTTTTGGCGTACCGAGAGGGAAGGTAGAAATAAAAGAGGTTGAGAGAGCAAGGGCAGATTTCCATGAGGTTGTCGCAGAATGGAGAAGCCAATTCGAAAACGCTCCTACACGTTTGACACCTTTTCAATTCAAGACATACATGCATGCACAAAATGCGTGCGGGAGAATTTTTGTGTTGAACTTCTTGCTATTCTACAACACACTACTAGGAGAGACAACACACAATTCATCAATTAATATGAGGTTTCTACCAGCCTTGCGTCAAGGGATTGAAATCAAGAGTCTCAACTGGTGTGAATACATGATAAGGTGTCTGGATAGAACTGTGGATGAATGGTTACCAAAGGACTGCTTCCTTGGGCCGATGCCTTTATTAGTGGTATGTTCCGAATATTTACACACTTTTGTTTGTATACAATTTTCTTAACACACACTTGGAAAATCACACGTACAACTTAGACTTATACATGTTAGCTGGAAAACTACACTTAAAACACATCTTAGAACACATCTTAGACTTATACATGTTAAAACACATCTTAACACACACTTGGGAACTACACTTAATACACATCTTAAAAACACAACTTAGACTTATACACGTTAGCTGTATAATGTGAACACATCTTAAAACACATCTTAGACTTATACATGTTAAAACACATCTTAACACACATGTTAGATTTATACATGTTAAAACACATCTTAAAACTCAACTTAGACTTATACATGTTAGCTGTATAATGTGAACACGGTCTTAAAACACATCTTAACACACACTTGGAAAACTACACTTAAAACACATCTTAAAACACAACTTAGACTTATACATGTTAGCTGTATAATGTGAACACATTCTAAGTTTTTGTGAAACTGTTTGTTAACGTAAAACACATTCTTAGAGTTGTAAATTACAAAAGCTTTGTTAGACTCCAGTTTAAAACACAATGTGAATCTCGTATAAAAATGCATATAGAAATATGAATCTCGTCGTTACTTGTTCCGCTTGTAGGTAGCATCAAAGGATACAACGTCTCCAAACATATAAAAATTCATCTTCATGTCCTTGTTAGCCCAAAAAAAAAACACTTCAACACACCTTCGTCCGTCGTTTGATATTCGCAAGAAAAGTTCGGTAAAAACTCTTTTTTCCTCATTAGTCGCTTGGCAAACATTTCATCATCAAACTCTCGATGAACACATTTAATTCTTTTTTGAAAATTTTGAAATCAACTTTGGTCGCACTGACTTTATCAAACCCGCCACACACCTCCTTCATAATATTAAATGATTGAACAGGACCAATTTTAAGATTTGACATCTTATTTATCATATCTTCATGCACACGATTAACCCCTTGGTTTTTCTTAAGAAAATGTAAATCTTCTTCATGAACAAAATCATGGTTGTGCGCCTCTGTGAAATGATATAGCTCATACTTCTTGGCATCATTCAGCTTTATTCTGATCATCGCTTGGCATCCAGTCCTTTTGGATGGTACCCTACGTACCCACCTGTCAGAAGGCTGTTCGGCAAAAGTATCCACCGGTCGAAACTCTTTGTGGCCCTCTTTTGAACAGAAAAAATACTTATTTATTATAATATCACGATTTTCATGTTGTGTGCCCTTCCTAACTGTCCAACCTCCAGCATCTGCATAAGCTTTGTAAAAGTTATACGCAACATAAACTGTGTCAAATAACATGCCCTCTGCTGGAGTCAACGAAGATGATGAAGTTGGAATATATGTCTTTGTTCCCGAGTTGGGAGAAACTTGTTCCATGCCACGTGGTTAGTTATTGGGAACATCTAAAAACATGACAAAAATAATGCATACACGTCATTAACGTACACTAAAGGTTTACCACACATGATTTTCACTTATTGTGTAGATTTATTTTATGTGTGTGGTAAACCTTTAGTCTACGTTAATGATGTGTATGCATTATTTTTGTCATGTTTGTTCCCAATTACCAACCACGTGGCGTGGAACAAGTTTCTCCTAACTCGGGAACAAAGACATATATTCCAACTTCATCATCTTCGCTGACTCCAGCAGAGGGCATGTTATTTGACACACTTGATGCTGCGTATAACTTTTACAAAGCTTATGTAGATGCTGGAGGTTGGACAGTTAGGAAGAGCACATAACATAAAAATCATGGTATTATAATAAATAAGTATTTTTCTGCTCAAAAGAGGGCCACAAAGAGTTTCGACTGGTGGACACTTCTGCCGAACAACCTTCTGACAGGTGGGTACGTAGGGTACCATCCAAAAGGACTGGATGCCAAGCGATGATCAGAATAAAGCTGAATGATGCCAAGAAGTATGAGCTATATCATTTCACTGAGGTGCACAACCATGATTTTGTGCATGAAGAAGATTTACATTTTCTTAAGGAAAACCGAGGGGTTAATCGTGCGTACTAAGATATGATAAATAAGATGTAAAATCTTAACATTGGTCCTGTTCGGGCATTTAATATTACGAAGGAGGTGTGTGGCGGGTTCGATAAAGTCGGTGCGACCAAAGTTGATTTCAAAATTTTCAAAAAAGAATTAAGTTTGTTCATCGGAGAGTCTGATGCTGAAATGTTTGTCAAGCGACTAATGAGGAAAAAAGAGTTTTTACCGAACTTTTCTTGCGAATATCAAACGATGGATAAAGGTGTGTTGAAGTGTATTTTATGGGCTGACGAGGACATGAAGAGGAATTTTTATATGTTTGGAGGTGTTGTATCCTTTGATGCTACCTACAAGCGGAACAAGTAATGACGAGATTCGTATTTTTCTACGCATTCTTATACGAGATTCACAATGTGTTTTAAACTGGAGTCTAACAAAGCTTTTGCAATTTACAACTCTAAGAATGTGTTTTACGTTAACAAACAGTTTTACAAATACTTAGAATGTGTTCACAATATACAGCTAACATGTATAAGTCTAAGTTGTGTTTTAATATGTGTTTTAAGTGTAGTTTCCCAAGTGTGTGTTAAGATGTGTTTTAAGACCGTGTTCACATTATATAACTAAGATGTCTAAGTTGAGTTTTAAGATGCGTTTTAACATATATAAGTCTAACATTTGTGTTAAGATGTGTTTTAACATGTATAAGTCTAAGATGTGTTTTAAGATGTGTTCACATTATACAGCTAACATGTATAAGTCTAAGTTGTGTTTTTAAGATGTGTATTAAGTGTAGTTCCCAAGTGTGTGTTAAGATGTGTTTTAACATGTATAAGTCTAACATGTGTTTTAAGACTGTGTTCACATTATAAGTCTAAGATGTGTTCTAAGATGTGTTTTAAGTGTAGTTTTCCAGCTAACATATATAAGTCTAAGTTGTACGTGTGATTTTCCAAGTGTGTGTGAAGAAAATTGTATACAAACAAAAATGTGTAAATATTCGGAACATACCACTAACAAAGGCATCGGCCCAAGGAAGCATTCCTTTGATAACCATTCATCCACAGTTCTATCCAGACACCTTATCATGTATTCACACCAGTTGAAACTCTTGATTTCAATCCCTCGACGCAAAGCTAGTAGAAACCTCATATTAATTGATGAATTGTGTGTTGTCTCTCCTAGTAGTATGTTGTTGAATAGCAAGAAGTTCAACACAAAAATTCTCCCTCTCGCATTTTGTGCCTGCATGTGCGTCTTGAATTGAACAGGTTTCAAACGTGTAGGAGCGTTTTCGAATTGGCTTCTCCATTCCGCGACAACCTCATGGAAATCTGCCCTTGCTCTCTCAACCTCTTTTATTTCTACCTTCCATCTCGGTACGCCAAAGATATCGTGCACCAATTACTCCGTAATTTATATGTGGTGGCTACTGCAGTTTAACACTCGTGTTTCAGGGTCGTAGTTTTTCACTAACCACCATCCCAAAGCTGATGAAATTTGACCCATTTAAACCTAAGTATTGATCCAAACCCTATGTTTTGGACCGCAGCCCGTTGATCTTCGTTCAAAGTTTGCATCAGCTCCCCCATGTGGCGAAGAGCTGTTCGTAACGTCAGTTTCCCATCTGCTAATGGTAGGTAAGTTTTGATCGTTGTTGACCGTTTGCGTGTTTTTGAGATTTCGCTTGATCGAGCAACCGGGGGTTGTTGTGTTTTTTCAATTACGGGTTGCTTAGGAGCCGACTTCGCTTTTTTCCATGGAGGGTTGTCAAAGTCGTCATCAGAATCTTCTATGTTGGCGTCTGACAACACACACCAACATATAAAACTTATTAGCAAGATTAACTTATTACTAGTAATCAGTGTATCATTCCAATCTACCGTTTGCTACTTCATGAGGTTTCTTATCTGTTGGTTTAACAGCAGCCTTCTTTTGCTTCGGTTTGATTGCAGCTTTCTGGTCCTTTCGTTTCTTAACAGTCTTGATACCCTTCTGTTTCGCATCAGTTGAAAAAACACATAAAAGTTGATGTTAGTATTGCATTGTGTTTACCACAACAAACTTATGGTAGGTCCGAGTGTACTTCCAACTTACATATAGGCAATTCACGAAGTTGGATGATTTCAGATTGTAATTCAACATTTCTATCCATTACGTATGTGAAAAGATTGGCAATATCAGACATAATGGTGCCAGCAGGCGGGGGTTGTGCACAGTCACCAACATTGTATACCGTTTAAGTTGTTTTGTTACCAACTATAACTGGTTATAACAAAACACAAGTGGTCAGACAATTAACTTTACAAATAACCCCCCACCCTCACCCCACAAGTAACCGCACCTTGTATAGGTGATGATTCGTCCATTTCTGATTCGTCCAACCTAATTGGTTGATCAGGTTTGTTTCCAGGTTTTTTCGAAAGCCATGTTCCCTTTAATCGTTCACTCTTCCTCTGTCTTACTAAAAAACATTTTTTTAAGCATTCAATTTTTTTACAACAACCTTATATTCAATACTAAAACACACATACGCCTTCTATATTGGATTACAACTATACAGGGTCATGGAAACCTCTTTTTCTTACACCCATTGTGGAAAACACAACTAAAACAGTCCAAACAGGCAGGGATTCATCTACCCTTTTGTTTACGAAAACACAACTACAATTAACTAAAACACAAATGAACACTTGGATTCATCTGCCCTGTCTTTATGAAAACACAACTAAAACCAAAAATAGGGTTCAAAAAAATCTCCACTTTATATATTCCAAGGCTCTAAAGTTCAGTATGATGGTATAACACATCAACAAAAACACATTATAAAACTCATCTAATCGCTGATCATTAAACCCTAACTACGTCTTTAAGTTAAAACACATACATGAAACTTTGGGGCCCTTCGTACGGCTTCCTTCTCCTCTGCCGCTGTTCTCCATACCTTCAGTAGTAAGCTGGTTTTTTAATCTCTTGCCTGCACCCAAGATATTCTGTCAATAACAAACACCAAGCAACAATCAGTTCCTTATAAAACACATAGCACAATGTCAGATTGCTCTTACGTTTATAAAACAAGCAAAATCTCTTATCTTCATCCATGATTATTGGTATTTTTGGTATGAATTGGGGTTTCGAAAGTAGGTGTAGATAGAGAGAGAGAGAGAGAAAATCGCGTGAAAATAGGGAGTTGGGAATTCCTGACGGTTATGTGATTGATTTAAAACACGTTAATTGACAAAATTGCCCCTACCCTTTTAAAACAATCAATTAAATAAACATAAATATTACAAGATTGCCATTGACAAAATTGCCCCTACCATTAAACACACCCATCGGATCGCCCAGATCGCTTCCTAGACTTTCTAGGAAAAACACACTATCCGCAGGATCCCCACTATATATATATATATATATATATATATAGGGTAGGGTTCATGCGAGAACCACCCTTATTGCGAGAACCACGAGAACCAATGTGAACAGGGGGCAATTTTGTAAACACGTAACAAAAATTAAATCAGCTATCACTCCTCCTTTTACTGGACTTCAAACAGCAATTAAATCCTCTTTTTTGTTTAGTTCACGTCCGACACTCCAAAAATATACAGACTTCGTCATTCCAGTTCACATCCAACACACCAGAATCTACAAAATTCGTCATCCCAATCTTACCATTCATCGTGTATTCGTCGTATAATCGAAATTAGGGCAATAAGAACATATTCATCGATCATATATTCGTCATCTGCTCGAAATTAGGGCAATAAGAGCATAATCATCGAAGACTCTGACACAATTAGGAAGAATCTGAAGAACAATCGTCCAACTGACTCGACGTAATCTAGTTATTGTCGGATTATTCAGCGTCGCTACACCGTTCCGTGAATTTGTAAGTTTATACTCTTTGTTTTGCACTTTTATATGATAACATGACGCTTAATCGTCGATTCAGATTTTTATATGTTAACTAGGTTATAACCCCGTGTATTACACGGGTCGAATAAATTAATTTTATATACTAAATAATAAAAGAATATATCTTTAACAACCTCTTTTATTGCACGAGTTGAATAAATATAATTTTATATATTAAATAATAAAAAGTTATATCTATAAGAATCATATTGTACGAGTTAAATAAATATAATTTTATATACCAAATAAAAATATTATATTTTTAAAATCGCTTGTTTTACACGAGTTGAATAAATGTAATATTGTTTACCAAATAATAAAATAATACATCTTAGTAAATAATAAAAAAAAAGTATATCTATAAAAAACCACGTGTATTACACGGGTTTAATAAATCTAATTTTATATATCAATAATAAAAAAAGTCATATATTTCAATATACTAATGGATAATACTAGATACGCGATGGATATGGTGATTGTGAAGATGGTTCTTGAAAAGAAGATATGTTATTCAAGAAGCAAATCAACATCTATTTGAGTGATAAAATGTTGGTATCAATTCCGACAAATTGATTTATAAATGCTTAGAATGAATGATAGGTGTTACACATTAATGTTTTATTATATAGTATAGTATAAATATATATTTATACTGATATAAATAAATTATTATATTGTAGAAAAATTTGTTAACAAAGTCTCAATAAATTTAACCCATTATTTAAAACTTGTAAATGTAACGAACTCTCAATAAATTTAACCATTTATTTAAAACTTGTAAATGTAGAAATGATAAATAATATTAGTTAATTTTATTTTAAGTTTCGTAAAATCTATTTGATACCAAACTAAACAAAACATTCAAAAGGGTTAGAAAAAAAGACGTTGGGGTCCAAAAGGGTTAGAAAAAAAGACGTTGAGAGCTCAGATGTTAAAAAATTTCTTTTTGGGCTAAAAGGGTAAAAGTAATATAACCACATGGGCTAAAATCGTAATTTACTCTAATATCAAATTAGATAACTAAGTTTGAATTTGAAGTAAATAGATAAATATAAATGTAATAGTTAAACTAAATAATATTTAGTAGGAGGATTATCTATAACTAATTAGAAGAGATTAAATTAAAATTATAATTATTCATAAGACATGGCCTAATATGATGACAAGTGTCCTCAAGTGGTTTCTTTTATTATATGTATAGATATGACGCTTAAATCGTCATTTCATATCTGCACTAGTGAAAATTGTGTGATATATATGATTTTTGAGGGATTAGGGGTGACTGTTGTGATAGAACTATATGTAATGTGGTATTTATGTGTTTTTTATGTAGTTTTGTTACTGATTAATGTTATATATGATTGGTGGTAATACGAAATTTGATTTGGTAAGGGTTAGGGTTTTTTATTGAAGCAAACTTGTGGGCCAGCCGTGTTAATGCACATGTGCATAGTTATACACATGTGTATAGTTATGCACATATGTATATTTTGCCAGATTAGGTTAATAAGGTCAATCATGTTGACGCAAATGTGTATAATTATGCATATGTGCATAATTTGCTTGGATAGGTTAATAAGGTCATTCATGTTGATGCACATGTGCATAGTTTGCGAGAATTTGACAACAAGGTCATTTATTTTGTTGTGCATGTGCATAGTTATACACGTGCATAATTTGACATAATAATTTTATTACTGATTAATGTTAATTATGATTGGTGGTAATACAAAATTTGATTTGGTAAGGGTTAGGGTTTTTTTTATCGAAGCAAACCTGTTGATAAGCTCAGTCATGAACATGTGCATAGTTATGCACAAATGCATATTTTGCCAGATTATTTCAATTAGGTCAGTCATATGGATTGTGCAGTTAAGCACATGTGCATAATTTGCCAGAATATGTTAATAAGGTCATTCATGTTGTTGTACATGTGCATAGTTTATAAGAATATGTTAACAATGTAATTTATGTTGATGCATGTGTACATAGTGATGCACATGTGCATAGTGTATATAGTAATGATAAAGTTAATGTTAATGCACATATTTATTGAGATTGTATGTTTGTTAATCCTATGTTTTTTTTTGTTTTTTTAATTATCGTAGTAGATCGATAATGGAAAAAAATCAAAGAAGGTAACTTTTGTTTTGAAATCAATGATGAAGGGTCAAAAAAATGCCGGATGCAATGGAAGATGATTACGCAACGGTTAAACAAAGAGGTAAAAAAGGTTGATTAATATTTGATGATGTTGTTGGGAGTTTATGCACATGTGCATCCCTTCGTTCGTTCATGTTAAATGATATCATTTTTTGTAAACACATTAAATATATCACATGTAGGTGCACAAGAAGATAAAAAAAGCATAAAGAGGAGGACAAGTGAGCGAAATCACGATGAAAAAAATGAATAAGTAAGCGAAATCCCTTTATTACTTCACAGCTTGTGGGGTGTTCGCTATGCGACATATGGAGATGTATAAAGGGAGTGGTGAGAAGTTTGATTGCAGATTCAGCAAAGATAAAGAAATTCAAGACTTGCAACTTAAGAACATGAGGGTGAAGATAACAACAAAATTGCCGTTATCAGAAGCGAATGATCATGTTTGTTAATATATGATGTATTATGTTGTTTGGTAGAGGGAATGTTGGTACTGCACATGTGCATAGTTTGAAATATCATACATATTGGTATTGTATAATGTATTACAGATGGTTATATTTGTTAATTTAGGATGTAATATGTTGTTTGGTATAGTATATGTTGGTGATGCATATGTGCAATAATGATTGTTGATCGGATTATGTGATTCTTATGATGAGGGTGTTATATTTACTTGTTGTAACACAAAAGTTGGTATAGTAAACAAGTATGCACATGTGCATTATTCGAAACAGTAACCATGTTGGTAATATATGTTAGGTGGTCAATAATGGAATTACATATGATTATGTCTAATAAGTAATTGATAACAAAGTATCATGATCGTAATCATAATCTATGAATATGAAAACAAATAGTACAAAAAATGATTGTAAACAAAAAATCATAAACAAGACGATTAATGCTTAGAAATTGTTTGGCATCATATATAGGCTAATAGAGGATCGTCGGTTGATTTACGACGCCTGGATGAACGTCTAAGAGATTGTTCATGTTCGTGTGTATATATATATATATATATAGGGTCAGGATCTGGAGAAAACGGTAGACAGTGTGAGAACAGTGAGAACGCTTATGGGTCGTCCGATCAAAACAATCCATGGACTAGATTGTGCGGTGGCGTTTTCGTAAATAACATCAATTTTATTATGTGGGACGCGCTTCATTAAGGGTAAAAGGGTCTTTTACCGCTCATATTCAAAACGCCATCAAATGATAAAACATCATTCAAAAAAAATAAAACGCCATTAAAAACAAAACGCCAAAAATTAGTGATAAAACGCGTTGAATATTACAGGAAGATGAAACAACACAGTAACTGAATTTCAGTTATTAACATTTATTAGAAGAAATTCCCTCCTAAATTACGTGCCAAAACATCATTATATAAACGAGGTAAAACATAGCTTCTATAATCACTTCAATCTATCCATTTCTGCAAAAAACATCTTTAACCAAAACGCCAACTTAACCAAAACGCCTAAAATGGCAACAATCGTTTCCTGGAGATACACTCTGGCAATCAGGCGATTCGTACTCCGTTTTGACAACAGAAGGAGGGTGTATGTTAAGACGGTCAGGGGAATTCTGAAGATGGAAGAAGAGATACAGAGGGGAATCTTATCCCTTGGCATCGCTCTAGACAACGAATGCCATGAAACACATATGCTTATGAAAGCATTAACCAGGAAATTTGGAACAATCAAAGCAGATGTGAAGCTGGACCCTGTCATGACAATATGGCGTTTTGATGATGAAACAGACATGGTGACGGTTACATACGACAGCGGAGAGCAGGAAGTTTACTGGCTATAAAACATCATGACAAAGCAGCGTCTGGGTTTCATGGAAAAATTGCATAACGCCACTTGTACCAACACAGAAATAGACTCAAAATTGGAGTTAATGCAAGACATGTTCAAGTGGAGGCTTCAGAATCTTCAGGAACAAGAAGCTAATGAAGGTGAAGGTGATGACATGGATGAAGATCCAGATGAAGACTCCGAGGTGGAAGAAGATGACGCAAGTGATGGATACTTTTCAGATAAAGTACCTTCTGACGAAGGCTTTTAATTTTTTTCCTCTTTTTTCTTCTATGTAATCTTCTTTTTTTTAAGATAATTAAATGATATATCTCTCTTTATTAGCAAAACGCCAAAAAATACTAAAAATGGTTAATCCTTACAAAACGCCAAAAATAAGAGAAAAATATTTTTCCGGCTTAATATTTTATTTACTCCGTTATTGTATTTTTGTATTTTGTCATCTTGGTCTGCATAACGCCATTTAAAAAACGCCAAACTTAGAAGATGAGACGTCTATAACCTATAAAACTGATCAACACAGTAAATACAAAAACAGTAACTGAAAAGACAGTTACTTTATTACTATCATTTATTACAATAAAAAAAGTCCCGCCTAAACTATGCGCCAAAAAACTCCTATAAGAGAGGGGTCTATACACAATGAAATTGATCACACTCAGAAAACACAAACGCCATATCCTCTAGAAACCACTCACTTTAAAACGCCAAAAAATGCTAGTTAAAAAAACCACAGATGTCAAAGCTTTCACTGAAATGGATTCTTCTTCTGAGGGGGTTATCTCAATAATATTTTGCTGAATGAGATGGACAAATATTCAAGAAAAAGAGACTGATGACAGTGATATGCCATCATATGAGCTTTTTTCTTGATAAATATCGGCATGGAATAAAGGGGTCAACACAAGTGTAAAATGTTATTTTGGACTCAATTATTATAAATAGCATCAAGCAAGAGTTGATCTTCAATGACATGCCACCAAACAAGAATATCACACCAAAACACATGATGCCACTAAGCAGCTTCTTCTGAAAAAGACGGGGTTTATGTAGGAAAGTTGGCATCTAGCTAAAGTATTCAAAAAAGGTTCAAAACACCAAAAACAAATTCAAGAAGAAAGAGGTTGTTGACAGTGAAGATTCGGAAGAAAAATTAGATTACCATTTTTTATTATTTTTGTTTTCATTTTATATTGTTTTGATATCAAGTTATATGTTTTTTTTTATCTAATTCTCTATAAATAAAATACATTATTATATAAAACGCCAAAAACTACAAACACCAAAACGCTAGTAGTGTGAAAACTGTGAGAACGGGTGCTGGCAAAACACCTTGTAAAAGGGATTAAACGCCAAAAAATTCACTAAACGCCAAAAAAATTGGTCTTGTTGTAATCTTATGCAAATATTAATGACTCGAAGTGAATTACTATACAAAACGCCACTAACGCTAATAAAGTCAAACGTTGAATTTGAGGGACTAATTTCGTGAAAAATCAAAAACTTTGATTATAGAAGGACTGGAAATGTTAACATGCTTATTATAAGCCTCTGAATAACATTACATGGTAATCATATTCACAAATAGGCCACTTGTTAATCGAAAATGGCCGTTTGCATAATTAAATGAAAGTTTGCCCGTCGAAGGGTTAAAAGTGTCAACAAGTTAATTCTTACCTCTGAGTGACCTTTTAACAAACCTAGAGCTTTGTGATATTTGATTACACTCTCGGGAATGCCTAATATTGGTCATTAAAAGCTTTTATGCCTATAAGTGAAGTTAAGCACAACTTCCCAAGTTAGAGGGACTAAAAGTGTCAATATGTTTAATTATACCTCTGAATGAACTTTTTACGAACCCGAAGCATCATGATGTTTTATAATACCCTCAAGAATGCCTAATATGGATTAGATAAGGCTTCGGTGCTATTAAACGATGATATGTGCAAGTTTGCGCATTAAAGGGACTAATTGCGTCAAACTGCAAAAGTCTATCGATTCGTATGGTATCGGACCTTCCGGAATATGATCATAAGTTAAACGTGCCCTAAATATCCTTTACATAGCTTAGAAATAGGCTTAGAGGTGTTTGGTGCGCAAAAACAAACTTATTTGATCAATAGGGACTAAAAGCGTCAAAAAGTGCATAAGTTTGCATTTTCGCGCATATCTTACGTTCTAAATATATCCGGACATCCAAAAATTTATGTAATCATTAAAATATTTTATTTTAATGATTGGCATGATAAAATCCCATTCATCGCGTAATTTGGATCGTTTTTCGCGTCCATTCGTGTTTCGTCGTAATCAGCCGAACGACGCAACCGTATGGCCAAACGAACCGACATCCGACATATTTTTGAGCATGTTTTATGTTCCCTATGTTTAGGCATCATTGTAGAGCTTTTAAATGGGGTTAACAGGGCTTAAACATGTCAAAAAATGCATCGAAAATCAAGTTCTGCACTTGTAGGGGCCAATTTTGACTTTCTGCCATTTTGGTCTCTGGCGGGGCGCGAGAGGCCTCTCGCCGGGCGCCAGAGACTGATCTGAGCAGATTAGTTAATTCAACAATTTGGTCGAATTTCAGGGGCTTTTATGTTAAATTTTCAATACCTTGGGCTATCATTTGATGGTTTTTATGTTCCCATTGTATTCTAATACCTTGGGTCCAAGTGTAAGGTCATGATTCAAGCACGGTTTACAAGGAACGATCCTAACGGTTCTTGAAATCCTATATATACCCATTTGTTTTTGCATTCAACTCACAATTCATTGCATTTCTGCTCTTGCTCTCTGATTTGAGAGGATCCTAACCAACTTGGGAACCTCCTTCAGTCCTAAGGACCACTCGTAAGTGTTCCTTTCGTGCTTAGTTCAATTGTTTGGCTCTTAAAGCCGAAAAGTCAAGCGTTCGCGATAAACGCTTTGACTTTTAAACGATCGAGCTATTGTTCGCAACAAACATGGCTACGTGATCGTAATTAGGTAGGTATTAAACCCTCAAAAGGGCACCTCCTAATTACCACGTTTGCTTAGTTAATTGTCGGGTCAAAGTAATTAAAATAAAAGTCAAACGAGTCGGTTTTTAAATAAAACATAACTAATGATGTAAATGCAATAAAATCAGTTTTGTCACTTTAATAACTTGGTAAATATTAATTGAACATGTCTAGGCATGTTCAACCTGACAATTCTGAGTTTAGGCTCGGTTCGGAACCTAAAGTCGCAAAAGTTGACTTTTGCTTTGACTTTCAGTTCTGACCTGATTTAGCTTAGTTTATATATGCCTTAGGATTCCTTTAGGACCATGTTATAGGTTAGTATAACCCTCTGATGTTATACAACTTGGTTCCATAGTAATCCTAGTTCATTGCATGTTTCCGTTATATGCTTAAAGTTGACTATTATGCCCTTTTGATATTAAAACGAGATTTTAAATGTAAGAGGACAAAAACCTTTATTACTGATTTATAAACTTGTCCTAAAAATTTGACATCAGTTTGAGGTCTAAATTAGTAGTTATGCTCGATATCGTAAATTGAAGCATTTTTATTAATTAAACGGCATTTTTGGCATAAGACCTATTTAAACTCAAAATTTGACACCAAACCTTTTACACATCCTTTACATACCAAACTTTTTTCTACTGATTTTATATATTAAATAAGTTATTTTAAACAGTAAAGGCTGATCAAAATCTCAGATTTCCTTAATCAACCCGAAAATCGGCAAATACCGACTTTTATGCGATCTAGGCGCATAGTATGGTTTAAAACCATATTTGGCACCTAAAGCTTGTAACCCACTGATGTTATGAATAAATTTTTATACTTTAACAGTAAGAAAAAGTTTTGAACTCAGATTTCCAAATTTGACCTTTAAAGCTTATGTGAAATGACCAAAATGCCCCTATGGTGCATAGTTTGGCCATAAATGATAAATTTCACACATATATGATATCTTACTGATATAAACTACTAAAATAAATATTTTTACTGATCATTTTAGACAAGAACCTCAGATTGTCATTTAACATCTTTTATAATCTTTAAAATGGTCAAAATGCCCTTTCGGGGCTTAAATTGATTTTAAATTCGTTTTGGGCATAATGGAAGATATCCTACTGATATCACAACATATTTAAGACATATTAACTTGTGGAACATGTTCATGACTCTTTTGGTTACCCGTTATGCATTATTCGCGTTCGGAATGGTTTATGTAACTAGTTTGCATAAATTGACCGAAACGGGTCAAACCTTATTATTTTCACTTCAAAATTCAGAATGTGTTTAGTTTACCTATATTATACAAGTCTCCATACTTGTCGGATCTAAATCACATTCTAATCCGGTCTTCGCTTAATCTTGCGTTTTGAGCCGTAAACCTTTCCTTAAAACTAACCGGTCTAAGTTAAGGCTTAAATAAGACCCGTTAGAAATTTAATAGGTTATTAAAACCTTCGTTCCAGATTAAGAGCCCCAGTAGAGGTACTTGTGCTTGCTGATTTGAATATTTGTGCCTTGTGCATTTAAATCCGTTTTCATAAATGTTTTCAAAAGAGTCAGTTAATTGTATTTACCAGTGTAAACTGACGTATTTTCCAAAAAGATTAAGTGACGGGTACTGTACGTAATTGGCTGGGAGCTCAGGGCGTTAATAGGGAATCTTGCAAGTTCTAGACGTCTAAAGTCTGTCGAACAATGTTTATCTTTCTATTTAAGATCCGCCTGTGGATCCATCTTACAATCCGTTTGTAATATTGATATTACTTTTGAATCGGTTTGTAATATATTTACTTTAGACTTACGCTGTGCATTGAAATGTGATTATTTGACTATGATGATATCAACTACGTCACGATACTCTCCACCGGGCACACCGGTAATATGTGAAAATATCGGGGTGTGACAGGTTGGTATCAGAGCCAACATTGAGTGAATTAAACACTAGCCTTTTGTGTTTAATCTCAATGACACAGTAGCACATTCCTTGACTTCCGAGTCTATACATGAACTAGGAATGATCTCATCCCTGTTATATGTATACATTGTTTTCGATATTTGTGCATCCCAGGGTCGTGTCGCCGAGCAAAGCTGCCATTGGTGGAAGCTCTCCAAATCCGAAGTTTAAGAATGTAAAGCTTCGTACTACAGCTCGAATTAGCATACGACCAGTAAGGAGAAAGGACCTTTTGAACCCATTAACCATATTTCAAATTCTATACCCAAGACTTTTAAAACTTCAAATGAGAAGGCAACATCGGAGGAGTTCATACCAGTTGTCCCTGAAGCTCCCGCTCCAAAGATAATACCTACGGACCCAAAGGACTCATATTTCTTACCTCCAAGTCTTGGAATCCCAAACTTCGATTATACCTGTCCTGACCTTATTCATGATTCGTATTATTCATTAACCATAGAATCCTTGGATTCCACTTGTTCGAAAATTCCTAATATAGAAGGATTTGACTACCCACAAAGACCTTCAGAACCCGTACCGCACTCAGAGAACCAAGGAGAAAACTTTCAGCAATAGAATGAAGATGGAATTTCCTCGTTACGATTCATCTCTATCGTAGTCCCTATAAGGACATATATATCTTTTAAGTCCCTGAGTGGACAATGTTATTTCTTTTAAGTCCCGATTAGGGGCATCTATGTACTTCTTTCATTTAATGATTCAAATTCATTACCGATATATATAAATGAATGTATTATATAAAATGAATCATAATATCCTTCCTTTTTATAATTGATCAGCCTATATATAGTTAAAGGAATCTTAAAGGTATAACCTAGCCGATATGTCATTTTAGATATGGCCATAATGGTAAAACCTATTGAAAAGATTCAAATCCTTGTTAACATCTGAAAACATGTTAGCACTCCTGGTAACAGTGATACGATGAAATCACACATGTCATCTTTACATTGGATTTCTTCCAAATATTTAAATAGCCCAATTGTTAGGATCTGAGGCTCTCATGATTGTGTTTGTTTGTATGATTTGAGCTATGAATGAATATGAAATAATGTAAAGTGCAGCGGAAATGATTAACAAACTTTGTAAACACAATCAAAGAGAGAAATAGTTTTGATAAACACATGCTTCACAATAAGTTGAAAGATTTACAAAACAAATCAAAAGATTACAAGCATGCTTACAAACTAAACTCCCCCTCAGCCTGATACTTCTTGGTTGGTTGCACAAGATGAAAGGATTGAATTGAGGAGAATAACTCACTCAAAACGATCAAATGTAACAGTACAGAGTACTGTTCCATTTATAGGCAAACCGAAACCACTGAGGCATCTCAGCTGACGTCACCATGAAAGCGACATCTAACAGCCTAACAACCTGTAACAACTGTTCCTATACAAACACTGCTAATATTAACCACTGATTCTACATAAGACAAGTAATACACTAAACTACTGCTATCTTCTTCCATCAGTGCTTTCCTCAAAGTTGATCAGTCCTTGAGTGAGCAGTGTTTTGTCATCAGTAGATAGAACCAGCGGTGTTTACTTCTTCAGGGCTTTGTCAGCAGTTGGAAGGGTAGCAGCAGTGGTATACGGATAGTGGATAGAGAGCCATCAGTTGTTATAATCACTTTCAAGGGGAAAGCCTAATGTAAACAGCTGCTTATTGTGAATCCACTGTCATGATCCGGTTTTGGCTTTTATTATCTATTCCTCTGGTAGGGTTCAATCCCAACAATCTCCCCCTGGAACAGATAATGCCAAAACCCTTCATTATTCTGGATTTTTATTTCTCATCAGAAGCTCCTTAACTTGCCTTTTAAATTCTACTTCAAAGTCCTTGGAACTTAAATCATCCTCATCCCTGCACAGTGAAAGTTCAAGGAGATCCTGTAAATCTTCAACACCAAGACCTAGTGCTTCTTTCCTTGATATGTACTTTACTTCGCCATTGGATCTGACCAAGGTCAATACGTGGGTCTTTTGATCAGACATCCACTTTAGTACTTTTGAACCCAATGGGTTTCTTAGGAGAGATTTATTTTCTGATGAGTTTAGAGAAATTGGTCTTGAGAAAAGTTGTAAACTTTCAGACATTTGTTTGAAGGCCATTTCGATGACATTATTTGTTGCAGCTATATCTTCTGCAGTTTCTCTTTCAATCTGCTCTTGCCTCTTCTTTTGATCGAGCTCAATGGCTGTCATGTCTGAAGTGTTTGGTGATGCAGGTTTGGTTAATACCTTTTTGGCAAGGTCTTGAAGCTTTGCTGATTTGTCTTCTTTTAGATCCATTTTCTTGATGGCTTCTGTGAAGTATTCAGCTTCCTTTTCTTTTTTTTCTTCACTGGTCAGCAGTTTTCCTTTTTCTTGGTTTTCCACAAGGATAGGGTTATCTGCAGATGTGATCAGTGTTTTAAGAGCATCAATCTGCTGTTCTAGCTTTTTGTAGTCAGGCTTCTTAGAAGTGTCTGAGACTGTTATTCTTCTTTTCTTAAGCCTTTCATAAGCCTCGTCGGTATACTGCTTTGTCCATTTTGCTATGGCTTCAGCAGTATCCATCTTAGCATCCACCAGCTCTTGCTTCTTTCTTTTATACTCAGATGTAAGGTTAGCAATGAGCTTTTTATATTTGTTCCAATTTGGAGATGTCTTCTTCTTTCTTGGATCGTTCTTAATTCTTTCAATCATGTTTGCCTCATGCTTTAAAGCAACTATTGGCCATTCTTCAAATTGTTTTTCTTCAGCTGGATAGAATTTTTCTTTCATGATATATGCAAGATATTCTTTTCTCATTTTATTTCGTTGATCTGTCTTTTCTTTGTTTAGATCTTATGCATAGTCTTCCATCTGCTTGACCTTAGTGAGCAAGAATTCCAATTTTTCAGAGATGGCTTCGTCACTTTGACCTTCACATTCAACTTTTGCTCTTATTTTAGCCTGCCTTGCTTTTAGCTTGAGATATTCATCCATATCTTCTGGGACTATGAAGCCTATGAGAGAAGGGAATCTTCTTGTTGAAGGATCATCCTCGGTGTAGAATTGTCTCATCTCATTTTTTACAGCTTCCAGTTCCAGTGGATATTTTGCAGCATTAGGATCATGTTTGTCTTCATCTGCCTGAGTTATTTTTCTTTTTCTGGAGTAAAGCCTTTTTGGAGAAGGGGGTTTTGGTTGTGATGTAGGAATATTGAGAACAGTGGTGGAAGATGTCTGACAAACAGTTGTTGAAACAACTGGTGTTTCAACCTCTGTTGACATTACAACTACTGATGTGTCAGTAGATGTCTTCTGCTTTTGAGCAGGTGGTAATTTGATGAGTTGTGATGTAGTTTTAGATTGTGATGGTAGGGCAGTGGTAGTTTGTGTTGTAGTGGTGTGTGTTGAAGAGATGGCAAATGTTTGACAAGTAGTTTTTGAAACCACTGACATATCAGTTGTTTGGGTAGAAGTTTGAGATTTTGAGGTTTGAGGTTTAGATGTCTGTTTTTCTTTTTCCGGTTCAATGTAAACACCATCCTCAATTCCCTTTTTCTTCAACTGCTTGATTTTCTCCCCCTTTTTGGCATTATCTGAAAGGGGGTTATCCATGAAGAGGATAGTGGAGGGAACTTTTCCAGTGGTGCTTTGGATGCTGGCCTTTATAGCCTTGATGTCTGCTTGAGTATCTTTGAATCTTGATTCCACCATGTTTGTCAGCATTTGTACATGTATTGCATGCTGCTGATCAGCCATTTGTTTTTGTTTTTCAAGCAAGGGTTGGAATAAGTTCCACAACTCATTTGCAGCAGGTGCAGGTTGTGCAGGTGCTTGAGCTGGAACAGCAGTGGATTGTGCTTTTTGAGCTTTTAACAGCTGTTGCACCATATCCTTTATTTCAACAACTGATGTTTCAAGTTTTTTAACTCTGTCCGTTAATTCCTGATATTTTAAATCATCACCCACTTTAATGGGATCATCTGATTCCCCACCAGCAGTGGTTGTACCAATGTGTGACTTAGGAACCGAGTCCCAAAAGTCACTCATTGATGCCCCTTGTTCTTGGTTCTGGGGTCTTCTCTTTTCAACACTTGATAACCTTTTGAGTGTACCAGTGGTTAAAACAAACTCACTGGTGGTTACCGAAGGTGCTATAGAAGAAATTCCCTTCAAGGGAGTCTTACTAATAAAACAACTGTCCAAATGCAGATCTGTTGATCCAACACTTGTAGTTGCTGCTCCACTTGAACTACCACCAAGAGTTACTTGTAACTCAAGGGGTGTAACCTCCTCAGTTGTTGCTGGGATAGCAGGGGTAGTAGCATCAGACCCAGTCACTTGTGGGAGTATACTCTCAGTGATAGGTGATAGAGAGGAATTGGTTTGTGTCTGAGCTATAGCAACTGCATGCAACAAGGGTATTATGGATTGTGGCATTATTATTGGTGAGAGTATGGGTGTTGAAAGAGACATGTCCTTGGGATCAGGACTGAGGAAGATGGATCCGATTGGGTCCAGAGCTTCATATTGTGGGGTCCCTGTGTTTACAACCTGATCCTTTTGTGAGGATGCAGGAGGAGTTTGAGGCAATGGTGGAGATCTTTCTACCAACTGCTGTGAGGAAGTAGCAGCAGTGGTCTTTGGTGACATTTTGCTCTGGGATCTCATCTTCCAGAGTTTCCTTTGTTTTAGGTTTGGAGGGGTTTCTGGATGTTTTATTTTTGGTCTTTTTGGTAATGGCAGGTGTGGGTTTCAAAGCAGTGGTTGTGCTGCTATGATCACCTGGAGCAGTGGGCTCAGCAGCTGATACCTGAGGAGCAGTGGTAACTGCTAAATTCTGCTCAGGCACCTCTGCTTTTGTTTTTATAGGTGTTAACATTTTTGTGAATGTTTCAGGTGTTAAACCTTTTATTTGAAAATAAACACCTTGTTTGAGCAAATTTTCTTTTTCTTTTTCAAATTTTTATTTAAAATAGTAGCTTAGAAATCTTGGAAAAAGTAAAAATGATTTGCTATCAACATTTTTTACCAAGTCATTAAAGATCTCCTGGGAATAGTTATAATTTTCATTATTTAAAATAGCATAACCCAGACATTGGATCTTCAATGGTATTTCTTTAAAAGCAGTTGTTTTATTTGAGACACACATCAAAAGTGTGTGGAATAAAAACCTAGATGCAGAAGGGAAATATCCTTTTTGTAAGGTATCTATTTTTGTTTGTTCTGCATACCCTCTTTTCAGAAAATCAGTTTTCAACTCATTTTTGGGAAAAGTAGTTTTACCTTTCTGATCGTCGAGCTTAAAGACTTCTGAAATTGATAGTGGAGTAATCTGAATCGCTTTACCATGTATAGAGGAGTTGATAGCAATGACGGTCTCACCTTGTTTTTCAAGGGTAGCATTTATCCAAAACTCTCTCTGGGTCTGTTGATAAATTGGAGCATCAGCAATTAACAAAGTTTTGTACTTTGATGCTGAGAGAATATCAATGATGGAATCGAAGGTGTGGTTGTTGGTGGGTTTTGTGAGTAGACCCAAGTAATTGTGAGGGGATTTGTACGGGATTTCAATGGATTCCACGGCCGTTTGAGCGACCTCTTTGGTGGACGATGATGATTTTGACTTTGATTTTGATTTCGTCATTTTGATGAAATGGAGGATGGAAAGATGAAGAAAGACGAAGAATGATTTGAAATGGAGGTTGGAAACTGCTTTGAGAAGAGAATTTTAGAATTCAATTCGACAGTGTAAAACCCTGTTTGGGTTTTGATCAGGGTTTTATTTAGGGAAAAATAAGTGCTGATGTGGCAGCGGTTACAAAGATCTGAAGGCTAAAAACTGACCACGTGTCAATCCGCTGATGAAGAGATGTTTTATGGTGGATAGTTGTTTTGAGAGCCACCGATGAAGCAAATATCAGTGGTGACAACGGTAATAATTATGTGAGCAGTGGATGATTTTCACTATCAGTGGATAGCATATCAGTGGATAAGACACTAATTTTGAGCATCAGTGCTTGCCAGGGAAATGAAAGGTCAGTGGTTGACTTTCAGCAGCGGACAATATTTAGGAAACAGATGTTTGAACAAAACAGTGGTTAGGGGTAAGATAATAGTAATGATTTGCAGCCTCATTATGTCAGCAACTTTTACAGGAATTTTCATTCAAGGTTTTTGATGTGTATAAAATGCAACATATAAATTACATCAAATAAGGCATAAAACTAACCCTTTTTAAGTACTAATATTGGAAAAAGAGTGTTTTTGTCTTCCTTTTGTATTTTCAGGATTAAATGAGCTCAAAAACACAAAAGAAGCAAAAAGACAGCTAAATCCAACATAAATACAAGAAAAGGAACATAAGTGGATTGCCCGACCCCTCAACGACATCTTCCCAAGCAAAATAGAGAAGGCAGAAGACTGAACACGGGCCGTGCTCAGCCAGCATGGGGCCGTGCCCAAGAAGCAGCAGAAAAGACAAACCTATAGAAGCTTCTATTGCCCACCACGGGCTGTGTCCAGCGAACATGGGGGCGTGTCGAAAGTACAGCAGGCGCATTAATTGTAATTGCGAATTACAATTAATGAGGAGAGAGAGTGTCAGACAGGCACGGGGCCGTGCCCAGCCCTCTGTTCAGCCTATAAATAGGAGTGCTTGGTTTCATTTCAACTCATCCCTTGGCACACCACCTCTCTCACACTTCATCCACCACCCACCACCATCACAACACCATCATCCACCACCATCATCCATTGTCCATCGTAGAGTGTGTGAGTCGTCTCGGGATCCAAGATTGATCGTAAGAGTTCTTGACAATCAAGGCCATGTTTGCCTAAGTCTCTTACATCACTTGGTGAAGACAAAGTGTCTAGTATAATACTTTTTATTTCTAATCTTTTGCACTATTTATTTGGTTTTGTATTAATGACTTTAATAACTAGTTACTTATGTTGAAGGTGATCTTTCCTTATCGTTTGTCCGTGGTGTCTTGGCATTATTTTACTGTCTATATAAAATAAAGGATTTTCACCATTCATATCTCCACGGTCTATATGGAGGTATGTTGGCTACCTTGTCGGGGGTTAAGGGAACGGTTTGGTAAAGGTCTTGCCATTGTTCAGCGTTTAGAGGTCATGCAATGGACCTGGGTCAAATTTAGTAGGACCTCCTTCAATACTTCACGGTATTGGATGGCGGGGGTCCAAACTCTTTGATCCCCTCATAAGTTAACTACTATTAATACTATAACCCGGCTATTTAGGACTGTATCCCTGCTGACTCAGACTACTTAGCCGAGGGTAACGTCACCGCCAAAAGCGGGGCCTACCATAATACTGCATTAATAACTTAATTCATTATCTTCCAATAATCCACCCTTTTAGGATTGTATCCTTGCTGACTCAAACTACTGGGGTGAGGGTAACGCCACCTTCAAAAGAGGGGCCTACTACAATAACTAAGATAATCTCTTAATTATGTGCAAAAGTGCGGAATTAATCAAAGGTTATACTAGATACGAGTTGGAACCAAGTGATTCATCTTGTCTATCTGTTCTTTACTTTTATTTTTATTTTCAGCATTTTAGT
Organism: Helianthus tuberosus; assembly: GCA_030545235.1. Classification (NCBI taxonomy): domain Eukaryota; kingdom Viridiplantae; phylum Streptophyta; class Magnoliopsida; order Asterales; family Asteraceae; genus Helianthus; species Helianthus tuberosus. The sequence goes on from CM060383.1 coordinate 81,002,721, forward strand.
TAGTTTTTATTTTTCTTAGTTTAAAAATCTTTTCTAAACTTTTTATTTTGATTAGACGTTGAGGATAAACCGGTACTAAAAGCTCTTGTGTCCTTGGACGACCTCGGTATCTTACCAACACTATACTACGCTCACGATGTGACAACTGCCACTTTCTGGTAATTTACATACATTTAAAGCAATGATTTACATTATACAAGTATGTGTTGTGAATATTCGAACTGCATGATTACATGATATACATCTTAGAACACTCAAGGAATATTCATTTATGATGCACATTATTCATTTTTATTGGTTACACTTGAAATAGTGTAAACAATGCATCGAAACAACTAGAGTAGTACCTAGTAAACTAGTGTGCTGACGAGAACTCAGGTTCCGCATAAACCATCTAAATTACATCTTTAGGACTTAGACAAAAGTCCAACATCAAATATACATTAAACCCTATATGGGAATAAAAGGGTTTGGTTTAATATATTACCAATGTCCGGTAGCACCAAAAACTGCCCGAAAACTGCCGAAAAGCACTAAAAGCGACGATTTCTACACTTTTCCGCAGAAATTTTGCTGAAATCAGCTTTCTAATATTTTTACGACATGTAAAAATATTATTTAACATAGAATTCATGTGAGGATACCTTCGGGTATCATCCGAGCCAATAACTACATCAATTCACACAAGTTACGCAACTTAGCGTTCAAATAACATCTAACCGAAACAATTCGAAACGATTATCCGAACGATATCTAATCTTTTTTTTAGTAACCATCTAATATTATTTTGGTCATTTTAAGGCTAGTTATAACATCTAAACATCTTAAATCAATTGAAATCCTTGAACACCTAAACTTCCTAACATTTGTCTACAAATTCTAACACTTGAAATAATTAGAAACAAATCACCAAGCATGACCCCCCCCCCCTCATATGAACGTTTTTTTTTTTGTTATGTGGGTCCCACACTTATTAACAACTTGCAAATATCTAGATATTTACTCCATTTGTTCAAGTGGATGATGTTGGTGATTAATTAGTAACTTACTAACTAAGTAACTAGATCATTTCAAGACCATTTTACACTTTATTATTTTTTTTTCACTAAAATACTCTCATCATCTTCATCTTTTTACCAAGAACACCACAAAAACCCATTTCCTTTTTAGCCTTTATTTGATGATCAAGTTGTACTTCTATGGAGCTTAAGGTGATCTAAAGAACTAGCAAGTTAAAGGAAGTGTATTCATCCATTCAAGAGCCTTATATCATCAAGATCTTCATCTTCTTTGCTTCTTAAAATCATCTAAGATCATCCCTAGCCTAGTGCTAGAAGTAAGCTTCTATATCTATTTTTTTTTCTTTGATACATATATTATGATTATGATTGTTATTATTACAAATAATAACCAAGAAATCATACATAATAAACATGAAGAAAATACAAAGAAGCAAAGATAATAATCATGATACATTTATGTTGGTTTATATTGTGATTTAAGACTTGTGATATGCATATATGATCTTGTTGTGATGATATTGATATAAATAAATTGTTAGGGGATGTTTTAAAAATATGATCTAACAATTATACATGTTTATGTTAAAGAGTTTTTAACATAAAGGATTACTTGGATGATCATAACCTTTAATTTTGTTAAAGTATTTAATGTTTTTCACTAAAAACAATACTTCTACAAAATTATGAAAAGTAACATACAACATGAGATTTTTATAAAAGTTGTTAAAACTAGAAGTAAACTTGGTTTTTGAACTAGTTAGCACATGTTATGATCATGTCCAAAACCCTACATGATTTGGAGATCATTTTGATAAGTTTATGTTATAAAAATCTCATGTGTTTTTAGTTAAGATGATTGGGTAAATTGATGGTGATTTGGAAAAGAAAATGATATGTTTATGAAACATGGCCAAATGATTAATACAAAGGTTATATGGCCATTTTTTTTAGAACATTATGTTAACAAAACTATCATTTTTTTTTCTAACAAAGTCTTTACAAGATTAGAAAGTTGGTCTTTCTAAACATAAAAATTCACATAAATATATATTTTGGTAAAATATATATTTAGTGAACATATCAAGTATGTGCTATGTGTTATTATTTGTATTAGTTATATATACAAGTTAAGACTTGATAACAATGACACGAATAAATACAAGACATACTTACAACTAAAGACTTACAAGAATACATATAGACACACATGAAAACAACTTACGGACATTCCGAAGGATCGGACACAACTTATGGTCAAATCGGACGACGGACGAATTTATAAACATATCGCCATTCGGAGAACTTACTACGACGTTTAGGCGATCTTCCGACGCGGGCACAAAAATTTCGTTACCATTAACAAAATTCGGACATTTTGAAACTTATAAAAACTATTATGTTTTTATTAACTAAAAAGTATATTTAGTTATCTTTTTATAAAAATGTTTTTTTTATAAAAATGAAAGACTTATATTTACTAGTGGGCTATTTTATACAAATGGGCTATGTTTATACAAATGGGCTATGTTTATATAAATGGGCTATTTTTATACAAATGGGCTTACTTTTCTAAATGGGCTTAATTTCATAATGGGCTTATCAAAACACATGGGCTAAGCCCAATACCAAACATATGGGCCAAGGCCCAATAACATTAAGCCCAACACTATTAAAGCCCAACACTATTCAAGCCCAACACTATTCAAGCCCAACACTATTCAAGCCCAACACTATTGAGGCCCAACACTATTCAAGCCCAACACTATTGAGGCCCAACACTATTTAAGCCCAACACTATTGAGGCCCAACACTATTTAAGCCCAACACTATTGAGGCCCAACACTATTGAGGCCCAACACTATTTGGGGCCCAATAACATGAAAACATGGGCTCGGCCCAATGATACAATTATTGGAAACACAACTATACAATTGATACATATAAGACACGAGATTCAGCGGACTAGATCCGACTATACAACTCACAAGATACAAGATAACGTTTATATATATATATTTGGTGAAAAATATATATATAACATTTGAACAACTCATTCATCGAATACACAGTTAACGAACAGTAAAGACATACAAGTCTTACACATATTCAAGACACAAGACTTATACTCAGGTCATTTACAAAGACCGAAGGGTCTAACAAATATAAGGACATTTGTAGGTCGCAACATTGTTCAAGACGACCGTATGTCAGATCACAGTTAGTTACTATTCACGGACGCAATTCTGTGAGTTCATGTCCCCTATTCATTTAAATGTTTTACAACTTTACAACTATCGGGGAAAATACATGTTCAACGTATGTTAAAGTTAGGGAATGAAACACCTTAGATCATGTGCGAATTAGGGCCATACAATAAGCACCATTAATCCAGTTTGGACCAAGGAACAAAAGGGTTAGATCTAATGGGTTTTGGCGAGCCCCACTCTTGGTCGTGGACCCATACAGAAGAGTGCGTTTGTGTCCCAGTCGATAGGAGTCGACATAAAATCGTCTAGGGTTGGATTGCTTCCTAATTCGTCACACATATTAATGTCCTCGCGAAACATTAATGATCAACGATTTCATTGATGCTTTACATACTACATCATACATACAGATACATCATACATCGAGATACATTTTATACAACTCACATTTTACGGATACATCTTATATCCAGTTTGGATACAATTACAATTGAGACAAATACATATTACATACTGTTTTGATACAAATACATCTTATACAGCTAAACTGCATGAACTCGCTCAACTTTTGTTGATGTTTTCAAACTTACATGTATTTCAGGGAATTAGTGGACCAATGCAAAGATTTCAGTTCAAGAAAAACAAGTATCAATACTCCATGCCAACTATTGAAGGGTTTGCCTGTTATATACCGCCTCTTTGCGGTGATATAGTGGTCAAAGCCTTTACATATTCAGACTTACATTTGATGTATAAAACAATGACAACTTATTTTCATTTGATGGTTTGTAAACAATGTACTTAAGTTATGTTGCGATCTTTTGAACAATTATGACAATGGCATTGGAGCATGTTTTATTCATTTAGTATGTTCACTTATATCGTTATGCAATGAGAACCGATCAGATCACACCTCGCGCTTCCGCTACGAGCGGGTGTGACAGATTGGTATCAGAGCTTCGATTGTAGTGAACCAGGATTCTTTCTCGAGTCTAAGTCTATAATCACTAGGGATCTCTCACGAAAACCTCTTGTTCATGTTGAACAGATTATAAATAAAATTGGACAAGTCAAAAGGTTTTCATTGCATAAACATTTTTCAAGGTCCACTACAAACAAAAATTCATTTCACATAAATCAAGCGAGGACATTTCCATGGGTGAAGTCTATGAGAAACAGACACAATACATTAATAGACTATGTGCCTACAATACATTACATTATCAGTTTATGCATTATAAACAGTTTACAAGTTCAGCTTATACAAGATAGAAATCCTTGATTGATAGGATTTTACATGATTATATATATATAGGTGGTTCATATATATGTTGCATGAAATATTTTGCCAAGAACAAAATACCTTCGACTTCAAACTCTATTATTATTCTTTACTCACACGATGAAAATGTCGACCTCATGTCTATTGCGGAGCTTATGGCGAACATGATTCCTAAGTGAAATCTTAAACTTAATTCCATAAAATATGGTTGCTTTCTCGCGAATGCTGAGATGCCTGACCATGATAATGACGACGAGGCGAAGGTGGTAACCTTGGACAACAACTCCATTAGTGGGACGAGATCCATGTGACTCATACTAATCAAGGTGGATATACTCTTGTCCTTACAAGGAAGATGAAGTACTCATCTTGAAGGTGCCCCTTCAATTGTTATTGTTACAGATTCTTTCCATTTCTATTTCATCTAACGTCGTACCGTCCTGCGAGTAACAACAACGGACGTTGACACGTGAACTATCACGAAGTTTCCTTCTATATTGAAGGTATATAAACAATAGTGTCCTCTCTCTGACTGATCGCCTGCTCTGAACGAGAGAATGCTAGGGTGACCATGCAAGACAATTTATTATTACGGGGGCCCACGTAATAACAACTTGTAGTGCATGGAAATTCTGGTGGACTCTGCGGGTCAAGCTAATGATCACTATTCATTCAAAATTCTTAAGTTATTACTTGAGATTCAATTCTTCCTATCTAGTAGAACACGAATTGGGGGTGGTTAGTATAACACCCTACAATACAATCCAATACAATACAATACAATACGGGAAGACGACACATATTTGTTCACACCTAACATTCGATCTATATCACGATTCAGTTGAGACTAGTCATTTAAACAAACAAAACGTGTTAGCTACTCATGGAGGATTTTCCTCAACATTCTCGAAATTCTTGAACATGGGTTGGTTCCAGGGTGTCTATGACACTTTATCCTACTTTACCTTACTTTATCATATTCCACCTTATCATATTTATTGGAAGTGATACAATAAATTCCGTCGTTTGACATTTGTTTTTTTTTTCCAAGGGATGGTATGGCATGAACCATGCTGCAACTCCCTCATTACATTCTATTCGACATCCTTGGAAATTCTAAATAATTTTGCTAGAGCTCGTGAAACTCAAGCACTATTACCATAATTGTCACATGGACAAGTAAGACAAAGGATTTTCTTTACTTAGGATGATCGAGGTCCATAGAGTAGGGAATACATATTGAGGCCCAACACTATTTAAGCCCAACACTATTGAGGCCCAACACTATTTAAGCCCAACACTATTGAGGCCCAACACTATTGAGGCCCAACACTATTTGGGGCCCAATAACATGAAAACATGGGCTCGGCCCAATGATACAATTATTGGAAACACAACTATACAATTGATACATATAAGACACGAGATTCAGCGGACTAGATCCGACTATACAACTCACAAGATACAAGATAACGTTTATATATATATATTTGGTGAAAAATATATATATAACATTTGAACAACTCATTCATCGAATACACAGTTAACGAACAGTAAAGACATACAAGTCTTACACATATTCAAGACACAAGACTTATACTCAGGTCATTTACAAAGACCGAAGGGTCTAACAAATATAAGGACATTTGTAGGTCGCAACATTGTTCAAGACGACCGTATGTCAGATCACAGTTAGTTACTATTCACGGACGCAATTCTGTGAGTTCATGTCCCCTATTCATTTAAATGTTTTACAACTTTACAACTATCGGGGAAAATACATGTTCAACGTATGTTAAAGTTAGGGAATGAAACACCTTAGATCATGTGCGAATTAGGGCCATACAATAAGCACCATTAATCCAGTTTGGACCAAGGAACAAAAGGGTTAGATCTAATGGGTTTTGGCGAGCCCCACTCTTGGTCATGGACCCATACAGAAGAGTGCGTTTGTGTCCCAGTCGATAGGAGTCGACATAAAATCGTCTAGGGTTGGATTGCTTCCTAATTCGTCACACATATTAATGTCCTCGCGAAACATTAATGATCAACGATTTCATTGATGCTTTACATACTACATCATACATACAGATACATCATACATCGAGATACATTTTATACAACTCACATTTTACAGATACATCTTATATCCAGTTTGGATACAATTACAATTGAGACAAATACATATTAGATACTGTTTTGATACAAATACATCTTATACAGCTAAACTGCATGAACTCGCTCAACTTTTGTTGATGTTTTCAAACTTACATGTATTTCAGGGAATTAGTGGACCAATGCAAAGATTTCAGTTCAAGAAAAACAAGTATCAATACTCCATGCCAACTATTGAAGGGTTTGCCTATTATATACCGCCTCTTTGCGGTGATATAGTGGTCAAAGCCTTTACATATTCAGACTTACATTTAATGTATAAAACAATGACAACTTATTTTCATTTGATGGTTTGTAAACAATGTACTTAAGTTATGTTGCGATCTTTTGAACAATTATGACAATGGCATTGGAGCATGTTTTATTCATTTAGTATGTTCACTTATATCGTTATGCAATGAGAACCGATCAGATCACACCTCGCGCTTCCGCTACGAGCGGGTGTGACACACGATGGGTGCACTTGCCCATATGTGTGTTTAGTGTTAGTGAAATATCGTGTTTTATAAATTTAAAACTTGGCTAAAATAAGTGTTAAAGGGGCTTAAAATATACACCTAATATATATAACACTTCACACGCATCAAGTTTTTGGCGCCGTTGTCGGGGACACAAGGATTTTAAGAAAGTTAGGAATCAACGGCCTAATTATTTTTCGTTTTTCTTTTTAATTTTTTTAGATTTTCGTAGTTTTTCAGCTTCTGCAGAGCTCAGCACGGGCCGTGCCCGCTGAACACGCCCCCGTGCTAAATCATTGGAACTGGCAATCCTGTTTTAAGTCAGACAGTAAACTGAACACGGGGCCGTGCCCACTCAACACGCCCCCGTGCCCAAGTTTCAGTTACTGAAAACAGAACCGTTAGATCCCGGCGGTTGGTAATTTCTGACATAAACATGAGTGATTGTAATTGTTTTTACTTTTGGCACTCTTATGGTACGTGGTGTCAATTATGTGGAGGCGAACATAAAGAATTAAAATGTTACTTTCTAAATTATAGGCCCCACTACATAGACCCACCGATTCCTTATAACCTTAAGAGGGGCGAAAGTAAAAATAAGCACTATTTCTCCCTCGAATGCGCCCAACCAGATATTCTAGGAGAAATGCTCCTTGACGAGTTATTTCAACTAGAAGAGCTAGTTCTGAATTGGTTAGAAGAGCTTGGGAAGGACTTTATTGATCCACCCTAAGACTATAACCATGAAGAAATGTTGGAACCGCATTCCGACAACCTCGTTGCTCCCGAAAATACCTTCGTACCTAGCAAAGACTTGGACGATAGTCGTCCCTGTGTTGATTGTGCCGTGAAGGACTCTCCATCGACTTCGTTCGGTGCATACATAGACCTGAGCGATTTGGCATACACCTTCTTTAACGAGAGCCCGGGAAAGGGTTGGACTTGTCCACCTAGAATAAAAATAGGAATTACCCTCACCGACAACCTCTTGCGTTCTCGCCTTAGTCTAGGACAATTAAGGTATATTAGGCACTTTGGGGTTGTTCCAACCAGTAAGGAACCACCCGATTTCGACGAGATCCTTAGAAGTAACAAAACTCCATGAGACAGCCTCCAGACACGGGGCCGTGCCCAGGTCAACACGCCCCCGTGCTCACCCAAAAGATTCTTTGCTGATTTTGTCAGAATACGGACAAAATGTGTCAGGATTTCCTCTGCACACGGGGCCGTGTCCAGTCAACACGGGGCCGTGTCCAGTGCACTGTCGTTTTCTTTAAATGCAGCATGATCCCTGCTCATTTTTGACCACTTAAATAGACAGAGATTCCTGGGATCTTCACTCATACCATCCTAGGTAAGTGCTAAAAGAAGGTTCTCAAGGACCATCTTGTCCCTTCCACTTTTATTCATTTCCTCTTCTTTCAAAAAATTTTCAACATTTCCTCCATGGAAGCCTGGAAATCCCATGATTCCAACCCTCTATGTGAAGTTTGTAAGATTATTTGCTAAGGATTCTTGTTTAAAGTTAGTTGTATAACTTTATTTTAAATTATCTAAGCTTAAAACCCAGATAAAAATCATGAAAATAATTTAAAACTCCAAGATTCCTTAGCCTAAAATCCTGCAGACAAATGGACACGGGGCCGTGCTCAGAGAACACGGGCCGTGTCCGAGGCACTGTTTTGTAAAAATTTAGCTTTCTTCGGTTTCCTTCACAGAAAATGGCAAGCAGAACAAGCGGATCATCTTCAAGAAGTAACCGACAAGGGAGGAGATCTTCAACAGCAGAAGACTCTCTTGTAAACTATGTTTACGCCCTAAGGGAGGCTATTGACGAAATGACAGGAGTGGAAGAAGCATTGGTCGACCGTATCAACCATCTTACGGTGGGGCTAGAGGGCTGTCTCCGAGAAGTAGACCTCTTGCACCAGAGGTTAAACCTTCTCGCCTCCCCGCCTTTGGTGCCTATAATAACCCAAAGGGCGTGGAACGTGGTGCCCGAAGTTGTCATTCCGGCCGAATGGTACGCCATGCACCAAGAACCTCCGCGGAGAGTGGTGCAAGGAGTCCCGGTGAATGTTCCTCCTCAGCCACCAGCTGCGGAGGAAAATGAAGCCGCATTCTTCCTTCCTAGGGAGATCGAAGAATGGCTTTAAACAACATTTAGGGAAGAAATCCTTCGGCTAAAAGTCCTACTGTATCGGGAAACTATTCTCGAAATTTTCCTAGAATAGTAGAACTCTCTATGATGACCTCGTGTACCTCCTGACCTATTTAGTTAAGTTTTTGTTTTATCTAGTTTAATCTTAATTTAGGACTATGTAAGGTCTCTCTATGATTGCAATGAAAAGATGGTTTTTTAAAGTTTGGATGGTTTTTAAGGAATAAAACACACTCATGGTGGTAAGGGATGAAAAAGGGAACGAGAAAAATGACCCCATGCACAAGAACAAGGCAACCCGACAGTTCTCTCCATTACAGAAGGTTCAACACGGGCCGTGCCCAACCAACACGGCCCCGTGCTGAACCACCTGCAGAAAAACGCCCAGTTCAGGTAACTGGACACGGGCCGTGTTCACCCGACACGCCCCCGTGTCCAGACTTCTGCTTCTCTTGTTTTAATTTTGTTACTGGCACTTGAACACGGGGCCGTGCCCGGACAACACGGGGCCGTGTTCAGCGCCCAGTAACACAAAATTTTTGCTTTTTAACACCATTTTACACATCTAATCAACCTAAAAATTTATTTTTGGGACACATTGAGGACAATGTGTAATTTAAGTGTGGGGGGGATGCTAAAACCTTGAAATTTTGCAAGTCCTAAATACAAGCCTTACACAAAACTCTATTGGAACCGCTAATCACCCCAAATTTTTTTAAAAATTTCATTTTTTTTTACTTGTCTAGGTTTAACTCGGGAAATTCAAGTTCTCAAAAAGGTTATATTTTTACGAATTTACAACCGATAGCGTAGTGATAAAAAAAAAGAACCAACATAAGAAAATTATGAAAAGGCATGACAAACTTAGTTAAAATTTGATTATATATACTTGATCACATAAAAACCCATTCCCACAAAAGTGAGTTTTGAGCCTTTATTGAGCATACAAATTTACATCTTTAGACTAAATGCTCATTTTTCGTTTCTTGTGTGAATAGCCGCTTGGTTCTTACGACTCTAGAACTTGCCATGACGATACATTCCCAGTCCTTATCAACTTAAACCCGAGTAAGTAAATGATGGAGGCATTAGGACTAACCCTTTTTATTTCTACACCATTATTTTTCTTTTTTTTACCACCTACCCAAAAAATCCCCCTAGTTAGTCCCTTTGAGCCTAAACCTTTTCATTTCATCACCCAAACCAAAAACCCTTTTACCCACCAAAACCTTTTTATTTTTAACCCTTTGTTTTAGTAACAAGTTCGGTTTTTCGTATGAAAAAAAATGTGTGTTGATGATGAAGCAAAAAGAAAATAAACAAAAAAAGTTCATCAAAAATAACTTTGTTTGAATAAAAGCTTCATCAAAATAAAAAAATTAGAAAGTTTTACAAAAACCGACACTTGTTACGCTTTTTCACCCTTTTTCTACTAACCACTAACCCAACCACCTACCTTTAACCCAAGCCTAACCCTTAACCCACAAAGTCCTCTTGATATTTACAAAGGTATAAAAGTTAAAAAGGAGGAAGATTGATTGCTTGACAAGCCTATGGTAGGAATAATTTCCATGCCGCTCTCGAGTGATTCACTAAAAATACACCTTCGGCCGAGTGTGAGTGATTTCTCCCGTGAGGTATGTGAACTTGTATATAAATGGAATTTTAAAAAGGCATGTTATGCCCAAATAAGTAATTTCTCCTATGAAATGTTCTAAATAAATCATTACGAATAGGATTGTAAATAAATAAAAAATAAAACCCAAAAAGATCTTGGATATCCCGACACTCTACGACAAGCCCAAAACCTTCTCTTCTACCCATTCCATTTGGGAGTGTAAGCCACATATTAAGGAGTTTTGCTTGAGGACAAGCAAAAGTTCAAGTGTGGGGGTATTTGATGTGTGTAAAATGCAACATATAAATTACATCAAATAAGGCATAAAACTAACCCTTTTTAAGTACTAATATTGGAAAAAGAGTGTTTTTGTCTTCCTTTTGTATTTTCAGGATTAAATGAGCTCAAAAACACAAAAGAAGCAAAAAGACAGCTAAATCCAACATAAATACAAGAAAAGGAACATAAGTGGATTGCCCGACCCCTCAACGGCATCTTCCCAAGCAAAATAGAGAAGGCAGAAGACTGAACACGGGCCGTGCTCAACCAGCACGGGGCCGTGCCCAAGAAGCAGCAGAAAAGACAAACCTATAGAAGCTTCTATTGCCCACCACGGGCCGTGTCCAGCGAACACGGGGGCGTGTCGAAAGTACAGCAGGCGCATTAATTGTAATTGCGAATTACAATTAATGAGGAGAGAGAGTGTCAGACAGGCACGGGGTCGTGCCCAGCGGACACGGGGCCGTGCCCAGCCCTCTGTTCAGCCTATAAATAGGAGTGCTTAGTTTCATTTCAACTCATCCCTTGGCACACCACCTCTCTCACAATTCATCCACCACCCACCACCATCACAACACCATCATCCATTGTCCATCGTAGAGTGTGTGAGTCGTCTCGGGATCCAAGATTGATCGTAAGAGTTCTTGACAATCAAGGCCATGTTTGCCTAAGTCTCTTACATCACTTGGTGAAGACAAAGTGTCTAGTATAATACTTTTTATTTCTAATCTTTTGCACTTTTTATTTGGTTTTGTATTAATGACTTTAATAACTAGTTACTTATGTTGAAGGTGATCTTTCCTTATCGTTTGTCCGTGGTGTCTTGGCATTATTTTACTGTCTATATAAAATAAAGGATTTTCACCATTCATATCTCCACAGTCTATATGGAGGTATGTTGGCTACCCGGTCGGGGGTTAAGGGAACGGTTTGGTAAAGGTCTTGCCATTGTTCAGCGTTTAGAGGTCCTGCAATGGACCTGGGTCAAATTTAGTAGGACCTCCTTCAATACTTCACGGTATTGGATGGCGGGGGTCCAAACTCTTTTATCCCCTCATAAGTTAACTACTATTAATACTATAACCCGGCTATTTAGGACTGTATCCCTGCTGACTCAGACTACTTAGCCGAGGGTAACGTCACCGCCAAAAGCGGGGCCTACCATAATACTGCATTAATAACTTAATTCATTATCTTCCAATAATCCACCCTTTTAGGATTGTATCCTTGCTGACTCAAACTACTGGGGTGAGGGTAACGCCACCTTCAAAAGAGGGGCCTACTACAATAACTAAGATAATCTCTTAATTATGTGCAAAAGTGCGGAAATAATCAAAGGTTATACTAGATACGAGTCGGAACCAAGTGATTCATCTTGTCTATCTGTTTTTTACTTTTATTTTTATTTTCAGCATTTTAGTTAGTTTTTATTTTTCTTAGTTTAAAAATCTTTTTCTAAACTTTTTATTTTGATTAGACGTTGAGGATAAACTGGTACTAAAAGCTCTTGTGTCCTTGGACGACCTCGGTATCTTACCAACACTATACTACGCTCACGATGGGTGCACTTGCCCATATGTGTGTTTAGTGTTAGTGAAATATCGTGTTTTATAAATTTAAAACTTGGCTAAGATAAGTGTTAAAGGGGCTTAAAATATACACCTAATATATATAACACTTCACACGCATCAGTTTTACCACATGTCATTTAAACATTTTGAAGCTTTTACAACTCCCTGACAGTGGTTTAGTACCCCAGATGATGTACACTTTTTACTAAGGCTACTCATTCTTGTTATAATCTTTGAATTAAACATGAGTACCCAAGTATTTTAAGATCTGTTAACAATCAATCTTTTGCTTATTGTAAAAACAAACTTGAGTTTGACATGACCTTGACACATGTACCATTTCCTTTTGAACCATTTTGAGGATAATATTACCACAAAAATAAAGGTTATATATCCTGACAGGAGATTGAAACTTTTACTATCAAAGCCCAGTAAAAAGTTCAAAATGTATTATTCTTAAGAAAAACAAAGAATAATATATCCTGCTTTATTTGAGAAAATCCTTTTTCAGAAAGAAAAAAAAAATTAAAGGATTCTCTGAAACCAGCACCAAAAAGGATCTGGTATAATTTTCCACTAAAGCTTCCTAATCAAATCAATCTCAATTTTATGAAAATGATCAGTGGTTTGACAACATTGGTATGAAATTTTAAATACATTTTGACCACTGTTTGGTACCATTCTCTTGTTGATTGATTGACAACAAAAAATGAGGACACATGTTCACACGAGTTTTTGAAAACCCTGTTATAGACTTTGTTACCATGTGATGATTCTAAAAATTTGTCTAGTCCTCTTGTGAGTTTATTCACTGGAAATACTATGGTTACCTGAACCTTTTTCCTGAACCAAATTTTTGACTCTTAAGTGTTTTATATTTATACTCTTTTCTTTTGACTTCAAAAGTTTTGAGATAAACACACTCTCGAGTTTTTGTGAATTTTCTTCTTCCCATTTTTACCCTTCCCATTTATAAGTAATGAAATACTTACTGGGAGGTCTTTATTGAAGAAATACTTAATCCAGTAATATTTTGCAGTAATGCTTTGAGAGAATTGGTCATATTTGCACAAGTTTTCAACCAATCTCACATTACATATGATACGGACTACATTAACCCCAGATTTTCTTAATGTATTTTTAACAAGATTGATTTGTTCCTTTTGAGGATTCCAACCTGTTTTTCAACACATAAGATCAAATGACTAAAGTTTTAATTTCCCTCTTTTTACGTTAGCAAAAACACTAATGTTTTTATGAACATAGGTTCTTGTTAATCTGAGGTTCATACTTTAGCATCTAATATAATGAAAACATTACAAATTTCATAACAACAGTTGAAATCAATTTTGAAAAGAAGAAATAATACCATAGTTTAACAGACATGTTTTCAGATCTGAAAACTATGAATGACTTGTGCATGACATCACTTGTTGTGTGAAATTTGTGTATCTTATGACATCTTGGTTGTTTTACAGAGTGTTTGAATAACAGCTTTAAACTTAATCACTCGTTACTCTGTTTTTCAACTAAATACAACCAACCTTAGTATCAATGAATTTTGAGCTGAACTGTTATGTCAAATTGATTGTTAGATCGAATTTGACTGTCCAGGCTCTGATACCAATTGTTAGGATCTGAGGCTCTCATGATTGTGTTTGTTTGTATGATTTGAGCTATGAATGAATATAAAATAATGTAAAGTGCAGCGGAAATGATTAACAAACTTTGTAAACACAATCAAAGAGAGAAATAGTTTTGATAAACACATGCTTCACAATAAGTTGAAAGATTTACAAAACAAATCAAAAGATTACAAGCATGCTTACAAACTAAACTCCCCCTCAGCCTGATACTTCATGGTTGGTTACACAAGATGAAAGGATTGAATTGAGAAGAATAACTCACTCAAAATGATCAAATGTAACAGTACAGAGTATTGTTCCATTTATAGGCAAACCGAAACCACTGAGGCATCTCAGCTGACGTCACCATGAAAGCGACGTCTAACAGCCTAACAACCTGTAACAACTGTTCCTATACAAACACTGCTAATATTAACCACTGATTCTACATAAGACAAGTAATACACTAAACTACTGCTATCTTCTTCCATCAGTGCTTTCCTCAAAGTTGATCAGTCCTTGAGTGAGCAGTGCTTTATCATCAGTAGATAGAACCAGTAGTGTTTACTTCTTCAGGGCTTTGTTAGCAGTTGGAAGGGTAGCAGCAGTTGTATACGTACAGTGGATAGAGAACCATCAGTTGTTATAATCACTTTCAAGGGGAAAGCCTAATGTAAACAGCTGCTTATTGTGAATCCACTGCCATGATCCGGTTTTGGCTTTTATTATCTGTTCCCGTGGTAGGGTTCAATCCCAACACCAATGATCTAGAAATCATGGCTTACATCATTAATTAAGATGATTATTTTTACAAACATCCCTTTGTGATGAAGTGCCTACGGGCCACATTCAATGTTTAACGAGACAAAAGACAATGGTAGTCTATGACTCCCTGTCAGGAAAAGGTAATGAACTATGTTCAAACCTTAATGCCTCGATTCTCTGAAATCGTGGCTTATAAATTTAAAATTGTCCTTGTGACTAGGCCTTTTGTGCCACTTTAATATCCTTAATGTTTTATAAGTAGGATAAATTATAATGAAAATACTAATTAAATATAATTAACAAATTAACCAATATGGTTTATATTACCATGGTTAATGAATCGTCAAAAAAAATGATGATTCCATAATAACCTCTGAATAAATCATTGTCAATATTTATGTAGCAATCAAGCTACATGGCAGAATCTGAAGAAGTCAACAGTCACCCTATAGAAAATCATGATACTACCAGGATCAACATAACTGGTGCGGAACTTCGAGCATTAATTGACAATGTTGTTTCTAAAGCCGTGGACAGGCAATTTAAAGAATCGAGTGATACACACTCTAAGACTCACTCTGTGGCTCACAATAAGCCACCTTCTAAATCTCATGAGTCAAAGAAGGACGATGCCCAACACTCATCGAATCAACATAGTGTTCCGTCTAAGAAGATGGTATTCAATCAAGAGCCACGTGCAAAGACCTGTTCATATAAGTATTTTGTCTCCTGCAAGCCCAGGGATTTCATTGGGGAAAAAGGAGCCATTGATTGCATGACGTGGCTAGATAAGATGGATACGGTAGTTGATATTAGCGGATGTGAAGAGCAAGATATTGTGAAATATGTATCACAATCGTTCAAGGGAGAAGCTCTAGCTTGGTGGAGGTCTTTAATCCAAGCTACTGGAAAAATTCCGTTATACAACTTGACATGGGCTCAGTTTGTTGCATTAATCAAGGAGAATTACTGTCCTCAACATGAAGTTGAGAAAATTGAAACTGACTTCTTGACCTTTGTCATGAAGAATCTAGACTGTCAGGCATATCTCACCAGTTTCAATACCATGTCTAGATTGGTTCCTTACTTGGTTACACCGGAACCAAAACGGATAGCCCGTTTTATTGGGGGTCTAGCCCTAGAAATCAAGGCAAGTGTGAAAGCATCAAGACCTACTATATTCAGGTCTGCGGCAGATCTGTCACTATCTCTCACACTCGATGTAGTCAGAAACAAGGCTGCCAAAGCTTCTGATGAAGGAAAGCGTAAAAGGGAGGATAAGAATTCTCATCGCTCCGATAAAAAAAAGTGGGACTCTGATCATAAGAAGAGCTCCGGGTTTAAGAAGGACAACCAGCAGTCGGGTGAAAAGACCAGGTGCAAAACCTGTAGGAAATACCACCTCGAGAAGTGCAGATTTGAATCTCAGCCTCTACCTTGTGGAATCTGCAAGTCTAAGGAACATAAGACCTTGGATTGCAAGAAGTTGAAAGATGCAACCTGTTATGGTTGCAACAAGAAGGGGCATATCAAGACTAACTGCCCTAGGAATCAGAAGAAGCCTGAAGAGGCCAAGCAAACAAACGCGTGAGTCTTCCAGATAAACACACAGGAGACAGTACAGAAAGATAACATCATAACAGGAACCTAGTCTCGAGTATGACAAACTCGGATAAGACAACCGTCAATCGCGCCATTGATGATGCGACACATGCTAAAGATGCTACAATTGTGAACCTCAGAATTGATAAAGATGTTCTCCAAGCTATGATAGACGCAGCTGTTGGAAAGGCTGTAAGGAAGGCTGTGAAAAAGTTCAAGGAGTCAAATGCTACTTGCTCCAAATCTCATCTAAGACCACACTTCCATACTCATAAGAAGGATCTTGTTCATGCCTTAAATGCAAAGGATGAACTAAAAAGGGAAAAGGGAGGAAGATAATTCCCAGAGTTCTAAGAAAAGGGGCAAGCAAGAGTCCAACAAGAAACTTGTATGCAAGACCTGCAAGAAACGCCATCGAGGGAAGTGCATGTTCGAACCAAAATCCCAATCACAGCCTAGGGCTTATGGGATCTACAAATCAAGAGAGCATAGAACGTTGGATTGCAAGGACATGAAGAATGCAGTCTGTTTCGGCTGTGGTGAGAAAGGCCACATCAAGACTACATGCCCTACATCTGTCAAGGGAAGCGCGACTAAGGATGGAAAGCCTAAGAATGAAAGCGCTTAAACTCTCCTGAAGAGTGCTAGAGGTAGTTCATATCAATAATGACATCAGGTACATTCTTTAACATTTATTGGAATATAAATGCTAAGAGTTCTGTTTTGATTCGGATACCAATAAATCCTTCATAAATTTTAAGTATAGCAAACTTTCAAGATCTTCCACAAGAACCCTAGATATATAGCGTAAGGTAAAACTTACAGACGAAAATCATAGGAACCATTTTTTCTACTCCTGTCAGAAATCTTCAGTCGTAAAATGTTAGAGTACCCTCTCTCCAGATGAAGTACGCCAGTATATGTTAGTTGATATCTCTTTGATTTCTATCAATTGCAAATACCAGACTGTATGATGAAAGTGCCATATGAGGATTGGTGTATCTTAATATGTCCCATAGATTGCTTCCATGCCTAATCAGTATGGAGGTTTAATGTGTGGAACCACTGAGATATCCCAATGGTCATATTGTCCTAAAGTCAGCTAATGGTATTCAAAGAAGATATCCAGAAGGGAAATGTCCAAATAAGTGTCATTGAAAAAGGTATCCATGAATTTGTAAAGAAAATGTGTCACTTATTTGACAAAGGCAATGATAAATGAACCAGGGCTTGAGATTTGGAAAATCTCTGTAATCTCCTTGTGTCTTGATTATCATCTCCAAAGACTACCCTGTTTACCTCCTAAAGGCAAGTAGAGTTAAGATTTATATCCCTCATAGGGCTGCATTATTATGAAATCTCCATGACGATTAGTACCATCATTATTAGGAGAATCGAAACCCTGATTAAGTGAGGTTTAAGATAGAGGTTCATAAAGCACGATTCAATATTCTGAGAGTTCGGTATTGTTAATTAAGAAAGACGGTTCATTTTGCTTATGCATTGATTACTGCAACCATATTTAGGCAACTATTAAGAATCGCCTTCAGCTGCCTAGGATCGTCAATTTGTTCGACTAACTGTAAGGATTAGCTATTCCTTAAGATTGGTTTTAAGTTATACTTGGAAAGATTATCCCACCTTAAATAAGCTCTCCTATAAGTAATAGTCGATATATATAAGTATCAAGGTTGCTCCTTTGGGGACCTTGTATAAATAGAATGTCAAACATCCATTTGATGGACGTGACTTTGGTAAGTTCAATTATCAGGATCTGAAATTACCTTGGAAACAACGAATAAGATTATATGAATTCGTAGTCATTTGAAAGTTGCCAGTAATCGGCAGAAAAAAATCAAGGATTGATGAAAGTCGCAACCCTCTTAAGTCCTTAATAAGGAATAAGGTTCAATCGGAGGTATCGCCCTAAGAAGGGTGTGCTAAAATTTTAATACAATTGGCTAGTTAAGCTCTGGATATATAGGATCATTCGAAGAAATTGAATATATCAAAGATTGGTAACCTATAAGCTGAAACTTACCTGAGGAACTTGATGGAAATCAATGTGTCCCACACTAGTGATTTAAAGATATGGCTAGACAATAGGTCAAGAGCATTGTCACATAATGATATGCGGATTAATAAAACTTATAGTTGTAGTGAAATCAGCATTGATTGAGGATCGACAAGATTAGAAGCTCCAAAAGGATACATGTACCTATTATAAAGGACATCTTGGGAAGGCCCCATATATGCTGTGGAAGATTAAGTCCATTATAAGACAGAAAGTACTTCCATATTTTGAGCAAATCTCGAGGTTGAGATTTCTTTTAAGGGGGTGAGGATGTAACACCTCGTAAAATCACGTCCAATGATGTATTGACACGTGTAATAAACCCTAATAAAGTCAAACGTTGAATTTGAGGGACTAATTTCATGAAAAATCAAAAACTTTGATTATAGAAGGACTGGAAAATGTTAACATGCTTATTATAAGACTCTGAATAACATTACATGGTAATCATATTCACAAATAGGCCACTTGTTAATCGAAAATGGCCGTTTGCATAATTAAATGAAAGTTTGCCCGTAGAAGGGTTAAAAGTGTCAACATGTTAATTCTTACCTCTGAGTGACCTTTTAACAAACCGAGAGCTTCGTGATATTTGATTACACTCTCGAGAATGCCTAATATTGGCCATTAAAGGCTTTTATGCCTGTAAGTGAAGTTAAGCGCAACTTTCCAAGTTAGAGGGACTAAAAGTGTCAATATGTTTAATTATACCTCTGAATGACCTTTTTACGAACCCAAAGCATCGTGATGTTTTATAATGCCCTCAAGAATGCCTAATATGGATTAGATAAGGCTTCGGTGCTATTAAACGATGATATGTGCACGTTTGCACATTAAAGGGACTAATTGCGTCAAACTGCAAAAGTCTATCGATTCGTATGGTATCGGACCTTCCAGAATATGATCATAAGTTAAACGTGCCCTAAATATCCTTTACATAGCTTATAAATAGGCTTAGAGGTGTTTGGTGCGCAAAAACAAACTTATTTGATCAATAGGGACTAAAAGCGTCAAAAAGTGCATAAGTTGCATTTTCGCGCATATCTTACGTTCTGAATATATCCGGACATCCAAAAATTTATGTAATCATTAAAATATTTTATTTTAATGATTGGCATGATAAAATCCCATTCGTCGCGTAATTTGAATCGTTTTTCGCGTCCATTCGTGTTTCGTCGTAATTAGCCGAACGACGCAACCGTACGGCCAAACGAACCAACATCCGACATATTTTTGAGCATGTTTTATGTTCCCTATGTTTAGGCATCATTGTAGAGCTTTGAAATGGGGTTAACAAGGCTTAAACGTGTCAAAAATGCATCGAAAATCAAGTTCTGCACTTGTAGGGGCCAATTTTGACTTTCTGCCATTTTGGTCTCTGGCGGGGCGCGAGAGGCCTCTCGCCGGGCGCCAGAGACTGATCTGGGCAGATTAGTTAATTCAGCAATTTGTTCGAATTTCAGGGGCTTTTATGTTAAATTTTCAATACCTTGGGCTACCATTTGATGGTTTTTATGTTCCCATTGTATTCTAATACCTTGGGCCAAAGTGTAAGGTCATGATTCAAGCACGGTTTACGAGGAACGATCCTAACTGTTCTTGAAATCCTATATATACCCACTTGTTTTTGCATTCAACTCACAATTCATTGCATTTCTACTCTTGCTCTCTGATTTGAGAGGATCCTAACCAACTTGGGAATCTCCTTCAGTCCTAAGGACCACTCGTAAGTGTTCCTTTCGTGCTTAGTTCAATTGTTTGGCTCTTAAAGCCGAAAAGTCAAGCGTTCGCGATAAACGCTTTGACTTTTAAATGATCGAGCCATTGTTCACAACGAACATGGCTACGTGATCGTAATTAGGTAGGTATTAAACCCTCAAAAGGGCACCTCCTAATTACCACGTTTGCTTAGTTAATTGTCAGGTCAAAGTAATTAAAATAAAAGTCAAAGGAGTCGGTTTTTAAATAAAACAAAACTAATGGTGTAAAGGAAATAAAATCAGTTTTGTCACTTTAATAACTTGGTAAATATTAATTGAACATGTCTAGGCATGTTCAACCCGACAATTCTGAGTTTAGGCTCGGTTCGGAACCGAAAGTCGCAAAAGTTGACTTTTGCTTTGACTTTCAGTTCTGACCCCATTTAGCTTAGTTTAGATATGCCTTAGGATTCCTTTAGGACCATGTTATAGGTTAGTATAACCCTCTGAGGTTATACAACTTGGTTCCATAGTAATCCTATTTCATTGCATGTTTCCGTTATATGCTTAAAGTTGACTATTATGCCCTTTTGATATTAAAACAAGATTTTTAAAAATGTGAGAAGACAAAAACCTTTATTACTGATTTATAAACTTGTCCTAAAAATTTGACATCAGTTTGAGGTCTAAATTAGGAGTTATGCTCGATATCGTAAATTGAAGCTTTTTATTAATTAAACGACATTTTTGGCATAAGACCTATTTAAACTCAAATTTTGACACCAAACCTTTTACCCACTGATATAATATAACATTTTGGGATTTTTGGAGATTTTTATTTATTTTTAAACTGATCATAACATAGGGTTCTCGCATAGACTCGGTAATTGACAATAATGCCCTTTTCGCTAATAAAATGAGTTTTACACATCCTTTATATACCAAACCTTTTTCTACTGATTTTATATATTAAATAAGTTATTTTAAACAGTAAAGGCTGATCAAAATCTCAAATTTCCTTAATCAACCAGAAAATCGTCAAATACCGACTTTTATGCGATTTAGGCGCATAGTATGGTTTAAAACCATATTTGGCACCTAAAGCTTGTAACCCACTGATGTTATGAAAAAAAAAAATTATACTTTAATAGTAAGGAAAATTTTTGAACTCAGATTTCCAAATTTGACCTTTAAAGCTTATGTGAAATGACCAAAATGCCCCTATGGTGCATAGTTTGACCATAAATGATAAATTTCACACATATATGATATCTTACTGATATAAACTACTAAAATAAATATTTTTACTGAAGATTGTCATTTAACCTCTTTTATAATCTTTAAAATGACCAAAATGCCCTTTCGGGGCTTAAATTGATTTTAAATTCATTTTGGGCATAATGGAAGATATCCTACTGATATCACAACATATTTAAGGCATATTAACTTGTGGAACATGTTCATGACTCTTTTGGTTACCCGTTATGCATTATTCACGTTCGGAACGGTTTATGTAACTAGTTTGCATAAATTGACCGAAATGGGTCAAACCTTATTATTTTCACTTCAAAATTCAGAATGTGTTTAGTTTACCCATATTATAAAAGTCTCCATACTTGTCCGATCTAAATCAAATTCTAATCCGGTCTACGCTTAATCTTGCATTTTGAGCCGTAAACATTTCCTTAAAACTAACTGGTCTAAGTTAAGGCTTAAATAAGACCCGTTAGAAATTTAATAGGTTATTAAAACCTTCGTTCCAGATTAAGAGCCCCAGTAGAGGTACTTGTGCTTCCTGGTTTGAATATACGACTGAGAATAAAATTACATTTTAGCTCAGGTAAATACTCTTAACTTATTTTCCCTATACGGGCTTGGGATACGGTATTATAATAATACCGCTTGGTCGGGTATTGAATGTTTAATCGGATTGTGATTAAATTATTGAGGTAACCCGTTTTAATCTGTCTTGTTTGAAATAAAAGCCTTTGGGGGTTAATGACCATGTCCCGGATATCCTTGGCATCATTATAAATAAATGGCCACGTCTTAAGCATGGAGTGTAGGCATACACCTGACAGTTGCATAAGGAAAACGGTATCTCACTCTCTTGTGGGCCTATACTTGTGGTGTGTCTGTTAATCTTGACTCGGTTTCAACATCGGGCCCTGAATGTATAACAAACATGTAAATATGTATACAAGATTACTTTTATATAATTGTCCCAAGTTAAAAAGGATATTTATGCCTTGTGCATTTAAATCAGTTTTCATAAATGTTTTCAAAAGAGTCAGTTAATTGTATTTACCAGTGCAAACTGACGTATTTTCCAAAAAGATTAAGTGACAGGTATTGTACGTAATTGGCTGGGAGCTCAGGGTGTTAATAGGGAATCTTGCAAGTTCTAGACGTCTAAAGCCTGTCGAACAGTGTTTATCTTTCTATTTAAGATCCGCCTGTGGATCCATCTTACAATCCGTTTGTAATATTGATATTACTTTTGAATCGGTTTGTAATATATTTACTTTAGACTTCCGATGTGCATTGAACTGTGACTATGATAATATCAACTACATCACGATACTCCCCACCGAGCCCACCGGTAATATGTGAAAATATCGGGGTGTGACATATATCATTTGAAAACTGCACGGCTTTGAATACCTTCTCATTTCTGCTCGACCATACGATCCATAATGTAGCCGTCACTATGTAGTTGACTGCCTTTTTCTTCTACTTAGTAAAAAGAGAGAATATATGCCACTGTTGAGCAATAATGTAAATCTTTTACTCCCAGTGTTGCAACCCCGTCCCCTAATTACCCGGGAACGGGCGGCCGCGAGATCAGTTTCGGTGGTATCCGTGTTTAATCATTTTGGCAGCGGAATTTACATCAGGACCGTAGTTAGGAAATATTTTATCAGAGTAAAATACCACGCTTTTAATATATCAAACACATGGGAAAAACCCAAGTTTCAAGTACACACATTTTCATAGGGATAAACCCTATTTTATTTAAATAAAACATCTCTTTATTTTAGGTAACTTTAAAGCCACTTTTCCAAGCCTTCAGTGATGTCCAACTGGCTTCTATTTGGCTTTCACGTTTTGTTACCTGAAATGCGTTTAAAAACATTTTATCAGTGGGAAATACTGGTGAGTGAATCCCAGTTTAATCAAGTTAAGTAAAAACCATTGTACAGTATTGAGGGCGGTCGCGCAATTACATTTGTTTCCATCTACTTAATTACCACCCACGGTACTGTCAACCCGACTTGTGGTCATGTTACTCCTCACAAGGTAGTAACAAATTTTGTATATAAAACCCCAACATACCGACGATAATTGTAGAATACAAATACTCAATCACTGTTTAATATAATTTAATTTAGGTGAGGTTTTGTAAAAACAATTTGTAAAAAGGAGATTACTCACATTTCTGTCTTAGGGTTTCCTTTAAGGGTTTCCTGGTGATTATCTATAATTTACACAAATGCACACGCGTTAGTATAATAACCCAATATTTACATTAGTAATACCCTCTCCGAGACGGCATTCCAACGACTACGTCGGGCAGAACCTCGACAGCCGTTACGGAACCCTGGATCAACCGGGCAGCGTATCTAATATGTAACCGGGGTTATGATACTTACAACAAGGCAGAACTTCATTATTTAGGGGGGTGTTATGCCCGAGATTAGCTTTAACTATGTGAAAATTTGAGAGAAATAAAAGAATTTGAGCTAGTTGGACTGAAGGTCGAAGCCCTCCATTTATAGGGCTGATTTCTCAGTCCCTCGCGGCCCGCGAAGACCAAAGGGTCATCTTACGCGGCCCGCGGCATAGGGGTAGTAGGGCCTAGCTTGGTCTGCTCACCACTATAGGCTTGACGTGTGGCTTCCACGTGGCAGCACCGGGTATCGTTGAGTGGCAAGGCTGTCGCGCCCCGCCTAGCTCTCGGTTAACACGTTCGCGACCCGCGAGCGATGTTAAAACTTTGTTTTTATTTAATTTAAATAGAAATAAAGGTATTCGGGTCCTGTTTTCGCATACGGGGTGTATTTTAGGACGTATTGGGACACTTTAAAATATATTAGGGTGTCGAAAATATTTTGAGGGTTGTTATATCCTCCCCACCTTGTTTTAGAGCTCGTCCTCGAGATCTACTGGAACAAGTGCGGATATTTCCTTTGCATTTCTGATTCAAGCTCACATGTGTATTCCGGTCCTCTTTTGGAGTCTCATTTCACTTTGACCAGAACTAATCTCTTGTGTTTAAGGTTCTTAACTTTCCTATCTTCGATCTGTAGAGGCTTCTCTACAAATTTTAACTGTTCGTTTACCTCTATATCCTTAAGAGGTACTACCAGTGACTCATCAGATAAGCATTTCTTGAGATTAGATACATGAAACACATCATGTATTCCTGTCATTTCCTCTGGCAGTTGTAGCCGATAGGCTACAGGTCCTATTCTTCTAATAATCTCAAAAGGTCCAACATACCTGGGACTTAGCTTTCCCCTTTTGATAAATCTTACCACTCCTTTCCAAGGAGAGACTTTTAATAATACTTTGTCACCTACCTGAAACTCCAATGGTTTTCGTCTGTTATCAGCATAACTCTTTCGTCGATCTCGTGCTGCTTTCAGTCGTTCCTTGACTTGAATAATCTTGTCGGTTGTTTCTTGCACTATCTCTGGTCCAGATAATTGCTTTTCCCCAATTTCTGCCCAACAAACAGGGGTTCGGCACTTTCATCCATAAAGTGCTTCGAATGGTGCAGCATTGATACTTGTGTGATAACTGTTATTATAAGAAAATTCTATTAATGGTAAGTGATCGTCCCAATTACCTCTGAAATCAATTACACAAGCTCTAAGCATGTCCTCCATTGTTTGAATTGTTCTTTCGCTTTGTCCGTCCTTTTGAGGATGATAGGCTGTGCTTAGATTCAACTTGGTTCCCATTGCTTTTTGGAAACTTGTCCAAAAATGGGAGGTAAAACGGCTATCTCTATCAGAAACAATTGATAAAGGAATTCCATGTAATGAAACTATTTCATTTACATATAATTTAGCTAATTGTTCCATACTGAAAGTTTCTTTCATTGGTAGGAAATGAGCTGACTTAGTTAGCATGTCTACAATCACCCAGATTGTATCATTACCTTTCCTTGTTTTGGGTAATTTGGTAACAAAATCCATTGTTATCAATTCCCATTTCCAAACTGGCATCTCTAACTGTTGCAACAATACCGAGGGTTTCTGATGTTCAGCTTTAACTTGTGAACAGGTTAGACACTTAGAAACATAAGTTGCTATATCCTTTTTCATTCCTATCCACCAAAAATTCTTTCTTAAATCCTGATACATCTTATCACTTCCAGGATGCATCGTATACTTAGACTTATAGGCTTCTTCTAGTATACGGTGACGTAGGTTTCCTAATTTAGGTATCCACATCCTTTTCTTATGGAATCTCCAAATTCCATCTGTTCCTTGTTCTAATTCCTTAATCATTCATTTCAGATTTTCAGTATCGTCCTTGATTACTGATTCTTGGGCTTATCTAATTTGTTCATTTAAATCTACTTGTAGATTTAATTTAAGAGAACGTACCCTTTTTGGCTTTTCATGATACTTTCGACTTAAAACATCAGCTACTACATTTGCTTTTCCTGCATGATACTGGATATTACAATCATAATCACTAAGTATTTCCATCCAGCGTCTTTGTCTCATATTCAACTCCTTTTGCCCGAAGACATACCTTAAACTTTTATGATCGGTGAAAATGGTAAACTTACTACCGTAAAGGTAATGTCTCCAAATCTTAAGGGCAAAAATTATGGCTCCAAATTCTAAATCATGAGTTGAGTAATTATCTTCATGATTCTTAAGTTGTCTAGACGCATAGGCTATAACCTTTTGACGTTGCATTAACACACATCCATAACCTAACTTAGAAGCGTCACAATAGACTACAAAGTCTTCAGTTCCTTCTGGTAATGCTAGTATGGGTGCGTTGGTTAATCTTTGCTTAAGAATTCTAAAGGCTTCATCTTGTTTTGGTCCCCATTCAAACTTAATAGATTTACAGGTTAACTTAGTTAAGGGAATGGCTATTCTAGAAAAATCTCGAATAAATCTTCTATAATAACCGGCCAATCCTAAGAAACTTCTAACCTCGGTTGGTGACTCAGGGGTTTTCCATTTGGTAATTGCCTCGATCTTGGTGGGATCTACATGAATTCCTTCATGATTGACTAGGTGTCCAAGAAACTGTACCTGTCTGAACCAAAACTCGCACTTTGAAAACTTTGCATAAAGCTTTTCTTTTCTCAATAGACTTAGGAGTGCGTGCAAATGCTTTGCATGCTCCTCTTTACTCTTAGAGTAAATGAGAATATCATCTATAAAGACAATTATGAATTTATCCAAATATGGCTTACATATTCGGTTCATCATGTCCATAAATGCGGCTGGGGCATTGGTTAAACCAGATGGCATGACAGTAAATTCATAATGGCCATACCTTATTCTAAATGCGATCTTAGGAATGTCCTCTTCCTGTACCTTTAATTGATGATATCCTGACCGTAAATCGATTTTAGAGAAAAATCGAGCTCCTTGCAATTGATCGAACAGATCATCGATTCTCGGTAATGGATACCGATTTTTAATCGTGACCTTGTTCAATTCACGGTAGTCATTGCACATACGCATAGATCCGTCTTTCTTCTTAACGAATAAGATTGGTGCTCCCCATGGCGAGGAACTTGGCTGTATGAATCCTTTCTCCAACAATTCGTCAAACTGTTTCTTTAGTTCCTGCATTTCTACGGGTGCCAAACGGTAAGGTGCTTTGGCAATTGGCGCTATTTCTGGTAGCAGGTGGATTCTGAATTCAACTTCCTTGTCCAGAGGTAGTCCTGGTAATTCTTCTGGAAATACATCTGGAAACTAAGACACTACTGGAATATCCTTCAGTTCTTTTCCTTTAGTGTTAGTGATTATGGAAATCAAATACACTAATGCTCCTTTTCTTACATAACTTGTTGTTTTCATCACAGAGATGAATTTCGTGGATCTAGATGGTTTATCTCCTTTAATTGTGATCTTTTCACCCTTTGGTGAATTTACTTGGATTGACTTTTGATCACATAAAATATTGGCTTTATTGGCTATTAACCAATCCATTCCTAATACAACATCAAATCCTGCTAGATTCATTGGATAAAGGTTTGCAATAAACTTTTGATTTAAAAATTCTATTCTTGCTCCCTGCAAGATTTCAGAAATCCTAATGGTTTTCCCATTTGCTGTTTCTACTAGACATTCTTGTGGGAGTTTACTTAATGGTTGATTGAGAAGTTTGCAAAATGAAGTATTAATAAAACTTTGGTTCGCACCAGAGTCAAATAATACTTTAGCAAAAACATCATTAACTAGAAACGTACCGACTATCACGTTCGGAATCATCTTAGCTTCATCGGCCGTCAGGAAAAATGCTCTAGCATTTTTAGTGTTCTTGTTGCCCATGGCTGGAACTAGTTTCGAACAGTTCGGCTTGATATGGCCTTTTTCTCCACAGTTGAAGCACATCCCAGTATTAGGTTTTCTCCTACAATCTTCCTCCTTGTGTCCTGGTATCTTGCAGAAATTGCAGTAGGTGGAGCATTTTCCCGGATGCTTCTTCTTGCAGGCCTTGCAGTAAGGAGCAGAGGTAGAACCTACATTTTTCCCACGGTTGGAATTCCCATAACAAATTCTTGGGTAAGCCTTTGAGCTAGATTTCTCCTCTGGTCTTCTTCTCGTTTATGCACTAATTCATCAGTCAAGGTATTTGCTAGTTCTACATCTTCTTCTATAGTTTGAGGTCTAGCTGCCTTGACTACATGTCTAATCTCACTGATTAATCCCGAGATGTAACGGGAGATTAATATTGGTTCAGGTGATGCAAGGGTTGGTACTATTCTAGCATATTCAAAGAATAACATAGTGTAACCCTTACTATCCACTCCAGTCATTCTAAGGTTCAAGAACTTATTTGCTATCTATTCTTTTTCATTGGGAGGGCAGAATTTCCTTTCCACCATGTTCTTAAATTCCTCTCATTCCATATTGTAAACTCTGTCACTTCCCCTAGACTGGAGGATAGTGTTCCACCATTCTAGGGCTGAGTTCTTAAACAGATTGGAAGCAAACATTATTTTATCCTCTTCCGCGCACATACTTATTTTTAAGACAGCCTCAGTCTTTTCTATTCAGCGTAGACCCCTTCATTGCCCGAGAATTCGATTGGTTTACAAGACCAGAATTCTTTATAAGAACAACCATAAGATATGGTTCTTCTTCTTTTGGGAATGGGCACTTGAAGTACGGGTCCATTGTTTACGTTGTGTCCAGGTTCAGTGGGTCGTTTACTGCTATGATTACTTTTATTATCCGCTTCCCTAACTGTTTTGATAATATATGGCATCGCATCTATTATCCCTTGTGCCACTATGTGTTGGATGGCACTGTTATCCACTTGATTTCCATTGTTATTGTTGTTCGGGTTATCATTATTCGGATTATTATCATTCTGGTTTTCCTGGTTCACTTCGTTGTCCAATCTGAATTTTAAACATTTACCACGTATTAATATCACAAGATAATATTTAATACAATCAATCACACAACACGCATGTTGATCAAAAACGTCGAACATTGCGACTTACTCTTTTCTTATATATAATATGCATCTAATACCAACCGATACTGAAATTTAAAATTACAATACTAGTAGGCATCTATAGCTATTGTCTAGATTTTTTTTTCAAATATACACACATATTATATATTATTATTATTACTACCACCACCATCACTGATATGGGTTCATCCAGAACTCCATATTACGCTTGTCATACTTCCAGACGAGTCCTTCTCCAACCTGCCTCATCCTCTCGCTACTTTCTAAAATCTCTTCTCCGAAAGTTCGGAGTTCTTGCACATTTTCTGCACTCATTGGGGGTGCAGGTGTTGGGACTGGGTTTGGAAACTGGGGCATGGGTTCCTGGTACGGGTATGGATTCTCTAAAATTTCCCTGATGTATTGATCACTATCATAAAAGGGATCTAGAGGGTCCAAACCTGGGTAGGCTGCTAGATTCGGCATGGGTTCGTCTTCTGGTATTGGGTATCATTGCTCGTAATCCCTATGTTCATCTAACCACGGGTCGTAGTCTTGCTCTAAGGGATTGGGTGCTGGTATCCTAGGTATCTCCGCCAGGTCAAGGTCAGGCATTGGGAATTGATTTTCTAAGTTGTTCTCGATTTCCATTGGCTGAGCGGGGAATAGTGGTAATGGTTGGGGTGCTATGAGTTGCTCCAGGTTAGGGTCGGCAGCTGTGGTTGGTAGGATATGAAAGTTTGCTAGACTCCTATTAAGCATATCCTGTGTGTGGGCATCTATCTCTCTTTTAGCGGCTGCTAAGGCTCGCTGCTATTGTAACTTTTAAATTCTTTTCCTACGTTCATGCGCTCCTCTACTGAACAATCCTCTCTTTTTAGGAGGGAATGGCTCTTCAGACTGAGCCTTAAACACGAATATCCCATCTTCATTGTCAGCTGAATGCCCTGAGAGGGCAGGCTGTGAAGAGGTGCCTTCGCTCCTAGGCGAGCTGGACAACTGACGGTAGGCGTCGGAAGGTCCTTGGTCGCTCATACTGTAAACTAACAAATAGTCAAATAACACACAACAATAAAATACAAATAGGCACGTAGTTCCGTAGAATATTTCCTAACATATTGAACAATATCTTGGTGTCAGCAGAACACTTTTGTGGCTGAATCAGTGGCTTAGCTCTGATACCACCTTCTATCGCAACCCCCGTCCCCTAAATACCCGGGAACGAGCGGCCGCGAGATCAGTTTCGGTGGTATTCGTGTTTTATCATTTTGGCAGCGGAATTTACATCAGGACCGTAGTTAGGAAATATTATATCAGAGTAAAATACCACGCTTTTAATATATCAAACACATGGGAAAAACCCAAGTTTCAAGTACACACATTTTCATAGGGATAAACCCTATTTTATTTAAATAAAACATCTCTTTATTTTAGGTAACTTTATAGCCACTTTTCCAAGCCTTCAGTGTTGTCCAGCTGGCTTCTATTTGACTTTCACATTTTGATACCTGAAACGCGTTTAAAAACATTTTGTCAGTGGGAAATACTGGTGAGTGAATCCCAGTTTAATCAAGTTAAGTAAAAACCATTGTACAGTATTGAGGGCGGTCGAGCAATTACATTTGTTTCCATCTACTTAATTACCACCCACGGTATTGTCAACCCGACTTGTGGTCATGTTACTCCTCGCAAGGTAGTAACAAGTTTTGAATTCAAAACCCCAATATTTACATTAGTAATACCCTCCCAGAGACGGCATTCCAATGACTACGTCGGGCAGAACCTCGACAGTCGTTACGGAACCCTGGATCAATCGGGCAGCGTATCTAATACGTAACCGGGGTTGTGATACTTACAACGAGGCAGAACTTCGTTATTTAGGGGGGGGTATTATGCCCGAGAATAGCGTTAACTATGTGAAAATTTGAGAGAGAAAAAAAGAATTTGAGCGAGTTGGACTGAAGGCCGAAGCCCTCCATTTATAGGGCTGATTTCTCAGTCCCACGCGGCCCGCGAAGACCAAAGGGTCGTCTTACGCTGCCCGCGACATAGGGGTAGTAGGGCCTAGTTTGGCCTGGTCACCACTATAGGCTCGACGTGTGGCTGCCACATGGCAGCACCGGGTATCGTTGAGTGGCAAGGCTGTCGCACCCCGCGTAGCTCTCGGTCAACATGTTCGCGGCCCGCGAGCGATGTTAATACTTTGTTTTTAATTAATTTATATAGAAATAAAGGTATCCGGGTCCTGTTTTCGCATACGGGGTGTATTTTAGGACGTATTGGGACACTTTAAAATATATTAGGGTATCGAAAATATTTTGAGGGTTGTTATACCTAGCCATGCTCCGACCATCCACCATAGCGTTTTCGACATCAAACACGTAATGAGGATGTGTTCAACAGTTTCTTGCTCGTATCCGCAACCCGGGCACAATGTGTTGTTGATCTGAATTCCCCTTTTTTTCCAGTTCCGTCTTTGTCGGTAACCTGCCTCCGACGCCTTTCCATGCTAACATATTGGCTTTAGGTGTAGCCCAACCATTCCAGGTCATTACAAAGCCACTCGATGGGCCCCGCTTGTGACACACAAATCCTCTCTAACAGTTTTAACATTGAAAGTCGACTTATTTTTCCGAGTGCCAACCCCACCCATAATGACCCGTCTGCATTCTGGTGTCTCTCAGCAGCGCCAAAAGCTACATAAACTCCACCCATGCCTCCCCGGTTGTCGGATTGTTCTTCCATTGCCAATCCCACACAGTTACCTCCCTCCATTTTTTTTGTAGTTGTCCACCCAAGCCCCTTTGTTTGTTGCCATCCTGTACATAATTGGATAGTCATCCATAAGGCACTTGTTCAGAATCCATACATCAACGACATAGTCTAATTTTCAACATAATGCACATGTACATATAATTTAATACAATATCATTTACAATCAACATAATGTACATGTGAATATAATTTAATACGACATCATTTACTGTAAATATAATGCACATGTGCATATCATTTAATATAATATCATTTACAAAGTATATACATCATTTGCAGTCAACATAATACTTTAGTCACAAATCGAATGAATTGCAACTCTTGATGTTCTGTATTTCTAGGTGCTGTACCAGTCAAAGTAGTATCAAAAGATACTGAATGATCAGATACATTGATTATAAGATAACATTGTCTGATGTAGACTTAGATTCAAGAGTCTGAATTTCAAAGCCATGAAGGGTATGTTGACTTACAACAGTTTTAGACATAAATCTGTGACTATCAACGGGATTGACAACAGATGGACCGCCAAAGTCGGCACCAGATGTTGTATGAGGATGATATTCAGA
Organism: Helianthus tuberosus; assembly: GCA_030545235.1. Taxonomy (NCBI): domain Eukaryota; kingdom Viridiplantae; phylum Streptophyta; class Magnoliopsida; order Asterales; family Asteraceae; genus Helianthus; species Helianthus tuberosus. Next base: position 81,035,280 of record CM060383.1, read on the forward strand.
TAATGTATGAGGAGGATCATCAGATATACGAGGATATACAAGTGATGAATCAGGAGTCGCCATATGTCGCTGTAAACACCATGCCAACTGTAATCACCGTGAAATACGTGAACGTCAACTATCTATATACCGTGAAAACCACCGTGCACGGCTCTTCGCCGCCGTGAAACCGCCGTGAATGCATCTCAGACGAGTGTGAAGACCATGAACTGGTGAACTTCAGAAACCCTAGAATGGAGATAACAGTGACATAAGGAAAAAAAGAATGCGTGTTTTGGTATAAACATAATATAATTACAAAAATGCCATGTGTTCACACTGGTTCTCGTGGTTCTCGCAATAAAGGGTGGTTCTTAACGGATCCTTATCCTATATATATAGGGTAAGGTTCCTGTAAAAAGGAACTTTTTCGTGAGAAGTGTGAGAATGCATAGAAATAGACATGTAGGCATCATGTTTTGGACTTAGGCATGATGTTTTGGGTTGTTTTGTCAATAAAACACCAAACATAACAATTTAAATCACAATGCAATGTATTATGGGCGTGAAATTTGAAACACAACTAAAAAACACTTCTTAACACTTAAAACACACTACTTAACGTTCTTGACATAGTGTTTTAAGTTTTAAGCCTAGAATTCATTGCATTGTGTCTTAATTTGTTATGTTTGGTGTTTTTCTTGCCAAAACAACCCAAAACATGATGCCTACATGTCAATTCTTATGTCTTCTCACACTTCTCACGAAAAATGTCCTTTATACAGGATCCTAATATATATAACAATTACTAAGCATGATAATAAAATGATAATTATATTAAAAAAATTATTTAGCTACTGTTCATGGGGACTTGCTAATAATATATATAACTAGTAAAAATACCCCGCGCTATGCGGCGGGAATTCGTTTGGTTAAGCCCAGTCCCTCGCTAAGTAGCAAGCAAACATCGATCAAAACCGGTAAAAATCATAAAACAAAATTATGAATTTATACCGCTACGTGACGTAAAGAGAAATCAACGACATGCGCGAACCGGCGTAAAACATACAAACTCGAATTTATACCACTTATTAATAATATGATCTTTGTAAAAAATATAGTTTTAAACTGATACATACCACTTATTAATAAAATAATATCATCTTTGTAAAAAATATAAGAACTATTTGATATTTTATATTTAATGTAACCTCACCAACTCTATTTAAAAGTGAAGCATACAATATAAACATATAACTTAACATCAAAACAGAAAGTAAACAAATGCCATTATTGTAATTAAGTGTCATTCCAGGGTTAAAGTTTGTGTTGTAGCCAAGATCCATCATCAATTATTATTATATAGAATATAACACACACGTTTTTTTTATCTTTTATTATATTCGGACCTACAAATTTTTATTACGATTCTTTTTTGTTTTAGTTAATATTATATTATATAATATTATTCTTTGTTTAGTTTATTTAATAATATATTATATAAACATTATGTTATGTGTTATGTTATTTTATGTTATATTATATTATATTAATATCATATTATATCAAAAAAATATTATTTAGTTTAGGTAACATGAAATCACATCATATAATATAAAATAATATAATGTAATGTTGATTAAAATAATCAAAGAATATTATATTTTAGCATGTCATATTATATTATATTATATTTTGTATTTAGTTTATATAACATGACATCACGTAATATAGTATAATGTAATGTTACCTAAAGCAAACAAAGAATATAACATAATAAAACACAACATAATATGACATAATGTAACGTATATTATATTTGAGATAATACGCATGAGCTCTCTCTCTCTCTATATATATATATATATCATAATTCTTTTTGAAAATAGTTATTTAAAAAATTATTTAATACAACTAAACATTTTGTCTCTACTATAGTGTTTCTCTCATAATATACTTTTGGTAATTGTATATATATTAATTTTAGAAATATATTTATTAAATATTTTTATGTACCATATTTTATAATATTATTTTATACAAATATAGTGAGTTTTTATATTTTCTAGAGTTAATTACACAGATATTTCTTGTGGTTTATTGAAGGTAACACTTTTGAGTACTAACGAAAAATTATATAAGCGTATTTTAGTCATTTTACACTTATTTTACTGAAAAACTAACGACTATTAGCTTTAATACTCAAAGGTGTTGTAAAAACGAAACCAAAGAACTTGAATCTGTTAAAAAAATAAGTTAGTACTCAAATGTGTTATTTTCAATACTACGAAATACAAAATTATTTGTTGAGATTAATATTATAATATATTTTCATTTATGAATATCTTAACTATTTATATGGTCATGATAACATGTGTGTTATTTATCATAATTTAATATATTGTATGAATTTTAGAACCACAATAAAGATACCCAGTGTAATCTCGCTTATAGTCAAAAGCTAATGGTCGGGTATGGGGAGGGTGGGATGTAAGCATACCTTACCTCTATCCAATGGAATATTGTCTAAATTTTAAAAACATATAATTATGAAAGAAAGCAAAAAATTATGTATGCATGAAAATCCAATGGCGAAGCTTAACCTATTAAATAGGCGCAGGGGGGGGGGGGGGTCACAGTAAGTTACGCCCATGTGAAAATCTCAACATATATTTTTTAAAACACTAACGGGTATATCCGGTACCCACAGGCAGTGTTGCAGAAATCAGCCTAGGCGGCCGATTAATCGCCGCCTAGGCGCTAGGCGGTGACTAACTGATTAATTATAGGCTAGTCGGTCCAAAAATCGGTCATGGTAATAATCGGTCAAAGTCGGAGTTAATCGGTCCTAGGCGGTCAAAAATCGGTCCTAGGCGGTCAAAAATCGGATTAATCGGACAATATTAGTCGGTCAAAATCGATCAAAATCGGTCCTAGGCGGTTCTAGGCGGTCTTAGGCGGTCAAAATTGGTCAAAATCGGTCAAAATCGAACCATACTATCTGAAACTTGAAGTATTTATGTGAATTTTGAAGTATTATTTTTATATTATTGGGTATATATATATAATTTTGAAAAAATACATATAAAAATCCCATTTCGATTAATCCCGATTAATCCTGATTAATCCCGATTAATCCCTAGGCTGTACCTCACTGCCCGACTAGCGCCTAGCGCCTTCTACAACATTGCCCACAGGTATGCCCAATGCCTAACGGATAAATATCCGACAAGTAATGAACCGGATATTATGCAAGATTTTACAACCGACATGGTATGAATCTAGGATTAAGCATACCCAACACATTATCATCCCTAACACTGTATTCCACGCAACAACAAGGGATGGCAAAAAAGCCGAGCCCGACGGCTATAGCCGAAACCCGAAAAAATATGGGTTGGGTATACCCGAAGCCCGACGGGTATGGGATTAGTTTAAAAAAATGTGTGTATGGGATTAGATGATACCTGATGTGATTACCCGAAACTATATACCTAAAATTTTCTATTTATATTTATATTTTATCTATTAGTGACATAATATAGTAAGTACATTATGTGGAAAAAAAATATTGTTGCATGTATTTGATAATATTATTAATATTTTGTGTGGTGTGAAGTATATGAATAAAACCATATATATAAATTATGATGTTATAATTTATTTATGATAAAACTTATATGTACGTAGTGTATATTTTGAATTTATAATAGTTATTATATAAATAAAAATTATATGATAATTATAATAGTAATAAAGAAATGTATTTGGAAATCCAAATCGACATCTTTAAAAAAATTAGGAGGTATACTCGATACCCGACAAATACCCAACAGGTAATGAGCTAGATATGAGACACAATTATAAAATCAAGTATGAGAATGAGATTCCAATGTCCGACTCATTTCCAACCCTAACCACCTGAACATGCTCGTGTAGTTAGTTTACAATTCTAATGAGGCCATGTGTCGTCATAACCCCCTGTAACCCCCTTTAGGGGTTTATGTGACAAGTGGCAAATAAAGTCAAATGTGGGGGGTTATGAGGGTCATATAACATGTGTGTGTAATGGATGGAGCCCCATAACCCTCTACCAATAATTACTCAATTATTATTATTTTTATTTTTTTATTTAATATCTAAATTTATAAAATTAAAAAACAAATAACATTTCATTAAATTAAAAAAATTACAATAAAATATATTTAATACTACTCGTCTTCATCGCCGTTGTCGCCTCCTTTTTCATGATCTCCGTCATCCAAACATTTGTCTTCATAGGCTCCAACTTCTTCTTCTTCTTCTTCTTCGCCTTCTGAGTCCTCTTCGTCATCACCATCATGTCAAATTGGGCGAATCGCCCAAGCATGCTTGACAAAATCCCCTCTTTAGTGCGTTATGTAATTCCTTGGAACACAAGAGTTGAGCATTTAAAATTCTCTCCTCCATTGTGACTTGTGTTCCTACAACATCTTCCGGAAAATAGTTTTGACATATTGCTTTTCCTTCGTCTTCTATAATCATATTATGCAATATGATACAAGCATACATCACCATTCTAGTTTTTTCTTTATCACATACACGACAAGGATTTCTAACAAAATGCTATCATTGTTGAAGAACCCCAAAACACCTATCGTTGTCCTTTCACGAAGACTCTTGCAGTTTCTTAAAATATTGTCTTTCTATATCGAGCGTTTCATAAAACTTCTTCAAAATACTGCGGGTATATACCATCGGCCAAATAGATCCATGCATGTAGTCATTTCCATTTACATGAAACCCGACTTTCGGTATCGTACTCGAAATGTAACCCTCTAGCAATGGTAAACACTCGAAAGTATTCATGTCGTTCATACACCCGATGACACCAAAGAAGGTCTACCAAACCCAAAGGTCGTATGAGGCAACTGCTTGTAAAACCAGCGTTGGTCCTTTCTGGTCACTGCGTGTATGTTGACATCGACATGCGGTTAGACAATTATACCACCGACATTGAAGACAATCTAAATGTAACACTCTAACCCATTATCGTATAATAAATTAGAAAAATGCAGATAATTAGGTCCCGGATTTATTTATTTAAAATAATTAACGTACGAGCCTGGGTTAACGGATAACCCAGACAAACCAACTTAACGGGTTATTCATAAATAAGTTATCGTCGAAAACTTAAGGTTTCCCGATAGGATGGTCCTACAGAAATGGCGGTTTCAGAGTATTCGATTCTTCGTGTGCTTGGTTGTCCTTCTGTCTGGTTCCCGCCTTAGAGAAAACCTATCATAAACACTAAAAACAATTAGTATTTAAATTAGACGGTCAACACAAGTTAAAATGACGAAAAAAACATGTTTGTGGAAACAAGGCTCCCTCACGCCACACGTTGGAGCACATTTATCCTAATGCGTGGCGTGAAAATGACTTGTTTCCGGAACTAGCAGTTTTTACCCCTGTGCAGAACCTAGCTAAAATTTCGTAGTTTTTGCAGTGAACTTTATCCAACTTCAAGTTTATCATTTTTTGAACCTTCCCCCACATCTGTAGGTTTTTAAACCTTGATCCGAACCCGGATCCTCTAGCTTTTAAATCATTTTTTCGGTTCGAAATTAATTACCCAACCGACCTGTAGGAGGCATTTCGAATTATAGCGCATGCCTCCTACTTTCTTATCAAGATTTCTCAATATATCCTCCACCACAACTTCAATTGTGGTGGGTTATTCTAGGAAAACCTTTATATTCCAATTTTACCCTCCGGTATGACTTTTTACCAAAATGACCTGTTATAAGACTTTAACCCTTTTTTGCTCAAGTCTCCCGTACATAAGTACCGGGAGAATAATTCGAACATCGGACCCCTTATCTAATCTACTCTTGGGGTAATTTTGCCCAATCCCATTATCTAATGGCGTTTTAGTCAATTTGAAGTCTTTTTCCAAATCGGCTAACTTTTAAAGTTCAGATGAAAACGAGTGGATATGTTTAACTCGTAATCCCATCAAGATTAATTATGTCCCTAAAGACATAAAGATTCCCCATGATTTAGTATTTAAACTCTTTCAAGCATATTTTCACATCCTTGGCTCTTAAGGTCGTTTTACCCTAATATTAGTTATGCCTCACTTGAGATGGACCAGTGTCCACCCTTGACTCAACCAACGATAGTCGGACCATAAGCCCTCACCAAGAGTATGACCATTACACATACCAGGCGCGGATCAAAGCAATAACCCATTAGCAATACCTAACGATACTATATTCTAATTCACGTCAATGCATGCCCAATAATTATGCTTTCCTATAAGCGTGAAACTTAACAAGCAAAGCATTAAATATCATATTCAAAAGGTGATACCATCACCATTTGACCGGATTGTCCATTTGACCCATTTCTTGGTTCACCCTTTTCGCATATCGATATTACTAAGCATTGTTTATTGCTAAACGGTATTTACTTACCATTTTATTCTTTTGACCCGCTATGGTTCGCACCATAGGGTCTCGTTTCTAAAATTTATTTTGTTAATAACTGATACATGGTTATTAGCCAATTTGCTCGTTTGACCCGTTATGATTTACACCATGGGGTCCTATTTCTAAAACTCGTAATTAAATCACCATCATGTGATCAAGTTGTTCTTTTGTTTATTTGTGTAACGCTCCGCGTATTTGTACTTTCCCGATTTAGCAAGTATAGTTGTACATTCTATTTTTAGACATTTGTACTCATGTTGTATTCTGTCTTGTTTCATTTTGTACTCTGAGACAAGTGATCATAAGGAAAACGCAAGTATTTTATTCGCATTCATGTTATTCACATTAAACTTATGTGCATGATTATACTTATAATCAACATTTTAAACACTATGTTATACATGATTCTTGATTTCACGATACACATTTATGCTCGTTACACGTAAAATCGGTTAAAATATGTAAGTAATCAAACTTGAACCTCGAAAGAAATAGGAAAGCCACATTCGACCCAACACACGCATTCGCCCGAAATTTTCGGAAACCCTAATTTCACCCTACACCTATAAATAGGTGTACTACTCCACTCCATTTTCTTGCACCATTCACCAACTCTCTTCAGAACTCTCTTGCTCGCGATCAGAAGCAACTCGTATGATTTCTCCCATCTTTTACATTTCTGTAACATTTTTTACTTCATTATGTGATTCCTTAAAACACTTTTACAAAAACTTTCTTGATTCAACCTATCTCAAAGATGGTTTCCACTAGTTTGCTTGGGCAAACTGCTGTTGGAGCATCACATGTACGAGATTCGAATCGAGATTTATAAACCCTAAACATTTCTCAAATTATTCATAATTTGGTTTTGTTTATTGTATGATCTTGATGGAATCTGGAACCCATCAGACCCTCAACTCATTCTATAGTTAAGGGTTTGCATTATGGTTAATTTCCATCAAGAAATGATCTGCTTTGGATGGATCAAACATATGTTTTTCGACAAACAGTCACTTTCTTACCAACGGGCATGTCCCATTCGTAAGAAAGGGACATTTTACACATGTTCTATTTTCGATTTCATTTCTGTTTTGCATTAGTTCATCAGTGATGAACCTCAAATAGTTACTGGTCATAAAGTGAGTTAACCCCGTCCAGCCTTCGACACTTAGCTCACGCTTTCCATGTCATGTTGGCACACCTGGGTTGTCCTCACTTGGCTGTTTGACCATTTTACGTTATGTTTTCAATTGGTTTAACGAATATCTTATTGTTTACGTTTAATCAGTTTATAACTAAGCGTTACGCATTTAAACAGCTCGGTTCGTTCGAAAGGGAACCCCCATTTTTATGAATGGCCTTTGCCCATTTGTACGAAGGGCCCATTCGTACGAAGGGGTCTATTACTCGTTTTACTTCGTATTATTCATGTATCTTGCAATCTGATCCGAACATCTTTCACAACAGAACACTCACACTATTGTTTACCCATTTCAGGGTGACTTCGGTGTCCCAAACTCCACCAACTCAGCTCTCGGTTTCATGGAACCCTACGCAAAACTGTGAGTATACTTGCTCCCATTTTCATTTTAAACACTTTGGGTGCAACATGTATATTATATAAAAACACGCAACACTATGATACTTGTTTATTCAAATCACACTCTATCCAAAATTAAACATGAAAACATGATATACTTGTTAGGCTCTTATGCTCTGTATACATTGTGTCTATATGCTCATTAACTTTGCAAGCCTACCTTAACAATTATAGCGCTATAGGATTAACGCCCCGTCCATATTCTTGAGGTATTGTTAAGTAAAACACATTACACCCTTTTCGTTTCGACGATGTTGGGTAATCACGATTGCGTTAAACTCTAGTTTGGCATATAGCTTACACATGTTTAGCATATTAGTAACTTGTATACGTTTATCATGTTGGATATGAGCTCAGTTAAAACATTTTCATATTATGCTATGTATTCAAACTTGTATACTCGCCAACATATTTGTTGAACTTTATTTTAATACATGTTGCAGGTTGAAAGATGATTGTAAGACCCTTACTTCTATTTAACAGTTTTTGTATAGATTTGTAACACCTCGGAAATTCACGTCCTATAATGTGTTGACACGTGTCATAAAGTTTAAACGTGTGAAAGAAATATTATGGAAGGACTAAAGTTGACAAACGTGGAAAGTATGTAAATATACGTATTCTAAGTGTCAACTGTGAATAAATATAATGTACATTAACCCTACACGATGCTCATACCTTCAAACGAATAAATCATGGATCATACGAAGCTAAAAGTGAGAGATTACAAACTACAAGGGCTAATTGTGTTAACATGTTTAATTTATACCTCTGAGTGACCTTTTGATGAACCCGAAGCTTTGTAACTGTTAATTATGCTCACTAGAATACTCGACATAAATTTCATAAAGTTTCGAAATCGTATGAGAAAGTTATGATCAAACTCGTGTGCGAAGTGTTAAAGCGTAAACGTCGAAAGTTAGAACTTTTCGGGTAACAACAGAGTTAACCGAGGACTAAACGAAGTGGGTATATATTTTAAAGCCCTTTTTGATCAAGGTCGAAGGATCATAATGCAAGAAATGCAAGGAACAAGAGCCTTTTCAAAGTTTGAAGAGACAAGGACTGAAAATGCAAATTAACAAAAGTTGTTTGGCTGACCCACTAGGGGGTCGCGTAGCGCGAGCCTGAAGGCTCTGGCAGTGGCGCTACGCCACTGCCATGTCTGGGCAGAATCCGAACTTTACGCATAGGGGCCTGCTAGGTGCGTTTGTGGGCGACTTTAACTCGATTTTTCACTTCACTTGACCCCTAAAACAACCCCTAAACATGTAGGACACATGTTGGTAACTCATGGTCAGTCCTAGACTTGTTTGTCAATCATCTATGGTGAGTGACTTTACTATAAATAGGCCTTTAATGTCTCAAACATTCCTCACACCATCTCCAGCATTGTGGATCATTTCTGGAGCTCAAGCTTGCTTCATAGTGATCATATCTCGTGCATAGGACCTCAGTAAGTATTCTAATCTTTCCCTAATTGCTTTTAGCTTAGTTAATTAGCTAAAAGTCAAACCGTCGTAATTACGGTTTGATTTCGAGATTAGTCAATAATGGCTTAGTAATACCTCGAATTAAAAATAGTTATGAGTTGGTATTTATGTGGGTAATAAAACCTTAAAAGGGTTTCCCCTGATCACCACTCTAAACAGGTCTAATGTCGGGTCAAACTTTTAATTAAAAAGTCAACATAATGTTTAACATGTCATTTATGCATAATTAGCTATCTAGAACATGTATAACCTGTTTGATCATTGTTGTAACTTAGTAATTAGTGTAAGAACATGTCCAAACATGTTCAACCCGACTATTTCCTGTTTAGACCCGGTTCGGAACCGAAAGTCACATAGTTTGACTTTCACTTTGACTTTCAGTTCTGACCCGTTTAGGCATGTTTTAGAAATGCCTCAGAGCTTTAATTGGACTAGGATACATGTTAGAACAACCCTCTGTGATTATACACCTCGGTTCATTAGTTATCCAATTAATATGCATGTTTCCGCTAATTGCTTATATGTTGACCATTATGCCCTTATTACCTTAAAACGTGATTTATGAAAATGTAAAAGTGTAGAAACCCTTGTTACTGATATATAGACTTGCATGCAAAGTTTGACATCAGTTTGACTTGTAGATTAAGAGTTATGCTCATTATCGCAAAACTAATGCTTTATGTTAACATAATGGCGTAATTAGCGTATAGCCTAGTTAAACATACTTTTTGGTATCAAATATTTTACCCACTGATATGATATATTATTTTGAGATTTTTAAAGATTTTTAATTAATTTTAAGCTGAGCATAACTCATAGTCGTAGGCTTAATTCGGAAATTGTCGGTTTTGCCCTTACGGGCCATAAAATGAGTTTTACACATCTAAACGACTCCAAACCTTTTTCTACTGATTGGTTATGATAAATAAATTATTTTAAGCCTTCTGGAAATATAAAAATATCAGATTTAAGTATCAAACCCGGTAATGGCCTTTAATCGCCTTAATTAGCGTTTTTAACGCATAGTATGTTTTAAAATCATATTTGACATACCCGGGTTGATACCTACTGATATAAGAGGAAAATTATAATATTTTAACAGTAAGCAAAGGTTGATAAACTCAGACTTCAGTTTTGAGCTTTTCGGCTTATGTGAAATTACCGAAATACCCCTACGGGGCCTAGTTTGGTTAAAGATGATAAATTTCACATATATACTTAAGCCTACTGTTATAACTCATCAAATTGAGTATGTTTTCTGTTTACATCGGACCTGTAACTCAGTTAAACATTTAAACTCTTTTACAAACCTTAAAATGACCAAACTACCCCTACGGGGCATAGTTTGTGTTTAAACTAGTTCGGGGCATAACGAAAAACATCCTACTGATGTTACAACATATTTGAAGCATATTAACTTAGGAAACCTGTATATGGCTCTTACGGATACCCGTTACGCATATTACGCGTTCGGCTCGGTTTATGTAACAAGTTTACATAAATTAGCCGAAACGGGTCAAACCTTATCGGTTTTATCTCAAAATCCAGAATGTGAATAATAAACCCATGTTAAACAAGTCTTCAAACTTGTCGGGTCTGAATCACATTCTATCCGGTCTTCGCTTAATCGTGCGTACGAACCGTATCTTCGAAACTAGTCGGTCTAAGCTTAAGCTTAATTAAAGAACCGCTAGGATTCTAATAGGTTATATTTAACCTTCGTTCCAGATTAGGAGAACCAGTAAAAGATACTTGCTATTCTGCTTATTGTGATTTATACTTGCATCAGGTAAATACTTTTAACTTATTTTCCCTATACGGGCTTGGGTTACGGTACATAGCGTACCGCTTGATCGGGCATCAAATCTCCACGCTTAGTGGGTAGTTGAATAATTTGATCGGCTCGTTTTAAACAGATTTGTTTACTTTACAGCCTTTGGGGGGGGGGGTTAATGACCATGTCCCGGATATCCCTGGCATCATCTTACGAGATGGCCACGACCTGAGCACGGGGTGTAGGCGTACTCCCGTGTATAACTCACTTAAAGTGGTGTGTCTATTGATCTTTAACCCGGATACGTTCCGGGCTACTGAACGCATAAGTAACATGTAATTCGTTCACAAGATTATAATATTAAATAATTCTCCCAAGTTAAATAAAATGATTTATGCCACGTGCATCCAAACCAATTTTCAATCATTTTCCAAAATGAGTCAGTTGAATGTATTTACCAGTGTAAACTGACGTATTTTCCCAAAAAGACTGAATGCAGGTACTAAACGAAATTTGGCTGGATTGTCTCCTAAGCATCAATAGAAGTCTCGCAAGCTTAGGATGCCAGAAGTCTGTTGAACCATAAATGTTATTTTGTTTCGATCCGTTCTGTGGATAAACACCGGATATTGTGACTTTGATTACAATAAATAAATTCGGTTGTATATTGTTTTTAAATTGCTTCCGCTGTGCATTATTATATTGTGTTGTTTGACTATTATGTTGCCAACCACGTCACGATACTCCCCCACCGGGCCCACCGGTGACACATGGAAATCGGGGTGTGATAGGTTGGTATCAGAGCCAACTCTGAGTGAATTAAACACTAGCCTTTTGTGTTTAATCTCGGTTACATAATTGCACATATCTAAACCTTCGAGTCTAGACTTATAACCTAGGACAAATTCCACCTTATTCGGGTTTTGTTTTGTCCTTTAAATTTTATATTTTTGTTATTGTTATCTCATGCTTTATTGACAGGTATAACAAAGATGCCTCCTAGATTCTTCCGAACACGAGGACGTGGAAAGGGGCCAGTTACCGCCCCCAACGATCGTGAAGCTGGACCTTCACGAAGGCGAGCTCCGTCCAACACCGAGAGTGACGACCCTCGGGAAAACCGAAGAAACCAGTACGAGCCGGCCAGACGATCGGTTTCGCATGCTTCCACACCTCCTGCTCTAAATCCTTATGAACCCAATAACCCTCAACCCTCCTACATACCACTTCAGAGATCCCTATCTCATCATTCATATGGAGACCCTACACCTGTTTTTAGGGGACAGTTTAACCCAGTTGGGTTCATACCAGAGCCCGTGGGTTTTAACCCACTGGGTCCGGAGGACCACTTTTCAGGAGATCACGCCGACGATATGGACGAGGATACGGACCCCGTCATGCCGGCAAGTGGTACTCCAAACCATCCGATCGAAATCTCCGACGGATCGTCCTTCCACGGATCACCCTATGGTGGTCCGGACAGTTTCCAAGCCCTGTTCGATCAACACCAGTGGTATTATACACCATCGCACCACTCGTCGTCTCATGGGCAGCATCAGCAGCAGCAGTCTCATCAGCAACAGGAGCCACAGCCACAGCCGCATCATCAAGATTCATCTGAGGATCACGGATTTGTGGCAGTTACGCCACCAGTTCAACCGGCACCTCCTCAACCGCCAAGGCGTAGAAGAACCGGTGCACGCATGTCGGTGCGACCGGGGGGCTTCAATTTCGGTTCCCCACAACAGTCAAGTGCTAGTCACTACCCGCCATACCAGGAGGACCCACAAATGGGTGGACCCTCCAACCCTGCTGTACTACAGCCACCGCCGATGGGGTTTGAAAACCCAATCCCGGCATATACGGGTGGCATGGCTTACAACCCGTTTGAACCTCCAACGCATCACGACTATGGGTACGCGGAGGCTGATCCATACATGGTAGCAGCGAACTACAACAACCAAGGACCCTATGGGGATCCATGGGGGGTGAGTTACCCGACTCAAGGATACTCGATACCTCCTAGACCCATCATCAGGGCTCAATCGCAGCCACCACGGTTTTCTCCCCCAGAAAGGGAGGAAATTCTTCATAGGTTGCAGCAAGTTGAACGAGAAGCTCACGAGGATCGTAGGGAAAGACAGACGTTCTTCCAAGGGTTGGTTAGTTTGATCAAGGGAAAGAACAAGAAGGATCGTTGAATCCTTCCACAGTTATTTTCTCCTGTATTTATTGTTTGAACCCCTTCGTGGGTGTATTTGGTATGTTGCTTTGAGCCCCTGCGTGGGCATGCTTATTGTTTGAACCCCTACGTGGGTGTATTGTTAGTGTGAGTCCCTACGTGGACATGTATGATATTTAGCCCCTGCGTGGGCATGTGTGTTATTTAACCCCTACGTGGGTAAGTTGGTAATTTGAAAGACCCGTTTAGGGCAAGTGTGTAATGCTTTGAATAAATTAATGGAATGTTATTTCTATGAATTTCATGATTGCCTTTTTGTGCATAAATAATTACAAATGAAATAAATAAAATTAAAATCATTGTTAATTAATCTGCCTATGTAATTATTTAATTAAGGATCATAAAGTGTGAAACCTAGCTTCGTGTCAATTATAAGACCGGGCCAAAATGGTAAGACCTGTTTAAAAAGATTCAAATCCCTGTTAACATCTTAAAACATGTTAACACTCCTGGCAGAAGTGATTCGTTACAATCACATATCATTTTATATGTATAAGGATTCTTTAGAAGATTCCAAACCCAATCATATGATCTCTGAATCATGGGTTAAGATCATCAAGTAAGATGATCATATTTTACCATACGTTGGTAATATAATGCCTACGGGCTTTGCTTATTTCTACATGAGTCAAAAGACAGTTGTAGCTTTGACTCACTGTCTGAAAAAGGTAATAAAATATATTTAAACCTTAAAAGCCTTGATTCTCTGAAATCATAGCTTATAATTTAAATTGTCCATGTGACCAAGCCTTATGTGCTAATATATATTGTTATTATTTATATTTAGGATAAATTTTAAATTGAAATCCTAAATTACTACGATTAATAAGTTAACCAATTATGGTCTCTGTTTACCATGGTTAACGAATTACCCTAAGGGGTAATTCCATAATAAACTCCCAAATAAAATATTGTTCTTGTTTTCTGCAACAGCTCAATTCAAATGGCTGACTCAAATGAAATAAATAGCCATCCTGTGGAGCCGAATGAGAACGCCCAGATTACGTTAACGGGTGCTGAACTAAAAGCAATCATAGACGGCGCTATCACACAGGCTTTGGATAGACAGTATGAGGAATACAGTGGTACTCGAAGTAGGACCCACTCTGCATCACATTCAAAGCCCAGGACACATTCTAAGGCTCATAACAAGCCTCCTCCCAAGAAGAATGGACCCAAGAAAGACGGTGATGACCGTCAGTCCCCCAACAATCAAAGTGACCCATCCCAGCATATAGTACTGCATCAAGGACCCCGTAACAAGGGTTGCACTTACAAGTACTTCGTGTCTTGTAAACCCAGGGATTTTACTGGGGAAAAAGGGGTCGTCGACTGTATGACATGGCTGGATGAAATGGACACGGTGGTGGATATCAACGGGTGCGCTGAAGGGGATATAGTTAAGTATGTGTCACAGTCCTTCAAGGGTGAAGCATTGGCATGGTGGAGATATCTAATGGAGGCCTCCGGAAAGATCCCGTTGTATAGCATGTCGTGGGATCAATTCATTGCCCTGATCAAGGAAAACTTATGCCCTCAACACGAGGTGGAGAAGATAGAATCCGACTTTCTATCCTTGGTGATGAAGAACCTCGATTGTCAAGCTTATCTGACAAGCTTCAATACACTGTCTCGGCTGGTTCCCTACCTGGTAACCCCGGAGCCAAAAAGAATCGCTCGCTTTATTGGTGGTTTGGAACCCGAGATTAAGTCCAGTGTAAAAGCTTCTCGGCCAGTTACCTTCAGGTCTGTGACTGACCTTTCCTTATCCCTCACTCTGGATGCGGTACGGCAGAGATCGCAGAGGAATAAGGCGGCCGAGAAGAGGAAGAGTGAAGATGATGGTTCGCGAAGGTCGAATAAGAAACACCGTGGGAACGGTGATAACAAAAAGGGATCTGAGTCGAGGAAGGATGGGCATAAGTCTGATGAGAAGCCCAGGTGTAAAATTTGCAAGAAGCAGCACTATGGAAAGTGCAGACTGGAGTCAAGCTCTCAGACTCAGTCAAAATCATTTGCTTGTGGAATTTGCAAGTCCACGAACCATAAAACCCTGGATTGCAAAAAGATGAAGGACGCAACGTGCTACCGTTGCAATGAGAAGGGGCACATCAAGATCAACTGCCCAAAATACAACAAGAAGCCTGAGGAGGCTAAGAAGACTAATGCCAGAGTCTTCAGAATGGACGCGAAAGAAGCTGTGCAGGACGATAATGTCATAACAGGTACATTCCTTGTAAATGATATCTTTGCAAGAGTACTTTTTGATTCAGGCGCAGATAAGTCTTTCGTAGATCATAAGTTTTGTAAATTGTTGAATTTACCTGTCAAAACCTTAAACGCAAACTATGAGGTAGAATTAGCAGATGGTACCATAGAAACCGTCTCTACTGTGTTAGATGGATGTGTTATATCCATTAAGAACCATTCTTTTCCTCTGTCTCTACTTCCGTTTAAGTTAGCCGGTTTTGACATAGTTCTGGGTATGGACTGGTTATCTCATAACCAGGCCCAAATCGTCTGTAACATGAAGCAAGTAGTGATAAAGACTTCGTCTGGTGAGTCACTTACCATTCGGGGAGATACCCAGTATGGGCTACCTGAGCACGTGACTATGCTCAAGGCTTCCAAGTGTTTGAAGAAGGGGTGTGTCATCTACATGGCACATGTGATTATTGATGAGCCCAAACCGAAGTTAGAAGACATCCCTGTCATTTCTGAATACCCAGAAGTGTTTCCTGAAGATCTACCTGGTTTGCCACCAGATAGACAAGTTGAATTCAGGATAGACATCATCCCCGGAGCGGCACCAGTTGCTAGGGCACCATACAGATTGGCACCCACAGAAATGAAGGAGTTGCGGACGCAGCTAGATGAACTGCTAGCTAAGGGTTTCATTCGACCTAGTTCATCTCCTTGGGGAGCGCCAATTCTGTTTGTCAAGAAGAAGGATGGGTCGATGCGTCTGTGCATCGACTATCGCGAACTTAATAAAGTCACGATCAAGAATAGATATCCATTGCCCAGGATCGACGATTTGTTCGATCAGCTTCAAGGGGCAAGTTACTTCTCAAAGATTGATCTGAGGTCAGGCTACCATCAGTTGAAGGTTAAGGATGAAGACGTTCACAAGACTGCATTTAGGACTCGTTATGGTCACTACGAGTTCCTAGTGATGCCTTTTGGGCTCACTAATGCACCAGCCGCGTTCATGGATCTCATGAATCGCGTCTGCAAACCTTACTTAGATAAATTTATTATCGTCTTCATCGATGACATCCTTATTTACTCTAAGAATCAAGCTGACCACGAGAAACACCTTCGATGTATTCTCAAACTCCTACGCCAGGAGAAGCTCTACGCCAAATTCTCTAAGTGTGAATTTTGGCTACGAGAAGTCCAATTTCTTGGACACGTGGTTAGTGAGCGTGGTATCCAGGTGGATCCCGCTAAAGTTGAAGCTGTTATCAATTGGCAAGAGCCAAAGACGCCTACGGAGATACGTAGTTTCCTGGGATTGGCAGGATATTACAGGCGTTTCATTGAAAACTTTTCAAGGATTGCTGCACCCCTAACCTCCTTAACTAAGAAGAAGGTTAAGTTTGTTTGGGGCCCTAAGCAGCAAGAATCCTTTGATATTCTGAAGCAAAAGTTGAGCAACGCCCCGGTACTGACACTGCCAGAGGGAATTGAAGACTTTGTGGTTTATTGTGATGCTTTGCACACTGGCATGGGGTGTGTGCTTATGCAGAAAGGCAAGGTGATTGCCTACGCATCAAGACAACTGAAAGTGCATGAAAAGAATTACACCACCCATGACTTAGAGTTGGGTGCAGTTGTATTCGCACTAAAGCTTTGGAGGCACTATCTTTATGGTATCAAATGTGTGATCTACTCTGATCACAAGAGCCTCCAACATCTGTTTAATCAGAAGGAATTAAACATGAGGCAACGTCGTTGGATGGAAACCTTGAATGACTATGATTGTGAAATCAAGTATCATCCCGGCAAAGCGAATGTAGTCGCTGACGCCTTGAGCAGAAAGAAAAGGGTTAAACCCATTCGAATCAATGCCAAGCGCATGGAAATAAAGAACAGTTTGATAGAAAGGGTGTTAGCTGCACAGAAGGAAGCTGTGTTGGAAGCTAACTATCCTAATGAAAAGTTAGGAGTAACTGAGGAGCAGTTAACTCTTAGCAAAGACAGAATTCTGCGATTAAATGGACGAATATGGGTCCCAATTTTTGGAGGACTTCGTGATGTCATCCTCCAAGAAGCCCATAGTTCTAAATACTCCGTTCATCCTGGAGCTGATAAGATGTACCAGGATTTAAAGGCAAATTATTGGTGGATAGGCTTGAAAAAGTCTGTAGCCGCCCATGTAGCAAAATGCTTGACATGTGCGCAAGTCAAAGCCGAGCATCAGAAACCGTCAGGTTTGCTACAACAGCCTGAACTTCCTACGTGGAAGTGGGAAATGGTAACTATGGATTTTATTACCAAGTTACCCAAGACGAGGAAAGGAAACGATACGATATGGGTTATAGTTGACCGACTGACTAAGTCAGCTCATTTTCTACCCATCAAGGAGACTTATAGCTCCGACATGCTAGCCCAGTTATACGTTGATAAGATTGTGGCCTTACATGGCATACCTGTAGCTATTATCTCTGACCGGGATACTAGGTACACGTCACATTTTTGGAAGAGTTTCCAACAATCTTTGGGCACACGTTTGAATTTTAGTACGGCTTATCACCCTCAGACTGATGGTCAGAGTGAGCGTACTATTCAAACGTTGGAAGACATGCTGCGTGCATGTGCGATCGATTTGGGAGGTAGTTGGGATAAGAACTTACCATTGATCGAATTCTCCTACAACAATAGCTACCATACCAGCATAAAGGCTGCGCCTTTTGAGGCATTATACGGTAGAAAGTGTAGATCGCCAGTTTGCTGGGCAGAAGTGGGAGAAGTCCAGTTATCAGGACCAGAGATCGTGTTCGAAACAACGGACAAGATTGTCCAGATTCGTAACAATCTCCAAGCTGCCCGGAATAGGCAGAAGAGTTACGCTGATCCAAATCGTAAGGATGTTCATTTCGAAGTGGGTGAAAAAGTCCTACTTAAAGTCTCGCCCTGGAAGGGGGTGATGCGATTTGGTAAGAAAGGCAAGCTGAGCCCGAGATACATAGGACCTTTCGAGGTTATCGAACGTGTCGGGTCAGTTGCCTATAAGTTGAACTTACCAGAAGAGCTCAGTGGAATTCACAACGTGTTCCACATCTGCAATCTAAAGAAGTGTTCCGCTGACGAGTCACATGTCATGCCACATACAGATGTGCATATAGACGCAAGCTTAAAATTTGTTGAAAAACCTGTGTCGATTGAAGATCGACAGGTAAGGAAACTTCGAAGGAAGCATATACCTTTTGTTAAGGTCAAATGGGATGCCCGTAGAGGTCCCGATTATACGTGGGAGGTTGAATCCACGATGAAAGAAAAGTACCCTTACTTGTTTCAGTAAATCTCGGGTCGAGATTTATTTTAAGGGGGTGAGGATGTAACACCTCAGAAATTCACGTCCTATAATGTGTTGACACGTGTCATAAAGTTTAAACGTGTGAAAGAAATATTATGGAAGGACTAAAGTTGACAAACGTGGAAAGTATGTAAATATACGTATTCTAAGTGTCAACTGTGAATAAATATAATGTACATTAACCCTACACGATGCTCATACCTTCAAACGAATAAATCATGGATCATACGAAGCTAAAAGTGAGAGATTACAAACTACAGGGGCTAATTGTGTCAACATGTTTAATTTATACCTCTGAGTGACCTTTTGACGAACCCGAAGCTTTGTAACTGTTAATTATGCTCACTAGAATACTCGACATAAATTTCATAAAGTTTCGAAATCGTATGAGAAAGTTATGATCAAACTCGTGTGCGAAGTGTTAAAGCGTAAACGTCGAAAGTTAGAACTTTTCGGGTAACAACAGAGTTAACCGAGGACTAAACGAAGTGGGTATATATTTTAAAGCCCTTTTTGATCAAGGTCGAAGGATCATAATGCAAGAAATGCAAGGAACAAGAGCCTTTTCAAAGTTTGAAGAGACAAGGACTGAAAATGCAAATTAACAAAAGTTGTTTGGCTGACCCACTAGGGGGTCGCGTAGCGCGAGCCTGAAGGCTCTGGCAGTGGCGCTACACCACTGCCATGTCTGGGCAGAATCCGAACTTTACGCATAGGGGCCTGCTAGGTGCGTTTGTGGGCGACTTTAACTCGATTTTTCACTTCACTTGACCCCTAAAACAACCCCTAAACATGTAGGACACATGTTGGTAACTCATGGTCAGTCCTAGACTTGTTTGTCAATCATCTGTGGTGAGTGACTTTACTATAAATAGGCCTTCAATGTCTCAAACATTTCTCACACCATCTCCTGCATTGTGGATCATTTCTGGAGCTCAAGCTTGCTTCATAGTGATCATATCTCGTGCATAGGACCTCAGTAAGTATTCTAATCTTTCCCTAATTGCTTTTAGCTTAGTTAATTAGCTAAAAGTCAAACCGTCGTAATTACGGTTTGATTTCGAGATTAGTCAATAATGGCTCAGTAATATCTCGAATTAAAAATAGTTATGAGTTGGTATTTATGTGGGTAATAAAACCTTAAAAGGGTTTCCCCTGATCACCACTCTAAACAGGTCTAATGTCGGGTCAAACTTTTAATTAAAAAGTCAACATAATGTTTAACATGTCATTTATGCATAATTAGCTATCTAGAACATGTATAACCTGTTTGATCATTGTTGTAACTTAGTAATTAGTGTAAGAACATGTCCAAACATGTTCAACCCGACTATTTCCTGTTTAGACCCGGTTCGGAACCGAAAGTCGCATAGTTTGACTTTCACTTTGACTTTCAGTTCTGACCCGTTTAGGCATGTTTTAGAAATGCCTCAGAGCTTTAATTGGACTAGGATACATGTTAGAACAACCCTCTGTGATTATACACCTCGGTTCATTAGTTATCCAATTACTATGCATGTTTCTGTTTATTGCTTATATGTTGACCATTATGCCCTTATTACCTTAAAACGTGATTTATGAAAATGTAAAAGTGTAGAAACCCTTGTTACTGATATATAGACTTGCATGCAAAGTTTGACATCAGTTTGACTTGTAGATTAAGAGTTATGCTCATTATCGCAAAACTAATGCTTTATGTTAACATAATGGCGTAATTAGCGTATAGCCTAGTTAAACATACTTTTTGGTATCAAATCTTTTACCCACTGATATGATATATTATTTTGGGATTTTTAAAGATTTTTAATTAATTTTAAGCTGAGCATAACTCATAGTCGTAGGCTTAATTCGGAAATTGTCGGTTTTGCCCTTACGGGCCATAAAATGAGTTTTACACATCTAAACGACTCCAAACCTTTTTCTACTGATTGGTTATGATAAATAAATTATTTTAAGCCTTCTGGAAATATAAAAATATCAGATTTAAGTATCAAACCCGGTAATGGCCTTTAATCGCCTTAATTAGCGTTTTTAACGCATAGTATGTTTTAAAATCATATTTGACATACCCGGGTTGATACCTACTGATATAAGAGGAAAATTATAATATTTTAACAGTAAGCAAAGGTTGATAAACTCAGACTTCAGTTTTGAGCTTTTCGGCTTATGTGAAATTACCGAAATACCCCTACGGGGCCTAGTTTGGTTAAAGATGATAAATTTCACATATATACTTAAGCCTACTGTTATAACTCATCAAATTGAGTATGTTTTCTGTTTACATCGGACCTGTAACTCAGTTAAACATTTAAACTCTTTTACAAACCTTAAAATGACCAAACTACCCCTACGGGGCATAGTTTGTGTTTAAACTAGTTCGGGGCATAACGAAAAACATCCTACTGATGTTACAACATATTTGAAGCATATTAACTTAGGAAACCTATATATGGCTCTTACGGATACCCGTTACGCATATTACGCGTTCGGCTCGGTTTATGTAACAAGTTTACATAAATTAGCCGAAACGGGTCAAACCTTATCGGTTTTATCTCAAAATCCAGAATGTGAATAATAAACCCATGTTAAACAAGTCTTCAAACTTGTCGGGTCTGAATCACATTCTATCCGGTCTTCGCTTAATCGTGCGTACGAACCGTATCTTCGAAACTAGTCGGTCTAAGCTTAAGCTTAATTAAAGAACCGCTAGGATTCTAATAGGTTATATTTAACCTTCGTTCCAGATTAGGAGAACCAGTAAAAGATACTTGCTATTCTGCTTATTGTGATTTATACTTGCATCAGGTAAATACTTTTAACTTATTTTCCCTATACGGGCTTGGGTTACGGTACATAGCGTACCGCTTGATCGGGCATCAAATCTCCACGCTTAGTGGGTAGTTGAATAATTTGATCGGCTCATTTTAAACAGATTTGTTTACTTTACAGCCTTTGGGGGGGGGGTTAATGACCATGTCCCGGATATCCCTGGCATCATCTTACGAGATGGCCACGACCTGAGCACGGGGTGTAGGCGTACTCCCGTGTATAACTCACTTAAAGTGGTGTGTCTATTGATCTTTAACCCGGATACGTTCCGGGCTACTGAACGCATAAGTAACATGTAATTCGTTCACAAGATTATAATATTAAATAATTCTCCCAAGTTAAATAAAATGATTTATGCCACGTACATCCAAACCAATTTTCAATCATTTTCCAAAATGAGTCAGTTGAATGTATTTACCAGTGTAAACTGACGTATTTTCCCAAAAAGACTGAATGCAGGTACTAAACGAAATTTGGCTGGATTGTCTCCTAAGCATCAATAGAAGTCTCGCAAGCTTAGGATGCTAGAAGTTTGTTGAACCATAAATGTTATTTTGTTTCGATCCGTTCTGTGGATAAACACCGGATATTGTGACTTTGATTACAATAAATAAATTCGGTTGTATATTGTTTTTAAATTGCTTCCGCTGTGCATTATTATATTGTGTTGTTTGACTATTATGTTGCCAACCACGTCATGATACTCCCCCACCGGGCCCACCGGTGACACGTGGAAATCGGGATGTGACAAGATTTCGACCATAAATGTGTAATTACGTTTACACATACATTTGAAAAATACGGGTTTATTAAAACTTTTCTCAAAATTAAAACAATACAACATAATGTAAATAAGTTCGTCGTTTAAAAATGACGACGAAATATAATGCGGAAGTTTGTATCTTAATCGTGTTCGGTTCTTCTTCGAGCTTGATCGTCATCCGGCATCCCAAGATATTCCTACATTTCATAAAACATGAAATGAGTTAGTCATTCGGCGTTTAAAAACATGTTCGAACAAGTTCGTGAGTCAAAACAAGCAAACAACAAGTTCAGCAACAATTTTCTAGAATCATCAGCCATCGCGTGTCGCGCCGACGTTCACCGATCATGTCGCGTGTCGCAAGAGAAGAAGGATCCTCCATCGCGTGGTGCGAGGAACTTCTTTTTCCATAAGGTTTGGTTAAAAACCTGCATTTTTCCAGCAATTCTTATTTTTACGAAATCAGCCATATCTTACTCGTTATTGGTCTGTTTTACGATCCGTTTCTTCCTACGTGGTCGTAATTTGATTCTCCATCACATGGAGTTAAAATCCGACTTCTGGATTAAAAAATTTCTAGATTTTAAGCCTTCGGCTTAAATTTCAATTATAACATTTTTGACCCATTCGTATTTAAAGCCACAAACTTGTTTCTAAATAGTCATAGAGCATACACCCATGTATTTAACTCAAAATCTTTAGCTTGGACTCTTAACTTTTATGAATTATGCGGCCCATACCCAATTTATGCGCATAATTGGTTTTGACCCATTTAGATGATTTAAACCTTTAAGTTTAAATCTTTCCCTTTCTTTACGCACATTCAACTCCATATTAAGATATCAGTTATCCGCCACCACAACTATAATTGTGGTGATTTTAATGATGTAGATTACTTATTCCAAATTGTACTATTCGAAATGTCAATTTGCGGCAAAGACCATTTTGATACATTTGACCCAAAAAGGCTTATGCCTACAACTTTTACGCTTATCTATAACTTACATGATCATAATACATGTTCTTAAACAACCTCTACGGGTCGTTTACCCGATTTATCAATCAAGGGCTTTTTGGTCAAATTTAGTCTCTCCTTTTTCAACGAAGGACTTTCAATAAGTCATTTGACCAAAATCACATGTTTAACTATAATCTTATTTACGCGTACCTGGCTCGGGTCAAGTATTGACCCGTTTTAATACCTTGCCTTAATGATTTGCTAATTCATAGCAATGCAAATTCCATAAATCGTTTTACCCTGTAAGCATTAGACTCGACAAATACTTATTAGTCGTTATTTGTTAAATGGCGCTAAAATCACCATTTAACACGTTTGGTCTAAACGACCAAACATTTATGTCACACCCCCAAAATCCACAAGCGGAGTATCACCGCAGGGCGTGTGACTGACCAGGATCAAGCCACCAATCATATTGAACAATATAATAAAGTAAATAAAAACCCAACACAATCAATATGATTAGTGTCAAACGATTCAGCAAAGTTTAAGTTAACAGCGGAAGCATTAAGTTCAAAACCAAAGTATAAGTTTAAAGTTCATTAAGTTTATCATGAACACACATTGGTTCATGTCCCACAACGACTCCTTCTCCATGCAAGCTCCAGCAAATAACCTAACGACCTGCAAAGCATGTAGTAACATAACAACAAAAATGTTGGCGAGTTCACAGTTGGTTGTCTATTTTAAAGTTGTTCCAAAAACCATAAGTTGTTTCGAAAACCAAAAGTTGTCAAGTTCCTTGTTCTCATAACCATATGTCATGGGGGCTATCCCATAGTTTTAAACCACTAGACCCGTACCATATCAACTACTGACTTAAGTTATGTTGCGTGCCCCAAGTCAATGTCTATCCTCATTGACTAAGTGCCCAAGTACATTAGTCCACGCCCGTCCTATGCGGCATGGTGTGAGGCTTGTCAGACCTAATAGCGCTATTTAACTAATGACCTGTTCGCCATTGGTATGGCGATTAACTCTATATAAAAAAGGGGGACTTCAAGATAGAGTTGTTATCTAGTAAGCTTAAGGTTGTCGCTCTTCCCAAGGAGAGCGGAGGTACGTATTCTACCCAAGGAGAATACGCAGGTTGCATCCCACCCAAGGGGGATAGTTGTTGTTGTTTAACCCATTCCCAAACCACCGGGAATCCCATGCTTTGTAGAAAAGTGTGAACTCACCTTAGATTAACTCGTCAGATAAAAAGGTTACTTGATCTAATGTGGTCAACCACGTCCTAACATGGTTACCATACTAGTCAGGTTCATATTCAAGCATCACACGTATTGCTCTAATATACTAACAGGGTGTTTACACAGAATGATCATGGCATACATGTTTAATCATAGCAGTTTAACAGCAGTACATAACATGTTCAACAGTAACGTATGAGTATTCATATAAAGCCCAAGTGTGCGGCCCGAGTACATGGGCCTGTGTTAGTGTGCGAGTCCATATCAGGTGTTCGACCATGTGGTCTCGAGTCGAGACTGTGCGGTCTCGAGTTGAACTCTTAAGGGTCTCGGGTCATGCATTTATCAGTCGAGACCAAGTGGTCTCGAGTCAGGTCTCGAGTTGCAACAAGACCCGCAACCATGGTCTCGAGTCCTGTTGTTCACGTGCAGGTGTGGTCTCGAGTCGGAACAGTGGGGTCTCGACTCACAACCTCTGTTGAGACCAGAAGATGTAACTGATTTCCTAAATTGTTGACCATTACCCCCGTAACATCAGCTAACAAGTTTTGGCAGTTTCAATCAGATCAAACAACAATGATTCTACACATTCAAACCCCCTAATTTTCCTCTAATCATGAACAATAATCAATCAATCAACATTCAAGGCATTCATTCAGATCATAGAAACAGTTATTCCACTTATTATCATGCAAACCTAGTCATCATCCAAATCATGGTCAACAATTTCATATGATAATCATGCAAACTCATATCAATATGCTTGTATATTCATCAAACACTAAGTCCTAAACCGCCGATTTATTCATCTCACATGAACAACCCATTCATATTAATCAAGTGTCTAAACAATCTTGTGATCATCAACCCATCGCATAACCCACACCCCAAAACCCAATTCTAACAGTTTGCTATCATCATAACCAACACATGTTCCTGATTTGCAAGCATAATTCCATTAATAAATCTACTAGCATGAACCCTAGTTATCACATAAGATCATAGCAATCATAACATCAATTATCCTACAACCAAACAATAATGAAACACTAACCGTGGTATTCGAATAGATTGATTTGATCGAGACACAAGAGCTTCGAATGGTGGGAAGGCTGTCGTCGAACAAGAGGGAGGAGAAGAGAGAGCAGGGTTTTGTGTGTGTTTGTGTTTTGTAAAATATGAGGATTATACACCAATCCTCATGTTGTTATGCGCAAAAGGGAGTGGGCCGAACCCATCTTTGGGTTGCCCTTGGGCCACGAGTTCGAAACAAACAAGGTTGGGCCGAGAGTGCAAGCATAGGGGAAAAGGAGTGTGCGGTTAGGAACAAGGTGTGTGACCCAAAGGGTGTTGTGCGACCAGACAATTATTGTGCACTCACAATTATAACATTCACATAACGTAAATAAACGCATAAGCATTCAATGAAAATCAACACATCAACTAGTCAAGTAGCATACACAAGTTACATCAAGACACAAAGAAAGGCTTGAAATACGAGTTGTCACAATTTTGCACTTGCATTTGAATGGTATATATTTACCATTTCATTATTTAACCCATTTTGGCTTTCTCACCATATGGTTATATCTTTTTAAGTCTTTTTCGTACCTATTTAACCCATCTTGGCTTACGTCGTAGGTTATCTTTTAACTTTAACTTACGTTTGTCGACTCATGACTAAATTATCATTTTACCCCAATCCTTATCATGAGTTACCCCATAAGGCAACATTTCATAACTCATTGTATATTCGTCATTCCATGACTATATTACCATTTTACCCCTTTTTACCATCCATCATGGTTTTTCGTCATTTTTACTTGTTCCGACCCGTATCAAATTACGTCGGAACATCACATTTTAAACATTAGCTTAACATATTCATAACCCTTATAATAATTAGGCACTCTATAAAAGGGGGTGTAAGCTTTACTTACAATGCATTCCAAGTTACGCTTGAACCTTCTTACTTGATTCGTTTGACCCGTCTCCTTCCCAAGCTTCCATCTAGCTTGTCAAGCGTCAAACTATCATCATAATTCGTAAGACGGTTAGATTAGTCATCATTACTTACGACTACTCCATCTTACGGATTTTATTCGAAATTATCATTCGACTTATTCATTGGTTAGTTTGACTTTCAAAAGTCAACTACTCTTAATCACATGATATGCTCAATTGAGTTCCATATCTCATCTAAGCATTTCATCAATTATCCGGTAGGCGTCATTATTATGCCACCATTTTTAAACTATTTTTAAATCATAAGCCATGATTTCAGAGAATCAAGGCCTTTAAATATATTAGCACAACAGGCTTAGTCACAAGGACATATATAAATTATATGCTATGATTTCAGAGAATCAAAGCATTTGAGGTTTGAACCTAGTTCATTACCTTTTTCTGACAGGGAGTCATAGCTACCACTGTATTTTGGCTCATGTGGAAATGAGCAAGGCCCGTAAGCACTATATTACCACGTATGGTTAAAATATGATCATCTTAATTGATGATGTAAACCCAGGATTCAGGGATCATTAAAATGGGTTAGGAATCTGTTGAAGAATCCTTAATAACGTGTGTGATTTCCAACGAATCACATCTGTCGGGAGTGTTAACATGTTTTCAGATGTTAACTGGGATACGAATCTTTTAAACAGGTCTTACCATCTTGGCCAAGTCTTTATAATGACACTCAGGCTAGGTTTCACTCTTAAGATTCTTTTAATATTTATCGCAGAACAATTTCTAAATTGAAATGTTAATAAGGATCTTAATCTAAATTGAGGAACTGCCATCTTGGCCGGTCTTAATATGACCCGAAGCTAGGTCTTGTTCTTTTTAGATTTTTCCATTTTATTATAATGGTAGATCTTGCAAAGGAAATGTTATTTTCCATTTATTTAATATTCTTGTTTAGAATGAAAGTTTTAAACTTAATCATTCCACTATATAAAAATAAAAGTATAAAATTGCCCTAAGCGGGACTTGAAAGGAATAATGTTGTCCTCGTAGGGACTGAAAGCTAATTATGTCCTTATAAGGACTCATTAAGGAAATGATCTTCAGCAAGAGGTGTTTCTTCTTTATTTTATTTCTGAGTGTCCTCTCCTTGGATGCTCGTTTCATTCTAGCCGCGGTACGAAGCTCAGCATTTTAAGGCTCCAGGTGTGGAGAATTTTTATTACAGCTTCTTCGCTTGGCGACGTATATATAAAAAAAATTTGGAAGCAAAAATTTCCAGATTAGGATTTAGAATATTCCTAAGTTAAGTCTAGACTCAAAAGGTCAGGGAATGTGCTAATGTGTAACTGAGACTAAACACAAGGGCCAGTGTTTAATTCACTCAGTGTTGGCTCTGATACCAACCTGTCACACCCCGTTTTCCAACGTGTCACCGGTGGGCCCGGTGGGGAGTATCGTGACGTCATGGTTGGCAACATAATAGTCAAACAACACAATATTAATATGCACAGCGGAAGCAATTGAAAATATAATACAACCGAATTTATTATTGTAATATCAAATGTCACAATATTCGGAATTTTATTCACAGAAGGATCGAAAATAAAATGGAAACAATAGTTCAACATATTTTAGGCATCTTAAGCTTGCGAGACTTCTATTGATGCTAAGGAGAAATATCCAGCCAATTTCGTATAGTACCTGCATTTAGCCTTTTTGGAAAATACGTCAGTTTACACTGGTAAATACAATTAACCGACTCATTTTGAAAATGGTTTAAGAAAATTGATTTGGATGCACGTGGCACAAAATATCTTTTATAATTTGATTAAAATGCACAGAGGAAAAATTAACCTTTTATAACTTGGGAGAATTATTTAAATATATAATCTTGTGAACGAATTACATGTTCCTTGTGCGTTCAGTAGCCCGGATCTTGTCCGGGTTAAAGATTAATAGACACACCACATTATTCTTTTGTGCACTGACGGGTGTACGCCTACACCCCGCGCTTAAGTCGTGGCCATTTCGTAAAATGATGCCAAGGATATCCAGGACATGGTCATTAACCCCCCAAAGGCTTTAAGTAACAAGACTGTTTAAACGCGCCGATCAAATTATTCAATTACCCACTCAACGGTGGAGGATTTGATGCCCGATCAAGCGGTATGCTATATACCGTAACCCAAGCCCGTATAGGGAAAATAAGTTAAAAGTATTTACCTGAGCAATGTATAAATCACAATAAGCAAACGCACGTAGCTTTTACTGGTACTCCTAATCTGGAACGAAGGTTTATAATAACCTATTAGAATTCTAACGGGCCTTTAATTAAGCTTAAGCCTAGACCGGTTAGTTTCGAAGATACGGTTCGTACGCACTATTAAGCGAAGACCGGATAGAATGTGATTTAGACCCGACAAGTTCATAGACTTGTTTAATATGGTTATTTCATACACATTCTGGATTTTGAGATAAAACCGATAAGGTTTGACCCGTTTAGGCTAGTTTATGTAAACTAGTTACATAAGCCGAACCGAACGCGTAATAAGCGTAACGGGTGTTCATATGAGCCATCTACAGGTTTCCTAAGTTAATATGCTTCTAATATGTTGTGACATCAGTAAGTTGTCTTTCATTATGCCCGTAACGAGTTTAAACACAAACTATGCCCCGTAGGGGTAGTTTGGTCATTTTAAAGGTTGTAAAAGAGTTTAAGTGTTTATCTGAGTTACAGGTATGATGTAATCAGCAAACATACTCAATTTACTGAGTTATAACAGTAGGGTAAAGTATATATGTGAAATTTATCAATTATAACCAAACTATGCACCGTAGGGGCGTTTTGGTAATTTCACATAAGCCGAAAAGCTCAAAACTGAAGTCTGAGTTTATCAACCTTTGCTTACTATTAAAATATTATACTTTTCCTCAAATATCAGTAGGTATCAGCCATTGTACGTTTAAAATAATTTTATTACATACTATGCGTTAAAAACGCTTAAAAAGGCGATTAGAGGCCATTTCCGGGTTTGATACATAAATCTGATATTTTTTTATTTCCAGAAGGCTTAAAATAATTTATTTATCATATGTGATCAAT
This sequence comes from Helianthus tuberosus, assembly GCA_030545235.1. Lineage (NCBI taxonomy): Eukaryota > Viridiplantae > Streptophyta > Magnoliopsida > Asterales > Asteraceae > Helianthus > Helianthus tuberosus. The sequence continues at coordinate 81,065,257 of CM060383.1, forward strand.
AGCAAAAGGTTTGGAGTCATTCAGATATGTAAAACTCATTTTATGGCCCGTAAGGGCAAAACCGACAAGTACCGGATTAAGCCTACGATTATGAGTTATGCTCAGCCTAAAATTAATTAAAAATCTTTAAAAATCCCAAAATAATATATTACATCAGTGGGTAAAAGATTTGATATCAAAAAGTATGTTTAAGTGGGCTATACGCTAAATACGCCGTTTAATTAACATAAAGCTTTAATTTTACGCTAACGAGCATAACTCTTAACCTACACCTCAAACTGATGTCAAATTTTGTATACAAGTTTATATATCAGTAATTAAGGTTTCTATTCTTTTACATTTCCAAAAATCACGTTTTAAAGTGAAAAGGGCATAATGGTCAACATATGAGCAATTAACGGAATCATGTATATTAATTGGATAACTAATGATCCGAGGTGTATAATCACAGAGGGTTATACTAGCATGTAACCTGGTCAAAATAAAGCTCTAAGGCATTTCTAAAACATACCATAACGGGTCAGAACTGAAAGTCAAAGTATAAGTCAAACTATGCGACTTTCGGTTCCGAATCGGGTCTAAACAGGAAATTGTCGGGTTAAACATGTTTAGACATGTCCTTACCCTAATTACCAAGTTATATTAATGATCAAACAGGTTATATGTGTTCTACATTACTAATCATGCATAAGTTGCAATTTAAACTTTCTGTTGACTTTTTAATTACACGTTTGACCCGACATTTGACCTAGTTAGAATGGGAATCAGGGGGAACCCTTTTGAGGTTTTATTACCCACATAATTACCAACTTATAACTATTTTTAATTCGAGATTTGACTGAGCCATTATTAATTAATCTCGAAGTCAAACCGTAATTACGACGGTTTGACTTTTAGCTAAATAGCTAAGCTAAACCTAATTAAGAAAGGATGAGCAAACTTACAAAAGTCCTAAGCTTGATTAGTGATCACTTGGAAGCAGACTTGAGCTCCAGGAATGATCAGATAGCTTGAATGAAGGTGTGAAGACTTGTTGCAAGTTCAAGGCCCTTTTATAGTGAATTCTTCACCATAGATTGTTGACACTTGGGTCTACAACTCTCCACAACTGATTAACACATGTTCCTAGTGCTTAGGGGGTGCCTAGGGGTCGTCCAAGATGAGGCAAATCAGTTAAAAGTCAAACACAAGGGCTATGGCAGACAAATAACCAAGAAATTCGCATCAGGTGGCCCTAGGCGTGACACGACGGACCCCCCCCCCCTGGGCCTCGCGTCGCGCGACCCCTTGTCTGACCCAAATCCAATTTTTGATTTTTGCGATTTGATCCTTGGCTCTTCAAAATTCGATTAGGCACTTGTTTCTTGCATCTTAAACCTTCATAATTGATTTGTAAAGGCTTTAAAACATATACCCACTTTGTTAAGTCCCCGGTTAACTTTATTGTTACCCGAAAAGTCCTAACTTTCAATGTTTACGCTTTAACCCTTCGCACACGAATTTGATCATAACTTTCTCATACGATAACGAAACTTTACGAAATTTAAATCGTGCATTCTAGTGAGCATAATTAACCATTACAAAGCTTCGGGTTTGTCAAAAGGTCACTCAGAGGTATAACTTAAACATGTTGACACATTTAGCCCCTGTAGTTTGTAATCTCTCACTTTTAGCTCCGTATGATCCATGATTTATTCGTTTGAAGGTATGAGCATCTTGTAGGGTTAATATACAATATATTTATTCACTGTTGACATTTAGAATACGTATATCCACATACTTTCCATGATTGTCAACTTTAGTCCTTCTATAATTTTCTTTCACACGTTTAAACCTTTGACCCGTGTCTACACATTATAGGACGTGAATTTTCGAGGTGTTACACATACACACACATTTTGGTGTTTTAAGGTTTTAGTTATAAACTTGTTTCACTTTTGCCTTTTTAACCCCTCAAGTTTGAAAGTTATTTTAAAAGGTGCATTTATTCATATTTTCCTTGTTATCTTCTAACATTTAGTTAACTAGGTTCTTTATTCCTAGTTACATCACCCTTGGTTATGACCAACTCATGTGTGTGTGTATATATATATATATTGTTGGTGGACTACATCTGTCGACTTCGTCTTGGATCGAGTCTTACATTGTATTGTATAGATTAGGGCGCGTTTTACTAGAAAATAGGAGATTATATGTGTTTAGTGAGCAGGTTTCGCTCATAGGGACATTAGGTAGAGGTTTCGCTTATATGGTCAAGAGGTTTAGCTTATTCGTACATGTAAGGTTTCGCTCATATGGACATGGTCCTTGGAGCGAAACCATCAGCCTATATATAGGTGATCATTTGAGCGAAACCAAATAATTGTGAAGTCCTTGTATTCCACGCCGAAGCTCTGCCGGTGTGAAGATTGAACTGTAAACGTTGTCAATTCAATATAATAAGTAGATTAAGTGAAGAATAAGCTATTTCTACCTTTGTTTCTTGTTATTCCGCACCTGAAACGAAGTTGAACACCTCTGAACGACTCATTCGGGTCAGATCACGATCCTACAAGTGGTATCAGAGCTCAGGAGGAGGAGTTCTGCAGAGATTAGCTAGAATTTATCTTGTTTTCTTGCTTCTACACCTTCTTTCATCAATTCAGAAAATTTTACCGGTCGGAATTCGTTCAAAATTTCACAGACTGTGCGCAATTGAACATAGACAAACCCTTGAAAGTTTCGGACCAAATTACGGACTAAAAATGGTTGAAATTACTTTCGGACTTGGTTCCGCTTATCTGGACATAGAGTAGTTCCGCTTATCTAAACAGCATATTTCGCTCTTGTGTCATCTTATTGAGAGGTTCCGCTCCAAATTACCTTGGTAGTTCCGCTCTTTTGTCATCCTAATAGAGGTTTCGCTCCAAGTGCGTATAAGAGATTTCGCTCATCTGTACATCAGTGGTTCCTCTCCAAAAGACACATCAAGGTTTCGCTCTAAAGACACATCAAGGTTTCGCTTATCTGAACATCTCAGGTTTTGCTCCAAAGAAATACTAAGGTTCCGCTCATAAAGACATCTGGGATTTCGCTCTTGTGTACAGAATCCTAGTTTCGCTTTTAAGGTCATCTGGGATTTCGCTCTTAGTGCACAAACACCTGATTTCGCTTTTTAGTCACAATTTTTGAAATACGTGTTGAAAAGTCATGGATACCGAGTTCTATAACGCGTTTGCAACACCGTCTGGTCTAGGTGCTATTGCTCAAGCTATGAGTTTAGAAAATGAGATGGGAACCACCCAAAAGCCCCCTAAATTGATGAGTATTGAAGAATACTACGGGTGGAAAGATAGATTCGAGAACTGGGTTCAGGCAAACCATCTTAGGTCTTGGGAATGTATATTGAAGAAGTACGTGTTTCCTCGAACAGATTTGCAAGTTCTCAAAGAGTTATCAGAATTCACAGATCAAGAACGGATTATGTACAAAGCCGAGAAAATGATGATCAGTCTGCTTCAACAAGCTATCAAAGAAGACATATTCATATTGCTTCAGCATGACAAAACTGCAAAATCAATCTGGGATGCACTTAAAGTAAAATTTGAGGGTAGTGAAAACATGATAAAGAGCAAGAAAGCGTTACTAAAGAAAGAGTTTGATCTGTTCAGTGGTTTACCGGGAGAGGACACAAAGAAGTTGATTGAACGTTATTGTCACCTTGTGCGATCTATGTCAATGCTTAGTATAAAAAAGGATCCTGAAGAGTGGGTAGACAAATTAGCTGATGCATTACCGCAAAAAGAGTGGGGAACTTATTTGATGATCCTGAAAAACACAGGGGTTTATGATGGGTTAACAATTGGTCAGTTTATCGAAAAGATTGAGGGTCAAGATTTGGAACAGAAGAAGATCGCGAGGATGAACAGTCCAAGTGGTCAACAAGATGTAAAAATGTATTACAAAGGTAGTGTTCCGGTTCCAGAAGCTGAGAGAAGTCCGAAAATTCAGACTGCGTTTAGTGCTGGGGATTCTACAGAAAAGATTGATCAAAGTTCAAACAAAAGCAGCAGTGGTTTCTCATTATATCCGAGTGTTAATCTAAAGAGTTCATCAGAAATCTTTCAGTCTCAAAGCACAAAGACAGGAAATGGTTATGTGATTCAGTGCAACATCGCTCTAAATCTTCCAGAAGGTCAAAGTTTTTCAGAAGACACTGCTAAAGACCACATGGCTCTACTTGGTTCTGTGTTGTTATCGTATGAAGGTCTAGTTGCAGGTCGGATCGGAAATCCTATGCTCACCAAAGAGGATTACGATCAAATAGACGCCGAAGAAATGGAATTAATGGATATCAAATGGTATCTTGCTAGTGTTCTTAGACGTGCTGAAAAGTTCAAAACGATTACTGGGAGAAATGACTTTCTTGATGCTCATGTATCTACTTTAGGTTTTGATAAATCTAAAGTTACTTGTTTTCGATGCAGGGAGAAAGGCCATTTCAAACGGGAATGCAAGAACAGGGAAGCTAATGGAGTTCAGAATCCGTTTGGAAAAGATGATTACTACCGGAAAGCCATTTATCAACAGGTTGGTCAATCACAAGATTCACAGACGGCTCATGGTAGAAAGATTGAGGATTCCAAGAGAGCGTGTGTGGTGGATTTTGACTGGAACAATTATATATCTCCTAATAGCAAAGCATGCATAGTCGATCAAGATGATGAGAGGCTACCTGAAGGCTTCAGCTGGAATATGTTTGCAGGTGAGAATGGGAATTTTAAAGCTTTCATTGCTAAGATTGTCAGAGAACCAGACATGTTTACCACATGGATGAGGTCTATTGGAGTGACTATAAAGAGTGTGGATGAAGAGTCTGTTGTTTCTGTTGAAAGTTCAGAAAGTGCTGATGAAAGTCTACAAAGTTCTGATGAGAGTGTACAAAATGTTGTTATTTCAGAAAAGGAAGTTGTATTTGATCAAACACCGTCAGATTCTGGTTTATCAGATGTTGATTCTGAAAAATCTGTACAGTTTGATCAGTCAACAGTTGATAGTAGCAGTGATGATGAGGAAGAGAAACATATAAATGTTGCAAAATCTCATCTTTCTCCTGAAAGTTTTCATTTCTATTTTGCAGATCGTATGGAGAAACTGATGTGTGTAAAATGCAACATATAAATTACATCAAATGAGGCATAAAACTAGCCCTTTTTAAGTACTAATATTGGAAAAAGAGTGTTTTTGTCTTCCTTTTGTATTTTCAGGATTAAATGAGCTCAAAAACACAAAAGAAGCAAAAAGACAGCTAAATCCAACATAAATACAAGAAAAGGAACATAAGTGGATTGCCCGACCCCTCAACGGCATCTTCCCAAGCAAAATAGAGAAGGCAGAAGACTGAACACGGGCCGTGCTCAGCCAGCACGGGGCCGTGCCCAAGAAGCAGCAGAAAAGACAAACCTATAGAAGCTTCTATTGCCCACCACGGGCCGTGTCCAGCGAACACGGGGGCGTGTCGAAAGTACAGCAGGCGCATTAATTGTAATTGCGAATTACAATTAATGAGGAGAGAGAGTGTCAGACAGGCACGGGGCCATGCCCAACGGACACGGGGCTGTGCCCAGCCCTCTGTTCAGCCTATAAATAGGAGTGCTTGGTTTCATTTCAACTCATCCCTTGGCACACCACCTCTCTCACACTTCATCCACCACCCACCACCATCACAACACCATCATCCACCACCATCATCCATTGTTCATCGTAAAGTGTGTGAGTCGTCTCGGGATCCAAGATTGATCGTAAGAGTTCTTGACAATCAAGGCCATGTTTGCCTAAGTCTCTTACATCACTTGGTGAAGACAAAGTGTCTAGTATAATACTTTTTATTTCTAATCTTTTGCACTTTTTATTTGGTCTTGTATTAATGACTTTAATAACTAGTTACTTATGTTGAAGGTGATCTTTCCTTATCGTTTGTCCGTGGTGTCTTGGCATTATTTTACTGTCTATATAAAATAAAGGATTTTCACCATTCATATCTCCACGGTCTATATGGAGGTATGTTGGCTACCTGGTCGGGGGTTAAGGGAATGGTTTGGTAAAGGTCTTGCCATTGTTCAGCGTTTAGAGGTCCTGCAATGGACCTGGGTCAAATTTAGTAGGACCTCCTTCAATACTTCACGGTATTGGATGGCGGGGGTCCAAACTCTTTGATCCCCTCATAAGTTAACTACTATTAATACTATAACCCGACTATTTAGGACTGTATCCCTGCTGACTCAGACTACTTAGCCGAGGGTAACGTCACCGCCAAAAGCGGGGCCTACCATAATACTGCATTAATAACTTAATTCATTATCTTCCAATAATCCACCCTTTTAGGATTGTATCATTGCTGACTCAAACTACTGGGGTGAGGGTAACGTCACCTTCAAAAGAGGGGCCTACTACAATAACTAAGATAATCTCTTAATTATGTGCAAAAGTGCGGAAATAATCAAAGGTTATACTAGATACGAGTCGGAACCAAGTGATTCATCTTGTCTATCTGTTTTTTACTTTTATTTTTATTTTCAGCATTTTAGTTAGTTTTTATTTTTCTTAGTTTAAAAATCTTTTTCTAAACTTTTTATTTTGATTAGACGTTGAGGATAAACCGGTACTAAAAGCTCTTGTGTCCTTGGACGACCTCGGTATCTTACCAACACTATACTACGCTCACGATGGGTGCACTTGCCCATATGTGTGTTTAGTGTTAGTGAAATATCGTGTTTTATAAATTTAAAACTTGGCTAAAATAAGTGTTAAAGGGGCTTAAAATATACACCTAATATATATAACACTTCACACGCATCAGAAACTGAAGGAGAAACAAGCTGCTAAAGAACAACAACAAATGAAATCTGAAGATGTTGTTCAGAAAGAGAATGTTGAAGGTGTTGTTGAGAAGATGATTGAAACTGAGAAGGTGAAAGAAGAAGAAAAAGTGATTGAAGTGATAAAGACAATTGAGATTGAGAAGATTGTTGAAGTTGTAAAGCCTTGCATAAAGTGTTTGGAAGCTTGCAAGGAATGTGCTGCAAAAGACGACATCATTGCTGAATATGAGAAGAAGAAAGAGCAGTTACTGTTCAACCTCAATTATGTGAAAGAATCTTATGATGTCTTGAATAAAACAGTAACTGGTCTCCAAAAGACCAATTCAGAAAGAGAACAAGCACTAACTATGATGAATGCTGTGATGATGACAAAGCAGAAAGCCATCAATTTTTACATCGAAGAGAGTGCTAAATGGAAGCAAGAGTTGGAGACAGAAAAGATTGAGAATGAGAGAATTAGACGTTTGTTGCAAAGTTATTCTAGTTCTGATTATCTCATTGATCGTATTTACCCAACTGTTGCAGGTATGGAAGCTTTTCAAGACGAGAAGCCGAAGAAAAAGAAAGATAGTGGTAAGAAACCGACTGTTAGCTATAACAAGTGTCCGCCTCCAATTTGGGAAGGGTATTCTCCTAGAAAACCAAACGAGGAGCAACTTGAAAAAGCAGTTAATATAAAGCTAAAAACCGAGACAACTGATGTTTTACCAGATAACATTGATGTCACGTTTACTTCGTCCGATACTGATCATGAGTCTGAGTTAATAAAAAAGGTGGTCGATCAGGTGTTGGATACTGAGGAGGAATCCGAGTCAAAGTCTGAGTCTGGAGAGTCAAATTCATCAGTCAACAGTCCAAAGTCGTCGGTCAAAAAGGCTTACAGTAAAGAATTTTTGTTATCGAAAGCAAATTTGGATGATGAAGCATTTGAAGTTGCAAACACTTTAAATGATTCAGACAAATTATACTCTGACAAAGAGTTTCCAATAAGAAGTGTTCGTTTTGACATGATCAAAAAGGTTTTCAAAATGACAGAAATTAATATTTCTGAAATAAAAGATTTAAATCTTACTGAAAAACCTAAAAAGTACACTTCAAGAGTTCAACAACGTCTAAACAAGAAAAAGGGTTACAATTCTGGTTCTGGTTTTCAAAAGAAACCAAACCAAAATCGTAGCTACAAAAAGAAAGGTCTTGGATTTATTCCACCAGAAAATCATAAAAATTTAAAAAATTCTAAAACAAAAACAGAATTTGTGTCAGGTGGAAGTGCAGAAGAGGAACAGAAGAAACCATTCTGGAGACAGTCAAATCAAGAATTTCTTGCTGAAAAGAAGAAGAATGGAACTGAAGTTTGTCATTCAAAAGAAACTAGAACCTGTTACAAATGCAATGAAGCTGGTCATATTGCATGGAATTGTCCGAAAAATGCCAAGTCAAAACAGGGAGTTTCTAACAAGTTGAAAGGAAAAGTTGTTGATATTGAACCACCAACCGAAAAATTTAAAATTTTTAAAAACTCAACTTATGAGGTTGGTGAGTGTTCTAAAAAGAATTTTTATAAAAAGAAAGAGAAAGACAACCAAGTGTGGGTTGTTAAGAAAGTTGATGAGAAAGTCGGCGATGAATCTGGTTCCACAAAGCCAGAAGAGCCACAGGTTGAGATGAAAATTTCAGTGAATGATGATGAGTTTCGATCACTGAAATTTGAAGAAGTTAAACAGAAAGTTGGCAAGGTTGATATCTCGAATCAGTTTTACAACGAGAATACTAAGTTTGATGTTGAGAAAACATTTAATGGAAGTGTTAAGAAAATTTTTGGGAAAATGTTAAATGGGAAAGCTAAGGGGGTTAAAGATTTTTATGCAACTAAAAAGGCAACTTACAACCCTACTGCGCAAGAACTGAAAGCCATCAAGTCTGAGAAGACTTGGATGGAAGTCTGTTTCCCTTGAAGTCTTAGGACTATGCCGGAGATCCCAAGTTTGTAATTGTGGATCAGGAATCGGCATCTTTCTTGAAAATTGATGATTGTGAATGAATCTTATAAAGTTTAAATTTTACAGGATAAGTGTGAATTGCCGGAGCTTCCAGGTTGGTAAGTGTGAAGCAGCTGGAATCGGCATCTTGTTTGGTAAAATGGTTTGTGTAGATGATTTATTCCTACATGTAGTTAAATGTTTTGGTTATACTGACAAGTGGTAAGAGGTTGGATATTACAAATTGATTCTTCAAGGTCATTAGTTTGAACTTGATGTAATCCTGATACGTATGTTTGAAGGACAATATGATGAACCAAACCCCTAACTTTACAAGTGGTAAAATCAACAAAACTTATTTTCCGGAAAAATCATTTTGGTTAAAACAAACTTAAGTGTTTTGAAATCATTATGAGAAAATAGTTTTGTAAAAGGGGGATTTCTGATTGTTTATGCCAAGTGGATGGCGATTTGAAGCGATTCGATTTCGGTTGTCAAGTTTTTGTACAGTTTATTTTCAAATTTCCTGAAATGTGTTTGCATTTTAGGGGGAGTAAGAAATTTTTAGAAAATCCAAAAACATTAGAAAATTTGAAAAATACAAAAACATGATAAAATCAAAAATGAGTTTTAGTGTCAAAGAAGAGGAAATGATAGTACATCAGTAGACAGTCACAGTATGCTAAAGAAATGTAATGTTTTAATAGTGTGAAACAGTCTCACTGATGATATGCCGATAGGTTTTTACACATTTAGTAAGCTTTTTCGGGATATAAACTTAAATTCAATCAACTTGCTTATTTTGTGGGGAACACTACTTGGATATATAGGTAACCCCTGAAATCTCGTTTGAAAGGTCCCTCTTTCTGAGATACTAGGTCTTTATGCTCAGTGATATCTGGGGTATTATCCCGGGACTTCTGATTTTGCGGAAGCAATGGCCTAGTCCCCGGAGAATACTTTCTACTTGCTTGAAATATAGCGCCGCCCTTAGCAAATTGATGAAACAATAAAATTGATAGTCATTGCTGTTGTAATACAAAAGATCCTCTAAAGGGGACCCACCCAAAGTCGAAGCTGTCATCTCTCTGCGTATCGAAAGATCGACCTGAGCTCTCACGGCCCTCGCAATTTAACCCCTTACAGATATCATCTGTGGTATACTCACCTGTAAGACTGAATATTGGGATCTGGATACGGGAGTATATTCAAGAGGTGGGACACATGAATGAGTTTAAGTTTTTAAAACACCTAACTCATATCCTGAATAAGTTGAAATTTGTGTGAGAATTTAAGTGGATCAGTATATTGGCAATCTAAGTGAATTGTTTAATTCTTAATGTGTAACTAAGCTCAACGGTACTTGTGACTTGTCAAAAACTGATATGATCCTCTTACACGAACTCACAAAATTATTGTTTGTAAATATTTCATTTCTACATTTTTGTTGTTTATGTAATTGGTGTTAGTCTTTGTCTTTACAAGTGGTGTCATTTACTTTCTTTCAGAAAAATCCAAAAAGATTTTGTGTGTGTTTTAGCATAAACTTTTGAAAAGTTCAAAAAGATTTTCGACAACTGATGTTGGAAAGCTGATTTTCAAAGTTCCGAGTGCTAAACATGATGACATTGTTGTGAGGGGGAGTGTGTCTGAATCAGTAAATGTGTTTTGACAATCAACAAGTGGTTCATCATAAAGAAAATAGTTAGAAAGAGAGTTAGTGTTGGTGCATTAAAATTGTTAAATTCATAAAATTTACTTCTGGGTTAAGAATGTATGTGCAGGAATAGTCAAGTTTCGATTCTGAACCTAAAGATAGAGTGCCAGGTTTCAGATTCTGAAGACAAAGAAAGCCAGACAAAGATCCTGAAGCAGATGTTGCTGAAGAACAAAGGAATGCCAGCAAATCGAGAAGGGGAGTCTGAAGATTGTCTAGCAGATACTGTTAAAGAGAGAGTCTGTTGATGAAGAAAGAGAAAGAGAAAAGCCCAGAGACTGATCAAGACTGAAGAAGTGAAGACACAGCATTGTTGTGACTCGATAGTCAACTCCGTCAACATCTGAGGGGGAGTCTGTTGGTGCACTACATCTGTCGACTTCGTTGGATCGAGTCTTACATTGTATTGTATAGATTAGGGCGCGTTTTACTAGAAAATAGGAGATTATATGTGTTTAGTGAGCAGGTTTCGCTCATAGGGACATTAGGTAGAGGTTTCGCTTATATGGTCAAGAAGTTTAGCTTATTCGTACATGTAAGGTTTCGCTCATATGGACATGGTCCTTGGAGCGAAACCATCAGCCTATATATAGGTGATCATTTGAGCGAAACCAAATAATTGTGAAGTCCTTGTATTCTACGCCTAAGCTCTGCCGGTGTGAAGATTGAACTGTAAACGTTGTTAATTCAATATAATAAGTAGATTAAGTGAAGAATCAGCTATTTCTACCTTTGTTTCTTGTTATTCCGCACCTGAAACGAAGTTAAACACCTCTGAACGACTCATTCGGGTCAGATCACGGTCCTACATATATATATATATATATATATGTTTATTTACACACATATATATAAATTTATATTTTCGGGGTGTTACAATGATGCTATTGAAGAAACGAGTTTAGGGTGGACTTAGAAACACACCTTAGAAATAAACAATGTTTGAATTTTGTTTCGTGTTTGATATATTATGATCATGTTTGGTTTTGTTTGAACGATGTATGACATTTAGCAATTTATGAAATTTGGATTATTAACTATTGTCACAATTTAGCGTTATGAAGCTTTGAGCGATTTGTTTTCGTCTCACTCCGATATTTTCGCCATCGGTTGGGGTGTGACAATTTGACCCGTTATGACTTATTCCATAAGGTCTTATTTCAAACTTTTTTTTTTGTTAAATCACCAACATGTAATTAAATTGTCACTTTGCTTATTTGACCCGTTATAACTTACGCCGTAGGGTCCTATTTCAAAATTCTTGTTTTATCACCAAATTATGATTTAACAAGTTCCACCCATTTTGACCTGTTTCATGGTTTTTGCCATGGGGGTCTCATTTAAACATAGCTTCTTTGTCACCAACATTAGTGCATCATAATATACCATGGGGTCTCATTTTGACCTTTTCATACATTTAACCACAACCGTTGTTAACCATATGCTTTCTTTCACTTATGTAGTGATTTTATTATAGGAGGTGTAAGATTTACTTACTTTGCGTCCGTTCATGCTTTCTCGCGTCTTTGACCCATTCCTTTCCAAGCTCCCACATAGCTTGTCAAGAGTCAAACTATCATATAACATCCACAAGACGGTTAGATTAGTCATCTATACCATGACCATCGCCCTTATGGACTTTTATACCTTATTTCAAATTCGATTCTATTATAAGCCGTTTGACTTTTAAAAAGTCAAACTACCAAATTGAAATATGCGAATGCACTAACAAGTTCTATAAACTCATTTAGGCATTTTATCAGTTACTTGGTGGGCATCATTTTAGGATATCATATTAGCTAATTTTGCCATCCAATTTACCACGTATCCATTAGATAACACTTTTCTGTTAATTTATTCACATACAATCATCAAGATTTCATATTACAAGACTAATATATACATATTAACATAAAGAGGCTAATTTCTTAAAATCAAATCTAGACCCACTTCACCTCTTGTGAGGGTCTTAACCTAGAACTATCATACATATGATTCCTTTATGTATTTTCATTCATGTCATGATTCTAAACCAAATCACCATAACCCACTTCATGGCATGTATGATGCTATTCCAGGAACCGACGAGTTTGATGGAGCCTCGGTCCCGATATGACGTGTTCGGTTCGTTATTATTACTAAGAAAGGAGTAGAAGATAGATACGACACCGAGCAGTCACTTATAATCTGGTCTCTATTGAAATCTTGACAATTACAGCATCATGAGACCAGTTGGACAGCATGTCCCCTCTGGGATCCAAAAGCTTGTCCAAATGGTAACCCCACATCCCTATTTATAGGCAACAATCTATCCAGTCCGAATGAGGTAGTGTCCATCCGTCCGGACGGACTTTACAATATCAATACCTATTCGACCGGATGGGGTTTGGACTTGTAACGCCCCAAAACCCGAATGTTTATATTCGTTTTATGTTCCCCATGAATATTCAATGAAATAAATAACTAGTCTATTTGACCTAGTTAAGTGTATGGTGAAAACCATTAAAAGATGAAAGTGGTGCCAATTGTGTTTTAGAGGTAAACACGAGGGACTAAAGTGGTATGGAATGAAAGTTATGTTAATAAATAAAAGTTCACACACACACACTTTCGTGTGTGTTCTGGATAGATCGATCAGGGGCTCTCAAGAGCCCCAAACCCTAGTTCATGCAAAAGCTTCAAATTGAAGAATGAATCAAGGCCCAAATTCACAACCGAGCATGAATTAGTGATCACCTTCACAAGGGGATCGTAAGGTATGTCTTGAATCAAAGATTGGTGATCATGTGTGAAGTGGGTTATGTTCTAATCCATAAGTTAATGTGAAATCGATCATGTATAAGTGTTAGAATCATCATATAGAACATATGTTATGTATGGTTTGTGTTAATTTGATGTGTAAAGGTGAAACCCAATTGTTAGGGTAAAGATGATAGCATGGATATATCATCAAGGTCCAATTCTTGTCCAAAATTGATGTATCATGTTATGTATGATGGATTCTTGTTAGAAGGATTGGAAGAAATGTGATGAATTATGTATGAAATTAGAAGATTGTGCATGAATTAGTTGTACGTTATGCTTAGAAGGTAGTACGCACACCAAGTGTTTGATGAAATGCCTAGGTGAGCTTAATAGATGAAATTGTATGTAAGTAAAAGATGATATGTATATAGTGATGTCCGTATAGTCGATTACAATGTTACGGGTATATAATGAAAAGTCAAAAGTTAAAGTAAATGGACCGTTGACTTCTAAAAGTCAACTGTCATGTTGTCATAATTGTAAGACTAAAGTAAGTTATATGATGCGTGTTAGACGTATGTGTGTCTAATGCGATGACATTACGGACTCCACGAGTTGGAAATGATATGAATTTGGTTACATGTATTATGCTTGTTAGAAGTGACTATGAACGTCAAATATGAATTATACGATCGATATGATCGTTAGCTTGTACAATTATGTATGCTAATAAGAATGTGATTTGGTGACATGAAAGTATAGGAATCATGTCGAGAAGGACTCAAGCATGAAAGGCTAACGGGTCAAAAAGAGACAAGATAACGAACACGAACTCGGACGCACGAGGTAAGTGATTTCTGCAATCACTTCTTATGTTCGTTTAAGTTATAAGGCGTTTTAATTAACTAAGCGTGATGGTTGAAGTCAATTATGTGTCGTAGTCTTTCGTCGTAAAGAATGGGATTAAAGTTGACCAAAATGCCCTTGATGGGTATTTTGGGCAAATGATCTTAATAAGTGGTTTAAGAACAAGTTATACGATTAGTTTAATGTTTTGGACAAGTATGGAAATGGGAAGTATGGTTTTGTTGTCATAAACCGTTTAATGCGCAAATACCCATAACGGGTCAAATAGTTAGAAAATGATAATAAGCCGATAGAGCGTAAGTTAAGAATTTCCGTAATCCGGATGTGGGATTTTAAGTTCATATGATAGAATGTGAATTTACAAGCATGTAGGAAGAAACGGGAGGTTAAAGCGGGATCCCATAGCCCAGGTAAGAATCCCACCTCAGGTTCCTGAACCTTAAAGCGGGATCCCAAAGCCCAGGTAAGAATCCCACCTCAGGTTCCTGAACCTTAAAGCGGGATCCCAAAGCCCAGGTAAGAATCCCACCTCAGGTTCCTGAACCTTAAAGCGGGATCCCATAGCCCAGGCAAGAATCCCACCTTAGGTTCCATTTGGGAACCTTAAAGTGGGATCCCGTACCCCAGGTAAGAATTATTAATTTAATTCTCATTGGTATGTATGCAATGATGTGGGAAAGGTTTGTATGCATGTAGATGTGTATGTATGTATGTATGTGTAAAGATATGTACGAGGGTAGGTATGTATGCAATGATGTGGGAAAGGTTTGTATGTATGTAGATGTGTATGTATGTATGTGTAAAGATATGTACAAGGGTATGTATGTATGCAATGATGTGGGAAAGGTTTGTATGCATGTAGATGTGTATGTATGTATGTGTAAAGATATGTACGAGGGTATGTATGTATGCAATGATGTGGGAAAGGTTTGTATGCATGTAGATGTGTATGTATGTATGTGTAAAGATATGTACGAGGGTATGTATGTATGCAATGATGTGGGAAAGGTTTGTATGTATGTAGATGTGTATGTATGTATGTGTAAAGATATGTACGAGGGTATGTATGTATGCAATGATGTGGGAAAGGTTTGTATGTATGTAGATGTGTATGTATGTATGTGTAAAGATATGTACGAGGGTATGTATGTATGCAATGATGTGGGAAAGGTTTGTATGCATGTAGATGTGTATGTATGTATGTGTAAAGATATGTACGAGGGTATGTATGTATGCAATGATGTGGGAAAGGTTTGTATGCATGTAGATGTGTATGTATGTATGTGTAAAGATATGTACGAGGGTATGTATGTATGCAATGATGTGGGAAAGGTTTGTATGTATGTAGATGTGTATGTATGTATGTATAAAGGCATGTATGAGTGTATGCACGTATGTAAAGTTGTAGGGAAAATATGTACGTATGTAGATATGTATGTGAGTACGTATGTAAGCATGATTTAGAGACGATGAGGGTTAACGTTATTAATGGTGTGCCTCGAGAATGAAAAGTAATGCAGGTACATTATTGAAGCCTCACCAGGAAATGGATATGCAGATGAAATGCTTAAAGCTTAAAAGATGACGAAGTGTGAAGTGTACGCAAATGAACTTTGTTTCTTTAATGTGTGCTAATGTTATGTATGTATGTGGTGAATGCAGGTTGTACGGATAATGAGCGATTATCAGAAGGATTAGGGATTGAAGACCGAGTCACTAGAGAGATTGTACGGGGACGTTGAATGTAAAATGTAGTAAACGTAAGCTATGTTTTTAATTAGTAAATAAGAGGATGACGGATTTATGAATAAGAATTATGTTAAAGTTAAATTTTAAATAAGTTGAGGTATTTATAATGAAAGAAATTTTATGGTTCGTGTTTCCGCTGCGACTTTTTTCAAATACGAATTAGGGTGTTACAAGTTGGTATCAGAGCCCTGGTTTGAGAGAATCAAGTGTAAGAAGGTAAGTGCTTGAACTCAAACCTGTGTGCTCTTGTGATAAGAAACCCGTACAATCCAAGACTCGGTCAAGATCCAAAGGTAAAAGAGAATGTAAGTGTGTACTTATGTACACGCATAAAGAAACTGACGGTTTTGTATATGCAAGGTAAGTATAAGCGTTTGAAGAGGATGATCCGCGAGTGCGGTCAAGTACCGACACCAAGGCATGAAATAAGATAAAGTTGAACCCAGGTACGTAAATTCAATATGTCGGTATATGAAATGGTAAAATGCATTAAGGGAAGAAAAAATGCTAAATGAAGGACCATGATGGTATAGTAAACATGTTTTGAAAAATGATACACGTGCCGAAACCTAATTCTTCGGACATAAGGTGACAATTACACGAAGACACGAAACTAGTATGTGGATTGTGTACCTGGCCAGTACACGTGAAGCATATGACGTTCGTGGGACCGTGATAATTAATACAGGTATGTCCGTTAGAATTAAGTAGTAGGTGGACGTGAGGGTGAAGCGAAATGTAAGACTCTCAAGAATGAGAGTATCAAATGCTATGCTAGAATCCGCGAGACGGATTCGAAACATGAAATGCAATGCTTGAACCCGCGAGACGGATTCAAGGGATGAAAAGTGTATATGCAATGTTTGAATCCGCAAGACGGATTCAAAGAATGAAAGGCGTAAATGCAATGTTTAAATCCGCGAGACGGATTCAAAACATAGAAGGTACGAAAGGTATGAATAATGTGTTCGAATCCGCGAAACGGATTTAAGATATAAAAGACGGAACTAGTCTACATAAGAAGAAGTCAATAGCTTGACCTTGTATGCGTCAAACAAGTCATGAAAGTAATGTAAAGCAAAAGAACAAAAAAATGATAGGAATGAAAATATCTGAATGTGCAAGTAACGTGAGGATATGTTTGGTACAAAAGATTATAGAAACGTAGAATGATGTTAGCTACGGAGTTAAGCACGTAGGTGTGACTATGAAATGGTAGTTTTGTTGTGATAACAAAACAAGGGTTAAATGTTATGCAATGCGTCTATAGAATGAAATCTTAAAGGATGAGATGAAGGTATTTAATCTGTTATAAAATGATCATATGAGTGTAAGCATTATTATAAGTTTGAATAAGAATGTATATTAACCTGTTTTAGCGGGTCAAAGGAAATGAGAATGTTATATGAAAGTATGCCATGGAAAGTACAGCCTTGTTAAGAAGAAAAAGCCAATTGCATGAATAATTATGAAATGAGTTAGGATGATTACTTATGAATGTGATGAGAGTGTTAAGTCAAACATTGATGTGTGTGTGTAAGAGGAAATAAGAAAGGTTTCGGGGACGAAACCTCATTTAAGGGGGGTAGACTTGTAACGCCCCAAAACCCGAATGTTTATATTCGTTTTATGTTCCCCATGAATATTCAATGAAATAAATAACTAGTCTATTTGACCTAGTTAAGTGTATGGTGAAAACCATTAAAAGATGAAAGTGGTGCCAATTGTGTTTTAGAGGTAAACACGAGGGACTAAAGTGGTATGGAATGAAAGTTATGTTAATAAATAAAAGTTCACACACACACACTTTCGTGTGTGTTCTGGATAGATCGATCAGGGGCTCTCAAGAGCCCCAAACCCTAGTTCATGCAAAAGCTTCAAATTGAAGAATGAATCAAGGCCCAAATTCACAACCGAGCATGAATTAGTGATCACCTTCACAAGGGGATCGTAAGGTATGTCTTGAATCAAAGATTGGTGATCATGTGTGAAGTGGGTTATGTTCTAATCCATAAGTTAATGTGAAATCGATCATGTATAAGTGTTAGAATCATCATATAGAACATATGTTATGTATGGTTTGTGTTAATTTGATGTGTAAAGGTGAAACCCAATTGTTAGGGTAAAGATGATAGCATGGATATATCATCAAGGTCCAATTCTTGTCCAAAATTGATGTATCATGTTATGTATGATGGATTCTTGTTAGAAGGATTGGAAGAAATGTGATGAATTATGTATGAAATTAGAAGATTGTGCATGAATTAGTTGTACGTTATGCTTAGAAGGTAGTACGCACACCAAGTGTTTGATGAAATGCCTAGGTGAGCTTAATAGATGAAATTGTATGTAAGTAAAAGATGATATGTATATAGTGATGTCCGTATAGTCGATTACAATGTTACGGGTATATAATGAAAAGTCAAAAGTTAAAGTAAATGGACCGTTGACTTCTAAAAGTCAACTGTCATGTTGTCATAATTGTAAGACTAAAGTAAGTTATATGATGCGTGTTAGACGTATGTGTGTCTAATGCGATGACATTACGGACTCCACGAGTTGGAAATGATATGAATTTGGTTACATGTATTATGCTTGTTAGAAGTGACTATGAACGTCAAATATGAATTATACGATCGATATGATCGTTAGCTTGTACAATTATGTATGCTAATTGTAGGATCGGATTCCGACCTAAACGAGTCGTTTGGAAGAGTTCTAGTCCATTTCAGAGGCGGAAACTAAGAAACGGACAATGAAACAGCTTGTTTCACAATATAAACCTCTTGTATATTGATTTGACAACCTTTACATTCAGAAGAAAAACCGGCAGCACTTCGGTATAATTCTCAGACAAAAGTTACAACTGAAATGTATGACAACCTATTTATAGCCTAAGGATTTCGCTTGAAACTCTTGAAGCGATACCTTCAAGCGAAATCTTTAATGAAATATCATTCAAGCGAACCTAACATGTCTTGAAGCGAAATGTCATGCAAACTACAATCTTGAATTTCATGCATTTCACTTTTGTCCTCTAGTGAGTGATGTCACTAGTGATGTAACTCTTGTGATGTCATCATCAAGATGATGACATCATGCCTTGTTTAGATCCGCATCGTACCCGAGACTCGATACAAGACGAAGATGACAGATGTGTGTACCAACAGACTCCCCCTCAGATGTTGACGAGTCTTAAGTGTCGAGTCTTCTTAATCTTCAGTCTTTATCAGTCTTTAAGCTTCCTTCAGGATCTTTACCTGGCTCTATTCTATCTCCAATTCTCTCTCTCTCTAACAGACTCCCCCTCAAAACATGCTGGGATCGTAGTCTGGCTTTTACAGAATTTCAGAATCCTCAGGTATCGGAACCTGGCACTCTATTTGCTATCCTGCACATCCTCTACCCAAAAATAAGATTCAAAAATATTTAACAATTTATCAAATTTCATGCATCAACACTGATCCTTCTTCAATCAATATACAAACAAACATTAACAATAATCATTTTCATTTCAAACCTCTTCAAACAAACTTTCCCAAACCTGTTCGTCATGTTTAGCACTTGGAATTTTGAAATTCAGCTCTTCAACATCAGTTGCCTAAAATCTTTTTGGATTTTTCAAAATTTATGCTAAAACACACCGAAAATCTTTTTGTATTTTGAAATAACAGAAATAAAATGCAGAAATGAACTATTTACATACAATATTTTTGTGAGCTTGTGTAAGAGGATCATATCAGTTTTTGAGACAAATCACCAACACCGTTAAGCTTTAAACATTTTAAGCTCTAAACGATTCACGTTGATTGACGATATTGTTGTCCACTTAAACTCAAACTAAAAACTTTCAATCTGCTTACCGATACGTTAAGGTATATTTAGATAGCACTAAATTCTTATGGACCCCACGATCTCAGCATATCCCCTCATCATGCAATACACTAGCTCAAGTAATGCCTTTAAACTTTATCAACTGTGATTTGTGCGAAAACAAAGCAGAATGTTTAAACATTAACAATCAGGTCGATACTTCCGTATACGCAGAGAAAGTCCAATGTTTAAACAAAATAAGAAAAAATAAAACAAGTTGAAGTTGTTTAGGCTTTAACCACCAGGTCGATACTCCCGTATACGCAGAGGTGATCCAAAGCTTAAACGAAACACCAAAGAAAATAAAGCAGAACGTTTAGGCAACAACATCCAGGTCGATACTCACGTATACGCAGAGGATGTCCGATGCTTAAACAAAATAAAAAAATAAAACAAGTTTAAATCTTTGCAAAATGAAATGCACAATCACAGCGACTTTTTAGCAAAGTTGTGAAAGTTCACAAACTTAACCAGTTTTATGTCTTTCGACAATCAGCGATTACTGAGTAGGCACACAATCAAGAAGGACAAAACTAAGTACTATGCTTTCGACCATGTTTTCCACTAGAACTAGGCTTTTTCATTTAGGTTTGTATCGTTATCGCAAATCTACTAGTCTAGCTGAGCCTACCGTCACATCTTTAGTGAGACCGTTTATCACATTTTAACTCTCCATTTCTTTAGCGTGTTGTGATAGTCCACTGATGTACTATCATTTCCTCTATTCACAACGAAACTCATTTTTGAATTTTATCATGTTTTGGTCTTTTTCAAATTTTCAAATGTTTTTGGATTTTCTGAAATTTTTACTCCCCCTAAAATGCAAACACATTTTAGGAAATTTGAAAATAAACTGTACAATAAAATGACAACTGATATCAAATCGCATCAAATCGCCATCCACTTGGCATAAACAATCAGAACTCCCCCTATCACAAAACTATTTTCTCATTATGATTTCAAAACACTTAAGTTTGTTTTAACCAAAATGATTTTTCCGGAAAATAGGTTTTGTTGATTTTACCACTTGTAAAGTTAGGGGTTCATCATATCGTTCCTCAATCATTTGTAGAAAATCAAGTACAATTTAATGTCCTTGATTTACCACTTGACGTTGAAAACCTCGTTCAACCACTTGTAAATAAACACAATCAAAATCTGATATAAAGAATGATGCCGATTCCTGCTCCACTCTTACCAACCTGGAAGCTCCGGCAATTCACAATCTGTAAAATTTAACAAAGTTTAAGATTCAATCACACAATCAATCACTAAGAAAGATGCCGATTCCTGATCCACTATCACAAACATGGGATCTCCGGCAAGTCAGGTTTTTCAGTGAAAGAAAATATCCACCCAAGCCTGACCAGCCTTGGGTGTAAGCTTCTCAACTTCACTAGGAGTTGGGCTATAGGTTGCCTTCTTTGTAGCATAAAACTCCTTTACCCCTTTAACCTTTCCATCAATCATTTTACCAATCATCTTTTTAATGTTTCCATTAAACGCTTTCTCAACATCAAATTCTTTCTGTTCAGAATAGAATTGATTTGAGATCTCAACTTTCCCAACTTTTGATTTAAAATATTCAGTCCTCAATGATGGAAAGTTCTCATCATCCATTGGAGGAACTGAGTTTTCACTTTTTAGCTCAACCTGTGGCTCCTCTGACTTTGCGAAATCAGATTCATCGCCAGATTTTACCTCTGATTTCTTAACAACCCAAGCTTGGTTGTCAAGATTTCCCCTTTTCTTGTAAAATCTTTTCGAACATTCACCAACTTCATATGTTGAATTTTTGAATACTTTGAATCTTTCAGTTGGTGGTTCAGCTTTGTCAACAATAACTTCTTTCAGTTTTTGTGAGACTCCCTGTTTTGTTTTTGTTGCTTGGGGACAATTCCATGCAATATGACCAACTTCATTGCATCTGTAACAGGTTCTTGTCTCCTTTCTTTGATAAGCTTCATTCTTCACTTTCTTTGCAAGAAATTCTGTGTTTGATTGCTTCCAGAATGAGCTTTTTGATTCTTCTTCATGGCTAGTTCCTGCAACATATGTCATTTTTGATTTATAATCTCGAACATATTTTTCATTTTTATAGTTTTTAGAAGGAATAAAACCAAGTCCTTTCTTTTTTAGCTTACCATTGTGGTTTGGTTTCTTTTGAAAACCAGAACCAGAATTGTAACCTTTTTTCTTGTTCAAACGTTGTTGTACTCTTGAAGTGTATTTTTTAGGTTTTCCAGTAGGATTTAAATCTTTAATTTCAGAAATATTGATTTCTATCATTTTGAAAACCTTTTTAATCATGTCAAACCGAACACTTCTAATTGGAAATTCTTTATCAAAATATAATTTGTCAGAATCATTCAAAGTATATGCAACTTCAAATGTTTCGTCATTCAAATTAGATTTTGACAACAAAAATTCTTTACTATAAACCCGTTTTCCCGACAACTTTGAACTCTTTTCGGATGAACTCGAACTCCCGACTGACTGACACGAATTTTCGGACTCGGACTTTGACTCTGACTCCTCATCCTTATCCAACACCTGATCGACCACTCTTTTTATCAGTTCGGACTCATGATCTGTGTCGGACGCTGTGAACGTGACATCAATATTGTCTGGTAACACATCGGTTAACTCGGACTCTAACTTTAGATTGACTGCCTTTTGGACTTGTTCCTCATTCGGTTTTCTAGGCGAATACCCTTCCCAAATTGGAGGCGGACACTTGTTATAACAGACGTTCTGTTTCTTACCAGTATCCGTTTTCTTCTTTGATTTCTTGTCTTTATCTTCATATTTAAACGCCTCGAAACCTGCAACAGTAGGGTAAATTCTATCAATTATGTAATCACAACTTGTATAACTTTTCAGCAATCGTCTAATTCTTTCATTTTCTACTTTTTCACCATCTAACTCTTGCTTCCATTTAGCACATTCTTCGATGTAAAAATTTATCTCTTTTTGCTTCGACATCATTGTTGCATTCAACATCTTCAAAGCAGCTTCTCTTTCTGAATTAGTTTTCTGCAAACTATTCACTGTTCTGTTCAATACATCGTATGATTCTTTCACATTCTTTAAATCAAACACCAACTTTTCTTTCATCTTCTCTGAATCACTAAACCTCTCGTCTTTTTCTTCACATTGTTTGCAAGATTCCAAACATATAAGACAAGGTTTTGTGACTTCAACAATCTTTTCAACTTCCACAATCTTCTCAACTTCAACCACTTTTTCCACTTCAACAATCTTCTCAACAACTTTGACTTCCTTCATTACTTTTGCAGCTTTCTCCTCTTTCAGTTTCTTCAATTTTTCTGCAAAATAAAATTCAAAAGCATCAGAAGATAAATGAGTTTTTCCAACATTTATCTGTTCAAGCTCTTCATCACTATCACTTGTCTCTGACAAACTGTTTTCAGATGAAACAGATCCTTCATCTTCACTTTTCTCATCATCAGATAACACTTCCATCCATTCCTTCAGCATTTCCGGCTTTCGAATAATATGAGCAATAAATGCTCCAACATTTGAATCAGCTGGAATGTACTTGTCCCAGCTAAATCCTTCAGCCAATTTCTCGTCATCTTGATCCATGATGCCATAGTAAGCTTTCCTATTTGCATCCTCGATCATTTTTCCATGTGCCGTTTGAGGCTCTTTTTGTTGATGTGGTTGATGAGTGATTTGCTGATAAATGGTCTTCCGATAATAATCATCTTTCCCAGCAGATTCCTTTGCTCCTCTCGGTTCCTGATTCTTGCACTCCCGTTTAAAGTGACCTTTCTCCCTGCAACGAAAACAAACAACTTTAGATTTATCAAATCCAAGATTAGAAAGATTTGCATCCAAGAAATCAGTTCTTCCTGTAACCAATCTAAATTTTTCTGCTCTCCTCAAAACGCTAGCTAAAGCCCATTTAATATCCATCAGTTCTAGCTCTTCTGCATCAATTTGGTCATAATCTTCCTTTGTAAGCATCGGATTGCCAATTCTTCCGGCAATTAACCCTTCATAAGACTCTAATGCAGTGACCAATAATCCCATATGATGCTTAACAACTTCTTCAGAATAATTTTGACCGTTTTGAAGATGTAGAGCTACATTGCACTGAATCAAATGACCATTTCCAGCAGATGAACTTTGAACATTTGGAGAATTCACCGTTGAGAACCCACTTGTGTTGACTGATCCTTGACTACTTGGAGTAGATTGATTTCCAGCACTAAATGCAGTTTGGATCTTTGGACTTGCTTCAGCAGTTTGAATATTTCCTTTGTAATACAGTTTGACGTCTTGTTGATTGCTTGAACTATTCATTCTTGCAATCTTCTGTTGTTCAAGATCTTGTGCTTCTAGTTTTTCAATAAACTGACCAATCGACAATCTGCTAAACTGTCCAGAATTCTTCAGAATCATGAGATATGTACCCCATTCCTTTTGTGGTAAAGCGTCAGCAAGCTTTTCCACCCATTCTGCTGGAGTTTTAGTGATCTTCAACTGGGACATGGTGCGTACAAGATGGCAGTATCTCTCAATGAGAGTCTTTGTAGTCTCACCAGGCATGCTTGTAAACAGCTCAAACTCCTTTTTCAGTAACGCTGCTTTACTCTGAAGCATCTCTGTACTTCCTTCAAACTTCTTCTCAAGAGCTTTCCAGATCGAAAACGCATTTCCATCATGCTGAAGTAAAACAAATATATCCTCTGTTATAGCTTGCTGCAACAAACTTATCATCATTTTCTCTCCTTTATAACTTTCTCTCTCTTGATCTGAAAACTCCGAGATAATTTTATCAACATTCATAGCAGTCTGTGGTCTGATGTATGCTGTTTCAATGCTTTCCCAAGCTCTCAGATGGTTTGCCTGAACCCAATTCTCAAAGCGATTCTTCCATCCATGATACTCCTCAATTCCCATAAGCTTCGGGGGTTTTTGCATTGTTCCTGTTTCGTTTTCTGCTTTCATGTTTTGAGCAATTGAAACTGGAGTAGTCGAGGGTGTAGCAAATGCGTTGTAGAACTCGGAATCCATTTTTAGCAACTTGAATCTCTTGTAGAAATCGACAAGTACCTTTACAATCAGACAAACAAAACACAATCAGTTTAACTGTTTATCAATTAACTGAATAAAACTGGTACTCGAACTGATGATTTTCTGTGCGGACAGAACGTTGACAAACTGTGCGGACTGAATGACCCGAATCGAATTCAATTGACCTTGACCCTTTGAAACTTTTGAACTCCAACCCGTACGAACTGAACTATATCACTTGAATTGACCACACAAACCAACTTGACTGAAACCGCGACTTGACAGACAAAAACGACTGATCGAACCGTGCGAACCGACTAAAAACTCCAAACCTGTGACCTCATTACTCAAACGTCTTGAATTCACACAAACACTATGAACTAAAAATGCATATAACCTGATCAACTAGCACATATAGCCAATATATCACAAACAATTTCAAAACACACTAAACACAAAATCGACAATTCTGAAATATATCAATTTGAAAAATTTAGTACACATATGAGGTCATGTGATCTTTTTTAAAACATGTATCAAATAGACCGTGTAAACATTTAGTTGACAACAATACTCCACACAATGTTCAATACTGATTAGGCCTACAATTATGACTAAATGAATCAAATATAAAGCTGACAATATCACATGCTAATCAACTAATGTCATTGGACCTCTAATGATAACAATTCAATCAAAACACATGGGCTGGATAACTTTTTGCTGACACAAACAAAAAATGGTGGCAGACAACTTTTTATATCATGTAAATTCTCATTGGGCCGAAAATTCACATGGGCTACACACTTGTATCAAGCTTCGATATAATTGGAACTCATGAAGTCACATGTAATTCTGATTAAAGCAAATATGTTGCAAACTCGTGATATATAGTTCCAACAAACTGACACCTCGAACAGAATGTTATACCTCGAACAGAATGTTATTCACAATTTTTAACTATGCAAACGGTTCACTCAACCCGATGTACTGACACCTCGAAATCAATATACTTTCACAATACACTATGAATTTTCAATCGGTGGGTCGGTTTCACAATACACGAGGTAAACTTCAAGTGAAACAGTTTCGCTTCAAACACCGCCAAACTTCAAGCGAATTCTAACAGATCGATTTCGCTTCAACTATTTAAGCAAAATCCTTAGTTCTTCAAGCGAAATCGTGTGCAAATATGATGTTTTCAAGCGAAATCTAGTCTAAACAATTGCTGATGTCATCTTATGTTCGAACACTTGAAGCGAAATCACAGAAATTTACAAGTTTTAGATTGAATTTTAACTTGAAACTTTCAAGGATTGATTAAAACATGTTTACGCACAACATATGTGAATTTTGTCCGATTTTGACCGTAAAAAGTTAAAAATTTTCGAAAAGAATGGTGTAGAAACAGAAATCGTGATGAACACAGGCTGTTTTTGGTAAGAACTCCTCGTCCTGAGCTCTGATACCAATTGTAGGATCGGATTCCGACCTAAACGAGTCGTTTGGAAGAGTTCTAGTCCATTTCAGAGGCGGAAACTAAGAAACGGACAATGAAACAGCTTGTTTCACAATATAAACCTCTTGTATATTGATTTGACAACCTTTACATTCAGAAGAAAAACCGGCAGCACTTCGGTATAATTCTCAGACAAAAGTTACAACTGAAATGTATGACAACCTATTTATAGCCTAAGGATTTCGCTTGAAACTCTTGAAGCGATACCTTCAAGCGAAATCTTTAATGAAATATCATTCAAGCGAACCTAACATGTCTTGAAGCGAAATGTCATGCAAACTACAATCTTGAATTTCATGCATTTCACTTTTGTCCTCTAGTGAGTGATGTCACTAGTGATGTAACTCTTGTGATGTCATCATCAAGATGATGACATCATGCCTTGTTTAGATCCGCATCGTACCCGAGACTCGATACAAGACGAAGACGACAGATGTGTGTACCAACACTAATAAGAATGTGATTTGGTGACATGAAAGTATAGGAATCATGTCGAGAAGGACTCAAGCATGAAAGGCTAACGGGTCAAAAAGAGACAAGATAACGGACACGAACTCGGACGCACGAGGTAAGTGATTTCTGCAATCACTTCTTATGTTCATTTAAGTTATAAGGCGTTTTAATTAACTAAGCGTGATGGTTGAAGTCAATTATGTGTCGTAGTCTTTCGTCGTAAAGAATGGGATTAAAGTTGACCAAAATGCCCTTGATGGGTATTTTGGGCAAATGATCTTAATAAGTGGTTTAAGAACAAGTTATACGATTAGTTTAATGTTTTGGACAAGTATGGAAATGGGAAGTATGGTTTTGTTGTCATAAACCGTTTAATGCGCAAATACCCATAACGGGTCAAATAGTTAGAAAATGATAATAAGCCGATAGAGCGTAAGTTAAGAATTTCCGTAATCCGGATGTGGGATTTTAAGTTCATATGATAGAATGTGAATTTACAAGCATGTAGGAAGAAACGGGAGGTTAAAGCGGGATCCCATAGCCCAGGTAAGAATCCCACCTCAGGTTCCTGAACCTTAAAGCGGGATCCCAAAGCCCAGGTAAGAATCCCACCTCAGGTTCCTGAACCTTAAAGCGGGATCCCAAAGCCCAGGTAAGAATCCCACCTCAGGTTCCTGAACCTTAAAGCGGGATCCCAAAGCCCAGGTAAGAATCCCACCTCAGGTTCCTGAACCTTAAAGCGGGATCCCATAGCCCAGGCAAGAATCCCACCTTAGGTTCCATTTGGGAACCTTAAAGTGGGATCCCGTACCCCAGGTAAGAATTATTAATTTAATTCTCATTGGTATGTATGCAATGATGTGGGAAAGGTTTGTATGCATGTAGATGTGTATGTATGTATGTGTAAAGATATGTACGAGGGTAGGTATGTATGCAATGATGTGGGAAAGGTTTGTATGTATGTAGATGTGTATGTATGTATGTGTAAAGATATGTACGAGGGTATGTATGTATGCAATGATGTGGGAAAGGTTTGTATGCATGTAGATGTGTATGTATGTGTGTGTAAAGATATGTACGAGGGTATGTATGTATGCAATGATGTGGGAAAGGTTTGTATGCATGTAGATGTGTATGTATGTATGTGTAAAGATATGTACGAGGGTATGTATGTATGCAATGATGTGGGAAAGGTTTGTATGTATGTAGATGTGTATGTATGTATGTGTAAAGATATGTACGAGGGTATGTATGTATGCAATGATGTGGGAAAGGTTTGTATGTATGTAGATGTGTATGTATGTATGTGTAAAGATATGTACGAGGGTATGTATGTATGCAATGATGTGGGAAAGGTTTGTATGCATGTAGATGTGTATGTATGTATGTGTAAAGATATGTACGAGGGTATGTATGTATGCAATGATGTGGGAAAGGTTTGTATGCATGTAGATGTGTATGTATGTATGTGTAAAGATATGTACGAGGGTATGTATGTATGCAATGATGTGGGAAAGGTTTGTATGCATGTAGATGTGTATGTATGTATGTATGTATGTATAAAGGCATGTATGAGTGTATGCACGTATGTAAAGTTGTAGGGAAAATATGTACGTATGTAGATATGTATGTGAGTACGTATGTAAGCATGATTTAGAGACGATGAGGGTTAACGTTATTAATGGTGTGCCTCGAGAATGAAAAGTAATGCAGGTGCATTATTGAAGCCTCACCAGGAAATGGATATGCAGATGAAATGCTTAAAGCTTAAAAGATGACGAAGTGTGAAGTGTACGCAAATGAACTTTGTTTCTTTAATGTGTGCTAATGTTATGTATGTATGTGGTGAATGCAGGTTGTACGGATAATGAGCGATTATCAGAAGGATTAGGGATTGAAGACCGAGTCACTAGAGAGATTGTACGGGGACGTTGAATGTAAAATGTAGTAAACGTAAGCTATGTTTTTAATTAGTAAATAAGAGGATGACGGATTTATGAATAAGAATTATGTTAAAGTTAAATTTTAAATAAGTTGAGGTATTTATAATGAAAGAAATTTTATGGTTCGTGTTTCCGCTGCGACTTTTGTCAAATACGAATTAGGGTGTTACAGGACTATTCTATTGTCCATCCGACCGTATGGACTTGTCCATCCGTCCGGATGGACTTTGACAATACTAAAACCTGTCCAACTTTCTCTATTCTATACAATATTCAACACACGCTCTATCTAACTATTCGCACAGTGGCAGACGTACGAAATATGCACCAACATATGAACACTTGACTTAGTCTCTAAATTGTTCAAGTATTTCACAAATACTAACTACTATGATGATCATAAACATAAAGACATCATCAATTTCATCATACTACCTATAATATCCAGTCAAGATCATAACATTCAAGTTCCTCTTTATAGAACATCCTTAAAAAATGAAATTGCAACATACCTTGTGTTTATTGAGGCTAGATGGTTCAAATCATTGAAACATGCAAGGATTTCCATCTCACTTTTCAATATTACAATTTCCTCTGTTTGAGATTTTTGGGAGGTGACCTCCCTTTCTCTCTCTACATACAACACACACACAAACACACACTTTGTGTGTGTTCTATTTTTTCCATCTTTTATATTTTTAAGTATCATGTATATGCAATTTAGCTTATCTATGTTTTGGTTTGTTTAAGCTCACTTAACCTTCATAATAGGCTACTATGTTAACTAGGTTAATACTCCTAGTTACATACTTCACGTTAATAGTCAAGCGAACATGGTAATTTAATTTACTAAGTTCGGGGATGTTAGAACCCGACTTAGATTAAGTCCCGATAGCCCGGACCTTTTATAAACTTTATTTTTTTGCTATAAAGCATTCATCAACTTTTTATTCAACATTTGGTTTATTTATTTAAATCCTAATGTTTACGGGTTAACTTTTACCATTAACGGTAGTTTACCCACTCATCCCCAGTTAATTTGGTTTATTTACCAAATCCGTTTTTGGGATGTTACACTAAACTACCAATCATGTCAGCTATTCAATGTTTTTCTAAATGCACTTCGTAAATCTGTTGAAAGTCGTTCCAAGTCGGGTTTCTCATGTAATGTTTTCCATATAATTAGCATATACCTAAAAATTAAAAATTATATATATAACCGTATGTAATTTTGTAAATTTTTTTGCTATAAATTAAAATTATATATATAAGCGTAAGTAAATATACCGTAGCAAAAATTGTTCCAAGGTATCGCGTGTTGTTTTCTCTGCCATCTTCAAATACTCGTCATTGATGTCGTACGTGTTTCCGTAGGTGAGTACACGTAAAAATTCAATGATTAACAAAATGGAAACATGATCCGGAGATTGAACATGAAGATATGAAAGATCTTGATGAATTTTGTAATGATATTCGCTGTTGTTTTCTTGGGCGACAAGATGGAATTTCAAAACAAGGAGCGAGTTTTCTATAAAATAAAAACAGGTGTGGTTAAGACATGAAACAAAGAAGTGGTGGAGTGGTTTGGATGTGTATGATTGGTTAGTGAATTGGGTGGAGACCCGGGTAGGGGTGTTCAGGATTCGTTTCGAATTCGAAAAATTCGAAATTCGTTTAAATTCGATTATCAAGAATTCGTTTCGATTATAAGAATTCGAATTCGATTCAATTCGAGTCAAGTAAATCGAATACGAATCGAATACGAATTTATAATTTAAAATTCGATTCGATTCGAAATTCGAATAAAAATTATACATTTTTATTTATTATTTTTATATATAATACATATATAACTTTTATTAAGCTATACTATAAATTATTTTCAAAATTTTTTCCAAGTATTAAAATTACCCATTACCAAACCCACTGCATGACCCATAAGTAAAACCTTAGTAACAAATCTATCAATAGATTTCTAACCATAAAAATATTAACTTGTAATGTGGAGTGATTATTCCCGACTTCTCGTTTTGAATTTAACTTGTGGTACTTTATTTGAAACTTTTTAATGTGATATCTTGCTTTATGACTGCTTTAAAATTTATGTTTCATTTTGATAGTTTTTTACATGTTTTAAAGAATCTGAATTAAATCGAATTTATTCGAATTCGATTCGAATTCGAAATTTTAATTGAATACGAATCGAATACGAATTCGAATCGAATTCGATAGGTTTTAATCAAATTCGAATCGAATACGAATTCAAGGAAAAATAAAAATTATTCGAACAATTCGATTCGAATAATTCAAAAATTCGATATTCGATTCGATGAACACCCCTAGACCCGGGTTTGATTCCGGCTCCACCCCTTTCTTTTTGTTTCCTTAAATTTAATATTTCCATTAATTGCAAATAACCCCTCATATTTGTAACTGACTCAACTAACCTAATAATTTTAGTTATCTTAATTATTTGCTTTCCTCTCACTATATAACAATAATTAAAACTAAATAACTTAATCGATTTTTTTTAAACGACAAAAAAACAATTACTATTATATCTTTGAGTGAACTGCCAAAATGGTCCCTAAGGGTAAAATGGTCAGATTTTTTTAATTTGTTATAATAAAACATTAAAATATCATTTTACCCTTTATTAAAGGGAGGAAAAAGACAAAAAAACTGAATGTTAACTGAAAAGTCTGACCAGATTTTGATTTTGGATGAAACTGACAACAAAATTGAAACCACAAGGACCCAAATTCAAAAGATTTGAGTTTTGGACTAAAGTGGTAAAAGTGACTAAACCCCAGAAACCATTATGGCAGTTTACTCTATATCTTTTATATAATTATGTTTATAAAGGGGATTGTTCAAATGAAAACCACTTTTATTGTGAAAACTCGAAAAAAGACTAAAAAACACACAAATTTTTTTTCAATTTTTTTTTATAAAAATCGTAGGTTTTTTTATATAAAAAAACTTAAAAAAAAATTGTAGTGCACATATGTAGTATTACACATGTGTAGTACACATACACATGTGCACTACAAAAAAAAATTTTGAAATTTTTTTTATATACATAAAGATGCGAAAATTGGTATGCAAAAAAAATGGTATGTTTTTTTTTTGCTTTTTTAATTAGTTTTCGAGTTTTCACAATAACTAGTGGTTTTCATTTGAACCTTCCCCTATAAATTTAAATAAATAAATAAATAAATCAAAAGTTCGATTCCATTATTATTTAATACGTTAAATTTCCGATTTACCAAGGTTAGGACCCGATTTTCAAAACGGGTCAGATTTTTCTAGTACCCATTTTGGCGGATATTATAGTGTAGGATCGAAATAATCTTTCATTAAACGATCATTTGCGGCTTCACGGTCTCACACAACATATTCCCTCCTCAAGATCGGGCACGAGGGAGAACGATTAACATGTTGCATGGTGTTAATCGCGAGGGCACACAAGAGTCGTAACCGCTTCTTCCTCCTCCGTGGCTTCTTTGTAAGAAAAAAATCTTTGCAATAGATCGATGAACGAATCTTCCGACGGAGGCGAATACATTGTCGTAAGAAGAGTTTTTGTAAAGAGTGTTTTTGGTTGAGTTGATTGGGTATAGAATAGGTTTTGTGTGGAGTTTAATTGATTATATGGGTGTGTGTATATATATGTTATATTCAGTTAGAAAATATTTTTTTATTGTTTTTGACCGTTACTCAATGGTTCAAAATCTTGAACAAATCAACAAACACCCGCTATAGCCTTCGTGGGGAACAAAATTTTGAAGCCATAGCGCCCCGGGGTCAGAAGGACGGTGTACCCGGACACTATGGGGCGTTATGATGGTGGGTGGCGTTGGGTCACGCTCGACTACGGAAGTATTGAGTTGAATAATGAATACCCATTGGTCTCATTTGTCCGGCTAAGCATTCAACTGCTACACTTTTTAACCGAGTCTGGTTCTCCACAAAAAACCCATAGCTTCAATGTATACCTGTTGCAGTATTTTCAACAAAAAACCCAAATTACACCATCATCAACAACCACCTGACAGATTAAAAATCCAATCTTTAGCTACCAAAAACCCCCCTCTTTCCATGAATAAAAACCCTAATTTTCTCCCACATTCTTTGCAGGTATCTTTTCTTGATCCTTTACATACTTATGGGGTTTTTGCTGTATCTTGTTTTCACGGGTTTTATCTGTTCACATCCGCTGTTTTAATATTCAGTTGGTTCACTTTATATAGGATTAGGGAAACCCTAAGTGCTAGAAGACGGTATTTAGTGGATGTTGTGGTTAAAGATATAAGTTATTGTCACTTGCTTAGAATGATAATTTGCAGAATTTTGTAACAATTAATGTTTTCCCATTATGACAACTAGTTCTTGGAGACATAGAAGTTGCTAGAAAGTTTCAAATTGG
This sequence comes from Helianthus tuberosus, assembly GCA_030545235.1. Lineage (NCBI taxonomy): Eukaryota > Viridiplantae > Streptophyta > Magnoliopsida > Asterales > Asteraceae > Helianthus > Helianthus tuberosus. The sequence goes on from CM060383.1 coordinate 81,098,437, forward strand.
TATATTTGCGCTATACGTTAGTTAAGCGTCAACGAGTTGTCATTGTTATTGTTCCTTCCTTTGAAGACTATATGATTAGGGGTCAGAGTAATGTGGTGCTTAACTTTTTATGGTGTTTCATTACAGTAATGTCTCTTGAGTTGAGTATAATGGATATGGATGATAAACTCGTTAAAGGTGAGAATTTGACAAACACTGTATGATTAAAATTCAGGATAATGCAGTGCTGATTATTCTTATGCTACTTCATTACAGGAAATTTCTCTTTGAGTACAAAATGTACAATGGACATAGATGATAAACTTGTTGCAAAAGGTGAGAACTTGATATGTATTATTGTTTAGTTCATTGCGACTTACTAATGTAGTGCAGAACATTATCTTCACGGATTTAGACTTCTTACTAATGTGCAGTTCATTGCACAACAAAATTGGAAGGGGAGATAAAGCGGTTGTATAGCAATATAGCATACCTAACCTTATCATCAAGTTAAGTATTTATTATACTTCTTAATGACTTGTTGGTAGAATTGAGATATCTTTGTTAACTTTCCTTACTCATCGAATGTGTAGATAGTCAATATATCCAAGCTTTTTTTTCTGACTCATTGTATGTGTAGATTGTCAATAAATCCAGGTTGTGTGAAAATCCAACACTCGGAAGAAATAAGGACGGAATCTCCATTAATTTGTCTTTTTTGTTATCTTCACGTATCACCATACCCTATCAGCAACAACTTGCTCGACGTGAACTCAGCAACCACCACAAATTGCTTCTCATAATAGCCATACTACCATATGGTTTACATTTGTAGTAGTACCATATGGTTCGCATGCAACATGCAATTGAAACCCCAGAAAACCTTCGTGGTAGTCGGTATTGCCGCCGACAAACTTAGTTTTAAAAAGTGTGCCCTTGGCGAGATGCACACTCAGGCACAAGTCCTTGAGCTTCTGACTGCCGGTGGCGATCGGTGGTCTTGAGGCGCATGCATGAGGCGCGCCTCATGGAAGATTTTGTGCATTAGGATGTTGTACATATAGGTTACGTATATAAAAGTATCATATACAGAGCTTATTTGTACCTATGTTTTGGGTACGTGCCATAGAAGCGTATGCAAAATATAAGGAAGTTTATATAAATACCATGCGCGGAAATTTGAAGCGGCGTGCTTTAGCGCCTTGCACCTCGGCTAGGGACTCTATCGCCTCGATGCTCCTCTCGCTTTTCAAAACCAGGTAAACAATAGTTAAGGTTCATTTTGTCATGAACTAATTTTTTTAAATGAATTTGTAGGTGTCTTGGTTTTAAGAAGAGAGAAAGGCACAAAAGCAACAAGGTCTAAAACCGAGGCCCGAAACGGCAAGAGCAAAAGGGCCCCGCTTTTCGTGCCCAAGGCTCAAATAATTATATAACTTTTTATATATTTCCTATAGGTTTCTAGCATCATTTGCCCAATATTTAGACACAAACTTTTTATATGGTTTCATATTAAATTTACATACATGTACAACCTGAAAAGCATGTTGTACAACAATCTACCGCACAAAAATGATGGAAATACATGAGGCATGTGCCTCAGGGTTAACCTTTTGCCAAAAAAACGGGCCTCGTGTGCGCTTTTTGTAAAACTTGCACCTTGTGTAGGCTGAGGCGCTGAGGCATGCGCCTAATGGCGACTCGCGCCTAGGCGCACCTTAGGCGTGCTTGTTTAAACCAAGATAGGTGTAGTGTTTGTATAAGATTATTATTGTTATAAACAATAAATTTGGTCTTTAATTTTCTTCATTTATGAGGAAAAGTTTAATTCAAGTTTGTTGAAAAGGGGCCGGATCCTATGCGTAATATCTGCGTATTTACTTCCACACTTTCTATATAATGGTTGGTGATGAGGCCTTAGAGGGATAGAATACAAAACCCTAGAAGCATAAGAGCGCCGTCCGACGTCTCCATCCATACGCTCTTCTTCAGCCGCTGCCCTCGATTAATCGTTCATTTTCTCTTTGTTTCATTGGAAAGAGTTGTTGCTTGATTTCATCGGTGTGTTCATAATTCGTATTTTTTGAAACTCTGTAAGTATATTCATTTCTGTAATCTTTTCACACACGATTTGAGAGCCGCTTTCTTGCACCTTTGTATGCGATTTTTTTGAGAATGTGATTTGACAAAGTTCTTAAGTTCATATATTGCTAACTTAATTTGTGGATCTGTATGAATAAGAATATTTGTTGCTGCATTTGGATTGTCGTGTCGTCTGTTATACTCTCTAGGCTCTAGATCCTGATATCTGATGAGCATATGGATGAAATCTTGTCTTCAATTGCATTCGAGTCAAGATTTTTATTCCTGTTTTTCTTGTTTAATTAAATTTAGATATACTAGTGATTACCTAGGGGTGCTAAACGGGTCGTGTTTGCGGGTTGGCGGGTTCAACCAGATCCGAAAATTAAAATTTTAGATGAACCTGAACACGACCCAGTTATTCGCGGGTTGACCCGAACACGATCCGTTCAACCCGAAGTTTTAAATTTTTTTTTATTTTTTTTCGCAAATTATTATATTAAAATAAATTTTTTTACTAAAAAACACAAATGTACACAATGCAATTACATTTAATTTAGAAAATCTTATGTCAACTTCTCTTTTTAATTATGGAATAAAATACACACCCAATTTAATATATGACAAAACATATTGTTAAAATAAATATAATACAAATGGGTTAAACGGGTCAACCCGCCAACCCAATCGGGTTGACACGAACCCGGCCTGTTTAGCTAGACGGGTTCGCGGGTTCAACCTGAAACTGACCCGAACCTGTTTAGACTAAACGCAAACCCGTGAATTTCGTGTTAGGTTCATGTCGTGTAAGAAGTTCACACCCCTATGTTTACCATTACTTTCATCATTTCATGCTTAATTTTTATACAGAGTTAGTTCCATCTTATCATTCATAGGTAGGGTTAATTTAATTAATTATCTATCACAACTCATGTGTATTTTTCTTGATAAAGCAATCAACTTCATCAAACCCAAAACCGGACAAAGCATCGAGGCAAATGGATAAGAAATTTGTGAAGAATCAGGATTCCAAGAAGGTAGCCGTGGGTCCTAAAGGCCAGCCATCAAAAAGCAACAACAGTAAAGGGGAAAACCCTATGCGAGTCCCACCAACCACAGAGCCACAAGGTTCTAGATTCCCAACTACATCGATCTGCAGGAACGCTGCATGTAAAGCTGTGGTTTATGATTTTGACCGCTTCTGCAAGAGGTGTTCATGCTACATTTGTCATTCATTTGATAACAACAAAGATCCTAGTCTTTGGTTGGAATGCGCATCAGGTTCATGTGGGTCAACTTGCCACATTGAGTGTGCCCTCCATCGACGAAAGGTCGGAGTGGTTGATCGTGGCCTAGGGATGCGGCTCGATGGGAGTTATCGTTGTCCGTCATGTGGTAGCATCTCAGGGATACTTGGGTGAGTCCTCCTTAAGTTTGGCTATAAAACCTCCTAAAATGTTATTATATAAAAATTCATTGCAATATGTTATCATTCCAGGTATTTGAAAAAGCAGCTGACTGTTGCTAAAGAGTGCCGCCGTGTCGATATCCTATGCTATAGGATATATTTGAGTTTTAGGATTCTAAATGGCATATTAAGGTTTCAAGACCTTCAGAAATTTGTTATAGAGGCAAAACAAATATTAGATACGGAAGTGGGCCCACTGGGTGAGGTGTGTGCCAAGCTGGCGCGATTTACTGTAAGCAAACTCTCTGTCGCAGGAGAAGTGCAAGCTTTGTGTAATGCTGCACTCCAAAAGGCAGATGAATTTTCTGCCACACGTTCTAGTGCCCCGGGTGGTAAAGGTATCTACTCCGACCTGGCTTCTTTCGTTTAAAAAATGGGTCAGGTTGGGTTGGGTTGAATTGGGTGCACAATTTTATGTCCAAATTGTACTTATTTTAAAATCGTGAGTACATCAGTTAAGATTACAAAAACCATACTATTCCAATAATAATTTGTTTTTATGAACAAAATGATTTAGGTGGTTTTATGCATTAGAAATTCACTTTGGACACTTCAACCCGTTTGACATGTGCTTCTGCTAGCTAGTTTTTTCTGTTACATGACCCAAATTGACCCTTCAATTTCTATGCGTGTTCTATTTTTTCCCTTGCAGCACCAGACTCTATACTTAAAGCCGGAGACTCTGGGAAACTGCCACAACTAACTTCGGTTGATGTTGAAGAACAAGGAGGCTTGGATGATATATCAGGTCCAGAATTGAGTGGGCTTGGTCATATGGTCAAGCGCAACACTTCCAAAGCTGACGGGTCACCATCCACGTCAAACGGGCTGCACACGAATATCGTCATAGTTCCTGACATAGATGACGAAGCTGCTCCAAATGATATCCCTAGGGATGAAGCAGATCACCGTGGTAATGTGGATCAGAACTATGAATATTGTGTGGTGTTCCGAAAGCTTGAGCGTGAAGGGCACATCACGAAAGAATTCAGACGAAAACTGTTCACGTGGTTTACTCTGAGTTCAACCGAGCATGAACGTAGAGTGGTTAACGCTTTCATCCAAACACTCGGGGATGACCCTCAAAGCTTAGGAGAACAGTTGGTTGATTCCTTTGGCGATATCGTGAACAAGAAAAGGCCCAGAAGTTAATTCTGCAGTTTCTTGATATAGGCAGGCATTTTCCCCCTCACCATTAGAGCAGCTGGACTGGACCTCAAATGTCACTGGTGGGTTTTGTACCCGGTGGTATATGGATGGATGGCTTGAGTTGAGTTGAGTTTCTTGATCAGTGAGAGATGAAGGGTGTGATGAGTGATAGAAATCTGATAGCAGAAGGTGGTTTTTGATCGATGAGAGAGAGAACAACATGAGTCCAAGTACTTGGTTAGAAGTAATTTTTCAATTCCAATTCCTTATATGTTCCAATTAAACGAATAAAATTTAAATTCCAAAGAAATCTGTGAACCAAATATCCCGTTATTCTTTCTTGGCTTTGTAAACCTGGCTATTTTTTTCTTTCCTTTCTGATGTGGCTTATGTGCCAGTGGAATATTATATACAAGTTAGCCTGATGAATAAGACTGTATAGTTGTATATCATACCCGTATGGGCCTGACCTAATAGATTTGGGACGAACACATAGTGACCCACTGCGAAAACCCTTCATCTTCATGGTAAGATCATCTTCCTCTACTATTATATAAATACATACATACGCATATCCAGACTTGAGCTTGAGAATGGTCATGAGGCTTTGGCCTTGGACCCTTCTAACTTGTTCCTAATTTTATAGATTTGACACGAGATGGGGAACACGAAGTGACTCTTTCGTCTCGGTAGCTACTTTGACTATCCGAAACTCCATCATGTCAGATTCATGTAGCAACTATATTTTTCAATCAATAACTTTCGCCCCTCTCTCTTTATATAGAGAGAAGGGGTGAGATTAAAATGAGAACTCATATTTCGTCTGAACTGTAAAAGATTTGTCAAAAAATCATTCAAATTAAATATTTTACACTTACCATTATTATTAAAATACAATATTAAAAAAAATTTACACGTATAAATTTATGTATATTCATAAATAATATTACATATGCCTAAATTTATCATTTACACGTGTAAAAAGTTTATTAAGATTGAGTTTAAGAGAAGATGAATTCACTGTATAGGGTAAGGTTATTGTAAAAAAGGTTAAAAGTGTGAGAAATATTGTGGAGATGACATGTGTCCTAAATCTAAATTAATTCAAAAGGGCAAACAAGTAATTTTATCATTAATTCAATTATTAAAAACTTCCCATAACCGCCACCTTAATTATAGGAACTAGATTTTTTTTTAAAGATCTCTATAAACACCATTCAGCAACTATATAACACCATTCAGTAAGTATATAACACCATTCAGCATTCAGTAAGTATATAACATCATTCAGCAAGTATATAACATCATTCAGTAAGTATATAACACCATTTAGCAAGTATATAACACCATTCAGTAAGTATATAACACCATTCAGCAAGTATATAACACCATTCATGGGCTAAACATCTGATCGAAACATATTTTTTTCTCTATATAAGTATAGCAATATGGTACTCATATTAAAGATAAAAAAACGCTCGTTATTATGGTGTAATTTTTTTTTAAAGTTACGTATAAAAAGTTATTGATGTTTAAAAAAGACGGAGGGAATTACATGTGCATTAATGTTAGTTTCTTAATTTAAAAATATTAAATTTACCTATATACCCTTAATCTAGAAAATTAATATGTTTAATAGTAAATATTATTTACAATTTTGCCATTATGATCTCAACCATTAGATCAAAGATCTAATGGTGTAGATTCTTTCTTACCTTTCTCACAAAAAAACCCTATATAGTATTAAAATATTAAAAATACTATTGATTAGGTTTGTTTATTAATAATAGTGTAGTGTAATGTAATGTAATACTAAAATAATAAAAGTATTAAAAAACTATATATATATATTAAAATATTAAAAATATTATTCATTACGTTTGTTATATAAAAAAATACTATTCATTATGTTTGTTTATTAACTAGTAGGGAACCCGCGCGTTGCTGCGGGAGCGACAATTTGCAACGCGGAATTCATTTTTGTTAGTATTCTATAGAACATTTTTCACAGTTCTCAACCCCAATAACCCCAATATTATTTTTGTGATAGTATTGTTTATGTAATCGAAATCAACACACTAATGAGTTGTTTTAAACTTTATAGAAGAGAAAACTGTCAATGGATCAACCAAACCCGGCATGTCTGTCATAGAAACAACCCATTTCAACCTGAACCGATTTGACCCGGTAAGATAAAGTAGTGCTTTAAGGTTTTTGGTATTCCGGCTTCATTAAGAAGAAAATTATAAGATCACATGTATATAAATATGTGTGTGCGCATTTCTGAAGCTGGTATCAACAGCAATCACCATTTACTTATGAACAGGTAGATTCAGGTTATGTTATCCAAACTTTATTATATGGGTAAAATTATAAATAGATTAGGAAAACAAAAAAAAAAGGCAACGGGCCAAATAGGCCCAAAGCGTAGCTTCAAAGCATAAAATCGCTTCAATCATCTTATCAGCAAATTACATTTTGTTGTGAATTTTGTCTTTCGTAATCATACCTAACACATCAACTATTTATCAAACAAATGTTGGACAGAGTGACAAACAAGTGTTTCATGTAAACCCAATCAGATCTTTTGACAAACAAAAATATCCTTCTTGATCCAAACCAGTTTATTGTAATAATTTAAATTGCTCTCTCGCAAGAGTGATGATTTGTTTTAAACAAAAAACCTTAAAAAGAATTTAAAATCATTATACAAAACACACACACACACACACGCATATGTAGATGTATATGTGTGTATAAGTGGAGAGAGCGACTCACTTCCTCCTTGGAGAAGCAAATATACTTTTGATTCATAATGAAGTTGCAGATGCTTTGTTTTGATAGATTCCTGGAGAATTTAGACTGGACGGTATGGGGCACGGCCAAGGGCCTGCGAGCCCCGGTGCCGCCCCGGAACACCGCCCCCATTGGCCCGTCCCCGTCTTCACCAGCAACCCACAGCCGCCCAAGCCGTGCCTCCTCCTCTCACATACACCTATACATACATACATACATATATATATATATACATAAAGGGGCTCATCCCCCACCCCTTTGGTCCATCCCCTTTAGGCTCATCCTCACACCCACTTACGTGGCGGGTGACGTGGCGGCCCATCCTCCCCACACCATACCTTCCAGTCTTAGGAACCGAAAAATAAGTTATATATATCAAGAAAGTGCTTCTCATACAACACGTTTGTCACACACATCAATAGAAAGTACTTCTTAGTTCATTTCTATATTTTTGTTGAAAGAATAAAAAAAAGCTTGGCTTTATCTCTCTTTGAAATATGCTAACAACTGATAATCAAAAAGCTTGGATTTTTCATAATAGTAATGGTTTATTTGCAAAAAAAAATATGGTGTGATCAGTCTGTCAATAACTTAAATAAACAACCAGAAGCTTCAAAATCATGAAAAAGAAAAGAAGGCAATACCAGCTTAAGACTATGGGGTATGGGGCGGGGGTTTGGGCGTGGGTTGGCTAAAAACGCCCAAGCCACATAGTGTATACTAAAATAACAAAAGTATTAAAAAATTGTATATATTATGAAAATATTAAATATACTATTCATTAGGTTACTATTCATTATGTTTATTTATTAATAACTAGTGGATTCCCCGCCCGCGTTGCGGGGCGATGGCCGAATAATGAGCGAGTGTTAGGCAGCTCATTGATACGAAAAACAATTAAATCGAGTCAACCAATTAAAACAAAACACTTTTATAGTTTTGATTAAAAAAACTAAAACAATGGCAATATTGTAATTTTTAACTGAAGGAAAGTTGTATTTTTTGACTGGGGTAAAATCGTAATTTGCCAAAAGCTAAAGTGATGGCAGTACTGTAAATTTTCACAGGGGCAAAATTGTAAATTTTCACAGGAGCAAATTCGTAATTTTGAACTTGGGGTAACAGCGTAAAATAAATTTGAACTAAGGGCACAATCGTAATTTTAAGCTGGAGGCAAGACCACAATTTTATTTTGAACCGAGGGAAAAATCGTAATTTTGAGCTAGGGACAAAAGCGTAATTTTATTTTTAGCTGGGGGCAAAAACGTAATTTTAAAATGGATATGAAATAATAAACTGGTTAGTCCAATGGGGGAGGGCCAGGCAAAATCGTAATTTTGAATTGAGGGCAAAATCGTAATTTTGAGATGGGGACAAAAGCGTAATTTTATTTTGAGCTGGGGACAAAACGGTAATTTTAAACAGAAGAAAAAAACGTAATTTTAAAATGGATAGAAAATAATAAACTGGTTGGTCCAATGAGGGAGTGCCAAGCAGCTGCCGAACACTATTCCCCCAATCTTGGAAATGTATATGTTAGAAATAGTGTGAAGGTTTGTTTATTAATAATAGTGTACACTAAAATAACAAAAGTATTAAAAAATTGTATATATTATGAAAATATTAAAAATACTATTCATTAGGTTTGTTTAGTAATAATAGTGTAATATAATGTAATATTATTAAAATATTAAAAATATTATTATTTATTATGTTTGTTATATTAAAAATACTATTCATTATGTTAAAATATTAAAAATATATTCATTATGTTTGTTTATTAATAATATAGTGTGAAGGTTTATTTATTAATAATAGTGTATACTAAAATAACAAAAGTATTAAAAAATGTATATATTAATAAAATATTAAAAATACTATTCATTAGGTTTGTGTAATAATAATAAAATAATAATAAAATAATAATAATAATTTATATTAAAATATTAAAAATACTATTCATTATGTTTGTTATATTAAAAATACTATTCATTATGTTTGATTATTAATAATAATAATAATAATAATAATAATAATAATAATATATATAGTATAGTGTGAAGGTTTGTTTATTAATAATAGTGTATACTAAAATAACAAAAGTATTAAAAAAATGTATACATTATTAAAATATTAAAAATACTATTCATTAGATTTGTGTATTAATGTAAAAATAATAATAAAATAATAATAATAATAATAATAGTTATAAAAAATGTTGCCGCGTTGTGACGAACTTCTTTTGTTATTTAGTCTGTGTCTATATGTGTTTGAAATCACTACGAGCGCGTTGCACACGAAACCGCTGACAAAAATAAAAAGAAAATGTAGAAAAAACACTAAAAAATAACCGAAAGAAAATCAACTAAAAAGTTGTATGGTAATGATGTTGTTCGGTAGAAACCCGTAGTTAGAGATGAGCAAATAGTAAAGGGTACCGGTACCGAATTTCCTGAACCGAAAGATCCTAAGTACCAGTTCGGTACTGACGTTTGGCGTTCCTGGTACCGGTTCATTACCGGTTTTTACATTCATATACCGATACCGTAACCGAGGTATCAGTTGGCACCAAGCTCATCCCTACCCCTGAAACTAAAAAAAAAAATTGTACGATACCGTTGTGGTTCGTACGGTACCCGTGATCAGTGATGAGGAAATGGTATTGGGTAGCAGTACCAAATTTCTCGAACTAAAAGACTATCAAACTCAATCCGGTACCAACTTTTGACGTTTTATGTACCATGCTGGTTTTTACCTTCATGTATCGATAACGAACCCGTATTTTCGATACAAGTACTGATTGACACTAAACTTATCAAACTTAAAAAGTAAAGAAAATAACAATTATTATAATATTAAATAATAAAACTATAAAAAAACTGTATATAATATTTTACTATATTATAAGTATCGTTCCAAAGAAAATAACAATTATTATAATATTAAATAATAAAACTATAAAAAAACTGTATATAATATTTTACTATATTATAAGTATCGTTCATTGCATTGGTTTTTTAATAAATAGATAAATAATAAAACTATAAAAAAAACTGTATATAATATTTTATTATATTATTAAAACCTATATAAATTAGCAAACTTTTTGTGCATAAAGACTTGTAAGTTGTGCTTTGGGTGTTTTCAAAAAAAAAAAAAAAAACTTGATTTTTTAGTTTTAACCCAAATGTTTGTACCTTTTTCAATTTTAACCCTACATAATTTGTTTTTTTAACTTTAACCCAAAAATTTTCATTATTTGCAATTTAACTTCACAACTTTTGTCATTTATACTTTTCATCTTTCGCAAATTTTCGTTTTACGTATAGTTCTAAATTTTTCGAGTTAATACGACGCAACGTGCATGTGTGGTTCAACGTTTTTACCTCTATTTTTCCATGTTTGACATGTTCGTCGCAATACGCATATTATAGGTCGAGTCAGTGTTGGTTGTCAATGACGGTTGTGTGACATTAGTACTATTTGACACCGTTTTACGCCCCGCCGCAACGCTGGGTGTGTTTTGGGGATTTTTCAAAGAAAAAATTGTTATGCATATGGTTGTCGTAACGTTGGCTTTGGGGGTTTTCCAAAAAAAAAGTGATTTTTTTTACTTTTCACCCAAAAGTATTTCATACATTACTTTTAACCCAAAACTATTTGTTTTTTACTTTTAAGCCAAAACTTTTATCTTTTACAATCTATCCTCATAACTTTTTTTACTTTCAACTTTGGTCCTTTATAGTTTTCATTTTCATCAAATTTTGCGCTCTATGCTTGGTTCTAAATTTTGTAACTTAACACATCACAGCGTGCGTCTTTGGCTTAACGTTTTTACGTTTCATTCTAAATTTTGCGAGTTAACACGACTCAACGTGCGTGTGTGGGTAAACGTTTTTACATCGTCTATTTTTACCCCGTTTGACAGGTTTAACATAACGTGTGGGTCGTAGATCGACTTAGTTATAAATAAAGAATCCCCGCCGCATTGCGGCGGGTCGTAATCCTAGTTATATATTATAAGTATTGTTCATTGCATTGGTTTTTTAATATATAGATAATAATAATAATAATAATAATAATAATAATAATAATAATGTAATGTAATGTAATTACACTATTATTACATTACATTACACTACACTACACTATTATTAATAAACAAACTTAATGAATAGTATTTTTAATATTTTAATAATATATACAATTTTTAATACTTTTGTTATTTTAGTATACACTATTATTAATAAACAAACCTTCACACTATTATTAATAAACAAACATAATGAATAGTATTTTTAATATAACAAACATAATGAATAAAAACCTTCACACTATTATTAATAAACAAACATAATGAATAGTATTTTTAATATAACAAACATAATGAATAAAATTTTTATTCATTATGTTTGTTATATTAAAAATACTATTCATTATGTTTGTTTATTAATAATAGTGTGAAGGTTTGTTTATTAATAATAGTGTATACTAAAATAACAAAAGTATTAAAAATTGTATATATTATTAAAATATAAAAAATACTATTTATTAGGTTTGTTTATTAATAATGTAATGTAATGTAATTTAATGTAATGTAATGTAATATTATTAAATTATTAAAAATATTATTCATTATGTTTGTTATATTAAAAATACTGATTGAAGATCCCGTACATTAATTCAAAAGTATGAGAAATATTGTGGAGATGACATGTGTGCTCAATCTAAATTAATTCAAAAGGGTAAACAAGTAATTTTTTTTTATTGATTTAATTAATTGATAACCTTCCAGAACCGTCACCCCTAATTATAGGAATACGAATTAAGAATTAATCTACCAATTTGTGTCATCTCGTTCATCAATTATTAATTCTGAAGATCGCAGAATGAAAATTTGTATAATGTTATATAGTGATGGATGCAGAATGAAGGTTGCTATATAACACTACAAATCTTTATAAAACACTACGAATAACATATAACACCATGTAACCCTTTTATAACTTTATCTATCACTACAACATTATATATAACACTGCAACCACCATTCAGAACTGTATAGTGTTATATATTTTTAAATAGTGTTATATAGTGTTACATAGTGTTATATGGTGTTATATAGTGGGTTTTTTTGTGTTATATAGTGTGTTATATGATGAATGTATAGTGTTATATATTTCTTGTAGCAGTTACATATTTCTGGATTTTTTAGAATGTCCGGATTTTAGAATAAGTTTAAAATTAAATCGCTAGAATTTAGGAATGAATCGCTAGAATTTAGGAAAGGTTGCCTAATTTGAAACATATACAAAGACACTATTACCCCTACAATTTTTAAATCAGTCCAAATAATTAAAACAGAATTTATCATTTGATCCCTATTGATCTCAACCATTAGATCAAAGATCTAATGGTTTAAAACACTTCTCACACTTTAGACACTTTGTACACTATCACTACCCTAAAAATACTATTCATTATGTTCGTTTATTAATAACAGGGTGAAGGTTTTTTTTTATTAATAATAGTGTATACTAAAATAACAAAAGTATTAAATTTTTTTATATATTATTAAAATATTAAAACTACTATTCATTAGGTTTGTTTATTAATAATAGTGTAATGTAATGTAATGTAATGTAATATAATGTAATGTAGTGTTGTCCTTAATGATAATATTAGTAGTATAAAAATTGATTTGATTGAGTCTTTTCATCGGTTCTCTCGCAATATCTAGAGTTCTTTAAGATAATCATCCCCTAATCAAGTTCTTTAAGATAATCATCACCTAATCAATATTATTAGGATTAAATAAAAATGTTGATTTTAGGATAAGAATGAATTTTAACCTTTCATTTTTCAAATTAATGGTCAAGATGAAAGTATATGAAAAACGATGGGTGTAAGAGTATTTTTGTAATAGCATATATGTTGATTTTTTCTCTCCACATGCAAGACACATGCATATTCTCTTTTTGATTTTTAAACGTTCATAACTTTTTTATACGACATTATTTAAAAAAAAATTACACCATAAAATCGAGCATCTTTTTATCTTTAATTTGAACACCATATTGCTATATAAAATATGAGATCTAAAAAACCCAAAAATTGTCTTAGATTTCTATATTGTATAATATTTTTGTGCTTAATTTTTTGTACTAGATTTTTCTGTTGAATATTTTTTACTGGATTTTTGTGCTATATTTTGTGCCAGATTTTTTTTTTGTGTTGAAATTTTTTTTTTTACTGGATTTTTGGTGCTACATTTTTTGTACGAGATTTTTATGCTAATTTTTTTTGTACAAGATTTTTTGTAATGTATTTTAAGAAAACAAAATGGTAAGAGTTTGTGTTTTAGGATCAAAATACCCTTCCATCCTACCTATAAGAAGTGTCATATATCATCTTTATAATCCTTCTTAGTCTATTTGAGCAAAACTCATTTTTAGTGGATACTTCCCCTTGTTAACTTATTATTTTAAAATCATATATTTCATGAGAATCTGGTCAAAAACCATTCAAAGTTTTTATTTTTACAATTATCATTATTATCAAAAATACAACATCAAGAAAAACGTTTACATGTTTAAATTTACATAATATTCAAAAATAAAAAAAAATAACTCGTGTAAATTTACGTTTATAATTATATATCAAGGTTTGGGGTGTTACATTATAATGTTTTGTGGATTGCTTTTATAAGGATTTATGAACTGTAATTTTTGTTAACTGTGATTTTAATGTGTTAATCATGCAATATAATTCGTTAATCGTGTTAAATCAAGTCGTTTTAACAATCGTGTTACATCTGTCATGGTATGTCATCTATTTAAACGACCTCTTTATATACGGTGGTTATATTGAATCTGTTTTAACTTTTAGTGTATTAAACCCGTATGTGTTAGAGGTGCACAAATCGGGTTTTTTTTAATACCCAGTTTCGGGTATGGAACCGGTTTCGGGTATTAGAAAATTGGGTATTGAGAGAACCGGGTGGGTTTGGGTACGGGTATATAGGAGAAAAACCATTCCCAATGTACTTGGATAGACTATGATCGGGTTCGGGTATGCCTGGGTATTAATACCCGGTTTTAAAAACAAGTTTTTTTTTATTATTTTACACAAAAATATTTCGTTTAAAAATCAACTTTGGGTTTGATTTGGAAAAACAATTAAACTAAATTACAATAACATAAATTCATTAAATGAGTAAATTACAAGTTTTGTCCTTTATGTTTGTACCAAATTGCAGGCGGTGTCCTTTACCTTTAAATTTGATGAGTTTTGTTTTTAACGTTTCAAAATCCTGCACGTTATGTCCTTTAGCCCTAACTCAGTCAGTTTTTTTTGTTAAATATGGTTATGTGCCTTGCACATGAGGGTATTCTTGTCATTTTACCTCTCCAGAGACTATTAAGTAAATAACCTATATCAAGGGATTAAATGTGTAAAAAGATTAAAGATAAGATAGAAATAAAAAAAACCTAGTTAACTTCACTCTCTCTTCTCTCTCTCAAACGCCTCTCCACTCTCTCTCTCTCAAAACTCTGCAACACCTGCTGCAGCGGCATCGCTGGAATCGCCACCAGAGACGCATCAGAGCCAGAGATTCCATTGATTCATAGAATCTAAAATTCGTTTCATTGTTCTTTTAGCAAGCTGTGTATTATCTTCGACTAATAGAACATATTTGCTGAGGTCTTCATTTGTTTCCACACTGCTTGAGGCAGTCGATGTATTAAGTAACATCCTCTTCACTGAAATCCACAATGGGAAGAAGCCCTATTATTTTGCATAATACTACAACTACCTTCTAAAATCCAATGCAAAACCTTAGAATGCAACTTTTCGAGTTATGAAGAAGAGCTCTAGATCAACGCCCACTTGACAAAAAAACTTATACGACTTTCTTTCCACTCTGGCAACTTTTGAGTCCAATACTTGTCTACTTTAAACACTAAAAAGTAGTTCCTTTTCTGCTTAGCAATGATTTGAAGGTCAAGACTGTAAAACATCTTAATATTGGGGCTATTGTGTCACACCCCGATATTTACAGCTTAGCCCGGTGGGCCCGGTGGTGAGTGCCGTGACGTAAGATTGGTATCGTCATGGTCAAACATACACAGAATAGCACAGCGGAAGTCTAGGAATATAAAATATTATTACAAACCCAAATGTCTTGAAAATATAAAAATATTAAGTGCAGACAAGCTTGTAATAATACACAGGCAGGTCATTATAACAAAGGAAGTTTATCAGACCAATGGCTTATGCGAAGGAGTTGCAAGTTCCTCGTCTAACAATTCTGAGCAGCTTCCAGCCTATTTACGTATTTGTACCTGTCACTTAGACTTTTGAAAATACGTCAGTTTTCACTGGTAAATACAATCAACCGACACATTTGAAAATGTTTATGAAAATTGGTTTAGGTGCACAAGGCACGAAAGATTTTATACTTGGGACAAACTACATCTCATGTTATCAGTTTTACATATCTTGCTCTACATACGGGGCCCGGTACTATGCCGGTTCATGATTAACCGACACACCACTTATTCCCTTATTGGGAAACCCATATTGGGTATAAAATTATTTAATAAACCATGTCGCATCTGTCGGGTGTATGCCTACACACCGTGCTTAGGTCATGGCCATTTGCAATTAACGAGTCAAGGATATCCAGGACACGGTCGCATTAACCCCCAATGTTTCAATCAAGCAATACGAATTAAAACAGGTTATTTGAATTTCCCGACTTATTGGTCTTCGAATCCCATACCTGACCATGCGGTAATTATATTACCGTATCCCAAGCCCGTATAAGAGAAAATAGGTTAAGAGTATTTACATGAGCTAGCTCCTGTCTTAAATAGCAAGATTTATAATAACTCAGCCGTATTCAATTAAGTAAGCGTATGTACAATTCACTGGAAAGCTCTAGTCTGAAATGATGGTATAAATAACCAATTAGAATGCTAATGGGTCTTAATTAAGTCATAGACTTAGACCGACTAGTTTTTAAATATGAAAACGGTACGATACGCTAGATTAAGCGATGACCGAAATGGAATGTAATTTAGACCGAACAAGTATGAAGACTTGTATAATATGGGTAAACTAAATACATTCTGGATTTTGAAGTAAAAATGATAAGGTTTGACCCGTTTCGGTTAATTTATGCAAACTAGTTACATAAACCGTACTGAACGCGTATATGCATAACGGGTAACCGGATGAGCCAAGTACAAGTTCCATAAGTTATTATGCTTAAAATATGTTGTGATATCAGTAGGATATCAACAATTTCGCCCAAAAAGAATTTAAAACAAATTTAAGCCCCGTAAGGGTATTTTGGTCATTTTAAAGTTTATAAAAGAGATTTAATAGTAAACTGAGGTCCTGGTCTAAAACATTCAATAAAAATATTTATTTTATTAAGTTACATCAGTAAGATATCATACATATGTGAGGGTTACCATTTATGGCCAAACTATGCACCGTAGGGGCATTTTGGTCATTTCACATATGTTTTAAGAGTTAATTGCCAAAATCGTCCCTGAGGTTTGGGCACATTTGCCATTTCATCCAAAATGACAGTTTGGTATTATTTAACCCCCCACGTTTGCAACTTTTTGCCATTTTCATCCAAATCCCTAACCAAGTTACCCAAATGCCCAACCAGGTTACTTTTTACCCACTTTAGGGTATTTTTGAAATTTGAAAATGATAAGGGGGTAAATTGTAAAGTGTCCAATGCATACATACCTTATATACGAGTATTCAGTTGTTCACAGATCATTCACCTCCCCCACCACCACCTCCACCCCCACCCCCACTGCACCACTACCGCCACCACACCACTACCGCCACCATCCCCACCACCGCACCTCCACCACCCCCACTACACCGCCACCGCCACCACCCCCACCGTACCACCCTGACTAGATCAACGAACTAGGGTTTAATTTTGGTAACTTAGGAGGTCTCCCACCTACACCATGAGTATTCCGGCAACACCGGGTGCAATCGCCGGCCTAGGTCCCTCGTCAATCCTCGAACTCAAGGCCCAATTATACAAGAGCCGATCTGGAATCCAAGCGGCTATGGAGTCACACTCGAGTCAGAACTGGTGGTGGTGGAAGCGATTGAGCGGCGGCCGAAAGCTTGTGGTGGCAATTGAGCGGCGGTGGCCGGAATATCGAAGTTCTGTGGGTGAAATCGAAGTTCTGTGGGTGAAGTCGCCATAGTGGGTGAAATCGAAGTTCTGTGGGTTTTTGGAAGCCTACCACCATCTTTCGGTGTCGTCGGTTGTATTTTTGGGGCTTTTAAAGCACAAGTATAAATCTGCGTATATATAAATTTTTGGGGCTTTTTTATGTCTGCAAATGTAAATGGGTTTTTATGAAGGAATGTTATAAAAGACTGGATGATGATCGGGTTTGGATGTTGTTTCTGCGTATATATAAATTTGTGGCGATGATCGGTTGCAGCCGTGGCTGCATCTGAGCCTCTTTATTTTGCAAGACGATGATGATGATTATAAATCTGAGTCGGATGTTTATTTTTTCATTTTTTTTTGTAAATTTGATGATGATGGTTGCTGGGTTTTATAGAAAGATAAACACTGGGTTTTATGAAGAAGGAAATAAGGAATGTTATAAAAGAGTGAGATAAACACAAGTTACCCCCTTATAATTGAGAAATTTCAAAAACACCCCAACAGACGGTATAAAGTAACTTGGTTAGGGATTTGGATGAAAATGGCAAAAAGTTGCAAACGTGGGGGGGGGGGGGGCTAAATAATACCAAACTGTCATTTTGGACGAAAATGGCAAAAGTGCCCAAACCTCAGGGACGATTTTGACAATTAACTCATGTTTTAAAGACACAAATTGGAAGTCTGAGTTCAAGACTTATACTTACTGTTAAAATATTAAAATTCATTTATAAAATCAGTCGGTATCAATTCTTAGGTGTTAAATATGGTTTTAAACCATACTATGCGCCTAATTTGCGTAAAAGTCGATAATTGACGATATTTGAAGTGTTTATGGAAATCTGAGATTTTGATCAGCCTTTAAGGTTTAAAATATTTTATTTAGCATATAACATCAGTAGTAAAAGGTTTGGCATGTTAATCATGTGTAAATCTCATTTTATGAATGAAAAGGGTATTATCGTCATTTATCGAATTATACAAGAACTCAATGACATGGTCAGTTTATAATCTGACCAAAAATTCCAAAAATCTCTAAAAATAATATCAAAACAGTAGGTAATGGGTTTGGTGCCAAAATTTGTGTTTAAACATGATTTATGCTAAAAATGTAATTTAATTAACAAAAAGTTTCGTTTTACGATATCTTGCATAACTTTAGTTTGAGACCAGAAACTGATGTCAAATTTATTTGACATACTTATATATCAGTAATAAAGCTTTTTGTCCTCTCACATTTTCAAAAATCTCGTTTTTATAAAATAAGGGCATAATAGTCAAAATTAAGCATAATAACGGAAACAAGCAAATAACTCAGATTTCTAGTATGATCGTGTAATATAACCTTATAGGGTTATGCTACATTAATTTACGATCATAACGGAACCTAAAATCAGAAGCAAACTAATCTAATTCGGTTCATAATCGAAAGTCAACGCAGAAGTCAAACTTCGCGACTTTCGGTTGCGAACCGACCCTAAAACTGGAATTGACGAGCCGAACATGTTTACACATGTTCTAATAATTATTACCAAGTTGTTTAAGTGATAAAACGTATTTTAGAACATTTCTAAACTCATATCGCAATTATTTCGAAAACTGGCCTGTTGACTTTTTAAAACAATATTACGTTGACTCGTCAATTGACCAAGCAAACGTGATTCTTAGGAGGTGCCCTTTTTGAGGGTTTAACACCTACCTAATTACGATCACGTAGACATGTTCGTTGCGAACAATGGTTTGACCGTCTACGGTCTAACTAAAAGTCAAAGCATTCGTCGTAAACGCTTGACTTTTTAGCTTTAAACGCCAAATAAAATAAACTAGTCACGAAAGGACACTTACAAATGGTCCTATGGACTGAATAGAACTCAAAAGAGGTTCCAAAATGTTCAGGATCCTCTATGATTGATAGAGATATCATGATTGAAGAATTGGTGTAAGATTTCAAATGAATTCATGGCCTTTATATAGTTTTTGGGATTGAAAAGGATCTTTACTTGTGTTTAGAGAGTTCATAAGATGATCCCAAGTGGCCTAACAGCTGTACAATACAACTCACAAGCCCCTAGATTCGTTTTAGTGGTTTAGAATGGCTTGGATTGGGCTGCAAGCCAAAAAAAAAAAAATGAAGTTGCCCAGACCTGGGCGTAGGCTACGCTGCAGGGGGCGTAGGCTACGGCCTGCACAGATCATACACACACAACAACTTTCAAACTTTGTCATTGCAGGCCCCTTGACTTCCATACTTGCATGTTTTGTTATAATTAGTACAAAAGGCCCTCCTTGGTCAATAATAGGCACACCCAAGAGTATGACCAAGCATCATAAAACTCTCGGTTCGTTAAAAGGTCACTCAGATGTATAAATTAACATGTTGACGCTTTTAGTCCTTCTAACGCACAAAGTTGTGCGTAATATCGTTTAACGATATCAAAGCCTTTCATGGCCCATATTAGGAATTCCCGAGGGTATGACCAAACATCATGATGCTCCAGTTCGCTTAAATGGTCACTCAAATGTGTAGTTTTAGACGTTGACGCTTTTGGTCCCTTTAATGCACAAACTTGCATGTATTATTGTTTAATGGCATCAAAGCCCTATGTAGCCCATATTAGGCATTCCCGAGAGTATGATTGCACATCATGATGCTTCGGGTTCGTTAAAAGGTCATTCAGAGGTATAATTTAACATGCTGGCGCTTTAACCCCTTTAACTTGCAAACTTGCGCGTATCATCACTTATTGGCATAAAAGCCTTAAATGGCCAATATTAGGCATTCCCGAGAGTATGATCGAACATCATGAAGCTCTCGGTTTGTTAAAAGGTCACTCAGAGGTAAGAATTAACATGTTGACGCTTTTAACCCTTAGTCGCGCAAACTTTCAAACATTTACGTAATCGGCTCCTCTCGATAAACATGTAGCTCATCTGTGAATACGAATACCGTGTAAGGTTATTCAGAGGCTTAGTTTAAGCATGTTGACACTTTTAGTCATTTCGCATTCAAAGTTTTTGATTTTTCTCAAAATTAGTCCCTCGTAGTCAATGTTTGACTTTATTAAGGTTTAGTACACGTGTCAACACATCTTTGGACATGATTTTACGAGGTGTTACATATTGAACTCACTGCAACTCCAATGGACTGTGTAACTACAATGGCAATCATTGACCACTTATACACAGACTTTTGCAATTCATCGGAATTGTTGGTCCAAATATCGGAAAAATCATAGCATTCAACGGACTGGAGGAAGGTGTCGCTGACCGTAGGGAGTTCAAAATTATCTGGGGTTAGGGTTCCGATGGGGTGGATGGTTGTTGTAGGTGAAGAGAGATAGAGTGTAACAGGTGGAGAGAGAGAGAGAGAGAGAGAGAGAGAGAGAGAGAGAGTGAGAGAGTGAGTGGGGAAAGAGATAAATGGGTTTTTTATATAAATGGTTTTTACACATTAGTCTCTTAATATAAATTGTTTTACACAATAGTCCTTGGGTAAGTAAAATGACAAGAATGCCCTTGTGTGCAAGGCACTTGACTATACTTAACAGAAAAATCTAACAAAGTTAGGGCTAAATGACATAACGTGCAGGATTTTGAAACGTTAAGGACAAAACTCTTCAAATTTAAAGGCAAAGGACACCGCCTGCAATTTGCTACAAACATAAAGGACAAAACTTGTAATTTACTCTTCATTAAAGTATAAATTATTTGTTTTATAATATGCATTTTTAGAAAACTTTAACATAAAAGTCGTCAAGTAAACATAAAAACATACTTTAAAAATTCGGGTATTTTATTGGGTATTAAAAAGAAACGCTATCCGGTATAGGTATAACCGGTTTCGGGTATAGGGTATGACCGATTCCTGGTATTTTTGGGTATAAACTGGGCACGGTTTCGGGTACGGGTATTGAACTCAAAATGTATACCTTATAATATGTACCCTACGGGTAGGGTCGGGTTCGGTTACAGATATAAAATACCCGGGGTACAAAAATAACCAGTTTCGAGTTTTTTTCTCAGGTCCGATTCCGAATACAAGTTTTTTGTGCACCTCTTGTATATCTTAGCTTTCAAGCAGCACTTGTGTTCGAGTTAATCCCAACCCTATGATTATTATATACCTATTTAACCCAATACGGTGCATTTTTTCTAACATGCCCCTCTTTGACATTCCATTAGGTGTTTCCATTGGCGTTTCTCTACGCGTTTCTTAGTTGTTTTGAAGTCAAATCAATGTAAGAAAATCACTTCAAAGTGCTTGTATTCAAAAATATATTTGAGTGGCAAGCAAACTCAGATTGACTATATGATAGAATATATAATTTTATATCTTGCAATTCTGATTAATGTTAAAAAATTAAAACACATATCAACTCTAATTAGCACCAGTCATAGAAGCCGAAATATCGAGAACACATACAGATTAATGATGAATGACTTGCATCAATATAACTAATATATTAATGCACATCATCTCAAATGTTTCGTGCAACAAAATCTTACAAAACTAGATTACACGTTTTGCGTTATAAGTAACAATGAACAAAAAAACTACGTAATAATTTTTTTAGAGGATTATCTAATTATCTCTCTCACGAGATAGAGTTAAGGCTTGCCCTCACCTTCCTGTACCCCTACGGCCCTACTCTATGAGTTGGATATCATCGGGATTCAAACGAAACTAAGAAGTTAATAACTAAAGAAAGATTACATTAAAATACGTTATAAATTCATCGCTACATACACTGATTCAAGGAATCGGATCAGCCAAGAGATCGAATCAAAACCTAAACCTTAAGGCTAAATTACATGTTATGTTGCACATATGCACTACTATAATAGTAGTATTGAAAAAAAGACGACACATTAAATCGTTTTTTTATGTCGCAAAAATATGCTCGAATGAAAAATAAAAAAAAAAATTGTGATCTTATGTCGCAATTTAAAAAAATAATAATAATAACATAAGAAGAAGATATAAATGTTTGAAAAGTTATATTTTTTTTTCCAATTTGGTCCCTCCTTCGTTAAAAATCCCCTACCCCTCATTTTTAATGGTTTTGAGTGAGTTTTTAGCTTTCTCACATTTAAGTAGTTTTCTCATGATCATCTCCCTATATATATATTTCGTGAGAATCGTGAGAACTTGCCCTCACCTTACCTCACCTCCCTGTACCCCTGCTCTATGAGTCGGATATTACTAGGATTCAAACGAAACTAACAAGTTAATAACTAAAGAAAGATTACATTAAAACGCTTTATAAATCCATCGCTACATACACTAATTCTAGGAATCGGATCATCCAAGCGATCGAATCAAAGACTCGGTCCATCATTTGATCCGAGGTTTTGATTCAAAAATTATTCATAAATCAGTGGTGAGTGGTGATCTAGAATTTGAAGAACAAAAGGTGATGACGAACAAACATCTAAATTCTAAACAATAGCAGATCTACGATTAGTGTACCGAACCGAAAACGATCTAGATAGGATATCAGGTTCTGATTCATCATTCCATTGCAACCCTTGATCGAAATTTTGCATGTATGTATACTCATCATACCCAACATGGTGAACATGCATGGATGTAGATCTAACCATCAACTTTTTTTTCTCTTTCTTTAATTTCTTCCACAACGTTTTCCACATAGACTGGATCGAATCGGCTAGATCAGTGGCGGGTTTCGTAGAATGAGAACTGTTGTAATCGCGGTCCGGTTTGATCGTTTTGCTGCGCCGTTTCTTGATGTCCATGGTGGTATTCTGAGGAGTGAATGTTTAACTAACACATATAATGTATAACATGGTGAATGGTCATTGGTCAAATTTGATAACCAGGGTTAGAATAGTCAAAACATATTGTATTGTATTGTTTTTCATTTGACAAAATTGTAATAAGCTACATTCTTTTGACATTCATTTAGGATAAACAAGGTTTTTCTTGACTAACTCCTATGAAAAATAGTTTCCTTGTTTTCTTTCTTTCCTTCACACATAAGTAAAACAACTTACTGTATTTTATTAATCTCATTCTTATATTCGGTCGTATATATGTTGAGTACTCATTAGTCATTACATATATATTACCTATCGTCAGTGGCGGACCCAGAAATTATTTGTTAGGGGTGCGGATGAGTGGTTCAAGCATAATTTCAAGGGGTGCGGTCGGGAGAGCATCTTCTTTGTCACCTACGATTTCTTCCAGAAGCTTCTGGATGCGTCGTGCTGATGTAGGCGCCATGCTGGAGAAATGTGGTGTGGTCCCTGCCATGTTTGCATGGATTTGGGACCATACCTCTTCACTAGCTAAGTTCATATCAGGCATCCTTTTAGTTCGCTGTCCCTACAGGCTTTCTGATTATTATTTTTTTCTTTATGGTTTCCCTGAATGAAACTAGATAAACCAACACATGGGCAAGCTGACAGTCGTTTCCTAAATCGCATCGATGGGTGACGACTCCACAAAATACAGGTTTTTATAAGAGTAAATTGCAATGAGTTCTCGTTTCACACGCAAGAAACGAGTTAATCCACCCTGACATAGATTTGGTACTAGCTAATGAAGCATGAGAAGCAACACGCAAATGTATCGAAAATGAACAAAATCACCAACTTTTTTTCTTTAAGTAGTTCGAAAGAATCACACAACTTATGGTTCATAACAATAAGTTTAAATTCTCGACCCAACACCACCTCCTTGGCTCACCCGACAACATACATAGATCAAGAGCCACCAATGATCTTTCGGTTAGTAAACAACATTCTTTTCGCCTATACATAGTCTTAGAGAGGTAAATATGTTTCCACAACCAAGTAACAAAAACTGTATGTGTATTTCGCTTCATTGCACCGCCAACTGCCACCCTGCAAGAAAACCACAAAGCACAACATAAATCTGGAGACCTTTATAAATATGTCATTTCTATAATATAACTCACAAGGTTTACAAGGGAAACATACCAGTAACAATCTATTTCTTGAAAATGTCAAGATACCGTTCTTCCGTAACAAATGGATGCGATGTACAAATTTTTGGACCATTTCTCCTGTTGATAGAAAAATATTGTAAAGTAACCCGTTCAATTATTGTTCTTTTTAATTTGGTTCATATAATGACGTGTAGGAATGGGATCGGTACAGTACCCATACCCGTACCGAAAATACATGTACCGAATTTGAACAAAACTGGGTACGAATGACGTACCAGATATATTGGTACAGTACGGGTATCAATACCGGTATTTCGGTACGATACCCGCTTTGGTACCACTTTGTTTTTTTAGCACTCGTACAGGTACCAAATAGGTAAAATCGGTACGAGTACCAATACGATATCCATATGGGTACCAAATTGGTAAAATCAATACAAGTGCCATAAATACCATAATACAAAATAAAGCATAATATAAAAAAACTTGGTTTTAAAAAGCACGAAGCGCACAAAAGCGACGCTGTCTAAAACCGAGGCACAGAGCGCAAAAGCAGTGGGCTTTTCGTACACAAAGCGCAAGGCGATTATATAATTCTTTTATATATTATATAGGTTTCTAGGATCATTTACCTGATATTTAGACACAACACAAATAAGCTGTATATATGTTTTAATTATTAAAATTACATACATGTACAGCCTGAAAAGCATGATGTACAACAATCTGCTGCACAAAAATGGGTCATGTACATGAGGCGTGCGCCTCGGAGTGGATTTTTCAGCAAAAAAGCGCGCCTCAGCTGCGCTTTCTGTACAATCTGCGCCTCAGGCTACATAAAGCGCTGAGGTTTGCGCCTCGCCCCTCAGGCGCGTTTTTTTAAACCAAGATTAAAAAAAAAGTCTCGAAATTCTATATTAAATTCGGTACCAATACCATTTTTTACCCATACTGATGCCGAAAGTACCGAATATCGAAATCAATAAAACTGGGTACCGATACAATTACCGAATATCCAAAATCAGTACACGTACTGGTACAGTACGGGTATTTGGGAAAACAATCTCATCCCTAGTTGTATGTATAAACAAGATTACCTTAACATGGGTACTAGGAAAAGCCGATGTTCTAAGAGTTTCTTGAGTGACATCTTGTGATCTCTTCTTAGATGTACTAAGTATGAAAGCGGCTTGATCTTCGGTTGCAGCCGCCGCTGTTATCCGATAGCCGTTCTCCCATCTTCGGTGAATCCCTTCACTAGGGTACAAAAAGTCAAGTTCAACCACCTGAAAATGAACCACAAAATACATAAGTTGACTTTTGTGAGTTGACTTTTCATGTGATAAAGGTAAGTGGATGTTGAAAATACCTGATTAGAGTAAGTTGCGTCTCGAGACATTACAATGCCCCATCGACTACCTGCTGTTGTCATCGAGGTTACCAAGAACCCTTCTTTCCATTTTTTGTTGATCCACTTGAATGGAAAAACATCGCTCACTTTGTATGATTGTTGTGTGTATGTCGTACCTAGAAGTAGGTTTAAAAAACACTATCATTAACTACTCAGGATTCAGATATTAGAAAGACATCGCCTTTAAATAGACAGACACTCGAAAATCGAAATGCAAAAGAATAAATATTATTTACTTTTCCTGAGATCTAATCCGTTAATGTTAACTTGTATTTTTTTAAATTATGATAAAATTAATCTATAAATCAACTATGGTCAATTTTCTATTTGCGCCCTTAAAAAAAGACGTCGAGTTCACTCTCTAACATTTTCTATTATTATCAAACTTGACCGCAAGTAACTTTTGATTACCTTAAATTGAAATATTTGAAAATTTGAATAAGATAACCTTTTATGCAATTAATAATTATTGTTACTTTTTAATTAATAAAACGTTTTTCGTCCAAAATTGAAGATAATCATGCTTTAAAAATAAAACTACATCCTTACATTTGTAGTCAAAGTAGGACAACTAAGAACAAAAGCACATAAAAAGACATTTATTATCATGTATAATCAATATATATATATTTCAATCACTCAGATAAACGAATACATACCAAAGCAAAAAGATATAAATAGATAACAACAAAACATACCCTTGGACATTACGACCAAAGCACTACCATTTGATGCACCGGCAAGTGACGTGATGTAATAATTCTTCTCCCATTGCTCCATTATCCATTCCTGTAATAGACAAAAACAATATGATAATTATATAAAGAAACCAGTCAAATGTGTATTATAAATTTTGAGACGATAATTACCTTGTGCAAGAAAACAGGGGAGAGCTCGTAGACTTGTGAAGTGAAACCGGTCCCGGCATCCATAACAATAGCCCATAAATTTAATGCAGAAGCGACACAGCTAATATTCAGACCATCGTTCTTTCCTTTCTCAACATGTTGATGGAGTCTTGCATCCGCTACATTGTAGTAGTACCTGAGTGTTCATATAGTTTGACCAAGAAACGACATTTGACAATTAGTTATTACTTTATTTACTTTAAAACTTGCTAAAAAACAATGAATCTTGATCAACATCCTGATTTAAAAAAAGCGTGAGGCACTCTGAGGCGTTTAGGTCCAGAAAGCCGAGACGTGAGGCGTTGCTCTATGTACAACTAAAGAAGTTTTATTTACAACCAGATGTTGCATCTCTCTCATCTCTTTTACATATCAACTTTTTTATCAAGTACATTATTCATAACATCTTCATCCCTTTGCTTGTTTTCACATATCAGCCTCCTACAAACCCTAAATTTGACCAACTTTGACCCAGATGTGCATGAGGCGCCGCCTCAAAGCCCTGTGGCGTTTTCTAAATCGCCTCATGCCGGGCTGGCAAACCGTGTCTTATCGTGTTTAATAAGTCTCTGACGAGGCGAATAACACAAGTATTTATATGAATACAACTCATTTAACTACTTTATATCTCATGTATATAACACAGTTGTATGTTTTATGTACCAAGAAAAAGAAATGATTGAACCTAGCCTCCTAATTTTATTTATTTTTTAAATAAAGAAAAGTAAAAAATCACGTAGTGTGCTTTTCAGTGAACAAGTCTAATCGTGTCTTATACGGGTGACCTATTGTTGCCTCGGGCACACTTTTTAAAACCAAGATCAATGTCTTAAAATAAAAATTGTAGCATTCTTCATGTGGAGGCGTTTTCCGTACCTCTGTTTCATCGGCATTCTTGAAGTATAAATAGAAATCCACTGAGTAGCTGGAGTGCCTAGCCGAGTTTTCTTCCTAGGTTGACCGTCATCTTCCGAGTCAATAAGTAGTCTTCCCCTCTTTTGTCCCACCTACAACAAGCAATCATCCAAAGTTACATCAAAAAGAATTAAAAAGATAAAGAGTAAACTACTACTTTGGCCCCTGAGGTTTAGTCAGTTTAACCCTTTCAGCCTAAAAAAGAATCTTTTGACATATTAAACCCTAAGGTTGCATATTGTAACGATTTTGACCCTTAACACTAACTCGTTACTTTTTTATGTTAAGTGTAGGTTATTTTAGTACTTTACGCCCAACTGAGGTGTAAAATAACCAAAATACTCTTACACTTGACAAAAAAACTGAGTTAGTGTTATGGGCCAAAACCGTTAGAAAATGCAGATTCGGTGTCTCTGATGTGTCAAAAGATTCCTTTTTAGGCTGACCTTAGGGGCCAAAAGAGTAATTTACACAAAGATACAATTTTAATCGTCAAAATCACACCTTTAAAGCGCCGTCTATTCTGAGTGGCCGAAGAGATGCACTTGAAACTAGGCAGTTTTCAAAGAGCCCAATGAGCTTCAAGTAATTTGGTTCTTCATCAAATTTCATATTGGTTACCGTTTCAAGAAATTGTTTGAACGGTGACGGGCAAAGATAGCAAAGTAAGTCGGGAGATGTTGCCATCTTCTTTCTACAAACAAGAAACCCTTTGTTTTCTCCCTGTAGTTCATAACCATTAGAACTTCATATATTTATCTGATAATAAAATTACAAAACGAAAGCCAAGAAATTTATGAAACTCATAACGGCTATCCATCAAATTCTTCAAACCCAGGTAAAAAAAATCTAAAAACAGAAACGATAAAAAAATGGCTGCAACAATTAAAATCCTTACGACGAAAAGAACACGACTGTGGGAATCTTCCCAAGAAAATATCAAACAATAAAGGAAATATATAACAAATTCCCAAGAAAAGAAAAGAAACAAATGAAAATTTATCAAAAAAAAAAAAAAAAGCGAAAAATCAATAAAAAAAGAAAGTGACTGTTGAATCTTCAATTGATACTCTTAAGAACCGTGATGTAAAAGCACGGAGCTATTTAAAAATTCCATATTCGGAAAATCCAATTAATGGTTGTAAAAAACATTCATTAATAAGAACACATTCCCTAGAAAATAAACAATAACATGATTGACTCGAGAAACAAACTCACAATGAAGCCTTGCCATGGAAGCTTTCCTCTGAGAAGAAATATTAATGTATACGCCAAAGACTCGAGATCGTCCCTTCTACTTCCCGTCCTCCCTAAATGTGCATGGACGCTTGCATAACGTACTGTTCCCCTGTTTCGGAGAAAACACAAAATGTATAAAAAAATATAATAAGAAAACTATTAAAGAGGTAAAAAATTATTACCTGAAAACATCAGGCTTTTGGTCATACTCAACATGATTACCAGATGATGCGTCCCTCCATTTTGAAGCTAAAATAAAAAAAACGTCACAACCTTTTCTATGATGCATTTAAAGGATTTACAATACGGTACAAAAAAGATGTACCTAAACCGAGATCAACCAAATACAACTTTTTCTCATTAGGAGTCCCAGGCTGACCGAGCAAAAAGTTTTCAGGTTTTACATCTCCATGAACAAAACTGAAAACAGATAACAATTTTCAATCACATATGCTAATAGAAAACAATATAATTATCTATGATAAAAATGATGTGTGCGTAACTGCCTACCCTCGTAAGTGAAGCTGCTCTAATATCGATAATGCTTCCACTGCTATACAAGCAACCATTTCTTCAGAGAGACTATCCAAAAGGGCATATTTTAAAATTATTTACAACTTTAAGAGAAAATAAAATAGAATTTAAATAAATATATTAACTATTAAGATACATTTGGTTGCTAGAGTTCCAAACGTCCCATAGACTCGGGCCTAGTTTGTCCATAACCTAAATCAAACAGAATCAAGCATATTAGACTAATAAGCACCAATGAATCAAATTGACAAAAAAGGTAAATCTAATAAACTCACCAGGATATAGTAATCTCCTTGGCGGCCTTTGTGATGGACCATCGGAACACCGTAACATCCATTCAGGGAACTTGAAGGAAAAAAAATTAGCATTTGAGAATGCATTTTAATATTTTATGAATTTTAGTACAGATTTAGAAAATCGCTCACCTGTAAACTTGCCACTCGTAAGGAGGGCCGTAACTACACCCCTTTCCATTTCGATGCTCCAATTTCAAAGCAACCTACATCCCAATATATGAATAATATATATATATATATATATATATATAATATTTTTGATACGTAATTGTGAAAATTTAGTACCTCAACGGCATCGGGGCCTGTGTTTCCTGAGCCACCGCTTACCCTTCTCCCTACGTAAACTTGACCGAATCCTCCTTTACCGAGTTTTCTTTCTAATTTGTACGCAGGGGAATTGCCAACTTGAACCTGAAAACGAATACATCAACATCTTAAACATTACTAATCAAACATTGATTCAAAACTTTTCAAAAAAGAACATTAATTAAAAATTATAAACTTGTATAATTACCCTTTCGGGAACAGGGCTCGTGCTTCCTTCATCTTCGGCATCAACCGCCATTTTTTCTGCACTTCTACCGACAACTACTTGATTACAAACTCCAACATCCAAATTCAAAGGGGGGCGACCAACTCCACCACCAAATATGTCAGGATTTTTATCTTGATTTGTTGGTCGACCACCTCGACCTCTGCCAGCGGGCCTTGGCATTGGATAGAAATATCCGGGGACCACTGGGCTGGCGGCAGGTGATTTTGGTGCCTGAACTTTGCCTCGTCGGGTCCCACGTCGAGGAGTTGGGGCTAAAAGAGGTGCTGCATTGTCATCGACGTTGTTATTATTACCTTTTTTGGCTTGACGAACTCCACGTCTCAAATCCGGCATCTTCTTCCATGCACATATAAATATCCTCCGACCTCCACTAAAGATATACCTATAAATAATGATAAAAGAAAATCAAGAAATCACCTTCTTACATGCACAAGTTCATAAACTAATTCAATAAAAAGATAAGATCTTTTTATGCATCCTACCATTTACTCTAAAATGTAAATTTACACGATAAAATAACTAAACTGGTCCAGCAAGAGAAGCCATTAGGATGCTTTTGAACAAATCTTTAAAATGAAAATGTTTGCCCTAATATAAAACATCATCATAAATCCATAGTTTTGTTTCTATACAAGGCTTCAATGGGGCTATAACATATAGCACATGTTTAATATTCTTTTTAAACGGCCATTTATTGTGTAGCGTTAAGTTGCAATGTTGACATTATCTCCTAAAATAGAATATACTTCCCTTTCCAAGACTTTTACCATCTTAGAGACGGTGTGCGCCACCACCAACTCCTACGGTCAAAACGGGGGAGTAACCAACCACATGTCCTATAGCAAGCGGGTGGTACCCGAAATCTCCACTAGAGATTCCAGACTCCTTATCATTAAGCCATAGCGTGGGGACTACCATCTTAAAGACGTAAACAATATTGACCAGAGTGAAAGGCATACAAAGAAATGAACTATCTTGAATAAAATTCATGTATAAAACTTGAGTAATCAAACACAACGCAGTGGATTATAACAATACAAAGAAGCATACACGAACGTATGCAAATGTCGAAACAGATTTTAGAACAACAAATGCCGATTAAATCCGCTCTTGCTGCATTTATATTTCCCATAAATCATCCTAAATTGTTCATTCTTGGAATCTACTAAACTTTTACATAATTAATCCCTTAGTTTGCAACAAAACTGACATCTAATCTGCTAAAATCACAGTATATCTGATCAAGGTTTAAAAAGGCGTTTTGAGGCGCGCCTCAAGGCGTACGCCTCAGGTGAGGCGGTGAAAAATCGCAATAAAGGCTTAGCCTCACAGGGGGAAATGAAACCTAAGCCTCAGTCATAACGAGGCGGTTTGAGGCGGCCTGAGGCGTTGAGGCTTAAGCCTCACTAGACATGTGCAAATTGATCAGTTTATTGTTTTCTGGACTTTTTCTCGGCCCATTTAGTTTTTATTGGGCCTAATTGGTGGTCAAGTCCAACAGTCAACTTAAAAAAACATCCTAGGTTATAAAAAAGCCCCTAATCGAAGAACAGAATGCAGCCAAAAAAGGACCTGGGCTTTATAAAAAACATCTTCGAAGAACAGAATGCAGCCAAAAAAGGACCTAGGACCTGGGCTTTATAAAAAACATCTTAGCTTCTCGTCTGGGCTTTAACACAAAAAAAAAAATAAAGGTTAAATTGTGCAAAAACGGACCTGGTTTTTTCGGAGCTGCATTCGTGTCCGCAGGACGTGCGGGCATGCACGAGTTCAATTAAATTTCAATTCAGAAACTCATTTTTTGCACCCCCCTGCGCGCGGGTAGGACTTTTGGTAAAACATGTCATAAAGCTACAATGGAGTAGTAAAGACTTTACCTTATAAACAACCACTAACTTTGTTAACACACCGATGTGGGACAAAGTATTTACCACCTTTTGAGGCTTTCATTCACACACCCAACATATAAGTCCTTTGCTACTAACTATTAGTTTTTGTTAAATATACATGTAAAATAGCATATATACAAGGGTACTTTGAGGATGATGATGATGATGCGGAGTGGAACGAGTTCTATGATATTTAGATGTCATAACATTACTAGTTTAAGTTGTTTGAACTATTTTATGATGTTTGTTTTATGTTTAAACCTTGTTTGTTGAAATATTTTCTATTTATGATGTTTGTTTTATGCTAATTTGTGATTTTTATGAGACGTCTATATATTTTTTTAATTTTTTTTAATAATGTTTTGAGGCTTACGCCTCGACCTGCCTCGAGGCTTACGCCTCGTGAGGCTAAAGGAAAACGCCTCGATACCCGTTTTAGCCTTTTTAAACCTTGTATCTGATAAGACCAATCAAAAGAGTGTCTTTTTGGTATATAATGATCTGATAAATCACACACAACAACAACATACCCAATTAACATTAATCATCAAGAACACAACTTTATAAGAAAAAGATCCAAACCCATTTCAAAACAAGAAACAAACAACCCAAAACACAAATTAAAAATGCCCATATGCCAGATTCAATTAATCAAACACACATACACAGTACAATCAAGAAAACAGAAAACAGATCATCCAAAGTTATCAAGAAATGAAAAAGATTGAACCTTTAAGTTAATATGAAGTCCCCAAATGATGGATTGAAAAGGGTTGAATAAAAAAGATTGAAATCTTGATCAAAAAGATGATTGGTTTTCTGGAATTTAATAGGGAGAGGGGGTGGGTAAGTCGATGAGGGTTAGCGGTGATATGGCGCATGGAAAGACGGTGTAAGGTACGTATGGGCGTACGATAGCAACGTCTTGTTCACCATGGTTGTGCATCAATGGCTATGTGCTGGTGCGGATTCCTTGTTGGATTTAATGGGGCCTTTCACTTGTTGATTGGTGTCACAAATGGGCTCCTCCTTACCATGTTTGTGTGGGCTCTTTTCTTACTTGTGGTTTGAATATTTTAATTCACAAATATTAATATAAATAAAGTTTTGCTACGAGGGGTGGGGGAGAAGTAAGGTTTAACATCACTTTTGTATGAGGAGTGTGAGCTAACCTAATGGGTAAAACGTGAGTTAACTTGAGTCCTCTAGACCGGTCACAACAAGGGGTATCCTCTACATGTGAGCGTATGATTTGGTTTTGGTTACATTAGGGGCTGTTTGGTAGCCTCTGAATGGTCATTAAGAGACTACCTCTTAATGGAACCGTTAAGAATTTTACCAATGAGAATGTAGAATAATGTGACATGTGATGATTTACCATTCAGAGGTTACCTCTTAACCATTCAGACTTGAGGTTACCTCTTATTCATTCCGGGGTTTTAAACCATTAAGAGGTAGCATCTGAATGGTCATTAAGAGGCTACCAAACAGCCCTTTATTCTAGAATCACACCATTCATTACCATTCTATTATGATTTCGTCTTTCTTTGCCAATAAACGGTGGGCGATCCTACATTAAGCATTAGTGCAACCAGTGTGAATTGAATGGTACTTGTCCTGAGTGACCCTTGGTTCGGGGTTTATGTGTTATAACTTCATAAAGTGTTCGAATTATGTATTTTGTTCTGGTATGCGCATCACCATGTAATACCTATGAAGTATAGCGATATAAGTGCCATAAATAGTGTTTAATATAATTGGTGTCCTTTTAAGTGTTTTTATTTCCTTATCTTTGCGATTAATAAACTTGGTTTTGTGTGTTTAGCTCAAAATTAGAGGAAGCGGATGAGAAAACCTGGAGAATGAGTAATTGGAACTAATGAATAAAGTTGTTGAAAATTAAGAAGTGATCAAAGATTATAAAATGAAAAATCAATGTCACTAAAATTAATTGTTAGAAGGAAAACTAGAATATCAACATTTTAAATTTAATTATAAGGAATGATCGATGTACAAATATAACATCTGACCACACTTAGGTGGGGCCATGATCATATAGGGGTGTTTGTTTTTTAGAAAAAACACTTCAGAACCTCTTTTCTCTTTTTCATGCAGACCACGCACAGACATAAGGGTCTGCAGCTTGTTTGTTTTTTAGAAGATTTTTCATAAAAAACCATCTTCTCCGCCTCTTTGTGGGGCAGAGGTGGCCTTATGTCTTTTGCCCTCTTCAAAACACTTCTCCATCAAAAAAACTCCAACCCTAGTGTACTCCCAGCCGACCAAGCTCCTCCCCCACCATCTCAACCGCCGCCGCCCATCTTCTCCGCCCGCATCCATCTTCTGTCGCCGACCTCATCATCCAGCTCAATCTGCTCCGTCGTCACCACCTCCGCAGCCCCACTCTACAGTCGCACCTCCACCTCTACAGCCGCACCTCGACCTCACCGTCACCACCTTCACACCCCCACCTCCGTCGACACCACACAGCCGACACCGTCGCTGTTTCTCGGCTTCTCGGCCTCCCAGCCGACGCTGTTTCTCTGCCTCCCAGCCGACACCACACAGGCTATGTTCTTAACTCTCTGATGATTGAATTTGTTACATTTGGAATTAGGGTTTTGGTTTTTATTTTTTATGTATCACAATTCATAATGGGGGAGTATGTTTTGAACCCACAAATGAACGATGTTTTGAGTAACATGCTTCAATTTATGTCATCAATTCATAAGGGGGGGGGGGGTATGTTTTAAACACACAGATGAACAATTTAAACCCAGAGATGAACGATGTTATTTTATTTGTTATTTATCACAGTTTCATGATTCGGGGGAAGTATTTAGATGCTTGATTTTGTTAATTTTTGAATAAGGGTTTTTATTCAACAGCTTGCAGAAGTTAAAAAACAAACAGTCTTCTTCTTGCAGACTGCAGAGGTTTGGTCCACCTCTGCAGATGCAGATGTCTGCAGATGTGGTCCGCAGACAGCAGACATTTTACCTCTGAAAAAACAAACAGCACCATAGTGTGTTGGATGTGGAAACCAAACGACATGCCCTATATGGACGAGCCATGTATCATAATGAGCATTTGATGCATAAAAGGGTCACTCGACTCCACCTCGATGAGTCATTGTACCATAAGAAACATTTGGTGTATAAAGTTAGCGTGTCTACACATGGCACGGTATCATAATAAGAGGAGTCAGCATAACCTGAAAAGACTCTTAAAGCGTGGAGGGTGACGGTTCAAAAATCTAACTTCAAATACCACTAAGAAGAACATGGATATAATTACGAAGGTGGTGTTTGTTTTTCTAAAAAAATATATGTGCGGGCTCTTCTGTCTACGCCGCGCAGACTACGTGCAGACATTGCCATCTACAGACTTTTTGTTTTTTTTTTGGAAGACGTTTTATTAAAAAAAAAAACGTTTGCGGGAGATCTTTTTGGCGCAGACTTGGCCCAGCCACTCTTAAAAGCTTCTAAGGTCTGGAAAGGGTTAAACACCACCACCCACCACCACCACCACCACCACCGTCCACCATCACCCACCGTCTGCGTCCACCACCACCAGCGTCCACCACTACCACCCACCACCACCGTCGAACACCACCACTAGTTTATTTAAGAAGTCTACATATGTTAAAAAAACTAACAACATTATTCTTGCAGACTGTAGAGGTTTGGTCAACCTCTTCTTCTACAAATATCTGCAGATGTGGTCCACAAACTGGAGACATTTTACCTCTTAAAAAACAAACTGCACTGAAGTCTCTTATCAAGCTTGTTAAAAAAAAAGTACCACTCGAAGCAAAACCCACATGCACAAGCTCAATGATTTTGGTTTGGTATTCGTGTCTGAAGGTCACAGGCATGCACATATTTGAAGTTTTTACATCATTCGAACCAAAATTTGCACCCCTCTGCGCGTATGTAGGAGTTGGAGTAAAATACAACTGAGAAGCTTGCTAAGCATATTGGTTCTTCTTGTAAACTACTCATTGGTTGTTTTTCTTCCTTCCATGTTCCATATCAAACTTACTATTTTGAACATCAACATCATTCATCTTTGCTCCTTCTTAGACATATTTTAGCTCGTTTGGAAGATGTCAAAAAATGTAAAATCATAAGTATAAAACTCATATATAAATATAGTTCTTTATGTTCTAAGTTGGTAAAATATTATATGTTTCTTAATTTTTCCAACAATTCTCCACATGAAAGTAAGTGAAATATTATATGTTTCTTAATTTTTCCAACAATCCTCCACATTGAGATTGGTCGAAAACAGATTAAAGACAAAGAACGCCATACATTAAATCAAACTACTTTGCGTCTACAGACACTTATTTAAATCTTTTAGAAAGAGTCTAGGGACTCTTCTAGTCTCCCCGGTCACCGAGGGTGGCAGCCCGCTTTTCTTTTTTCTATTCACCAATAATTCTAAATTTTTAATCCTTGTCCATGATTGAATTTGAGTCCTCTCCCTTAAAAGGCATGTCATGAATAGTTAAACTCTTAGTTAAGTTAGAACTTAGTCGGTTTCAAGGCCCACTTCTCTTATCATTATTTTTTATACTAAAATTGATGGTTTATTAAAACTAAGTTTATATTATAATTTTGTTTTAAGTTTCAAGTGGGATGCTATGTCGGAAAATGGCAGTTGTGGTCCATATGTATAAGGTGTATCAACAAAAATGAAATCCTAAAAAAGAGAAAAAAATATTTAAGCATCTATCATATATAATAAATGAAAGTTATTTGGGCCACGTGTCAGTAAATTAGGGCTACACTTTTTTTATTTTCCCGCCCAAACTTCCATCCCCTTTATTCTCTCACTTTTTTACAAACCCTAAATACCAAAACTTTCATTCGCTACTTCATTCTTCTCCTTCAAGCTTAAATACAAGATCCCCTTTCTGATGTTCATCCTTTTCCTTCTTCACATTTCCATCTCCTCAACAACCGTTCGGCAGAGGAAATGTCGGTCCGTCTGTTCCTGTTCCGTCAGTCTCACCGTTGTAACCTAGGGTTGAGAATCTGTCAATAAGTTCACCCTCAACGCCGCCGTCACAGGTATGTCGATTCTGACTTTTTATTTGTTTCATCACCTCAATTTCTAATATTTTTTTACTGTTTCATCTAATATGAGGATGACGGTGATGATGTTGGTGACCTGAAGAGGAACGATAAGAATGACATGGGTTGATTTAGGGTTTCTCCTGGTCTTATGAAGGTTGTGGTTTAACACCACTTCGTTCATCCTCTTTTTCGTGAATGTTTTTCAGGTTACGGATTACTTTTTTTACTCGGTATTGTCTCTCTGCTTTCAGATCTACACAACTATGCTTCATATTTTGTACTTTATTTGTCAATTCGTGTGTCTCTGTTATATAAGTAGTCGATTTTAGGGTTTTAGGGCTTATTATTTTCATTTCCATATTCTTTTGAAGATGTGTTGTTGTAAGCTTTTGTGTTATGAGAACTATACCAAAATATTGTGTATGGGGATTTTAGAAGTAGAAACCCTAAATTGTGATTTCGTGTAGAAAAACCCTAACCGAAACCAATGTTGCATCCTCTTTTTGAGAGAAGTTATTCCAATTGATCGAAACAAAGATATGTTTCTTTGGTTTTGATTTGTTTGTTCTATGATTCTAATCACTTTAATTGTTTTTTTTTTGTTTCCTTCTCATAAAGCCTACATACTGTTTTTTGTTCTTTGGCGATTCATAATAGGTTTTGTTATGGTTTTGTAATATGTTTGGGTTGTCATTTTGTTGTTATGGTTTTGTTATGTGTTCAGGTTATCATGTTGGCATTTTAATTTATCTGAGCTGTGATTGATTCCATGATTTGTATGCTCCATTTCTCGGGTTTGATGTTGAACTGAAGCGAAGAGAAAGGGATGGAGAATACGGTAAATGGTGCATTTGAATTTATCTGGGTAATTTCTCCTCCTTTGTTCTTGGCCACTCTAAATATTTTTGTATGTATTCAATAATTGCACCTATTTTTGTTTACAAAATTAGGTTAAATTTGTTCGTTAAAGTGTTGATTTTGATTCTGATTGAATCGCCTCTGTTTTTAGGGTTTTTTATTTTCATCGATTTGAAAATTCAATGGGTGATCTGTTGCATACTTGTGATCTGGTGTGTGTTTGTTGCGAAATTAGGTTAAATTTGTTTATTAAACGTTTGATTTTTATTCCCATTGTTGTGCAGGTGTCGGTTTGTACATATTTATTATATTATAAGAATGATGTTTTTAGGTTATAGTACACGACAGGAAGGGCAGCTCATTGTAGCGGTGGTGATCTTCACGGTATTGAATTTGAGCTTAATTTGATTGCATTTGAATCTGATGACATCATAGCTTAGTTGTTTGTAGTTGTAGATTTGTTATCGATTTTGTTGCAATATATAGTTCCACTTGCACTGGGCATAACGAATCATTTATGTTCATTTTGCATACGTTCTTGACGATGGAGTCTGGTATTTGGCAACTGGAAATGGCCTTATGTGGTGGTCAAAGTAATTCATAATACAAAGTAATTCACACTTATTTTACTTTTATGACAATCTTTAATTACAATCGTTTAATGGTTTACTTTTCAGAATTTGGAGGTTAATCTCAAAGGTAGAAAATGGAGTGTTGCCATTAGAAAAGATCCTTTGCTCGAGAAGTCATCCAGAACCACTACTGGAATAATAGAAGGTAATTACTAAGGATCCATTCCATGTTTATCTTTTAAAGACAACTAGATTAATAGTACTAAGGTAATTGCCTGCTCATGATCTTCTAAAGTTCTATAATCATACTGAAGACAAATAGTACTTATAATGAGTACTGTTTTGCACTATTTTTATCATTATTTTTAAACCATTTTTAGTGCATGCTGACAAAGCACACCAGCATATGTAATGTATATTTCACAAATTCAGTACTAGCTTAATGCTTAGAAGTGCTCATGCGCTTTTAATAAGTAAAACGACCAATAACTATTTACAAATGGCTCTGTTAACTTTTGATATTGAAGGGTATTTTGGATATTATGAAGGCAAGTCAGTAGGAGAATATTCAGACTACTCGTGATGAGGCTATTTTTGGAACATCATCACTTGCACCGCCTGTTAACACAGACAATGAAGTAGATGGAAACAATTGCACAAGAGAACGTCCCGCAACTGCCCCTGTTGCAAGTCTCATAAGTGATCAGGTTTGTGATTCTCTGCACATTATTCTATTTCTTGAAACACTAGAATAATTGATGCTTTACATCAGGTTTTCTTGCTATTCAAGATCATGGGAGATGTCTTTGTATTTGATTCCAAAAGCCATGTCATTTTTGAAGGTATGCAATATCTCATATTCTTTTATTTATCATCAACCTTTATTTGATTTGTAAATTAAGAAATAATATTTAATGTGATTGGAAGATTGAACACTTGATTTTGGGAATGGATCGAAAACTTGATTTTGGGAATGAAGCATACGTTGAAGTAAAGGTTTGGAATTGTTTGTTACCCTTCTCATGGTACTACAATCAATCTTCAACAGATTTGCATAATATCTCCTACGAAAGTAGCAATTGATAGAAATGATTGGGTGTTTTGAGTATTTAGGTCAACATAGTAGTAATTACATGACACATTTGGTTATATGATATAGTTTACATGCAAGATAATCTTGATGACCGAAAGCTTATTATTTAATCACTGTATTATCTTATTATTCAATCACTATATTATCTTATAAATGCATTTAGAGGTTAATGATAATAGCACTATATTAGATCAACTCACACCGAATGATGCTATTGGAGTTTAATGTGACTGATGCTCAACTTTTTGAGATGTTTAACCAGTGAGGTGGCTTCTGAGAGGGTATAAAAAGCCTTTTTTTATTTGTTCGAAGATGCCTGTGTGACACCTACTTACAATGTTTCACCAAAACTTAAGTATGTTGTTTTCTAAAATCTTTATACATGTTGTAATATGTTGATCATTCTTTTAGATTAGCTGATGTAACTGAGTTATTGTGCAGGGTAAACCACCTAATTGGTTCATTTATGTCACACCCCAACCGATGGCGGAATCATCGGGGCGTGGCACTGAGCAAAACAGATTGTCCAGAAGTTTCCATAACAACTATCATCACCATTTAATTCACGCATTACGTCCCATACCGTAACATAAATAGTCAAACAAGTTATTACAGACAACATCAAAACAAATATTCTGTTCCGACAACTCAGATTTAAATAAGTAGCAATTGTTTATCTGCTTCTAGAGACCCCTAATAAGTTATCTACAGACAACTATTTGTTGGGCTCTAAAGCTTTATTCTAGCTTCCATTCCCTACCACATATGCATCCTAAGCACCTGTCACATACGTTAAAATAATGTCAATACATAAAATGTAAAGGTGAGCATACAAGTTTGATAATAGCATATAGAGTTCGAATTCGTTTACGCATAACCAGCACGTACACATAGTGAAATGAAGCACGTTAGTTATCGACATAGATCCATCGATACCAATGACTGCGGGTTGACTGCCCGAGGCAGTTCGCAATACATGATTACCACCGTAATCCATGCAAGTAAAAGATCCTTAACAACCCCCGTGTGAACGGGTGCTGAGTCCAAACTATAGTACTATCGTTGCTAAGGCAGGTAGACAACATTCCATGTGTAAACATAACAAACAAGCATTCATAAGCCACGTATAACATGCATAATGGTTTAGCGTTAAAATAGCTTGAGTAGTGTGATAGTTGTAGTTTGAATAGTTGTAACGTATGTAACACCCAAAAGTGTTA
The DNA here is from genome assembly GCA_030545235.1 of Helianthus tuberosus. Taxonomy (NCBI): domain Eukaryota; kingdom Viridiplantae; phylum Streptophyta; class Magnoliopsida; order Asterales; family Asteraceae; genus Helianthus; species Helianthus tuberosus. Next base: position 81,139,640 of record CM060383.1, read on the forward strand.
AAGCAAAAAGGGTTCGAGTATACTCACAGCGATTGTGGATTGAAGGGAGCGCTTTACAGCGAGTACGGTTAGCCTGAATAGATTCGATAATGTAACGATAAGTGGCGCGTAAAATAGTACAAAGTGAGAGTGGTTAGGATGACTGATCGTGCGGATCAGCTATCCGTGAGAGGGAGTCATCCGTGCGCATGACCTATCCGTGCGGATGGTGATGCGTGCGGATGGTGATCCATCCGGATGGGCTATCCGTGCGTACGACTGTCCGTGCGGGTGGTAACCCGTGCGGATTAGTTGTACGTGCGGATGACTTATCCGTACGGTCAAGTTGTTTGTGTGGATAAACGTTCAAGTGGATTGTTTCTTCCTAAGATGTGTTTGTGTATGATGGCTTGTGCTTTGGAGTTTTCGTTGTAGCATTTAGAAAACACATAAGTGTTTCTACCTTTCAAGCCGGTCGCGCGGACGGCAGTCCGTACGTATGGTAGTCCGTGCGGACAGCCCGTGCGCGCGGGCAGAGACAATCCGTCCGGATAGCCTGTCCGTGCGTACGGCTTGGCCGTGCGGATGAACATTGCTTGATTTTCATTTTAAGGCCTTAGTATCTCATGATCCGAAGAGTAATCCATTCAGAGGTCGTCCGTCCGGATTGCTCATTCGTCGATACTCAAACCTTGTTTGGAAAGTGGGTCCCAAGGGTAGCTCGTCCGGGTGACAACTCGTCCGGATGTCCTGTGCGTGTGGATGGTAATCCGTGCGGACAGCTAGTCCGTGCGGACAACTGGTCTGGTTGTTCCGTTCGTCTACACTTGGTTTCTGTTGTCGTTTATCGAGACGTTCTGATTACGTGGCAACCACTTGGAGTTGTGTTCTCACCCGCGTGACTAGACCGGTCAGAAACCACCCTAACTCGGCCTGTCGGCGACTCAGAACGGTAGTTCCGGTTGTCCCTGAAATCAGGTGTCTTGCGGTAGAATTCCAGATCTAGGACTAGTGCATCACTATTATCGAGTAGAGACTAGAACCGATCAGATTCGTACCGATTTTAAGGGTAAAAGAAGGAGAGAACTTAGGTTAATTTCTTTCCATTCTTTTTATCCTTAGAAAAGTTTAGATCTAGGTGAAGTTAGTGTGAAATCTTATAGAAATCGTTTAGATCTGAGTTATTCTTGGTGGAATGAGGTCAAGCTTGAAGTTCATAAGAACTTCATGATGACGTCACCCGAGAATACCCCAAATCCGGGTGATTTCATGGTTAAAAGTGAAGATTTGAAAGATGGAAATGTGTAGAATTGTGTAGTGATCAAAGATGTACAAGAATTAGTGCAAGATCTTACCTGGTTTGGGAGAAATCTGAGAAAAAGTGAAGAATGCGTTCGGTTCGGACGTCACTTGCCAAAAGTGGAAAAAGTGGAGAGTGGCCCGTGTATTTATAGGATGCCAAAAAGGGAAAGGGGTTAGCCGTGCGCATGGCACGTACCCGGGTGGGCTATCCGCGCGCACTGGTCATCCGTGCGGATTGGCAATCCGTGCGGATTGGCAATCCGTGCGGATTGGCAATCCGTGCGGATTGGCAATCCGTGCGGATTGACCATCCGTGCGGATTGACCATCCGTGCGGATGCCGCCTGCTTGGGTGTGTTCGGCGCGATGTGGTTTCGGTTTCGATTTGCGAGCGATTCGATAGGGTTTCCTAGTCGAATTACTTTCAGTCCCCACTACTTCTTATATGGTTCAACTTGGAATTCGGGTTCGGGTTCGTGTACGTTCGAGTTAGACTTCAAGTTCGGTTGAGTTCGCTTGATTATCATAACATAACATAAAATAAACATGCACAGGTAACACGTAAGGGACACACACACGTATAACTGACAAGTGAAATATATAGCTCGAGTTACGATTCGATGTTGATTTGATTAGCATAGCTTGATTAACTTTATCGCATTGTTACTTCCTATCATTCACGGTCGTAGGTCGATTGGAATACGGTAAACACGATTCGATTATTGTAACGTACGACATTTACTCCACATAATATAAATAAAATAAAAACATTTCTACGAGTCACGTCGCGCGAAATCGGTCGTTGACTTTGACCTTGACTTTGACTTTCACTCGTGAAAACACGGGGTGTTACAATTTAGAACAAGTGGGATAGGTGTGGCACTGTCTGGTCCAGATGGCGGCTGCCCTCCTAACTGCTGCATCACCTGTTCAGGTTTCTTTTTCCATACCCACTCAACGAGATTAAAAACTAGAGACGACACTTTTGACCCATTCTCCTAGAAATGGTTAAAGGGCATTCCTTAAGTGCCACTAGACCTGTACTGAACTGCAACCAGAAATTTAGGAATGATGGAACCAAGAACCAGAGCCATCTAAAGTTGTTTGGTATTTTGGTTCCACCGTTCCGGTTTAAAACTGGTTTGGTCCCAAACCGGATAATAAGTTGAATACAAATTGGTTTAAAGTGTTTTATATTTTGAAAATCGTAAATATAAAAGGTCATGTTTCAAGTTTGAAATACAAAGAGTTATTATAATTCATAAAACACGTGTCAGTTTGGTGCTTCTGTTTAGGTACCAAACCTGACGAAACACTGAAACAGATAACCGGTGTTTTGAAATATCTTGAAACAATAACCCACACTCGGAGCTGTTTTCTTAAACAACAGAACTGAGATGCGAACCACTTATCCCAAGATAGTTATTTCTTTGTCTTTGTTTGGACTAATTTTTTCCGTCTCATGTAAAATTTTCATTTCCTGTTTAAAAGATAAGGTCATAGAAAAAAAAAAACTATTCAGATTACCGTTGTACCAGACTAAGAATTGATTTCTTGAAAATATCTTGTATCAATAACTGAATGGTCCAAGTTCGGTTCTTTGTTTTATGTCCGGTATGTTTCTTGCATACTATAAAAAGGTCAAACAAACAGTTCGTGTAGGCAATCCTATTATGCGAATCCACTAAAGGGAAGCCACCATCTTCCCATGACCCACTTTCCGTTTAGGGATTACCTTGCTTTGTTGGGATTGACTTTGGTGCAAAGGTTATAGTCAAACTGAAACTACTGCGAATGGAAACTATAATTAAATCCAACACCATTTTATTTATTTTTAAATGAATCTTGATGGCGTGGTATGACAATTTGACTGGTAATTGAAAACCATAATCTAAATTTAGAGAGCCATGATTATTGATGAAGATGTTAAGAACATGAACAAAAGGTTCCAAATGTATAGCTTTAATTCCTAACTATATAATTTATACATTTTATTATGTTGCTATAAACCAAATTCTCATGTTGTGCATAATTACAGGCTTACATACTAGATGAGGAAAATGATGGCTGTAAAGGCATCGGTACGTTTGATGACAATCCAGATTAATGCTTTCTTATATTCCTAACAGGACACGTTGCTCGCCATTTTCATTGCTGAATTATGAATCAAAGACGATGAGGATGATATTGGCGCGGTTCAAGTTGGGGTTTGCTTCCACTGCTGCTGTCACGGCTCAATTCGTCTATATAGTTCTTTTGCTCGATCCTCACTCTTTTTTTACAGGTGTTTTCGTCATTAGATTCTGCATTTATGGATTTAATATTTATTTTTAACCATCTTAGTTGAGGAATCAATTTAATTTGTTGGAGCGACAATGATTTATTTGTCTGAATTTCAAGAGTCTCACCAAGTGGTCCCGATGCTAATGCTGACACTGACACGGGGATGTCAACTTTAAAAACCAATAACATAAGTTTGATAAAGTATTGCAGTCATATACTTAAACAAGTTCTTTTATATTAGATCGTTGATGCGAAAAGTACGTGAGTGAGGAAAAAGCAGCTCGTGGTAATGGGAGAAGTCATTTCATAAAGGGAAGCATATGCTCCACAACTATAACAACTCTAAACCGACACCCTCGAAATATTTTCGACACCCCAATATATTTTAAAATATTCCAATATGTCCTAAAATACACCCCATACGCGAAAACGGACCCCGAATACCTTAAATATTATTAAAAATAATTAAAATCTGATTTTTGGGTTTGAGGCGGGCCGCGTAAGCCACACCTCAAACCTTACGCGGGCCGCGACAACCTGGCAGAACCCTGGGCCGCCACGTGGCCCAACACCTGTTGAACATATATGCTGACCCGGATCAGCTACGCGGTTGACCATAGTTGACGCAGGCCGCGTAGCCCTTTGTTAAACTTTACGCGGGCCGCGTAAAAGTCGAAGTGAGGCCCTATATAAGAAGGCATCAGGCTTCAATCACAAATCGTTCAAATTCTTCTCTGAATCTCGAATTACTCTCATTATAGGCATAAATCCCGAGTATAATACCCCTAAATAGCGAAGTTCTGCTCTGTTGTAAGTATTATAACCCCTGGATACGTATTAGATACGCTGCCCGTTTGATCTAGGGTTCCGTAACGGCTGTCGTGGTTCTGCCCGACGTAGTCGTTGGAATGCCGTCCCGGGGAGGGTGTTACTAATGTTAAAATGGGTTATTATACTAACACGTGTGCATTTGTGTAAATTATAGATTGTCACCAGGAAACTCTTACCAAAAATCTAAGACAGCAATGTGAGTAATCCTTCTTTTTGTGTAAACCTTTTTGTGAGTAATCTCCTTTTTGTTAACTGTTTTTACAAAACCTCACACAATTAAATATATATTAAGCAGTTGTTGAGTATTTGTAAGAATACAATTATCGTGAGTATGTTGGGGTTTTGTATACAAAGTTATGTTATTGCCTTGCGAGGGGTAACATTTCCACAAGTCGGGTCTGACAGTACCACGGATGTTAATTGATATAACTTGGAAACAAATGTAATTGCGAGATCGCGCTCAATACTGTACAATGGTTTTTATTTAAACTTGATTAAACTGGGATTCACTCACCAATATTTCCCACTGACAAAAGGTTTTTAAAACGCGTTTCAGGTAACAAAATGTGAAAGCCAAATAGAAGCCAGCTGGACAGCACTGAAGGCTTGGAAAAGTGGCAATAAAGTTACCTAAAAATAAATAGATGTTTCTATTAAATAAATTAGGGTTTTATCCCTATGAAAATGTGTGTACTTAAACTTGGGATTTTCCCAATTATTTAATGTTATAAAAGTGTGGTATTTTACTCTGATAAAATATTTCCTAACTACGGTCCTGGTGAAAATTCCGCTGCCAAAATTGATTAAACACGTGATACCACCGAAACTGGCTCGCGGCCGCCCGTTCCCGAGGGAATAGGGATTGGGGGTTGCGACAGAAGGTGGTATCAGAGCTAAGCCACTGATTCAGCCACAGAAGCGTTCTGCTGACATCAAAATTCAATCTGTTAGGAAATAAATTACGGAAATACGTGCATAATTGTATTTTCTTGTTATGTGTTATTTGATTATTTGTTAGTTTACAGTATGAGTGACCAAGGACCATCTGACGCGTACCGTCAATTGTCTGGTTCGCCTAGAAGCGAAGGCCCCTCCTCTTTTCAGCCTGCCCTCTCGGGGTATTCTCTTGATACGGAAGAAGGAATATTTGTGTTTAAGGCTCAGTCAGAAGAGCCATTTCCTCAGAAAAATAGGGGATGGTTCAGTAGAGGAGCACACGAGCGTAGAAAACGTATGAAAAAGTTACAAGACCAGAGAGCACTAGCAGCAGCCAAGAGAGAGACAGATGCCTATTCCCAGGACATGATCAATAGGGGAATAGCCAACATCCATATTCTAGCAACCACTGCAGCTGACCCTAATCTGGAACAAATAATAGCACCCCAACCACAACCACCAATTCCTGACCAACCAATGGAAATAGAGAACCATGAAAATAAAATAGAAATGCATGATTTCAACCCGGAGGAAATACCTAGGGTACCAGTACCAAATCCCTTAGACCCAAATTACGACCCATGGTGGGATGACGTTAGGGACTATGTGCAACGCTACCCGATACATGAAGACACGCCCATGCCAAACTTAGGAGCCTACCCTAGATCCCTATTACGATAACGATGTATACATTAGGGAGATTTTAGAAGATCCTTACCAATTCCAGGCACCTACACCTCCATACCAGGAACCCGTACCCCAGATTCCAAACCCAGTCCTAGAACCTGCACCTCCAATGAGTGCAGAAAACATACAAGAACTTAGGGCATTTGGTGAGGAAATTTTAGAGAGTAGCGAACGAATGAGATAGGTGGGAGAGCGACTCGTCTGGAAATATGACGAGCGCAATATGGATTTCTGAATGAATCCATATCCATGAATGTGATGGTGAAAACGGTAGTAATAGTAATAATAGTATATGTGTGTATGAAAAAGAAAAAAAAACTACGGATGCCTACTACTCTTAGTGTAATTTAAATTTCAGTTGGTATTGTAATTTTTAATTTCAGTACTGGTGTGTAATTGTCACACCCCGATTTCCACGTGTCACCGGTGGGCCCGGTGGGGGAGTATCGTGACGTGGTTGGAAACATATTAGTCAAACAACACAATATTTAATATGCACAGCGGAAGCAAATTTAAAAAGATATAATACAACCGAATTTAATATTGTAATATCAATGTCACAATATCCGGAAGTTTATCCATAGATGGATCGAAAAATAAAAATGAAATATATAGTTCAACAGACTTCAGGCATCTTAAGCTTGCGAGACTTCTAATGATGCTAAGGAGAAATCCCAGCCAATTTCGCTTAGTACCTGCATTTAATCTTTTTGGGAAAATACGTCAGTTTACACTGGTAAATACATTCAACTGACTCATTTTGGAAAATGATTGAAAATTTGTTTGGATGCACATGGCATAAACATTTTATTTAACTTGGGAGAATTATTTAATATGATAATCTTGTGAACGAATTACATGTTCCTTGTGCGTTCAGTAGCCCGGATCTTGTCCGGGTTAAAGATCAATAGACACACCCCAATGTTTTTTTTTGTGCGCTGACGGGTGTACGCCTACACCCCGCGCTTAAGTCGTGGCCATTTCGTAAAATGATGCCAAGGATATCCGGGACATGGTCATTAACCCCCCAAAGGCTTTAAGTAACAAGACTGTTTAAACGAGCCAATCAAATTTATTCAATTACCCACTCAACGGTGGAGGATTTGATGCCCGATCAAGCGGTATGCTATATACCGTAACCCAAGCCCATATAGGGAAAATAAGTTAAAAGTATTTACCTGAGCAATGTATAAATCACAATAAGCAAAATGCACGTAGCTTTTACTGGTCCTCCTAATCTGGAACGAAGGTTTTATAATAACCTATTAGAATCCTAACGGGTCTTTAATTAAGCTTAAGCTTAGACCGGCTAGTTTCAAAGATACGGTTCGTACGCACGATTAAGCGCAGACTGGATAGAATGTGATTTAGACCTGACAAGTTTGAAGACTTGTTTAATATGGGTTTATTATTCACATTCTGGATTTTGAGATAAAAATGTTAAGGTTTGACCCGTTTCGGCTAATTTACGTAAACTTGTTACATAAACCGAACCGTACGCGTAATAAGCGTGACGGGTATTCATGAGAGCTATATACAGGTTTCCTAAGTTAATTATGCCTCAAATATGTTGTGACATCAGTAAGATGTCTTTCATTATGCCCGAAACGTGTTTAAACACAAACTAGGCCCCGTAGGGGTAGTTTGGTCATTTTAAAGGTTGCAAAAGGGTTTAAGTGTTTAACTGAGTTACAGGTCTGATGTAATCAGTAAACATACTCAATTTACTAAGTTATATCAGTAGGATAAAATATATATGTGAAATTTATCAACTATAACCAAACTATGCCCCGTAGGGGTATTTTGGTAATTTCACATAAGCCAAAAAGCTCAAAACTGAAGTCTGAGTTAATCAACTTTTACTTACTGTTAAAATATCATAATTTTCCTATAATATCAGTAGGTATCAACCCGGGTATGTTTAATATAGTTTTTAATACATACTATGCGTTAAAAACACTTAATAAGGCGATTATGAGCCGTTTACGGGTTCGATACATAAAGCTGATATTTTTATACTTCCAGAAGGCTTAAAATAATTTATTTAACATATCTAATCAGTAGCAAAAGGTTTGGAGTCTTTTAGATATGTAAAACTCATTTTATGGCCCGTAAGGGCAAAACCGACAAGTACCGGATTAAGCCTACGACTATGAGTTATGCTCAGCCTAAAATTTATTAAAAATCCCAAAATAATATATTATATCAGTGGGTAAAGATTTTGATATCAAGAAGTAGGCTTAACTAGGCTATACGCTAATTACGCCATTTGATTAACATAAAGCTTTCATTTTGCGATAATGAGCATAACTCTTAATCTACAAATCAAACTGATGTCAAACTTTGCATACAAGTTTATATATCAGTAATTAAAGTTTCTACTCTTTTACATTTCCAAAAATCACGTTTTAAAGTAATAAGGGCATAATGGTCAACATATGAGCAATTAACGGAATCATGCATATTAATTGGATAACTAATGATCCGAGGTGTATAATCACAGAGGGTTATACTAGCATGTAACCTGGTCCAAATAAAGCTCTAAGGCATTTCTAAAACATGCCTAAACGGGTCAGAACTGAAAGTCAAAGTGAAAGTCAAACTATGTGACTTTCGGTTCCGAACCGGGTATTTACAGGAAATTGTCGGGTTGAACATGTTTAGACATGTTCTTACACTTATTACCAAGTTATATCAATGATCAAACAGGTTGTATATGATCTACATTGCTAATTATGCATAAATTGTATTTTAAGTATCCTGTTGACTTTTTCTTAGCAAGTTTGACCCGACTTTTGACCTGGTTAGAGTGGTAATCAGGGGGAACCCTTTTAAGGTTTTATTACCCACCTAATTACCAACTTATAACTACTTTTAATTCGAGATTTGACTGAGCCATTATTAATTAATCTCGAAGTCAAACCGTAATTACGATGGTTTGACTTTTAGCTAAATAACTAAGCTAAACATTATTAAAGACGGATTAGCAAACTTACAAGTATCTAATGGTTGATTAGGAAGGCCTGGAGAGTGCTCTTGTGCTCCACAATTGATCAGAAGATGTTGAGTAGGGAATGATCAAAGTGTTGCACTTGTGAGTTCCTTATATAGTGATCAAGGCTCCACAACATGTTGACAAATAAGTCTAGCACTGACCATGAGTTACCAACATGTGTCCTACATGTTTAGGGATTGTTTAGGGGCCAAGGGATATGAGGAAAATCGGATAAAAGGTCAAGAATCGCGTTTAAACAGCAAACAGCAAATTCTGGTGGAGCTGGGCACTGCTTGCGCACCGTAAGGGTGTGCTTGCGGTGCGCAAGGCTTCATCAGGGACCAAAAATGTTTGTTCTTTCATGCACTCGAAAGGGCAACCTCAATATCCGACTTTGGGGCCTCAATTATCATCTAGGGACCTCCAAGAAGTGCCTTATACAGTAACATACCCTACCATTATGAATTGTTTCATTTGAATTCATTTTGAAAGTGCCTTAAACGACGGTTTACCGTAGGAATTCTATCGGAACCCATCTAGCACTATGAATTTAATTATTGGCAACTACATTTCTGGATTTTCAAATGTACTAGATGTTTAATATACGTATACTTGGGTCTTGGGATTTATAAACGAGGTCGTTCAGAGGTAAAAATTAACATGACGCCACTTTTAAATCCTGCCAAAACATCTTTATTAAATCCGAGTCTACAACGCTTGTTGTCTTACATGACACGTGTCATTATTTTATTTAACACGAATTTTCGAGGTGTTACATCCTCACCCCCTTAAAATAAATCTCGACCCGAGATTTACTGAAATAAATAAGGGTACTTTTCTTTCATCGTGGATTCAACTTCCCACGTGTATTCGGGACCTCTACGGGCATCCCATTTGACCTTTACAATAGGTACATGCTTCCTACGAAGTTTCTTAACCTGTCGGTCCTCAATCGACAAAGGTTTTTCCACGAATTTCAAGCTCTCGTCTATATGCACATCTGTGTGTGGTATAACCAGTGATTCGTCAGCGAAACACTTTTTCAGATTGCAGATGTGGAACACATTGTGAATTCCACTGAGCTCTTCAGGTAAGTTTAATTTATAGGCAACTGACCCGACACGTTCGATAACCTCAAAAGGTCCTATGTATCTCGGGCTTAGCTTGCCTTTCTTACCAAATCGCATCACCCCCTTCCAGGGTGATACTTTAAGCAACACTTTATCACCTACTTCGAAGTGAAAAGCTTTACGCTTTGGATCTGCGTAGCTCTTCTGCCTATCACGGGCAGCTTTGAGACGGTCACGAATCTGGACAATCTTGTCCGTCGTCTCGAACACTATCTCTGGTCCTGATAATTGGACATCTCCAACTTCCGCCCAACAAACGGGCGATCTACACTTTCTACCATATAATGCCTCAAAAGGCGCAGCCTTAATGCTGGTGTGGTAGCTATTGTTGTAGGAGAATTCGATTAATGGTAAGTTCTTATCCCAACTGCCACCCAAATCGATCGCACATGCACGTAGCATGTCTTCCAACGTTTGAATAGTACGCTCACTCTGACCGTCAGTCTGAGGATGATAAGCCGTACTAAAATTCAAACGTGTGCCCAAAGATTGTTGGAAACTCTTCCAAAAATGTGACGTGTATCTAGTATCTCTGTCAGAGATAATAGACACAGGTATGCCATGTAAGGCTACAATCTTATCAACGTATAACTGGGCTAACATATCGGAGCTATAAGTCTCCTTGATGGGTAAGAAATGTGCTGACTTAGTCAGCCTATCAACTATAACCCATATTGTATCATTGCCTTTCCTTGTCTTGGGTAACTTGGTAATAAAATCCATAGTTACCATTTCCCACTTCCACGTAGGAAGTTCAGGCTGTTGTAGCAAACCTGACGGTTTCTGATGCTCGGCTTTGACTTGGGCACATGTCAAGCATTTTGCTACATGGGCGGCTATAGACTTTTTCAAGCCTATCCACCAATAATTTGCCTTTAGATCCTGGTACATCTTATCAGCTCCAGGATGAACAGAGTATTTGGAACTATGGGCTTCCTGGAGGATGACATCTCGAAGTCCTCCATAAATTGGAACCCATATTCGTCCATTTAATCGTAAAATTCCGTCCTTGCTAAGAGTTAACTGCTCCTCAGTTACTCCTAACTTTTCTTTAGGATAGTTAGCTTCCAACACAGCTTCCTTCTGTGCAGCTAACACCCTTTCTATCAAACTGTTCTTTATTTCCATGTGCTTGGTATTGATTCGAATGGGTTTCACCCTTTCCTTTCTGCTCAAGGCATCGGCGACTACATTCGCTTTGCCAGGATGGTATTTGATTTCACAATCATAATCATTCAAAGTTTCCATCCAACGGCATTGCCTCATGTTTAACTCTTTCTGATTAAACAGATGCTGGAGGCTCTTGTGATCAGAATAGATCACAAACTTGATTCCATATAGGTAATGCCTCCACAGTTTTAGTGCGAATACAACGGCACCCAATTCCAAGTCGTGGGTGGTGTAATTCTTTTCATGCACCTTTAACTGTCGTGATGCATAGGAAATAACATTTCCTTTCTGCATAAGCACACACCCCATGCCGGTGTGTGAAGCATCGCAGTAAACTACGAATTCTTTGGTGCCTTCAGGTAATGTCAGCACAGGAGCGTTGCTCAACTTCTGCTTCAGAATATTAAAGGATTCTTGCTGCTTAGGGCCCCAAACAAACTTAACCTTCTTCTTAGTTAAGGAGGTTAGGGGTGCAGCAATCCTTGAAAATTTTTCAATGAAACGCCTGTAATATCCTGCCAATCCTAGGAAGCTACGAATCTCCGTAGGCGTCTTTGGCTCTTGCCAATTCATAACAGCTTCGACTTTAGCGGGATCCACCTGGATACCACGCTCACTGACCACATGTCCAAGAAATTGGACTTCTCGTAGCCAAAATTCGCATTTAGAGAATTTGGCATAGAGTTTCTCATGATGCAGGAGTTTGAGAATACATCGAAGGTGTTTCTCATGGTCAGCTTGATTCTTCGAATAGATAAGAATGTCGTCGATGAAAACGATGACGAATTTATCTAAGTGCGGCTTGCAAACGCGATTCATGAGATCCATGAACGCGGCCGGTGCATTAGTGAGCCCAAAAGGCATCACTAGGAACTCGTAATGACCATAACGAGTCCTAAATGCAGTTTTATGCACGTCTTCATTTCTAACCTTCAGTTGATGGTAGCCTGACCTCAAATCAATCTTCGAGAAATATCTGGCCCCTTGTAACTGATCGAACAAATCGTCGATCCTAGGCAAAGGATATCTATTCTTTATCGTGACCTTATTAAGCTCACGATAGTCGATGCACAGACGCATCGATCCATCCTTCTTCTTTACAAACAGGATTGGCGCTCCCTAAGGAGACGAACTAGGTTTTATGAAACCCTTGGCTAGCAATTCGTCTAGCTGTGTCCTCAATTCTTTCATCTCTATGGGCGCCAACCTATAAGTAGGGCTGGCAATTTTACACGAATACACGAATACACGACACGAACCTACACGACCTTAACATGTATCGTTTTGACCTTACAGGTAACAGGTACTAAACAGGTAGACACGAAAATACCTGTTAATTTTCGTGTCTAAACAAGTTATATACCTGTTTACCTGTTATATACCTGTTAAGACATGTTAAGAATTTTAATTTTAATTAAATAAAAAATATAACCCTCATTTACTCAAATAGACAAATATAGATGGAAGTATGTATGGAACGTCTCTGTATTCTTTAGTTCAAAAAAAAAAAAAAAAAAAAGAAACCCTAACTCTCTCAAGTTCATTCAGCCGACATCATCCATTCCTCCAGATCCTTCGTGCTGGTCATCCACCGCCGCTCCACGCCGCCTGCATCCACGCCGCCTGCTCCACGCTGCTCCACCACGCCTGCCGGTCATCCACCGCCGCTCCACCACGCCGCTCCACGCCGCCTGCTCCACGCCGGTCATCCACGCCGGTCATCCACGACGCAATTTAAAGGTAATTTTATATTTGTTTCAGTGAATGCCGTATATCGAATGCCGTTTATATCTGTTTCAGTGTTCTGCTTTGCTCTGTTTGGTGTCATTGTTAGGTCAGTCTTTGTTTTTGAGTCGAATATTAGTTAACAGGTATTAACAGGTAATTTTCGTGTATTTCGTGTATTTCGTGTCGTGTTCGTGTCGTGTTCGTGTTTGAAAAATAGGACACGAAATCTTATCGTGTCGTGTTCGTGTATAGCCTATTGTGTATCGTGTCTTATCGTGTCGTGTCTTATCGGGTACGGGTATACACGATATGCCAGCCCTACCTATAAGGTGCTCTAGCAACTGGTGCTGCTCCGGGGATGATATCTATCCTGAATTCCACCTGCCTATCTGGTGGCAAACCAGCTAGTTCTTCTGGAAAAACTTCTGGGAATCCAGAGATGACAGGGATGTCTTCTATCTTCGGTTTGGGCTCATCAATAATCACTTGTGCCATGTAGATGACACAACCCCTCTTTAAACATTTTGAAGCCTTGAGCATAGTCACTTGCTCAGGCAGCCCATACTGGGTATCTCCCCGAATGGTAAGTGGTTCACCAGACGGAGTCTTTATTATCACTTGCTTCATGTTACAGACGATTTGGGCCTGGTTATGAGATAACCAGTCCATACCCAGAATTATGTCAAAACCAGCTAACTTAAATGGGAGTAGAGATAGAGGAAAAGAATGGTTCTTAATGGATATAACACATCCATCTAACACAGTTGAGACGATTTCTATGGTACCATCTGCTAACTCTACCTCATAGTTTACGCTTAAGGTTTTGACAGGTAAATTCAACAGCTTACAAAACTTGTTATCTACGAAAGACTTATCTGTGCCTGAATCAAAAAGTACTCTTGCAAAGACATCATTTACAAGGAAAGTACCTGTTATGACATTATCGTCTTGCACAACCTCTTTCGCGTCCATTCTGAAGACTCTAGCATTAGTCTTCTTAGCCTTTTCAGGCTTCTTGTTGTACTTAGGGCAGTTGGTTTTAATGTGCCCCTTTTCATTGCAATGGTAGCACGTTGCGTCTTTCATCTTCTTGCAATCCAAGGTTTTGTGATCCGTCGACTTGCAAATACCACAAGCATAGGTTTTTGACTGAGTCTGTGAGTTCGACTCAAGTCTGCACTTTCCAAAGTGCTGCTTCTTGCAAATTTTGCATTTGGGCTTCTCACCAAAATTATGCCCATCTTTCCTTGAGTCAGATCCTTTCTTGTTATCACCGTTCCCACGGTGCTTCTTGTTCGATCTGTGTGAACCATCATCTTCATGCTTTCTCTTCTCAGCCTCCTTATTCCTTAGCGATCTCTGCCTGACCGCATCCAGAGTGAGGGATAAGGAAATGTCAGCTACTGGTCTAAAAGTAGCTGGCCGAGAAGCTTTAACGCTTGCCTTGATCTCGGGGGCTAAACCACCGATAAAACGAGCGATTCTCTTTGGTTCCGGGGTTACCAGATAAGGAACCAACCGGGACATCGTGTTGAAGCTCGTTAGGTAAGCTTGACAGTCGAGGTTTGTCATCACCAAGGATAGAAAATCAGACTCTATCTTCTCCACCTCATGTTGAGGGCAGTAATTTTCCCTGATAAGGGCAACAAATTGTTCCCACGACATGTTGTACAATGGGATTTTTCCGGTGGCTTGAATCAGAGATCTCCACCATGCTAACGCTTCACCCTTAAAAGACTGCGACACAAACTTGACCACGTCTCTTTCAGCGCATCCACTGATATCTACAACCGTATCCATCTCATCCAGCTACGTCATACAGTCAATGGCTCCTTTCTCCCCAGTGAAATCCCGGGGTTTGCAAGAAACGAAATATTTATACGAGCAACCCTTGTCACGGGGTCCCTGATTTACTATAACCTGCTGAGATGGAGCACTGTGGTTCGAGGAGCGTCGATCATCATCTTTCTTCGAGTCGTCCTTCTTGGACGGTGGCTTTGAAGGCTGTGTAGATTGGGTCCTACTACGAGTCCCACTGTACTCTTCGTACTGCCTTTCCAAAGCCTGTGTAACAGCGCCGTCTATGATCGCTTTCAATTCCGCACCCGTTAGATTAATTCGGGCGTCATTATTAAACTCCGCTGGATGGCTATTACCCTCGTCCGAGTTAGCCATTTTAATTGAACTGTTGCAGAAAACAAGGACAATAGTTTATTTGGGAGTTTATTATGGAATTGCCCCTTAGGGAAATTCATTAACCATGGTAAACAGAGACCATATTTGGTTAATTTTTTAATCTTATTTATTTAGGATTTCTATTATAATTTATCCTAATTATAAAACAATAACAGTTTTATTTGTGGCACAAAAGGCCTAGTCACGTGGACATTTTTATTTAATCTATGATTTTAGAGAATCAAAACATTAAGGTATACTGGCACAATAGGCCTGGTCACAAGGACACTTATAAATTATAAGCTATTATTTCAGAGAATCAAAGAATGAAGGTTTGAACCAAGTTCATTACCTTTATCTGACAGGGAGTCATTGCTACCACTGTCTTTTGGCTCATATGGAAATGAGCAGGGCCCGTAGGCACTATATTACCACATATGGTAAAAATATGATCATCTTAATTGATGATTTAACCCATGATTCGGAGATCATATAATTGGGTTTGGAATATTTGAAAGATCCTTATATAATAATAACGTGTGTGATTTCAAATGAATCACATCTGCCAGTAGTGTTAACATGTTTTTCAGATGTTAACAGGGATTTGAATCTTTTGAACAGGTCTTACCATCTTGGCCCGGCCTTATAATGACCCGAAGGCTAGGTTTCACATTTTAAGATTCTTATTAAAAACATTTTTACATAGGCAGATTATTTATTTAAAAGGAATGATTTTTGATTTATTTATTTCATATATAAATTATTTATGCACATATGGCAAACATGGAATTTATAAAAACAACATTCCATTAATTTATTACAATATTACACGCTGCCCTAAACGGGTCTTTTCAAATAACAAATTTACCCTCGCAGGGGTTTTTAAACAAGTACTTGCCCTCGCAGGGGCTCAATAACACACATACCCACGCAAAGGCTTAATAATAAACATAATAGTCCATGCAGGGACTTACACAAATAAAATACCCTCGTAGGGGTTTACAGAAAGGATAGACCCACGCAGGGGTCGAAATAAACAACATACATACCCACGTAGGGGTTTATACCACAAGGTATGCCCACGCAGGGGCTCAACAAACAATTGGAAGGATACAATGATCCTTCTTGTTCTTCCCTTTGATCAAGCTTGCCAATCCTTGGAAGAAAGTCTGTCTCTCCCTGCGGTCCCTGTGAACTTCCCGTTCAACCTGATCCAACCTCTGAAGGAGTTCTTCACGCTCAGGTGGGGAGAACCTAGGCGGCTACGATTGAGTCCGAATAATAGGCCTAGGAGGTATTTGGTACCCATGTGTTGGGTACCCTACTCCCCATGGATCTCCATAGGGTCCTTGGGTGTTGTAGTTCGCCGCTACCATGTAAGGGTCGGCCTCCGCGTAACCATAATTGTGGTGAGTCGGTGGTTCAAACGGGTTGTATGCCATGGAACCCGTATACGCTGGAATTGGGTTGTCAAAACCCATCGGCGGTGGCTGTGGTACAGCTGGTTGTGAAGGTCCACCCATTTGTGGGTCCTCCTGAAGTGGCGGGTAGTGGCTGCCACTTGATTGGCGTGGAGAGCTGAAATGAAAGTCTCCCGCTCGTGAAGACATGCGTGCACCGGTTCTCCTCCGCCTCGGCGTGGAGAGCTGAAATGAAAGTCTCCCGCCGAAACTTAATTCTTCGGACATAAGGTGGCGATTACACGAAGGCACGAAACTAGTATGTGGATTGTGTACCTGGCCAGTACACAAGAAACGTATGACGTACGTGAGACCGTGATAATTGTTACAGGTATGTCCGTTAGAATTAAGTGGTAGGTGGACGTGAGGGTGAAGAGAAATGTAAGACTCTCAGGAATGAAAGTATGAATGCTATGTTAGAATCCGCGAGACGGATTCGAAACATGAAAGAAGTTAAAGTATGAATGCTATGTTAGAATCCGCGAGACGGATTCGAAACATGAAAGAAGTTAAAATATGAATGCTATGTTAGAATCCGCGAGACGGATTCGAAACATGAAAGAAGTTAAAGTATGAATGCTATGTCAGAATCCGCGAGACGGATTCGAAACATGAAAGAAGTTAAAGTATGAATGCTATGTCAGAATCCGCGAGACGGATTCGAAACATGAAAGAAGTTAAAATATGAATGCTATGTTAGAATCCGCGAGACGGATTCGAAACATGAAAGAAGTTAAAGTATGAATGATGTGTTAGAATCCGCGAGATGGATTCGAAGCATGAAAGGAATAAAGTATGAATTACCTGTTTGAATTCGCGAGGCGGATTCAACACATGTAAGGAAGAAAAGGTACGAATGATATGTTTGAAACCGCTAGATGGATTCAAACATAGAAGGAATGAAGGGTATGGATGTTACGTTTAAATCCGTGGGACGGATTTAAAACATAAAAAGGATGTAATGAATGCCTTTATAAGTAAGCATGAATGGAAGGAAGTACGAATGTGTACCTCAATGCATCTATGATAAGTAAGAAAAGTCAGTTTACCTTAAAAGGTCAAACTGCAAAGATAGGCAAAATAAGTAACCAGAATAAAAGAATTGCATGTAAGGAATGAAACATGGAATGTGTAATAGCATGTACATAAGAAGTTGTGAAAGGATTATAGATGAGTAATCATCTAGTATAATGAATGTTTGAATGAAATATGCTAACTGCTAAATTGTTGAGGATAATGTTAGAACTCTTGATGTGACTATTAAGTCAAACATAGATGTGTATGTGTAAGAGGAGATGAGAAAGGTTTCGGGGATGAAACTCTATTTAAGGGGGGTAGACTTGTAACACCCCAAAAACGGGTTTGGTAATTTTGAACCCGGTTAAGAAAAATAAGTGGGTAAGGTACCATTAGTGGTAAAAGTGAACCCATAAACAAAATAACTAGGGGTAAACTAGCCTAGTGGTGTCATTCATATAAGTAACAAGGAGGTGAGTTTTAGTTCCATATGTAATCAAAACGAAACTTGAGGGACCAAAACCGTTAAGAGGAAACATGGGTTTTATTTATGAAAAATTAAAACACACAAACACACACTTTAGTGTGTTCTAGAAACGAGCAGGAGGCTCCTATGGAGCCAAGAACCCTAAGTTTCCTCTAAATCACCAAATTGAAAGGCTAAATGAAGCTCAAATTCATAACCAAGCATGGATTAGTGATCACCTTCTCATGGGGATCATAAGGTATGTCTTAAAAGTTGGATTGGTGATCTTTCACGAAGTGGGTTATGATGTAAATTGCAAAATTTTATGAAATTGAGAATGAGTATGTGTTAGAATGGTGATATAGAACATGGATTATGCATGGTTTAAGTTAATTTGATGTTTAGAGATGAAACCCGTTGATTATGGTGATGATGACTACTTGAATGAATCATCCATATCTAAATTCTTGCTTAATGTTGATGTATTTTGATATGTATGGTAGATTCTTGTTGGAGGAATTGAAAGAAATGTGATACTAGTATGTTTGATGTTTATGCATGTGTGATATATGTTGATTAGAAGGAGGAAATTGATGAATTATGTATGAGATTAGAAGGATATGCACGAACTAGTTGTACACTATGCTTAGGAGGTAGTACACACATCAAAAGCATGAAGAAATTATGAAGAACTTAAGATAAGATCACTTGTAAGTGATTAACAAAGTAGTTATGAAGTGGGTTTTAGATGATGTAATGTAAATTGATGATTTACTTATGTTAATAATGTTTGGAATTATACATGTGTGTGAATGTTTAAAGAAATCGGATAAGAAATGATAGATTAGCATGTTATAGGGTTGAATGATAAATTCCATGTAAGATCCGTGTAATGAAAAGGTTGTGATGAATAATGAATAAGCTAACTATCTTGAGAATGATATATGATAGTTGATGCTTGATAAGCGATATGGAAGCTTGGAAAAGAAGCGGGTCAAACGGGACTAATGCGTACGGGAAGCATGTCCGGATGCTAGGTAAGTTAAGCTTACACCCTCCTTATAGAATACCTATTCATTTTATAGATTATGAATATGATAAGTTTATAAATGAGGTATGAAGTTCCGACAAGTTTTGATACGGGTCGGAACATGTGTTCATGACAAGGAACTAAGTTTGATGGTTAAAAAGGGATAAAAGGGTATTATGGTAATTTTGGTTGCAAGTTAACGAAGTAATAAGTTACATAGATGGGATGATGAATAACTAACATCCCACAAGGATAAAATGGACATTTAGACTTAACGGGTCAAACGGTGAAGATGTCACCCTTTGGCGTTATCGACTAATGAATTGCTTTGTTAAGTATTATGAATTTGTAGAATGTATAGAAAAAGGATTTGCGTAGCTATTATCTAACAATTTAGCGGTTGAAGTATTAAAATGGGTCATAGCTTTGATCCGAGCCAGGTATGTGCATTTACAAGTGTAGATAAGTCGCATGATTGGTAATTTATGCAATGAAGTCTTTAAGTAGTAAGGGATGGGTCAAAGTTGACAAAAACGCCCTTGATGGGTAAAATGGGCAAATGGTCTTAAAAGTTTATTACAAACAAGCTATTTGATTAAATGAATGTTTTGAAAAAGTAAGAAAGCAAGAAGTATGATTTTCGTAAGCTAAGGACCTTAAAATGCGCAAATACCCTTAACGGGTCAAAATAAGCTCTTGAGCGAAAATGGGTCAAGAGGATGCAAGACATCCGAGAACTTAATCTTTTATGATAGACAATGTTGAAATTATAGGGTTCATGAGGAATTTAGGTCAAACAATCAAGTTATGTTGATAAATGCATGAACGGGTCAAACTTGGTAAGAGGGTAATAAGCCGAAGAGTTAAAAGTCTGAAATTTTATTATACCGGATGTTCGATTTCAAGTTCATATGATAGAATGTGAATTTACAAGCATGTAGGAAGAAACGGGAGGTTAAACGGGTAAACAGTTCAAAAGTTATGCGCGTTTTAGTGCGTACGAACGACGAAACGGAACTGCAGAAAACTGCAGTTTCTAGAGGGCGTCGCCGACGGGTAGGGGGGCGTCGCCGACGGGCACGGGAAAGTCATTTTTTTTGCTGACGGGTTATTTGCCTGTCTACGGGATTTTTGGGCTACTGGCTTTTGCAAGGGCCGTCGCCGACGGCCTCCCCATGTTCAAAAACCTGAAAAATGTTTTCTAAGTTGATTTGGGTATAGTAGGCTTCGGTTTATCATTCGTGGACCACGACGGGCCTCCCAAACATGATTTTGATCATTCCTTTGACGTTTATGGGCTATAAATCAAAGTCTAAGTCCCATGTAATTAACGTACGAGTATGTAAGAAGTATGCAAGATCTTGTACGTGTATGTAGATGTGTAATTATGTATATATGGAAGATATGTATGAGTGTATGCATGAATGTAGAGACGTACGAATGTAGGTACGTATATAGAAGCGTATTTATGTATATATGAAGATACGTAGGATAGTATGTATGTAGGTGAAGGCGTAGGAATGTATGTACATATGCAGATGAGTATTTATGTATGTATGGAAGTACGTGTGATCGTATGCATGTATGTAAAGACGTAGGAACGTAGGTACGTATACAGATGTGTATTATGTATGTATGAAGATACGTATGAGTGCAGGCATGTATGTAGAGAGGCATGGATGTATGCACGTGTATATGTAAGTATGATTTTGGATACGCTGAGTGTTAATGATATTAATTGTGTGCCTGGAAAACGAAGATTTATGCAGGTACATTATTGAAGGCTCACCAGGGAATGGATATGCGAATGATATGCTTAAAATTAGAGAGAAAGCTGAATGGAAAGTGTACATGTATTGAATCTTGTTTATGTATTGTGTACTAATGTGATGAATGTATATGGTGAGTGCAGGTTGTACAAATCACGGGCGGTTATCATGAGGAATAGAGATCGAAGACCGAGTCACAAGATAGATTGTACGGGAATAATTGAGTATGTACTATTAGTAAACAAGACTTATGCTTTATTTTTGTAAAAGACACATATTTAGACGAACTTTCAAGTAAGTCCAGACGTTTGTAATGAAAGAAATTTTATGGCACGAATTTCCGCTGTGACTTTTTGTCAAATACGAATTAGGGTCTTACAAAAGGTTTGGAGTTTAATATAGTTTTTAATACATACTATGCGTTAAAAACACTTAATAAGGCGATTATGAGCCGTTTACGGGTTCGATACATAAATCTGATATTTTTATACTTCCAGAAGGCTTAAAATAATTTATTTAACATATCTAATCAGTAGCAAAAGGTTTGGAGTCTTTTAGATATGTAAAACTCATTTTATGGCCCGTAAGGGCAAAACCGACAAGTACCGGATTAAGCCTACGACTATGAGTTATGCTCAGCCTAAAATTTATTAAAAATCTTTAAAAATTCCAAAATAATATATTATATCAGTGGGTAAAGATTTTGATATCAAGAAGTAGGCTTAACTAGGCTATACGCTAATTACGCCATTTGATTAACATAAAGCTTTCATTTTGCGATAATGAGCATAACTCTTAATCTACAAATCAAACTGATGTCAAACTTTGCATACAAGTTTATATATCAGTAATTAAAGTTTCTACTCTTTTACATTTCCAAAAATCACGTTTTAAAGTAATAAGGGCATAATGGTCAACATATGAGCAATTAACGGAATCATGCATATTAATTGGATAACTAATGATCCGAGGTGTATAATCACAGAGGGTTATACTAGCATGTAACCTGGTCCAAATAAAGCTCTAAGGCATTTCTAAAACATGCCTAAACGGGTCAGAACTGAAAGTCAAAGTGAAAGTCAAACTATGTGACTTTCGGTTCCGAACCGGGTATTTACAGGAAATTGTCGGGTTGAACATGTTTAGACATGTTCTTACACTTATTACCAAGTTATATCAATGATCAAACAGGTTGTATATGATCTACATTGCTAATTATGCATAAATTGTATTTTAAGTATCATGTTGACTTTTTCTTAGCAAGTTTGACCCGACTTTTGACCTGGTTAGAGTGGTAATCAGGGGGAACCCTTTTAAGGTTTTATTACCCACCTAATTACCAACTTATAACTACTTTTAATTCGAGATTTGACTGAGCCATTATTAATTAATCTCGAAGTCAAACCGTAATTACGATGGTTTGACTTTTAGCTAAATAACTAAGCTAAACATTATTAAAGAAGGATTAGCAAACTTACAAGTATCTAATGGTTGATTAGGAAGGCCTGGAGAGTGCTCTTGTGCTCCACAATTGATCAGAAGATGTTGAGTAGGGAATGATCAAAGTGTTGCACTTGTGAGTTCCTTATATAGTGATCAAGGCTCCACAACATGTTGACAAATAAGTCTAGCACTGACCATGAGTTACCAACATGTGTCCTACATGTTTAGGGATTGTTTAGGGGCCAAGGGATATGAGGAAAATCGGATAAAAGGTCAAGAATCGCGTTTAAACAGCAAACAACAAATTCTGGTGGAGCTGGGCACTGCTTGCGCACCGTAAGGGTGTGCTTGCGGTGCGCATGGCTTCATCAGGGACCAAAAATGTTTGTTCTTTCATGCACTCGAAAGGGCAACCTCAATATCCGACTTTGGGGCCTCAATTATCATCTAGGGACCTCCAAGAAGTGCCTTATACAGTAACATACCCTACCATTATGAATTGTTTCATTTGAATTCATTTTGAAAGTGCCTTAAACGACGGTTTACCGTAGGAATTCTATCGGAACCCATCTAGCACTATGAATTTAATTATTGGCAACTACATTTCTGGATTTTCAAATGTACTAGATGTTTAATATACGTATACTTGGGTCTTGGGATTTATAAACGAGGTCGTTCAGAGGTAAAAATTAACATGACGCCACTTTTAAATCCTGCCAAAACATCTTTATTAAATCCGAGTCTACAACGCTTGTTGTCTTACATGACACGTGTCATTATTTTATTTAACACGAATTTTTGAGGTGTTACCGTAATAGATGCATATTATATGAATAGAGTAAAGTCGCAATGATCGACGCTTTTGCCCAAAATGCGTGTCATGTGATTGGCTATATTAAATATTATTTTGTGATATTGATACGTGGTAACTGTTTAAAATTCAGATGGCCGACGAAGGAAATCAAGAAAATCTGAATAACCATAACCAGAGTAACAATAACTTGGTTAATGAGAATCCGAACAACAATAACAATGGAAACCAAGTGGATAATAGTGCCATCCAACACATAGTGGCACAAGGAATTATTGATGCAATGCCATATATTCTTCAAACTGTTAAGGAAGCTAATAATAAAAGTAAGCATAGCAGTAAGCGACCAACTGAACCAGAACATAGCGTAAACAATGACCCTGTACTTCAAGTGCCCATTCCCAAAAAAAGAAGAACCGTGTCTTACTATTGTTCTTGCAAAGAATTATGGTCCTGTAAACCAATAGAATTCTCGGGCAATGAAGAACCTATTGCAGCTCTACGCTAGATAGAAAAGACTGAGGCTGTTCTGAAAATAAGCAAATGTGCGAAAGAGGACAAGATAATGTTTGCTTCCAATCTATTTAAGAATTCAGCCTTATAATGGTGGAACACTATCCTCCAGTCAAGAGGAAGTGATAGGGTATACAATATGGAATGGGAAGAATTTAAGAATATGGTAGAAAGAAAATTATGCCCTCCTAATGAAAAAGAACAAATAGCAAACAAATTCCTAAATATTAGGATGAATGGAGTGGATAGTAAGGGGTACACAAAGTTATTCTTTGAATATGCCAGAATAGTACCAACCCTTGCATCACCAGAGCCGGTATTAATCTCCCGTTATATCTAGGGATTAATTGGAGAGATTAGGCATGTAGTCAAGGCAGCTAGACCTCAAACTATAGAAGAAGTTGTAGAACTAACAAACACCTTGACTGATGAATTAATACGTACTAGAGAAGAAGACCAGAGGAAAAACCTAGCACAAAGGCTAACCCAGGAATTCCGTTATGGTAATTCCAACCGTAGGAATATAGGTTCTACCTCTGCACCATACTGCAAGGCCTGCAAGAAGAGGCATTCAGGAAAATGCTTCACTCACTGCAATTTATGTAAGCTACCCGGACACAAGGAAGAAGATTGCAGGAGGAAATCCAGTAACGGACTGTGCTTCAACTGTGGAGAAAAAGGTCATATCAAGCCAAACTGTCCAAAATTGGCTCCAGCTCCGAACAACAAGAACACTAAAAATGCTAGAGCATTTGTTCTAACTGCAGATGAAGCTAAGATGATTCCGGACGTAATAGCCGATACGTTTTTAGTTAATAATATTTTTGCTAAAGTATTATTTGACTCTGGTGCAAACCAAAGTTTTATTAATACTTCATTTTGCAAACTTCTTAATCAGCCATTAACTAAACTTTCACAAGAATGTCTAGTAGAAACAGCTAATGGAGAAACTGTTAGGATTTCTGAAATCTTGCAGGGAGTAAGAGTAGAAATTTTAAATCAAAAGTTTATTGCAAATCTTTACCTAATGAATCTGGTAGGATTCGATGTTGTTTTAGGAATGGATTGGTTAATGGCCAATAAAGCCAGTATTTTATGTGATCAAAAGTCAATTCAAGTAAATTCACCAAAGGGTGAAAAGATCACAATTAAAGGAGATAAACCATTTAGATCCACAAAATTTATCTCTGTGATGAAAACTGTAAGTTATATAAGAAAAGGATCATTAGTGTATTTGATTTCCATAATCACTAACACTAAAGGAAAAGAACTAAAAGACATTCTAGTAGTGTCTCAGTTTTCAGATATATTCCCAGAAGAATTACCAGGACTACCGCCGGATAGAGAAGTTGAATTCAGAATTCACCTGCTACCAGGAACGGCCCCGATTGCCAAAGCACCTTACCGGTTGGCACCCGCAGAAATGCAGGAATTGAAGAAACAATCAGATGAATTGCTGGAAAAAGGATTCATACAGCCAAGCTCATCGCCATGGGGAGCGCTAATTTTGTTCGTTAAAAAGAAGGACGGATCGATGCGTATGTGCATTGATTACCATGAATTGAACAAAGTCACGATTAAGAATCAGTATCCATTACCAAGAATCAATGATCTTTTTGATCAACTACAAGGAGCTCGATTTTTCTCTAAAATCGATTTAAGATCAGGATATCATCAATTAAAGGTACATGAAGAGGATATTCCTAAAACCGCGTTCAGAACAAGGTATGGCCATTATGAATTTACTGTCATGCTATTTGGTTTAACCAATGCCCCAGCTGCATTCATGGACATGATGAACCGAATATGTAAGCCATATTTGGATAAATTCATAATTGTCTTTATAGATGATATTCTTATTTATTCTAAAAATAAAGAGGATCATGCAAAGCATTTGCACGCACTTCTAAGTTTAATAAGAAAGGAAAAACTTTATGCTAAGTTTTCAAAGTGCGAATTTTGGTTAGAACAGGTACAGTTTCTCGGACACTTAGTAAACCATGAAGGAATTCATGTGGATCCAACAAAAATCGAGGCAATTACTAAATGGAAAACCCCTGAGTCACCAACCGAGGTTAGAAGTTTCTTAGGATTGGCCGGTTATTATAGAAGATTTATTTGAGATTTTTCTAGAATAGCCATCCATTTAGCAAAGTTAACATGTAAATCCATTAAGTTTGAATGGGGACCAAAGAAAGAATAAGCCTTTAGAATTCTTAAGCAAAGATTAACCCATGCTCCCATATTAGCGTTACCAGAAGGAACTGAAGATTTTGTAATTTATTATGACGCTTCTAAATTAGGTTATGGATGTGTGTTAATGCAATGTCAAAAGGTTATAGCTTACGCCTCTAGACAACTTAAGAATCATGAAGAAAATTATTCAACCCATGATCTTGAATTAGGAGCAATAATTTTTGCTTTGAAAATTTGGAGACATTACCTTTATGGTAGTAAGTTTACCATATTCACTGATCACAAGAGTTTAAGGTATGTTTTTGGACAAAAAGAGTTGAATATGAGACAAAGACGTTGGATGGAAATGCTTAGTGATTATGATTGTGATATACAGTATCATGAAGGAAAGGCAAATGTAGTGGCAGATGCTTTAAGCCGGAAGTATCACGAAAAGCCAAAAAGGGTACGTTCTCTTAAATTAAATCTACAAGTAGATTTAAATGAACAAATTAAAAAGGCACAAGAATCAGTAATCAAGGAAGATACTGAAAAACTAAAAGGTATGATTAAGGAATTACAACAAGGAACAGATGGAATTTGGAGATTCCATGAAAAGAGAATGTGGATACCTAAATTAGGAAACCTACGTCATCGTATATTAGAAGAAGCCCATAAGTCTAAATATACAATGCATCCAGGAAATGATAAGATGTACCAGGATTTAAGGAAAAATTTCTGGTGAATAGGAATGAAAAAGGACATAGCAACCTATGTTTCTAAATGTTTAACTTGCTCACAAGTTAAAGCTGAACATCAGAAACCCTCAGGTTTATTACAACAATTAGAAATGCCAGTATGGAAATGGGAATTGATAACAATGGATTTTGTTACTAAATTACCCAAAACAAGAAAAGGTAATGATACAATCTGGGTGATTGTAGATAGACTGTAGGATCGTTTTCAGATCCGAACGAGTCGATCAGAAGAGTTTATCTCAATATGAGTGGCGAAAACAAACGTATCGAGGTCAATTCAGCAATATTCACACTATAAACTGTCCGTATATTGATTTCAGAACAATTACAATCTTGTGGACACTTCGGCAGCACTTCGTTGCATAAACCGAAACCCTTTCAAATGAAATGACACATGAGGTATATATAGGGTGGCTGATTTCGCTTGAAACAGCTTCAAGCGAGATCACATTTCAAGCGAGATAAGTTCAAGCGGAATCACATAGCTGATTTTGCTTGAACATGCTATGTCCTAGTTCAAGCGAAATTACCTATCTTATTTCGCTTGAACATGCCATTGACCCTATATATGACATTTTCCTCGTATTTCGTGCCCTGATCTATCTAAATACATACAAGACTCGATACAAGACGAAGTCGACAGACGCATGCACCAACAGACTCCCCCTCGAATGTTGATGAGTCTTCAGTGTCGAGTCTTCGGTTGTCAAAACTTCAGTCTTTATCAGTCAACTCACTTTCTTCAAAATTCTCCATTGTAAGTATCCACAATCAATCTCTTTCTCTTTCTTGTAATCTTCAGAATCTGAATCTGGCTCTACAATCTTCAAACTCCCTCATGATTTCCTCAGACTCCCCCTTTCGCTAAACTGGGATCGCAGTCTGGAATTCACTTTTCACAGGTTCTTCGATCATAACCTAGCACTCATCTAACTTAGGTATCGGAACCTGTCTAACCTGCATAACTCTACTCAAAAATAAATTTCACAAATTTAAGATTTTGCAAATTTAGAAATCACTTGCAGGTATAATTAAAAAATGATTTAATCTTTGATAACCACTTGAAAACACAACTTTTTCATACATACTATCCCAAACCTGTTCATCAAGTTTAGCACTTGGAATTTTGAAAATCAGCTCTTCAACATCAGTTGTCGAAAATCTTTTTGTATTTTTCAAAATTTATGCTAAAACATACTAAAATCTTTTTGGATTTTTGAATGTAAAGAAAATGCGGTAAATAAATATTTACAGACAATATTTTTGTGAGTTTGTGTAAGAGGATCATATCAGTTTATGAGACAAATCACCAACACCGTTAAGCTTTAAACATTTTCAGTTCTAAACGATTCACATAGATTGACGATATTGTTGGCAACTTAAACTCAATCTAAAAACTTTCGAAATGCTTACCGATACGTTAAGGTATATTAATTTTGCACTAAGTTCTTATGGACCCCACAATCTCAGCATATCCCCTCATCATGCAATACACTGACTCAAGTAATACCTTTAAACTTTTATTAACTGTGATTTATGCGAAAACAACTCAGAATGTTTAAACATTAACAATCAGGTCGATCTTTCGATACGCAGAGAAAGTCCAATGTTTAAACAAAATAAGAAAAATAAAACAAGTTGAAATTGTTTAGGCTTTAACCACCAGTTCGATACTCCCGTATACGCAGAGGTAATCCAAAGCTTAAATGAAACACCAAAGAAAATAAAGTAGAACGTTTAGGCAATAACATCCAGGTCGATACTCACGTATACGCAGAGGATGTCCAATGCTTAAACAAAATAAAGAAATAAAACAAGTTTAAATCTTTGCAAAATGAAATGCACAAACACAGCGACTTTTTCAGCAAAGTTGTGAAAGTTCACAAACTTAACATGTTTTATGCCTTTCGACAATCAGCGATTACTGAGTAGGCACACAATCAAGAAGGACAAAACTAAGTACTATGCTTTTGACCATGTTTCCCACTAGAACTAGGCTTTTTCATTTTATGTTTGTATCGTTCTCGCAAATCTACTAGTCTAGCTGAGTCTACCGTCACATCTTTAGTGAGACTGTTTATCACGTTTTATCTTTCCATTTCTTTAGCATGTCGTGACCGTCCACTGATATACTATCATTTCCTCTTTTTGACAACAAAACTCATTTTTCATTTTATCATATTTTTGGCTTTTTCAAATTTTCAATTGTTTTTGGATTTTCAGAAATTTCTTACTCCCCCTAAAATTCAAACACATTTAACGAAAATTTTAAAACAAACTATACAAACAAACTGACAACTGATATCAAATTGCTTCAAATCGCCATCCATTTGGCATAAACAATTAGAACTCCCCCTCACAACAAACTATTTTCCCATTGATTTCAAAACACTTAAGTTTGTTTTAATCAAATGGTTTTTCCGGAAAATAAGTTGTGTTAAATTTGTAAAACCATTGGTAGGTTAGGGGTTAAATTCATCATATTGTTTCTCAACCATTTGTAGGAAATCAGATACAACTTAATGTCCCTGATTTACCACATGTAAGAATAGTTCAATCAAGTTCAACTTAATGACCTTGATTATCCTTCAATTAAAAACACTTTTTCAACCACATGGCTTACCAACTAATACCATTTGTAGGTTGAATTCTCAAGATGCCGATTCCTACTCCACACTTACCAACCTAGGAGTTCCGGCAAGTCAGGATTTTAATTAAAGAATACAGACACCCAAGCCTGACCAGCTTTAGGTGTAACTTTCTCAGCTTCTTCAGGGGTTTGAACACTTCTTTTTGTTTCATAAAATTCTTTCACCCCTTTCACCTTCCCATCAACCATTTTACCAAACATCTTTTCAACATTCCCATTAAACACTTTCTCAACATCAAATTCTTTCTTCTCAGAATAAAATTGATTTGAGATTTCTACTTTTCCAACTTTCTTCTTAAAATTTTCAGCTTGCAGTGGTGGAAAATTTGCATCATCCACAATTTGAACTGAATTCTTCTTTTTCATAACAACTTTTGGCTCCTCTAATTTTGTGGAATCAGATTCATCACCAGAACTATTCCCTGAACCTTTAACCACCCATTTCTGATTTTTCAGATTTTCTTTTCTTTTTAAAACATTCCTTGAACATTCTCCAACTTCAAAAGTTGAATTTTCAAAAATTTTAAATCTGTTTGTTGGTGGTTTGATTTTCTCAACACTCTTTTCTTTCAGTTTATCAAAACTCCCTGTTTTGTTTGAATTGTCTTTGGACAATTTCTGGCAATGTGGCCAACTGTTTTACATTGAAAATAGGTTCTCGTCTCTGTCTTTTTCTGAGCAATACTTTTCTTCATCTCTTCTTGCTTCTTCAAAAGGAATTCTTGATTCGTCTCCTTCCAGAATGAACTCTTTTGTTCTTTCTCAGCACTTGTTCTTGAAACAAAAACAGTTTTTGGTTTATAAATTTTCTCATTTTTATAGTTTTTCGGTGGAATAAAACCTAATCCTTTATTTTTTAAATTACCATTATGGTTTGGTTTCTTTTGAAAACCTGAACCAGAATTGTAACCCTTTTTCTTGTTTAAACGTTGTTGAACTCTTGAGGTGTAAGAACTTGGTTTTTCAGAAAGATTTACATCTTTTATTTCAGAAATATTAATTTCTGTTAGTTTGAAAACCTTTTTGATCATTTCTGGTTTAACACCTCTTATTGGAAAAACCTCATTAGAATATAATTTGTCAGAATCTATCAAAGTATATGCTACTTTGACCGATTCGTCATTCAAATTAGATTTTGATAACAAAAACTCTTTATTATACACCCGATTTTCCTGTTTGACTTTTTGACCTGACATGTCGGACTTTGACTTGGACTCTGATTTTGACTCCGACATTGACTCCTCTGATTCATCCTTATCCAACACCTGATCGACCACCTTTTTTATTAACTCGGACTCATGATCAGTATCGAACGACGTGAAAGTGACATCTATACTTTCTGGCAAATTATCTGACGACTTAGACTCCCACTGTAAGTTCGTTGCCTTTTTGACTCTTTCAGAATTAGCATTTCGTGGAGAATATGCATTTTCAACAGGAGGCGGACATTTGTTATAAACCACACTTGATTTCTTACCAGATGTAATCACTTCATCATCTTCTTTTGTCTCAGATTTTTCCTCTTTCGAAGTCTTCTCTTCTTCAAATGTCTTCAATTTTTCCACTATGGGATAAATCCTGTCAACAACAAAAGTAGAACATGAGTAACTTTTTAATAAATTGTTAACTCTTTCAGTTTCAATTCTTTGTGTTGCCAACTTCAACTCAAGCTCAACACACTTCTCTGTGTAGTAGTTGACATCGTCAAGCTGTCTCATGTAAGCTCCTTTGAGTGTATTCATTGCTACAGCTTGTTCACTACTTGACTCGTTGTACTTATTCATCTCTCTGTTCAAAGTGTCATATGATTCTTTCAGCCTTTTTATGTTGTGAAGCAATTCATTGTTCTGCATTATCAGAGAGTCACAATTCATACACTTCCCAGCAACCTTGACTACCTCATTATCTGTTTTGATTCAAATGTTGGAACTTCTTTAACTACTCTCACTTGAACTTCTTCTGCAACTACTTTCTTTTTATCAATCTCACCATTTAAACGTTTTCTGACTTTTTCTGCCCAATAATCATCAGTATAATCATTGATAACCTGAGTAACAAATCCTTTCTTCAGAAATTCTTTGTCTGGGCAAAAATCGTCCCAACTGAAACCTTTTGCCAATTTTTCATCTTCTTGTTCTGCCACACATACTTTACTTTCTGTTGGAATGTATTTATCCCAACTGAAAACATTTCCTTTATCTTGGTTAACAAGACATGCTCTCTTTGAATCTTCAATTTCTTTCCTTCCATGAGCTGTTTGTGGCTGTTGTTGTTGATGTGACTGTTGAGCAACTTGATGATATAACGCTTTTCGATAGTAATCATTGTTTCCAAAGGGATTTTGAGCTCCACTTGCTTCACGATTTGTGCACTCCCTCTTGAAATGCCCTTTTTCCCTGCATCGAAAACAAGTAACTTTAGACTTATCAAATCCTAAAGCTGAAACATGTGCATCGCGAAAATCATCTCTTCATGTAATTTCTTTAAAATTTTCAGCTCGTCTCAGTACACTAGCCATGCACCATTTTATATCCATCAATTCCATCTCTTCAGCATCAATTTGATCGTAATCCTCTTTTGTTAGCATTGGATTTCCGATCCTTCCTGCAACTAAACCTCCATAGGATTCAAGCACAGTTACCAACAAAGACATGTGACTTTTAGCAACTTCTTCAGTATAATTCTGATCATTTTCAAGGTTTAAAGCAATGTTGCATTGAAGTACTTTGCCACTCTTTGTTGTAGAAAAGTGTGGATCAAATGTTGGAAATGAAGAAAATCCTATCTTGTTACTTGATCCTTGAGATGACTTTTCAGAAGATCCCGTTGTATTGAAAGCAGTTTCAACTTTTGGCGAAAACTTGGTTTTGTCATTAACACCACTTTTGTAATACAAACCAATATCTTGCTCTCCATCATAATTTTTCATTCTTGCTATCTTTCGTTGCTCCATTTCTTGAGCTTCAAGCTGTTTAATAAAATCACTCAATGTTAGATCATTAAAACCCGGTTTGTTTTTCAACATCATAAGATATGTGCACCACTCATCATGTGGCAACGCATCAGCTAACTTTTCAATCAACTCATCTTTATCCTTTCTGATACTCAATCTGTTCATGTTTTTCAATAAATTTCAGTATCTTTCAATGATCTGCTTGGTGCTTTCATTTCTTAAACCTCGAAACAAATCGAATTCCTTCTTCATCAACGACTTTTTGTTCTTAAGCATGTCATCACTACCAAGAAACTTTGCTTCTAATTCTGTCCATATCGAATGTGCAGTTCCATTGTGTTGAAGTAAAATGAAGATGTCTTCTTTAATCGCCTGCTGCAACAAACTAACCATCAACTTCTCATCTTTGTATTTCTTTTTCTCCTCAGCACTCAAATCTCTAACTGGTATTTTCTCTCGATCACTACCTACTGGTCTAAAATATTGAACTTCAGTATGTTCCCATGCATCTAAATGATAAGCTTCAACCCAGTTACCAAATCGTTCAGCCCATCCACTAAAATCATCAATATCCAAAAGCTTAGGCGGTTTTTGAGTTGTTCCAGTTTCATTTTCAAGCATCGTGTTTTGCGTAACAGTCATTGGACTAGCAAAAGCATTATAAAACTCACTCTCCATATCTGTCAATCTCAAGCGAAATCACTGTCTAATCAAGATCACCCTGTTCAAGCGGAATCTGATACAAAATGTGATTTCAAGCGAAATCACAGAATTTCTCAAGCGAAACCTGTTCAAGCGAAATCACTCCAATATTTCAAGCGAAATGTCGATTTCAAGTGAAATCAACTCCAATTCTTAAGCGAAATATCTATTTCAAGCGGAACCAGTTCAAAATCTCAAGCGAAATCAATACAAAGTGCCTCTCAAGCGAAATCAACAGGAACTATTCAAGCGAAATCAGCATGATGTCATTCTTTCGGTCTGAATTTTGTCCAGTTGATCAAGTAAATGGTCGAATTTTGATCTGAAACTATCTAGGGTTTGTTAAAATACAATTACGCACACATTGTGAAAATTTTAGTCGATTTTAACCGTGAAAACTTGTTTAATTTTGAAAGAAGATGTAGAAATCAGAAAATTTAAGCTGAACTGGTATGAACTCTTCCTCCTGAGCTCTGATACCACTTGTAGGATCGTTTTCAGACCCGAACGAGTCGATCAGAAGAGTTTATCTCAATACAAGTGGCAGAAACAAACGAATCGAGGTCAATTTAGCAATATTCACACTATAAACTGTCCGTATATTGATTTCAGAACAATTACAATCTTGTGGACACTTCGGCAGCACTTCGTTGCATAAACCGGAACCCTTTCAAATGAAATGACACATGAGGTATATATAGGGTGGCTGATTTCGCTTGAAACAACTTCAAGCGAGATCACATTTCAAGCGAGATAAGTTCAAGCGGAATCACATAGCTGATTTCGCTTGAACATGCTATGTCCTAGTTCAAGCGAAATCACCTATCTTATTTCGCTTGAACATGCCATTGACCCTATATATGACATTTTCCTCGTATTTCGTGCCCTGATCTATCTAAATACATACAAGACTCGATACAAGATGAAGTCGACAGACGCATGCACCAACATAGACTAACCAAGTCAGCTCACTTCCTACCAATGAAGGAAACTGGAACAGCTAGCTAAATTATATGTAAATGAAATTGTTTCTTTACATGGAATTCCTTTATCAATTGTTTCTGACAGAGATAGTCGTTTTACCTCTTATTTTTGGACAAGTTTCCAAAAAGCCATGGGAACCAAGCTAAATCTAAGCACAGCTTATCATCCTCAAACGGACGGACAAAGCGAAAGGACAATTCAGACAATGGAAGACATGCTTAGAGCCTGTGTAATTGATTTCGAAGGTAATTGGGATGATCACTTACCACTAATAGAATTCTCTTATAATAATAGTTATCACACAAGTATCAATGTTGCACCATTCGAAGCACTTTATGGACGAAAGTGCCGAACCCCAGTCTGTTGGGCAGAAATTGGGGAAAAGCAACTATCTGGACCTGAGATAGTGCAGGAAACGACTGACAAAATCATTCAAGTCAAGGAACGACTGAAAACAGCACGTGATCGACAGAAAAGCTATGCAGACAACAGGCGAAAACCATTGGAATTTCAAGTAGGAGATAAAGTATTATTAAAAGTTTCTCTTTGGAAAGGTGTGGTAAGATTCATCAAAGGGGGAAAGCTAAGTCCCAGATATATTGGACCTTTTAAGATTATTAGAAGAATAGGACCTGTAGCCTATCAGCTACAACTGCCAGAGGAAATGACAGGAATACATGATGTATTTCATGTATCTAATCTCAAGAAATGCTTAGCCGACAAATCACTTGTGGTACCTCTTAAGGATATAGAGGTAAATGAACAACTCAAGTTTGTAGAAAGGCCTCTACGGATTGAAGACATGAAAGTTAAGAATCTCAAGGACAAAAGATTAGTTCTAGTCAAAGTGAAATGGGACTCCAAAAGAGGACCCGAGTACACATGGGAGCTTGAATCAGAAATGCAAAGGAAATATCCGCACTTGTTCCAGTAGATCTCGAGGACGAGCTCTAAAACAAGGTGGGGAAGATATAACAACTCTAAACCGACACCCTCGAAATATTTTCGACACCCCAATATATGTTAAAATATTCCAATATGTCCTAAAATACACCCCATGCGCGAAAACGGACCCCGAATACCTTAAATATTATTAAAAATAATTAAAATCTGATTTTTGGGTTTGAAGCGGGCCGGTAAGCCACACCTCAAACCTTACGTGGGTCGCGACAAGGTAAAACCTGGCAAAACTCTGGCCCGCCACGTGGCCCAACACCTGTTGAACCTATATCCTGACCCGGATCAGCTACGCGGTTGACCATAGTTGACGCGGGCCACGTAGCCCTTTGTTAAACTTTACGCGGGCCGCGTAAAAGTCGAAGTGAGGCCCTATATAAGAAGGCATCAGGCTTCAATCACAAATCGTTCAAATTCTTCTCTGAATCTCGAATTACTCTCATTATAGGCATAAATCCCGAGTATAATACCCCTAAATGGCGAAGTTATGCTCCGTTGTAAGTATTATAACCCCTGGATACGTATTAGATACGCTGCCCGATTGATCTAGGGTTTCGTAACGGCTGCCATGGTTCTTATACTAATGTTAAAATGGGTTATTATACTAACACGTGTGCATTTGTGTAAATTATAGATTGTCACCAGGAAACTCTTACCGAAAATCTAAGACAGCAATGTGAGTAATCCTTCTTTTTGTGAGTAATCTCCTTTTTGTTAACTGTTTTTACAAAACCTCACACAATTAAATATATATTAAGCAGTTATTGAGTATTTGTAAGAATACAATTATCGTGAGTATGTTGGGGTTTTGTATACAAAGTTATGTTATTGCCTTGCGAGGGGTAGCATTTCCACAAGTCGGGTCTGACAGTACCACGGATGTTAAGTGATATAACTTGGAAACAAATGTAATTGCGAGATCGCCCTCAATACTGTACAATGGTTTTTATTTAAACTTGATTAAACTGGGATTCACTCACCAGTATTTCCCACTGACAAAAGGTTTTTAAAACGCGTTTCAGGTAACAAAATGTGAAAGCCAAATAGAAGCCAGCTGGACAACACTAAAGACTTGGAAAAGTGGCAATAAAGTTACCTAAAAATAAATAGATGTTTCTATTAAATAAATTAGGGTTTTATCCCTATAAAAATGTGTGTACTTAAACTTGGGATTTTCCCAATTATTTAATGTTATAAAAGTGTGGTATTTTACTCTGATAAAATATTTCCTAACTACGGTCCTGATGAAAATTCCGCTGCCAAAATTGACTAAACACGCGATATCACCGAAACTGGCTCGCGGCCGCCCGTTCCAGAGGGAATAGGGATCGGGGGTTGCGACAACAACCTACCGATACACCTTAAGATTCAAAGATTCAATATGAACCAGTGCTCTTAAGATGGTGAACCAGAGCCAATGCATGAGTATAAACCAGTCGCAAGAGCTCTTAAAATTCAGCTGTGAGTTCTGCATCCTCTTAAACATTTTCATCTTTTGTCTTATGATTTTAACATGAGATATAAGCAAGGACTATTTTATTTTTTATGTTAATTGTTATCGTGATGTTTAAAAAGTGCGCTAAACGTAAAAGTGGCGGGCTTTTCGTACCAAATACGCAAAGCAATCATATATATTTTTTATGTATCCTATAAGTTTTTACTTCCCCTACCTATAAATAAGGTTTTTATATTATTTTACCTGCATCAACAAGCCAAAAAACTGAAGGTTTTTGCCACGTGCCTCAGGATAGAAAAAACGCCCAAAAATGCGTTTTTGACGCTTCTTGGGTTTATCGAGGCATTAAGTGAAAAGGCTATGGCCTTTGCGCATAGGCACGCTTTTTAATACCAAGATTGTTCTGTTTTTGGGGATTATAGTTTGTTTTTTGTGGATGTGAGGTAATGTGTTTGTGTTTTTTGGTGGTTTACACAGGTTATTTGTGCGATTTGCAATACTGAACAACAGGTTTGTTAAGTTATGAGAATTTTATGGGAATTATTAAGTTTGCGTAGCGTTTTTTAGATGATAAGTGTAGATGTTTTGATGTTATATAATGATTTATTATTTATGTTGATGTGATAGGTTGCTCAAATATGTACTAACTGTGGAGTGAAAATGGGGGAATACTTCTGCGGAATTTGCAAGTTCTATGATGATGATGTAAAAACTACCTACATTTAAAAATGTTCGAATAATATGCTAATATCCACTTTTTTTTTTAATTTGTGCTTTGTGACTCAGACTTCGAGGGAACAAGTTTCACTGCAATGATTGTGGGATTTGTAGGTTAGTAAGGAAGTGATATTGCTTACATGGGAGGTATAGTGGAGAAAGTGGGCTGGTAAAACCGAAAGCACAAAGCAGCTGATGCGTTATCTTGCTTACATGGGAGGTAGAGTGTTGAACAAAAAGTTTGTATTAATCATAAATAATAATTATATTAGTAATTTGTCATACATTTTGTAGGATTTTAAGTTTGTATTAATCATAAATAATAATTATATTAGTAATTTTTTCAAGCCCGGGAAGCAATCCCGGGTGATAATCTAGTATAAATATATATAAACTTTAAGGTGTTGTTTGTTTTTTAAGAGCTAAAATGCCTACGGTCTGTGGAGTACATCTACAGACATCTATAGAAGAAAAGATAGACCAAACATCTGCAGTCTGCAAGAAGAAGACTGTTTGTTTTTTTTAACGTATATAGATTTCTAAAATAAACTGGTGGTGTTGTACGGACAGTGGTTGTGGGTGGCGGGTGGCGGTGGTGGACGGTGACGGTGGACGGTGGTGGTGGTGGTGGTGGTGGGTGGGGGACGTTGACGGTGGGTGGCGGTGGTGGACGGTGGTGGTAGGTGGTGGACGTGGACGGTGGGTGTCGGTAGTGGACGGTGGTGGTGATGGATGGTGGTGGGTGGTGGACGGAGGTGGTGGTGGACGGTGGTGGTGTCCAACCATCTGTAGACTTTAGAAGATTTTAGAAGTGGTTGGGCCAAATCTATATCAAGAAGAGCTTGCGTATACGTGTTTTAATTAAACATGTTCGGAAAACAAACAATCTACAGATGACAATGTCTGCACGGCACAGACAAAAAAGTCTTCGCAAATCTTTTCTAGTAAAACAATCACCCACCTAAATCTATCAAACACATTTTTTTAAGAGAAAATTACGAAAATGTTGGTTGACGAAACCACTTTTCAAATTTGTCACCCTCATGTGTCTTTGGAATGACTCATCCGGCTTGGTTGCGTCCATATGCAGACCCTTTAAAACACTTAATAAAAATTGGACATGTGGCGTTTTGCAGGTGGGCCCAGACGCATCCCACTTCTAATGCGTCTCTTTCTCTCTCCTCTCTCTCTTCTCCCTCTCTCTCTCTCCTCTCTCTTCTCACCAACGTAAACTTTTCTCTCTCTTTCTCTCTTCTCTTTCTCTCTCCTCTCTCTCTTCTCTCTTCTTCTTTTTCTAAGGGGACAGGGGGCGGTCCCGTTATTTTTCCGTGATGCATAATTCAACGCGTTGAACTTTCAATATTCCCACCCCCACCATGAGTTTATAACGCGTGGTAATGTAACGCGTGTAAAATTCAACGGCGTGATGGCCAGATTTTGTGAGAGGAATTGTTGGTTGGGGGGAAATTGTTGGGTAGGGGAGCATATAACCGAATTAATCAAACCGTAACCGAAATAACCGAAAAAACCGAACCGAAATAACCGATAACCGAAATAACCGAAGGGTTGGTTATTTATATTTTTAATAACCGATTTTTGCGGTTCGGTTATGGTTATTCTTATTTTCATAACCGCAAATAACCGAACCGAACCGAATATTTTAAACATAGCCAAATCCGTAGCACCATAAGTCTTTAAGTTTGTATTTAAATGCTTAACCATGGCCTAATCTATATGTATCTTTGGTGAAGTATTTGAATGTTTTAACTTTTAACCATGACCCAACCTTATTGGCCCATTACATTTTACACTAACCATGACCCAACCTTATTGGCCCATTATAGTTTACACTAATAATAACCGACCTATAACCAAACCGAAACCGCATTAACCGCAATAACCGATTAACCGAAACCGCATTAACCAAAACCGAACGGTTATGATTTTTTGATAACCGCAGTGTGCGGTTATGGTTTCGGTTATAGGTAATAACCGAACCGAACCGCACCATGCTCACCCCTATTGTTGGGTGTGGTGGTGAGTGATGACCATTGCCACCAAAAAAGGTTGTGAGTGATGGAAAAATGGTTAATGATATGGCGGAACTTGATTGGTGCTTGTGAGTGATAGAATTCTATCACTAGTGACCACCCTCTCCCCTAAACATTTTGTTCCTATCCAGATAAGTTTTATTAATTTTCATTCCATTTTCTTTGATTTTTCTCATATTTCTTATAAAAAAAATATAAAAAAAGTTTGTATTTTGAAGAGAGAATTTGTCTTGTAGCTGCATAAGAATCATCCATATCTCTCTCTTTTTATTGGTTTTTTTCGGCCGGTGTTTGTGAATGGTGGGTGTGAGGAGCAGTTGGTGAGGGGTTGAGTGAGGGTGATGGCGGTTTGGTTGATGCGGGCGGTGTCATAGAGGGTGAAGTTTGATGGGGGAGATGATGATACGGTTGTGAAGATGAAGAGGATATGGAGAATTTGGAGCTTTATAATCATAGCATCCATGGAGGTTTGTTCATGGAAACAAGAATGTATTCATCCTACTGCAGTGTGTGTTTATATGTGTGTGTGTGAGTTGTTGCAATAAATTTGGATGAAGATGAATTGGAAACTTAGACTGGGGGTGGTTGCAGGTAGGGCTGTTCACGAGCCGAGCCGAACCGAGTGGACCTTTGCTTGTGATTGGCTCGTTTACAAACCGAACCGAGCGGAGCGGCTCATTTAAAACCGAGCCTCGAATCAAGCGAGCGTTTTTCGAGCAGTAAACATTCCGAGCGAGCGTCGAGCGAAGTTCGAGCAATTTGGACAACCGTGTCACCCGATTTAAATTTGCCGAGAGAGATAGGGACAACGTTTGGTCTCAAGTTTTTATGTCTTTAAAAACATGGACATTTCATGGTATAATATTTTTCTTATGAATAACAATGTTGTGGCTTAGGGTAACGACATGAAACATTGGGGCGATGAGCAGCCTGTCGTTTCTCGGTTTAGGGTTTAACTTTTAGAATTGATATTAATTTTTTTATTGACGTGGTTGGGCTAGTATGTATACATATAGTTGTAAATTTGTATATAGTGGACCAAAATCTAATATAGTGGTATATATAAAACTATAAATTTAATTTATATTTAAGCATATATGTATTTGTAATGTGTGTATATATATATAGGTGTGTGTGTGTATATATGTGTAATTTATATTTGTGTATATATATGTGTATATACATGTTTATATATGTATTTGTATATGTATATGTATATATATATTAATTAAAAATAATAATTCGAGCCGAATCGAGCCGAGCGGACCTTTGCTCATGCTTGGCTCGTTTACAAACCGAACCGAGCGGAGCGGCTCGTTTACAACCGAGCGTTAAATCGAACGAGCATTTTCCGAGCAACTTCCGAACGAGCGACGAGCGATTTGAACGGCCCTAGTTGCAGGTTAGAGATAGAGAGAAATTAGGTAAGAAAGAGAAGAGAGAGAGATAGAGGAGAGAGAAAGAGAAAATAGAGAGGGGAGAGAGAAAAAGACGCATTAGAAGTGGGATGCGTCTGCCAATGAACTCTAAGCTCAAGCGGTAGGAGGATTTGAGTTCTTCTTTAAAGACTCGAGTTCAATTCTCATTTGGTGCAAAGAAAAAGTGAGGCACTGGTGGGCAGTGATAGGAGACCCAGGGAAACTTGGGTTCGATCCTTGAGCCCAACGAGTTTTACTGGTAATTTACCATCGTGCCTACGGGCGGGTGGATTAACGGGTTTTCCCCGGAATTGGTGGTGGACTACTCGGGTTACTCTTGGAGTACCCCGTTTATTTAGTGGGTGCCCCGAGAGTGTTGGGATTGATTTGTTGGCCGTTCAAAAAAAAAAAGTGGGATGCGTCTTGACCCACCTGCAAAATACCACGTGTCCAATTTTTATTGATTGTTTTAAAGTGTCTACATATGGATGCATCCAAGCCGGATGAGTCCTTTCAAAGACGCATGAGGATGACAAATTTGAAAAATGGTTTGGTCAACCGACATTTTCGTAATTTTTCCTTTTTTTAAAGCATCATATCATTGGACCTTTAAGGAAAACCACCTAAATCTATCAAACACATTTTTTTAAAGCATCATTGGATCTTTAAGGAAAAAAAAAAGATAAGATAACCCCTAATTCTGACCCCACTCGGTATTCAGATAGATGCAAAGTCACATTTCTCTTGTCGTATGATGAGTGTAATGTGTGTCAACTTGACAATACATTTGTAAAAGCATTAATATGAAGACAAACTTCTATTTTTTTTAAGGGTGACTTTCAATATGTACATAGACCATTGGTCACCGGGTCCCTGTTAAGGACGGTTACCCGTCAGCCCAGCTTTCGCAGACGCGATGTTCGATCGGGCTCCGGCTGCCGCTCTAACTGACATTCGCCCGGAAACCATACTGCCCCCACACGAGAGACTCGCTGGGGTAACAGCTGGATGAAAACCGGGTTGCCCTCAGGACCGCACCATGCCTCGGTAGGAACGATCCATCATTGGGACGTCTGTGAGATTAAATATATTATTAATGTAATATTTAATCTTGTAGCCTTTATAATCATTTATATTATATTAGATCAAAATATATTAATAACCTATTAATAATTAGTTGGTAATTGTTGATGGACCATATTACCCTTATTAACTAATTAGGTTTCCTCTTGGGTGTATAAATAAGGAGTTTAATAGAGAGTTAAAGGGTTACACAATTTAGTGAATCAACCAACCCTCATAACATCAAATTCGTCTCTCTCTCCCTAACCGAAATCAACCCTACTTTCGGTTTCATCACCATCATCACTTTACACCCTATGGAGGAACCGGATCATCCTGACAAGTATGTCGAACTCAATGGCTGGATCTCTGACTGGATTCTCCACTGCTTTGAATGCTGTAACAGGTATGTTATTCATGTTTTCCATTAAGTTTAAACAGAACTGATCAACATGTGGTATCAGAGCATATGTTGATAAATCAGTTCTGTTTTCGTATCCATTATTCTGGGATCAAAAATCTGGAAAACAGAAATTTTAAAGCTTTTATAAAATCTCGGCTGTTTCGAGTTCTTGTTGCCGAAATCACTGTTTTCGGAAGAAGTTGGTTAATATATTGACTCGAGACTATAATGGGCAAACCTTAATATCCGAAATCTGTTAATAAAAGTCTAAAATTTAAGGTTTCGGATCCCAGAATTATGTTTTTATTTTTTTAGGGTTCATCATACTGTTCTAAGAAAACTCGAAAATTCCCTAAATTTTGGAATATAATTTGGATTAGTGGGTGTTTTTCATGATTTTGATCTTAATTTTATCCATTAAAATTTCGAAAAACTGTTAATAGATTTTCAGTTATTATTTTTGAAATATTTGATAAGTTTAGATCATAAATAAAATAGGAAACACTATCCCACAATCCCTTAAATTTCGAGTTTTAGTTATAATCACAAGAAACAGCTATTAACAGTGGGTTTCGAAATCATAAATGTACTAATCGCACAAGTCCCTTAACAGTCGCACAAGATCAGATTACATATGATATGATCTGATCGCACAAGACAATCACACAAGGGTAATCGCACAAGACTTGTGGATCGCACAAGACAGTGCTGATCGCACAAAACTTGGGCCTGACTAATTGCACAAGACTTGGGCCTTATTGATCGCACAAGACTTGGGCCTTTAGTTCGATCCGCGCTAACAGGTGGTTTGCTATTAAACACTTGGTTTTGTTAATACTTAATTAATTAATCAGAATCAGGTAATTTTTACAAAACCAAAATAACTTAACTTGAATGAGCTTCTGATGTATCATTTCTGGCCAAAGCTGATTTAATACATCTATTTATTGTTCAAGTATTATAAAAGCTATGTTAAGTATGCATTACAAACGTGAAATGTTTTAATTCTGGCCAAAGCCGATTTAATTCATTTATGTTTAGCATGCTTGACAAGTGCATAACTAAAGTGATTGTCTCATTTCTGGCCAAAGCTAATTTATCACGATTACTTTGCACACATACTTAAATGATTACACTTCTGGCCAAAGCTGGTTTGTTTTTGTTTAAGTAGGATTTGACTAAGTCTATTATTTTGATGTTAGTAATAGACATTATCACAGCTTCTTAATTAAAATGGTCATTATTTATGTCTGCCTTAGTATAACATGCCCTTAGATCACATTAAGACTTCTTTCTTAGTATCATAACTTGCTCACCTTATTTCCACTATCAGCACCCAATCAGGGGATTCCACCTTTGACTGGTGATAACTTTGCTGCATGGAAGGATGCTCTAATGCTTACGCTTGGGCTGCTGGACTTTGATTATGCTCTAAGATAGAATAAGCCAGCGGACCTTACTGCTACAAGTACTGCTGCTGAGCAGTTACTTCATGATAAGTGGACTAGGTGTAACCGCATGTCTCTCATGTTCATGAAGCAGTCCATTCATAACTCAATCAGAGGAGCCATTCCTGATTCTGAAGATGCTAAAACCTATTTGGCTTCTGTGGAGGATCAATTCAAGGGAACATCAAAACCAAACGCTAGCACTCTTATCCTCAAGCTGGTGACAACTAAGTATGATGGGAGGAGCGGCCTTCGCGAACACATCATGATGATGCATGACATGGCCAATAAGCTTAAGGGCCTAGAGATGGAGATCAGTGATGGTTTTCTTGTTCACTTCATTATCACTTCGCTTCCTTCGTCTTATGAAGCATTCAAGATCAATTACAACACTCAGAAGGACAAATGGACGATGAGTGAGCTGATCGCTATGTGCGTGCAGGAGGAAGAGCGTATGAAGATGGATCGCACTACTGATGTTGCTAACTTCACCACCTCCAGCTCTAAGAAGAGGAAGAACACTTATCAAAGAAAGGATGCTTCTAAGGTTCAAAAGCCAAATCCAAATCCTCATACAAGTGCACCTTCCAGCTCTAAGAACTCCTTAGGCAAACCCTATTGCAAGTTCTATAAGAAAACAGGACATAAGCAAAAGGAATGCCCTGACTTCAAGGAGTGGCTGGCTAAGAAAGGTAACGATTTTTTCATGATACTTGAGTCCTTTAATTTACATGTTCCTGCTAATTCTTGGTGGTTTGATTATGGTTCTATGGTTCATGTTACCAATTCACTTCAGGGATTCCTTACAATCCGGAAGCTGGGAAGAAACCAAAGAACACTTAAAGTTGGAGATGATCGGCAATTAGAAGTGAAGGCCATA
Source organism: Helianthus tuberosus (assembly GCA_030545235.1). Classification (NCBI taxonomy): domain Eukaryota; kingdom Viridiplantae; phylum Streptophyta; class Magnoliopsida; order Asterales; family Asteraceae; genus Helianthus; species Helianthus tuberosus. Next base: position 81,183,978 of record CM060383.1, read on the forward strand.
GGAACATTACAATTATTTTTGAAAACTGTTTTTTGTATTAAACTTTATGATACCTTATATGTTCCTGAGGTAACTCGGAACCTTGTATCAGGACCAAAGTTAGACATGGACGGTTTTGTCGTTTCTCATAGTCATCGCAAACTCTCTATTCTCTATGATTCCGTTGTTTATGGTACTGGCATTCTGGATGGTGGTCTCTATAGATTAGAACTAGATGATAATTTTTCCAAATCTTTGTTATCATATAATATTAATGAATCACTCACAAAGATGAAACAGGTTCGAGACTTAGAGACTTCATCTATGTTGTGGCATCAACGTTTAGGCCACATCTCAAGAGAACGATTAAATCGTCTCGTAAAGGATGAAGTCTTACCTCCTCTCGATTTCACTGATTTTGGAACATGTGTCAAATGTATTAAAGGCAAAATGACATTAGCGAATAAGAAAGGTGCCACTAGGAGCTCTAATTTATTAGAACTCATTCACACTGACATTAGTGGTCCTTATCAAATCACTGGTATAACAGGACATACTTCATTTATCACTTTCATTGATGATTATTCTCGTTACATGTACTTGTATCTTATAAAGGAAAAGTCTGAATCTCTAACAACTTTTAAAGATTATAAAGCTGAAGTTGAAAAGCAATTAGATCGTCAAATTAAAGTTGTGAGATCAGATAGAGGCGGTGAATATTATGGAAGACATACTGATGTGGGTTAAGCTCCTGGTCCATTTTATGAGTTTTGTAAGGGCCAGGGGATTGTGAACCAATACACCATGCCTGGTACACCTCAGCAGAATGGTGTTGCTGAACGAAGAAACCGTACCCTTATGAATATGGTGCGCAGTATGTTAGCCAACACTAATTTACCATTATTCCCCTGGACTGAAGCGTTAAAAGCAGCTGTTCATATACTCAATAGAGTTCCTTCTAAGTCTGTCCCTAAAACTCCTTATGAACTTTGGACAGGAAGAAAACCGAGTCTTAAATATATGAAAGTATGGGGCTGCATTGCTGAAGCAAAACTTTACAATCCTTTCCTAAGGAAACTTGACCCTAAAACAGTTACCTGCTTCTTTATCGGGTATCCTGATCATTCAAAGGGTTATCGTTTCTATTGTCCTTCCCATGTCACCCGTATTGTTGAAACCAAGCGTGCTGCGTTCCTGGAGGATTTCAAGGTCAGTGGGAGCAGTACTAACCCTTACGAAGAATTGCAAGAAGTACAAGACGCGGGGGGGAGAGACTCGTCGCTTATCATTACTCCGTTTACTCCTCTTGTACCCCATGCAACAACTATACCTGAAGCCACTGCACAAACTCCATCTCCACAATCAGAACCCATTATACCTCATAACGAAGGCACATCAAACGCTCAAAACCAAGACAACGCTGAACCCGATAATCAACTCAGGAGGTCATCTAGGCAAAGAAGGCCTACTAATTGGGATGATTATGTTACCTACCTAACTGAAATGGATGCTGGAAAGCTCAATGATCCTGTCTCTTATAACAAAGCCATTAGCAGTGATCAATCTTCTGAATGGAATAAAGCAATGATTGATGAGCTTGAATCCATGAAGAAAAATGACGTTTGGGATTTAGTCGAATTACCCAATGGTGCCAAACCTGTAGGTTGTAAATGGGTGTTCAAAACAAAACTGGATCCGAATGGGAACGTTGAACGCTACAAAGCGAGATTGGTTGCAAAGGGCTACACTCAAAAAGAGGGAATTGATTATCAAGAGACATTTTCACCTGTCTCTCGTAAAGATTCATTAAGGATCGTTATGGCCCTAGTAGCTCATTTTGATTTAGAGCTACATCAGATGGACGTCAAAACTGCTTTCCTTAACGGAGACTTAGACGAAGATGTTTACATGAAACAACCTGAAGGCTTTAAACCTGAAGGTCAGGAGCATCTAGTCTGTAAGTTGAAGAAATCCATTTATGGGTTAAAACAAGCATCACGTCAATGGTACCTCAAGTTTGATGAAGTCATGAAGAGGCAAGGTTTTATGAAGAATCAAGTGGATCAATGCACCTACCTCAAGATGAGTGGGAGTAACTTTACTATACTTGTCCTTTATGTAGATGATATTCTATTGGCAAGTAATAGTTTAGACATGTTGCATGAGTCGAAGCGGTTACTCTCGCATAACTTCGACATGAAGGATTTCGGGGATGCTTCTTACGTCATTGGCATTGAAATTCACCGAGATAGACACAAAGGGATCTTAGGATTGTCTCAAAAGACTTACATAGATCGTGTCCTTACACGTTACAACATGCAACAGTGCAAACCCTCCGTCGCTCCAGTAGTTAAGGGAGATGTTTTCGGTTCATTCCAGTGTCCGACAACAGAGGTCGAAAAGGAGCAAATGAGCCAGATACCTTACGCGTCAGTAGTCGGGAGCCTGATGTATGCTCAAGTCTGTACTCGCCCAGATATCGCTTATATTGCTGGAATGCTAGGTCGTTATCAGACTAATCCTGGCCTAGATCACTGGAAAGCAGCTAAGAAGGTCCTTAGATATCTGCAAGGGACGAAAGACTATAAACTGACTTATAGAAGAAGTGATCATTTAGAAGTGGTAGGTTATTCTGATTCTGGCTTTGCCAAATGCAAAGATGACAAGAAATCCACTTCGGGCTACATCTTTATGTTAGCAGGCGGACCTATTTCATGGAAGAGTCATAAACAACAGTTAACTACAACTTCCACAATGATGGCAGAGTACATTGCTGTTTACAACGCAACCTGTCATGGAATGTTGCTTAGAAATCTGATCACTGGACTCAAAATCGTTAATTCCATTTCTAGACCATTGAAGCTTTACTGTGATAACTCAGCTGCCGTTAGTTTCTCGAACAGTAACAGTTCGACTGGAGCTGGTTTATATCTCGATAGAAAATATTTGTTCGTATGTGAACGAGTTGAGGAAAATAATCTTTGTATTGAGTATATTAGTACTAAAGATATGCTTGCGGATCCGATGACTAAAGGTCTCCCACCTAAAGTTTTCGAAGAACATGTATCGAATATGGGACTTACTAAAGACCTTATTTAATGGCATATTGTACTAGCTTATGTTTTAATTAATAAAATTTCCTCAGTTTGATTTTGTATGTCTCTAACATATGTTCTGCCGGTGTAATGACATATAGACAAATATAAATACAAATCATACGCTAAAGGGCTTATACATATTTTGATCGTAACTGTTAGGTTTTAAATTGAGGCTATAGTATGACTAATGGGGGTCCTGAGTCAAATGATGATTCAACGGCTGTATTTCTCTGCTATAGTTCTTGGTTTAAGGCTAAAATGAGTGTTAACTCCTGGCCAGGCTTACCTAATACTCATGATAAATGATTACTCGGCTAAGTGGGAGAATGTGAGATTAAATATATTATTAATGTAATATTTAATCTTGTAGCCTTTATAATCATTTATATTATATTAGATCAAAATATATTAATAACCTATTAATAATTAGTTGGTAATTGTTGATGGACCATATTACCCTTATTAACTAATTAGGTTTCCTCTTGGGTGTATAAATAAGGAGCTTATTAGAGAGTTAAAGGGTTACACAATTTAGTGAATCAACCAACCCTCATAAAATCAAATTCGTCTCTCTCTCCCTAACCGAAATCAACCCTACTTTCGGTTTCATCACCATCATCACTTTACACCCTAAGGAGGAACCAGATCATCCTGACAAGTATGTCGAACTCAATGGCTGGATCTCTGACTGGATTCTCCACTGCTTTGAATGCTGTAACAGGTATGTTATTCATGTTTTCCATTAAGTTTAAACAGAACTGATCAACAACGTCCCCCCCCCCCCATAACGCCGCAGCCGTGGATCAAACCGGTGACCTCCAAGGAGGAATCGGCCCAACCCCACCACATGGGACCAACTGGGCTAGGGGATCGAATAAGCACTTATTCTATGGCATGCCTAGTAATAAAGGTATTCTTGTTGAAATTACTTTTTATTCTATGGTTATTTATTTTTATTTTACTAAACGATTAGTTTAAATCTTGAATAAGCACCCACTTTTATTATAAACTAGTAAAAGATCTCATGCGTTACAACGGTACGTCACGTCGTATATTGAACTCGAGTAAAACCATAAAAATGTAGATAAAAGCATTTGTTACGAAATATAGATAAAAACACTTCTGACGGTATAATCGCAAATCACGAAAAAGGTACGTTAGTAAAACCGTATCATATCTTAATTTATTACAATTAATAAATAGATTTAGTAAAAAGAATCAAATAAAACTATAGTTATTCTAATGAAAAAAATATTGAAAATATAACACATAAATTAGAGATGAGCATTTGGTACCGGTGGCATGCCGGTTATATTCGGTACTCGTACCTACTTTTTTCATTTTTTGTACTGGTGTCTGTACGGTACCGATATTTTGGTTGATTTACGGTACCTACCGGTTATATTCGGTACCGATATCCTTTCCCCCGTTTTTTCGATACCGGTCCAGCCCATCCCTAAGTCACAAATTGTTTAACATATTTAATACTTAGAAAAAAAAATATATATTTTGAGCATAAAATTTAGAATTATTTATATATCCTATTTGGTTTATAAAAATAAAATATGCCTAGTCTCATGTGGCTAAAGTGAAAAAAGAAAAACTTTTGATGACGAAAACAAAATATAAATAATCTTACTGTAGCTAATATGATGTAATTTAATATATACTAGGGATTTTCCCATCGCACGTTGCGACGTGGAATCCGTGTACGAACTAAACGATAAAGACCGACATGAAGACGCAAAATATAAATGCGTAAAAAACTTAAATTGAAATAAAATGTAACAGATGGAAGAAAAAATGGTGATATTGTACCTATGACGTGGTGTGCGACCCGAACAAACAGACGGAAAAAATAGTGGTGGTGACGTGGTGTTGAGTCGTTCCGGTAAAAAAATATTAGAGTAAATTACAAGTTTTGTCCTTTATGTTTGTCCCAAATTTTAGGCGCTGCCCTTTACCTTTAAAATTGATGAGTTTTGTCCTTAATGTTTTCAAATCCTGCACGTTATGTCCTTTAGGCCAAACCCAATTAGATTTTTTTTGGTTAAATCATATTACATAAGGGTAATTTGGTCTTTTTACCCAGTTTTTTATATTATTTAATAAAATAAAAAAAATGATATATTCAACTCAACCCCTCCCTCTCACTCTCAGACTTCACCCACCTCCCACCTCCCCACAACCTTCACCATCACTATCCACCCCACCCCACAACTGCCGGACTGAACTACCACCACCCCCACCAACCGACCACCACCAATTCCATCACACCACCTCCACCTATCGATCACAACTACCGCACTGCACCCACCATCGCCGCCACACCCAAATCATCACCATAACCCAAATCACTACTGCACCCACCCACCACAACAGTCTTGTTTTGATAACCAAACGATCAAACTACCCTCATTCAATTCATCTTCTCTTTCGATAAGATCGCAACCAATTTACACCACTTCATCAATCAAACCCTAACAAACCTTCATCACCTCCCCAAATCCCCCACAAATCACACCAAAATGACCGATTCAACCGAAAAATTATCATACTTACAAGTAATCACAGGCGTAGAAGACATCGATTTATGCACAGAAATCCACCACTTCTGCCGCCAGTTCCGCCACCGCCACAGGTAACAATTGATTCCCTTGAGTAGCTGCATTAAGAACTAAAAGGGATCTGACACCACAATTGTGAAGATCATAGGAAAAAGTGAATTTAATTCCACAAGTGCTTCTTTTTTTTATGCCTTCACCACCACCATTCAAACCCATCTCATCATTTTTTTAAGATCTGAAAACAAGAGATATGTTAGGGTTTCAAAAGATGGTTAAGAGATATGCTCAGATCTGGTGGTGGCGGTGGTTCTTGAACTAGTACACCCTTGGAGCGGTGGTTGGGAGTGGGGCGGTGGGTGGTGGTTGGTGGTTGGGAGTGGTGCGGTGGTGAACAGTGATGGTGTGGGTGATGTTGAGAGTTGTGGTTGTTGGTGACTGTCATTGGTGGTGGACAGATTAGAGAGAAAGACAAACATGGGTAGAACCAGAGAGAGAGAGAGATATGAGCTCTGTGATATAAATATACAAATGTTATATTTATGTATATAATATATTACATTATATCAGTTTTTTAAATTTTTTTATTGTTAATTAAATATTTATGTATATACATGGTAAAAAGACCAAATTACCCTTGTGTAATATGATTTAACCAAAAAAATCTAACTGAGTTTGGCCTAAAGGACATAACGTGCAGGATTTGTAAACATTAAGGACAAAACTCATCAATTTTAAAGGTAAATGATAGCGCCTGAAATTTGGGACAAACATAAAGGACAAAACTTGTAATTTACTCTTATATCGCGTATTTAGTTTTTTTTTTTAAACTCACGAATGAAAGTTATACAAGGAAAATAAAACGATCAAACTATTGAGTTAAAAACGTAATTTATTATAATGTATAGGGCTAATTTGAAACTTAAAAAAGTAAAGAAAGAAAGAAAGAAAGAAAGAAACGTAGCCGCTAAAAGTGTAAGAACCAAAACCTTGGTTGTTAAAATATAAAACAAAACAAAAGAAATCTTGTGAGATGGTTTAAAAAACTAACAAAGGTTTAGGGGATAAAAGTATAAGAACCAAAATATTGGTGGTCAAAATTAGGGCTGGCATATCGTGTATACCCGTACACGATAAGACACGACACAATAAGACACGATACACGAAATCCCATACACGAACACGAACATGACACGATATACACGAAAATTACCTGTTAATACCTGTTAACACGAACAAAAACACGAACACGACATGCTATCTGAGAGTTACAGAGGGAGTTTAGGGGTTTTATTTTTTTGAATTGAATGAGGAATGAAAATAGAAAGGAATTAAGGAACCCACACGCACATGGCTGATGAGTTTTATTTAATTTAATTTCTTATCGTGTACTAACGGGTATTAACAGGTAAACATGTATTTAACCTGTTTATACACGAAAATTAACAGGTAATTTCGTGTCTACCTGTTTGGTACACGATACCTATTAAGGCCATACACGGTACCTGTTAACTTCGTGTAGGTTCGTGTCGTGTATTCGTGTAAAATTGCCAGCCCTAGTCGAAATATAAAACAAAAAAGAAATTGTGAGAGACTTACAAATGTCATTAAAAAATGTGTAAATTACATAAATGCCATAAAAAATAGAAAAAGTTAAGTATAAATAACATTCATGTAACTAAAAGAAAAATAAAAAGGACATGGGGTACTGTAACAACATGATGCTCTTTAATATATAATATAATATAATATAATATAATATATAAGATAGCTGTAGCATATATTATCAATAAAAAACTAGAAAATGCATGAATCAAAATTCTAATGTATGCATCCTTTCATGATAGAAAAAAAATGGAAAAACTATAGTCAATTAAATATATAAAACGTATAGCAACATGATTTATTCACTCAAGTTTCATAATATATGGAAAGACACAAATAAGAAACTAAACATGTAATAAACATAACACATATAGATTCGACTCTTTCAAGACTCAAGGGAGAGTTTAGAAGCATTGTTCGTATTATCATTTCGTGTATGTGGCATGGACTGGGATCTACTGAACTCGTTTTTAGCCCCTTGTCGATGAAACTTGCACCTAAAAGATCCTTGATGCGTCGTAGGTGAACATAAACACAACTGCCCTCTTGGGGAATTCACCGAACCGCCACTATCATCGCCGCCACCACTTGCATCCTCTTTGCCACCTTTAGCTCTAGGTGACGAAATTGTTGTGACACTAATATTGATGTGACCTTTGGAACCCATATGAAATTTTGGGTAGAGAAGACTTGATATCTATTTGGATAGAGTTATAGGATGAGATGCTTATTGATTGGGGAAGAAATGTCGGGAGGGGCCATTTTTAAGGTGAGTGAAGCTTCAACTGGCATAGCTTTCTATTTATAGGCCCCACTTGGAGTTTATTATTATATGTTACGAGTTTTATAATTTTATGAGGGTAAATTGGTAAAATTTTATATCACGTATACGCTTATTATATCACAAAAATAGTTCTTTAAATTATGTGTCTTAAAACGGTTTGAACGTCTTTCAATGTTATCTAGTTATATGCGGCCGAGAAATGTGTATATATAAATTACATTTATTTATTTAAATACTATAAATTAGCAAGTTATTTATGCATATATGTGTTGTACATGATAGTTTGGGAGTTTTTCAAAAATATTTTTGAAATTTTCATTTTTAACTCTAAAGTTTATATATTTGGCAAATAAGGTTTAAAGTTTCAATCTTAAGTATTTCACTTTTAATTCTAAAGTTTCTATCTTTTGCAATTAACCCATTTGATTTTTTTGCTGTTAACACAAAGTTTTTCATCTTTTACAATTTAACCTCAACACTTGTTTACTTTCAATTTTGAACCCTTAGACTTTTCATCTTTCGTAAATTTTCCGTTTAATGTTTCGTTCTAAATTTTCCGAGTTAACACGTCGCAATGTGCGTGTGGGGTTCAATGTTTTTTATCTACTTTTCGCGTTTGACAGACCCATCGCAACGCGTCTATTTTTTCTGTTTGATAGGTCTGTCACAACGCGCGGGTCAGAAATCGACTTAGTTATCCTTTTCTATGTTTTACACACAGGCTCGTGGTCATGTAAGAAACATTTGCATTTCATCTAATACGATATATAACTAAAGAATCCTCACCGCATTGCGGCGGGTGGCAATTCTAGTTTAGCTTTAATGGTTAACAATTTTCGAACTAAAAATATATGAGTTATTACCTATAAATAACAACATCAAAATGGCAAGGAACAGTGTTTCCCTGTCATTGAAGAAAACGGGCGATCAGCTGTTTGGCTGGCGCTTCCTCATCGATCATGCCAAATTACAATTTTCCTCTATTTAAATTTACAGTTTTGTCATTGATTTTAGTTTTATTTTTTCCTTCCCAGCTAAATTACTATTTTGCCCTCACTTCAGATTTACATATTTGCCACTGTTTTTGTTTTTTTCCAGTCAAATTCTGATTTTACTCCAATGTAAAATTAAAGTCATGCTATCGTTTTAGTTTTTTTTTTTTTTTTTTTTGAGGAAATTAAGGTAGTGTTTTGTTTTAATTGGTTGACTCGGTGTAATTTTTATTTGTTCTAGGCGGCTGTCTGGCACAAGTTCATTTGTCCTAAAAAATTACAATTTTGCCCCCAGTTGAAAAATATAGTGTTTCCATCATTTTTTTTGTAAAACTATAGTAGTATTTTGTTTTAATTGGTCGACTCGATGAAATTTATTTAGATTGTATAATGAGTAGTATGTACAACTAACCGAAACACAAATGTACATGTTATGAGAGAGAAATATTCAGTTTAGTACTCTTCAACACTAGCGGCGCAAAAACTAGTTAAGTTGCATTTAGCCATATGTTTGTTGTGAAATATTAATATCTCAAAGTTAAAATTATATATATATTGTTGAAAATAGTAACTTTATTTTTATAATAATATATAGCTTTTTGTTATTGTTTTTATTTAATATATTATAATAGTTTATTTTTATATTTACTTTTAATAACATATTTTTATTTTCTTCCTTTGTTTAAAATCATATATTTTCTTTACCATTTTTTTAATAATTCTTTTTTAGAACATATATTAATATATCAATTAATTTGATACTTCTTTAATAATTTACGTTTATAACCTTTTTTCTAAAAACTTAAGTACGTGGTTGTTCTTCATTTTTTATCTTTTTCTTTTCTTCCTTTTTTTAAAATCATATATTTTCTTTACCATTTTTTTTAATAATTCTTTATTTTCTTTTTTTAGAACAAATATTAATTTATCAATTAATTTGATATTTTTTTTAATAATTTACGTTTATAACTTTTTTCTAAAAAAATTAGTATGTAGTTGTGCTTATTTTTTATCTCGACATCCCGTTATAAGTTTTGTTAAAAACGAAGTTGTACTTAAAATAACGTATTTATTTGGTATTATAAAACAGTATGATGATAAGCTTAAACCGTTCTAATGGTTTGACTTTCTAAACGACATGCTTTATTTTGAAATCACATTTGTTTTACCTTATCATTTGCTTGGTTTCGTCGCAACGCGCAACGTCAAAAAAACTAGTTTTAATGAAATTAGAGATAATAATATTAAAAAATAATTAATTGTGGATCTAAGACGATGCCCACATGAATGGATCACATGTTGACATGAGTCGCTACTCCATGTGCCTCACTCTCCACGTATCCGATTCTTTGTGTTTATCGATTTTTTATAACTACAAAAAATCATAAATTGTTAACAATCAAAACACATGCATCTGTGCCTTGTCTAGATTTGTCACTACATTAAAAGTTAAAGTTTTCTCACATGTTCTATACCATGATCAACTGCTCATTTGTACATCCAACATGATTTGATCAAATATTCATGTTACACACTTACACCCCCAAGATATGTAATATGAATTGTTGTCTAGTATAGTGATCTAACAAATCCTGTTGTGGTGTTCATTTAATTAAAGTAAATGAACAACTTGTTAAACACCGCAGCGAGGGGGGGGGGGGGGGGGGGGGTTAATTAATCACTATGGAATCAATCGTGTCCTTTATAGAGAAAGATGAGAACAATATATAGGAATGACAACATAACAATTTTCCTATCTAGAGCCTAACAAATCTCATGTAGTTATGGTGATTGACTATTTCCTATTGTGATAGGATCTGGTCCACTAATACTCCCCCTCAGTTGGGATGGGGTCTTGACACACGTTCAAACTAGACCGGAAACTGTGAAATACCTGTCTTGACAGGCCCTTTGTGAAGATGTCAGCATACTCATAGGCGGCAGGTATATGAAGGACACAGATGTGACCGAGGCGGACTTTCTCCCTGACAAAATGAATGTCTAGCTCCACGTGCTTGGTCCGTTGGTGCTGAACAGGGTTTTCGGACAGGTAAACAGCCGAAACATTGTCGCAATAGACAATGGTTGATTGACGTATAGGGATGTGAAGTTCAAGGAGCAGGTTTCGAAGCCAACTTGTCTCGACAACGGCATTAGTAACCCCACGATATTTGGCTTCAGCATTCGAGCGGGAAACGGTTGGTTGTCGTTTGGAGGACCAAGAAATAAGGTTGTGTCCCAAGTATATACAATAGCCCGAGATAGATCGTCGAGTGTCGGGGCATCCGCCCCAATCAGAATCAGAGTATGCTGTGAGCGTAGAACTCGTGGAGATAGACATGTGGATTCCATGAGTAATTGTGCCCTGGACGTACCGAAGAATCTGTTTAAAAAAAAAGAAAAGTGTGGTTCCCATGGAACATGCATGAACAAACAGATCTGTTGGACCGCATATGATATATCGGGCCTAGTGAAAGTAAGATATTGTAGGGCCCCGATGAGGCTACGGTATAAAGTCCCCTCTTGAAGTAGGGGACCGTTAGTGGCACTGAGTTTGGAGGACGTATCCACCGGTGTGCCACAAGGTTTGCATGAGGTCATGTTGGCACGGTGAAGAATGTCCCGAGCATACTGAGATTGAGAGAGGAACATACCATTAGAATTTCGTTTTACTGAGATGCCAAGAAAGTGATGTAAATTCCCCAAGTCAGTCATGGCAAATTCACCTGAAAGAGCTTAATAACGTACTGTAGAAAAGTTTTGGATGAGGCCGTTAAAATGATGTCGTCGACATATAAAAGAAGGAAGGCCATGTTATCACCGTGGCGATAAACAAACAGAGAACTATCACATAAGCTGCCCTTGAAACCTTTTGAAGTAATAAAACCATGCTCGAGGAGCTTGTTTCAGTCCGAAGGACTTGCCTAATCTGCACACATAGTGGGGTTTAGACTGATCAACAAAGCCAGACGGTTGATGCATAAATAACGTTTCATGTAAATCCCCATGTAAGAATGCATTTTTGACGTCCAGTTGATGTATAGGCCAATTTCTTGATAAAGCAACAGATAGAACCGTTCTTATTGTTGTCGGTTTGACCACCAAGCTGAATGTATCCATGCAATCGAGACCGACTATTTGGGATTTACCGTTGACCACGAGCTGAGCTTTATATCGGGCTAGAGTTCCATCAGAGTGGAACTTATGACGAAACAGCCACATACATCGGATGACTAGATGAGATTCCGGTTTCCGAACCAACTCCCATGTACCATTAGTTATTAATGCCTTATATTCGTTAAGCATAGCCTTTTACCAATACGGGTCGGTAAGGGCTTGAAACGCCCTCACACGTAATAACTTAAAAAAACGATGCAGCGGAAAAAAGCCTTAAAAATTTCTTTCTCTATTAGACACATTTCTTACATGAAGGCTCAAATACGGAATGTCAAACGTTAACTAAAAGAAATATACAACATTCACTTTCAATTAACACTTTAGGGCATTACATAATTAAAGCTATGTGACCGTTCTTTTCCGTACAATCCTTGCTCTCGACTCGATCTATGTCCGCTTCTCTTCGTTTGTGGTAGAAGAAATCCGTGTAGTACCTGTGGACATCACATACAACTTAACCAGTAGTCGTTAACAACATCATACGACATTATTCTCATGTAATTTAATATCAAATATCATTCAACAATATAAACTTTGATTCATTCAACTATCCTCTCGTATTTTCTCATTCCGAGTTCGACTTCGATACCTCATGAACCCGATGTTCTTTTACCTGCATTACATTTCAACTTCAAGGCACACCATTAGCAACGTCAATGCCCAAACATAATGAAACCATTCCTTCATACATTTATAACATCTCGCATTCATATATGTATACTAATTCCTACGTGCATTCATAGCATATTACATCCATACATGCATACATTCATAAAGCATACATGTACACAGACATATACACCTACATATATACGCACACATACATACGTACAAGCTCTTACATACCACTTACATTCCCATATAATTTTACTCACATATCCTAGTCACAAACGTCCATATAAATAAGTCTCATACGTACAAACTTACGTGCATGATCATTTCTATTCATGCTTACCTATGGATTCCGTCACTAACATGTAGGTAGATCTATACACATACATATCTCCAAACTTATTTCTTTCCCACACATACTTTGAGTGAACGTTCTTGCTTGTGAGTGAACATTTCAACTATTGAGTGAACATTCTTGCTGATGAGTGAACGTTCCAACTGTTGAGTGAACATTCTTGCTGACGAGTAAATGTTCCAACTGTTGAGTGAACATTCTTGCTGACGAGTGAACGTTCCAACTGTTGAGTGAACATTCTTGCTGACGAGTGAACGTTCCAACTGTTGAGTGAACATTCTTGCTGACGAGTGAACGTTCCAACTGTTGAGTGAACATTCTTGCTGAAACGAACTAGAAAAACAAGATTTGCCAGCTAACTGGCTCTCCCGGGGCGCGACAGTCCCTACCCCGAGCGGTCGCGGGGCGCGACATCTGTCGCGTTGCGCGAAGGTGAAACTGAATTGCTGTCGCATAGCGCGACAGCCCTATTTCGACATAATACTTCCCTTTGTTGCTACATAAAGAGCCCAGCTATGTTTTTAACCAAAATTCAACTTGAAACTTACATAACTTTTGAGCTAAGCGCCCGTTTTGTGTAATTCTTGTTTCTGCGCATCCGTAATTTAATTACGGATTCGTTCACCATCCTAACTCACATCAAGAGCTGAATTATAAGAAAAAGGCTTAAAGATCCTTCATGCCATTATTCAACCCGTTCGATTCCACCATTTTATTTCCGACGTAACTAGCTACTTTCAGCCCCGACAATCATTCCTACCTTAGTATTTCCATTTATTAATTAATCATACATGACCTTCTCACATTTATAAGCATTAAATAACTCCCTAAACATACTAATAAGTGAGTCGGAAGTCACTTACCTTAAGCGTGCGTATTAGAGCTTACTTCCTTCCTCATCTCGCCGCACTAGCCCTCCGTGCTTGAGTCAATTGATACGATTCCTTTCCTTACATGTCATCACGTTCGTATCAAAGTTAGCATATATGATCATACATACAAACATTCATTTCCTTTTATTTACACATTATTTGACTTCCATTAGTCACATTTTCGCATACATGAGACACATATCAATAGTTACATTATTCAAATCTCACGCAATCCGATTACCATCATGCATAGCACAAAAATCATCTAGTACATGACACACTAATTCTCTACTCTAACATTTGTGTTCAAAAGCCCATCCATTACATTCATACACTGTTGACTTTCAAAAGTCAATGATCTTACTTACATGTATACCTTCAAATTGTTATTCTTAATAAGGTAGACCATAGTAATAACATCGTGTGCATTTCATACTCATGTGGTGACGCACATACCACATGGTCACCTAGTTATATCCACATATAATCACATAGTAAATCCTACATATGCGAATTCTTCATGATCCTACCAATTGACCAACACATTCTAAATTAACCCATTTACATAACTCCACCTTCTTTACTCGCTAGTGAGTTCACACGCTTAATATTTAGTACATGATTATTTACTAGTTATGATCAAACACCTAATCCCACATACGGTGTGCATCACACCCTCAAAGCATGTAGTACAACTTTCTAATGCAAGTATCTTACCGTATCATCTTATCACACTAATTTCCCACTTGTAATCCATCTAAAACACATTCCTTTTGCAAACCTATTAACTATTACATCATTATCACATTCTACATATAATTATCCATTGCTAACATACAAATTTCACTTATCATTTTCACCTAAGCATTTTATCGAACACTTGGTGTGCATACCACTTTCTAAGCATAATGTACAAGTGTTTTGAGGATGTTTTTCCCAACTTCATCTCATGAACCACCACATTCAAACAAGACCTCATAATAATCAATTTCACATCAAGTTTGTCTATCAAATAATACCTTGCTCATCACAATATAACATCTACAATTTCTTCATGATCATCCTCTTCACATTCATGCATGGGTTTCATTCTAATTCATCCAAAATAACTAAAATTTAACCATGATTCAACTTCAACATATTAGCATCAACAAGTATTCATTCTAATTTCAACCAATTTCATGGATTAAACATAACCCACTTCATACAAGGTCACCAATCTAAGTTTTAGAACATACCTCATGATCCCCTTGTGAAGGTGATCATTAATCCATGCTCGGTTATGAATTTAAGCTTCATCTAGCCTTTCAATTTGATGATATTTCTTGATTAGGGTTTGGCTCTTTAGAGCTCCTGAACATTCACGAACACACACGAAGTGTGTGTTTGTGTGTGTTGATTTCTTTTAAGTTGATAATTCAACTTTCATTTTATCCCAGTTTAGTCCCTCGTGTTTGCCACTAAAACATATTTGGCACAACTTTCGTCATTTAATACTTTTGACCACACACTTAACTAGGTTAAATAGCCTAGTTATTTATTTCATGTTATGTCATATAGGAACATACGACAAATATAAACATTCGGGTTTTGGGGTGTTACAGGGATTTTATGTAAGAGGTGGTTATGGGGATATAATGGGTTGATTGGATGTATGAAGGTTGTATTTTGGGTTGGGTTTGGATATACCTTCCTTCATTCGAGTAGTCATGGAATGGATGTTAGCGGGTGGTTGGGCGGTAGTGTTAGGACCCGAAGAGGTGTTGGTGGTGAGGTAGAGGTCGGGGTCGGCAGTGACTGAGAGGAAGGGGCCGGTGGAGCGTGGGAGGTGGGCTGGGCGGGGTGGGTGGTTTGCGTCAGATGGGATGGGAAGGATGGAAGGGTGTTTGCTAAATTTGGTTGTGGTACGGGGTATGTGGCGGTGGGAAATTGAAAATGAGTTGGGTCAGGTGGTTCGTCATCAAGGAATTGATAGGTGTTCGAGTTTGTTGGTTCAGTGAATGGAAAGGAGTTCTCATCAAAGTCCACATGACGAGATATGTGAACACGACCAGTTGAAGGATCGAGGCACTGGTAACCACGAAAGTTGTCGGGGTAATCTAGAAAGATGTATCAGATGGATTGGGGATGTAACTTGTGTGGTTGAGTGGCGGACAGGTTTGGGTAGCATGCGCACCTGAACACCCGAAGATGTTCATAAGTCGGGTGGCAAAGGTACCCAATAGGCGGGGTATTAAAATTGAGACGTGTAGTAGGAGTGATGTTATGAAGGTATGCGACGGTGTGGAGAGCTTCTACCCTATAGGTGGGAGGAAGATGAGCATGTACGAGTAAAGCACGATTATGTCGTTTATGCATTGTATCATGCGTTCGAAATGTCCATTTTGAGAAGACGTTTGGAGATAGGAGAAGCGAAGAACAAGACCATTGGAGGATGCAAACTTATGAAAAGCATTATTATCAACTTCTCCCCCCCAAGTCACACTGAAATGATTTTATGTGTTTGTGAAATTGGGTTTTAACGAAATGATGAAATTTGAAATTTTTTGTCAATGCTTCTGATTTAAATTTTAATGGATACACCTAAACATAATGAGAATAATTGTCAATTTAAACCATATAATACTTGTAAGATGTTTTGCTTAGAATCGGTGACGTCCAAAGGTCGCAATGAATGATATCAAATGGTGCGTAAGTAAATGAATTAGAAATAATGAAAGGAAGTCTTTTACTATTGGCTAAGTGACACGATTCACAAAAATCAAACGAGTTCTTATTGCAATCAATAAAACAATGACTAGAAAGAAAATGCAAAATATTGGACCCCGGGTGGCCAAGACGATCATGCAACTTATTTGTTGAAGATGATGACGTAAAGAAGGCTTGAACTAGTAATGGATAGAGTTCGTCGTTGCGCTCATGGCGTGATGCCCCGTCTTGAGATCCTTCAAGGTAAAAACCGTTAGGGTCATATTCCACAAAAACTCGGTTATCACGTAATTTTTTGTACAGAAAGAAGGTTTTTAACAACAGTTGGTGCATAAAAATTGTTGTTTAGTTTAAAGGTTTTTGTTGGTGTGGTGTGAACACTGCTACCGGTACTGTGATTGGCAAGTTGTGGCCATTACCAACAAATATATTAGCATTAGTAAACTTAGATAAATGAGTATGAATTTTATCATTATCCGATGTAATGCGAGAGGACGCACCTGTATCCATGTACAATTATGGATCCGGTTGATTTAGCTTAGTAAACTTAGATAAAGGAGTATGAATTTTATCATTATTCAATGTAATGTGAGAGGACACACCCATATCCATATACCATTGTGGATCCGGTTGATTAAAAGATAACGAGTGATGTGCGTGAAAGTGTTATATATATTAGGTGTATATTTTAAGCCCTTTTTAACACTTATTTTAGCCAAGTTTTAAATTTATAAAACACGATATTTCACTAACACTAAACACACATATGGGCAAGTGCACCCATCGTTGAGTGTAGTATAGCGTTGGTAAGATACCGAGGTCGTCCAAGGACACAAGAGCTTTTAGTACCGGTTTATCCTCAACGTCTAATCAAAATAAAAGTTTAGAAAAATGTTTTAAGCTAAGAAAAATAAAAACTAACTAAAATGCTGAAAATAAAAATAAAATAAAAATAGATAGACAAGATGAATCACTTGGTTCCGACTCGTATCTAGTATAACCTTTGATTATTTCCGCACTTTTGCACATAATTAAGAGATTATCTTAGTTATTGTAGTAGGCCCCTCTTTTGAAGGTGATGTTACCCTCACCCCAGTAGTTTGAGTCAGCAAGGATACAATCCTAAAAGGGTGGATTATTGGAAGATAATGATTTAAGTTATTAATGCAGTATTGTGGTAGGCCCCGCTTTTGGCGGTGACGTTACCCTCGGCTAAGTAGTCTGAGTCAGCAGGGATACAGTCCTAAATAGCCGGGTTATAGTATTAATAGTAGTTAACTTATGAGGGGGTCAAAGAGTTTGGACCCCCGCCATCCAATACCGTGAAGCATTGAAGGAGGTCCTACTAAATTTGACCCAGGTCCATTGCAGGACCTCTAAACGCTGAACAATGGCAAGACCTTTACCAAACCGTTCCCTTAACCCCCGACCAGGTAGCCAACATACCTCCATATAGACCGTGGAGATATGAATGGTGAAAATCCTTTATTTTATATAGACAGTAAAATAATGCCAAGACACCACGGACAAACGATAAGGAAAGATCACCTTCAACATAAGTAACTAGTTATTAAAGTCATTAATACAAAACCAAATAAAAAGTGCAAAAGATTAGAAATAAATAGTATTATACTAGACACTTTGTCTTCACCAAGTGATGTAAGAGACTTAGGCAAACATGGCCTTGATTGTCAAGAACTCTTACGATCAATCTTGGATCCCGAGACGACTCACACACTCTACGATGGACAATGGATGTTGGTGGTGGATGATGGTGTTGTGATGGTGGTGGGTGGTGGATGAAGTGTGAGAGAGGTGGTGTGCCAAGGGATGAGTTGAAATGAATCCAAGCACTCCTATTTATAGGCTGAACAGAGAGCTGGGCACGGCCCCGTGTCCGCTGGACACGGCCCCGTGCCCGTCTGACACTCTCTCTCCTCATTAATTGTAATTCGCAATTACAATAAATGCGCCTGCTGTACTTTCGACACGCCCCCGTGTCCGCTGGGCACGGCCCGTGGTGGGCAATAGAAACTTCTATAGATTTGTCTTTTCTGCTGCTTCTTGGGCACGGCCCCGTGCTGGCTGAGCACGGGGCGTGTTCAGCCTTCTGTCTTCTCTATTTTGCTTTGGAAGGTGCCGTTGAGGGGTCGGGCAGTCCACTAGTGTTCCTTTCCTTGTATTTATGTTGGAATTAGCTGTCTTTTTGCTTCTTTTGTGTTTTTGAGCTCATTTAATCCTGAAAATACAAAAGGAAGACAAAAACACTCTTTTTCCAATATTAGTACTTAAAAAGGGTTAGTTTTATGCCTTAATTGATGTAATTTATATGTTGCATTTTGCACACATCAACGAGCTCAGGGTTGCACCAAGTTCGGTTGGATTAAGAGGGTCAACATTGGATGGGCCGGGTGGAGTAGGAAAGACTGATGGGATCTGTTGAGTTTGTGTCATAAGCCCATAACCGGGTGTGGTTTGTGGGCTGTGGTCGTAGTAGGCCTGTGGTGGGTGAGCATCTGGTTGTTGTGGTGATGGGGAGTTAGGCCAAGACCACTGGGCCGTCCATGGAGACTGGGCCGGATAAGGACAAGGGGTAGGGTAGGCCACCAATGTTGACCAGAAGACTGTGTATGAGGACTTGGTTGGTGAGGATATCCTCTAGTGTTCCACATCTGATGATAAGATCCATATGAGCTTCTACCACGACCGCCTTGAGAGTTCCGACCACGACCCCGACCACGTGCATACGGTCTGGATTGGTAGTAATCGAAGGTTTGACTTAGGTGGGCAGACGGGGGTGGAGCAGAGACACGAGCGGTTTCCGTGTTTGCGCCGGCGGGTGGGACAACAGGTGGGATGTTGGTGTTTCGTGGGGCGGCGAGGGCAGAATGTTGTTGTCTTGCTGCTTGTCATCTCTGCTCCCTCTCGATCATATCTTTAGCATCATCCCCGGAAGTATTCGATTGATTGATAAATGAGGCGGTGGTGTCATATTCTGGTGGCAGACCCTGAACCATCTGCAAGACCAACCGGGATTCGATAACAGGTTGATCTACATCTTTCAACTGTTCAGCAATATCTTTTAATTTTTGGAAGTACTCATTCAGGGATGAGCAAGAAGACATGGTTGTATTGGTGAAGGCTTGTAGAAGTGAAGAGGCTCGGGAGTTCTTATTATTCTAGAAGATGAACTGGAGTTTATTCCAAGCTTGTTGAGCGGTTGACTGATCATCCAAAATACGAACCAACATGTCATCTGAAAGTGTTCCATAGATGCACTGTAACAAGATGGAGTCTATTTTAGCCCAAGAATCATAGTTCTCATCGGTCTCAGCAGGGGGCCGGTTCCATCAATGTGTTTCAAGACCTCGTAACCTTTGGCATGAAGTTTGAAGAGTTTCACCCATGCCGTGTAGGTAACCTTCTCTCCATCTATAACAACCCTCCAAAATATTTCCGACACTCCTAGTATATTTAAAATGTCCCTATATGTCTTAAAATGCACCCCGTATGCGAAAACCGGACCCTAAATATCATATATAATTAAATATTAAATAAAAATCATTTTTTCTTGTCGTTCGCGGGCCGCGAAGAACCCTTAAGGGTCTTACGCGGGGCGCGACAGCTAGCCACCAGAGCACACCCGGTGCCGCCACGTGTCGGGTGTTGTGTCGAAGCTAGGGTTTGAGTTGGATCAGCTAGGGCCTACCCTAGCCACCCTCGCGGGCCGTGTAGCCCTTGGCTACAAGCTTCGCGGGGCTCGACGAAGTGTCAGACAGACACTATAAATAGATGCAATCGGTTGTTCAGTCGAAATCGTCCACAACTTTCTTCTCTCTCAAATTTCTACATAGCTAAAGTGATTTTCGGGCATTATACCTCCTAAATAACGAAGTTCTGCCTCGTTGTAAGTATCATAACCCCCGGTTACGTATTAGATACGCTGCCCGATAGATCCAGGAAGTGTTTGCAGAAGGGATGTGTTGCCTTCCTGGCACACATTGTGGATAAGGAGGCTGCTGAGCCAAGAATCGAAGACATCCCTGTCGTAAGGGAGTACCCAGAAGTCTTCCCAGAAGACTTGCCTGGATTGCCGCCTCTGAGGCAAGTAGAGTTTCACATCGACTTAGTTCCAGGCGCCGCGCCTGTGGCTAAGGCACCGTATAGACTTGCTCCGTCTGAGATGCAAGAACTGTCGACACAACTTCAAGAGTTGTTAGACAAGGGTTTTATCCGACCAAGCTTCTCGCCTTGGGGAGCTCCGGTCCTGTTTGTCAAAAAGAAGGACGGTAGTTTTCGAATGTGCATCGACTACCGGGAGCTGAACAAGCTGACGATCAAGAATAGGTATCCTCTGCCAAGAATTGATGATCTGTTCGACCAACTTCAAGGTTCAAGCTTTTATTCGAAGATTGATCTTCGATCTGGATACCATCAGTTAAGGATACAAGAGGAAAGCATTCCCAAGACAGCCTTCAGAACTCGTTATGGGCACTACGAGTTCCTCGTTATGCCATTCGGTTTGACAAACGCACCTGCAGTCTTTATGGACTTGATGAATAGAGTTTGCAAGCCGTACTTGGATAAGTTCGTGATTGTATTCATCGACGACATCTTGATTTATTCAAAAACGAAGGCTGAACACGAGCAGCATCTTAGAGCCATTCTAGAGCTGCTGAAGAAAGAACAGCTGTATGCCAAATTCTCTAAGTGCGAGTTTTGGCTACGAGATGTGCAATTCCTTGGGCACGTGGTAAATGGAGATGGAATCCACGTGGATCCAACAAAGATCGAAGCGATCGAGAATTGGGAAACGCCAAAGACGCCAACCGAGATTCGGCAATTCTTGGGTTTGGCTGGCTATTATCGAAGATTCATTGAGAATTTTTCAAAGATCGCTCAACCATTGACGCTCCTCACGCAGAAGGATAAGAAGTTTGATTGGGAAATCAAACAGGATGAAGCGTTTCAGATATTGAAGGATAAGCTTTGTAACGCGCCAATCTTAGCTCTACCAGAAGGTACAGATGATTTTGTGGTATACTGCGACGCATCGCGCCAAGGATTGGGTTGTGTGTTGATGCAACGCCAAAAGGTTATTGCTTACGCATCGCGTCAATTGAAAGTGCACGAAAAGAACTATACCACACACGATTTGGAGCTCGGCGCAGTGGTTTTCGCATTAAAGATCTGGAGACACTACCTTTATGGTACAAAGTGTACAATCTTTACAGATCACAAGAGCCTACAGCATATATTCAACCAGAAGGAGTTGAATATGAGGCAAAGACGATGGGTTGAATTGCTGAACGACTACGACTGCGAGATAAAGTATCATCCAGGGAAGGCGAACGTGGTCGCCGATGCCCTAAGTCGTAAAGAAAGAATCAAGCCCATAAGGGTTAGAGCTTTAGAAATGATTATCCAAACCGATCTTTCCTTGCGCATTCGTGCCGCGCAGAAAGAAGCTCTCAAGGAAGGAAACCTTGAAGGAGAATATCTCCGTGGGATGGAGAAGCTTTTGGTACCAAACGGGGAAGGAACGTTATGTTTTGAGAAAAGGATTTGGGTTCCTCTGTTTGGTGATTTAAGGAAAGTTATTTTTGATGAAGCTCACAAGTCGCGGTACTCTATCCATCCAGGAGCGGATAAGATGTACCAGGATCTCAAAGATTATTATTGGTGGCCTAGGATGAAAGGCGATGTTGCTGTTTATGTGAGCAAATGTTTAACATGCGCTAAGGTTAAAGCGGAATACCAGAAGCCTTCAGGACTTCTGCAACAACCTGAGATTCCCAAGTGGAAATGGGAACAAATCTCCATGGATTTTGTTACAAAATTGCCAAGAACGCCAAAAGGCCATGACACTATCTGGGTGATAGTGGATCGATTAACAAAGTCAGCACACTTCTTACCCATCAGGGAGAAGGATAACACTAGCAAATTGGCTGAAATTTACATGAGAGAAATCGTTGCACGCCATGGAGTGCCTCTCTCAATCATCTCTGATAGAGACGGAAGGTTTGTGTCAAGGATACGGCAATCCTTCCAAGAAGCCTTTGGCTCACAATTGAATCTGAGCACTGCGTTTCATCCGCAAACTGACGGCCAGAGCGAGCGAACGATACAGACTTTGGAAGACATGCTGAGAGCGTGTGTTATGGATTTGGGCGGTAGCTGGGACAAACATTTACCTTTGGTCGAATTTTCGTACAACAACAGCTACCACACCAGTATTGGTGTCGCACCATTTGAAGCCCTTTACGGACGCAAGTGCCGATCACCCTTATGTTGGGCTGACGCAGGTGATAGGCAGCTTGCTGGTCCCGAAATCGTCCAAGAGACGACAGACAAGATTGCGCAGATTCTTAAACGCATCGAAGCAGCTCGTCACAGACAAAAGGCCTATGCGGATCCAAACCGGAAACATGTGGATTTCCAAGTTGGAGAAATGGTGTTATTGAAAGTATCACCCTGGAAGGGGGTGGCACGCTTTGGGAAACGTGGGAAGTTAAATCCGCGCTACATTGGTCCTTTCAGAATTCTGGAAAGAATAGGACTAGTAGCATACAAGTTGGACCTACCTGCTGAACTGAATGGTGTTCACGATACATTTCACGTATCCAATCTAAAGAAAAGTCCAACTCAAGTCACCGTTGCCATTCCCACCGACGAGATTCATGTTGACGACACGCTCCACTTCGTTGAAGAACCGGTCGAGGTTACGGATTGGAAAGTTAACAAGACCCGCCGGAGCAGTGTCAAGCTCGTCAAAGTTCGTTGGAATGCCAGACATGGTCCTGAATACACCTGGGAACGGGAGGACCGGATGAAAGAGAAATACCCCCACCTTTTTCCTAAGAACCCTGCATCTAGTAGCAGAACTTAAATTTCGGGACGAAATTTATTTAACGGGGGGAGAATGTGACAACCCTCACTAAACCAGGTATCCATACGACTTAATTAATGATAAATTATTGCTTAATTACTGTGCTTGTTTGAACTAGCTGATGAACTGCTACTTGATATCTCATACATGTACTTACTTGCATCATACTTTACTTATCGTCACTACATTATTTACATGCTGAACCTTAGTGACAAACATGATGCACAAAAAGCACAGTAGCACTATAACGGATAACCTATTAAACATGCTGATATAGCCAGCATCAGGCAGACACTGCCTCTAAGGTCTGTAAGAGCCTGCAATATTTTACTACACTAATGGTGAGTGTAGGGATACAAGGGTTGTAGAACTGCGTCTCTAGGAATAAGTTACAGTGAACGGATGTGCCTAAAACGTACTCTAAGTACAAAACTCAGCACTTTAATAAATAATCCAGCTTCTAGCTGACTAGTAAAGTGCCAGAACATGGGAAAAATATTACTAGACGCTTTCTAAAGTGTCGGAAATAAATTGTGTCACTAAATATAATATAACGACACTTTAAAGCTTTATTAAGCGCTTTAACGGATTTCTATCCAACCAAACAACCGGACTATACCCGAAACATGAAAATATTGTTATTTTCATTAATTATCTTTTTCTGAGCCAGTTAGGGTCCCCGTGTACCCTAACACCCATTGTAACACACTAAACATAACTAACCAAGTTAAACTCTTAACTAACTTGGTTTAACATAACTAACACCTAACTACTACTTGGTTTCGAACTAGACCCCCCCCCCCTTGCTAACCGGCCCCAAACTAAGAGGGGACACACTTGTCCTTGTTGATTTGTTTAGATCCTCTTGCCTAATATCTAAGTAGCACAAGAACCCTTGGATAATACACAAGCTAATTATCTTTAAGTTCACACCATTACACATCATAATCATTCCATTTCACAAATCAACTTCAAACTCTCTCTTTCTCTCTCAAAGCTTACGGCCAAGCATCCCCTATTCCATCCATCATATTTTCGATCCTGATCTTCATATTTCAAGCATCTACAAGTGTTAAGGGTCTCGTATTAGGAAGCTTGGAGCAAACGGAACGCGAAGGACCTCTGTACTTAGCTTTTATCCACCTCATTTGCGCATAGATCCTTCCCTAGCCTTGAGCTAGAGGTATAATACTTAAAACTCGTATTTGAACTATTCTAAAGTGGTTAAAAGGATTTTTATCGGTTTAAAACTCGGAATCTTGCAAGAAGATGCTTTAAAGTTTACTTAAAACTCTAAAAATGGTGGTTAATAGCTCATGTGTTGGGTAAATGTTGTAGTAATTGAAAGTTGTGTTTATTTAGACCCGATCTATGATGTGGTAGCTCGGATCATCGTTTAACCCGGTTTAGTAAGATCATGGATCTTAACATAAGCTTGTTTTGGATAATACAAGGGTTAAAAGGTGAAACTCTACCACACGTGAATCATGAACTTGTGTAAAAGAGTTTTACTTGCGAAATGATGTTTAAAACTAGCAGATCTACGTATCTGCAAGTGGTATTTTCAAAGGACCAAGCGTCAAAGAAATCATGTTTTCTAAAAGACGGATCTTACACTAACAAGTATGATTTTTATAAACCACAAGTGTGTAAACACTTGTGAAATGAAAAGTTTCGACAAAATAACAAACTTTGTAAAAGAGGACGAGAAGTTGTAAAGACGGATTTCTCTAAAAACGAGGTTTTTACGAGATCAAAATTACTTTATATAAAGATCCACAAAATATAATGGGATTTACACTATAGTTTAGGAAAAACTACAAGTTCATGCGATTATGCAACTTACATACTTGTCGACTAGTTTGATGAGTCGGAAATTGTTTGATTGATTAAGGAAGTTGTTGAAATTGATTTTGTAAAAGAAAATGATACGCTTGAAAGCGTGGCCACCTCCAGTTACAGAGGAAACTCTGGCGAAATTTTTCTAAAAAAAAACCTAACACTTAGAACTATTTACACTACAAGTGTTAGAATTATTTTGACATGTCTTCGAAACATAAGTTTCGCCATGACTTTATTTACTAAATATTCGGAGGTGGGATTTTCACAAAATTTAACGTGATAAATATATATATTTTTCACACACTGTTTATGATTATTTTGTGGAAATACATAAATATTATTTTTAGAGTAAAAATAATATTTACGAACGTTAACGAATCCAAAATAATACGAACGCTTTCACCATAAATATATAAGTTACACAGGTAAGTATATTACCACTCGATTGTTAAAACGTAACTTACGCACTTACGGAAATATTTATGAACGCGTATTTTAACAACGTATTATTGGGGAAGATTTATGAGAAATGAAAATATAATATTTTTGAGAAAAATACTTATATTTTGGAATTGGAAATATATACATATTAAGTGAGACTTAATGATATAATTTGAACGCACATGTATTGAATCCCTCACCCTTGGGAAGGAGACTAACTACCAAGTATATACAGAATGTAAACACGAAATAGTTGTCTAACTATTTCCCAAAGACTTAAACTATAAAGCTAAGGCACGGCCGTCCGTCTAATAGAAATTAGCACCTGTAGGTCGTTGCACAGCTGCGTGAGCAGGAGATACTTGGTAGAGACGCTTCACTGTGAGTTCATGTCCCCCTTTTCTCTAACTGTTTTCAGTTTTCTTAACTGCGGGGGTGAAATACATGTTACTTTGATTACAAGTACTTTATACACGGTATGGTTAGCGTAAGGAGGTTTACTACTTAGATCATGTGAATGGGTAGGCAGAAACACCGAGGGACGTAAGCGGTAGATCTATCTGGGTGTAGCGAGCCCAACTCTAGGCCCAACAGAACGGACCTCTAAGAGGCCCAGCAGAACGGACCTTGAGTGACTTTGTACCCGACGCAAAAATCTGCTAGGTTGAGTTTTCCTACTTACACTTCACACATACTAATGGCCTTGCAAACCATTGGTGATCTCTTTTCCTTACACTGCTACATACCAGGGAACTTTTATACTTACAAGTGTTTTACATACTCACTTACACATGAACTCGCTCAACATTATTGTTGATTTTTCAACTTACATGTATTTCAGGAAATTAAAAGGGATCTGGCACGGTATGGAATGTTTTCCGCTGCACTAGTTTCCGAGGTCATCCGGGGTTTAGGGGATGTGTCTCTTTCCTGGACAAGACACAACCCTTAAATCATGTTTATGTTATGTTTCAAGTTTGTAATGTCTGTTGAACAAGGTTATGGTTGTTAGGGTATGTTCCCGTTAAAACAATGGTACTGTATTTGGTTTTCAAAACTTAATGGATGATCTTGCATGTTTTTAATTCATATAGCTTGGTTATGATTAAGCTATGGTATTAAGAAGTCACACCAAATTAACCACGCTTCCGCAAAGCCAGGGTGTGACAGCTTGGTATCAGAGCTCTGATCATAGCGAACTAGGATTCTTTCTCGAGTCTAGACTATGATCACTAGGGCTCTCACGAAAACATTTTTCTGCATACCACTTAAGTCCAGATCCAAAACTTTTTACAAACAAATGTTGAGCACATTTTATTATTTATAGGCTCAGTCTGGAAGGGCTGAGGCTCGGTCTGAGAGGCCGAGGCTCGGTCTGAGAGATCGAGGTAGTTGGCTAGTGGGACTAGGAGAATTGGCTAGTGGGACTAGGAGGATTAGCTAGTGGGACTAGGAAGAGTAGGCTCAGTTTGGAGACTGAGGCTCGGTGTTGGAGACCGAGGCTCGATCTGAGAGGTCGAGGTAGTTGATAGAGCAGTCTAGGAAGACTGGGAGGCTAGTGAGACTAGGAGAATTATGTGATACCTTACTTGGTGACTTATGTGATTATATGATTATATGATTGATTATTATACGTATATGCGTTTGTGTTACAAACATCATGCTTTTATCATATACTAGAAAGATGGACACTACGAATCCCATGGCCATAGTGTCAGACGACATAGTTTCAACGAAGCACGAGGTGTACATTTCCGATACTACCGGCACAGACAATGACGACTTTCAGCCCTTTTGCGCTGCCTGAAGTCGTAGCAGAGCCTACTGATGGCCATCTTGTTGGGAGTTTGCCACTCGCGGTGATCCCTGCTCCTGTTCCCCCTTGCCGCTTATCCTGTTGATGATATGCCCCCCCCAACGTGGCCTCTAACGACGATAACGACCTACTAGAGGAGGACCCATTCGAGGGCAGGACCCTATTGCTGCTGGTATTAGACTACTGCATGCGGACACTTCTGCAGGGGAAACTTATGCCAATTCCCCTATCCCAGACTCATTTGAGTTTCTGACATCCGCATCTTTGCACATACAGGGAGTGCAGCACCACTCACACGACGCCGACCCTGATATGGCGTCATCGGCTGCCCCAGTTCTCGCACACAGATTTGAGTTGATCGCGATATTGAGGACGATTCTGTTTTTCCACCTGGTTTTGATCCAGACCATGACATTGAGTTCATGCACTTAGACCAGCCTTTGGAGGATCCTGTAACCCCTGTGTTTGTTGATCCAGCTGATCTTGAGATGGAGTTTTTGATCCGGAGCCAGCCGTGGCCCCTGAGCCAGGCGTTGCTCCTGACCCCGCATTGTAGCATGACCCTGTTCATGCCGATGCACCTGCTGTTGCTCCTTGATTGATCATCTGCTTGGACGAGAGAAAATTTGGGGTAACTGTGCAAGACAATTTATTATTACGGGGGCCCACGTAATAACGATTTGTAGTGCACAGGAATCCTGGTGGACTCTGCGGGTCAAGCTAATGATAACCAATGCAGCAGGAAATAACTTAAACACGAATGACCAAGGCGATGTAGCCTCGAGTTCATTCTATTACGAGCAACAAGCCAAATTGGCAAGCCTATGTGAAGGCTCAGAAATTTACTTCCCCACTCATACATTGAGTATATTTACGTGTGAAATTGGGTGATTACATGATGGCTTATGTTGCTATATACACCTCATAGACAATTGAAACGTTGTCTAACCCGCTTCACACCACTTCGACAAAAGGGAATGTCACCCAGACGTGACACAAACACCAGTACGTTGCCAAGGACAGAAGCCGAGCTGCAAGAACGCATCTCACAGATAAATGCACGACATGAAGCCCTTCGCTCTAAGTACAACGATGGCATTACTGAAAATAACCCTCCAACTGGCTGCACCTATAAACAGTTCCTGAACTGCAAGCCTTTGAACTTTGACGGAACAGGAGGCGCCGTTGCATTTGTTCGTTGGTCCGAAAAGACCGACTCCATTCTAAGAATGAGTAACTGTTCGCCCCAACAGAGTGTTACCTATATCTCGGGGATATTTCTAGATGGCGCACTCTCTTAATGGAACCTCCAGGTTCAGACCCTTGGCACAGACGCTGCTTATGCACTGAGCTGGGACGAGCTCAAGGAAACACTTGAGAAGAAATGTTGTTTTAGGACTGGAATTTAGAAGCTTGAGGTGGAGTTCAGGAATTTGAAAATGGACGAACCAGAAATTCCTGAACTTGTCCAGCGATCGCACGACTTATCTAGGGTCGCCCCCCTACTTAGTCAAACCAGAGTTCAAAAGGATTGAACGATTCATTCGGACACTTGCACCCCAGATCAGGGGTATGGTTACTACCTCAAAGCCCTCAACCATTGCAGAAGCTATCAATATGGGTGATCTATTTGTAACATGAGATGTTATGTGATTGATAACATGAGATGTTATGTGATTGATAACATGAGATGTTATGTGTTGATATTGTTGTATACTTACGTACACTCTACTCACTATGACCTGACCGACGTAAACCATCTTTTAGAAGATGCCGCCGAGACGTGAGACACACATGCCTACTAATGAGGCAGAACTCCAGCAGATTATTGCTGCTGCCATAGCACAGTATGCAGCATCTCAGCCAGGAACGAGCGGAAGTATTAACCAAGGCAATAACAATCCGCCTCACGGATGCACCTACAAGCAGTTCTTAGACTGCAAGCCCGTAAACTTTGATGGCACAGGAGGTGCTGTCGCCTTTGTTCGTTGGGCTGAGAAAACCGAATCTGTTCTTCGCATGAGCAAGTGCGCGCTGGATCAGCAAGTCACCTATATCTCAGGGCTGTTTCTAGATGGAGCCCTATCCTGGTGGAATCTACAAGTACAGACACTTGGCGAAGCTGCTGCCTACGCGCTGACCTGGACCGAACTGAAGGAACTCATGCGCAAAAAGTACTGTTTCCGCGCAGAAATCCAGCGATTGGAGACCGAGTTCTGGCACTTGAAAATGGACGGTCTAAAGATAGCAGAATACGTTCAAAGGTTCCATGACTTATCGCATGTGGTACCCTACATGGTCACTCCTGAGTTCAAGAGAATTGAACGCTTCATTTGGGGACTAGCTCCTCAAATCATAAGCATGGTAACCTCATCCAAGCCTGCGACCATTACTGAGGCGATTGATTTGAGCGTGGCTCTCACAGAGGAGGCCATTCGCCTGAACAAGTTTGATGATGCTGAGCATAAGAAGAAAGAGACTCACGTCGAGTCATCAGGAGGTAGCAAACGGAAGTTCTCAAACTTCAAGCAGGGCACCAGTGTGGCGGTTAAGAAAGGAGGAACAGCTGGTAGTGGGAAGAAAGGAAAAGGATATCAGGGCACCCAGCCCAGGTGTAATACCTGTCAACGCCATCATACTGGCCATTGTAGTGTGAAAGTATGCGAAGCATGTGGAAAGCCGGGCCACTTGAAGGATTCTTGTTGGGCTAGTGCTGGCCGGGGAGGCCAGGGAGGATTTGGGAATAGGAATATTAATCGTGGTGGTAATCGCTCACAAGGAAACTATGGAGGAAACGGGAATCGAGGCAACTTTGCGAACCAAGCTGGCAATGCAAACCGAAACAACAACCCAGCAGGAAATGGAGGTGGAAACGGGCAAAGACTTGGATGCTATAACTGCGGTGATATCGGGCATTTTAAGAAAAACTGCCCAGAGTTAAACCAAGCCCGTGGAAGAGTGTTCCAAATCGAAGCTAGGGAAGCGCGCCAGGACCCCAATGTTGTTACTGGTACGTTCCCTGTAAATCAACGCTATGCATCCGTTTTATTCGATACCGGTGCCGATTATAGCTTCGTGTCGTTAGAATTTAAGAATATGCTTGGGTTAGCCGCTAATAAGTTAGATATTCCCTACTCGATCGAATTAGCTAATGGGAAGTTAGTAGAAGCCGATGAAGTTATCAGAGGTTGTGTGATCGAATTAGGAGAACGTGAGTTTGCTCTGGATCAGCTACCAGTCCAGTTGGGAAGCTTCGACGTGGTAGTAGGAATGGATTGGTTATCAGGCAACAAGGCAGAGATAGTTTGTCACGAAAAGGTTGTTCGTATCCCAACCGATGATGGTGAGACCATTGTTGTTCATGGAGAAAAGCGTGAGACGCCGTTGAGGATTATCAGCTGCTTGAAAGCAAGGAAGTGTTTGCAGAAGGGATGTGTTGCCTTCCTGGCACACATTGTGGATAAGGAGGCTGCTGAGCCAAGAATCGAAGACATCCCTGTCGTAAGGGAGTACCCAGAAGTCTTCCCAGAAGACTTGCCTGGATTGCCGCCTCTGAGGCAAGTAGAGTTTCACATCGACTTAGTTCCAGGCGCCGCGCCTGTGGCTAAGGCACCGTATAGACTTGCTCCGTCTGAGATGCAAGAACTGTCGACACAACTTCAAGAGTTGTTAGACAAGGGTTTTATCCGACCAAGCTTCTCGCCTTGGGGAGCTCCGGTCCTGTTTGTCAAAAAGAAGGACGGTAGTTTTCGAATGTGCATCGACTACCGGGAGCTGAACAAGCTGACGATCAAGAATAGGTATCCTCTGCCAAGAATTGATGATCTGTTCGACCAACTTCAAGGTTCAAGCTTTTATTCGAAGATTGATCTTCGATCTGGATACCATCAGTTAAGGATACAAGAGGAAAGCATTCCCAAGACAGCCTTCAGAACTCGTTATGGGCACTACGAGTTCCTCGTTATGCCATTCGGTTTGACAAACGCACCTGCAGTCTTTATGGACTTGATGAATAGAGTTTGCAAGCCGTACTTGGATAAGTTCGTGATTGTATTCATCGACGACATCTTGATTTATTCAAAAACGAAGGCTGAACACGAGCAGCATCTTAGAGCCATTCTAGAGCTGCTGAAGAAAGAACAGCTGTATGCCAAATTCTCTAAATGCGAGTTTTGGCTACGAGATGTGCAATTCCTTGGGCACGTGGTAAATGGAGATGGAATCCACGTGGATCCAACAAAGATCGAAGCGATCGAGAATTGGGAAACGCCAAAGACGCCAACCGAGATTCGGCAATTCTTGGGTTTGGCTGGCTATTATCGAAGATTCATTGAGAATTTTTCAAAGATCGCTCAACCATTGACGCTCCTCACGCAGAAGGATAAGAAGTTTGATTGGGAAATCAAACAGGATGAAGCGTTTCAGATATTGAAGGATAAGCTTTGTAACGCGCCAATCTTAGCTCTACCAGAAGGTACAGATGATTTTGTGGTATACTGCGACGCATCGCGCCAAGGATTGGGTTGTGTGTTGATGCAACGCCAAAAGGTTATTGCTTACGCATCGCGTCAATTGAAAGTGCACGAAAAGAACTATACCACACACGATTTGGAGCTCGGCGCAGTGGTTTTCGCATTAAAGATCTGGAGACACTACCTTTATGGTACAAAGTGTACAATCTTTACAGATCACAAGAGCCTACAGCATATATTCAACCAGAAGGAGTTGAATATGAGGCAAAGACGATGGGTTGAATTGCTGAACGACTACGACTGCGAGATAAAGTATCATCCAGGGAAGGCGAACGTGGTCGCCGATGCCCTAAGTCGTAAAGAAAGAATCAAGCCCATAAGGGTTAGAGCTTTAGAAATGATTATCCAAACCGATCTTTCCTTGCGCATTCGTGCCGCGCAGAAAGAAGCTCTCAAGGAAGGAAACCTTGAAGGAGAATATCTCCGTGGGATGGAGAAGCTTTTGGTACCAAACGGGGAAGGAACGTTATGTTTTGAGAAAAGGATTTGGGTTCCTCTGTTTGGTGATTTAAGGAAAGTTATTTTTGATGAAGCTCACAAGTCGCGGTACTCTATCCATCCAGGAGCGGATAAGATGTACCAGGATCTCAAAGATTATTATTGGTGGCCTAGGATGAAAGGCGATGTTGCTGTTTATGTGAGCAAATGTTTAACATGCGCTAAGGTTAAAGCGGAATACCAGAAGCCTTCAGGACTTCTGCAACAACCTGAGATTCCCAAGTGGAAATGGGAACAAATCTCCATGGATTTTGTTACAAAATTGCCAAGAACGCCAAAAGGCCATGACACTATCTGGGTGATAGTGGATCGATTAACAAAGTCAGCACACTTCTTACCCATCAGGGAGAAGGATAACACTAGCAAATTGGCTGAAATTTACATGAGAGAAATCGTTGCACGCCATGGAGTGCCTCTCTCAATCATCTCTGATAGAGACGGAAGGTTTGTGTCAAGGATACGGCAATCCTTCCAAGAAGCCTTTGGCTCACAATTGAATCTGAGCACTGCGTTTCATCCGCAAACTGACGGCCAGAGCGAGCGAACGATACAGACTTTGGAAGACATGCTGAGAGCGTGTGTTATGGATTTGGGCGGTAGCTGGGACAAACATTTACCTTTGGTCGAATTTTCGTACAACAACAGCTACCACACCAGTATTGGTGTCGCACCATTTGAAGCCCTTTACGGACGCAAGTGCCGATCACCCTTATGTTGGGCTGACGCAGGTGATAGGCAGCTTGCTGGTCCCGAAATCGTCCAAGAGACGACAGACAAGATTGCGCAGATTCTTAAACGCATCGAAGCAGCTCGTCACAGACAAAAGGCCTATGCGGATCCAAACCGGAAACATGTGGATTTCCAAGTTGGAGAAATGGTGTTATTGAAAGTATCGCCCTGGAAGGGGGTGGCACGCTTTGGGAAACGTGGGAAGTTAAATCCGCGCTACATTGGTCCTTTCAGAATTCTGGAAAGAATAGGACTAGTAGCATACAAGTTGGACCTACCTGCTGAACTGAATGGTGTTCACGATACATTTCACGTATCCAATCTAAAGAAAAGTCCAACTCAAGTCACCGTTGCCATTCCCACTGACGAGATTCATGTTGACGACACGCTCCACTTCGTTGAAGAACCGGTCGAGGTTACGGATTGGAAAGTTAACAAGACCCGCCGGAGCAGTGTCAAGCTCGTCAAAGTTCGTTGGAATGCCAGACATGGTCCTGAATACACCTGGGAACGGGAGGACCGGATGAAAGAGAAATACCCCCACCTTTTTCCTAAGAACCCTGCATCTAGTAGCAGAACTTAAATTTCGGGACGAAATTTATTTAACGGGGGGAGAATGTGACAACCCTCACTAAACCAGGTATCCATACGACTTAATTAATGATAAATTATTGCTTAATTACTGTGCTTGTTTGAACTAGCTGATGAACTGCTACTTGATATCTCATACATGTACTTACTTGCATCATACTTTACTTATCGTCACTACATTATTTACATGCTGAACCTTAGTGACAAACATGATGCACAAAAAGCACAGTAGCACTATAACGGATAACCTATTAAACATGCTGATATAGCCAGCATCAGGCAGACACTGCCTCTAAGGCCTGTAAGAGCCTGAAATATTTTACTACACTAATGGTGAGTGTAGGGATACAAGGGTTGTAGAACTGCGTCTCTAGGAATAAGTTACAGTGAACGGATGTGCCTAAAACGTACTCTAAGTACAAAACTCAGCACTTTAATAAATAATCCAGCTTCTAGCTGACTAGTAAAGTGCCAGAACATGGGAAAATATTACTAGACGCTTTCTAAAGTGTCGGAAATAAATTGTGTCACTAAATATAATATAACGACACTTTAAAGCTTTATTAAGCGCTTTAACGGATTTCTATCCAACCAAACAACCGGACTATACCCGAAACATGAAAATATTGTTATTTTCATTAATTATCTTTTTCTGAGCCAGTTAGGGTCCCCGTGTACCCTAACACCCATTGTAACACACTAAACATAACTAACCAAGTTAAACTCTTAACTAACTTGGTTTAACATAACTAACACCTAACTACTACTTGGTTTCGAACTAGACCCCCCCCCTTGCTAACCGGCCCCAAACTAAGAGGGGACACACTTGTCCTTGTTGATTTGTTTAGATCCTCTTGCCTAAT
Organism: Helianthus tuberosus; assembly: GCA_030545235.1. Lineage (NCBI taxonomy): Eukaryota > Viridiplantae > Streptophyta > Magnoliopsida > Asterales > Asteraceae > Helianthus > Helianthus tuberosus. The sequence goes on from CM060383.1 coordinate 81,218,926, forward strand.
ATCTAAGTAGCACAAGAACCCTTGGATAATACACAAGCTAATTATCTATAAGTTCACACCATTACACATCATAATCATTCCATTTCACAAATCAACTTCAAACTCTCTCTTTCTCTCTCAAAGCTTACGGCCAAGCATCCCCTATTCCATCCATCATATTTTCGATCCTGATCTTCATATTTCAAGCATCTACAAGTGTTAAGGGTCTCGTATTAGGAAGCTTGGAGCAAACGGAACGCGAAGGACCTCTCTACTTAGCTTTTATCCACCTCATTTGCGCATAGATCCTTCCCTAGCCTTGAGCTAGAGGTATAATACTTAAAACTCGTATTTGAACTATTCTAAAGTGGTTAAAAGGATTTTTATCGGTTAAAACTCGGAATCTTGCAAGAAGATGCTTTAAAGTTTACTTAAAACTCTAAAAATGGTGGTTAATAGCTCATGTGTTGTGTAAATGTTGTAGTAATTGAAAGTTGTGTTTATTTAGACCCGATCTATGATGTGGTAGCTCGGATCATCGTTTAACCCGGTTTAGTAAGATCATGGATCTTAACATAAGCTTGTTTTGGATAATACAAGGGTTAAAAGGTGAAACTCTACCACACGTGAATCATGAACTTGTGTAAAAGAGTTTTACTTGCGAAATGATGTTTAAAACTAGCAGATCTACGTATCTGCAAGTGGTATTTTCAAAGGACCAAGCGTCAAAGAAATCATGTTTTCTAAAAGACGGATCTTACACTAACAAGTATGATTTTTATAAACCACAAGTGTGTAAACACTTGTGAAATGAAAAGTTTCGACAAAATAACAAACTTTGTAAAAGAGGACGAGAAGTTGTAAAGACGGATTTCTCTAAAAACGAGGTTTTTACGAGATCAAAATTACTTTATATAAAGATCCACAAAATATAATGGGATTTACACTATAGTTTAGGAAAAACTACAAGTTCATGCGATTATGCAACTTACATACTTGTCGACTAGTTTGATGAGTCGGAAATTGTTTGATTGATTAAGGAAGTTGTTGAAATTGATTTTGTAAAAGAAAATGATACGCTTGAAAGCGTGGCCACCTCCAGTTACAGAGGAAACTCTGGCGAAATTTTTCTAAAAAAAAACCTAACACTTAGAACTATTTACACTACAAGTGTTAGAATTATTTTGACATGTCTTCGAAACATAAGTTTCGCCATGACTTTATTTACTAAATATTCGGAGGTGGGATTTTCACAAAATTTAACGTGATAAATATATATATTTTTCACACATTGTTTATGATTATTTTGTGGAAATACATAAATATTATTTTTAGAGTAAAAATAATATTTACGAACGTTAACGAATCCAAAATAATACGAACGCTTTCACCATAAATATATAAGTTACACAGGTAAGTATATTACCACTCGATTGTTAAAACGTGACTCACGCACTTACGAAAATATTTATGAACGCGTATTTTAACAACGTATTATTGGGGAAGATTTATGAGAAATGAAAATATAATATTTTTGAGAAAAATACTTATATTTTGGAATTGGAAATATATACATATTAAGTGAGACTTAATGATATAATTTGAACGCACATGTATTGAATCCCCCACCCTTGGGAAGGAGATTAACTACCAAGTATATACAGAATGTAAACACGAAATAGTTGTCTAACTATTTCCCAAAGACTTAAACTATAAAGCTAAGGCACGGCCGTCCGTCTAATAGAAATTAGCACCTGTAGGTCGTTGCACAGCTGCGTGAGCAGGAGATACTTGGTAGAGACGCTTCACTGTGAGTTCATGTCCCCCTTTTCTCTAACTGTTTTCAGTTTTCTTAACTGCGGGGGTGAAATACATGTTACTTTGATTACAAGTACTTTATACACGGTATGGTTAGCGTAAGGAGGTTTACTACTTAGATCATGTGAATGGGTAGGCAGAAACACCGGGGGACGTAAGCGGTAGATCTATCTGGGTGTAGCGAACCCAACTCTAGGCCCAACAGAACGGACCTCTAAGAGGCCCAGCAGAACGGACCTTGAGTGACTTTGTACCCGACGCAAAAATCTGCTAGGTTGAGTTTTCCTACTTACACTTCACACATACTAATGGCCTTGCAAACCATTGGTGATCTCTTTTCCTTACACTGCTACATACCAGGGAACTTTTATACTTACAAGTGTTTTACATACTCACTTACACATGAACTCGCTCAACATTATTGTTGATTTTTCAACTTACATGTATTTCAGGAAATTAAAAGGGATCTGGCACGGTATGGCATGTTTTCCGCTGCACTAGTTTCCGAGGTCATCCGGGGTTTAGGGGATGTGTCTCTTTCCTGGACAAGACACAACCCTTAAATCATGTTTATGTTATGTTTCAAGTTTGTAATGTCTGTTGAACAAGGTTATGGTTGTTAGGGTATGTTCCCGTTAAAACAATGGTACTGTATTTGGTTTTCAAAACTTAATGGATGATCTTGCATGTTTTTAATTCATATAGCTTGGTTATGATTAAGCTATGGTATTAAGAAGTCACACCAAATTAACCACGCTTCCGCAAAGCCAGGGTGTGACAGCTTGGTATCAGAGCTCTGATCATAGCGAACTAGGATTCTTTCTCGAGTCTAGACTATGATCACTAGGGCTCTCACGAAAACATTTTTCTGCATACCACTTAAGTCCAGATCCAAAACTTTTTACAAACAAATGTTGAGCACATTTTATTATTTATAGGCTCAGTCTGGAAGGGCTGAGGCTCGGTCTGAGAGGCCGAGGCTCGGTCTGAGAGATCGAGGTAGTTGGCTAGTGGGACTAGGAGAATTGGCTAGTGGGACTAGGAGGATTGGCTAGTGGGACTAGGAAGAGTAGGCTCAGTTTGGAGACTGAGGCTCGGTGTTGGAGACCGAGGCTCGATCTGAGAGGTCGAGGTAGTTGATAGAGCAGTCTAGGAAGACTGGGAGGCTAGTGAGACTAGGAGAATTATGTGATACCTTACTTGGTGACTTATGTGATTATATGATTATATGATTGATTATTATACGTATATGCGTTTGTGTTACAAACATCATGCTTTTATCATATACTAGAAAGATGGACACTACGAATCCCATGGCCATAGTGTCAGACGACATAGTTTCAACGAAGCACGAGGTGTACATTTCCGATACTACCGGCACAGACAATGACGACTTTCAGCCCTTTTGCGCTGCCTGAAGTCGTAGCAGAGCCTACTGATGGCCATCTTGTTGGGAGTTTGCCACTCGCGGTGATCCCTGCTCCTGTTCCCCCTTGCCGCTTATCCTGTTGATGATATGCCCCCCCCAACGTGGCCTCTAACGACGATAACGACCTACTAGAGGAGGACCCATTCGAGGGCAGGACCCTATTGCTGCTGGTATTAGACTACTGCATGCGGACACTTCTGCAGGGGAAACTTATGCCAATTCCCCTATCCCAGACTCATTTGAGTTTCTGACATCCGCATCTTTGCACATACAGGGAGTGCAGCACCACTCACACGACGCCGACCCTGATATGGCGTCATCGGCTGCCCCAGTTCTCGCACACAGATTTGAGTTGATCGCGATATTGAGGACGATTCTGTTTTTCCACCTGGTTTTGATCCAGACCATGACATTGAGTTCATGCACTTAGACCAGCCTTTGGAGGATCCTGTAACCCCTGTGTTTGTTGATCCAGCTGATCTTGAGATGGAGTTTTTGATCCAGAGCCAGCCGTGGCCCCTGAGCCAGGCGTTGCTCCTGACCCCGCATTGTAGCATGACCCTGTTCATGCCGATGCACCTGCTGTTGCTCCTTGATTGATCATCTGCTTGGACGAGAGAAAATTTGGGGTAACTGTGCAAGACAATTTATTATTACGGGGGCCCACGTAATAACGATTTGTAGTGCACAGGAATCCTGGTGGACTCTGCGGGTCAAGCTAATGATAACCAATAGCAAATTTTCATATTCTAGCAACTACAGCTGCAGACCCTAATTTAGAGCAACTCATATTCTAGCAAATCTCAGCACCAGCTTTTGACCCGACTGAGATACCTAGAGTACCAGCACCCAATCCCTTAGACCCAGACTATGACCCGTGGTTTGACGACCATAGGGACTACCAGCAAAGCTACCCAATACCAGAAGAACCCATGCCAAACCTAGCTGCTTACCTAGGTCTGGACCCTCTAGATCCCTATTATGATAATGATGAATACATTAGGGAAATTCTAGAGAATCTATATCCTCAGGAACAACCAATGCCACAGTACCCAGATCCAATACCAGCACCAGCACCTGCACCACCCATGAACATAGAAAATGTGCAAGAACTCTGAACCTTTGGTGAGGAGATTTTAGAAGAGAGCGAAATGATGAGACAAATAGGGGAACGACTCGTCTAGAAATATGACGAGCGTAATATGGACTTTTGGATGAACCCCTATCATTAGTAATAATAATAATAATATAATAATAAATATATATAATATGTGTGTATGTTTAGAAAAAAAATGATAATATACATATACATGTTGTAGTATAGACCACCTAGTGGTTAGTAATGCATACTAGTATTGTATTTTTATTTCCAGTTGTACTTGTAATAAATATAGATGCATACTATAAAATAGAGTAAGTCGCAATGCTCGATGATTTTGGATCAACATGTTTGTTATGTGATTGCTGCATTGAATATTTTATGCAATATTAATGCTTGGTAATTGTTTAAAATCCAGATGGCCGACGCAGCAAATCCAGAAAACCAGAATAATGAAAATCAAATAAATAATAGTGAAATTCGACACCTTGTAACCCAAGGAATTAGAGATGCCATGCCAGCTATCATCTAAAATGTTAGGGATGACGAAAATAATGATAAATGTTGTAATGGAAGTAAACGAACCCATATAGAACCTAGTCACAGCGTGCACAATGGACCCATACTTCAAGTGCCTATTCCAAAAAGAAGAAGAACCATGCCTATGGTTGTTCTTACAAAGAATTCTGGTCCTGTAAACCAATAGAATTCTCGGGCAATGAAGGGGCTATTGCAGCTCTACGCTGGATAGAAAAGACTGAGGCAGTCTTAAAAATACGCAAGTGCGCAGAAGAAGATAAGATAATGTTTGCCTCCAATCTGTTTAAAAACTCAGCCATAGAATGGTGGAACACTATCCTCCAGTCTAGGGGAAGTGACATGATTTACAATATGGAATGGGGGGAATTTAAAAATATGATAGAAAGAAAATTATGCCCTCCTAATGAAAGGAACATATAGCAAATAAGTTCTTAAACCTTAGAATAACTGGAGGGATAGTAAGGGGTTCACTACTTTATTCTTTGAATATGCTAGAATAGTGCCAACCCTTGCATCACCAGAACCAGTATTAATCTCCCGTTACATCTGGGGATTAATTAGTGAGATAAGGCATGTAGTCAAGGCAGCTAGACCTCAAACTATAGAAGAAGCTGTAGAACTAGCAAACACCTTGACTGATTGTCACATCCCCGATATTTCCACGTATTACCGGTGGGCCCGGTGGGGAGTATCGTGACGTAGTTGATATCATCATAGACAATTTATCACAGTTTAATACACAGCGGAAGTCGAAAGATAAAAACATTACAAACCGAATGGAAGTAATATCATTTATTACAAAAACGGTTGTAAGGGATTCACAGGCGGATCAAAATTAAAAGGAACATTGTTCAACAGATTTATAAACATCTAAGCTTGCAAGACTCTTTATTGGTGCTAGGAGTAGCCAACCTATCTAGTACCTGCACTTAACCTTTTTGGAAAATACGTCAGTTTACACTGGTAAATACAATTAACCGACTCATTTTGAAAATGTTTAAGAAAATTGATTTGAATGCACAAGGCACAAAATATCTTTTATAACTTGGGATAATTATTTAAAAATAAACTTGTTAAAGAATTACATGTTTATTATACGTTCAGTAGCCCGAGCTGAAAACCGGGTTAAAGATTAATAGACACACCACATAATATATCCCACGGTGAGTTATTCTCGAACAGGTGGGTACATTATTTTTACATACGCATCGGCAGGTGTATGCCTACACCCCGTGCTCAAGTCGTGGCCATTTCAATGAATGAGCCGAGGATATCCAGGACATGGTCATTAACCCCCAAAGGCTTAGAATAAACAAAACAGATTAAACGGGTTATCTCAATAATTTAACCTTCATACGATTAAAAATTCAATACCCGACCAAGCGGTATTTTATATACCGTACCCCAAGCCCGTATAAGGGAAAATAAGTTAAAAGTATTTACCTGAGCAAATTACACAAATTTATCCCAGCCGTACAATTCAGCAAGTGCAAGTATCTTTTACTGGTCTCCTAAATTTGAAACGAAGATTTTAATTAACCTATTAGATTCCTGACGGGTCTTACTTAAGTTTAAACTTAGACCGGTTAGTTTTAAAGAAATGTATACGGTTCAAAACGCATGATTAAGCGAAGACCGGATTAGAACGTGGTTTAGACCCGACAAGTATGAAGACTTGTATAATATGGGTAAACTAAACACATTCTGGATTTTGAAGTGAAAATGATAAGGTTTGACCCGTTTCGGTTAAATTATGCAAACTAGTTACATAAAACGTACCGAACGCGATAATTGCATAACGGGTAACCATATGAGTCATGAACGGGTTTCATAAGTTAATATGCCTTGAATATGTTGTGATATCAGTAGGATACCTTCCATTATGCCCAAAACGAATTTAAACTCAAATTAAGCCCCGTAGGGGTATTTTGGTCATTTTAAAGATTATAAAAGAGGTTAAATAATAATCTGAGGTTCTGGTCTAAACTAATCAGTAAAAATATTTAATTTAATAAGTTATATCAGTAGGGTATTGCATATATGTGAAATTTATCATTTATAACCAAACTATGCACCGTAGGGGCATTTTGGTAATTTCACATAAGCTTTAAAGGTCAAATTTGGAAATCTGAGTTCAAAACTTTTGCTTACTATTAAGTTATAAAAATTTACTTAAAACATCAGTAGGTATTAAGTTTTATATGCCAAAAATAGTTTTAACCCATATTATGCGCTTAAAACGTGTAAAAGTTGGTTTTAAGTGATTTTCGGGTTATATAATGAAAGCTGAGTTTTTTTATCATCCCAGAAGGCTTAAAATGTTTTATTTATCATATAAAATCAGTAGCAAAAGATTTGGTATCAATATGTTATGTAAAACTTATTTTATTAGCAAAAAGGGTATAACCGACAATTACCGAATCAAAGCAAGAACCCTATGCCATGATCAGTTTAAAAATAAATAAAAATCTTCAAAAATCCCAAAATATTATATTACATCAGTGGGTGAAAGTTTTGGTGTAAAAATTTGGGTTTAGATAGACTTTATGCTAATCATGCCGTTTAATTAATAAAAAGCTTTCCAATTACGCTATTGAGCATAACTCCTAATTTAGACCTCAAACTGATGTCAAATTTTTAGGACATGCTTATAAATCAGTAACAAAGGTATTTGTCCTCTCACATTTTCAAAAATCTCGTTTTAAGGTCAAAAGGGCATAATGGTCAACATTTAAGCAATTAACGGAAACATGCAAATGAATCAGAATAATTAGGAACCAAGTTGTATAACCTCAGAGGGTTAAACTAACCTATAACCTGGTCCTAATGGAACTCTAAGGCATATCTAAACTAAGCTAAATTGGGTCAGAACTGAAAGTCAAAGCAAAAGTCTACTTTTGCGACTTTCGGTTCCGAACCGAGCCTAAACTCAAAATTGTCGGGTTGAACATGCTTAGACATGTTCTTACATTAATTACCAAGTTATATAAGTGTTAAAACAGGTTTCATAGCTTTTACATTGTTAATTATGAGTTTATTTGCAAAATAGCTTTCTGTTGACTTTTTATAATTAAGTTTGACCCGACAATTGACCTAGTTAGAGTGGAAATCAGAGGGTTCCTTTTTAAGGGTTTATTACCCACATAATTACCAACTCATAGCCACTTTCAATTCGAGAAATGACTGGACCATTAGTGATTAATCACTAAGTCAAAGCTTAATTACGATAAGTTTGACTTTTGGTCATTAAACTAATAAAACACGAATTAGGAAGGCTAAGGACACTCACAATGGTACTTAGCACGAATTAGGAAGTGATGGAAGCTTGCTTGAAGTCCAGAGAGCTCCAGAGAGTGTATGAGAATGAATTTCAAATGAGCAAGTTTAAGTGTTGCAACAAGAGTTCATTATATAGCCAAACAAACATCACAAGATCCTTCCACATAAGTCGAAGGTTGATTCCTGATCATCCCGGTGTCCCCTATGCATGAAAAACCATTGGAACAGTCCCTGAATTCGAATGCCGGGCTTTTAAGGCTGTGGAACTGGCTGTACTCGCAGCTATACAGAGAATCTGCCCAGATCAGGCCGTCGCGTCGCGCGACGGCAGAAGGTGATGGTGGTGGCGTGACGCCAGCATGTGGCTAACCAGATCAGCAAGTTTCAAATAATGACATTTTCACCCCCTGGACCTTCTAAAGCGTAATTTCTTTCATTTTAAGCATATTTAACCCATTTAACTTTTGTTCTTGTGATCCATGAGATATAACCAAACACCGTTAGGTCCGGTTTCGTTAAATGATAACCGAAAACATAAGTTTTGCCTTGTTGACGCTTTTAACCCCTTAATTACGAAAGTTAACGTATCTTCCTCATACGATATCGAAACCTTGTGAAATTTTTTTCACTTATGCTTGGGAGTATAATTAATCGTTACAAAGCTTTGGGTTTGTTAAAAGGTCAATCAGAGGTATAAATTAAACATGTTGACACATTTAACCCTCGCGTCTTGTAAACTTTCACTTTCTTCCACAAACGGTTTCATACGATTCATGATTTATTCGTTTAAGGGTATAAACGTCGTGTAGGGTTGTTGAAAGGTATAATTATAAAATGTTGACACTTTGAATCCTGTTACTCACCTACTTTCTTTGTTTGTCAACTTTAGTCCCTCATATTTAATCCATTACACGTTTAAAGCTCATGACACGTGTCTTCATTATATTGGTCATGATTTTTCGAGGTGTTACATCCTCACCCCCTTAAAAGAAATCTCGACCTCGAGATTTACTGAAATAAATGAGGGTACTTTTGTTTCATTGTGGATTCTACTTCCCACGTGTACTCGGGACCTCTACGGGCATCCCACTTAACCTTTACAATCAGTACATGCTTCTTTCGAAGCTTATTAACCTGTCGATCCTCGATCGACAAAGGTTTTTCGACAAACTTTAAGCTCTCATCTATATGCACATCCTTATGTGACATGACTAACGATTCGTCAGTTAAACATGTCTTCAGTTACAGATGTGGAACACATTATGAATCCCACTGAGCTCTTCAGGCAGGTTTAACTTGTAAACCACTGTTCCGACACATTCGATGATCTCAAATGGTCCTATGTATCTTGGGCTTAACTTGCCTTTCTTGCCAAATTGCATTACCCCTTTCCAGGGTGATACTTTCAGTAATACTTTGTCACCTACCTCAAATTTTAGAGGTTTACACCTTTTATCTGCGTAGCTTTTCTGCCTATCCCTGGCAGCTTTGAGACGATCGCGTATCTGCACAATCTTGTCTGTCGTCTCCAGGACTATATCAGGTCCTGTTAGTTGGACATCTCCAACTTCTGCCCAACAAACGGGCGTCCTGCACTTTCTTCCATACAAAGCTTCAAAAGGTGCAGCTTGTATACTAGAATGATAGCTATTATTATATGAAAATGGTGCAGCTTGTATACTAGAATGATAGCTATTATTATATGAAAATTCAATCAATGGAAGATGATCATCCCAACTTCCACCTAAGTCAATAACACAAGCTCGTAGCATATCCTCGAGTGTTTGTATAGTACGTTCACTTTGACCATTCGTCTAAGGATGATATGCAGTGCTGAAATTTAATCGAGTGCCTAAGGATTGCTGAAAACTTTTCCAGAAATGCGATGTATACCTCGTATCCCTATCAGAGATAATAGACACTGGTATTCCATGAAGAGATACAATCTCATCCACGTATAGCTGAGCTAACTTATCTGAGCTGTGTGTTTCCTTAATAGGTAAGAAGTGGGATGACTTAGTCAACCTGTCAACTATAACCCAAATAGTATGATTTCCTCGCTTTGTCTTTGGTAGCTTGGTGATAAAATCCATAGTCACCATTTCCTACTTCCAGGTGGGAAGTTCAGGCTGTTGCAGCAAACCTGACGGCTTCTGGTGTTCTGCTTTAACTTGAGCGCACGTCAGACATTTGGCCACATAAGTGGCTATAGATTTCTTCAAACCTATCCACCAGTAATTTGCCTTTAAATCCTGGTACATCTTGTCACTTCCAGTATGAACAGAATACTTGGAACTGTGGGCTTCTTGAAGGATAACATCCTGAAGTCCTCTATAGATTGGAACCCATATTCGTCCATTCAATCTTAGGATTCCATCCTTGCCATATGATAATTGTTCAGCAGTTACTCCCAACTTTTCATTCGGATAGTTGGCTTCTAACACAACTTCCTTCTGAGCGGCTAACAATCTTTCATTCAAGTTGTTCTTTAATTCAATGCTCTTGGCATTTATTCTAATGGGCTTAACCCTTTCTTTTCTGCTCAAAGCATCGGCGACCACATTCGCCTTACCTGGATGGTATCGTATTTCACAATCATAATCATTCAGTATCTCCATCCATCGATGCTGTCTCATGTTCAGATCCTTCTGCATGAACAAGTGTTGAAGGCTTTTGTGATCAGAATAGATCACACACTTTGTACCATATAAATAATGCCTCCATAGTTTTAGTGCAAACACAACGGCACCCAACTCCAAGTCGTTGGTGCTGTAATTCTTTTCGTGCACTTTTAACTGTCGAGAAGCATAGGCAATAACCTTGCCTTTCTGCATTAGCACACATCCCATGCCAGTGTGTGATGCGTCGCAGTAAACCACACATTGTTCAATCCCTTCAGGCAATGTCAACACAGGTGCATTGCTCAGCTTCTGCTTAAGTATATCGAAGGATTCTTGCGGCTTAGGACCCCAGTCAAATTTGATATTCTTGCGAGTTAGTGAAGTTAGGGGTGCTGCAATTCTTGAGAAATTTTCAATAAAACGCCTATAATATCCTGCTAGACCCAAGAAGCTGCGAATCTTTGTGGGCGTCTCCGGCTCTTGCCAATTCATGATAGCTTCAATCTTAGCGGGGTCCACCTAGATACCACGCTCACTAACCATATGTCCAAGAAATTGGATTTCACGAAGCCAAAGCTCACATTTTGAAAACTTGGCGTAGAGCTTCTCATGCTGAAGAAGTTTAAGAATACAAAGAAGGTGCTTTTCATGGTCAGCTTGATTCTTTGAATAAATAAGAATGTCATCAATGAAGACGATGACAAACTTTTCCAAGTAGGGGTTGCAAACGCGATTCATGAGATCCATAAACGCTGCTGGTGCATTTTTGAGCCCAAAAGGCATCACTAAGAACTCGTAGTGACCATAACGAGTTCTGAATGCAGTCTTGTGCACATCTTCATCTTTAACCTTCAGCTGATGGTAACCTGACCTTAAATCAATCTTAGAGAAATAACTTGCCCCTTGCAATTGATCGAACAGATCATCGATCCAGGGCAATGGATATCTATTCTTGATTGTAACCTTGTTCAGCTCTTGATAATCAATGCATAAACACATTGATCCATCCTTTTTCTTCACAAACAGGATCGGTGCTCCCCAAGGAGATGAGCTAGGCCTAATAAATCCTTTTGCTAACAAATCATCCAATTGAGTTCTTAACTCTTTCATCTCTGTTGGTGCTAACCTGTAAGGTGCTCTTGCTACAGGTGCTGCTCCAGGAATAATGTCGATTCTGAACTCCACTTGCCTATCTGGGGGTAAACCAGGTAGTTCTTAAGGGAATACGTCAGGGTATTCAGAAATGATATGGATGTCTTCAATCTTGGGCTTTGGTTTATCAATAGTCACTTGCGCCATATAAATGACACAGCCGTTCTTCACACACCTTGATGCCTTAAGCATAGACACTTGCTTAGGCAACCTGTACTGAGTATCTCCTTGTATGGTAAGTGGCACCATACGGAGTCTTGATAACCACTTGTTTCTTGTCACAAACGATCTGAGCTTGGTTATGAGATAACCAATCCATGCCTATTACTATGTCGAATCCAGCTAGTTTCAAAGGAAGCAAATGTTGGTGCACTAAATGTCTGCTGATTACGTCATAATCAAGTCTTGTGTCTAGATAGGTTGAATGTACACACAACAGGGTCTTAATTAGGGTTTTATATGTTTAATTTGTAGATTTAGCTTGAAAGGGTTTATGTGTGTTTCAAGCTAAATCAACAGCTAGAGATTTAGCTTGAAATGGTTCAAGGGAAATCATGATTTAGCTTGAACTGATTCAAGTGAAATCAGATTTAGCTTGAACTGATTCAAGCTAAATCAACATGTTATATATAGGGTTGTGTGGTTCATTTGTAGAGGGACCGGAGTCATTGCTTGTGGAACGAAACTCTGTCAAATTGTAATCAGAAAGAAATAAAAAAGAAGAAATTAAAGAGAATAGCTGTTATTACTTTGCGTATACTGATTCCGCCTTTATACGTGAAGATAAACTGCCTTAACTGACGTTTCAAGGTCGTAGAACGGTCCAACAAGTGGTATCAGAGCTCAGGACGAGGAGTTCATATCATTACAGCTTGATTCTACCGGATTTTCTTATCTCTACTCACTTCTTCTCTTACTTTTCTGATTTGAACATATTTCAGCGGTGAAAATGACCTGAATTTGACATATAACAAGCGAATTAGTGTGATAACTAATCCTTGAAAGATTTGGACTTAAATTCGATTGAATTCATATAAAAAATTAAGATTTAGCTTGAAAACTGTTCGAACATTGCTGATGTCATCGTGATTTAGCTTGAATTTACACGTGATTTAGCTTGAAAAGTTCAAGCTAAATCTGATTTCGCTTGAGTTTATTTTTGAGATTTAGCTTGAACAGTTTTATAGTGCTGATTTCACTTGAATCCATTTCTAGCTAAATCTGATTTCACTTGATTTCGCTTGAACAGTTTAAAGTGCTGATTTCGCTTGAAGCTGTTTACTCTTCAAGTGATTTCGCTTGAACTTGCTGAATTTTTCAAAACTTAAAATTTTTCTAAGTGTTTACTGATTTTGCAGGAACATTCACGATGGATGATATTTTCATGAACCCGTTTAGCGACATGTATGCGTTTGCTGGAGATTCCGGAAACAATGATACTTCATCAAGCAATGTGAATGATAACCCACCAAAAGAGAAGAAAAAGGAAGCTTGGGAATCGGAAAGTGCTTTCGGAACGTTCAATAAACCTCCAAAGCTAGTGGCTATTGAGGAATACACTCGGTGGTCTAGAAAGTTTGAAGATTGGATGATGGCATTTGCATTTCCAAGTTGGAAAAGTCTGAAGAACGGTTATGAAAACGGAAATAAGAATGGTGAAGTCTTAACAGCTACTGATGAGGTTGAATCATTCGTAGCCGAACAAAAGTGTGTGGCATAGATATTTCAGTCTGTTCGGGAGGATATCATCTCATTGATAGATTATTCAAATGCTAAAGATCTTTGGGCAAAGTTAAAACAGAAATGTCTAGGAAGTACTGAAATTGTAAAAAATAAAAAGAAACTTCTTAGGAAAGAGTTTGATATGTTTGGTTGTCTTAAGAATGAGTCAGTGTGTAAAATGATAGAAAGGTTTGGTCATCTGAAGCTGGAATTATCAAGACATGATATCAATTATTCTGATGAAGAACTTGTTGACAAACTGTTCGATTCATTACCAGACGAGATGGATTGGAGATATTATGCACTGATGTTGAAGAATACTATTGCTCCTGAAAAGTTGAAACCAGATTTGGTGATTGAGAGACTTGAAAGTCATGAACTGGAATTAAAGAAGACGTACAAAGTTAATTATTCATCTTATCAACAGAATTTGGATCTATATTATCCAAAGAGCATGATGCCAAAAGCAACTTCTCCAAAGATTGCGTTTTCTACCAATACTGTGTTCACAGCAAATAAAGAAAGTCAAAGTGGTCAAAGCAGTGGAAGTCACAGTGGTTATCACAGTGGATCTTCATCATCTGGAAATCATCCAGATGCAAGGAATCGTTTTCAATGCAACATTGCAATAGACTTGAAGAATGCTCAAAATTTTGATGAGGAGTCGGCCAAGCAGCAGATGATCTTCCTAGCATCGGTGTTGGAATCATATGAAGGGTTGGTAGCTGGGAAGATAGGCAACACAAATTTGACAAAAGAAGATTACGATCAAATTGATCCGGAGGAAATGGAACTGATCGATATTCGTTGGGCTATGGCAAGTGCTGTTCGTCGTGCACAAAGATTCATGGAAATTACTGGAAGAAAGACAATTGGTGGTGCATCTACTAAGTTGGGGTTTGATAAATCGAAGGTGACTTGTTTCAAGTGTAAGCAGAAGGGTCACTTCAAGAGAGAATGCCGAAACGCTTATGCTGATGAGTCGGAGAATCCTTTCAGAGATGATTACTACAAGAAGGCAATTTATCACCAGAATAAATTCGAGCCGCCTAGATTGAAGCAGGTTGAAGACAACAGAGAGAAATCTAGAGCTCTTGCAGTGATTTACGATGATGAGGGGTATGATTGGAGTCAAGAGGTTCTACCGGAAGAAGATGCAGTTGGTTACGCATTCATGGCGAAAAATGAACCTATTCCATGGAAAGATGATAGAACTGAAGAGCAGAAGTATAGATACAGAAAGATGATTTCGGAAAACAAAATGATTAGACTTTCTGGTATCTATTTGGAAGCAAAGAGAGCAAAAAGATGGGATCCAGACAGGGAGTGTTATCTTGATGAGTATGGAAATATTGCAATCGATCAAAAAACTCTCGATCTGGAAGCCTTAATCAAGGAAATGAAAGATGATGATGAGTATTGGCAACACAAATGGTGGGGAACTCCAACCGAGAAAATGAAAGAGGAAGCGAAGAAAGAAAAAGAAGAAAAAGAGATGAAAGAGAAAGAAGAGATCGAAAAATCAAAGAAGATTGATACTGGAGTTATCGATACAACGCAGGAGTTGACTGCAGAGAACCTGGGAAAAATGGCTGACAAAGTGTTGGCTGTTAAAGCACTTGAGGTAGATTCTAACTCCGTGTCTGAGTCAAAAGGCCAGGTTAGTTCAAACTCGTCAATATCAGGTAAAAAGATCGAAGGAAATGCTGATTGCAAAAATTGCAACAAAGAGTGCAAAGTTTGTAATACTGTCACGTATCTCAACGGTGAGAAAATTAAAGATCTGACAGCAAAGGTCAGAAGCGTTGAGAATCAGATTCTTGGTCGTGACAAAACAGTTAAAGCTTCAACTGAACGGATAAGAGAATTAAATGCTCAAATTGAAACTGATAAAATTGATCATGACAAAATTAAACAAGAAAATGAAAAGTTGATTCTTGAAAACCGTCAGATTTCTGAAAAATTTGAAAAACTCAAAAGCACAATGAAAGATTGTGATGATCGAAATGGTAAAACTTTTAAAGAAAATGAACATTTGAAAGCAGTGCTTAGATTCAAAGAAGAATCAATCAACCAACAACTGGATGAAATCGCTAAATTGAAACTTAAAGTTCAAGAGGCTGTAATCGAAAATGAGCGAATCCAGTTGAAGCTTAACAGTTACAACTCCGCAAGCTTTGTTTTGCAACATATCATTCCCAAACCCATTGGGAAAGACAAAGCGGGCGAAGATGTGTATTGTGATGGAACTGGGGTGGGGTTTCATCAAGTTCCACCACCTGTTCTTGATAACTACACGAAAAAGCAATCTGGGTTGGTTGAAATTGAGGAAGAAAAAGAAGTTAAACTTCCGGAAAACATTGATGTTACTTTTATATCATCTGATGATAGTGTTCAGACAGAGATTGTTAAGAGCACAGCTGAAAGTGTTTTAATGTCTGATTCAACTGAAGATGATGGGTGTTTCTTGGACAAGTACATTCAGAAATCAAAATCCAAAAACAACTTAAGTGATGAACCGGGTCTTGTGATGTACAAGATGGCTGGATCTGATAAGTTGTATTCGGATTCTGAGTTTCCAATTGAGAATGTTAATGTGAAAAAGTTGACAAATGTTTTCAAGTTAGTTGAAGTTGAGTTGTCAGAAGTGAACAGTTTGTGTCAAACAAAAAGGCAAATGAATTTTGAGAAAGATAAAGCTTATTACATAAAGCCTGTTGTTCCACCACGTTTTTATAATAACAATCGAAACAATTGGTCGGGTGGTTATAGGGATGGTAAGAGTTATCAGAAAAAGAGTTTTCAAAACAAAAGGTTTGCTGAAAAGAAGGTGTTTGTGAACAGTTCAAGTTCACTCTCTGATGAGGAAAATGAATTTTTTTCAAAATCAAATAAAGAGTTCTTTGAGAAAAGAGCTTCACATTATCAGTCTGAAGGAACAAGTCAAGTTGTTGATACTCGAAAATGTTTCAGATGTAATCAAGTTGGTCACATTGCACGAAAGTGTACCAATGTGAAGCCTAAGACTGAAAATGTGAAGATTCAACAGAAGAAAGTTGATGTGAAGGGTAAAGCACCAATCATTGTTGAGAAAAAGAGTGTAAAAAATAACAACATCAAAGTGAAAAATGAACCTGTAAAGAAAGTGGTAACTAAAAACGACAAGTTTTATAAACAGGTTGCATTACCTCAACAAGTTTGGAAACCAAAAACTGGAATGAAAATTTCAACTTCTGAAGTGAAAAAGGCTGAAGAATCAATTTCGGTTGATTATGATGCAAATTTTCCACCTTTGAAGGCTGAAAATTTCAAAATTCAAGTTGCTAGAGTCAAGGTTACACCTAAGGCTGATGAGGCCTGGGTGGACACCATGTTCGAATAAGCAGTTTGAATTGCCGGAGCTTCCTTGTTCGCGAAGCATGAATCGGCATCTTTATTAAAGTTGGTTAATTTGAAGTTTGTTATGTGCAGGATCTTCCAAGAGCCATTTCAAGATGGATCATGGATAGTGGCGCATCTCGACATATGACAGGAAAAACTGCATTACTGTATGATGTGAGGAATATCAATGGTGGTTATGTGGGATTTGCAGGTCATGAAGGTGGTAGAATTGTTGGTGAAGGAACGTTATCCAATGGGATTGTGATGTTTGAGAGAGTTAACTACATCACTGAGTTGGAGAACAATCTGCTTAGTATCTCGCAGATTTGTGACAATATGTATACTACTCACTTCACTGATAAAGAATGTTTGATTCTGAAACCTGGATTTGTTATTCCTGAAGAATGGATTATCATGAGGGCACCTAGAGTGAATGATTTATATGTGTTAGATATGAGTGTAGCAACTACAACAACTGGTCAAGCACATTGTTTTGTGTCTAGAGCAACTGAGAAAGAATCAAGATTGTGGCACCGCAAGATGGGGCATATTCACCTAAGGAAGATGAATCACTTGGTGCACAATGATTTGGTATTGGGTGTTAATATCAAAGGTTTTCATCTGGAAGGGGAGTGCATTAGCTGCATCAAAGGCAAGCAGTAGAAAATGTCACACCCTACAAAGCAAGTCAATTCAGTTTCGAGACCTCTGGAAAGACTTCACATGGATTTGTTTGGTCCGGTGAATGTCAAAAGTATTACAGGAGATTACTATTGTTTGGTCATTACTGATGATTATTCCAGATTTTCGTGGGTTTCTTTCTTGAAGACGAAAGATGAAACATTTGACAGTTTGATGGGGCTGTTCAGGAAGATTGAGAATTTGTACCAAAGGCGTATCAAGAGAATTCGAAGTGATAATGGTACTGAATTCAAGAACAGTAAGATGGAAGAATTTTGTGATGAAAGAGGTATTTTGCATGAGTTTAGTGCTCCGTATACTCCGCAGCAGAATGGAGTCGCAGAACGCAAAAACCGGACACTAATCGAGACGGCCAGAACTATGCTTGCAGATTCAAAGTTACCGATAAATTTTTGGGCTGAAGCTGTTTCTGCCGCATGCTATACGCTCAACAGGGTTCTTACTGTCAAGAAGTTCAACAAAACATGTTTTGAGCTAATCAATAATCGCAACCGAATTTGAAGTATCTTGAACCGTTTGGGTCACCCTGTACGGTTATAGAACCTCATGGAAAGTTTGGTCCGAAGAGCATTGAGGGAATATTTGTTGGTTATTCAAATCCAATGCGACGTGTCTTCGTTCCAAGTGAGAAGCGGATTATTGAAGCTGCAAATGTTGAATGTCAAGGTTATACTATGCCGCCACAGAATCCTGGTGATTCATGGCGTTATCATTATGACAAACTGTGGGATTCGTTTGACATGAGAGAAGAATCAGAGGATGATGAAGATTTCTTTGATGAGTTGGATATTTTGCGTGAATATGAGTCGCAACTAAGGTTCCCAGCTGAGTATTCGAGAAGACCACGGGAAACTTCAAATGACGATGAAGCAGGTCCAAGTAATGCTGGTGAACATGATGATGTCCAACAGAATGAAGTTGCTCAGGATAATCAGACGGCTCAGAATGATAATCTAGAAGCTGAAAACATGCCAGTATTTGATCATGGTGATTCAGATTCAGATTCTGAGGGGGAGCAAATTCAGATTTCAAGTCAAACAAACCAAGTTGGTGAACAAGATGCAGAACAGAATGTTACTAATCTGGAGGGAAATGTAGATGTTCCAAATGAAGTGATGCCGCGAATTTTTTCATATCATCCAGAGGAGTTGATCATAGGAGAATTGCAGACAGGCGTTCACACTCGAAATCAGATTGATAAAGGGCTTACATGTTTTTATACAAAAGTTGCTCCTTTGCAAACTGAATTCTCATTGAGTTGTTTTATCTCGCAGGTTGAGCCAAGAACTTACAAAGAGGCGCTTACTGAAGACTCTTGGGTCAATGCAATGCAGGAGGAACTTAGTCAATTTGAGAAATTGGGAGTGTGGAAGTTAGTTAATTTGCCGTATGGTCAGAGGAAGATTAACACCAAGTGGGTGTTCAAGTGCAAGAGGGACGATAGAGGAGTTGTTGTAAGGAACAAAGCTCGACTCGTTGTTCAGGGATTTAGTCAACAGGAGGGGATTGATTTTACCGAAGTTTATGCTCCTGTAGCACGACTAGAGGCAATCAGAATTTTCCTAGCATTTGCGTCTTGGAAGAACTTTAAAGTTTATCAGTTGGATGTTAAATCGGCATTTCTTTATGGGAAGGTTAAAGAGGAGGTTTATGTCGGTCAGCCACCGGGTTTTACCGATCCAATCCACAAAAACAAGGTCTACTTATTGGACAAAGCGTTGTATGGTTTACACCAGGCCCCGAGAGCCTGGTACGAGACTTTGTCTCAACACCTTCTAGCCAACAAGTTCATTCGTGGAAAAGTGGATACCACTCTCTTCACTAAAGAAGTCGATGGTCATCTTCTGATAGTTTAGATTTATGTGGACGATATTATCTTTGGGTCGACAAATGAAAATCTATGCAAAGATTTGAATCAGTGATGAAGCAAAAGTTTGAAATGTCATCAATGGGGGAGATGAAATTCTTTCTGGGATTACAAGTTGAACAACTTCCTGAGGGAATTTTCATTCATCAGTCAAAGTATGTTCATGATATTCTATAGAAATTTGGGATGTCAAGTTCTACTCCAGCTGCTACCCCACTTGCAACAAATCATGGGATTCACCCAGATCTCACTGGAGATAGGGCTGATGAAACATTTTACCGTTCCATGATAGGTTCTTTAATGTACCTAACTGCTTCACGTCCTGATATAATGTACCCAACGTGCCTCGCAGCAAGATTTCAGTCTAACCCAAGAGCATCGCATATGATCATTGTGAAGAGGATATTGCGCTACCTGAAAGGAACTCCTTCATTGGGGTTGTGGTATCCTAGGAAAGGCGACTTTACGCTCGAAGGGTATTCCGATTCGGATGCTGCAAAGTCAATTCAAAATCAACAACTGCAAGATGCCAGTTCTTTGGTCCTAGATTGGTTACCTGGCAGTGTAAGAAACAAACGTCTGTGGCGTTATCTACATGTGAAGCGGAGTATGTTTCTGCTAGCAGTTGCTGCTCTCAGATCTTGTGGATACAGCAACAGATGCGCGACTATGGTTTGCAGTTTCTTAACACACCTCTTTTTGTTGATAATGAGGCCGCTATAAATATAACAAAGAATCCAGTACATCATGCTAAAACTAAACACATAGAAATTCGTCATCACTTTATTTGTGATTGTTTTGAGAAAAAGTTGATACGAATTGAGAAAATCCACACTGACGAACAGAAAGCTGATTTACATACCAAAGCTTTTGATAAAAATCGGTTTAAATATTTGTTAAAACTGAATGGTATAAAGCTTCTTTCGGTGTCGGATGGAATTGTGGGCGTTGATGAGAGTACTGTTGCGGATGAAGACGAGAAACAATCTGCAATGGTTTGTCGATTTTTTACTTGTTTTGGTATTTAGGGGGAGTAGATATTTGTATATAGTTTATATTTTCAGAAAATACAAAAACAGTAAAAAATGCAAAAATACAAAAAACATGATAAAATCTGAAAAAAGAGCTTGTGTTTATAGGGAAAATGATAGTACATCGGCTAGACGATTACAGTATGCTAAAGATTTGTAAAGTATAAATGAGTTAAACAGTCTCACTGATGATGTGTCGATAGGTTTTCGCACATTTAGTAGATTTATTCGGGATATAAACCTAAATTCAAACTTGTGAATTCGTGGGGAACACTACTTGGATATATAGGTAACCCCTGAAATCTCGTTTGAAAGGTCTCGTAATCTGATATACTAGGTCTTTATACTCAATGATGTCTGGGATATTATTCCGGGACTTCTGCTGAACGGTGGTTCTGACCTAGTCCCTGGATAATACTTGCTGCAATGCTTGAAACACAACATTAAACCCTCAGCATGCCGATGAAACAATAAAATTGATAGTCGCTGCTGTTGTAAGCAAAAAGATCCTCTAAAGGGGACATACCGTAAAGTCGAAGCTGATATCTCTCTGCGTATACGGAAGTATCGACCTGAGATCCCTCGGCCCTCGCATACCTAATTTATATACAGATATCATTGTAGTATTCTCACCTGTAAGACTGATTATTGGGATTCTGGATACGGGAGTATATTCAAGAGGTGGGACACATGAATGAACTAAGTTCATAATTTATCTAATTCGTATCCTGAGTAAATTGAAATTTGTGTGAGAATTTAAGATGGATCAGTATATCGACAATCGATGTGAATTGTTTAAGTCTGAGTATGATATGTAGCTTAACGGTACTTCTGATTTGTCTGAAAAGCTGATATGATTCCCTGACACGCTCACCAAAAATATGTTTGTAAATAGTTTACTTTGTTTACTTTCTGCAATTTAAGTTTTCTGTATTTCATTTCTTAGTTTAGAACACTTTGATAAAATCCAAAATGATTTTATTTCTGCTTTATTTTCTGACAAACCAAAGTGGAGAGTTGATTGTTGGATTCTCAGATGTGTGAAGCAGATGCAGGAGATTCTGGACTGAAGAATGAGGAGAGCTTACTTTGTTGAAGTTTGATTTGTTTGAAGAGTTAAAAACAAGTTCATTAATTTGATACTTGTTATTTTCAGAAAATGTTTGAGATTGTTGTTTTAAAATCAGTATTGATTCGTCAAAAGATCAACCAAGGTCATTGATTTGAACTTGGTAGATTAATCAAGTGATCAGGGTCATTAACTTGGACCTGAATACTTGAGTGGATTGTTAAAACTGATTGAGTTTGTGAATTATTGTTGAAAAGATAGAATTGTAATGTTTGTTGGTTGAGTAACAGGTTTGGACTTCATTATTCCCAATGGAAGCTAATTGTCAAAGCTTGAACCAGATATCTCAGATTCTAGCATATCGAGAGGGGGAGTCTGTGAAAGGGGGAGTCTGGATCAACGGTCAAAGGGAAGATTGAAGTTTAAAGTTTAAATGTTTGAAGAATGATAAAGACAAAGACTTGAAGCCAAAGACTTCATCAACATCCAAGGGGGAGTCTGTTGGTGCACTAAATGTCTGCTGATTACGTCATAATCAAGTCTTGTGTCTAGATAGGTTGAATGTACACACAACAGGGTCTTAATTAGGGTTTTATATGTTTAATTTGTAGATTTAGCTTGAAAGGGTTTATGTGTGTTTCAAGCTAAACCAACAGCTAGAGATTTAGCTTGAAATGGTTCAAGGGAAATCATGATTTAGCTTGAACTGATTCAAGTGAAATCAGATTTAGCTTGAACTGATTCAAGCTAAATCAACATGTTATATATAGGGTTGTGTGGTTCATTTGTAGAGGGACCGGAGTCATTGCTTGTGGAACGAAACTCTGTCAAATTGTAATCAGAAAGCAATAAAAAAGAAGAAATTAAAGAGAATAGCTGTTATTACTTTGCGTATACTGATTCCGCCTTTATACGTGAAGATGAACTGCCTTAACTGACGTTTCAAGGTCGTAGAACGGTCCAACAGCAAAGACAATGGAAAAGAGTGGTTCCTAATGGATATGAAACATGCATCTAACACGGTTGAAGCGGTTTCTATGGTACCATCGGCCAATTCTACCTCGTATTTTATGCTTAGGGTTTTAACAGGCAGATTTAACAACTTACAAAACTTATTATCTACAAATGACTTATCCGCACCCGAATCAAATAATACCCTTGCATAAACATCATTGATAAGGAAGGTACCTGTTATCACGTTATCATCCTGAACTGCTTCCCATGCATTCATTTGAAAGACTTTAGCATTGGTCTTCTTGCCTTCCTCAGGTTTCTTGGCATATTTTGGGCAGTTAGACTTGATGTGCCACTTTTCATTACAGTTATAGCACGTCGCATCTTTTATCTTCTTGCAGTCTAACGTCTTGTGCTCATTTGACTTACAAATCCCACAAGCCCTAGGCTGTGATTGGGATTTCGATTCATACCTGCATTTTCCCAGATGACGTTTCTTGCAAATTTTACACTTGGGTTTTTCACCCGAATGTTGATCATCCTTTTTAAACCCGGAACTCTTTTTGTGGTCGGAGTTCCCTTTGTGCTTCTTGTCTAAACGGTGTGAGTTATCATTCTCATGCTTCCTCTTTCCCTCATCAGAATTCCTAAGCGATCTCTGCCTGACCGCATCAAGGGTAAGAGATAGTGACAGATCAGCTACAGACCTAACGGTAGTCGGTCGAGATGCTTTTACACTAGCTTTGATCTCCGGGGCTAAACCCCCAATGAAACGGGCTATCCGTTTTGGTTCTGGTGTCACCAAGTATGGAACCAATCGTAACATAGTGTTAAAACTTTTGAGGTATGCTTGGCAGTCTAAGTTCTTCATAGCCAATGTTAGGAAGTCGGTCTCGATCTTCTCAACTTCATGTTGAGGACATAAATTCTCTTTTATCAACGCAACAAACTGATCCCAAGACAAATTATACAACGTGATCTTCCCAGGAGCCTGAATCAATGATCTCCACCACGCTAGAGCTTCTCCTTGAAATGATTGTGACACAAACTTCACAATATCTTGCTCTGCACAACCACTAATATCAACCACCATATCCATTTCATCGAGCCAAGTCATACAATCGATGGCTCCTTTCTCCCCTGTGAAGTCTCTAGGCTTGCAGGAGACGAAATACTTATAAGAACAGGACTTAACACGTGGTTCTTGTTTGAGCTCAATCTTCTTAGACGGGATACTCCTTTGGTTTAATGAATGATGAGACTCACTCTTGCGAGTATGAGTCCTTGAGGATGGTTTTGAGTGTGGTACAGACTGAGTTCTGACATGGGTACCACTAGATTCATTAAACTGTCTGTCAAGAGCTCGTGTAACGGCATTATCTATTAATGCCTGCAATTCCGCGCCTGCTACATTAACTCTGGAAGTGTCATGATTCTCCCTTGGGTGACTGTTGACTTCGTCTGACCCAGCCATGTAGCTTGATTGCTACATAAAATATTGACAAGATTTATTTAAAAGTCCATTATGGAATTGTCTTTTATGGCAATTCATTAACCATGGTAACCATCAGCCATGTTGGTAATTTAATTAAGCATATTCATTCAGGATTATAATTATCCTCAATCGTAATTTATTAACATATTATAATGGCACATAAGGTCAGGTCACAGGGACGATTTAATTTATAAGCCATGATTTTATAGTATCGAGGCATTAAGGCATTGAATCATAGTTCATTACCTTTCTTGACAGGGAGTTATAGACTACAGCTGTCTTTGTCTTATATGACAATGATTATGGCCCGTAGGTATTACATTACTAATGGATGCTTAAAAATAATAAGAAAGAAATTGGAAGGATCCAATATAAGGATGACTTATGCGATTTTATCGAATCACATTTGCCAGGAGTGTTAACATGTTTTCAGATGTTAACAAGGGTTTTGAATCTTACAAGGAACTACCATCATGGCCCTGTCTTAAAGTGACACATGGCTAGGTTTGGCCTTCAAGATTTTCTTTTATATTTAATGGCAAATTAATTTTCAAAAGGAATGATATTTTGTTTTATTTTATATATTATATTTATGCATATAATGATAATTAAAATTTTGAACTCAAAACATTCCATAATTAAATAAAAGAGTACATAAATGCTCTAAACGAGACTTAACAGAAATAACTTGCCCACACAGGGGCTAAACTGGAAATACAAGTCCTCGTAGGGACTGAATACATAAATAGATGTCCACGCAGGGACTTGATTTAAAATAAGGAAATTACAATACAAATAATTAAATAAGGAATATTCAAAAATCCCTTTTCTTCTTTCCCTTGATTAAATTCACCAGACCTTTGAGAAATCCTCGGTGGTTCCTACGCTCTTCTTGAACCTCCCGTTCCACCTGACTCAACCTTTGAAGAATCTCCTGTTGCTGCGGTGGCAGTATCAGTGGCGGCTGCGGCGGCTGCTGATGCTGCGGAGGTTGAGGAGGTGGCGGGTATTGGTACCCATAGGCTGGGTATCCAGTCCCCCAGGGAGCTCCATAAGGCCCTTCTGGATGGAGAGCATTGTAGTTTACCGCTACGAGGTATGGGTCAACTTCAGCGTAGCTGTAGTTAGTATGGGCTGGCTGCTCACAAGGGTTATATGCCGCTGCACCGGCGTATGAAGGAATCAGGTTATCATAACCCATGGGTGGTGGTGCGACTGGCGCAGAGTCCACCTCAGAAACGGGGTTTGAAGGCCCACCCATCTGCAGGTCTTCATAAAGTGGCGGATAGTGACTGCCACTGGAAGGTTGAGGGATGCTGATACGGATTCCCCCTCGCACGGACATCCGTGCATTTGATCTTCTCCGCATCGGTGGCTCCGGAGGCGGTTGCTGCACTGGTGGTGGTGGCGGTGGAGTGACCGCTACAAAACATGAATCCTCCAAGGGATCCTACTGTTGCTGCTGAGACAGGTTGTAACTGGGAGTAAACACCCAGTCGTATTGGGCAAATCTTGTATCATAGATGTCCGGACCACGATAAGGTGATCCATGAAAAGACGACCTATCCAAAATTTCGATTGGGTGAGTAGGTGTCCCAGATGGTGGTTCGGCGGGATCTAGGTCATCATCCATATCCATTCCCTGAGCTTCAAGGAAATGGTCTTCAGGGCCCAATGGGTTATGACCCATTGGTTCTTCAACCTGGTTTGCCGGGTTGAATCAGCTCTGGAAGTATGGGGTCGGGTCCTGGAAGGCCCGATGTGAGGTTGACCGTCGAAACGGCAAGAAGGAGTGGTTTGAATCTTCGGGCTCGTTCTCCGATTGCGGCCCAAAGGAATGATGGTAAGATGGTGATGAACTTAGCGAGACAGATCGCCTCGCGGGCTCCAAATAGGTCCTCCAGTCTTCTTGAGGACTGGTGCTCATTGTAACAGATGGTGTTCGCTGGTGGGAAGGTCCTGCCTCGTGATCGTTAGGGGCGTTGAGTGGCCCTTTGCCTCGTCCTCCTCTTCGAAACCTTGGTGGCATTTTGTTGAACCTGTCAAAACAAACAAAAGAACAACAAAGAAAAATAAAGGACAAAATTAAAATAAATTAGGATTTGTCCTAAGTTCTTTGCCTAGACTCGGAAATCGAGGAATGTGCAAACTGTGTCATTGAGATTAAACACAAAAGGCTAGTGTTTAATTCACTCAATGTTGGCTCTGATACCAACCTGTCACACCCCGATATTTCCACGAATTACCGGTGGGCCCAGTGGGGAGTATCGTGACGTAGTTGATATCATCATAGACAATTTATCACAGTTTAATACACAGCGAAAGTCGAAAGATAAAAACATTACAAACCGAATGGAAGTAATATCATTTATTACAAAAATGGTTGTAAGGGATCCACAGGCGGATCAAAATTAAAAGGAACATTGTTCAACAGATTTATAAACATCTAAGCTTGCAAGACTCTTTATTGGTGCTAGGAGTAGCCAGCCTATTCCGTCTAGTACATGCCTTAACCTTTTTGGAAAATACGTCAGTTTACACTGGTAAATACAATTAACCGACTCATTTTGAAAATGTTTAAGAAAATTGATTTGAATGCACAAGGCACAAAATATCTTTTATAACTTGGGATAATTATTTAAAAATAAACTTGTTAAAGAATTACATGTTTATTATACGTTCAGTAGCCCGGGCTAAAAACCGGGTTAAAGATTAATAGACACACCACATAATATATCCCACGACGAGTTATTCTCGAACAGGTGGGTACATTATTTTTACATACGCATCGGTAGGTGTATGCCTACACCCCGTGCTCAAGTCGTGGCCATTTCAATGAATGAGCCGAGGATATCCAGGACATGGTCATTAACCCCCCAAAGGCTTAGAATAAACAAAACAGATTAAACGGGTTATCTCAATAATTTAACCTTCATACGATTAAAAATTCAATACCCGACCAAGCGGTATTTTATATACCGTACCCCAAGCCCGTATAAGGGAAAATAAGTTAAAAGTATTTACCTGAGCAAATTACACAAATTTATCCCAGCCATACAATTCAGCAAGTGCAAGTATCTTTTACTGGTCTCCTAAATCTGGAACGAAGATTTTAATTAACCTATTAGATTCCTAACGGGTCTTACTTAAGTTTAAACTTAGACCGGTTAGTTTTAAAGAAAGGTATACGGTTCAAAACGCATGATTAAGCGAAGACCGGATTAGAATGTGGTTTAGACCTGACAAGTATGAAGACTTGTATAATATGGGTAAACTAAACACATTCTGGATTTTGAAGTGAAAATGATAAGGTTTGACCCGTTTCGGTTAAATTATGCAAACTAGTTACATAAACCGTACCGAACGCGATAATTGCATAACGGGTAACCATATGAGTCATGAACGGGTTTCCTAAGTTAATATGCCTTAAATATGTTGTGATATCAGTAGGATACCTTCCATTACCCAAAACGAATTTAACTCAAATTAAGCCCCGTAGGGGTATTTTGGTCATTTTAAAGATTATAAAAGAAGTTAAATAATAATCTGAGGTTCTGGTCTAAACTAATCAGTAAAAATATTTAATTTAATAAGTTATATCAGCAGGGTATTGCATATATGTGAAATTTATCATTTATAACCAAACTATGCACCGTAGGGGCATTTTGGTAATTTCACATAAGCTTTAAAGGTCAAATTTGGAAATCTGAGTTCAAAAATTTTGCTTACTATTAAGTTATAAAAATTTACTTAAAACATCAGTAGGTATTAAGTTTTATATGCCAAAAATAGTTTTATGCCATACAATGCGCTTAAAACGCGTAAAAGTCGGTTTTAAGCGATTTTCGGGTTATATAATGAAAGCTGAGATTTTTATCAGCCCAGAAGGCTTAAAATATTTTATTTATCATATAAAATCAGTAGCAAAAGATTTGGTATCAATATGTTATGTAAAACTTATTTTATTAGCAAAAAGGGTATAATCGACAATTACCGAATCAAAGCAAGAACCGTATGCCATGATCAGTTTAAAAATAAATAAAAATATTCAAAAATCCCAAAATATTATATTACATCAGTGGGTAAAAGGTTTGGTGTAAAAATTTGGGTTTAGATAGGCTTTATGTAATCATGCCGTTTAATTAATAAAAAGCTTTCCAATTACGCTATTGAGCATAACTCCTAATTTAGACCTCAAACTGATGTCAAATTTTTAGGACATGTTTATAAATCAGTAACAAAGGTTTTTGTCCTCTCACATTTTCAAAAATCTTTTTTTAAGGTCAAAAGGGAATAATGGTCAACATCTAAGCAATTAACGGAAACATGCAAATGAATCAGAATAATTAGGAACCAAGTTGTATAACCTCAGAGGGTTACACTAACCTATAACCTAGTCCTAATGGAACTCTAAGGCATATCTAAACCAAGCTAAATCGGGTCAAAACTAAAAGTCAAAGCAAAAGTCTACTTTTGCGACTTTCGGTTCCGAACCGAGCCTAAACTCAAAATTGTCGGGTTGAACATGCTTAGACATGTTCTTTCATTAATTACCAAGTTATATAAGTGTTAAAACAGGTTTCATAGCTTCTACATTGTTAATTATGAGTTTATTTGCAAAATAGTTTTCTGTTGACTTTTTATAATTAAGTTTGACCCGACAATTGACCTAGTTAGAGTGGAAATCAGAGGGTGCCCTTTTAAGGGTTTATTACCCACATAATTACCAACTCATAGCCACTTTCAATTCGAGAAATGACTGGACCATTAGTGATTAATCACTAAGTCAAAGCTTAATTACGATAAGTTTGACTTTTGGTCATTAAACTAATAAAACACGAATTAGGAAGGCTTAGAACACTCACAATGGTACTTAGCACAAATTAGGAAGTGATGGAAGCTTGCTTGAAGTCCAGAGAGCTCTAGAGAGTGTATGAGAATGAATTTCAAATGAGCAAGTTTATGTGTTGCAACAAGAGTTCATTATATAGCCAAACAAACATCACAAGATCCTTCCACATAAGTCTAAGGTTGATTCCTGATCATCCCAGGTGTCCCCTATGCATGAAAAACCATTGGAACAGTCCCTGAATTCGAATATCAGGCTTTTAAGGCGGTGGAACTGGCTGTACTCGCAGCTGTGCAGAGAATCTGCCCAGATCAGGCTGTCGCGTCGCGCGACGGCAGAAGGTGATGGTGGTGGCGTGACGCCATCATGTGGCTAACCAGATCAGCAAGTTTCAAATAATGACATTTTCACCCCTGGACCTTCTAAAGCGTAATTTCTTTCATTTTAAGCATATTTAACCCATTTAACTTTTGTTCTTGTGATCCATGAGATATAACCAAACACATTTAGGTCCGGTTTCGTTAAATGATAACCGAAAACATAAGTTTTTCCTTGTTGACGCTTTTAACCCCTTAATTACGAAAGTTAACGTATCTTCCTCATACGATATCGAAACCTTGTGAAATTTTTATCACTTATTCTTGGGAGTATAATTAATCGTTACAAAGCTTCAATTTTGTCAAAAGGTTACTCAGAGGTATAAATTAAACATGTTGACACATTTAACCCTCGCGTCTTGTAAACTTTCACTTTCTTCCACAAACGGTTTCATACGATTCATGATTTATTCGTTTAAGGGTATAAACGTCGTGTAGGGTTGTTGAAAGGTATAATTATCAAATGTTGACACTTTGAATCCTGTTACTCACCTACTTTCTTTGTTTGTCAACTTTAGTCCCTCATATTTAATCCATTACACATTTAAAGCTCATGACACGTGTCTTCATTATATTGGTCGTGATTTTTCGAGATGTTACACTGATGAATTAGTGCGTACACGAGAAGAGGACCAGAGGAGAAACCTAGCTCAAAGGCTTACTTAGGAATTTCGCTACGGTAATTCCAACAATGGAAAAAATGTAGGTTCTACCTGTGACAACTCGAGTTTCCGACTTTCACTTTGACTTTTACTTTCGTATTTATTGCACGTTGACCGTCTAGATTATTGCTTACACGAATTATTTACCTGGTAATTGTGCACACTAAATTATAGTTAAGATGATAATCTTGATTTTTGAGTGATAAGGTGTAAGTACTTGACTGCATGATTAACTGTAAACTGTTTGAGACCTGAACAACTCGACGAAACACAATATCTGTTTCGCCATAACCACTCTCGACGAAACAGGCTGTTTCGCCGAGCCCAGATCCACCGAAGCCCAGTTCGGGCCCAACACGTTATTTTGAGTCTTAAAACGTGAAACATCATCAGTTTCACACATTTATCATAACAACCGAAACCCTAGAACACTCTCCCTTTCTGTGCGACGACAACAACCATCGTTCACCATCATCCCTAGCTCTCGAATCCTTGTTCCTTCATCTCGAATCGGTTAGTGTGTGTTTGTTAGTCGATTCTATGTTTCTGTATTGTATAGATTCTTGCTGGTGCATATGATTGATGTGTGTTACTGCTGTGATGAGTGTATGATGGTGATGATATAGATTTCGATGTGTATGATATGATGTAGTAGGATATATATAAATGATATGCGAAACTTGATACAATCGAATGCTCGGTTCTGAATGATTGTTTATATGGCCTGATTCTGATTACATTAGTATCTTGATAGGGAATTGATGTGATGATGTTGTATGTTATTTGATATGCTATACACATAAACTAGGGTTTATTCTAGACAATGATTCTTGGATGATTGAGTTATGATAATTCGATATGCACATTGACCTTCGTATGATTTCAGTTATTGATGACGGCTGCTAGAAGGATTAGGGTTTATGTGTTATTCGCTTCTGCTGTAACTGATGTCTGCGAAACAGACATCCGACGAAACAGGACTCCCGGCGAAACAGAATGTGTTTCGCCAAGAGTCATCGACGAATTAGAATCCTGTTTCGCCAAACAAGGCCACGACGAAACAGAATGTGTTTCGTCAATTTGTGTTTCGCCGAAAGTGTGTTTCGCCATTATGTGTGTTTAGCCGAACAGTTAATCTGCACAGTAACTTGAGTTAATTCTGCTTAGAAGTTAACCGGGTTAGTTAACTGCTGTTAAGCATAACCATCCTGTGTATGATCTTAAATACGTGCCATGTGCTACTTGCTTATCGACTTTGTACTTATACGTGAACACAAACTGATTATTGTATACGTGCGTACCTTAGGACGTGATTGATTTACTTGAGCACATACCTAGCATACCGAGCAAAACAAGGTGAGTTCACACTTCTACCAAGGCATGGGATTCCCGGGGATGGGAATGGGTTGATTGATTATTGACGCTTAAGAGTTATCGGAATTACATACCATTGACCTCGGGAGAGGAAGGTCAATGGTAGATACTACTAGACTTGTGATACATATACTAGAACGATCTTCGCAAACATGCCTGGAATGGCCGCGAACTATACTAGAACGATCTTCGCAAACATGCCTGGAATGGCCGCGAACTATACTTTGATCTTCGCAAACATGCCTGGAGGGCCGCGATACAAATATAACTAGTCAAGAAAACATGGGAAACCCCCACTAAACTTCGCAAACATGCCTTGAGGGCCGCGATGCTATTACATACGATACATGATTACTAATCGAACATACGATTTACGAAATGAACATTATCACTAAATAGCCAACTGTGAACTCGCTCAACTAGTTGTTGACTCTCTGTTACATGCCTTGCAGGATCTTAGGTACTTACGGAGCTTGCACGGGAGGCACGGTCGTTGTGGACATGGATCGTGAATGTGTTGTTAAACATTATAACATTTTGTACTTAAACTTATGTTGGGTTTTACATTAATGCTTCCGCTACACATTTGTATATATTTGGTTTTGTAAACACCTATCGTATTGATGAATGACTTTTGATATATATATACTTATGTTCAATATGATTGGTGGCTTGATCCTGGTCATGTCACGCCTCCAAGCGGTGGTACTCCGCGTGTGGATTTTGGGGGTGTGACAGATTGGTATCAGAGCCATTGGTTATAGAGAACTCGGTTTTAATAAGAGGAAAACGATTTTGTTAAAACCAGACTATAACCAGAACAGTGCTCTCAACGATCCACAACGACGCTTCGCTCCACGTGCAAGGCTCAACATCATAGGTACTACTATTCATGTTACTTTACCTACTTGCTAGAATTACATAGAACTTTGCTCGTGGTATGCTCAGATTACAGAACCTACTATATGTTATTGCTTGAGAATACTTGTGTGCTCACTCTCTTCGCACTATTCGCGAACCTCTCACCCACATGTTCTCCTTGATGTCAAGATCATGAGTGGACGCGTTAACCTAACTCAAGCCCGGTTGGCGGCTTCGATCACTGAACAAGTTACTGCAGCACTCGCAGCTGCCCAGGCAGGAGGTGTAACCTGCCATCACCACTTACTCTAGGATCTTTAGATCCTACTCTCATAACTCAACACTTGTGCTTAATTTTGATTACTCTTACGCACACGACAAGTCAACACGCTCAGCCACCTGTATGCACATACAAGGCTTTTATGGACTGTCGTCCTACTACTTTCAGGGACACTGAAGGAGCTGTTGGACTCCTCCATTAGTTTGAGGAACTCGAATCGGTCTTCGAGTGTGTGAATGACCCGAGGCTCGTAAGGTGAAATATGCCACTGATCCTCTCGAAGGCACTGCGCAAACTTGGTGAAACGCGCAAGTTACGATGCTGGGGCTGGCGGCTGCTAATGCCACCCCATGGAATGATTTTAAGGAACTGATCAAACGTGAATACAGTAGTTATGATGCCATCCACAAGTTGGAAGTGGAGTCCTTTAACATGAAGATGACGGGGTCAGAGATAGAAGCGTGCACGATAACGATCCAACAAACTGGCAATTTTGTGTCCAACTATGGTGGATCCTCCCATAAAGAGCTTTGAGCTGTACCTCAAAGGCTTAGTACCAGAAATTCAAAGTCATGTGATGACTGCTAATCTTGCTACTATTCAAGATGTTACTCATCTTGCTCATCATCTCACAGACCAGGCAGTGGAACAAAACAAGCTGCCTAGACGTATTGGTGCTACTACTACTACTTCTGCTATTCCCAGTGACAACAAATGAAAGTGGGATGGAACCTCTAGCAAGGGTTCGACTACGATTCCGTCCCAGGCACAGCAGTCAAAGATCGATGGCAACCAAAGTCCTGGTCAGCAACCTTTTAGCAGTCAATGGCAGGGTGGATACAGGAGAAACCACCCTAAGTACAAACGATGTAACTTGCACCACAGCGGGCAGTGCAACCGAAATCATTGTCAATGATGCGACAAGCTTGGTCATGGAGTCAAGGATGGTAGAAACTCACGTCCTGCAAGCCAGAACCAACAACAACAGATACAAGATCTATAGAATCAGCAGCAACAACAGGGTAACAAGGGATGTTAGCAGTGTGGTGCGGAAGGTCACTTCAAGAGACACTGCCCACGGTTGAACCAGAACCACAACCAAGAAAAAGGGAACTAGGGAAGACAACAACGGGGGTAATAACGACGGCAATGGTGCCAGGGGTCGAGTGTTCGTGATTGGTCAGGGTGATACTAGGAATGACCCCAGCGTTGCGATGGTTCCGACATCGTCATTGGTATGGATTGGCTACCTCAACATCGAGCAGAGACTCTTCGCAAGGAGAAGATCATTCGTATTTCCCGTACTGGCAAAGAACCTCTCGAAGTTCAAGGCGACAAGAGTGGTGTCGTGAGTGGCATCATTTCCTTCCTGAAGGCTCAGAAGTGTTTACGAAAGGGCCACACAGCTGTTTTAGCACTCGTTACTGATACATCGAAGAAAGAGAAAAAGATTGAGGATATTCCAGTAGTACGCGATTTTCCTCAAGTGTTTCCTGAAGAGTTACCTGGGTTACCGCCTCATCGTCAGGTCGAATTTCAGATCGAGCTAGCTCCAGGAGCAGCACCCATAGCTCGAGCGCCTTACCGATTAGCTCCAACTGAACTGGAAGAACTGTCTAAGCAATTGCAAGAACTCTTGGAAAAGGGTTTCATACGTCCTAGCTTTTCGCCCTGGGGAGCTCCAGTATTATTTGTAAAGAAGAAGGACGGTACCTTCCGCATGTGTATAGACTACCGCGAATTGAACAAGGTGACTGTGAAGAGTCGCTATCCTCTTCCACGCATCGACGACTTATTCGACCAGTTACAAGGGTCGAGCTATTACTCAAAGATTGATCTAAGGTCAGGTTACCATCAACTGAGAGTCCGGGATGAGGACGTCTCCAAAACAGCATTCAGAACTCGCTACGGTCATTACGAGTTTTTGGTCATGCCATTCGGGCTAACGAACGCGCCTACGGTTTTCATGGATCTTATGAACAGGGTGTGCAAACCCTATCTTGACAAGTTTGTCATTGTTTTCTTCGACGACATCCTGATCTATTCGAAGAGTCAGGAGGAGCACGAGCAGCACTTACGACTTATTTTGGAACTCCTTCGAACGGAACAGCTGTACGCTAAGTTTTCAAAATGCGACTTCTGGCTTCGTGAAGTCCACTTCTTAGGCCACGTGGTAAACAAGGATGGGATTCATATCGATCCATCCAAGGTAGATTCGATCAAGAACTGGCCTGCACATCGTACACCAGCTGAAATACGCCAATTCTTGGGTTTGGCGGGATATTACAGACGATTCATTAAAGACTTCTCAAAGATTGTACAGCCGCTCACACTACTGACGTAGAAAGGTGTTGCTTACCGTTGGGGTACTACACAGGAAACAACGTTTCAGCACTTAATGGATAGACTTTGTAGCGCACCTATCCTCTCATTGCCTGAAGGCACGGACGATTTTGTAGTCTACTGTGATGCATCTATCCAAGGTCTTGGATGTGTGTTGATGCAGCGGGATAAAGTTATTGCTTATGCTTCACGCCAACTTAAGATTCACGAACGGAATTACACTACGCACGATTTAGAGCTTGGAGCTGTTGTTTTTGCGCTCAAGATATGGCGACATTATCTGTATGGCACCAAGTGCATCATCTACACCGATCACAGGAGTCTTGAGCATATCTTCAAGCAGAAAGAGTTGAACATGCGACAACGTCGATGGGTCGAGTTACTGAACGATTATGAATGTGCTATAAAATACCATCCGGGCAAAGCCAATGTGGTGGCCGACGCCCTCAGTCGAAAGGATACTACACCTAGGCGTGTACGAGCGTTGCAACTCACTATTCAGTCTAGTCTTCCTTCACAGATACGAGATGCTCAGGTAGAAGCATTGAAACCAGAAAACGTCAGGGCTGAAGCCCTACGCGGCTCAAGGCAACGGTTAGAACAAAGGGCAGACGGAGCCTACTATGTAACAGGACGCATCTGGGTCCCACTCTATGGCAATTTACGCAAGCTTGTAATGGATGAAGCTCATAAGTCTCGCTACTCAGTACATCCTGGTTCGGATAAGATGTACCACGACCTCAGAACTACATATTGGTGGCCTAGCATGAAGGCCCACATAGCCACATACGTTAGCAAATGCTTGACTTGTGCGAGAGTCAAAGCAGAATATCAGAAACCGTCAGGACCACTCCAACAACCTGAGATACCACAATGGAAATGGGAGCAAATTTCCATGGATTTTGTTACTGGCCTACCTAGATCTCAGCGCGGAAATGATACTATTTGGGTGATCGTGGATCGACTCACAAAGTCTGCTCACTTCTTAGCAATCAAAGAAACAGACAAGTTCTCTACCTTGGCAGACATTTACTTAAAAGAAGTGGTCTCGAGGCACGGAGTGCCCACCTCCATCATCTCTGATCGTGACGCACGTTTTACTTCAGAACTGTGGCAAGCAATGCATAAATCTTTTGGCTCTCGTTTAGACATGAGCACAGCTTATCACCCTCAGACAGATGGGCAGTCTGAGCGCACTATTCAAACTCTAGAAGACATGCTTCGGGCATGCGTAATTGACTTTGGCAAGGGCTGGGAAAAGCATCTGCCACTTGTGGAATTTTCATACAACAACGGCTACCACACCAGCATTAAAGCTGCTCCATTCGAGGCATTGTACGGGCGTAAATGCCGGTCACCTCTCTGTTGGGCAGAGGTGGGAGAGAGTCAAATCACAGGTCCAGAAATGGTAGTCGATACTACAGAAAAGATTGCACAAATACGACAACGCATGGCGGCAGCTCGTGACCGTCAGATAGCATACGCCGATAAAGATAGAAATTTCTCGAATTCCAAGTTGGGGATCGAGCGCTACTTAAAGTTTCACCCTGGAAGGGTGTGGTTCGTTTTGGCAAAACACGGCAAACTCAATCCACGATACGTCGGACCTTTCGAGGTTATTGAGAAAATAGGCGAAGTGGCCTACAGATTGAACTTACCACCTGAACTCAGTGCAGTTCACAACGTCTTTCACGTGTCGAATCTGAAGAAGTGTACGTCAGATGAGACCCACATAGTTCCCTTAAAGGAACTCACTATCGACGAGCGGTTGCACTTCGTCGAGGAACCTGTTGAAATCACGGACCGGGATGTTAAGGTCCTCAAGAACACGAGAATCCCTCTTGTACGAGTTCGTTGGAACTCCCGTCGCGGCCCAGAGTTCACCTGGGAGCGTGAAGATCAAATGAAACTCAAGTATCCCCAGTTATTCGGAACCAATGCAACTACTACTGAGGCTGAAGCTACCAATACAGAATTTCGGGACGAAATTCCAAATCAACGGGGGGATAATGTGACACCCCAAGAAAACCAGTAATCTTCGCAAACCTGCTCGGGGAGCCGCGATACAATACAGGTAAACAACGTCACACCACTAGCTTCCTCAGTAACTGCATGCTAAATTTCGGGACGAAATTTCTTTTAAGTTGGGGATAATGTGACAACTCGAGTTTCCGACTTTCACTTTGACTTTTACTTTCGTATTTATTGCACGTTGACCGTCTAGATTATTGCTTACACGAATTATTTACCTGGTAATTGTGCACACTAAATTATAGTTAAGATGATAATCTTGATTTTTGAGTGATAAGGTGTAAGTACTTGACTGCATGATTAACTGTAAACTGTTTGAGACCTGAACAACTCGACGAAACACAATATCTGTTTCGCCATAACCACTCTCGACGAAACAGGCTGTTTCGCCGAGCCCAGATCCACCGAAGCCCAGTTCGGGCCCAACACGTTATTTTGAGTCTTAAAACGTGAAACATCATCAGTTTCACACATTTATCATAACAACCGAAACCCTAGAACACTCTCCCTTTCTGTGCGACGACAACAACCATCGTTCACCATCATCCCTAGCTCTCGAATCCTTGTTCCTTCATCTCGAATCGGTTAGTGTGTGTTTGTTAGTCGATTCTATGTTTCTGTATTGTATAGATTCTTGCTGGTGCATATGATTGATGTGTGTTACTGCTGTGATGAGTGTATGATGGTGATGATATAGATTTCGATGTGTATGATATGATGTAGTAGGATATATATAAATGATATGCGAAACTTGATACAATCGAATGCTCGGTTCTGAATGATTGTTTATATGGCCTGATTCTGATTACATTAGTATCTTGATAGGGAATTGATGTGATGATGTTGTATGTTATTTGATATGCTATACACATAAACTAGGGTTTATTCTAGACAATGATTCTTGGATGATTGAGTTATGATAATTCGATATGCACATTGACCTTCGTATGATTTCAGTTATTGATGACGGCTGCTAGAAGGATTAGGGTTTATGTGTTATTCGCTTCTGCTGTAACTGATGTCTGCGAAACAGACATCCGACGAAACAGGACTCCCGGCGAAACAGAATGTGTTTCGCCAAGAGTCATCGACGAATTAGAATCCTGTTTCGCCAAACAAGGCCACGACGAAACAGAATGTGTTTCGTCAATTTGTGTTTCGCCGAAAGTGTGTTTCGCCATTATGTGTGTTTAGCCGAACAGTTAATCTGCACAGTAACTTGAGTTAATTCTGCTTAGAAGTTAACCGGGTTAGTTAACTGCTGTTAAGCATAACCATCCTGTGTATGATCTTAAATACGTGCCATGTGCTACTTGCTTATCGACTTTGTACTTATACATGAACACAAACTGATTATTGTATACGTGCGTACCTTAGGACGTGATTGATTTACTTGAGCACATACCTAGCATACCGAGCAAAACAAGGTGAGTTCACACTTCTACCAAGGCATGGGATTCCCGGGGATGGGAATGGGTTGATTGATTATTGACGCTTAAGAGTTATCGGAATTACATACCATTGACCTCGGGAGAGGAAGGTCAATGGTAGATACTACTAGACTTGTGATACATATACTAGAACGATCTTCGCAAACATGCCTGGAATGGCCGCGAACTATACTAGAACGATCTTCGCAAACATGCCTGGAATGGCCGCGAACTATACTTTGATCTTCGCAAACATGCCTGGAGGGCCGCGATACAAATATAACTAGTCAAGAAAACATGGGAAACCCCCACTAAACTTCGCAAACATGCCTTGAGGGCCGCGATGCTATTACATACGATACATGATTACTAATCGAACATACGATTTACGAAATGAACATTATCACTAAATAGCCAACTGTGAACTCGCTCAACTAGTTGTTGACTCTCTGTTACATGCCTTGCAGGATCTTAGGTACTTACGGAGCTTGCACGGGAGGCACGGTCGTTGTGGACATGGATCGTGAATGTGTTGTTAAACATTATAAAATTTTGTACTTAAACTTATGTTGGGTTTTACATTAATGCTTCCGCTACACATTTGTATATATTTGGTTTTGTAAACACCTATCGTATTGATGAATGACTTTTGATATATATATACTTATGTTCAATATGATTGGTGGCTTGATCCTGGTCATGTCACGCCTCCAAGCGGTGGTACTCCGCGTGTGGATTTTGGGGGTGTGACAGATACCTCTGCACCTTACTGCAAGGCTTGCAGGAAGAAGCATTCAGGAAAATGGTCCACTTACTGCAATTTCTACAAAATACCAGGACACAAGGAAGAAAATTGCTGGAAGAAACCTAATAATGAAATGTGCTTCAACTGTGGAGAAAAAGGTCACATCAAGCCGAACTGTCCGAAACTAGCTCCAGCCCTGAACAATAAGACTACTAAAAATGCTAGAGCATTTATTCTAACTGCAGAAGAAGCAAAGATGATCCCGGATGTGATCGCCGGTACGTTTTTAGTTAATGATGTTTTTGCTAAAGTATTAATTGACTCTGGTGTAAACCAAAGTTTTATTAATACTTCATTTTGCAAACTTCTCAATCGACCATTAACTAAACTTCCACAAGAATGTCTAGTAGAGACAGCAAATGGAGAAACCATTAAGATTTCTGAAATCTTGCAAGGAGCAAGAATAGAATTTTTAAATCAAAAATTTATTGCAAACCTTTACCCAATGAATCTGGCAGGATTCGATATTGTATTAGGAATGAATTGGTTAATAGCCAATAAAGCCAGTATTTTATGTGATCAAAAGTCAATCCAAGTAAATTCACAAAGGGGTGAAAAGATCACAATTAAAGGAGATAAACCCTCTAGATCCACGAAATTCATCTCTGTGATGAAAACAACCAGTTATGTAAGAAAAGGATCATTAGTATATTTGATTTCTATAATTATTAATACTAAAGGAAAAGAACTGAAAGATATTCCAGTAGTATCCCAATTTTCAGATATATTTTCAGAAGAATTACCAGGGCTACCGCCAGACAGAGAAGTTGAATTCAGAATCCACCTACTACCAGGAACAACACCAATTGCCAAAGCACCTTATCGTTTGGCACCCGCAGAAATGCAGGAACTGAAGAAACAGTTAGACGAATTATTGGAGAAAGGACTCATACGGCCAAGCTCATCGCCATGGGGAGCACCGATCTTGTTCGTCAAAAAGAAGGACGGATCAATGCGTTTGTGCATTGACTACCGTGAATTGAACAATGTCACGATTAAAAATCGGTATCCATTACCAAGAATCGATGATTTGTTTGATCAATTGCAAGGAGCTTGATTTTTCTCTAAAATCAATTTACGATCAGGATATCATCAATTAAAGGTACAGGAAGAGGACATTCCTAAGACCGCTTTCAGAATAAGGTATGGACATTATGAATTTACTGTCATGCCATTTGGTCTAACCAATGCCCCAGCTGCATTTATGGACATGATGAACCGAATATGTATGCCATATTTGGATAAATTCATAATTGTTTTTATAGATAATATTCTCATCTACTCTAAGAGTAAAGAGGAACATGCAAAGCATCTGCATGCACTTCTAAGTTTATTGAGAAAGGAAAAGCTTTATGCAAAATTTTCAAAGTGTGAATTTTGGTTAGAACAGGTACAGTTTCTTGGACATTTAGTCAATCATGAAGGAATTCATGTGGATCCCACAAAGATCGAGACGATTACTAAATGGAAAACCCCTGAGTCACCAACTGAGGTTAGAAGTTTCTTAGGATTGACCGGTTATTATAGAAGATTTATTCGAGATTTTTTCTAGAATAGCCATTCCCTTAACTAAGTTAACCTGTAAATCCGTTAAGTTTGAATGGAGACCAAAACAAGAAAAAGCCTTTAGAATCCTTAAGCAAAGATTAACCAACGCACCCATACTAGCGTTACCCGAAGGAACTGAAGACTTTATAGTCTATTGCGACGCTTCTAAATTAGGTTATGGATGTGTATTGATGCAACGTCAAAAGGTTATAGTTTACGCCTCTAGACAACTTAAGAATCATGAAGAGAATTATTCAACCCATGATTTAGAATTAGGAGCTATAATTTTTGCCCTTAAGATTTGGAGACATTACCTTTATGGTAGTAAGTTTACCATTTTCACTGATCATAAGAGTTTAAGGTATGTCTTCGGACAAAAGGAGATGAATATGAGACAAAGACGCTGGATGGAGATACTTAGAGATTATGACTGCAATATCCAGTACCATGTAGGAAAGGCAAACGTAGTAGCTGATGCTTTAAGTCAAAAGTATCACGAAAAACCAAAAAGAGTGTGTTATCTTAAGTTAAACCTGCAGGTAGATTTAAATGAAAAGATTAAAAAAGCACAAGAATCAGTAATTAAGGTTGATACTGAAAAGTTGAAAGGAATGATTAAGGAACTAGAACAAGGAACAGATGGAATTTGGAGATTCCATAAGAAAAGAATGTGGATACCTAAATTAGGAAACCTACGCCACCGTATATTAGAAGAAGCCCATAAATCTAAGTATACGATGCATCCTGGAAGTGATAAAATGTATCAGGATTTAAGAAAGAATTTCTGGTGGATAGGAATGAAAAAGGATATAGCAGCATATGTTGCAAAGTGTCTAACCTGTTCACAAGTTAAAGCTGAACATCAGAAACCCTCAGGTTTGTTGCAACAGTTAGAGATGCTCGTATGGAAATGGGAATTGATAACAATGGATTTTGTTACTAAATTACCCAAAACAAGAAAAGGTAATGATACAATCTGGGTAATTGTAGATAGGCTAACTAAGTCAGCTCATTTCCTACCCATGAAGGAAACTTTCAGTATGGAACAATTAGCTAAATTGTATGTAAATGAAATAGTTTCATTACATGGAATTCCTTTATCAATTGTTTCTGATAGGGATAGCCGTTTTACCTCTCATTTTTGGACAAGTTTCCAAAAAGCAATGGGAACCAAGATAAATCTAAGCACCGCTTATCATCCTCAAACAGACAGACAAAGCAAAAGGACAATTCAAACAATGGAAGATATGCTTAGAGCTTGTGTAATTGATTTCGGAGGTAACTGGGATGATCACTTACCATTAATAGAATTCTCTTATAATAACAGCTATCACACAACTATCAATGCTGCACCATTCGAAGCACTTTATGGACGAAAGTTCCAAACCCCAGTTTGTTGGGCAGAAATTGGAGAAAAACAACTATCCGGACCTGAGATAATACAAGAAACAACCGACAAAATCATTCAAGTAAAGGAAAAGTTAAAAGCAGCACGTGATTGACAGAAGATTTATGCAGATAACAGACGAAAGCCATTGGAATTTCAGGTAGGAGACATGTTGATGCACGGGATGTCTGTTGACTACGTTTGCATTGAGTCTTAGGTCAAGATTGGAGCTTGAAGGTCAAATTAGGGTTTAATACTGTAATTTCGCTTATATGTACATTGTTTAGAGTGGGGTTTCGCTTATAGGATCATAGGGTTTCGCTCATTAGGTTAGTGGGGATTTCGCTAATATGTCACATGGGATTTCGCTCATATGGCTGCCATAAGAGTGAAATCAGACTTAGTATATATAACCCCATGTGTGATTTCATTTGTAACTGGGAGCGAAATCTGGTCATATGCTTTGTAACGAAACTTTGTCAAAATCAATTCAGAAAGCATCAATATAGAAGGAATTAAAGAGGAAAAGCTGTTATTACTTCGTATACATTGATTCCGCCTTTATACGCGAAGATGAACGTTCTCTACTGACTTTTCAGGGTCGCAAACCGGTCCAACAAGTGGTATCAGAGCTCAGGACGAGGAGTTCATACTACTACAGCTTGATTCTACCAGATTCTCTTACTTCTACTCACTTTCTCTCATACTTTTTCGATTTGAACTGGTTCCTACGGTTGAAATGGCCTGAATTTCGAGTATAACGTGTAAAACATACAATTAACAAACCCTAGAAAGAATCAGGTTAAAATACGGCTTAAAAATGGTAAAAATGATCTAAAAACCTGATTTCGTTTTTACGGTAATTGAAGGATTTCGCTCATAAGTCACCTTAATTTCGCTCATACGGACATTAATTTCTTGATTTCGTTTATTTGGACAATCAGATTTCGCTCATAGGGACAGTGTCTCCTGATTTTGCTTTTGTGACACTGATATTTCGCTTATCTGTCACTTTCAGACTGTTTTCGCTTATCAGTCACATATACTGATTTCGCTTATTTGTCATACTGGTGATTTCGCTTTTGTGTCATCAAGAAGCTGATTTCGCTTATTAGTCATCATTTTTCAAAATTTCAAAATTTTTTTTTCTAACTGTTTGCTGATTTTGCAGGTACATTCAAGATGGATGACATATTCTTGAACCCGTTTAGCGACATGTACGCATTTGCTGGAAATTCGGGAGACGATACATCTACAAGAGACAACAATGATAACCCGCCGAATACGAAGAAAAAGTTAACGGAAGCTTGGGAATCTGAAAGTGCCTTTGGAACCTTCAATAAACCTCCAAAGCTAATGGCTATCGAGGAATATAGTCGGTGGTCAAGAAAGTTTGAAGACTGGTTGATAGCATTTGCATTTCCTAGCTGGAAGAGTCTGAAAAACGGCTATGAACATGGAAACAAAAATGGTGAAACTTTAACATCAGCTGAGGAGATTGAATTATTTGTGGCTGAGCAAAAATGTGTGGCATTGTTATTTCTGTCCGTTTGGGAGGACATAATCTCATTGATCGATTATTCAAATGCAAAAGATCTCTGGAAGAAGCTAGAAACAAAATGTTTAGGAAGTTCAGAAATTGTGAAAAATAAAAGAAAACTTATTAGAAAAGAGTTTGATCTGTTTGGATGTTTAAAGAACGAGTCAGTTTGTAAAATGATAGAAAGGTTTGGTCATCTGAAGCTGGAATTAGCAAGACATGATATCAGATATCCTGAGGATGAGCTTATCGATAAATTGTTCGATTCGTTGCCAGACGAGATGGATTGGAGATATTATGCGTTGATGCTGAAGAATACCATCAAGGATCCAGAAAAGTTGACTTTAGATTTGTTGATTGAGAAACTCGAGAGTCACGAGCTGGAACTAAAGAAGACATTCAAAGTCAATCACTCATCTTATCAACAAAATTTGGATTTGTATTATCCAAAGAGCATGATGCCAAAAGCAACTTCTCCCAAGACTGCTTTTTCTGCTGAGAATGTGTCCACAGCAAGCAAAGAAAGTCAAAGTGGTCAAAGCAGTGGAAATCACAGTGGTTATCACAGTGGATCTTCATCATCTGCAAGTCATTCTGATGCAAAGAATTGTTTTCAATGTAACATCGCAATAGACTTAAAAAATGCTCAGAATTTTGACGAGGAGTCTGCTAAACAACAGATGATTTTCCTAGCATCTGTGTTGGAATCTTATGAAGGGTTAGTAGTAGGGAAGATAGGCAACACCAATCTAACGAAAGAGGACTATGATCAAATAGATCCTGAAGAAATGGAATTAATCGACATTCGTTGGTGCATGGCCAGTGCGGTTCGTCGAGTACAGCGTTTCATGGAAATAACCGGCAGGAAGACAATTGGTGGTCCATCTATCAAGTTAGGTTTTGATAAGTCCAAGGTGATGTGCTTCAAGTGTAAGCAGAAAGGTCACTTCAAGCGAGAATGCAGAAACGCATATGCTGATGAGTCGGAGAACCCTTTCAGAGAAGATTACTAC
The DNA here is from genome assembly GCA_030545235.1 of Helianthus tuberosus. Taxonomy (NCBI): domain Eukaryota; kingdom Viridiplantae; phylum Streptophyta; class Magnoliopsida; order Asterales; family Asteraceae; genus Helianthus; species Helianthus tuberosus. The sequence continues at coordinate 81,263,564 of CM060383.1, forward strand.
AAGAAGGCAATTTATCACCAGAATAAATCTGAGCCGCCTAGTTTGAAGCAGGTTGAAGACAACAAAGAGAAATCTAGAGCTCTTGCGGTGATTTATGATGATGAGGGTTATGATTGGAGTCAAGAGGTTCTACCGGAGGAAGATGCGGTTGGTTACGCATTCATGGCGAAAAACGAACCTATTCCGTGGAAAGACAACAGGACTGAAGTGCAGAAGTATAGATACAGAAAAATGTTGGCTGAAAACAGAATAATTAGAATAGCTGGTATCTATTTGGAAGCGAATAGAGCGAGAAGATGGGATCCGGATAGGGAGTGTTATCTTGATCAAAATGGAAATATTGCAGTTGATGACAAAACTCTTGATCTGGAAGCCATAATCAAGGAGTTCAAAGATGAGGATGATTATTGGCAGAATAAATGGTGGGGAACTGGAGACGAGAAAGAGAAAGAAGAGAAAGAGAAAAGAGAGAAAGAAGAGAAAGAGAAGAAGGAGAAAGAAGAGATAGAGAAGTCAAAGAAAGTTGACACTGGGGTTATTGACACAACGCAGGAGTTAACTGCTGAAAACCTCAGAAAAATGGCTGACAAAGTGCTGGCTGCTAAGGCACTTGAGGTAGACTCTAACTCCGTATCTGAGTCAAAAAGCCAGGTCAGTTCAAACTTGTCAATAAATGTGTCAGGTAAGAAAATTGATGGAAATGTTGATTGCAAAAATTGCATCAAAGAGTGCAAATTTTGTAATACAGTCACGTATCTCAACGGTAAGAAAGTTGAAGATCTGACAGCAAAAGTCAGAAGTGTTGAGAATCAAATTCTTGATCGTGACAAAAGAGTTAAAGCTTCAACTGAACGGATAAAAGAATTAACTAACCAAATTGAAAATGATAAAATTGATCATGAAAGAGTTAAAAAGGAAAATGAAAAGTTATTTCTTGAAAACCGTCAGATTTCTGAGAAGTTTGAAAAACTCAAAAGCACAATGAAAGATAATGATGATCGAAATGGTAAAACTTATAAAGAAAATGTTCAACTAAAAGCAGTGCTTAGAGTAAAAGAAGAATCAATCAACCAACAACTGGATGAAATCGCTAAACTGAAACTTAAATTTCAAGAGGCTGAAATTGAAAACGAGCGAATCCAGTTGAAGCTTAACAGTTACAGCTCCGCAAGCTTTGTTTTGCAACACATTGTTCCTAAACCCATCGGGATAAACAAAGCTGGCGAAGATGTTTATTCTGATGGAACCGGGGTGGGTTTTCATAGAGTTCCACCGCCGATTTTGGATAATTACGCAAAAAAGCAATCAGGGTTGGTTGAAATTGAAGAAGAAAGTGAAATGAATCTTTCGGATTCAATTGATGTCACGTTCACATCTTCCAATGACGATAGTGTCCAAAATGATATTGTAAAAGGTGTTGTTGAAAATGTGCTAAAAACGGATAGTGACATTACTGAGGAAGATGGTGTTTCTTGGACAACTACATTCCGAAACAAAAGTCCAAGAACAACTTAAATGAAGAATCAAATCTTGTCATGTACAAGATGTTGGGTTCAGATAAGTTGTTTTCGGATTCTGAGTTTCCGATTGAGAATGTAAATGTGAATAAATTGACAAACGTTTTCAAGTTGGTCGAAGTTGAGTTGTCAGAAGTGAACAATCTGAGTCAAACAAAGAGAAAAATGAGTTTTGAGAAAGATAAATCATACTATAAGAAATCTGTTAATCCATCACGTTTTTATAATAACAATCGAAATAACTGGTCGGGTGGTTATCAGGGTGGTAGGAATTATCAGAAAAGAAATGTTCCAAACAAGAGGTTTGATGAAAAGAAAAAGTTTGTGAACAGTTCGAGTTCACTTGCTGATGAAGAGAAAGAGATTTTTTCAAAATCGAATGAAGAGTTCTTTGAGAAAAGAGCTTCACAGTCTCAGTCTGAAGGCACAAGTCGAGTTGTTGATACTCGAACATGTTTCAGATGTAATCAAGTTGGTCACATTGCACGAAAGTGTACCAATGTGAAGCCTAAGACTGAAACTGTGAAGATTCAAAAGAAGAAAGTTGACGAAAAGGGTAAAGCACCAATGGTTGTTGAGAAAAAGAGTGTGAAAAATGACAACACCAAAGTGAAAAATGAACCCGTAAAGAAAGTGGTAACTAAAAATGACAAATTTTACAAGCGGGTTGCATTATCTCAACAAGTTTGGAAACCAAAAAGTGAGAAAAAGATTTCACCTTCTGAGGATTCAATTCCAATTGATTATGATGCAAATTTTCCACCTTTGAAGGCTGAAAACTTCAAAATTCAAATTGCGAGAGTCAAGGTTACACCCAAGGCTGATGAGGCCTGGGTGAACTCCATGTTCGACTAAACAGTTTGAATTGCCGGAGCTTCCTTGATCGCGAAGCATGAATCGGCATCTTTATTAAAGTTTAAGTCAAAGTTTGTTATGTGCAGGAACTTCCAAAACTTGCATCCAGATGGATCATGGATAGTGGAGCTTCAAGACATATGACAGGGAAGACTGTGTTGCTGTATGATGAGAGAAATATCAATGGTGGTTACGTAGGTTTTGAGAAAAAGTTGATACGAATTGAGAAAATCCACACTGACGAAAAGAAAGCTGATTTACATACCAAAGCTTTTGATAAAAATCGGTTTAAATATTTGTTAAATCTGAATGGTATGAAGCTTCTTTCGGTGTCGGATGGAATTGTGGGCGTTGATGAGAGTACTGTTGCGGATGAAGACGAAAAACAATCTGCAATGGTTTGTCGATTTTTTACTTGTTTTGGTATTTAGGGGGAGTAGATAGATGTATATAGATATATTTGCAGAAAATACAAAAACAGTAAAAAATGCTAAAATACAAAAACAATATAAAATCTGAAAAAGAGCTTGTGTATATAGGGAAAATGATAGTACATCGGCTAGACAATTACAGTATGCTAAAGATTTGTAAAGTTTAAATGAGTTAAACAGTCTCACTAATGATGTGTCGATAGGTTTTCGCACATTTAGTAGATTTATTCGGGATATAAACCTAAAATTTCAAACTTGTGAAATTCGTGGGGAACACTACTTGGATATATAGGTAACCCCTGAAATCTCGTTTGAAAGGTCTCGTATTCTGATATACTAGGTTTTTATACTCAATGATGTCTGGGGTATTATTCCGGGACTTCTGCTGAATGGAAGTTCTGACCTAGTCCTTGGATAATACTTTCTACAAATGCTTGAAACATAGCATAAACCCTCAGCATGCTGATGAAACAATAAAATTGATAGTTGCTGCTGTTGTAGCTAAAAGATCCTCTAAAGGGGATATACCGTAAAGTCGAAGCTGATATCTCTCTGCGCATACGGAAGTATCGACCTGAGATCCCTCGGCCCTCGCATTACCTAATTTATGTACAGATATCATTGTTGTATACTCACCTGTAAGACTGAATATTGGGATTCTGGATACGGGAGTATATTCAAGAGGTGGGACACATGAATGAGCTAAGTTCATAATACATCTAAATCGTATCCTGATTAAATTGAAATTTGTGTGAGAATTTAAGATGGATCAGTATATCGACAATCGAGGTGAATTGTTTAAGTCTGAGTATGAAATGAAGCTTAACGGTACTTGTAATTTGTCTGAAAAGCTGATATGATTCCCTGACACGCTCGCCAAAAATATGTTTGTAAATAGTTTACTTTGTTTACTTTCTGCAATTTAAGTTTCTGTATTTCATTTCTTAGTTTAGAACACTTTTTTAAAATTCAAAAAGTTTTTTTTATTTCTGCTTTATTTTTGACAAACCAAAGTAGAGAGTTGATTGTTGGATTTTCAGATGATTGAAGCAGATGCAGGAGATTCTGGACTGAAGAATGAGGAGAGCTTATTTTGATGGAGTTTGGTTTATTGAAAAGTCAAAAACAAGTTCATTAACTTGATAATTGTTATTTTCAGAAAATATTTGAAAATGTTTTTCAAAATCAGTTTGATTCGTCAAAAGATCAACCAAGGTCATTAAATTGGACTTGGTAGATTAATCGAGTGATCAGGGTCATTAACTTGGACCTGAATACTTGAGTGGATTTCTAAAACTGATTGAGTTTGTGATTTATTATTAAAAAGATAGTTTGTAATGATTGATGTTTGAGACACAGGTTTTGGACTTCATTATTCCCACGGGAGCTAATTGTCAAAGCTTGAACCAGATCAAGATCTCAGATTCTAGCATATTGAGAGGGGGAGTCTGTGAAAGGGGGAGTTTGGATCAACGGTCAAAGGGAAGTCTGAAGATGAAGTCAGGACAAGATTCTGAACCTGTGAAGATAAAGTTGTTTACGATGAAAAGACAGAGTTGGAGAAAAGACCAAGACTGAAGACTCGGAGCTGAAGACTTCGTCAACATCCAAGGGGGAGTCTGTTGATGCACGGGATGTCTGTTGACTACGTTTGCATTGAGTCTTAGGTCAAGATTGGAGCTTGAAAGTCAAATTAGGGTTTAATACTGTAATTTCGCTTATATGTACATTGTTTAGAGTGGGATTTCGCTTATAGGATCATAGGGTTTCGCTCATTAGGTTAGTGGGGATTTTGCTAATATGTCACATGGGATTTCTCTCATATGGCTGCCATAAGAGCGAAATCAGACTTAGTATATATAACCCCATGTGTGATTTCATTTGTAACTGGGAGCGAAATCTGGTCATATGCTTTGTAACGAAACTTTGTCAAAATCAATTCAGAAAGCATCAATATAGAAGGAATTAAAGAGGATAAGCTGTTGTTACTTCGTATACATTGATTCCGCCTTTATACGCGAAGATGAACGTTCTCTACTGACTTTTCAGGGTCGCAAACCGGTCCAACAAGACAAAGTGTTTTTGAAAGTCTCTCCTTGGAAAGGAGTGGTAAGATTCATCAAAAGAGGAAAGCTAAGCCCCAGGTGTGACAACCCGCACTAAACCAGGTATCCGTACGACTTAATTAGTAATTAATTACTGCTGAATTACTGTGCTTACTTGAACTTGTGAATAAACTGCTACTTGAATACTGATACATGTACTTACTTGCATCATACTTGCTTGCTGTCACTACATTATTTACATGCTGAACCTTAGTGACAAACATGATGCACAAAAAGCACAGTAGCACAATACACGGATAACCTATTGAACATGCTGATAAAGCCAGCATCAGGCAAACACTGCCTCTAAAGGCCTGTAAGAGCCTGAGATATTTTGCTACACTAGTGGTGAGTGTAGGGATACAAGGGTTGTAGAACTGCGTCTCTAGGAATAAGTCACTATGACTGGATGTGCCTAAAACGTACTCTAAGTACAAAACTCAGCACTTTACATAATAATTCAGCTTTTAGCTAACTAATAAAGTGCCAAAACATGAGAAAATATTGCTAGACACCTTCCAAAGTGTCAGGAATGAGTCGTGTCACTAAAAAGAGTATTAACGACACTTTAAAGCTTTGTTAACGCTTTAACGGATTACTATCCAACCAAACAACCGGACTATACCCGGAACATGAAAATATTGTCATTTACACTATTTATCTTTTTCTGAGCCAGTTAGGGTCCCCGTATACCCTAACACCCGTCATAACACACTACACATTAGTAACTGGGTTAAACACTTAACTAACTTGGTTTAACCTAACTAATACTTACCTATCTAGTTGGAATCGGACCAAGACCCCCCCTCCTAACCGTCCCCAACTAAGGGGGGACACACTTGTCCTTACAAGATTATTAAAATCTTGTTTGTTTAATATCTAGGGTGCACATAATCCATTAGGTAATGCACTTGTTAAATGTCTATAAGATGCTCACTAAACACACTTGGTCTTTCACTTAAACTTTACACCACTCAAAAGCTCTCTCTCCCTCTAGAGCTCTCGGCCGAACACCCCCCTCCCCATACATCCATTTTCGGCTTCCATCTTCACATCACAAGATCATACAAGCTTCAAGGATCACGTATTAGGAGGCTTGGTGCACTCGGAGTTTGAAGGACCTCTTTATCTTGCTTTTATCCACCTCATTTGCGCGTAGATTCTTCCCTAGCCTCGAGCTAGAGGTATAATGCTTAAAACTCGTATTTGAACTAATCTAAGGTGGTTAATAGGATGTATGATGATTAAAACTCGAAATCTTACAAGTTGATGCTTTAAAGTCTACTTAAAACACTAAAAATGGTGGTTAATAACTCATATGTTGTGTAAATGATGTAGTATTCGAAATGTATGATTATTTAGGCCCGATCTATGATGTGGTAGCTCGGATCATCGTTTAACCCGGTTTGGTAAGATCATGGATCTTAACATAAGCTTGTTTTGAATGATACAAGGGTTAAAAGGTGAAACTCTACCACACGCGAATCATGAACTTGTGTAAAAGAGTTTTACTTGTAAAATTGTGTTTAAAACTAGCAGATCTACGTATCTGCAAGTGGTAATTTCAAAGGACCAAGCGTTAAAGAAATCATGCTTTCTAAAAATGGATCTTACACTAACAAGAATGATTTTTATAAACCACAAGTGTGTAAACACTTGTGAAATGAAAAGATCCGACAAAATAATAGTTTTTGTAAAAGATGACTGGAAGTTGTAAAGATGGATTTTCTCTAAAAACGAGGTTTTTACAAGATCAAATTACCTTATATGAAGATCTACTAAATTTAAGGGGATTACACCACAGTTTTGGGAAAACTGCAAGTTCATGTAATTTTTGACAATTTACACATATGTTGATTAGTTGTTGTGATGAAAGTTGTTCTGATCAAATAAAGAAAATTGTTGAGTTGATTTGTTAAAGAAAATGATACGCTTGAAAGCGTGGCCACCTCCAGTTACAGAGGAAACTCTGGCGAAATTTTTCTAAAAACCTAACACTTAGAACTATTTACACTACAAGTGTTAGAATTATTTTTGACATGTTTTCGAAATATAAATTTCGCCATGACTTTATTTACTAAATATTCGGAGGTGGGATTTTCACAAAATTTAACGTGATAAATATATATTTTCACACACTGTTTGTGATCATTTTGTGAAAATACATAGATATTATTTTTAGAGTAAAAATAATATTTACGAACGTTAACGATTCCAAAATAATACGAACGCTTTCACCATAAATATATAAGTTACACCGGTAATTATATTACCACTCGATTGTTAAACGTAACTTACGCACTTACGGAAATGTTTATGAACGCGTATTTTAACAACGTATTATTGGAGAAAAATTATGTGAAATGAAAATATAATATTTTTGAGAAAAATACTTATATTTTGGAATTGGAAATATATACATATATTAAGTGAGACTTAATGATATAATTTGAACGCACATGTATTGAATCCCCCACCCTTGGGAAGGAAAATAATTACCAAGTATTTACAAAATGTAAACACGAAATAGTTGTCTAACTATTTCCCAAAAACATAAACTATAAAGCTAAGGCACGGCCGTCCGTCTAATAGAAATTAGCACCTGTAGGTCGTCGCACAGCTGCCTGATTTGGAGTACTTGGTAGAGACGCACCGACTGTGAGTTCATGTCCCCCTTTTCTCTAACTGTTTTCAGTTTTCTTAACTGCGGGGGTGAAATACATGTTACTTTGATTACAAGTACTTTATACACGGTATGGTTAGCGTAAGGAGGTTTACTACTTAGATCATGTGAGTGGGTAGGAGCAATATGAGGCCATTAGTCCTCATGTCGGGACCGAGGGACATGAGCGGTAGATCTATCTGGGTGTAGCGAGCCCAGCCCCAGGCCAAACTAGAAACGGACCTTGGGGTGACTTTGTCCACATACTAATGCCGTGGCGAAATCTGCTAGGTTTGAGTCTCCCTATTTGCACTTCACATATATCAGTGGCCTTGCAAACCATTGGTGATCTCAATTCCCTTATTTGCTACATACCAAGACTATTTTTATACTCACAAAGGTTTACTTACTCACTTACACATGAACTCGCTCAACATTATTGTTGATTTTTCAACTTACATGTATTTCAGGAAATTAAAGATCTGGCGCGGTATGTTATGTTTTCCCGCTGCATAAGGGTTCCGAGGTCATCCGGGTTTAGGAAATGTGACTTTTTCCTGGACGAGTCACAAATCTTAAACTGCGTTTATTTCATGTTAATGTTTATGTTTTTCAAGACAATGTTTTATGTTACGATGTTGTAAGTCTCTAAGACAATGGTATGTTACTCTGGTTTTAAAACTTAATCAAATGGATGATCTTGCATGATTTTATTTCATATAGCTTTGTTATGGTTAAGCTATGGTATTAAGAAGTCACACCAAATTACCCACGCTTCCGCAAAGCCAGGGTGTGACAGCTTGGTATCAGAGCCCTGATCATAGCGAACTAGGATTCTTTCTCGAGTCTAGACTATGATCACTAGGGCTCTCACGAAAACATTTTACTGCATACCACTTAAGTCCAGATCCAAAACTTTTTACAAACAAATGTTGAGCACGTTGATTTATTATAGGCTCAGCCTGGAGGGCTGAGGCTCGGTCTGGAGGATCGAGGCTCAGTCTAGGTGACCGAGGTAGTTGGCTAGTAAGGCTAGGAAGAGTAGGCTCAGTCATGAAGGCTAAGGCTCGGTCAAGGGGACCGAGGCTCGATCTAAGAGGTCGAGGTGGAGGATAGAGCAGTCTTAGAGACTGGGAGAAATTGGCTAGTGAGACTAGGAGAATTATGTGATATCTTCCTTGGTGACTTATGTGATTATCTGATTGTATGACTGATTATTTGAGCATATTTGTGTTTATGTTACAGACTCATGGGCTCAGCCGGTACTGGCGATTCGGACACCACTGGACCCATACCTATCGTATCTGATGACCTCACATCCTCCGAGCACGAGGTGTACACATCTGACTATACCAGTACTGACGAGGATGATTTCCAGCCTTTCGCACTACCCGATGGTGCTGATGAGCCTGCAGATGACCCTCCCGCTGAGTACCTACCTCTAGTAGAGATTCCGGCCCCTATACCCTTAGCCGTTTATCCAGCATATGATTTTCTTCTTGACGCCGAGGCTGACGACGATATTGACCTGTTTGAGGATGAGCCCTTTGAGGATGACATCCAGGGCGAGGCCCTTCTTCCTGCGGACGATCTTCTGATGATCGCTGACGTTCCCGCTGAGGATTCGCCTGCACATTCTCCTGTCCCAGACTCCTTCGATTCTGTGGCATCCACACCTTCTCACACATTGAGCGCACAGCACTTTGCGCATGATTCAGACCCCGACCAGGCATCCTCTGTTGCACCCATTCCCAGCTTTGCGTTTGACCATGATGACATAGAGGATTCTGATCCTATCTTTGACCCGGATCATGATATCGAGTTTATACCTATGGATCAGCCCATGGAGGATCCAGCTGACCCAGTAGATCCTATCGACCCCGAGTTTGACTTCGAGATGGCTTTTGATGATCCCGAGCCTGCCGTCGCCCCGGAGCAGGCAGCCGCTCTAGACCCCATACTTGAGCATGACCCCGTACATGCTGGCATCCCTATTGAGCCTGTTATAGCAGACCCACCTGTTGATGATCTCCCCGCGGATGTTCCTTTGTTAGAGGGCGATCATGTTGTTGTTGATCCTGTTGTTCCTCTACCTGTTGTTGATATACCTGTTGACCATCCTGTTGAGCACATTGCACCTGTTCACCCTTTTATTGCTCCCCCACCTGATCCCATCCCACTAGAGCCCGAGCATGCACTGTTCGCGACACACATGGATCCACCAGATGAGCATGCACAGCACGGTTGGATACCTGCTGATGAGGATGTTCCACCTTTTCCCCCTCAGATCCCTGATACACGACATGTTGATTTTTCTTTTCAGGTTCCTCAGTTTGTACCCCTAGCGAGGACTGGAGAGGGTTCTTCAGCCCACCCTTTTGGGCATGTACCAATGTCTATCCCCTTCATGCCCCAGATGTCACCTGTTCCACCCACTGTTTCTCCATTTCATGTGGCACCTTTTGATCCCACCAGTAAGCCGTTCCTTTGGGCACCAGACTCTGCTATGCCACCTACTGACCCCTACCATTCTTTCCACATGGGGTATACTATCGAGGACGTTTTGATGTCTTTTGTCGCCCAACACGAGTCACACACGCAGCGCATCCAGGAGCTTGAGAGAGCTCAGCTGCCACCATGCCAGTGCCATGGTCAGACACACTCTCCTCTGCAGCCATTTCGACCCTTACCTCCAGATTATGCTGCCCGTCTCTTTACACTAGAGCAGCAGGTTGCTTCTATCATTCGTACCCAGCGAGCCATGGAGGAGGACTGGCTCCAGTTACGTCGTTTGTTTTACACCCACTTTCCCCCTCCTCCACCGCCATCTGTATAGAGCTCATCAGTGCTGTTTGGGTAGACGAGGGTGAGAAGACGGCGATTGTTGGACTGCACAGCATTTTTGGAGACTACTTTATGATCCTGACTTTTGTTGACATGTATTTGACGTATTTGACACTGACATGATATAGTTTTTGGACAGGGGTGATGTAGCCCCTAGTTGATTGATGATTGTATGACACAGGGATGTACTGATACACTTACTATGTGGTCTCGATATATGGAAATCGCAGTATTCTCACCATATTTGATTCGCTTGATTGCTTATTTATATTTTTATGATATGGGATGTTGTGTGATTGGTATTTGTGATGTGTTGATAACATGAGATGTTATGTGCTATTACTATTACTATATACGTACGTTTTACTACGGCCTGACCAACGTAAACCATCTTTTAGAAGATGCCGCCGAGACGTGAGACACACATGCCTACTAATGAGGCAGAACTCCAGCAAATTATCGCTGCTGCCATTGCACAATACGCCGCCTCTCAAGGAGGGACTAGTGGAAGCAACTCTGGCAACACTGGCAACAACAATAATCCACCTCATGGTAATACTAAGTCATTTAGACATACCATGACCTAATTGGATATCTTTAGCAATGATGCTAATGCCAAACGTATGTGCAGGATGCACCTACAAGCAGTTCTTAGACTGCAAGCCCGTAAACTTTGATGGCACAGGAGGTGCTGTCGCCTTTGTTCGTTGGGCTGAGAAAACCGAATCTGTTCTTCGCATGAGCAAGTGCGCGCTGGATCAGCAAGTCACCTATATCTCAGGGTTGTTTCTAGATGGAGCCCTATCCTGGTGGAATCTACAAGTTCAGACACTAGGCGAAGCTGCTGCCTACGCGCTGACCTGGACCGAACTAAAGGAACTTATGCGCAAAAAGTACTGTTCCCGCGCAGAAATCCAGAGATTGGAGACCGAGTTTTGGCATTTGAAAATGGACGGTCCAAAGATCGCAGAATACGTTCAAAGGTTCCATGACTTATCGCATGTGGTACCCTACATGGTCACTCCTGAGTTCAAGAGAATTGAACGCTTCATTTGGGGACTAGCTCCTCAAATCATAAGCATGGTAACCTCATCCAAGCCTGCGACCATTACTGAAGCGATCGATTTGAGCGTGGCTCTCACAGAGGAGGCTATTCGCCTGAACAAGTTTGATGATGCTGAGCATAAGAAGAAAGAGACTCACGTCGAGTCATCAGGAGGTAGCAAACGGAAGTTCTCAAACTTCAAGCAGGGCGCCAGTGTGGCGGTTAAGAAAGGAGGATCAGGCACGCCAGCTCAGGTTACAGCTGGTAGTGGAAAGAAAGGAAAAGGATATCAGGGCACCCAGCCCAAGTGTAATACCTGTCAACGCCATCATACTGGCCATTGTAGTGTGAAAGTATGCGAATCATGTGGAAAGCCGGGCCACTTGAAGGATTCTTGTTGGGCTAATGCCGGCCGGGGAGGCCAGGGAGGATTTGGGAATAGGAATAATAATCGTGGTGGTAATCGCCCACAAGGAAACTATGGAGGAAACGGGAATCGAGGCAACTTTGCGAATCAGGCTGGCAATGCAAACCAAAACAACAACCAAGCTGGAAATGGAGGTGGAAACGGGCAAAGACTTGGATGCTATAACTGCGGTGATATCGGGCATTTTAAGAAGAACTGCCCAGAGTTAAACCAAGCCCGTGGAAGAGTGTTCCAAATCGAAGCTAGGGAAGCGCGCCAGGACCCCAATGTTGTTACTGGTACGTTCCCTGTAAATCAACGCTATGCATCCGTTTTATTTGATACTGGTGCCGATTATAGCTTCGTGTCGTTAGAATTTAAGAATATGCTTGGGTTAGCCGCTAATAAGTTAGATATTCCCTACTCAATCGAATTGGCCAATGGGAAGTTAGTAGAAGCCAATGAAGTTATCAGAGGTTGTGTGATCGAATTGGGAGAGCGTGAGTTCGCTCTAGATCTACTACCAGTCCAGTTGGGAAGCTTCGACGTGGTAGTAGGAATGGATTGGTTATCAGGCAACAAGGCAGAGATAGTTTGTCATGAGAAGGTTGTTCGTATCCCAACCGATGATGGTGAGACCATTGTGGTTCATGGAGAGAAGCGTGAGACGCCGTTGAGGATTATCAGCTGCTTGAAAGCAAGGAAGTGTTTGCAGAAAGGATGTGTTGCTTTTCTGGCACACATTGTGGATAAAAAGGCTGCTGAGCCAAAGATCGAAGACATCCCTGTCGTGAGGGAGTATCCAGAAGTCTTCCCAGAAGACTTGCCTGGACTGCCACCTCAGAGGCAAGTAGAGTTTCGCATCGACTTAGTTCCAGGCGCCGCGCCTGTGGCTAAGGCACCGTACAGACTTGCTCCGTCTGAGATGCAGGAACTGTCGACACAACTTCAAGAGTTGTTAGACAAGGGTTTTATCCGACCAAGCTTCTCGCCTTGGGGAGCTCCGGTCCTGTTTCTCAAAAAGAAGGACGGTAGTTTTCGTATGTGCATCGACTACCGGGAGCTGAACAAGCTGACGATCAAGAATAGATATCCTCTGCCAAGAATTGACGATCTGTTTGACCAACTGCAAGGTTCAAGCTTTTATTCAAAGATCGACCTTCGATCTGGATACCATCAGTTAAGGATACAAGAGGAGAGCATTCCGAAGACAGCCTTCAGAACTCGTTATGGACACTACGAGTTCCTTGTTATGCCGTTTGGTTTGACAAACGCACCTGCAGTCTTTATGGATTTGATGAATAGAGTTTGCAAGCCGTACTTGGACAAGTTCGTGATTGTGTTTATCGACGACATCTTGATCTATTCAAGAACAAAGGCCGAGCACGAACAGCATCTAAGAGCTATTTTGGAGCTGCTAAAGAAGGAACAGCTGTATGCCAAATTCTCCAAGTGCGAATTTTGGCTACGTGAAGTCCAATTCCTTGGGCACGTGGTAAATGGAGATGGAATCCACGTGGATCCAACAAAGATCGAGGCGATCAAGAATTGGGAAACGCCAAAGACGCCAACCGAGATTCGACAATTCTTGGGTTTGGCTGGCTACTATCGAAGGTTCATTGAGGACTTTTTGAAGATCGCTCAACCATTGACGCTCCTCACGCAGAAAGATAAGAAGTTTGATTGGGGAATCAAACAGGAAGAAGCGTTCCAGATACTGAAGGATAAGCTCTGCAATGCGCCAATCTTAGCACTACCGGAAGGTACAGATGATTTTGTGGTATACTGTGACGCTTCGCGTCAAGGATTAGGTTGTGTGTTGATGCAACGCCAAAAGGTTATTGCTTACGCATCGCGTCAACTGAAAGTGCACGAAAAGAACTATACCACACATGATTTGGAACTTGGCGCAGTGGTATTTGCACTAAAGATCTGGAGACACTACCTTTATGGTACAAAGTGTACAATCTTTACAGATCACAAGAGCCTACAACACATATTCAACCAGAAGGAGCTGAATATGAGGCAAAGACGATGGGTTAAGTTGCTAAACGATTACGACTGCGAGATAAAGTATCATCCAGGGAAGGCGAATGTAGTCGCCGATGCCCTAAGTCGAAAGGAAAGGATCAAGCCCATAAGGGTTAGAGCTTTAGAAATGATTATCCAAACCGATCTTTCTTTGCGCATTTGTGCCGCGCAAAAGGAAGCTCTTAAGGAAAGAAATCTTGAAGAAGAATATCTCCGTGGGATGGAGAAGCTACTGGTACCAAACGAGGAAGGAACGTTATGCTTCGAGAAAAGGATTTGGGTTCCTCTGTTTGGTGGTTTAAGGAAAGTTATTTCTGATGAAGCTCACAAATCACGGTACTCTATCCATCCTGGAGCGGATAAGATGTACCAGGATCTCAAAGATTATTATTGGTGGCCTAGGATGAAAGGCGATGTTGCTGTTTACGTGAGCAAATGTTTAACGTGCGCTAAGGTTAAAGCGGAATACCAGAAGCCTTCAGGACTTCTGCAACAACCTGAGATTCCCAAGTGGAAATGGGAACAAATCTCAATGGATTTTGTTACAAAATTGCCGAGAACGCCAAGAGGCCATGACACTATCTGGGTGATAGTGGATCGATTAACGAAGTCAGCACACTTCTTACCTATCAGAGAGAAGGATAATACGAGCAAATTGGCTGAAATTTACATGAGAGAGATCGTCGCGCGCCATGGAGTACCTCTCTCAATCATCTCTGATAGAGACGGAAGGTTTGTGTCAAGGATATGGCAATCCTTCCAAGAAGCCTTTGGCTCACAATTGAATCTGAGCACTGCGTTTCATCTGCAAACTGACGGTCAAAGCGAGCGAACGATACAGACTTTGGAAGACATGCTGAGAGCGTGTGTTATGGATTTGGGCGGTAGCTGGGACAAACATTTGCCTTTGGTCGAATTTTCATACAACAACAACTACCACACCAGTATTGGTGTCGCGCCATTTGAAGCCCTTTACGGACGCAAGTGCCGATCACCCTTATGTTGGGCTGACGCAGGTGATAGGCAGCTTGCTGGTCCCGAAATCGTCCAAGAGACGACAGACAAGATTGCGCAGATTCTTAAACGCATCGAAGTAGCTCGCCACAGACAGAAGGCCTATGCGGATCCAAACCGGAAACATGTGGAATTCCATGTTGGAGAAATGGTGTTATTGAAGGTTTCACCCTGGAAGGGTGTGGCACGCTTCGGAAAGCGTGGGAAGTTAAATCCACGCTACATTGGTCCCTTCAGAATTCTGGAAAGAATAGGACTAGTAGCATACAAGTTGGACCTACCTGCTGAACTGAATGGTGTTCACGACACCTTTCATGTATCCAATCTAAAGAAAAGTCCAACTCAAGTCACCGTTGCCATTCCCGCCGACGAGATTCATATTGACGACACGCTCCACTTCGTTGAAGAACCTGTTGAGGTCACGGATTGGAAAGTTAACAAGACCCGCCGGAGCAGTGTCAAGCTCGTCAAAGTTCGTTGGAATGCCAGACATGGTCCTGAATACACCTGGGAACGCGAGGACCGGATGAAAGAGAAATACCCCCACCTTTTTCCTAAGAACCCTGCATCTACAAGCAGAACTTAAATTTCGGGACGGAATTTATTTAACGGGGGGAGAATGTGACAACCCGCACTAAACCAGGTATCCGTACGACTTAATTAGTAATTAATTACTGCTGAATTACTGTGCTTACTTGAACTTGTGAATAAACTGCTACTTGAATACTGATACATGTACTTACTTGCATCATACTTGCTTGCTGTCACTACATTATTTACATGCTGAACCTTAGTGACAAACATGATGCACAAAAAGCACAGTAGCACAATACACGGATAACCTATTGAACATGCTGATAAAGCCAGCATCAGGCAAACACTGCCTCTAAAGGCCTGTAAGAGCCTGAGATATTTTGCTACACTAGTGGTGAGTGTAGGGATACAAGGGTTGTAGAACTGCGTCTCTAGGAATAAGTCACTATGACTGGATGTGCCTAAAACGTACTCTAAGTACAAAACTCAGCACTTTACATAATAATTCAGCTTTTAGCTAACTAATAAAGTGCCAAAACATGAGAAAATATTGCTAGACACCTTCCAAAGTGTCAGGAATGAGTCGTGTCACTAAAAAGAGTATTAACGACACTTTAAAGCTTTGTTAACGCTTTAACGGATTACTATCCAACCAAACAACCGGACTATACCCGGAACATGAAAATATTGTCATTTACACTATTTATCTTTTTCTGAGCCAGTTAGGGTCCCCGTATACCCTAACACCCGTCATAACACACTACACATTAGTAACTGGGTTAAACACTTAACTAACTTGGTTTAACCTAACTAATACTTACCTATCTAGTTGGAATCGGACCAAGACCCCCCCTCCTAACCGTCCCCAACTAAGGGGGGACACACTTGTCCTTACAAGATTATTAAAATCTTGTTTGTTTAATATCTAGGGTGCACATAATCCATTAGGTAATGCACTTGTTAAATGTCTATAAGATGCTCACTAAACACACTTGGTCTTTCACTTAAACTTTACACCACTCAAAAGCTCTCTCTCCCTCTAGAGCTCTCGGCCGAACACCCCCCTCCCCATACATCCATTTTCGGCTTCCATCTTCACATCACAAGATCATACAAGCTTCAAGGATCACGTATTAGGAGGCTTGGTGCACTCGGAGTTTGAAGGACCTCTTTATCTTGCTTTTATCCACCTCATTTGCGCGTAGATTCTTCCCTAGCCTCGAGCTAGAGGTATAATGCTTAAAACTCGTATTTGAACTAATCTAAGGTGGTTAATAGGATGTATGATGATTAAAACTCGAAATCTTACAAGTTGATGCTTTAAAGTCTACTTAAAACACTAAAAATGGTGGTTAATAACTCATATGTTGTGTAAATGATGTAGTATTCGAAATGTATGATTATTTAGGCCCGATCTATGATGTGGTAGCTCGGATCATCGTTTAACCCGGTTTGGTAAGATCATGGATCTTAACATAAGCTTGTTTTGAATGATACAAGGGTTAAAAGGTGAAACTCTACCACACGCGAATCATGAACTTGTGTAAAAGAGTTTTACTTGTAAAATTGTGTTTAAAACTAGCAGATCTACGTATCTGCAAGTGGTAATTTCAAAGGACCAAGCGTTAAAGAAATCATGCTTTCTAAAAATGGATCTTACACTAACAAGAATGATTTTTATAAACCACAAGTGTGTAAACACTTGTGAAATGAAAAGATCCGACAAAATAATAGTTTTTGTAAAAGATGACTGGAAGTTGTAAAGATGGATTTTCTCTAAAAACGAGGTTTTTACAAGATCAAATTACCTTATATGAAGATCTACTAAATTTAAGGGGATTACACCACAGTTTTGGGAAAACTGCAAGTTCATGTAATTTTTGAAAATTTACACATATGTTGATTAGTTGTTGTGATGAAAGTTGTTCTGATCAAATAAAGAAAATTGTTGAGTTGATTTGTTAAAGAAAATGATACGCTTGAAAGCGTGGCCACCTCCAGTTACAGAGGAAACTCTGGCGAAATTTTTCTAAAAACCTAACACTTAGAACTATTTACACTACAAGTGTTAGAATTATTTTTGACATGTTTTCGAAATATAAATTTCGCCATGACTTTATTTACTAAATATTCGGAGGTGGGATTTTCACAAAATTTAACGTGATAAATATATATTTTCACACACTGTTTGTGATCATTTTGTGAAAATACATAGATATTATTTTTAGAGTAAAAATAATATTTACGAACGTTAACGATTCCAAAATAATACGAACGCTTTCACCATAAATATATAAGTTACACCGGTAATTATATTACCACTCGATTGTTAAACGTAACTTACGCACTTACGGAAATGTTTATGAACGCGTATTTTAACAACGTATTATTGGAGAAAAATTATGTGAAATGAAAATATAATATTTTTGAGAAAAATACTTATATTTTGGAATTGGAAATATATACATATATTAAGTGAGACTTAATGATATAATTTGAACGCACATGTATTGAATCCCCCACCCTTGGGAAGGAAAATAATTACCAAGTATTTACAAAATGTAAACACGAAATAGTTGTCTAACTATTTCCCAAAAACATAAACTATAAAGCTAAGGCACGGCCGTCCGTCTAATAGAAATTAGCACCTGTAGGTCGTCGCACAGCTGCCTGATTTGGAGTACTTGGTAGAGACGCACCGACTGTGAGTTCATGTCCCCCATTTTCTCTAACTGTTTTCAGTTTTCTTAACTGCGGGGGTGAAATACATGTTACTTTGATTACAAGTACTTTATACACGGTATGGTTAGCGTAAGGAGGTTTACTACTTAGATCATGTGAGTGGGTAGGAGCAATATGAGGCCATTAGTCCTCATGTCGGGACCGAGGGACATGAGCGGTAGATCTATCTGGGTGTAGCGAGCCCAGCCCCAGGCCAAACTAGAAACGGACCTTGGGGTGACTTTGTCCACATACTAATGCCGTGGCGAAATCTGCTAGGTTTGAGTCTCCCTATTTGCACTTCACATATATCAGTGGCCTTGCAAACCATTGGTGATCTCAATTCCCTTATTTGCTACATACCAAGACTATTTTTATACTCACAAAGGTTTACTTACTCACTTACACATGAACTCGCTCAACATTATTGTTGATTTTTCAACTTACATGTATTTCAGGAAATTAAAGATCTGGCGCGGTATGTTATGTTTTCCCGCTGCATAAGGGTTCCGAGGTCATCCGGGTTTAGGAAATGTGACTTTTTCCTGGACGAGTCACAAATCTTAAACTGCGTTTATTTCATGTTAATGTTTATGTTTTTCAAGACAATGTTTTATGTTACGATGTTGTAAGTCTCTAAGACAATGGTATGTTACTCTGGTTTTAAAACTTAATCAAATGGATGATCTTGCATGATTTTATTTCATATAGCTTTGTTATGGTTAAGCTATGGTATTAAGAAGTCACACCAAATTACCCACGCTTCCGCAAAGCCAGGGTGTGACAGCTTGGTATCAGAGCCCTGATCATAGCGAACTAGGATTCTTTCTCGAGTCTAGACTATGATCACTAGGGCTCTCACGAAAACATTTTACTGCATACCACTTAAGTCCAGATCCAAAACTTTTTACAAACAAATGTTGAGCACGTTGATTTATTATAGGCTCAGCCTGGAGGGCTGAGGCTCGGTCTGGAGGATCGAGGCTCAGTCTAGGTGACCGAGGTAGTTGGCTAGTAAGGCTAGGAAGAGTAGGCTCAGTCATGAAGGCTAAGGCTCGGTCAAGGGGACCGAGGCTCGATCTAAGAGGTCGAGGTGGAGGATAGAGCAGTCTTAGAGACTGGGAGAAATTGGCTAGTGAGACTAGGAGAATTATGTGATATCTTCCTTGGTGACTTATGTGATTATCTGATTGTATGACTGATTATTTGAGCATATTTGTGTTTATGTTACAGACTCATGGGCTCAGCCGGTACTGGCGATTCGGACACCACTGGACCCATACCTATCGTATCTGATGACCTCACATCCTCCGAGCACGAGGTGTACACATCTGACTATACCAGTACTGACGAGGATGATTTCCAGCCTTTCGCACTACCCGATGGTGCTGATGAGCCTGCAGATGACCCTCCCGCTGAGTACCTACCTCTAGTAGAGATTCCGG
The DNA here is from genome assembly GCA_030545235.1 of Helianthus tuberosus. Classification (NCBI taxonomy): domain Eukaryota; kingdom Viridiplantae; phylum Streptophyta; class Magnoliopsida; order Asterales; family Asteraceae; genus Helianthus; species Helianthus tuberosus. Next base: position 81,283,174 of record CM060383.1, read on the forward strand.
CCCCTATACCCTTAGCCGTTTATCCAGCATATGATTTTCTTCTTGACGCCGAGGCTGACGACGATATTGACCTGTTTGAGGATGAGCCCTTTGAGGATGAGATCCAGGGCGAGGCCCTTCTTCCTGCGGACGATCTTCTGATGATCGCTAACGTTCCCGCTGAGGATTCGCCTGCACATTCTCCTGTCCCAGACTCCTTCGAGTCTGTGGCATCCACACCTTCTCACACATTGAGCGCACAGCACTTTGCGCATGATTCAGACCCCGACCAGGCATCCTCTGTTGCACCCATTCCCAGCTTTGCGTTTGACCATGATGACATAGAGTATTCTGATCCTATCTTCGACCCGGATCATGATATCGAGTTTATACCTATGGATCAGCCCATGGAGGATCCAGCTGACCCAGTAGATCCTATCGACCCCGAGTTTGACTTCGAGATGGCTTTTGATGATCCCGAGCCTGCCGTCGCCCCGGAGCAGGCAGCCGCTCTAGACCCCATACTTGAGCATGACCCCGTACATGCTGGCATCCCTATTGAGCCTGTTATAGCAGACCCACCTGTTGATGATCTCCCCGCGGATGTTCCTTTGTTAGAGGGCGATCATGTTGTTGTTGATCCTGTTGTTCCTCTACCTGTTGTTGATATACCTGTTGACCATCCTGTTGAGCACATTGCACCTGTTCACCCTTTTATTGCTCCCCCACCTGATCCCATCCCACTAGAGCCCGAGCATGCACTGTTCGCGACACACATGGATCCACCAGATGAGCATGCACAGCACGGTTGGATACCTGCTGATGAGGATGTTCCACCTTTTCCCCCTCAGATCCCTGATACACGACATGTTGATTTTTCTTTTCAGGTTCCTCAGTTTGTACCCCCAGCGAGGACTGGAGAGGGTTCTTCAGCCCACCCTTTTGGGCATGTACCAATGTCTATCCCCTTCATGCCCCAGATGTCACCTGTTCCACCCACTGTTTCTCCATTTCATGTGGCACCTTTTGATCCCACCAGTAAGCCGTTCCTTTGGGCACCAGACTCTGCTATGCCACCTACTGACCCCTACCATTCTTTCCACATGGGGTATACTATCGAGGACGTTTTGATGTCTTTTGTCGCCCAACACGAGTCACACACGCAGCGCATCCAGGAGCTTGAGAGAGCTCAGCTGCCACCATGCCAGTGCCATGGTCAGACACACTCTCCTCTGCAGCCATTTCGACCCTTACCTCCAGATTATGCTGCCCGTCTCTTTACACTAGAGCAGCAGGTTGCTTCTATCATTCGTACCCAGCGAGCCATGGAGGAGGACTGGCTCCAGTTACGTCGTTTGTTTTACACCCACTTTCCCCCTCCTCCACCGCCATCTGTATAGAGCTCATCAGTGCTGTTTGGGTAGACGAGGGTGAGAAGACGGCGATTGTTGGACTGCACAGCATTTTTGGAGACTACTTTATGATCCTGACTTTTGTTGACATGTATTTGACGTATTTGACACTGACATGATATAGTTTTTGGACAGGGGTGATGTAGCCCCTAGTTGATTGATGATTGTATGACACAGGGATGTACTGATACACTTACTATGTGGTCTCGATATATGGAAATCGCAGTATTCTCACCATATTTGTTTCGCTTGATTGCTTATTTATATTTTTATGATATAGGATGTTGTGTGATTGGTATTTGTGATGTGTTGATAACATGAGATGTTATGTGCTATTACTATTACTATATACGTACGTTTTACTACGGCCTGACCAACGTAAACCATCTTTTAGATACATGAAATACATCATGTTAATGTTTATGTTTTTCAAGACAATGTTTTATGTTACGATGTTGTAAGTCTCTAAGACAATGGTATGTTACTCTGGTTTTAAAACTTAATCAAATGGATGATCTTGCATGATTTTATTTCATATAGCTTTGTTATGGTTAAGCTATGGTATTAAGAAGTCACACCAAATTACCCACGCTTCCGCAAAGCCAGGGTGTGACACCAGGTATGTTGGACCTTTTGAGATTATTAAAAGAATAGGACCTGCAGCCTATCAGCTACAACTGCCAGAGGAAATGGCAGGAATACATGATGTATTTCATGTATCTAATCTCAAGAAATGCTTAGCTGATGAATCACTGGTCGTACCTCTTAAGGATATAGAGGTAAATGAGCAGTTAAAATTTGTGGAAAGACCTCTACAAATTGAAGACAGGAAGGTCAAGAACCTTAAGCACAAGAGATTAGTTCTGGTCAAAGTGAAATGGGATTCCAAGAAAGGACCAGAATACACATGGGAGCTTGAATCAGAAATGCAAAGGAAATATCCACACCTATTCCAGTAGACCTCGAGGACGAGTTCTAAAACTAGGTGGGGAGGATATAACAACCCTCCAAAATATTTCTGACACCCCTAGTATATTTAAAATGTCCCTATATATATCCTAAAATGCACCCCGTATGTGAAAACCGAATATCATATATAATTAAATATTAAATAAAAATCAATTTTTATTGTCGTTCGCGGGCCGCGAAGAACCCTTAAGGGTCTTACGCGGGGTGCGACAGCTAGCCACCAGAGCTCACCCGGTGCCGCCACGTGTCGAGTGTTGTGTCTAAGCTAGGGTTTGAGTCGGATCAGCTAGGGCCTACCCTAGCTACCCTCGCGGGCCACGTAGCCCTTGGATACAAGCTTCACGGGGCGCGACAAAGTGTCAGACATACATTATAAATAGATGCAATCGGCTGTTCAGTCAAAATCGTTCACAACTTTCTTCTCTCTCGAATTTCTACATAGCTAAAGTGATTTTTCGGGCATTATACCCTCTAAATAACGAAGTCCTGCCTCGTTGTAAGTATCATAACCCCTGGTTACGTATTAGATACGCTGCCCGATAGATCCAGGGTTCTGTAACGGGTGTCGTGGTTCTGCCCGACATAGTCGTTGGAATGCCGTCTCGGGGAGGGTATTACTAATGTAAATATTGGGTTATTATACTAACGCGTGTGCATTTGTGTAATTAATAGATAATCACCAGGAAATCCTTCAGGAAAACCCTAAGACAGTAATGTGAGTAATCTCCTTTTTGTAAACCTTTTTTGCAAATTGTTTTTACAAAACCTCATATGATTAACATTATATTAAACAGTGATTGAGTATTTGTATTCTACAAATTATCGTTGGTATGTTGGGGTTTTGTATACAAAATTTGTTACTACATTGTGAGTAGTAACATAACCACAAGTCGGGTTGACAGTACCGTGGGTGGTAATTAAAGTAGATGGAAACAAATGTAATTGCGCGACCGCCCTCAATGCTGTAGACTGATAAAACCTGTTTTGATTAAACTGGGATTCACTCACCAGTATTTCCCACTGACAAAATGTTTTTAAACGCGCTTCAGGTAACAAAATGTGAAAGCCAATTAGAAGCCAGCTGGACAACACTGAAGGCTTGGAAAAGTGGCTATAAAGTTACCTAAAATAAAGAGATGTTTTATTTAAATAAAATAGGGTTTATCCCTATGAAAATGTGTGTACTTGAAACTTCGGATTTTCCCATGTGTTTAATATTATAAAAGCGTGGTATTTTACTCTGATAAAATATTTCCTAACTACGATCCTGATGTAATTTCCGCTGCCAAAATGATAAAAACAACGATACCACCAAAACTGGCCGTGGCTGCCCCTTCCCGGGTTGTTAGGGGACGGGGGTTGCGACACCATCTAAAATTTTTGACTTTATTCTGTATGTTTGTTACTGAATAAACAAGATGAAGATGCTTGTTATCGGTTGTAACCGAAGAGGAAGCGATATTTTCTTTTCCGGTCATGGTGGCGCCGGAGATGAAGATTAGAACGGAATGGGTGGTGGTGGGTTTTTAGGAATCTGAGTTATGGCTCTGATACCATATTAATTACTATGGTATCAATCGTGTCCTTTACAGACAAAGAGGAGAACAATATATAGGAATGACAATATAACAACTTTCCTATCTAGAGCCTAACACATCTCTAACAAATCTCCTGTGGTTATGGTGATTAACTATTTCCTATTGTGATAGGAACTGGTCCACTAATAGGGGGCTTGTGTTGTTTTCTCACTGCTTAAATCCGTAATGATAAATACAAAGGTGAAGACGAAAGGTAACATTTCCTCGATTTCTAAAACAAAATGTTATTGTAAAAAAATTATTATATTATCTAGTTTTTATGTTTGGTCGTTAAATAAATTGATTATCAAAGATGATGGTTTATATATGTGTGGTATTAATGGAATAACTTGTTCGACAATCTGCAACATTATTTTTTATGGACAGCACAACGACAAGTATTTTAATTTTGCATCCGTAAACAATAGCTCTGAAAATATATGTATTATTAGTAAGGAATGCCGGAAAACAAAAAAGTAAGATAAACAAAGTTTATAAATGAAATACTAAGAGTGGTCGGGTAAACCAACAAATCTATGACTCACAAACATAGTTTTACGAAAGCGAATATTCTCTGGTTTTCAATTAATAAAGGTGAATACCACTTTCGAATTTGAAAATTCTAAATGTGATATATAATTTCATATATTATATGAAAATATTGATCATTGTATAACATATTTATAACATTACTTTATCTAAGTGTTGTATTAAACTTTTTGAAAACTTGATTATTGAATACTTCTTTGGTTATAACAAGCACCAATTTTATGTTTGTTTATTTTTCACTTTTAAAAATGTGACACCTGTGTCACTTCAACCATCAAACAAAGAACAAACCAATAAAATATTATATTTTATACTTGGGATTTGTATAAATATGTGTATCATTTGCACATATCAATTCTTGTTCAATTTCGGGCTCTAAATCGCTTTCTGGAAGGTTATACGCGCACCGATGCGTAAATATAACCAGTTTAATGCAACGAACACTCCGGAACAGTGATATAGGCTTAACATACCTTAAATAACCTTTACATAACTTAGAAATAAGTTTTGGAAGGTTTGGTATGCCGAAATCAAGTTAATTCGCTTACAGGGACTAAATTCGACAAACTGCGAAAGTATGATGATTCGTACTAGAACAAACATTCCGGAACATGACCATAAGTTAAACATACCATAAATATCCTTTACATAGCTTAGAAATAGGCTTTGAGGGGTTTGGTATGCTAAAATAAACTTTTGGGTCATTCAGGGACTAAAAGCGTCAAAAAGTGCATAAGTTTGCACTTTCGCGCATAACTTACATTCTGGATACATCCGGACATCCAAAAATTTATGTAAGCACTAAAACATTTTATTTTAGTGTTTGGCATGAGAAAAATCCATTCGTCGCGCGATTTAGATCATTTTTCGCGCTTATGCGCATTCCGTCGTAATTAAGCGAACATCGCGATCGTACGACCAAACGAACCAACATCCGACATATTTTTGAACATGTTTCATGTCCACAATGTTTAGACATCATTTTAGGGCCTTAACGTTGGCTTAACGAGCCTTAAACATGTCGGAAATGGCCTTAAAACACAACAAGGATCAAAACTGACATTTTGCAAAGTTGTTTCTGATCAGAAGGACCAGGCGGCCCGCGTCAACCCAGGGTGATCCTTTACGCGGCCCGCGTCAGCCTCCCAGATCAGATTAATCAGTTTTAATAGCTGTTTACAGCTGTTAACCACCCAAAACTCACCCACACTTGCCCTTTCCTGCTCATGAGGGGCCAATTTGATGTTCCATAACATTCCAACAAGTGTAAGGTTGAGATTACATCACGGTTTTCAAGAAACGATCTTAACGGTTCCAAGAATCCTATAAATACCCAACCCTTTCACAACTCAAAACCCACAAATATCTGATCTAAAAGCTCTAAGTTGAAGCCATAACTTCATACCTGAGCTACTTGGATCAAGATTATCTTGCAAGGACCCGTTGTAAGTGTTCCTTCGTTCTTTTATGCATTTTTAGCGTTTTCTGCGTTGACCAGTTTATGGCCAACACGAAGTTCGTTTGAACTTCATAACGTGAGCATAATTACGATGGTTATAGTCCCTAGAGACTATACCTACTGATCACCACGTTATCTAGGCTCAGTGACGAGTCGTAGTTTCGGCCAAAATGCGCATTCTTCCGTATTTTGTAACCAAACTACTCTTAGGTATCAAAACCGTTTGTTTTGATACCAAACCTGTTTTCTAAACTTAGTTAAGCATGTTTTAACATGCTTAGCTCGTCACTTTTAGTTTTGTGCTTATATAGGGTCGTAAGGTAAGCGATCTAAACAATCGCTTATACTTTCGAACCCGACCCGTTTGGTGGATCATTAGGATCCGACCAAACACATTAGGTGACCATAGTATATAGGGAATAACCTTCCAAGGTTATACCTTATGGTCGCTTCGTTTAAGTAATTGTATGATAGGTAGTTTATATGCCTTAGGTAAATTACCAAAATGCCCTTTTTACGCCAAAATTCATTTTAAGCATATGTAACATAACTTTTGACATCAAAATTGATTTGGAAACAATATTAGACATGTTAAGGCATATTTTACTTATCATAGGACTAGTTAGGCAGTCCGAACGCGTTTCACGCGAACGACGCGTTAAAGTAGCATAAGCTACCTAAACGGGTCGTAATGGGTCGTAAGCACTTAGGTTAAGTTTCATTTTAGAATGTAGGCTTTGTTAAACCATATTACACGAGTCTCCATACTCGTTTGGTTTACGAACCCTCATTCTATCAAATCCTCCGATTTAGGTCCGGTATATTAACATAGTTACCTATATTAGGTGCCGTTTGATATCCATGATCTCTAGTATTGTTTGGTTGTTACTCAAGGACGACAAAGCAATCTCAAGTGAGTACATAGACCCCTCTTTTACTATTTTAACTGTTTTGGGGTGAAGCATGTGTACCTATATGTTATTTTCATGATTTCAAAGTATAATTGATTATACATGTTATTACTTATCATTTGACAAACTAAATGTCTATCTATGGTTTAAACACTGATTTCTCAAAGAACATAAAATAAAATGTTGAATTGTACTTATTTTATGTTCACCAGACCGATTGGAAGTATGATATAGCGCTATAGGATTAGACACCCCATTCCTGTTGTCATGGAATGTCGAAAGCCAATTTGTTTCTCCATCCAAATAGGGATTGCCTTTGTGGTATCCTTATAGTCTCAAAGGTGTAGTTTGATGCACTAGGTCTGAATGAATTCTTAAATCACACTTTTAAAGTATATTTTGATATACTCCCAAAAGTATAGTTGGATATACTCTCATGTGTGGTATTGTACAAAACCAACATATATTTTGTTAATCATCCAAAGCATATTTTGATATGTTATTTAAAAAACCAAAACATAGTTTAATATGTCATTTATCACATCCAAAGCATATTTTGATATGTTATTTATGAAGCCAAAACATAGTTTGATATGTTATTTATAAATCCGAAGTATACATGTAATATACTACTTCAAACTATTATTTTAAACAACTAAAGTATATTTAATGTATTATCTATCTAACGATTTGGGTTTTGATTAGTGTTTAGATAACGGGACGGGTGTAATGTGATGAAAACATGGTAGATACGCCGCTGGTACTTCTTATATATAAGTGTTTTCATTGCATTACATACCGTGGCGTTATTTAGTACACTTGGGTCAACGATATTAGAACTGAAATATATTTTAATATATTACTCATTCGATTCTCTTAAAATCCAAAGTATATATTTTCACATATACTATAAGCCTTTTTATCAAAATATTGTTTTTCGAACAATACATTCAATACAAACCCATTTTACATGGTTATTCACTTAACCATACATTATTCTCTTATTTATACATATCATCTGAACTTATTGTTTTTCAAACGATTTACAAAACAAATCATTTTACAAGGATCATGACTGACTTTTGTTAAACAACTTTTTTTAAACTTATAAGTCATGAATCCTATATTCACAAAACCTATGTATCTCACAGGCATTTTTATGCTGACGTACCTATTTTTACACATGTTTTAGGTGCTGTTTTGCGATGATTGTTGATACACACTACACTTAGGGTGGACTCGTGCCTTAACAACTTTAAAATTTGGAAGATCATAGTTGTACTTATTTGATTGTATTAAAACAATGAATTCATTTATTCAATAAAACAAAATTTATTTATTCCATGGTACGAAACAATGATTCTGTTACAACACTCCCCGACGTTTCCGCCACGTCTTGTTGTTATACGTGGTCGGGGTGTGACAGAAAAGTTGGTATCAGAGCCAATGGTTATAGGGAATTAGGTTATTAGTAATGCTTTGACCTAGTCTATAACCTTCCTAGGACCCTAACGCGAGTTTACTTGCGTTTAGTCGTAAACCGATACCTTCACCTATCCTTAGGTGATAACCACAATGAGAACACAAAGTTCGAATCCGCTTTGAAAATTAATCATCTGTTTTTGGATGATTGATTACTAGGTTTTGAACCCTCTATTGTAAGGTTTTGAACCCTCTGTTATAAGGTTTTGAACCCCTTTGAGTTTTCAAAATCTCGTCAAAGTTTTGGGTCCTAAATAGCGTGAACACGTGCAAACTGGAAGAGTGAATGCATGTACCCTGAGTTTTCTGTCTAAGGCTAGAGTGTTCGTACAAATCCGCAATATCGAACCAGTCACTCTTACCTGGGAACTCTTGGGGTGAGTGTCCACTTATAGGCGAGCATGTCTTCGCGATACATTATTTTTGACCTATTTACTTTGATTAATCACCAGGGTCGTTTGTTGCCTTGTAGTAACAAACAAATGACCACCATCCTTGCTTTCATCAGATTTGTTTCATCTCATTCTTTTCGTCTAATTCTCTCACTCGTTTCCTTTCATGTTCCTCTTTTAGAATGCCTCCTCGACGCGACAATCAGATGGCAAATGCCGAACTGGCGGAAATCATCGCGCAGCAAATGGCTGCTGCCTTCCCAAATCTTTTTGCTCAAATGAATTAAGCCCTCAACAACCATAATGCTCCATGCAATTTCAAGAGTTTCAATTCGGCAAAGCCACTCAAGTTTAGTGGTTCTGAAGGAGCAACTGGGCTCCTACAATGGTTCGAGAGCACTGAGAGTACGTTCCGTCACGTTCAGTGTCCTGATAATCGCAAGGTCGAGTTTGCTTCCAGTGTGTTTCAAAAAAGGGCTCTTACATGGTGGAACGGGGTTATGAGAGACCGCGGTGCTGAGGGTGCATTAGCACAGACTTGAGCTGAACTTAGGGCTCTTATGATGAAGGAGTTTTGTCCTCGTCATGAATTGAGAGCTTTAGAAAGGGAATTCGATGACCTGAAGCAAGACAGTGGAGAACATCGAGCCTATACTGACCGCTATGAGGAATTGAGCCTGTTATGCCCGACTATGGTTACGCCTTTGGATAAGGCGATTGAGAAATACATTGATGGTCTTCCTGACGTAGTTCAGGATATCGTTACTGGCAGCAACCCTACTACTGTCAGACAAGCCATTGAATTGTCTGCCACTCTGACTGAATCCCATATCAGGAAGGGTAAGCTGTTTCGGAAGGGCGACCCAAGACCATCTGACAAGACTGCTCAAGCAGAGCCAAAGGGAAAACAGGATGAGGTATCCAAGAAGAAGAAGCGCGAAGCCTCTCAAAATTTCGCTGTAACTGCTCAAGACAAACAGGTTGCACCAAACCAGCCAGCACAACCTCGCAAAAGGCAAAACTATGTTGGTACCACACCTTTGTGCAACAAATGCAACCGTCATCATCTAGAGCAAGAGCAGTGTCACAAATGTACCCACTGTGGGCGGTTGGGACATTTGATCAATGTTTGTCGTTATGCAAATCAAGCTGCTGCAAACCCTGCTGCTGTTCAAGCACGGTTTCCACCGGGGTCATGTTATAACTGTGGAGACCTTACTCACTACAGAAACAATTGCCCAAGACTTGTTAACGCACCTCCAGCGTGAGGACGAGCATTTAACATCAATGAGGAAAACGGGAACAATGATGCAGCAATGAACAATTAGTGTTTTGTAATTCCTTGGTTGTTATCTTTTGACACTTCAAGACAATTCGGTTGTTACATAAATAAAGATTTGTTGTTTTTATTTTTGCAAAATTTATGCGATTGTGTGAATGTTTGATGCAACCTTATGATGCTAACCCAAAGATAAACTACTCATGTGGTTCAGTCATCTTATGATCACTTGTGATCTCCCCAAGAACCTTAAACACTCGTTTCTTTTAAGGAAACAAAGCCAAACTCTTATTGAGAATCCTTCTATCTTTATAGATAGATCCTTGAAAATCATTAAAGTGCCAAATGAAATCCATGGATTGGATTCCTAGTGTGCTTTAAATATCAATGCCTAAAGATAACAAATTAAAGAATCAAGTTAGCTAATTTTGTGCTTATGTGTTTTCTTACATGTTTTGTGGTTGTATGTGATCCATCCAAATCCTCGTAGAGTCTTTCATATCTCATATGAGGGATTCATAGTAGGATAATCCAAAGTTACTATCTTAAATCCTTAATGGACTTCTACGTTGTAGTCAAGTCCCTTGGGTTTTAAAGTACTATTCTAAAATTTGACCCCTTGAGTGGTCTAGGTAAACAGTTTGATTTAAAAATCTGATTAGAAATATCATGTGATGATATAATTAAAAAGATCCCTTAAGTGGTCTATTTAAGGAGATTGTACGACGGTCTAGTTAAGAAGATCATGTGTTGATCTAGTTAAAAAGTTCGTTCGTTGATCTAGTTGAAAAGATCCTTTGGTGGTCTAGTCAAGTTGCTTCATGTTTATTCAATTGATTTTTCCTCTACGCATTATGAAATGGACTGTGCGGACTGTGCAAGGAATTACGTAATTATGGAGGCCTACATAATTATGGAAATTCAGTGCACAGAAACCACAAGAAGTTTTGTCATGTGTTAAGACCTATAGTGATAAGAATAATGATACGGGAGAAGTCTTGGACCTTGACCGATGTCATTTTATCTTACACTCCCCAATTCTGATTTCAAGCGCACACAAGTTTCCTATGATAAGTCTTCAGGGGAAACGTTCTCCTGTCCATAATTCAAAATTCCATGTTTTGCAACTACAAGGAATTCACTTTAAAGGTTAACAAATTTGCTAAGAATCCTAACATGGCCCAAAGTTTTACTTAAGGGTTCAATGGATCTATTTGAAGGCGAAACCGTCACAGCTGTCTTCACAAGTTTCCTCTAGAATTAAATTTCGGGACGAAATTTCCTAAAGTAGGGGAGACTGTGACACCTGTGTCACTTCAACCATCAAACAAAGACCAAACCAATAAAATATTATATTTTATACTTGGGATTTGTATAAATATGTGTATCATTTGCACATATCAATTCTTGTTCAATTTCGGGCTCTAAATCGCTTGCTGGAAGGTTATACGCGCACCGATGCGTAAATATAACCAGTTTAATGAAACAAACACTCCGGAACAGTGATATAGGCCTAACATACCTTAAATAACCTTTACATAACTTAGAAATAAGTTTTGGAAGGTTTGGTATGCCGAAATCAAGTTAATTCGCTTACAGGGACTAAATTCGACAAACTGCGAAAGTATGATGATTCGTACTAGAACAGACATTCTGGAACATGACCATAAGTTAAACATACCATAAATATCCTTTACATAGCTTAGAAATAGGCTTTGAGGGGTTCGGTATGCTAAAATAAACTTTTGGGTCATTCAGGGACTAAAAGCGTCAAAAAGTGCATAAGTTTGCACTTTCGCGCATAACTTACGTTCTGGATACATCCGGACATCCAAAAATTTATGTAAGCACTAAAAAATTTATTTTAGTGTTTGGCATGAGAAAAATCCATTCGTCGCGCGATTTGGATCGTTTTTCGCGCTTATGCGCATTCCGTCGTAATTAAGCGAACATAGCGATCGTACGACCAAACGAACCAACATCCGGCATATTTTTGAACATGTTTCATGTCCACTATGTTTAGGCATCATTTTAGGGCCTTAACGTTGGCTTAACGAGCCTTAAACATGTCGGAAATGGCCTTAAAACACAACAAGGACCAAAACTGTCATTTTGCAAAGTTGTTTCTGATCAGAAGGACCAGGCGGCCCGCGTAAACCCAGGGTGATCCTTTACGCGGCCCGCGTCAGCCTCCCAGATCAGATTAATCAGTTTTAACAGCTGTTAACCACCCAAAACTCACCCACACTTGCCCCTTCCTGCTCATGAGGAGCCAATTTGATGTTCCATAACATTCCAACAAGTGTAAGGTTGAGATTACATCACGGTTTTCAAGAAACGATCTTAACGGTTCCAAGAATCCTATAAATACCCAACCCTTTCACAACTCAAAACCCACAAAAATCTGATCTAAAAGCTCTAAGTTGAAGCCATAACTTCATACCTGAGCTACTTGGATCAAGATTATCTTGCAAGGACCCGTTGTAAGTGTTCCTTCGTTCTTTTATGCATTTTTAGCGTTTTCTGCGTTGACCAGTTTATGGCCAACACAAAGTTCGTTTGAACTTCATAACGTGAGCGTAATCACGATGGTTATAGTCCCTAGAGACTATACCTACTGATCACCACGTTATCTAGGCTCAGTGACGAGTCGTAGTTTCGGCCAAAATGCGCATTCTTGCGTATTTTGTAACCAAACTACTCTTAGGTATCAAAACCGTTTGTTTTGATACCAAACCTGTTTTCTAAACTTAGTTAAGCATGTTTTAACATGCTTAGCTCGTCACTTTTAGTTTTGTGCTTATACAGGGTCGTAAGGTAAGCGATCTAAACAATCGCTTATACTTTCGAACCCGACCCATTTGGTCGATCATTAGGATCCGACCAAACACATTAGGTGACCATAGTATATAGGGAATAACCTTCCGAGGTTATACCTTATAGTCGCTTCGTTTAAGCAGTTGTATGATAGGTAGTTTATATGCCTTAGGTAAATTACCAAAATGCCCTTTTTACGCCAAAATTCATTTTAAGCATATGTAACATAACTTTTGACATCAAAACTGATTTGGCAACAATATTAGACATGTTAAGGCATATTTTACTTGTCATAGGACTAGTTAGGCAGTCCGAACGCGTTTCACGTGAACAACGCGTTAAAGTAGCATAAGCTACCTAAACGGGTCGTAATGGGTCGTAAGCACTTAGGTTATGTTTCATTTTAGTATGTAGGCTTTGTTAAACCATATTACACGAGTCTCCATACTCGTTTGGTTTACGAACCCTCATTCTATCCATTCCTCTGATTTAGGTCCGGTATATTAACATAGTTACCTATATTAGGTGCTGTTTGATATCCGTGATCTCTAGCATTGTTTGGTTGTTACTCAAGGACGACTAAGCAATCTCAAGTGAGTACATAGACCCCTCTTTTACTGTTTTCAACTGTTTTGGGGTGAAGCATGTGTACCTATATGTTATTTTCATGATTTCAAAGTATAATTGATTATACATGTTATTACTTATCATTTGACAAACTAAATGTCTATCTATGGTTTAAACACTGATTTCTCAAAGAACATAAAATAAAATGTTGAATTGTACTTATTTTATGTTCACCAGACCGATTGGTAGTATGATATAGCGCTATAGGATTAGACACCCCATTCCTGTTGTCATGGAATGTCGGAAGCCAATTTGTTTCTCCATCCAAATAGGGATTGCCTTTGTGGTATCCTTATAGTCTCAAAGGTGTAGTTTGATGCACTAGGTCTGAATGAATTCTTAAATCACACTTTTAAAGTATATTTTGATATACTCCCAAAAGTATAGTTGGATATACTCTCATGTGTGGTATTGTACAAAACCAACATATATTTTGTTAATCATCCAAAGCATATTTTGATATGTTATTTACAAAACCAAAACATAGTTTAATATGTCATTTATCACATCCAAAGCATATTTTGATATGTTATTTATGAAGCCAAAACATAGTTTAATATGTTATTTATAAATCCGAAGAATACTTGTAATATACTACTTCAAACTATTATTTTAAACAACTAAAGTATATTTAATGTACTATCTATCTAACGATTTGGGTTTTGATTACTGTTTAGATAACGGGACGGGTGTAATGTGATGAAAACATGGTAGATACGCCGCTGGTACTTCTTATATATAAGTGTTTTCATTGCATTACATACCGTGGCGTTATTTAGTACACTTGGGTCAATGATATTAGAACTGAAATATATTTTAATATATTACTCATTCGATTCTCTTAAAATCCAAAGTATATATTTTCGCATATACTATAAGCTTTTTTATCAAAATATTGTTTTTCGAACAATACATTCAATACAAACCCATTTTACATGGTTATTCACTTAACCATACATTATTCTCTTATTTATACATATCATCTGAACTTATTGTTTTTCAAACGATTTACAAAACAAATCATTTTACAAGGATCATGACTGACTTTTGTTAAACAACTTTTTTCTAAACTTATAAGTCATGAATCCTATATTCACAAAACCTATGTATCTCACAGGCATTTTTATGCTGACGTACCTATTTTTACACATGTTTCAGGTGCTGTTTTCCGATGATTGTTGATACACACTACACTTAGGGTGGACTCGTGCCTTAACAACTTTAAAATTTGGAAGATCATAGTTGTACTTATTTGATTGTATTTAAACAATGAATTCATTTATTCAATAAAACAAAATTTATTTATTCCATGGTTATGAAACAATGATTCCGTTACAACACTCCCCGACGTTTCCGCCACGTCTTGTTATTATACGTGGTCGGGGTGTGACAAAAAAGGCATACTTTCTTATTTAAGAGGGAAAGTTTGCACAACATAGGAAAATAATATTTATACCGACTCTTGAATGTTTAAAATAGGCGATAAAACTAACTTGTGAGATTAAATACATAAAGAGAGGTTGGTTATGTTACAAAACTTAAAAAAATAGTATGTATAACAACCCTCCTAAAACCCTAAACGTCCCTAATATATCCCGAATATTCGTTAATGGACTTAAATGATATATATATGATGCGTGCGGTCTGTTTTATAATTTTATGTATATTTTTAGCCCTTTTTACACTTTAGTCAAGTTTTAAATTTATAAAACACGATATTTTACTAACACCAAACACACATATAGGCAAGTGCACCCATCGTGAGCGTAGTATAGCGTTGGTAAGATACCGAGGTCGTCCAAGAACACAAGAGCTTTTAGTACCGGTTTATCCTCAACGTCTAATCAAATCAAAATTTTAGAAAAAATGTTTAAACATGAAAATAAAAACTAAAAATGCTGAAAATAAAAATTAAAGATAAAAACAGATAGACAAGATGAATCACTTGGATCCGACTCGCCTTTAGTGTAACCTTTGATTATTTCCACACTTTGCACTTTTTAAGAGATTATCTTAGTTATAGTAGTAGGCCCCTCTTTTGAAGGTGACGTTACCCTCAACCCAGTAGTTTGAGCCAGCAAGGATACAATCCTAAAGGGTTGGATTATTGAAAGATAATTAATTAAGTTATTAATGCGTAATGTGGTAGGCCCGTCTTTTGAAGGTGACGTTACCCTCGGCTAAGTAGTTTGAGTCAGCAGGGATACAATCCTAAGTAGCCGGGTTAATGTTTTAATAGTAGCTTACATATGAGGGGATCAAGAAATTCGAACCCCCGCCATCCAATACCAATGGGTATTGAAGGAGGTCCTACTAAGCTTGACCCAGGTCCTTGCAGGATCTATACACCAAATAAGGCAAGACGCTTACCAAACCATTCACTTACCCACGACTAGGTAGCCAACATATCTCCATATAAACCGTGGAGATATGAATGGTGTAAATCTTTTATTTTAGATAGACAGTAAAATAACGCCAAGACACCACAGACAAATGATAAGGAAGTTTCACATTCAACATAAGAAACTAGTTATTAAAGTCATTAATACATAACCAAATAAAAAGTGCGAAAAGATTAAAAATAAAAAGTATTACACTAAATGCTTATCTTCACCAAGTGATGTAAGAGACTTATGCAAACATGGCCTTTGATTGTCAAGAACTTTTACTATCAATCTTGGATCCCGAGACTACTACACACACTCTATGATGGATGATTGATGATGGTGGTGGATGTGGGTTGTGATGGTGGTGGTGGGTGGGTGAAGTGTGAGAGAGGTGGTTTGCCAAGGGATGCCTTTGAAGTGAACCAATCACCTGTACTTATAGCCTGCACAGAAGCCCGGACACGGCCCCGTGTCCATTAGGCTCGACCCCGTGTCCATCCATCTTCTCTTTCTTCATTAAATGCAGTTTGTCTGCATTAGTTGACCACGCCCCCGTGTCTGCTGGGCACGGCCCCGTGTACAGAAGCGTATCTGTACTATCAAGATTTGTTTGGATTCTGCGAATCTTGGCGTTGACCACAGCCCCGTGTTGGGAAATAGAAGCTTTTACAACTTTGTCTTTTCTGCAGACACTTAGGCACGCCCCCGTGTTCAATGAGCACGGGGCGTGTTCAGCCTTCTGATCTTTTGTTTTTGCTTGGGAAGATGCTGTCGAGGGGTCGGGCATGCCACGTTTGTTCCTTTTCTTGTATTATTGTTAGATTTAGCTGTATTTTTGCTTCTTTTGTTCATTTAAGCTCATTTAACCCTGAAAATACAAAAGGAAGACAAAAACACACTTTTTCCAACATTAGTACTAAAAAGGGGTTAGTTTTATGCCACATTTGATGTAATTTATATGTTGCATTTTACAGACATCAAATACCCCCACACTTGAATCTTTGCTTTTCCTCAAGCAAAACTCTTTATAATGTGGCTTAGACACCCAAATGGAATGGGTAGAAGAGAAGTTTTTGGGCTTGTTTTGAGTGTCGGGAATCCAAGATTTTTATTAGGTTTTATTTTTATTTTATTTACAATTCTATTTGTTATGATTTATTTAGAACATTACATAAGAGAAATTACTTATTTAGGCATAACATTCCTCTTTAAAATTCCATTTATATACAAGTTCACATACCTCACGGGAGATCACTCAACACTCGGCCGAAGATGTATTTTTGTGAAACACTCGGGACCGGCATGGAACTTACTTCTACCATATGCTTGCCAAGCAATCAACCCTTCTCCTTTTTAACTATACACCTTTGTAAATATCAAGAGGACTTTGGGGAAGGGTTAGGCTTGGGTTAAAGGTAGGTGGTTTTGGGTTAGTGGTTAGTAGAATAGGGCGAAAGGCGTAAAAAGCGTCGGTTTTCGTAAGACTTTTTATTTTTATGACTTTTTATTCTAATGAAACAATTCTTCAAACAAAGTTCTTTTTTGATGAACTTGTTTGTTTATTTTTTTGACTTCAACATATTTTTTTTTTGATAAGGAATGTCACATGAAAACCGAGCTTTTTACTAAAATAAAGGGTTTAAAATGAAAAAGGGTTTTGGTGGGTAAAGGGTGTTTGTTTTGTGGGTTTAGAAATGAAAAAGGTTTAGGCTCAAAGGGGTTAAGTAGGGGGATTTTGGGTAGGTAGTAAAAAAAAAGAAAAAGAATGGTGTTGAAAGAAAAAGGGTTAGTCCTAATGCCTCCATCATTTACTTACTAGGGTTTAAGTTGGTAAGGACCGGGAATGTATCATCATTGCAAGTTCTAGAGTTGTAAGAAACCAAGCGGCTATTCACACAAGAAACAAAAAATGAGTATTTAGTTTAAAGATGTGTATTTGTATGCTCAATAAAGGCTCAAAACTCACTTTTTGTGGGAATGTGTTTTTATGTGATCAAGTATATATAATAAAATTTTAACTAGATTTGTCATGCCGTTTCATAATTTTCTTATGTTGGTTCTTTTTATCACGACGCTATCGGTTGTAAATTTGTAAAAATATAACCTTTTAGAACTTGTTATTCCCGAATTGAATCAAGACAAGGAAAAAAAAATAAAAAGTTTTTAAAAAAAATTGGGGTGTTTAGCGGTTCCAATAGAGTTTTGTGTAAGGCTTGTAATTAGGACTCGCAAAATTCAAGGTTTTAGCATCCCCCCACACTTAAATTACACATTGTCCTCAATGTGTCCCAAAAATAAGTTTTTAGGTTGATTGAATGTGTAAAAGGTGTGTTAAAAACAAAATTTAATGTTACTGGGCAGCTGGACACGGGCCCGTGGTGTCCGGGCACGGCCATGTGTTCAGGTTGCAAGTAACAGAAATTATTAGAGAGTAACAGAAGGCTGGGCACTGGGCGTTTTTCTGCAAATCTTTCAGCACGGGACCGTGTTGGCTGGGCACGACCCGTGCTGAACTTGCTGTAATGAAGAAAAATTGTCGGGAGGCATTGTTTTTGTGCATGGGGTGTTGGTTCAAGTTTCCCTTAGTATCCTTCACCATCCCGAGTGTGTTTTACCCATCATCCAAACACCAATTTAATTAAAACCATCATTTCATTAAAAATAACACATTACATAGGGTCCTAGAAGATTAAAGCAGAAAATTAAAAAAAAAAACTAAAAGTCCTAGATAGGTCAAGTGATACATAAAATCATCCTAAGGAGTTCTACCCTTACAATAGGAATCAAAATTCCGGAAATAGCTTTCCGGAATTTAAAGGCTTTGTAGAACTCCGAACCGAGGGGTGTCCCCTAGACGTTGTTAAGCCACTCTTCTACCTCTCTTGGGAGGAAGAAGGCGGGCTCATTTTCCTCAACATCTTGTGGAGGAGGAGTGACACCAACCGGAACCCCTTGTAATATGTCTCAAGGGGGCTCCGGGTGTATGGTGTACCACTCGGCCGGTATGATAACTTCCGGTACCACATTCCATGCCCTTTGGGTGATGATTGGTACCAAAGGAGGAGAAGCGAGAATGTTCAACCTTTGGTGCAAAAGGTTGACCTCTCGAAGACATCCTTCTAGCCCCACCGTTAAATGATTGATACGGTCGACCAATGCTTCTTCTATTCCCGTCATCTCATCAATGGCCTCTCTTAAAGCGTATACGTAGTTTACAAGAGAGTCTTCTACCGATGATGACCTTCTCCCTTTTCGGTTGATCCTGGAGTGCAATGAAGATGTTCCGCTAGCTCTACTTGCCATTCTAAGAAAACAAACCGAAAAAGAGTTCATTTTTTTGTGACAGTACCTCAGACACGGCCCCATGCTCAATGAACACGGCCCCGTGTTCACCTATCTGCAGATTTTTGGAACAAGGAATCTTAGAGTTTTAAATTATTTTTCTGACTTTTGAAGCATTTTTAAGCAGAAATAACTTAAAACAATGTTGTAAAACATATTTTTAATAAGATTCCTTGAATAAAAATCTAACAAACATTACAATTAAGCTTGGAACCATGGTGATTTCAAGCTCTAATGGAGGTGTTGAGGGAAAAATTGAAGAAGAAGGCACTGGACAAAAGTAGAAAAGACAAGATGGTTGTTGAGAACCTTCTTTTATAATATACCTAGGATGGTATGTGTGAAGATCCCACCAGATCTTTGTGTTTGGAGTGGTCCAAATGTGCAGGAATGTTGGCTGCATTTATAGAAAACAACAGCACGCTGCACACGGCCCCGTGTGCAGACAAGATCCTGAGACATTTTGTCCGTATTCTGACAAAAAATCAGACGGGAATCTTTGGTGGGCACGAGGGCATGCTAACCTGGACACGGCCCCATGCCTAGAGGCTGTTTATGAAGTTTTGTCTATTTTTAAGGAGTTTATCCGGATCGGGTGGTTCCTTTCTGGATGGAACAACACCGAAGTGCCTGAGATACCTTAGTTGCTCCAGATTTAGACGAGAACGCAAGAGGTTATCGGTAAGGGTGATTCCTATGCTAAATGTAGGTGGACAAGTCCAACCCTTTCCCGGGCTCTCGTTAAAGAAGGTGTGTGTTGAATCGCTCAGGTCTATGTATGCATCGACGGAAGTCGACGGGGAGTCCTTCACGGCACAATCGACACAGGGAAGACTATCGTTCAAGTCTTCACGAGAGTTAGAGGTGGTTTCGGGAACAACGAAGTTGTTTTTATCCGAATGCGATCTCAACAATTTTTCTTAGGTATCGTCTTGAGATGAATTAATTAGGTCCATCTCAAGCTCTTTTATCCAATCAAGAATTAGATCTTCCATTTGAAATAATTCGTCAAGAAGCATTTCATCTAGAAGGGATGATTGAGAGCAT
This sequence comes from Helianthus tuberosus, assembly GCA_030545235.1. NCBI lineage: Eukaryota > Viridiplantae > Streptophyta > Magnoliopsida > Asterales > Asteraceae > Helianthus > Helianthus tuberosus. Next base: position 81,303,403 of record CM060383.1, read on the forward strand.
TCGAGGGAGAGATAGGGATTATTTTTACTTTCGCCCCTCTTAAGGCTACATGAAAACAATGGGTCTATATAGTGGGGCTTGTAGTTTAAAAAATAGCATTTTAAATCTTCATGAGTTCCGCCACATATTTGACACCACGTACCATAAGAGGGCCGGAAGTAAAAAATATCAGTATCGCTCATGGTTGTGTCAGAAATTACCAACCGTCGGGATCTTACGGTTCTGTTTTCAGTATCTGATACATGGGCACGGGGCGTGTTGATTGGGCACGGCCCCGAGTTCAGCTACTGTCTGACTTAAAACATGATTGCCAGTACCAAAGATTGGGCACGGGGCGTGTTCAGCGGGCACGTCCCGTGCTGAGCTCTGCAGAAGCTGAAAATTTATGAAAAATCCTAAAAAAACAGAAAAATAAGAAAAACGATTAGGCCGTTGATTCCTAACTTTCTTAAAATCCTTGTGTCCCCGGTAACGGCGCCAAAAACTTGATGTGTGCGGTGTGACATATAATTTTATGTATATTTTTAGCCCTTTTTACATTTTAGTCAAGTTTTAAATTTATAAAACACGATATTTTACTAACACTAAACACACATATGGGCAAGTGCACCCATCGTGAGCGTAGTATAGCGTTGGTAAGATACCGAGGTCATCCAAGGACACAAGAGCTTTTAGTACCGGTTTATCCTCAACGTCTAATCAAATCAAAATTTTAGAAAAAAGGTTTAAACATTAAAATAAAAACTAAAAATGCTGAAAATAAAAATTAAAAATAAAACAGATAGACAAGATGAATCACTTGGATCCGACTCGCCTTTAGTGTAACCTTTGATTATTTCCGCACTTTTGCACTTTTTAAGAGATTATCTTAGTTATAGTAGTAGGCCCCTCTTTTGAAGGTGACGTTACCCTCAACCCAGTAGTTTGAGTCAGCAAGGATACAATCCTAAAGGGTTGGATTATTGAAAGATAATTAATTAAGTTATTAATGCGTAATGTGGTAGGCCCCTCTTTTGAAGGTGACGTTACCCTCTGCTAAGTAGTTTGAGTCAGTAGGGATACAATCCTAAGTAGCCGGGTTGATGTTTTAATAGTAGCTTACATATGAGGGGATCAAGAAATTCGAACCCCCGCCATCCAATACCAGTGGGTATTGAAGGAGGTCCTACTAAGCTTGACCCAGGTCCTTGCAGGATCTATACACTGAACAAGGCAAGACGCTTACCAAACCATTCCCTTAACCCCCGACCAGGTAGCCAACATATCTCCAAATAGACCGTGGAGATATGAATGGTGTAAATCTTTTATTTTATATAGACAGTAAAATAACGCCAAGACACCACGGACAAATGATAAGGAAGTTTCACCTTCAACATAAGAAACTAGTTATTAAAGTCGTTAATACATAACCAAATAAAAAGTGTGAAAAGATTACACATAAAAAGTATTACACTAAATGCTTGTCTTCACCAAGTGATGTAAGAGACTTAGGCAAACATGGCCTTTGATTGTCAAGAACTTTTACTATCAATCTTGGATCCCGAGACTACTACACACACTCTATGATGGATGATTGATGATGGTGGTGGATGTGGGTTGTGATGGTGGTGGTGGGTGGGTGAAGTGTGAGAGAGGTGGTTTGCCAAGGGATGCCTTTGAAGTGAACCAATCACCTGTACTTATAGCCTGCACAGAAGCCCGGACACGGCCCTGTGTCCATTAGGCTCGACCCCGTGTCCATCCATCTTCTCTTTCTTCATTAAATGCAGTTTGTCTGCATTAGTTGACCACGCCCCCGTGTCTGTTGGGTACGACCCCGTGTGCAGAAGCGTATCTGTACTATCAAGATTTGCTTGGATTCTGCGAATCTTGGCGTTGACCACGGCCCCGTGTCCGCTGGGCACGCCCCGTGTTGGGAAATAGAAGCTTCTACAACTTTGTCTTTTCTGCAGACACTTGGGCACGCCTCCGTGTTCAATGAGCACGGGGCATGTTCAGCCTTTTGATCTCTTGTTTTTGCTTGGGAAGATGCTTTCGAGGGGTCGGGCATGCCACGTTTGTTCCTTTTCTTGTATTATTATTTGATTTAGCTGTATTTTTGCTTCTTTTGTTCATTTAAGCTCATTTAACCCTGAAAATACAAAAGGAAGACAAAAGCACACTTTTTCCAACATTAGTACTAAAAAGGGGTTAGTTTTATGCCACATTTGATGTAATTTATATGTTGCATTTTACAGACATCAAATACCCCCACACTTGAATCTTTGCTTTTCCTCAAGCAAAACTCTTTATAATGTGGCTTAGACACCCAAATGGAATGGGTAGAAGAGAAGTTTTTGGGCTTGTTTTGAGTGTCGGGAATCCAAGATTTTTATTAGGTTTTATTTTTATTTTATTTACAATTCTATTTGTTATGATTTATTTAGAACATTACATAAGAGAAATTACTTATTTAGGCATAACATTCCTCTTTAAAATTCCATTTATATACAAGTTCACATACCTCACGGGAGATCACTCAACACTCGGCCGAAGATGTATTTTTGTGAAACACTCGGGACCGGCATGGAACTTACTTCTACCATATGCTTGCCAAGCAATCAACCCTTCTCCTTTTTAACTATACACCTTTGTAAATATCAAGAGGACTTTGGGGAAGGGTTAGGCTTGGGTTAAAGGTAGGTGGTTTTGGGTTAGTGGTTAGTAGAATAGGGCGAAAGGCGTAAAAAGCGTCGGTTTTCGTAAGACTTTTTATTTTTATGACTTTTTATTCTAATGAAACAATTCTTCAAACAAAGTTCTTTTTTGATGAACTTGTTTGTTTATTTTTTTGACTTCAACATATTTTTTTTTTGATAAGGAATGTCACATGAAAACCGAGCTTTTTACTAAAATAAAGGGTTTAAAATGAAAAAGGGTTTTGGTGGGTAAAGGGTGTTTGTTTTGTGGGTTTAGAAATGAAAAAGGTTTAGGCTCAAAGGGGTTAACTAGGGGGATTTTGGGTAGGTGGTAAAAAAAAGAAAATAATGGTGTTGAAAGAAAAAGGGGGCGTCGCGGGCCGCAACTCGCCCTCCGATCAGCACCATACAAGGGGCCTCAGGCCTTAGTTTGCAAACCGTTCAATTCTGAATTCTCTCTCAATCTCTAGGCAATTATAATACTCGGGTATAAAGCGAAGTTCTGCCTCGTTGTAAGTATTATAACCCCCAGTTACGTATTGGTTACTCTACCCGATTGATTTAGGGCTCCGTAATGCATATCAAGGCTCTGCCTGACTCAGTTCGTTGGAGTTCTGTCTCAGTAGTATAACTAATGTAAATTGGGTTATCTTACTAACACATGTGCATTGTTTAATTTTTAATAGAGAATAACCAGGAGATTCACTAGGAAGTTATAGTAAAACCTAAGTTAGCAATGTGAGTCCATTCTCTTTTTGTAAACCCTTTTTTGTGAAAACCTCAAATGTTTTAAATTATAATTAACAGCGATTGAGTATATGTATTCTACAATTACTGCCGGTATGTTGGGGTTTTGTATACATTACTTGAAACTCGTTACTGTTGCGAATGGTAGCATGACCACAAGTCAGGATTGACAGTACCGTAGGAGTAATTGAATAGATATAAACATTGTAATCGCTGATGCTCTCAATCCTGTAAAATTATAAAAGCTTGTTTTGATAAAACTGGGATGCACTCACTAGTATTTCTTGCTGATAAAACCTTTTTAAAACGCGTTTCAGGTAACTTAATGTGAAGCTAATAGAAACCAACTGGATAGCACCGAAGGCTTAAAGAAGTGGCTATAAAATTTACCTAAATAAAAAGGAGTTTATTTTTTAAATAATTAGGGTTTTATCCCTATAAATATATTGTCAATGAACTTGGGTTTTATCCCATTTATTATTTATAAAAAGTTTGGTGTTGAAACTCTGATAAAATATTTCCTAACTACGGTCCTGATGTTTAAATTCCGCTGCCAAATTAATAAACACCGATACCACCGGCTCTGAGTGGCCGCGACTGCCCGCTCCCGGGGCAAGGGGTCAGGGGTTGCGACAGGAGGTGGTATCAGAGCTACAGCCACTGGTTTAAGCCACTGAGGTGTTCTGCTTATACCTAAACTTTAATCAATTGTGTTAGGAAATAATCTATGTGATTATGTGTAAATATGTACATTATTGTTTGTGTTATTTGACAATTTGTTAGTTTACAGTATGAGTGAGCAAGGTACATCCGACGCTTACCGTCAATTAGCTAGTTCCCCAAATAGTGAAGGAACCTCATCTCAGCCTACTCCTTCGGGGTACTCTGTTGATACCGAGGAAGGAATTTTCATCTTTAAGGCACAATCCGAGAAACCATTCCCTCCCAAAAAGAGAGGATGGTTTAGTAGGGGAGCGCATGAAAGGAGAAAGAGGATGAAGAAATTGCAACAACAGAGAGCGTTAGCAAAAGCCAATAGGGAAGTGAATGCCCAAACTCAGGAAGCAGTTAGTAGACCTATGTGGGAAGAGGAACTTGATAGACAGTTGGCAGACTTTCATATGTTAGCAACCACCGCAGCAGATCCAAATCTTGATCAAGCAGCTAAACCACAACCGTTGCCATTATTTCCTGAACAATCAATGGAGTTAGAACCTAATCAAGAAAACCAATTCCCCATACCAGCATTTGACCCCAACGAGATACCTAGAATCACAGCACCAAATCCTTTAGAGTATGATCCATGGGAGGATGACAATAGGGTATATCAGGAACTATATCCTCAGGAAGAACCGATACCAAATCCCATAGCACAGTATACTGACCTGGATCCTTTAGATCCATTCTGGAATGACGACAGGTATATCCGGAGTGTGTTATGCAACCCATACCTATATGGAGAACCTATACCTCGATACCCTTACCCAGTGCCAGCACCACTACCACCCATGAGTGAAGAGAATATGCAAGAACTTCGCACATATGGCGAAGAGTTAGTAGAAGAAGGAAATAGGATTCGACAGATAGCAGAGAAGCTCGTGTGGAAATATGATGAGCGATAGATGCAGTACTGGATAAACGGCACCTAGTGAAATATATATATATATATATGTGTGTGTGTGTGTGTGTGTGTGTGTGTAGTTTGATAAAAAAAACCAGCTAAAATAGATAACCTAATATCTATCGATGCATAACTACTAGTGTGTTTAAATTTCAGTTGTAGTTTGTAATCGACGCATATATATATATATATATATATATATATATATATATATATATATATATATATATATATATATATAAGAGTAAAGTCGCAATGTTTGATGTTTTTGATCAATTTGTTTGTGTGATTGTTTGCATTAAATCTTATTATGTGATATTAATATCTGATAAATGTTTACAAACCAGATGGACAATGAAGTAAATCAGGAAAACCAGAATAATGATAATAATGGAAACCAAGTAGATAACAGTACCATTCAACATATTGTAGCACAAGGAATTATAAAACTGTAAGTGGAAGTAAACGTCAACCTACTGAATCAAGTCACAGCGTGAATAATGGCCCATTAATCCAAGTACCTATTCCAAAAAGAAGAAGAACCATGTCATATGGTTGTTCTTACAAAGAATTATGGTCTTGCAAATCGACAGAATTCTCTGGCAATGAAGGAGCCATTGCAGCCTTACGTTGGATAGAAAAGACAGAAACAGTCTTAAAAATAAGCAAATGTGCAGATGAAGATAAGATTATGTTTGCTTCTAATCTTTTTAAGAATGCAACCCTAGAGTGGTGGAATACCATTCTCCAGTCTAGAGGAAGTGATAGAGTTTATAATATGGAATGGACCGACTTTAAGGACATAGTCGAAAGGTGTAGGATCGTCGTGCGACCTTAACGAGTCGTTCAGAAGAGTTTTTGCTCAATACGAGAGGCGGAAACAAACGTATTGAGGCAAATCAGCTTGCAATACACTTTAAACTGTCTTTTGATTGATATAACAACGTTTTACAACGAGTAGACACTTCGGCAGCAGTTCGACTCTGAAACCGGAAAGTTACAAATGAAATCACAAGACACCTATTTATAGGCCAGCTATTTCGTACGAAACACCTTCACACGAAAACACATTTCGTACGAAATGTGTAACACCCGTCTTTTAAATTTTCATTATTTAATCATAAGAAAATCTGTATTTGTAAAAAGAAGATTTATAACTAACAAAAACTTAGTTAGTAAACTAAGTTATACTTCATCATAGTATTTAACATAGTAAAATAACTGGTTTCAAACATAGGTCATTCAGTAGTGTTTACAATACTACATAGATCAACTAGATTAGATTAGTGCGAAAGCATCCAAAAATTTTGTGTTCGGTTCTTGAAGCATCAACTTGATCGTCATCCGCATACTTGCAATACCTAGAAACTGGAAAATTTAACAAATATTAGTATTAGAATTCTTAGAAAATTTGTATAATCGAAACTACGCTCAAAAAACGGATTCGATTAACTAAGTAATGCAAAGTTTAACAAAAATACAGGGCTCTACCGTAACTTACGGTAGCCACCGTAAGTTACGGTAGCTCCTGGACAACACTGGTCCTACCGTAAGGCAGTAGGAATCTGCCGTAGCATTTTAGCCTCTACTGTAAGTTACGGTAGATACCGTAACTTACGGTAGTCTCTGAAATTTTATATTTTGACTGATTTGTTTGTTTCGCCCAAACCCAAATCTCGGATTCCTCATTTTCAACACCCACGCTCCCATCACCGGTTTGCGTGTTTAGTAATTCGCTACCCGTCACCCGGGCTCAAAATCTAACAGTAAGGTACTACCTTTTTTCGATTCATACCCTCTGTTAATGACCCGTTTAGTTTACCCGTATGGACTTCATCATTCAAGCAAACCAACACGCTAGATTCTCGTATTCTAATATGTCAATTATTAACAATAACAAAAGACCAATTAACCATATTACGAAGCATTAGCCACGCATTAATTGATTATTCGACCCGCTTGGCTCATCTACGGAATCCTCCGTTATGATGACTACCAACGAGGTCTAACCACTTCTTGAACTATTATTCAATATAGCGAACATTATCGCTTTAAATCAACACAACTTTTATTCTACAATTCAACTAGACATATGCTAATTATCAAAATTTACCCAATGTAACGAATCAAGTTACATACCTTTAGAGCACACCCTTCAAGCGCGTATCTCCCCCGACATGTCCGCTTGACGTTCCGGATTCTTTGCCTAAAGAGTTCAATTCACAACAAGTTTAGAACTCTTTCATAAGCTTTAACGCATAATTCTCTACAATGATCAAATCTACGTTTTTACCCAACCTTTAACATTTTAATCCTCACTTAGGCGTTCCATCAAACACCTAGCGGGTCAGATTTTTTATATAAACAAAACCAAGTTCATGACTTGTAATTATCATCTAAACTAACTTCGATTAGTCAATTCCATACATGTCTTAACATCAATATTTCCAAAATTACTCCTAAATTCAGGTTGTGCTAGAACAAGATCATAAATTCTAGAGTTTATCAAGTTTTCTTCACGCTCCTTAATCACCTACAATGGTGATTTGAACTCTATAATTATCATGCATTCTTTCAATAAGATTTCACCTAGGGTTTATCCCTAGACACCATATCTCTTCTAATTACATTCATGCAAGATATAATCAAGCTCAATTTCGATTTTTCATAATTAGCCTAGAACTTGAGATGAATCAAAATACTAGAATTTTGCATACCTTGTGATCCTTTCAGTGAGGTGATCACTAATTCGTGTTTAGAATTCGATTTGGGACTGAATTGAACCTTCAATTGATCAATTTTTGTGAGAGGTAGGGTTTGGTGAAGAACCCCTTGTCGCCCCCTGCTTCTTGATCGACCAGACACACCCAAAGTGTGTGTTTGGTGTGTTTTAATTTTGTTTTTATGAAATAAAGTTTCAAATCTAGCAACATAGGCCCCTCAACTTTAGTTTTGGTTTATAACTTGAGCATTTTGTTCTTTCATGCTATATTACAGGTCCATGACTAACTAAGTTACTTATTTTCTAGTTAGCTTATCCTTGTTTATTCAATACTTTATATTTCTTATTATAAAGTTTTATAAACTTCGGGGTGTTACAAGTCCACCCCCTTAAAAGGGTTTCGGCCTCGAAACCAGAATACGTACCAAATAATGTAGGGTAGAGTCGTTGCATCTCTTCTTCGGACTCCCATGTGGTATCCGAGCCTTTCCTATGCTCCCATTTGACTTTTACTTGGTCGATCTTTTTGTTTCTCAAATTCTTCACTTTACGATCCAAAATCGCGATTGGCTTTACTTCATAGTTGAGACTGTTATCCACCTCGATGTCATCGTAGTGGATATGGGCAGTTTCGTCTGCTAAACATTTTCGGAGATGTGACACGTGGAATGTGCCATGTATCCCACTCAACTCCTCGGGTAGTTCAAGACGGTATGCTACTTTACCAACCCGTTCAACGATTCTAAATGGCCCAATAAATCTTGGGCTCAATTTTCCTCTTTTTCTAAACCGAATTATTCCCTTCCACGGCGATACCTTCAACATCACCCTATCGCCCACTTGAAATTCAATTGGCCTCCTTCGCTTATCCGCATACGAATTTTGTTGATCCTGAGATGCTTTTAAGTGAGTTCGGACCAAGTCGATTTTCTCATTCGTAATTCGGATTATATCAGTATGTGCTAGTTGACGCGGACCCACTTCCCCCCAACACACCGGGGTTCGGCACTTTCTACCGTAAAGCATCTCGTACGGAGCCATACCGATGCTTGCGTGGTAACTGTTATTATATGAAAATTCGACCAATGGTAAATAGACATCCCAACTACCCCCGAAATCGATAATGCACGCCCGTAACATATCCTCCAACGTCTGTATTGTTCTTTCGCTTTGTCCATCCGTTTGTGGATGGTACGCGGTGCTAATGAACAACTTAGTTCCCATTTGTTCTTGGAATTCGCGCCAAAAGTTTGAAGTAAACCGAGTATCTCTGTCGGACACAATAGATATCGGTACTCCGTGATGTGCCACTATATTTCATTAGTATATACTTCTGACATCTTTTCGGACGTATAAGTCTCACGAATCGGAATGAAGTGAGCACTTTTCGTCAATCTATCCACAACTACCTATATAGCATCGAAACCGCGGCTAGTTTTGGGCAGTTTGGTCAGTAAGTCCATTGTGATTTGTTCCCATTTCCAGACTGGGATATCCAACGGTTGCAGTTTACCATACGGATTTTGGTGCTCTGCTTTGACTTGCAAACAGGTCACACATTTCTCCACATATTTTACCACATCCCTCTTCATTCCGGGCCACCAATAGTTTTGTTTCAGGTCGTTGTACATCTTGGTCGCACCCGGATGAATAGAATATCGGTATTTATGAGCTTCATCGAGCAGAAGTGCCTTAACCCCACAAGAATTTGGAACCTATACTCTCCCGGATCGAGTCTTCAACCCGTTCTTTCCATCCGACAAATCTTTTAACTGGCCGATTATTCTTTCCTTCTTCCAGTTCTCCTCTTTAACCGCTTCTACTTGCGCTTCTCGGACACGTTCAAGTATACCCGAGGTCACCACAAGCTGCATCGACCTTACTCGTATTGGGACATAGTCCACTTTTTTGCTCAGAGCATCCGCCACCACATTTTCCTTTCCAGGATGGTAGTGTATTTCACAATCGAAGTCCTTCACCGTTTCTAACCACCGCCTCTGTCGCATATTTAACTCCTTCTGATCGAAGAAGTATTTCAAGCTCTTGTGTTAGTGCAGTATGTCTATCGCCTCCGTCATCTCAAGATCGTAGCTGAAACAGTTTATTTCTAGTGCTTATATTGTAATAGTTAGAAATATCTAGAAAAAGGCAAGGTGGCATTTATGTAAATAATGAGATCTCTCATTATATCCCTTGGCCTATAAATAGGAGCATTAGGGTTTCATTTAGGAACTTTTGCCACATTTGAGACTAGGAGCTTTGGAGAGCTAGAGATCTAGAGAGAGATTCTAGAGAGAGAAAGCTCGTGTACGTGATTCAGGTGCTGTACTATTTCAGATCTGTCAATAGAATCATGATTATATTACTTTCTCGTGTGTTCGGTCACGATCGTGTACGGATTCCGCACGTCGCATGATCGATACGCAATCGAAACGGAGTCGAAACCGGTCCTAACAAGTGGTATCAGAGCAGGAGCTCGATTGCATGGATCAAACGCACGATTTCGCATAGAAATTCATCAGATTCAGAGTCAATTTTCACTCAGATTTGTCAAATTTCTTCATCTTTACGTTTCTTCACGTTTTCGTCTGAAAATCGCCAAATTAAACGACTTTTTACGGATAAAAATTGCTAAAATTTGGATATGTTGTGCGAAAATACGTGATCTATAAGCCTACAAATTTTTAGATCTAAATTCCAAGCCGTTTGAGAGAAATTTGAGATTTTCTGTTCGAAAAAGTTGATAAAATGGGTACTATTGCTGTTCATGTTCACTTGAATGCTAACCGATCGGACAGCCAAACCGATCGGCTAGCTAACCGTTCCTTTGTCACATTTACATTTCATTAAAAATTGGTTGACTTGTGGACTGCTGATCGATCTGACAGCCGTCCGATCGAACGTCTGTCCGTTCCAATTACATCACGTTATAAGTTGTTGACCTTCTTTGACTTGCCAGCCGAACGGACAGCATGACATCACTGAATTTCATTTTAGTTGTTGACTTTGTTGACTGCTGAACGATCGAACAGCTGTTCGATCGAACACCTGTCTGTTCCACTGCATTTCATTAAGTCGTTGACTTTATTTGACCTAACCGATCGGACAGCTAGCCGATCGGCTGGCATCCCACCCGCACGGTCGGCAATACGTGTCATCATTAAGTCAACACTTTCAGCTTGTCAGTCAACTTTATCAGCATTTCATGTGAGTCATTAAATGCATTCGGTGAGCATGTGATATTCACTACTGTTGTCATCAAATATAGTTTTCATTTATAACCTCATCACGTGACATACTGAATTCATATATCGATGCATATAATTGATTTTGGGGTCAAATCGGTAATAGATTAACATCACAGTTGTCAGCCGCATTAATATCAATAGTTTGCATGTGAATATGTATAAGTTTGTCAGGGCGGTGATTGCATGTGCTAATTGTCGTGATTCAGTCTAAGAAAGTCAAAGTGACAACACCAGTCGATCGATCAAGCTTTTTGTCGTCTTGTGCCATCAATTCAACACGCTAGCCGATTGAACAGCAACAACGTGCAAGCCGATCGGACAACATCAAAGCAAGCTAGCCGATCGAACAGAGGGTCGATCGAACAACATATTTGTCGTGTAGCATCAGCCGATCGGACAACATTTTTGTCGTTTTGTGTCAACCGATCGAACAGAGGGTCGTACGGGTTGTTAACTGATTCCAAGTCACTTGAGCCAACCGATCGGACAGCATTTTTGTCGTTTTGTGTCAACCGATTGAACAGAGGGTCGTACGGGTTGTCAACTGATTCCAAGTCACTTGAGCCAACCGATCGGACAACATATTTGTCGTGTAGTGCCAGCCGATCGGACTACCATTCTATTTAAGAATCCCAGTCGATCGGACAGCAATCACAGCCGATCGGACAGCAATCCCAGCCGATCGGACAGCAATCCCGTCCGATCGAACAGCTTTCTCGTCCGATCGAACAGCTTTCCCGCCCGATCGAACAGCACTGATTATTTTCACTGTTGACTTTTGTTGACTCACAAGATAGAATACTTGTCCGATTCAAGTTGTTTGAATTTTTTTAGAACTGATCTTTGTTTGTTAGTGATTCAGGTGATTCGAAGAAAAAGCATCATGGCTGAAGAGTTTTACAACACGTTCTACAACGCGTTTCCATCTGAATCGTCTGAAACATCAACTGTCACACCAAAGTCAATAACAAAAACGATCAATGAGAATATCAAGCATGATAATTTCTACGAAACACATTCAAAGCCACCAACTCTGGAAAGCATTGAGGATTATACATGGTGGAAAGAACGGTTTCTTAACTGGGCGAAAGCGTATGCGCATGAAAGCTGGTTCTGTTTAGAATTTGGATACGAACGACCAAAAGATGATAAAGGCGAAGAACTTCCATTCAAGAAGTTATCAAGAGAAGATAAATCTGAGTTTGCTGCCGAACAAAGAATGATTGCTTTGATCCAGTCTGCCATCAGAAATGATATTTTTGCGTTGCTGAATCATGATGGGTCATCTAAATCAGTTTGGGAAGCTTTACGTGTTAAAGCTGAGGGGGGTAAACAGATAAAAAAGAACAAAATTGCTTTACTTAAAAAAGAATTTGATCTGTTTGATAGTCTAAAAGGAGAGAGACAGTGAGACAAATGATTGAGAGATTTTGTTATCTTAAAATTGAACTTGAGAGATTTGAGATAGTGAAAACAAGAGAGGAACTTATAGATAAAGTGATTGAAGCGTTACCACGAGCTGATCAGTGGCAAACGTTTGTGTTTATTTTGAAAAATGATGCTTTATATGATACAATTTCTCTTGATGCATTGTTTGAAAAGACAGAGAGTCATGATCTGGAGCTACAAAAGCAAAGCAAAATGACTAGTTCTTCACATCAACAGAATGTTGGATTGTATTACAAAGGCAGTGTATCTTCAGAGAAAGGTGTTGGTTCACCAAAGACAGCATTCAGTGGTGAGAAGATGAAAGAACCTCAAACAACTTCAACAAGTCATCATTCTGGATATCATTCATCTTCAAAATCAAATTCTGATGAAGCTGAGGAGATTCTATGCAACATTGCTCTCAAACTGAAGAATTCCCCGACAATGAGCATAAATGCAGCTAAGCAACAAATGAGCTTCCTTGCATCTGTTCTGGAATCGTATGAAGGTCTAGTTGCAGGCAAGATTGGTAACTCTGAGTTAACCAAAGAAGACTACGACCAGATTGATCCGGAAGAGATGGAACTCATTGACATCCGTTGGTGTTTGGCAAGCTGCATCCGCAGAGCTCAGAGATATATGGAAATTACTGGGAAGCAATCTCTCGGTGGTGCATCTACAAAGCTTGGATTTGATAAGTCCAAAGTGACCTGCTTCAAATGTAAGCAAAAAGGTCATTTCAAAAGAGAGTGCAACAATTCTGCGGTTGGTGGAAATGAACATCCGTTCAATGATGATTACTACCGAAAGGCAATTTACCACCGTAGCAGAGAAGAGCCAAAGATGATTGAAGACAAACCCAGAGAGAAGTCAAGAGCTTATGCTGTGATTCACTATGATGAAGGATATGATTGGAGCCAGATTTGTCCAGAAGAAGATCGAGTTGATGTTCGAAAAACAGCTCATGGGAAAGCTATAAAAGAGGAAAGAAAGTTTGTTTTTATTGCTGAAATCTGTGAAGAGAAAAATGAATATAAAGATAAAGTTGAAATGAAGGAGAAAACTCGAGAAGAGATCTTGAGTGAGAAAACTTATCGAGAAAGAAACATTGTTTACAACAGAATGGATGACATGCAGGAAGAGTATGAGAATGCTGTGAGCAACAGAAGATGGGATAAAAAGAGAGAATGTTACTTCAACAGAGAAGGTGAACCAGTTGTTCCAAAGAAAGACATAATCTTTGATGATGTTCTTCTTATAATCCCTTTAAGAGCTGAATATTATAGAAATGTGTTGAAAGATGACACATATGCTAAAAGGCATGAAAAGGAGATAAGATATGCTATGACATCGTGTCTGAGAAAAAGGGATGAAGAGAGAATGAAGAAGAATGTTGAGTGTATGGTTGAAGAATTGAAGAAGGTAGCTGAAGAGATTAAAGCTGAAATTGTTGAAGTGAAAGAAGAAGTTGTGGTGAATGTAGAAGTTGAGAAAGCTGTTACTGAAGAGCAGCAAGTTGAAGAAACTAAGAAGAAAGAAGAAGTGAAGAATGAGAATTTGGAAACTGGTGATGTTGGTGAAGAGGTTGGTGTTGAAGAAAAGAAGAATGATGCTGATCAGACGGATGCAACAAACACCGAAGTGCCAATCACTGAGGTAAATTCTAATTCTAAAACTCAAATCAAAATCATTGAACAGTGCAAGAAATGCATGGAAACGTGCAGTGCTTGTACTGAAAAAGACAAACAATTCAATAAAATTGAAGAAGTTTTCAAAAATAAATGCAAAGAAATGTTAGAAAACGAAAAAGTTTTGAAAGATAATGAAGAAAAACTTTTGGAAAAATGTAAAAAGTTGGAAAAAGAAAATGAAGTTTTGAAAGAAAATGTTTTGAAAAAGACAGAAGAATGTGATCAAAAAGAAATTGTTTGCCAAGAAATGAAGAAGGAATATGACTCAATGAAATTAGCATATCACATTACAAAAGAGTCATATGAGAAAGTGAAAGATGAAATGAAATATGCTCAATCAAGAATGAATTATCTTTCTGAAACAACTAAAGAGCTTAAACGAATGTATTCTATAAAACAAGATGTTGTTAATTCCTATATTGAGGATGTTGCTAAGCTAAAATGACAGATTGCTGATTTAGAACAGGATAACAACAAGTTAAAAAGTTATCACATGTCGTCATATGTGCTTGAACGGATTTTCAATATAAAACCGGGAGATGGTGAGTCTGAGCAAAACAAGAAAGGCATTGGCTCAGAGTTTCATCAAGTTCCACCACCGGAAAAGTTTGCATTTTATGATGAAGAAAAGGTCGAAAAAGCTTTCAACCTGGTAGATCAATTGCCAGACAACATTGACATAACCTATTCCAAATCTGATGATTCTAGTGATTCAGAAGTGGTAGGTAAAGTCGTTGAAAGTGTGTTGAAAGAAGAGTCGGTTGATACAGGTAAATCTGAATCACAAGATGAAAATGAAGGTAATTTTCATGATGGATATCTGAAAAACACAAAATCCGAGAAAAATTTGAATGATGATTCAAAAGGACTGGTGTATACCATGATTGGATCGGACAAATTATTCTTAGATGTTGTATTCCCGATTCAGAATGTGATTTCAGAAAAGGTTGACAAAGTTTTCAAAATGGTAGAGATTGAAAAGTCTGAAATTCCAAAGTTTGCTGGAAAGTGTCACAAAACTTTTTATAACAAACCTGGTTACAAAAAGAAAAACATGAAGGCTGGGTTGGGTTATAAGAAGAAACAAAATTGGAAGAAAAATGAAACGCCAAATTTTTAGGAAAAAATGAATTTTGTTCAAGGAATAAGTTTAGAAGAAGAGAAAGAACTCCAAGTTATACGACAGTCTAATGAAGAGTTCTGTGCTCAGAAAAAGCAACAACAACAGGTCAAGGATGTGTCCAAGAGAATATGTTTCAAATGTGATCAAACAGGACATCTTGCACGCAAGTGTCCAAATCTGAAACCTGTTGATGTTGAGACGAAAAAAGAAGTCTGTTTATGTTCAGAAACAGAAGTCTGATGTTGTGAATCAGAAATCAACCAAGTTTGATTCAAAGCAAACTTGGAAGCCGAAAATGTCAAAGGCTGACTCACAACAAACATGGAAACCAGTGACACCAAAATTAAGAACAACACAAAGTTGGAAAAACACTGTTGATACAACAAAACCAAATCAGTTTTGGAAACCAAAAGTTGTTGTTCAAAATCAAAATGTTCAAAAGGAGTCACATTTTTATAAAAGAGGGACTCCAAAAGGTCAAACATGGACAGTTAAGAAACAAATGACTTCGGTAAATGATGAAAAAGTTGAAGTCAAAGTTGAAAAAGTCTTTGTTTAAAATGACAAAGATTTTCCGAAGTTAAATGATGCATATTGTGTTGAAATGCCTAAGGTCCAACAAACCTGGGCTAAATTGTTCAAGTAATTGAGTAATTTGAATGTGCAGGTGCTTCTAAAGAATTCTGAATGTCAACAAGAGGAGTCTCGAAGCAGCCTGACACGAGATGAGAAGGCTGCTGATCCCTGCAACTGTTGAACATGGAGTTTGTTTGTTCTGTACATAAATAAACAATATTTTAAAACCCTAAAAATTGAAAATTTTGAAAAACCAAAAATATGTTTTGTTTTTGTCAAAAATATTCAAAAATACAAAAATATATTGATTGAATACGCCGAAACCCTCACGGCTGAACAAACATGATTAATTTCACAAGATTGAAAAACGGTTTTCAAACTGTAAAATATCAATGTGTTGTAAATCATGGGGGTATGTTATATATTCTGCTTCTCATGCGTATATTTTCTGCAAATCAGAGCACTTTAAGCAGAAAATGGATGGCGAGACAAAGCTATCAGTATTGGTTGTCAAATTTTCTTTAAATGATTTTGCATTTTAGGGGGAGTAATATTGTTAGAAAATCCAAAAACATTAGAAAATTTGAAAAAGTAAAAAACATGATAAAAACCTATTGGCAAAAAGACAAAAACATTAAAAAATGAAAATGAGTTTTTGTGTAAAAAGAGGAAATGATAGTACATCAGTAGACAGTTACAGTACGCTAAAGAATTGGAAAGTTAAAATGTGTTAAACGATCTCACCGTGGATGTGTCGGTAGATTTTTATACATTTAGTAAACTTTTTCGGGATATAAACCTAAATTCAAACTTGCTTATTTCATGGGGAACACTACTTGGATATATAGGTAACCCCTGAAATCTCGTTTGAAGGACCCTTCTTTCTGAGATACTAGGTCTTTATGCTTAGTGATATCTGGGGTATTATCCCGGGACTTCTGATTTGCGGAAGCAATGGCCTAGTCCCCGGAGAATACTTTCTGCATTGCTTGAAATATAGCGCCACCCTCAGCAAATTGATGAAACAATAAAATTGATAGTCATTGCTGTTGTAATACAAAAGATCCTCTAAAGGGGACACACCAAAAGTCGAGCCGTCATCTCTCTGCTGAACGGAAGTTCTGACCTGAGCTCTCACGGTTTCGTACTATAATTTATTCCCCTTACAGATATCATCTAGGTATACTCACCTGTAAGACTGAATATTGGGATCTGGATACGGGAGTATATTTAAGAAGTGGGACACATGAATGAGTTTAAGTTCTTAAAACACCTAATTCGTATCCTGAATCAGTTGAAATTTTTGTGAAAATTTAAGTGGATCAGTATATCGACAATCTAAGTGAATTGTTTAATTCTTAATGTGTAACTAAGCTCAACGGTACTTGTGACTTGTCAAAAACTGATATGATCCTCTGACGCAAACTCAAACAAAAATATTATCTGTAAATATGTTTGTAAATATTTCTTTATTGCTTTATGTTTCAGAAAAATTCAAAAAGATTTTGATTTCCGCTTTATTTTCGACAACCGATGTCTGAGAAGCTGAGTTTCAAAATCTAAATATGCTGATTGTGTTTCTGAAAATAAACAAGTTCATTAAATTGAAACTTGAAATTTTTAAATAAAAAATCAAAAACAGTTTGTGATATCTCCAAGGTCATTAAGTTGGACTTGGATGATTAACCGTGAAGGATTTGGATGCTTATACTATTAAAATCTGTAAAAGAGCCAGTTTACAATCCTGTTCGCTTAATCTTGATAGGGGAAGAGTATCAAGTAATTCTGGATATTTTCATATTATTATATCTTAGTCCCAGGATCTTGATTTAGAAAGTTTGATGGAGCCAGGTTACGATACCTGGAAATCTAAAAATGTTGTACTTATAAATGTTTGAGGATTGCAGATTCCAGACTACGATCCCGATAGCCGAGTCTAAGGGGGAGTCTGAAGACGAGCTCAACGAAAGGGGGAGCGTGCATTCAAGGAGCCACAGAATCTATCCTGAAGGAGCTTGTAACCGGAAAGCCAGGTGTCGATCCCAAAGCACGGAAGCTTGACGAAAGGGGGAGCCTGAAGAGTCTACTGAAAGAGGAAGCTGAAGCTGAAGACAGATCCACCGGGATTCTGTTCAAGCAAGAGGGAGTCTTCGTTGCTGAAAATGTGTTAAAGTTTCAAGAAGACTCAGTGAGAGAGAGAAAGACCAGAAGCTACGAGTCTGACTAAATGATTGAGATTGACTGCGGCAATATCTAAGGGGGAGTCTGTTAGTGCAGTATGTCTATCGCCTCCGTCATCTCAAGATTGTAGCTGAAACAATTTATTTCTAGTGCTTATATTGTAATAGTTAGAAATATCTAGAAAAAGGCAAGGTGGCATTTATGTAAATAATGAGATCTCTCATTATATCCCTTGGCCTATAAATAAGAGCCTTAGGGTTTCATTTAGGAACTTTTGCCACATTTGAGACTAGGAGCTTTGGAGAGCTAGAGATCTAGAGAGAGATTCTAGAGAGAGAAAGCTCGTGTACGTGATTCAGGTGCTGTACTATTTTAGATCTGTTAATAGAATCACGAT
This sequence comes from Helianthus tuberosus, assembly GCA_030545235.1. Taxonomy (NCBI): domain Eukaryota; kingdom Viridiplantae; phylum Streptophyta; class Magnoliopsida; order Asterales; family Asteraceae; genus Helianthus; species Helianthus tuberosus. The sequence goes on from CM060383.1 coordinate 81,321,815, forward strand.
TATATTACTTTCTCGTGTGTTCGGTCACGATCGTGTACGGATTCCGCATGTCGCATGATTGATACGCAATCGAAACGGAGTCGAAACCGGTCCTAACATCTTGTGATCGGTGAATATAGTGCACTTACCCCATACAAATAGTGCCTCCATATTTTTAACGCAAACACCAGCGCAGCTAATTCGAGATCATGTATGGGATATTTCTTTTCATGTATCTTCAATTGCCTCGAGGCATAAGCTATAACTTTGCCCCGTTGCATCAGAACGCATCCGAGCCCCGATAGTGAAGCATCCGAATAAACCACCAAATCTTCGAATCCATCTGGCAATGTCAATACCGGAGCTTGAGTTAACATCTCTTTTAGCGTTTGGAACACCCCTTCTTGTTCAACACCCCAAATGAACTTCTCCTCCTTTCAGGTTAACTTAGTTAGCGGCGACGCAATCTTGAATGAATCTCCTATAGTACCCCGCAAGCCCTAAGAAGCTTCTAATTTCCGAAGGGTTCTTCGGGGGATTCCATTTCGACATGCCCTCGATCTTTGACGGGTCTACCAATATTCCATCGGCACTTATGATGTGGCCAAGGAATTGCACCTCTCGTAACCAAAAGGCGCACTTAGAGAATTTCGCATACAACCTTTCTCGTCTAAGTGTCTCTAACACCTCTTATAAGTGGTGTGCATGCTCAGCTTCACCTTTTTAATACACTAAAATATCATCGATAAACACGATGACCGATTTATCCAGCATTGGCTTGCAAACCCGGTTCATGTGGTCCAGGAAAGCCGCGGGTGCATTTGTTAGCCCGAATGACATCACGAGGAACTCGAAATGTCCGTATCTCGTGCGGAAAGCCGTCTTCGGTACATCCTCCTCCTTGACCCTTAGCTGGTGATACCCCGATCTAAGGTCAATTTTTGAAAACTAATTCGCACCTTGTAATTGGTCGAATAGATCGTCTATTCTCGGAAGCGGGTATCGATTCTTTACCGTGATTTTATTTAACTCCCGATAATCGATACACATGCGCATGCTTCCGTCCTTCTTTTTCACGAATAGCACGGGCGCGCCCCAAGGAGACACACTCGGCCTTATAAATCCTTTATCGAGCAGGTCTTGAATCTGCGACCTTAATTCTTGTAATTCCGATGGTGCAAGTCGGTATGGTGCTTTTGCTACGGGTTTCGCGCCCGGAACTAATTCAATTCTGAACTCTACCTCCCGCTCGGGCGGCATTCCCGGTAAATCATCCGGAAACACATCTTCAAAGTCACGTACTACGGTTACGTCTCCAATCTTCGGTAATTCTTTCTCGGGCTCGTTCGCGGATATCATAAATGCTTTACATCCATGCCTCATGAGCTTGTGAGCTTTTATCATCGAGCATATTATAGGATTGCCTCCTTTTTCGCCATAGATTGTGACGTGTTTTTCGCTCGGAGATGTTAGTTTTATCTCCTTACGGAAACACACGACCTTTGCGTGGTGTCGAGATAGCCAATCCATTCCTACAACCACTTGAAACTCTCCCATAGACATCGGGATTAGATCTATCAAGTATTCCTCATCATCGATACTTAGTTTGCAGCTTTGACAGACATCACATACTATGAAACTTTTGTTATCTCCTACTTCAACCTCTAAAGGCATAGGTAATTTTGTCAACACAAATGAAGGATGTCGAATAAATCCATGTGAAATAAAGGATTTATTCGCACCCGTATCAAATAATACACGTGCGGGGATCGAGTTTATTGCGAATATACCTCAGACCACATCGGGTTCTGTCTTTGCCTCAACTGCTGTAACTTGGAAGGACCTAGCTTTCGCCTTTGGAGCTTCCGTTGGAGATTCTTTAGTGTCTCTCTTTCCAACCAATTCTGGGCATTCAGACTTTTTGTGGCCGGGCTGATAACATTTATAGCAAACGGAAACCTTTCCGGGACATAACGATGCGGTGTGTCCCGTCTTCCCACATACCAGACACGGTTTGTCTTTGAAGTGGCATTCACCTTTGTGCCCCTTTCCACACACCTTGCAACTTGGCGACCCGCCTTTAGCATCCATTTTCTTTCCCGATTCCACAGTTCGAGCTTTCTTTGTAGGGCTTGGATTCACATCCTGTGCCCTTCGTTCACCCCTTTCAACTTGTTTCTTCAATTCAATTTCCTGTTCCCGAGCAACGTTTATGATCTCGGTAAGGGTCTCGTATTTTGAAGGAGTGATAAACTCCCTATACTCGGCGCTCAACATGTTATAGTAGTAGTATATCTTCTGTTCTTCATTCTTCACCAATTCATTGCAAAATTTCATCTTATCCATAAACGTTGCCGTAATCTTGTCTATGGTCTCGCCCTTGTGCCTAAGTTGCATGTACTCTTCCTTGATTCTATTAATGACCGCCTTGGGACTATGATGTTTAAGAAACGGCGTCTTAAACTCCTCCCATGTCATGGCCCTCGCCGCTTCGGCTCCTATTTCCTTCTTTTTATTGTCCCACCAATCTTTGGCTTGACCCCTCAACTGACCCGTTCCGTAAGCAACAAAGTCACTTTCGTCACAATGGGTCCTTTCAAACACTCCTTCAACATCGCTTAACCATCTCTGGCATATTATCGGGTCAACCTCCCCGTTGTAGATTGGCGGTTTACATGCCATAAACTCTTTGTACGAACATCCCTTACGTTCTCCCGATTTCTCTTTCATAAGGTTGACATTATCTTCCAACCTTTTGACTCGTTCTTCGACAAGTGACAACACCGTGTTTTGGATTTTGTCTATAAACCCGGATAGACTACCTTCAATTGCCTTCCCCACTTCTTTGGCAATTATCTCTTTCATTTGTTCGGTGCTTGTCGGCACCGGATCATTATCGTTTCCTTTCGACATCTTGAAACTGAAATGTTTACATTAAACGTTAAACATTTCATTTATAACATAGCTTTATTTGTTTCGGTTTAGCCAAGTTCATAACTTGCTTTAACCGTTCACTTTTGGTGCACTTTCCGGGTTTGAGTGTGTTAACACGCTCTTCCCATGCACATTAATTCGCATCTCATTTCTCACATAAGATAGGATCTACTAAAATAATTAATTAATTCTTACCGGATGATCGATCAAGCTTGAACCGAACACTTTGTTGACAACCTTAAGCTCTGATTACCAACTTGTAACACCCGTCTTTTAAATTTTCATTATTTAATCATAAGAAAATCGGTATTTGTAAAAAGAAGATTTATAACTAACAAAAACTTAGTTAGTAAACTAAGTTATACTTCATCATAGTATTTAACATAGTAAAATAACTGGTTTCAAACATAGGTCATTCAGTAGTGTTTAAAATACTACATAGATCAACTAGATTAGATTAGTGCGGAAGCATCCAAAAATTTTGTGTTCGGTTCTTGAAGCATCAACTTGATCATCATCCGCATACTTGCAATGCATAGAAACTAGAAAATTTAACAAATATTAGTATTAGAATTCTTAGAAAATTTGTATAATCGAAACTATGCTCAAAAAACGGATTCGATTAACTAAGTAATGCAAAGTTTAACAAAAATAACAGGGCTCTACCGTAACTTACGGTAGCCACCGTAAGTTACGGTAGCTCTTGGACAACACTGGTCCTACCGTAAGGCAGTAGGAATCTGCCGTAGCATTTTAGCCTCTACCGTAAGCTACGGTAGATACCGTAACTTACGGTAGTCTCTGAAATTTTATATTTTGACTGATTTGTTTGTTTTGCCCAAACCCAAATCTCGGATTCCTCATTTTCAACACCCACACTCCCATCACCGGTTTGCGTGTTTAGTAATTCGCTACCCATCACTCGGGCTCAAAATCTAACAGTAAGGTACTACCGTTTTTTGATTCATACCCTTTGTTAATGACCCGTTTAGTTTACCCTTATGGACTTCATCATTCAAGCAAACCAACACGCTAGATTCTCGTATTCTAATATGTCAATTATTAACAATAACAAAAGACCAATTAACCATATTACGAAGCATTAGCCACACATTAATTGATTATTCGACCCGCTTGGCTCATCTACGGAATCCTCCGTTATGATGACTACCAACGAGGTCTAACCAGTTCTTGACCTATTATTCAATATAGTGAACATTATCGCTTTAAATCAACACAACTTTTATTCTACAATTCAACTAGACATATGCTAATTATCAAAATTTACCCAATGTAACGAATCAAGTTACATACCTTTAGAGCACACCCTTCAAGCGCGTATCTCCCCTGGTGTGTCCACTTGACGTTCTGGATTCTTTACCTAAAGAGTTCAATTCACAACAAGTTTAGAACTCTTTCATAAGCTTTAACGCATAATTCTCTACAATGATCAAATCTGCGTTATTATTAAATCGGGAGATAGGATAAAATGATGTTCTATAAATCAAATGAGTATTTGAACTCATATGGTATGATTTAATAGAGCTAAGATTCTGATTTGGAAGTCTACCTAAGTGCTTTTGACCCGTTTCGACCCATTATGGTAGTATAAGCTACTATAATGCGTCATTTGCGTAAAACTATGGTCGGATGGTTATCTAAGTGCTATGTAAAGTCTTATATGCCCAATTATCCCTAAACATGTTACTAAATCATATTATATGTCAAAAACATGTTCACATATGCAAAATACGTATTTATGCTTTAAAAGGGCGTTTTGGTCATTTCCTATGGGCATACAAGCTACTTAACAAATAACTGACCAATCCTATGTGATCATAAGGTATAACCTCAGGGGTTATTCCCTATGCAACTATGATCACTAAACATGCTTGGTCGGATCCTAATGATCGACCAAACAAGTCGTGTTCGAAAGTTTAAGCGGTTGTTTAGACCGCTTAACTTACGTCCCTAAACAAGCACTAAACTAATAGTGACGAGTTAAACATGTCAAAACTTGTTTAACCTACTTAGAAAACTGATTTGTTATCAAAACAAAGTGTTTTGATACCTAAAAGTAGTTCCGTTGCAAAATGCGTGCTAAAACGCTTTTTGACCGAAACTTTGACTCGTCACTACACCTAGTTAACGTGGTAATCAGTAGGTATAATCACTAAGGATTATAACCATCGTGATTACAATCACGTTACAAAGTTCAAACGAACTTTGTGTTGACCATTGACGGGTCAAAGCTGAAAGTTAAACACTGTTTGACTTTTAAGCTAGGAAAGTTTAACACCCGTCTAATTACTACTCGAATTTAATAATAATATACTGGATTTTATATAAAAGTGCTTTAATTAAAAACATAAGTTACCAATTCAAAATTCTAAAGTAATCGCATACTAGTCAACTACCGACTAGCTTAAATATTCACAACAAAATTAGCAAATTGTTTACATCCCAAAACATTGTTTAAACATAGATTAAATTCACGCAGAAGCTTGATAGATTTGTGTTCGGTTTATCAAAAAGTTGCTTGATCGCCATCCGGAAAGTCCCCTTTGTCACCTAAGGTCAAAACCACTTAAATTAACATAATCGAAACTATGTTCAAAGGAAACGAATTCGAGTAACTAAGAAATACAAAATTCAGCATTCATGACTGGGCGCTACCGTAACTTACGGTAGCCACCATAAGTTACGGTGGCAACTGGGTAACAGTGGTCTGCCGTAAGGCAGTAGAAAGCCACCGTATCATTTTACTTCCTACCGTAAGTTACGGTAGCTACCGTAACTTGCGGTAGCTGCTGCACATTCTTTCTTGTTTTACAGTTTTGCCGATTCTTTTCCTACGTAACCGTAATTTAATTACGAACACGTTTATCAACATGGTTTGCATAAAAAAAATATCATTTCAAAAACAGTTGTCCTATAATTTGCCTCTTGTTTATTTGACCCATTTGTTTACAAGTTTCGCAACTTGTATATTAGTTATCACATGACTAAGGCTAATTACACATATCTAGATTTTACCAACTATGGCGTTTCGCTTCCCTCTTGAGGGTTTGCTTACGCAATAACCTTCATGCTTGTTTCCAAGGTTTCAAACTTGCTTTTTAATACTACTTGACATGCTTAAGTTTCCGAACTTTAATTCCCGTATTAAGGGCTAAATTTCACAACTAGTTTAGCGTGTCGGCTACACGGCTTACTCTTGTTTATAACCATTCATCAAGTGATGGTAACTAACTTCAAAGTTTACTACTCAACTTGTTTTGACCCGTTTGGATGCCGAAATGAAGACCACCATTCAAGACATTTCAAAATTCCATTTCTATCACATGTTTTGACCCGTTTTACTCGTTTAAAGCACTTCGTCACTTCCGTGACTTAACGGGTTTTCTTGTTTAGCTATTTTTTTTCAACACAACGGTCTAAAATAAATAAATAACATGACATAACGAAACCATAGGTCGCGTACCTTTCAAGCACCCCTTTCAAGCGCGCGTCACCACCGGCTTGTCCACTTGACGCTCCGGTTTCTTTTCCTATAGAGTTCAATCACAACCCATTTAGAACTCTTTTGTTTACATAATACGCATAATTTGCCATAACTATACAAACACGCGTTTTAGCTCAAATTTCCAGTTTTAATCCTCTTTTAGGCATTTTCACAAACACCTTAAGGGCATAATTCTTCACAATTTATAATGAAGTTCAACACTGTAATTTACTTTTCCGTCTAGACTAATTAGTCACCGTTTTACCTCTTACCTCGACTTTCGGGTGTACTATTTTGCAGTCACTAGCCCTTTGCGTGCTTATAATTTCATATCTAGTGATTCACGCTACAATGTGATTGTATTCTATGTTACTTTTTGTGTCCGTGATCAGATCACGTCATGTTTAGTCTTACATCGGCTTTTCATTATTAAGAATCTTTGCTTCGAATGCATCGCCTTACAATTTTTGGCGTTAAGACCTATATTCTTTAGCATTAACCATTTTCTAATTTCTCTCATAGTAATTATATGTGTTAGAACATCGTTTCTTACTAAACCAGAATTTTTTTTCTCTCTTAAACACATGCCAATCAATCATATCAAAATTTGACGACAAGAATTATTCTTCTCCGTTATCATTTTACGTGGAAAATCATAACTGGTTCTCATGCTTCTATATTGTCGACCCGTAGGTTCCTTTACTTAGCTCCATAGACCATTTTATTAGATCTCCCCCCCCCCTTTTTTTTCTTTAAGGTGAGACCCTATTGTTTGTTTCTTTGTATTTGTGACCCGAGGGTCATTTTGGTCTCGTAGATCTTTATATTGCTTATAACCCGGAAGGGTCTAGTGATCCCGTAGATCACCTTCTACTCATGTCTTTATTTAATGGTATATATCTATAGATATGGTGTCTAGGCAAACCCTTTTTTTTAGAATAATTCATTTTCGCTTTTGAAACTTGCTTGACCTTGACCGTAGTCTAAGACTACACTCATTTTCTTTCGGATTATCTTTTCGACTCTATGACTTCTTACATAGTTTTTCGCGTCGGTTTATCCCACTCATTCCGTTATTTGGTTTATACCCCTATCTCCTTTCAACCCGTTACCCGGGTTCTTGATCTTGATGTTTTTAACACTTCGGTTTCATTGGTTTGCATTTTCTCTTCCATACTCTTTCATGACCTACCACATAGATTCAATAATACTTCGCACTTTCATTATTCGGGTTGCGTTTACCTGGGATATCAACTATTATACTTTATTCAGCCCGCCCAACATTAAAGTAGTTGAACATGACTATCGAAATTTCTGTTTTCTTTTTTTTTTGTAAAATTTTATCGTCTTCTTAATCGTAACTCTTAATCCGAGTGTTTTGACTTTTACTTCGCGTTCTCTACTGTTGGTTACACATATATATGAAAGCATACCTATCAACTGGGTATTTTACCGAAATTATTTTCATAGCAACCTTTCCGGCGTTCATTGAGACTTTGTTTCTCGATTTATTTGGTCGTATTAGCAAAATCCACCGCTTTTACTCAACCAAGTCCTTAATTCTTTCACTCGCCTCGTTTGACTTGTTCATGTGAGTTCCATCAGTTATGACAGTCATCTTTATTCTTATGCATTGACACTCTAAATTTTTTATTTATATTTTTGTTTACTTTGATTTCTTATCCCTTCCCTTGGGCTCATTATCTTAATGTAATATGCTCCCATTATCCGGCTTCCATTTACCTTTATTATCAAGCACTTTACTTATTTAATCCGAACACCACCTTTCTTTTGTTAGCGACCCTTAGGTCTATTTCTTTTACTAATGTCTCGAAGGCCCATTTTCTCAAGTTTTATTTGGTAAACTACTGCCATTGTTATTCGACTTTTGGGGTTTACTCATTCTTATTCTACCACTTTCATAACGTTTATCTTACTAATTCTTTTATATAATCATCCCCATCAATGTGTTTATCGTTCTTCCTCAGGAGGATTTTATTAATAACATGTTACTTGGGTATCTATCCATACCCGAGCTTTTAATTCCAAATCTATTGGTATTTCATTATTTACAGCAACGAATAATACATATTATCCATTTAGTTTCTTTCTCGAGGATATTCCTTTCCAGATCTTAATCCCTTGATTTTTTTGACCTTAATCCATTGTTACAATAACAATTCAATTCATTTCATGTTATTGTTTCGTATCATTGTATAACATTTATCCACATCGTTTTTTGATATAAATGATGTTTCTATATGTTTCATTTGGTTTGGCTTAGTCTATAACCATGTCCTTGTCATCTATTACTATTGCAAACTCCCTGGGTTCGGGCGTTATTACACTTCCCCTTATTATGACGCTTATCTTTCATTACGTTCTCGGGTTCGAGTGTGCGCGCACCCCTTCCCATGGCAATATTTATCATGATTACTTTTGCCTCGATTTTTACATGATCACTTCTGTTTATGCTTATATACATATATATATATATATATGTATATTTCTTTTACAAAGTTTACTCATTTTACTGCTCATATACGCCCATATACAACTATTATTTTCACTCGTATCGAAATAATCTTTGTGCAATACTTTAATTTACAAGAAACATACCTGAAATGACGTCAGGTTCAGCTTTAGCCTCTGCGGCTGTCATGTGAGAAGACCTTGCCTTCTCTTTTGGGGTATCAAGCTTTGGTTTCTTTACGGGGCTTGGGTCCACATCCGACTCACTCCCGTCATCTTTTTCTTGTGAGAGACTATCTTTTAATTCTGTTATCATATCCTCTACTGCTAGCAAAATTGTGGTTTGTAGTCTCTCGGCGAACTGCGGTAGACTGGTTTCTATTACCTTTCCGACTTCCTCAGAAATTTTAGCTTCCATCTCTTTAGTTAATTGAGATGCTAATTCGCCCCCGGTTACACCTGACATTTCTTTCATCTGTTCGATGACTTTCGGCATCGTATCATCATCATTGCCTTTATTAGTCATCTTAAATCTGGATATTTATATTAATTGTTAAATATTTCATTTTGTATCATTTGCATCTTTCTCTTTGGTTTAACCAAGTTCACAACTTGCTTAAACCATTCATGTTTGGTGCACTTTCCGGGTTTGAGTGTATTACAAACTCTTCCCATGCACATCTAATCATATTCATTTTCTATATTTAATGAGTCTACTTAAAACAATTAGCTCTTACCGGATGCTTGATCAAGCTTGAACCAAACACACCTTGTTAATAACCTTGAGCTCTGATTACCAACTTTTAACACCCGTCTAATTACTACTCAAATTTAATAATAATATACTAGATTTTATATAAAAAGTGCTTTAATTAAAAACATAAGTTACCAATTCAAAATTCTAAAGTAATCGCATACTAGTCAACTACCGACTAGCTTAAATATTCACAACAAAATTAGCAAATTGTTTACATCCCAAAACATTGTTTAAATATAGATTAAATTCACGCGGAAGCTTGATAGATTTGTGTTCGGTTCATCAAAAAGTTGCTTGATCGCCATCCGGAAAGTCCCCTTTGTCACCTAAGGTCAAAACCACTTAAATTAACATAATCGAAACTATGTTCAAAGGAAACGAATTCGAGTAACTAAGAAATACAAAATTCAGCATTCATGACTAGGCGCTACCGTAACTTACGGTAGCCACCGTAAGTTACGGTGGCAACTGGGTAACAGTGGTCTGCCGTAAGGCAGTAGAAAGCCACCGTATCATTTTACTTGCTACCGTAAGTTACGGTAGCTACCGTAACTTACGGTAGCTGCTGCACATTCTTTCTTGTTTTACAGTTTTGCCGATTCTTTTCCTACGTAACCGTAATTTAATTACGAACACGTTTATCAACATGGTTTGCATAAAAAAATATCATTTCAAAAATAGTTGTCCTGTAATTTGCCTCTTGTTTATTTGACCCATTTGTTTACAAGTTTCGCAACTTGTATATTAGTTATCACATGACTAAGGCTAATTACACATATCTAGATTTTATCAACTATGGCGTTTCACTTCCTTCTCGAGGGTTTGCTTACGCAAAAACCTTCATGCTTGTTTCCAAGGTTTCAAACTTTCTTTTTAATACTACTTGACATGCTTAAGTTTCCGAACTTTAATTCCTGTATTAAGGGCTAAATTTCACAACTAGTTTAGCGTGTCCGCTACACGACTTACGCTTGTTTATAACCATTCATCAAGTGATGGTAACTAACTTCAAAGTTTACTACTCAACTTGTTTTGACCCGTTTGGATGCCGAAATGAAGACCACCATTCAAGACATTTCAAAATTCCATTTCTATGACATGTTTTGACCCGTTTTACTCGTTTAAAGCACTTCGTCACTTCCGTGACTTAACGGGTTTTCTTGTTTAGCTATTTTTTTTCAACACAACGGTCTAAAATAAATAAATAACATGACATAATGAAACCATAGGTCGCGTACCTTTCAAGCACCCCTTTCAAGCGCGCGTCACCACCGGCTTGTCCACTTGACGCTCCGGTTTCTTTTCCTATAGAGTTCAATCACAACCCATTTAGAACTCTTTTGTTTACATAATACGCATAATTTGCGATAACTATACAAACACGCGTTTTAGCTCAAATTTCCAGTTTTAATCCTCTTTTAGGCATTTTCACAAACACCTTAAGGGCATAATTCTTCACAATTTATAATGAAGTTCAACACTTGTTATTTAGCCAAGATAAATATCAATTTAGGCTAATTCACATCAATTTTCATATTACTCAATCTAAACTTGTTTCATAGAACCCAATTTATACTAAGATAACATCATAATCCTAATGTTCATCATACTCCTACAAACCCATCTATCACTTTCAATGGTGATTATGGATTTCACAAGAATTAGGCCAAAATTTCAACAAGTAATTGACTAGGGTTTATCCCTAGACACTATTTTATTCAAAACAACTAACATGCAACATAAATCCTGAATTCCATGAATTCACTAAGAAATTTGGGTGAAGATCTTGCATAGAAATTGCATACCTTATGATATCTTTTTAGAGGAGATCACTATTTCGTGCTTGAGAATCGATTTGGAACTGATTTGAAGCCCCAATTTGATCAATTTAGCACAAGTTAGGGTTTGGTGGGGGAGCTCTTGTTCGCCCCTGTTGTTTGATCGACCAGACACACCTTTGTGTGTGTTTGGTGTGTGTTATTTTGTTTTAATTCAATTAAGTTTCAAGTTCTACACATAAGCCCCTCAACTTTCATTTAGTTTATGATTTAGGCTTTTTAATTCATTCATGTGTTACTACAAGACTCCTAACTAACTGGGTTATTTATTTCCTAGTTAGCTTATTCTCGTTTATTCAATACTTTATAAAATATCGGGGTGTTACAGAAAACAATAAAATAATGAAGGAAGCTTACAAAGGGTCCTTGCTAGAACTTGATCTTATAATTCTCAGGTATAGAGTTATAAAACCTCAACTTAGAGAATTTAGATAAAGTGTAAGTTGCAACAAATGAAATGCTAGGCTATTTATACTTGTCATGAACTCACAAGATCATAACAAGTGTTTGTGTGGCCATCAAGCATTAAATAATCCATACAAGTGTTAAGAGCAGATTAGAAGCCTTGGAGAGGTGTTAACTTGGTTAACACACCAAGAATTTTACATAAACAGCCCCTGAAGTTGCAACAGAATGCTAAAAATGATTTTTTGGTGCTGGGTGTTTTTAGGCGGCCCGTGTAAGGGGAGACACAGGCCTTACGCGGCCGGTATGAACTTAGCAGATCAGCAACAGTTTCAACATTTACAGCTTTGGTCCCTGCATTAGTTTGAGCCCATTTTTGGCACTTTTAACACCCGTTAAGCCATTTTCAAGGCCCTACAAGGTGGTCAAAGTATAGAGGACTCAAAATATGCTCAGAAAACTCTCGGATGTCGGCTCGTTTGGTCGTACGGTCGCGTTGTTCGTCAAATTACGACGAAACTCAAACGGACACGAAAACGATCCAAATTAAGGGACGAATGGAATTTTTGCATGCTGATCACTAAAATAGTGTCTACAAAATTTTTGGATGTCCATATGTGGCCAGAACGTAAGATATGCGCGTAAATGCAAATTTACATCGTTTTTGACACTTTTAGTCCCTATAAGATCAAATAAGCATGTTTTCTCACACCGAACCCCTCAAAGCTTATTTCTAAGCTATGTTTAGGTTATTTATGGTATGTTTAGCTTATGATCAAGTTCTGGACTGTTCAATACCATACGAATCAGCATAGTTTCGCAGTTTGACACAAATAGTCCCTACGATCGAATAGACTTGTTTCAACACACCAAACCATCCAAAACTTATTTCTAAGTTATGTAAAGGTTATTTAAGGTATGTTAAGCCTATGTCACAATTCCAGAGTGTTTGTCGCGTTAAACTGACTGCGTTTACGCACCAGTGTGCGTATAACCTTCCAGAAAGCGATTTAAAGCTTGAAATCGGAATCGAATCAAATCGTAAAATCATCAAACCCAAATGCACACATAATAACACCAAAACACATTGTTTTATTGATAATTGACATTGTTTTACATTGTACTTCGATTACAGAGCACAGTTGTCACAGTCTCCCCTACTTTAGGAAATTTCGTCCCGAAATTTTAACTAGAGGAAACTTGTGAGAACGATTGCGGATATTTCGCCTTCATTTGGTCCTCATGTTCCCAAGTAAACTCTGGGCCACGTTTGGATTCCCAGCGAACCTTGACCAATCGAATCCGTTTGTTCTTCAACTGTTTGAATGTACGGTCCACTATCTCCACAGGTTTCTCGACAAAGTGCATCGTTTCATCGATGTGGATTTCGTCGAGTGGAATGTGAAAATCAGGGTCAGCTAAACACTTTCTCAAATTGGACACGTGAAAAGTCGGATGAATATTTCCAAGCTCTGGAGGTAGCTCTAGTCGATAGGCAACCTTTCCAACTCTTTCAACAATCTTAAATGGTCCAACATATCGTGGTGCAAGTTTTCCTTTCTTTTCAAATCTCACCACTCCCTTCCAAGGTGACACCTTGAGTAGGACATGGTCTCCGACTTGAAATTCTAGGGGCTTGCGTCGCATATCTGCATAACTCTTTTGACGGCTTCTAGCTGTCACAAGATTATTGCGAATTTTCTTGATTTTGTCTGTCGTTTCCAGAATGAGTTCAGGTCCAGTAAGCTGAGCTTCACCGATCTCATTCCAACAGACAGGTGAACGACATTTTCGACCGTAGAGAGCTTCGAATGGTGCCATATTGATGCTAGCATGATAACTATTGTTGTAAGAGAACTCGATCAATGGTAGATGAGAATCCCAATTACCACCAAAGTCAATCACGCATGCTCTAAGCATATCCTCCAAAGCTTGAATCGTCCTCTCAGATTGTCCATCTGTTTGGGGATGATAAGTAGTGCTTAGATTTAGTTGGGTTCCCATAGTAGATTACATGGTCTTCCAAAAATGAGATGAAAATCGAGCATCACGATCGGAAATGATGTCCAAAGGAACACCATGTCGAGATACAATCTCATCAACATAAATCTTTGCAAGTTTATCAGCAGATAGATCCTCACGAATCGGAATAAAATGAGCTGACTTCGTTAATCGGTCGATAACAACCCAAATAGCATCGTGACCTTTAGATGTATGCAGTAATTTAGTGATGAGATCCATCGCAATGTTCTCCCACTTCCAAACCGGTATCTCTGGTTGTACAAGCAAACCAGATGGTCGTTGATGTTCAGCCTTGACTTTGAGACAAGTTAGGCATTTCGACACATACAAGGCAACATCTTTCTTCATACCAGGCCACCAGTACTGAGTACGAAGATCCTTGTACATTTTATCAGCACCAGGATGGATAGAATATCGAGACTTGTGAGATTCGTCCATCACTAAAGTGCGAAGATCGTCTTGTTTCGGAATCCACAAAAGATCCTTGAAATAGAGTAAACCATCGTCCTTCGTTTCGAGCTTAAGCTCAAGTTGACGTGGTAATTCCTTACCCATCAAATTTTGTGAAACACAAAATTGTTGAGCTTGAAGAACACGAGTTTGAATATCAGATAGAGTTCGAACAGAATGAAGCTTGACTAACTCCTTTCGACTAAGTGCATCGGCTACAACATTCGCCTTACCTGGATGGTAGCGAATCTCTCAATCATAGTCGTTTAAGATTTCAACCTAACGTCGTTGCCTCATGTTCAGCTCCTTCTGATTAAGAATGTGCTGGAGACTTTTGTGGTCTGTGAAAACCACACACTTCGTGCCATAAAGATAGTGTCTCCAGATTTTGAGAGCGAAAACCACAGCTCCCAACTCAAGATCATGAGTCGTGTAGTTCTTCTCATGAACTTTCAATTGTCTAAACGCATAGGCTATAACTTTGCCTCGTTTCATGAGGACACAACCAAGGCCTAAGTTGGATGCATCACATTAGACAACGAAATCATCGTTTCCCTCGGGCAAAGATAAAACAGGAGCATCACACAGCTTCTGTTTTAGCGTTTGGAACGCTTCTTCTTGTTTGGGTCCCCACTCAAAAGGCTTATTCTTTTGAGTTAAATCAGTGAGTGGAACCGTAATCTTTGAGAAGTTCGAAATAAAACGACGATAATATCCAGCAAGACCAAGAAAAGATCAAATCTCTGTGGGTGTTGTCGGTGTATTCCAATCCTTAATAGCAGCTATTTTGGATGGATCCACATGAATACCCTGTTCGTTGACTATATGACCCAAGAATTGAACTTCTTTAAGCCAAAATTCACACTTGGAGAATTTAGCAAAAAAGTTGTTCCTTCTTTAGGAGTTCCAGAGTCAAACGAAGGTGTTGCTCGTGATCAGCTCGAGACTTCGAATAAATGAGAATATCGTCGATGAACACAATGATGAACTTGTCTAAATAAGGCTTACAGACCCTATTCATTAAGTCCATGAAGATAGCTGGAGCATTTGTCAAACCAAAAGGCATGACAGTGAACTCGTAATGCCCATATCTCGTGCGGAAAGCAGTTTTGGGAATATCTTCCTCGAGAATACGAAGCTGATGATACCCAGAACGCAAATCGATCTTGGAAAAACATGTAGCACCTTGCAGCTGATCAAAGAGATCATCAATTCAAGGTAGGGGATATCGATTCTTGATGGTAAGCTTGTTAAGCTCACGATAATCGATACACATTCGAAAAGATCCATCTTTCTTTTTCACAAAGAGGACCGGAGCACCCCAAGGTGAATAACTTGGTCAGATGAATGCCTTATCAGATAACTCTTGAAGCTGTTTTGATAACTCTTGCATCTCCGACGCTGCAAGACGATAAGGTGCTTTCGCAATCGGGTTGGCATTGGGTACAAGGTCAATATGAAACTCGACTTGACGAACTGGAGGCAAACCAGGCAGTTCATCAGGAAATACCTCTGGATAATCCCGAACAATCGGAATATCCTGAATATTCTTGCTCTTGCCTTTCTCCTCGGTGACATGTGCCAGAAAAGCAACATATCCTTTTCGTAAATAACTTCGGGTTTTCGTACACGACATGAGTTTCAATCCACCAGATGGTTTCTCGCCATGAACCTCTAGGACATCACTAGACGAAAGAGGAATATGAATGATCTTATCGAAACAAATTACCTCAGCATAATTTTTAGTTAACCAATCCATTCCCACGATGATATCGAAACTCCCAAGTTGCATTGGAGTGAGGTTAATAGGAAAAAGATGGTTATTGAGGTTCAATTGACAACCATGAATAACAGAATCGAGTATAAGAGGTTTACCAGTAGCAACTTCGACAGATAAGGGTTTCCTCAATTTAGTTCTAGGTATCGCAAGTAAAGGCTCAAAGGATAACGAAACAAAACTCCTATCGGCACCAGAATCGAAAAGAACAGATACAAGTTGATTGTTAACAAGGAACGTACCGTTAACAACCTCGTTGTCTGCCCTCGCCTCATTCGCGTTCAGATTGAATGCTCATCCACGAGCGGGATTCACATTCACGATCGCGTTCGGATTCGCATTCGCATTCACCAACCTCGGGCAGTTGTTGCGGAAATGACCCATTTCTCCGTAATTAAAACACGAACCAGGTGGGAATCTCCCAGCATTCCCCTGAGCTTGTACTGGAACCTGAGCAGTCTGATTTTGGCCAAAACGACAAATGTTGTCCAAATGCCCAAGTCTACCACACGTAGTGCACTGTTTACAGGCCTGTTGGGCACATGATGACCGTTGCATCGAGCACAGTGAGGTGCGGTACAAGCATATTGCTTCTTCGCCGGAGGTAGGGCTAGTGGGTTCTGAGGGTTCTGTGCAGTAACTGCAAAGTTCTGGGAAGCCTTGTGCTTCCTTGACTTTTTAGAAGACTCACCCTTCTTCTTACCCTTACCCTTGTCCTATGCAGAATCAGCTGTCTTCTTCTTATCACCCTTACGGGTCAATTTACCCTTTCTAACCTGAGACTCGGTCAGAGTAGCAGCCAATTCAATCGCTTGACAGACAGTGGTAGGATTACTGCCAGTCACAATATCCTGCACAGAATCGGGCAATCCATCGATATACCTCTCAATTGCCTTCTCCAACGGGGTAACCATCGTAGGACACAACAAACTGAGCTCCTCGTATCGATCTGTATAAGCATGGTGTTCTCCCCCGTCTTGTTTCAAATCATCGAATTCTCGTTCTAAAGCTCGAATTTCGTGACGGGGATAGAACTCTCTCATCATGAGAGCTCGAAGCTCTTCCCATGTTTGTGCCATCGCCACATCGGCACCCCTATCGCGCATCACTCCGTTCCACCATGTAAGATCACGCTTCTCGAACACACTAGATGCAAACTCAACCTTACGCTCATTCAGACAATGCACATGTCTGAATGTGCTTTCCAAATTTTTGAACCATTGAAGGGGCGCAGTTGCTCCTTGCGACCCAGAAAATTTCAATGATTTAGCAGAATTGAAGTTCTTGAAACTACATTGTGCATTATTGTTATTATTATTGTTGTATAACTCATGGATCTGGGTTACTACGCCAGGAAGTACTGCAGCCATTTTCTGAGCAACAAGGGCTGCGACTTCTTCAGCAGTAAAAGGTTAAGCATCACATCGAGGAGGCATTGTCTAACAAGGAAACATGAGAAACAAGTGAGGTTGACAATTGGGGAAAACAAAAGAGGTATTGAAAACATCGACAAAACACAAGGAAGGCGATTATTCGTTCGTTACTTCAAACAAACAAATAACACGCAGTGACTAATCAAAGTAAATAGGTCAATATAATGTATCACTGAAGACATGCTCGCCTATAAGTGAACACTCACCCCAAGAGTTCCCAGGTAAGAGTGACTGGTCCGATACTGCGGATTTGTACGAACAATCTAGCCTTAGACAGAAAACTCAGGGTACAGGCATTCACTCTTCCAGTTTGCACGTGTTCACATTATTTAGACCCAAACTTTGATGAGATTTTGAAAACTAAGAGGGATCAAAACCTTGTAGTCAATCATCCAAGGATAGATGATTAATTGTCGAAGCGGATTTGTTATTGTGTTCTTGTTGTGGTTATCACCTAAGGATAGGTGACGGTATTGTTTTAAAATCTAAACGTGAGAACACTTGCGTTGGGGTCCTAGAAAGTTATAGTCTAGGTCAAAGCATTACTAATAACCTAATTCCCTATAATCATTGGCTCTGATTCCAACTCTTCTGTCACACCCCGACCGCGTTAAAACAACGAAACCGCGGCGCAAACGTCAGGGAGTGTTGTAACAGAATCATCGTTTCACAACCATGGTAATTAAAAGTTTCGTTTTATTGATTCATTAAGTAATTTACATTGTCTTTAACCAAACAAACAAATTAAACATCGTCTATTATCTTTATTAAGTCACTAAGGCCTCGTCCAGATCCTATGAGACCCATGCATCCTAGCAACCAACATCAAGCAACACCACCTGAAACATATGTAAAAATAAAGTCAGCAAAGAAATGCTGGCGAGTACATAGGTTTTATGTGAGTATCGGATTCATGGCTCGTTTATATGTTGCAGTACCTCATTAGACTACAAGAGTCAAAAGTACAAACCTCGTTTTGAAAAGTGTATTGCAACATCATTAACCAACTCAAATCAAGTTGATTATGGTTTATTAAATCTCGTAGCCATGATTCTTAACCCCAAAACATTTGTTTTAGTAAACCAATTCGTAAAACATCTCGTATGAACTCGTTAATAAAAACTCGTATGGTTTATATCATTTCGAAAACCTCGTTGTGTGACATCGTTTCAAAATCGTTAAACAAGTGAACTAAATAATGACATGAAATGTAATATGATAAAAGAACTTATATATAAGATGTACCAGCGGCGTATCTAACATGCTTTTATCATGCTACACCCGTCCCATTATCTAATCACTACCCAAAACCAATCGTTTATCTCGTTTAAGTCGTATCAAATCGTTTAACTCGTCCCAAAATCGTTTTCATTTTAATTGTGAAACTACTTTTGGTCGTCTCGCTAATAACATTCAAACCTTCGTGACTCGACTATCTCGTTTCTCGTATTAACAAACCACCAAAGGGTAAGTTAACAATCATCAGATTCGGTCGTTACCTACATAACCCCCACACATGTAACAACTCTCATTAAAATTCCTAATTATTAGTATATTTGGTCCAATAGGAAACCCTAATTGAAACCCCCAAGTGATTCTGTATAAACCCTAAAATTTCAGAACAATCAGAATCAGGATCAGGGCCCCTAAAACTCAGGGGGGTATTCCCTATTTACGATTATCTACATAAATTATTGTCAAATACGAATTTAAACAATCCACTGACTCAGCAAGGCTACAAACACACAGGGCTACCCTATGGTAGAGGGTGACCCCTCGCGCCACGCGACGCCCACGAGGGTACCCCTCGCGTCACGCGAGGGGGTCAAATTTTTAGTATAAATAGGGGTGTTTAGGACTTGAATTCTGGCACTTGAACGACGTTAAAATTCAAAACGTACACTGAGATATTGTAGAAACAGTCCCAAAACACATAATCTCGAAGTTCTGCCGCGATAACAGGGTAATAACTCGATCGCTGCTACGATTCAATGTCCGATCGATTGAAACTATCCAATGGATGTTTAAGTGCTGCCCAGATTAGGGTTATGCTTTGTCATTCGTCGTGAATTCGATGGATGTTTAAGTATCGCACTTTGTCATTCGGTGTGAGGGTTTAATCTCGTGAGTTATCGTAAATGCTGTATTAGTTACTGACCTAGTTCGTGTGCATGTTATTAATTTAGGTAACAAGGTTAATCAGTAGACTAGACTCTGCCCGTGTTAAATCTGCAATGTGAGTCATTCTCTTTTTATCAAAGTGCTTTATAAATTCTTAAATGCTTTCAAAGTTATAATTATAGGGATTAAGTCTTTGTAGTCACCAAATTACAGCCGGTATGTGGGGTTTTGTATACATTACTTGATAATCTTCACCATTGGACAACGGGGTAGCCAATGGGTGATATGACCATAGTCACAGAAATGAGTCGAGTGACAAATACCGTGGGTAGTTGGTTGATATCTGGAAACATTGTAATCGCTCTTAATACTGTAAATTATAACAAACGCGTCATTTTATTAAAAAGAATGATTCACCAGTATTTTCCGCTGACAAAACCTTTTTCAAACATGTTTCAGGTGATCTGTTGTGATCCAGGAAAAGTGCCGAGAAGCACTACAAGCTTAAGGAAGTGGCTCAATATAAAATAAAGAAACATGTTTTGTAAAAAGATTTCTCAGTGAAATCATATGAATGTAAACTATCGGGGTTTCTCCCGAATTGTGAAATAAAATAATCAGGAAATTTCAGTTTTTAAAAGATCCTGTTAAAATCTTCCGCTGTTAACTCAATTAAATAAATACCACGGGATTTTCTGTCCCGCGGCTCCTGAAACGGGTCAAACCGGGTCTGGGGCCGTGACAGAAAAAGGTGGTATCAGAGCCACTGAGTTAAGCTAATTAAGTATTTAAGAAATACTTAATTTTCCTGATTGCTATTATGTGATTATGTGTTTTATTAACTAACTATTTGTTAGTTACAGTATGGGTAAGCAAAAGCTTTCAAACATCTATCTTAAATTAGATAGTTTGCCAAAAGGGAAGGGAAATTCAACCCAATCCTCAAGATACTCAGTAGATACTGAGGAGGGAATATTTGTTCGTAAAGCCCATTATGAGGAACCACTTTCTCCTAATAAAAGAAGTTTGATTATTAGAAAAAGTCAGGAGAAAATAAAGAAATCTCAATCAAAAGAAATGAATCAGGAAATCCAGAAACTAGACAGTAAACCACCATGGGAAGACAAGTTAGATGAAAAATGGGCAGATCTTTATATGCTAGCCACTGTAGCAGTAAATGCAAATCTTTAAAATACCATGACCCAGTATTAGCACCCTTATCACATACAAGCCAGAAACGTTACCCAGTAAATAAATAAAGTACAATAAAACCTAGTATGTTTAATTGTCATTTATCCTTTGTATTAAATTAAAGTCACATGATATGCAATAATATTTGAATGGTTATCTGTGAAATTTTGTTATAAAATTTTAACTTAGTATTTTGCATATATGCTAAACAGCATGAATGAGTTATCTGGAGCCCTAGAGAATCTCAACCTCTACCCTGTAAACATAGAAGTTTCCGAAGATTTTACTGGTTATATACCCGATATAGAAGAACCTATGGAATTCAACGCTCCACCTCTGGAGAAACCCAAGACTAAGAAAAGGAGAAGATTGGTAGGATGGAGGCGTGTACGTAGGAGGAAACCCGCAACTAGGAGAGTTCCCAAAATAGAGAATCCCATAGATAAAGGAAAAGGGATAGAGATTGAGGAAGATTCAAGGCAAGCAGGGATGGAAATTTGGGAAAGTGCTAAGCAAGAAATTGGAGAAACCTACTTAATAACCCTTATACGTTTTTCCCTCAGTTTGACCCAGAACCTATACCAAATCCACCAATGAGTAATGAGAATATGGCTGAACTCCGCCATTTTGGCGAAGAGCTGATGGGTGCTGGGAATAGGATCCAAGAGATAGGAGGACAAATCTCATGGAAATATGATGAGAGGGAACATCGCTTTTAAAATGCAAGTTGACGAGGGAGAAGTGGGTTGTGAATCTGTGTTTGTATAATAATAATAATAGTAATAAAAATTAGTATGGGTAAAATAAACAATAAAACGGTTGTAAGATAAAAGTGTGTACGGAAGCATATTATAATATATAAACAAATGAAAATTTAAAAATTTACAATTTTGGTTATATAATTGTTTACATGATTATGTGCGATTAATTGTTATATTTGGTTGTTTCTTATTCTATACTAATAAATTATATATATTAATTATCAGATGGAAAACGCTAATAATGAACCAGTTAACGAGGTAAACCAATCTGAGCAACATCAGGAGGATCACTTTATGACTAGGCAAGATATAGAAAATATCGTTGCTCAAGGAATAGCCAATGCTATTCCAGCAATAATTGCTGCTGCCCAGAAACCTGTTGAACCTCAACAAATCATTCCTAGCAAACGTATTTCTGAAGATAACTTCAGTAATAGCGTAAACGGAGGCGGTAATCATATTAATCACGTTAATGATCCACGGCAGGCTCCGCTCCCTAAGAAAATGAAAGCTGCAACACCTGGTTGCACTTACAATGAATTTCTTGCTTGTAAACCCACTGAATTTGCAGGCAATGAAGGAGCGACTACTACACTGCGTTGGTTAGAGAAAACCGAGGCAGTGATTACAATAAGTAAATGTGCCAAGGACGATAAGGTCATGTACGCGTCAAATCTTTTCAAAGAAGGGGGGCTAGAATGGTGGAATAAAGTACTTCAAGCCAAAGGAAGAAATGTGGCCTATTCCATGAACTAGGAAGAATTTAAGAGTCTTGTAGAAAGAAAATTATGTCCCGGATATGAAAAAGATCAAATGGCAAATAAATTCCTAAATCATCGGATGATGGGTGTAGATTGTCGCGGGTATACTTCGACATTCTTCGAATATGCTAGAGTGGTACCAACACTGGCTTCGCCAGAACCGGTACTCATTTCTCAATATATTTGGGGATTAATTAGTGAAATCCGTAATATCGTTAAAGCTGCGAGACCTCGCACTATTGACGATGCGGTAGAATTAGCTAACACCCTAACTGACGAATTGGTACGTACAAGAGATGAAAACCGGAAAAAGGAACTGGCTCAGAAAATTACCCAAGGATTTCGTGTGGGTAATAATAGCAACTTCAAGAAAAGAGGAACAGGGCAATCTTCAACTCCAAAGTTCTGTAGGAATTGCAAAAAGAAACATTACGGAAGATGCAATATAACCTGCAACTTTTGCAAAGCTGTAGGACATCCTGAAGAAGACTGCAGAAATAAAACAAGAATCTGCTTTAACTGTGGCGAAGCAGGATATTTCAAAACAGAATGTCCTAAATTAGCCAAACCAGCAGACAATAAAACCAAGATGGCCGACGGAGCTATTAAAAAGAATGCCAGAGCATTCCAATTAACCACTGAAGAAGCAGAACTCATTCCAGATGTGATAGCTGGTACGTTCCTAGTTCACAACGTGTACGCAAAAGTATTATTTGACTCTGGTGCAAACCAAAGTTTTATAAATACTTTATTCTGCCAAGCTCTTAAATTACCTTTAACCAACCTTAGGCAGATTTTTACAGTCGAAACGGCAGATGGAAATTCTGTTAAAATAAATAAGGTTTTGCGGGAAGGAAATATAGAACTTTCAGGTCATAAATTCTCTGCAAACCTACTACCTATGAAATTAGCTGAATTCGATGTTGTGTTAGGAATGGATTGGTTAGTAGCCAACCATGCTCGAATCCTTTGTGATAAGAACTCTATAAAGATTCAGGCACCCACCGGAGAAGTAATCATGATTACAGGAGATAAACCACGTAAACCCATGAAGTTCATATCAGTAATGAAAGTTGCTAGTTATGAACGAAAGCAAGGAATAGTATATATGATTTCAGTAATCATTAGTACTAAGGGTAAAGAACTTAAGGAGATTCCTGTAGTCTCAGAATACCCAGATGTATTTCCGGAAGAACTCCCGGGATTACCACCTGACAGGGAAGTAGAATTTAGGATTCATCTAATTCCTGGAACTACACCGATAGCCAAAGCACCTTATCGGTTAGCACCCACTGAAATGTTAGAACTGAAAAAGCAATTAGATGAATTACTAAGTAAAGGTTTCATACAACCTAGTTCATCCCCGTGGGGAGCACCAGTGTTGTTTGTAAAGAAAAAGGATAGTTCGATGAGAATGTGTATTGATTATAGGGAATTAAATAAGGTTACAATTAAGAATCGATACCCATTACCTAGGATTGATGATCTTTTTGATCAACTTCAAGGAGCTAGATACTTTTCTAAGATCGACTTACGCTCCGGATATCATCAATTAAAGGTACAAGAAGAAGACCTACCTAAAATTGTTTTCAGAACTAGGTATGGTCATTACGAGTTTACAGTCATGCCATTCGGATTAACGAATGCACCTGCAGCATTCATGGACATGATGAATAGGATCTGTAAACCGTATTTGGATAAATTCGTAATTGTCTTCATAGACGATATACTTATTTATTCCAAATACCAGGAAGAGCATTGTCAGCACTTGCATGCGCTCTTAACTTTGTTAAAAAAAGAAAAGCTTTATGCCAAATTCTCGAAATGTGAATTTTGGCTAAAGGAAGTGCAATTTCTAGGTCACATGGTGAATCACGAAGGTATTCACATAGATCCTGCTAAGATAGAAGCAATTACCAAATGGAAGGTCCCACAATCAGCAATGGAAATTAGAAGTTTTAAAGGTTTAGCCGGATATTATAGACGTTTTATTAAGGATTTTTCCAAGATAGTTGTACCATTAACTAAGCTAACCTGTAAATCAGTTAAGTTTGAATGGGGACCTAAACAAAAAGAAGCCTTTAGGATTTTGAAGCAAAAGTTAACCAATGCTCCAATTCTAGCCTTGCCAGAAGGTACAGAAGATTTTGAAGTTTATTGTGATGCTTCTAAGCTAGGATTAGGATGTGTGCTAATGCAACGCAAGAAGGTAATTGCGTATGCCTCAAGACAATTGAAAAAGCACGAGGAAAATTATACGACTCATGATTTAGAGTTAGGAGCCATAATTTTTGCCCTTAAAAGTTGGAGACATTATCTGTACGGAAGTAAGTTTACTGTCTATACAGATCATAAAAGTTTAAGGTACATATTTGGGCAAAAAGAGTTAAACATGAGACAAAGGAGATGGATGGAAATCCTAAGTGATTACGACTGTGATATTCAGTATCACGAAGGAAAGGCCAATGTAGTTGCAGATGCCTTAAGTTGTAAATATCATGAGAAACAATGATGGGTTCGTGCTCTTAGATTAAATCTACAGTTAGATTTAATGGAACAACTAAAAAGCATTCAAGAAACAACAATCAAGGACGATGCTGAAGGAATGAAAGGAAAAATAAAAGAATTAGAGCAAGGAAGTGATGGAATTTGGAGATTCCATAAGAAAAGAATTTGGGTACCTAAGCAAGGAGATTTAAGAGATAAGATTTTAGAAGAAGCTCATAAATCTAGGTATACAATGCACCCTGGAACCAATAAGATGTACCAAGATTTAAGAAATAATTTCTGGTGGATAGGCATGAAAAATGATATAGCTAGATATGTTTCTAAGTGTCTTACTTGTTCACAAGTTAAGGCAGAACACCAAAAACCTTCAGGTCTACTACAACAATTAGAAATGCCGGTATGGAAATGGTCTACTACAACCTTCAGGTCTACTACAACAATTAATAACAATGGATTTTGTTACTAAGTTGCCCAAAACCAGAAAAGGTAATGATGCAATTTGGGTAATTGTGGATCGATTAACCAAATCAGCTCATTTTCTACCCATGAAAGAAACCTTTAGCATGGAAAGGTTGGCAAAGTTGTATGTAGATGAAGTCGTATCCCTACATGGAGTTCCACTCTCCATTGTATCGGATAGAGATAGTCGTTTCACTTCTCACTTCTGGACAAGTTTCCAAGAAGCCATGGGAACTAAACTGAACTTGAGCACTGGATGACCACCTACCTTTAATTGAATTCTCCTATAACAATAGCTATCACTCAAGTATAGAAGCTGCCCCATTCGAAGCACTATATGGACGTAAATGTAGAACTCCAGTTTGTTGGGCAGAAATAGGAGAAAGTCAATTATCAGGTCCTGAAATAGTACAAGAAACTACCGACAAGATCACTTGAATAAAAGAAAGACTAAAGACGGCTCGCGATCGCCAGAAAAGTTATGCCGACAATAGACGGAAGCCATTGGAATTCCAAGTGGGAGAGAAAGTACTCTTAAAAGTTTCTCCTTGGAAAGGAGTAGTTCGATTCGGTAAGAAAGGAAAGCTAAGTCCATGATACGTAGGACCATTTTCAGTGATCCAACGTATAGGACCAGTTGCTTATCGTTTACAATTACTAGAAGAGTTAGCAGGAGTACATTATGTATTTCATGTATCCAACCTTAAGAAATGTTTATCTGACGAGTCCCTGGTAGTACCTCTTCAAGATATAGAGATAAATGAAAAACTAAAGTTTGTTGAAAAACCATTACAAATAGAAGATAGAAAGATTAAGTTTCTCAAGCACAAGAGACTAGTACTGGTCAAAGTCAAGTGGGATTCCAGAAGAGGACCCGAATACACTTGGGAGTTAGAATCAGAAATGAAGCGAAAGTATCCTCACTTGTTCCAATAAATCTCAAGGACGAGATTTTTATTAAGGTGGGGAGAATGTAACAACTCTCATTAAAAGTCCTAATTATTAGTATATTTGGTCCAATAGGAAACCCTAATTGAAACCCCCAAGTGATTCTGTATAAACCCTAAAATTTTCAGAAACAATCAGAATCAGGATCAGGGCCCCTAAAACTCATGGGGGGGGGGTATTCCCTATTTACGATTATCTACATAAATTGCTGTCAAATACGAATTTTAACAATCCACTGACTCAGCAAGGCTACAAGCACACAGGGCTACCCTATGGTAGAGGGTGACCCCTCGCGCCACGCGACGCCCACGAGGGTACCCCTCGTGTCACCCGAGGGGGTCAAATTTTTAGTATAAATAGGTGTGTTTAGGACTTGAATTCTGGCACTTGAACGACGTTAAAATTCAAAACGTACACCGAGATATTGTAGAAACAGTCCCAAAACACATAATCTCGAAGTTCTGCCGCGATAACAGGGTAATAACTCGATCGCTGCTACGATTCAATGTCCAATCGATTGAAACTATCCAATGGATGTTTAAGTGTTGCCCACATAAGGGTTATGCTTTGTCATTCGTCGTGAATTCGATGGATGTTTAAGTATCGCACTTTGTCATTTGTTGTGAGGGTTTAATCTCGTGAGTTATCGTAAATGCTGTAATAGTACTAACCTAGTTCGTGTGCATGTTATTAATTTAGGTAACAAGGTTAATCACTAGACTAGACTCTGCCCGTGTTAAATCTGCAATGTGAGTCATTCTCTTTTTATCAAAGTGCTTTATAAATTCTTAAATGTTTTCAAACTTATAATTACAGGGATTAAGTCTTTGTAGTCACCAAATTACAGCCGGCATGTGGGGTTTTGTATACATTACTTGATAATCTTCACCATTGGACAACGGGGTAGCCAATGGGTGATATAACCATAGTCACAGAAATGAGTCGAGTGACAAATACCGTGGGTAGTTGGTTGATATCTGGAAACATTGTAATCGCTCTTAATACTGTAAATTATAACAAACGCGTCATTTTATTAAAAAGAATGATTCACCAGTATTTCCCGTTGACAAAACCTTTTTCAAACATGTTTCAGGTGATCTGTTGTGATTCAGGAAAAGTGCCGAGAAGCACTACAAGCTTAAGGAAGTGGCTCAATATAAAATAAAGAAACATGTTTTGTAAAAAGATATCTCAGTGAAATCATATGAATTATTCCGAATTGTGAAATAAAATAATCAGGAAATTTCAGTTTTTAAAAGATCCTGTTAAAATCTTCCGCTGTTAACTCAATTAAATAAATACCACGGGATTTTCTGTCCCGCGGCTCCTGAAACGGGTCAAACCGGGTCTGGGGCCGTGACAACACATAACCATGGGTGTAGTCTGATAACGGGATTTGTCAGATCCTATGGTACCATAACCTAATACTGGTCGGTTCGGCCAAAATTAATGAATGTCATTCGTTATGTTACTACAACCATCAAGTTTGTTCACATTATCGAAATCGTTATTAGTTTAATATAAACCATTTAAATCGTTTTTGAAACCATCGTTTAAACCTTGAAATTGTTTAATACATATGAATCACCCCAAAACAATTTAAAACAGTAAAATAGGGGAACTATGTACTCACTTGGGATTGTTTATTAGTCTTGAGAATAAGACCAAATTAAGCTCCAAGTATCACGGAATCAACAAGGCACCTAGTATAGGTAACTATGTTAATAATCGGATCCTAAATCGGGAGATAGGATAGAATGATATTCTATAAATCAAATGAGTATTTGAACTCATATGGTATGATTTAATAGAGCTAACATTCTGATTTGGAAGTCTACATAAGTGCTTTTGACCCGTTTCGACCCATTATGGTAGTATAAGTTACTATAAAGCGTCGTTTGCGTAAAACTATGGTCGGATGGTTATCTATGTGCTATGTCAAGTCTTATATGCCCAATTATCTCTAAACATGTTACTAAATCAGATTATATGTCAAAAACATGTTCACATATGCAAAATACGGATTTATGCTTTAAAAGGGCGTTTTGGTCATTTCCTATGGGCATACAAGCTACTTAACAAATAACTAACCAATCCTATGTGATCATAAGGTATAACCTCAGGGGTTATTCCCTATGCAACTATGATCACTAAACATGCTTGGTCGGATCCTAATGATCGACCAAACGGGTCAGATACCTAAAAGCAGTTCCATTGCAAAATGCGTGC
Organism: Helianthus tuberosus; assembly: GCA_030545235.1. NCBI lineage: Eukaryota > Viridiplantae > Streptophyta > Magnoliopsida > Asterales > Asteraceae > Helianthus > Helianthus tuberosus. Next base: position 81,350,365 of record CM060383.1, read on the forward strand.
TAAAACGCATTTTGACCGAAACTTTGACTCGTCACTACACATAGTTAATGTGGTAATCAGTAGGTATAAGGATTATAACCATCGTGATTACAATCACGTTAAAAAGTTCAAACGAACTTTGTGTTGACCATTGACTGGTCAAAGCTGAAAGTCAAACACTGTTTGACTTTTAAGCTAGGAAATGTTGGTGCACTGAATGTCTGCTGACTACGTCTTATCGAGTCTTATGTCTAGATAGATTAAATGAGTGCACAATAGTGATTGAATTAGGGTTTAGTCATGTTTTAAGAAGTCTGTCCGTTTGAGGATGGCCTGTCCGTTTGAGGATGGTCAGTCCGTTTGAAGAGGCCTGTTCGTTTGAAGAGTGTTCCGTTTGAACAAGGCATGTCAAGTTCAAATGGAAGGGTCATTACTATATATAGGTTGTGTGTTAGCTCATTTGAGACGGACTAGTGTGTGTGTGAGAGACAAGGTGCTGCCAGATTTTTGTCAGAATACATTGTAAAGTCTCTACAAAGCAGTAATAGAAAAGAATTGAAAGGAACAAGCTGTTGTGACTTGGTTTACTTTGATTCCGCCTCTGTAAACTAAGATGATCTGCCTTTACTGACTATATAGGGTCACGAACACGATCCAACAAGTGGTATCAGAGCTCAGGACGAAGAGTTCATACCATTGCAGCTTGATTACTTCGGATTTTCTCACTTCTACCTTTCTTTTCTGATTTGAACTAGTTGTCATGGTTAAAATGGCCTGAAACTTTCACATATCAAACGAAATACACTGTTAACTAATCCTTGAAAATTTGAAACCAAAATTCGACCTAAAACTGATCGAAAACATCCATTCCGTTTGAAAATGTTCGTTAAATGCTGACGTCATCCGTTTGAAGCTTGATATTCCGTTTGAAACTGGCTTCAAGTTTGAAACTGGCTTCCGTTTGAAACTGTCTAAAAGTTTGAAACTGGCTTCCGTTTGAAACTAGCTTCCGTTTGAAAGTGTCTAAAAGTTTGAGCAGGATAATTTCGTTTGAAAGTAATCTTGTTTGAAATCTGTTACCGAAACATGGATAGTGATGATGAATTTGAAAGTTCCTTTGAAGATGATATTTTTAACAAAAGTTACTTTTCAATGTTAAGAAAAACAGTTTCAATAAAAAAGGATCCAGAAATTGTTATAGATAAAACTGAAAAGAGTTTGGAAGTTAAGTCTGAAAAAGATGAAAAGGTTTCAGAAGATGTTTCAGAAAGAGCTCCAGTTTTTGATCATTCATACTCCTCTGATGAAGAATGTGATGATGATAGCAAAGAACTTGAACAACTTGAATTTTATGAACAGTTATTTTCGTCTGAAATGTTTAATGAATCTCTTGCAAAAAAAATTGACAAACTCAAGAATAAACTTGCTGTGAAAAAGAAGAATCAAAAGGTAGCAGACGTTGAAGAAATTGTTGAATCTAAGAAAGATCAGGGTGTGTGTACTCATCTAGAAAAATTAAAGCAAGATGAGTCAACTGAGTTTTCACAGAACGGTGAAGATAAAGAACAAAGTACATCAACAAATGAAACTTCAATTTCTGAACCAGTGTATTCAGAAGTCAAAAAAGAAAAACTTGTGATGACTGAAGAAGTTGTGAAAGAAGCTGTTACGGAAAAACAGCAGGTTTTTGAAGAAGTAATTTCAAAGAAAGAAGAATCTAAAAAGTCTGTATTTGTGAAATATGAACCAGTGATTAAGAAAGAGGTTGCAGAAGACACACCAGTCTTTGAGATTGTTCAGAAGGAGAAGAAACAGACTGAAGATATTCAAACTTTGAAAGATGAGAAGAAAGCTGATGATAAACAGATTTTGGAGTTGCGATTGAACTGCGAAAAACTAAAATTTGAAAATGACAAACTTTTGAAGAATATTGAGAGTTTGTCATTAGAAAACAAAAATTTTAAAGAAAAAGAAAAGGATTTTGAAAATGAAAAATTAAAGATTGAAAAAGATTTTCAAAGTCAAATAAAGGTTTTAGAAGATGAGAGAGATATTTTTGGTAAAAATAATCTTGAAAAACAGATTGAAATAAATTCTCATCTTCAGAAAATTATTCGGCTTGAAAATGAAGCTGAAATTGCTCGGAATAAAATTAATGAGCTTGAGAATAAATTGAAAGGTTTTGTGAATTCTACATCACATATCTGTCCAAAACCGATCAATTCAGTTCCAATAAGTGACAATGTCACAAATTTTGACAAAGTCAAAATTGAAGATTGTGATGATAAATCTGATGATGAAAAAGAAAAAGAAGAAAAAAGAAAAACATTTTTGAAATTAAATGAAATGTTTAAAAATACTGTTTTACATTCTACTGAGAAAGGTGAATGCTCAACGCAAAAACCTGTAAAGAAGAATGTGGAACAGAAACAAAAAGATAAAAAATCGAAAAATTTTCAAAAAGAAAATAAAAGCTCATCAGATCAATCATCCAATCACAATAAAAAATCACAAAAATTTAAAAATCAAAGCTCAAAAATAGTTGATAATCAGTGGTGCAGGTTTGACCACAGTGCTCAAATGCCAAATCAAGGATACAAGAGGAGAAATAACTACCACAAGGCAACTCAATGCTTTGATCTAAGTGTGTGGTATGAAGACGGTGTGTGGTATGAAAGTAGTGAGAGGTATGATAACAGAGTGTGTTACACTTGTGGATTTCAAGGACACATTGCTGTTAACTGCCAAAGTCAGAGAATCAAAACAAGAAGGTGCTATGAATGCAACATCGGAGGACACATTGTCAGAGATTGCCCAATGAGATTAAAAGGAAGATCGAGGGCTAAATCTCAGAAAATGGGAAAGAAATCAGTCAGTGTCAAGCCCAAAGAACAGAAAGTTCAAGAATCAAAAGTTCAAGAACAGAAAGTTCAATAAAAGAAAATTAAGCTTTCACAAGGGCAGAAAGACAGACTGAGGAAGAAAAGGAAGAAGGCGAGAGAGTATCTGGAAAGGATTTTGTCTTCGGATAAAACTGGTAATCCGAGAAAAAGTTCTGATGAATTGCTTTCCTCAACTGCAAAGGCAAGCAAAACGAATTCATCAGATACAAATATGAGGACAAACGGGAAAGAGAAAAGGAAGTTAAAGAAAGAAAAATTAACTAAGCAAAATGATAACCAATCAAAGAAAGTTAAATTTTCAGACAAAATCTTGATCAAGGTTTTCGAATATAAAAGAGACCGTGAAAGTTTATTCATTTCACAGGATAATAAATTTGGAAAACCTAGATCTAGTAAGAATTGGGTACAAATGAAGGTTGGCGATTAATTTGACTTGTCAAAGTCAAAAGAGCCATCTTCCGGCGATGAATTTGTTTCTTCGGAAGCAAAGGAGCCACGTGTTGGCGATGAATCTGACTCATCAAAGTCAGACAAGCCACGTTCAGGCAATGATTTTGGTTTGTCAAAACCAGAAGAGCCATCTGTTGAGGTAAAAACTGTCAAACCCAAGAATGGTCAGGCTTAGGTGGATCTTTTCAAATGAAAAACCTGACTTGCCGGAGTTTCCAGGTTGGTAAGTGTGAAGCAGGTATCGGCATCTTTCTTGAGAAATTCACAGGTTGGTAACTGTGACATTTCGAAGTTCAAAAGATTAATCAAGGACATTAAGTTGTGCTTGACTTATCTTTCCGACAAGTGGTTAAATGAGAACAATGTGATGAAAAGAACCCCGAATTTGTGAAATGACACATAAAACTAATTTTCCGGAAAAAAAAAACCATTTTGCTTAAAACAAACTTAAGTGTTTTGAAATCTAAATGGGAAAATAGTTTGTTGTCAGGGGGAGTTCTGATTGTTTATGCACAGTGAATGGCGAATTGATGTAATTAGCATCATGTTGTCACTTTACTTTGTACAGTTTGTTTTCAAATTTTCCCAGAAAATCAAAATTGAGACATATTTTGATTTTAGGGGGAGAAAAATTTTAAAAAATTAGAAAATTTGAAAATGACAAAAACATTGAAAAAGCTAAAATGAGTTTTGTTGAGATAAGAGGAAATGATAGTAAATCAGTGGACTATCACAGCATGCTAAAGAAATGTAATGTCAAATGTGATAAACGGTTTCACTAAAGATGTGATGATAGGCTTAGCTAGACTAGTAGATTTGCGATAACGATTCAAACATAAATGAAAAAGCCTAATTCTAGTGGGAAACATGGTTGAAAGAATAGTACTTAGTTTTGTCCTTTATGATTGTGTACCTACTCAGTAATCGCTGATTGTCGAAAGACATAAAACCGGTTAAGTCTGTGAACTTTCACAACTTGCTGAAAAGTCGCTGTGATTGTGCATTTTATTTTGCAAAGATTTAAACTTGTTTTATTTCTTTATTTTGTTTAAGCATTGGACATCCTCTGCGTATATGTGAGTATCGAACTGGATGTTATTGCCTAAACGTTCTGCTTTATTTTCTTTGGTGTTTCGTTTAAGCTTTGGATCACCTCTGCGTATACGGAAGTATCGACCTGGTGGTTAAAGCCTAAACAACTTCAACTTGTTTTATTTTCTTATTTTGTTTAAACATTGGACTTTCTCTGCGTATCGAAAGATCGACCTGATTGTTAATGTTTAAACATTCTGTTTTGTTTTCGCACATATCACAGTTGATGAAAGTTTAAAGGCATTACTTGAGTCAGTGTATTGCATGATGAGGGGATATGCTGAGATCGTGGGGTCCATAAGAACTTAGTGCAAAATTAATATACCTTAACGTATCGGTAAGCATTTCGAAAGTTTTTAGATTGAGTTTAAGAGGACAACTATATCGTCAATCTATGTGAATCGTTTAGAACTTAAAATGATTAAAGCTTAACGGTGCTAGTGATTTGTCTCAAACACTGATATGATCCTCTTACACAAACTCACCAAAAATAGTGTTTGTATATATTTCTTTACTGCATTTTTTTTAAAAATCAAAAATCCAAAAATATTGTGTTTAGTTTTAAATTTTGAAAAATACAAAAAGATTTTCGACAACTGATGTTGGAAAGCGGATTTTCAAAATTCCAAGTGCTAAACATGATGAACTATATTGGGTTGGGAAAGTTTGTTGAAAAACTTTGAATGTTATATACAAGTGTTTTGAAAGATTGTATGTGTAGTTAATCAAGGTCATTCACTTGAACTTGATGTAACTATTTTATTGATGAATGAATGATTTCTACCATTAAGTCTCTTAAATCTAAATGTTATAAATTTGTGAAACTTATGTTGTGGTAGAGTATATGCAGGTAACAGGAATGTAGTTTCCCATGGCAACGAAAAGTCAAAGTTTGAACCAGAATTCAAGTCCCAGCATTCCGAGAGGGGGAGTCTGCGAAAGGGGGAGTCAGATTTCTGGATCAACAGTCAAAGGGGAGATTGAAGATGGAGCTAGTTTGAATTCCTGAACTTGTGAAGAAGGAGCTTTACAATGGCAAAATTTGGAAAGAGACAAAGACTAAAGACTCGACGCCGAAGACTTCGTCAACATCCAAGGGGGAGTCTGTTGGTGCACTGAATGTCTGCTGACTACGTCTTATCGAGTCTTATGTCTAGATAGGTTATATGAGTGCACAACAGTGATTGAATTAGGGTTTAGTCATGTTTTAAGAAGTCTGTCCGTTTGAGGATGGCCTGTCCGTTTGAGGATGGTCAGTCCGTTTGAGGATGGCCTGTCCGTTTGAGGATGGCCAGTCCGTTTGAAGAGGCCTGTTCGTTTGAAGAGTGTTCCGTTTGAACAAGGCATGTCAAGTTCAAACGGAAGGGTCATTAATATATATAGGTTGTGTGTTAGCTCATTTAAGATGGACTAGTGTGTGTGTGAGAGACAAGGTGCTGCCGGATTTTTGTCAGAATACATTGTAAAGTCTCTACAAAGCAGTAATAGAAAAGAATTGAAAGGAACAAGCTGTTGTGACTTGGTTTACTTTGATTCCGCCTCTGTAAACTAAGATGAACTGCCTTTACTGACTATATAGGGTCACGAACACGATCCAACAGGAAAGCAATAAAAGAATGAAGGAAGCTTACAAAGGGTCCTTGCTAGAACTTGATCTTATAATTCTCAGGTATGAAGTTATAAAACCCCAACTTAGAGAATATAGATCAAGTGTGAGTTGCAACAAATGAAATGCTAGGCTATTTATACTTGTCATGAACTCACAAGATCAAAACAAGTGTTTGTGTGGCCATCAAGCATTAAATCCTATCCATACAAGTGTTAAGAGCTGATTAGAAGCCTTGGAGAGGTGTTAACTTGGTTAACACACCAAGAATTTTACATAAACAGCCCCTGAAGTTGCAACAGAATGTTAAAACTGATTTTCTAGTGCTGGGTGTTTTTAGGTGGCCCGCATAAGGGGAGACACAGGCCTTACGCGGCCGGTATGAACTTAGCAAATCAGCAACAGTTTCAACATTTACAACTTTGGTCCCTGCATGAGTTTGAGCCCATTTTTGGCACTTTTAACACCTGTTAAGCCATTTTCAAGGCCCTACAAGGTGGTCAAAGTATAGAGGACTCAAAATATGCTCGGAAAACTCTCGGATGTCGGTTCGTTTGGTCGTACGGCCGCGTTGTTCGTCAAAATACGACGAAACTCAAACGGACGCGAAAACGGTCCAAATTAAGCGACGAATGGAATTTTTGCATGCCGATCACTAAAATAAAAATATTTTAGTGTCTACAAAAATTTTGGATGTCCAGATGTGGTCAGAACGTAAGATATGCGCGTAAATGCAAACTTACGTCGTTTTTGACACTTTTAGTCCCTGTAAGATCAAATAAGCATGTTTTCGCACACCGAACCCCTCAAAGATTATTTCTAAGCTATGTTTAGGTTATTTATGGTATGGTTAGATTATGATCAAGTTCCGGACTGTTCGATACCATACGAATCGGCATAGTATCGCAGTTTGACACAAATAGTCCATGCGATCGAATAGACTTGTTTTCAACACACCAAACCATCCAAAACTTATTTCTAAGTTATGTAAAGGTTATTTAAGGTATGTTAAGCCTATGTCACTGCGTTTACACACCAGTTTGCGTATAACCTTCCAGAAAGCGATTTAAAGCTTGAAATCGGAATCGAATCAAATCGTAAAATCATCAAACACAAATGCACACATAATAACACCAAAACACATTTTTTTATTGATAATTGACATTGTTTTACATTGTACTTCGATTACAGAGCACAGTTGTCACAGTGGAGCCTTGAAATGGGGTTAACATGGCTTAAACGTGTCAAAAATCAAGTTTTAAGCATGCAGGGACCTGTTCTGCCAATTTGGGAAACTTGAAACCGAGCTCCCCCACGCCACGCGCCAAGCCCAGGAAGACCTGGTGCGCCACGTGACAGGGACCAAAACACAGCAGTCCAGTTTCAGCAACTAGCTTGATTTCCAGGGTTATTTATGCAATTTTCTCAATACCTTGGTTTGGTTTTAGGCTCCCATTGTATTAAAAACTATGTCCCACAAGTGTAGGGTCAAGATTAAACCTTCTAAACACTTGGAATGATCTCCTTGATCCTAACTTCCTATAAATAGAAGTGGGTTCTTCACTTCATTCCTCACACTTGATTCTAGGGAATTACCTTCCGAGGTTATACCTTATGGTTACTTAGTTTAATTAGTTGTTATAATAGGTAGTTTATATGCCTTAGAAAAATGACCAAAATGCCCTTTTCATGCATAATTAGTATTTAAGCATATGTAACTTAACTTTTACCACTTAAATTGATTATGCAACATATTTAAACATGTTAGGGCATATAATACTTGTCATAGGACTAGTTAGGCGTCTCGAACGCGCTTTCGCACGAGCGACGCGTTAAAGTAGCATAAGCTACCTTAATGGGTCGTAACGAGTCGTAAGCACTTAGGATAAGTTCCGATTTAGAATATAGGTTTTGTTAAACCATATCACATGAGTTCCAATACTCATTTGGTTTACAAGGCCTCATTCTACCCGATCTCCCGATTTAGGTGTCGATTTATTAACTAGCGATCCGATTAATAGGTACCACTTGATTTCCTTGGTTTGTTCGAGCATTGTTAGTTCACTTTAATCAAGGATATTTGCAATTCAATGTGAGTACATAGACCCCCCCTCTTTTTAAATGTTTTCAAGGTGATTATGTGAGTACATAGTCCCCTCTTTACCGCTTTCAAATATTTTGGGGTGAAACACATGTGCCTACTTGTTACTTTTGTGCTTTTCATGCTTTCATGACATATACTTGCTACGTTCATTAGTACGCATATAGTACATGATTTCATTTATGCTTTGCTATGTATGTTGACTGAGCATGCTAGCACACTGATTTCATAAACACATTTGTTGCATATGTTTACTCAGCATATGGACACATTGATTTACATTACATTTCTGCTATGTATGTTTACTGAGCATGCTAGCACATTGATTTAAATGATATTTCTGCTTCATATGTTTACTTAGCATACTTAGTGCATTGTTTTCACATAACATGCTTGCATTTGGTATGGCATTTGGTTTGTTTAACGGGACTAAAATACGTTCATTAACATTTGTCACGCCGCTCGGTAGTATGTAGTGGTACCATAGGACTTGACAACTCCCATTCCTGGAATCCTAGGTTTGTTTGGACGTAAGGAATGACAGAATCCGAAAACAATTTAATAAACCTTTGATTTGTTTAAAGGTTTATTCTACAGTCTCAAGGCTTGAATGTATGCGTTTAACATTACCACATAAATGTTTGTATCAGTAAAGCATGGATTTTGCAAAACATAACTTTTGACTTAAACTATGTTTTGTACATTTTACATACGGGGTTGAGTAAATTCTTTTATTCACCGTACATAGCATTGATTTCTCATAACATTTGGTTATACATTGACATTACACATATGGTTTGAGTAGTTACTTATACTTGCCATACATAACATTTGATTATACAAGACATGGTTTACATTTAACAATTAGACATTAATCGTACAAAAACATTTTTGACATTGGTTTAAACACAACATTTGATGATTATTGATAAGTGGTTTACATAACGAGGCGACGTGTAATATGATAAAAGCATGGTCGATACGTCGCTGGTACTTCCTATATATAAGTGCTTTTATGATATTACAAATCGTAGCATTATTTAAATCATTTCAACAAAGACATGATATTTTTTATTCAAACGACATATTTTCACAAGATATTCTTTTACAAATAACATAACTTATACAAATTCATTGTTACTTGGTTATTTATTTAACCATGCAGTATTCTTTTATATATCATCTGATTTTCTTATCGCTTTTCGTATGATTTATAAAAGAAAACATTTTCTTAAGGTTCATGACTACTAATTGTCAAACATTTCTTCTAACTTACAAGTCATGAATCCTGCATAAGTAAAACCTATGTATCTCACATGCATTTTTATGCTGACGTACCTATTTTCACATGTGTTTTCAGGAGCTGATGCATAGGGTTGATCGTGAGACACTTAGGCGGACTCGGGCCTTAGTGACAATAAAAGATGAAAGACTAGTTTAAATTATGTTATGTTTCCTTGTTTTTAAGACAATGTAATTAATGTTAATAAATAAAACGAAACTTTAAATACCATGGTTGTGAAACAATAATTCTGTTGCTCCACTCCCGATGTTTTCGCCGTGGTTTGTTGTTTTACGCGGTCGGGGTGTGACACTTGCCCATGTGTGTGTTTAGTGTTAGTAAAATATCGTGTTACTTGACTAATGCGTAAAATGGGCTTAAAATATCAATAAAATCATATTACACCTAACGCACACCAGTTACGATTAAAAATCGGTACCCATTACCGAGAATCGATGATCCGTTCGATCAACTTCAAGGAGCTCGATTCTTTTCTAAGATCGATTTACACTCAGGATATCATCAATTGAAAGTACGGGAAGAGGACATTTCTAAAACTGCTTTCAGAACATGGTACGGTCATTATGAATTTACAGTCATGCCATTTGGTTTAACCAATGCCCCAGCTGCATTTATGGACATGATGAACAAAATATGTAAACCATATCTGGATAAATTCATAATTGTCTTTATAGATGATATTCTTATTTACTCTAAGAGTAAAGAGGATCATGCAAAGCACTTGTTTATACTTCTAAATTTGCTGAGAAAAGAAAAGCTTTAGGCTAAATTTTCAAAATGCGAATTTTGGTTACTAGAAATGCAATTCCTTGGACACCTGGTTAATCATTAAGGATTCATGTAGATCACACAAAGATCGAGACAATTACCAAGTGGAAAGTCCCTGAATCACCGACGGAGGTGAGAAGTTTTCTTGGACTAGTAGGTTATTATAGACGTTTTATTCAAAAAATTTCTAGAATAGCCATTCCCTTAACAAAACTGACCTGCAAATCAATTAAGTTTGAATGGGGACCAAAACAGGAGGAAGCCTTTAGGATTCTGAACCAAAAGTTAACCAATACACCCATACTCGTGTTACCAGAAGGAACTGAAGACTTGATAGTCTATTGTGACGCTTCTAAGTTAGGTTATGGATGTGTGTTGATGCAACGTCAAAAGGTTATAGATTAAGCCTCTAGACAACTTAAGAAACATGAAGAGAATTATATAACCCATGATCTAGAGTTAAGAGCTATAATTTTTGCCCTTAAGATTTGGAGACACTATCATTACGGTAGCAAGTTTGTTATCTTCACAGATCATAAGAGTTTAAGATATGTTTTTGGGCAAAAAGAATTAAATATGAGACAGAGACGCTGGATGGAAATTCTTAGTGATTATGATTGTGATATCCAGTATCATGCAGGAAAAGCTAATGTAGTAGCTGATGCTTTAAGTCGAAAGTATCATGAAAAGCCAAAACAAATACGTTCTCTCAAGTTAAATCTGCAGATAGATTTAAATGAACAAATTAGAGAGATACAGGAAACATTAATAAAGAATTATACTGAAGGATGAAAAGGAATGATTAAAGAATTAGAACAAGGAACAGATGGAATTTGGAGATTCCATAAGAAAAGGATCTGGATACCTAAACAAGGAAACCTACGCCACCGAATTTTAGAAGAAATCCATAAGTCTAAATATACAATACACCCTTGTAATGATAAGATCTATCAAGATTTAAGAATGAATTTCTGGTGGATAGGAATGAAAAAGGATATAGCAACCTATGTTGCTAAGTGTCTAACATGTTCACAGGTTAAAGCTGAGTATAAAAAACCCTCAGGTTTATTACAGCAATTAGAAATGTTAATATGGAAATGGGAATTGATAACAATGGACTTTGTTACTAAATTACCCAAGACCCGAAAAGGTAATGATACAATCTGGGTGATTGTAGACAGATTAACCAAATCTGCTCATTTCTTACCTATGAAGGAAACTTTCAGTATGGAACAATTAGCCAAGTTATATGTAAATGAAGTAGTTTCATTACATGGAATTCCTTTATCTATTGTTTCTGATAGAGATAGCGGTTTTACTTCTCATTTTTGGACAAGCTTTCAAAAAAGCAATGGGAACCTGGTTGAACCTAAGCACCGCATATCATCCTTAAACAGACGGACAACGCGAAAGGACAATTCAAACAATGGAAGATATGCTTAGAGCCTGTGTAATTGATTTCGGAGGAAATTGGGATGACCATTTACCATTAATAGAATTTCCCTATAATAACAGCTATCATACTAGTATCAATGCTGCACCATTTGAATCACTTTATGGACGAAAGTGCCGAACTCCAGTCTGTTGGGCAGAAATTGGAGAAAAGCAACTATCTGGACCTGAGATAGTACAAGAAACAACGGACAAGATTATTCAAGTCAAGGAAAGACTAAAAGCAGCACGAGATCGTCAAAAGAGTTATGCTGATAATCGGCAAAAAACCGTTGGAATTTCAAGTTGGAGATAAGGTATTGTTAAAAGTTTCTCCATGGAAAGGAGTAGTCAGATTCGTGAAAAGAGGAAAGCTAAGCCCCAGGTATGTTGGACCTTTTGAGATTATCAAAAGAATAGGACTAGTAGCTTATCAGCTACAACTGCCAGAGGAAATGGCAGGAATACATGATGTGTTTCATGTATGTAATCTCAAGAAATGCTTAGCAGAAAAATCATTAGTGATACCTCTTAAGGACATAAAAGTAAATGAGAAACTCAAGTTTGTAGAGAAACCCCTACAGATTGAAGATAGAAAGATCAAGAATCTCAAGCATAAGAGACTAGTTCTGGTCAAAGTAAAATGAGATTCCAAGAGAGGACCAGAATACACTTGGGAACTTGAGTCAGAAATGCAACGGAAATATCCACACCTGTTCCAGTAGACCTCGAGGACGAGATCTAAAACAAGGTGGGGAGGATATAAAAACCCTCCTAAAACCCTAAACGTCCCTAATATATCCCGAATATACGTTAACAGACTTAAATGATATATATATATATATATATTAATAAAAATCAAATAAAAACAAATATATGAAGACCTCGCGGGCCGTGACCCGATCTTCATACTGTCGCGGGGCGTGCCTCAGTGCCACCAGGCGGCACACCTTGGTGCCATGTGTCCGGTTACGTATCAAGGCTACACCATTGACTCACCTAAGCTAGATCCTAACCTACTGGCCTCGCGGATCGTGAGAGAGGATCAAGGGGGCGTCGTGGGACGCGAGCCACCCTCAGATCAGCACTATAAAAGGGCCTCAGGCCTTAGTTTACAAACCGTTCAATTTTGAATTCTCTCTCAATCTCTAGGAAATTATAATACTCGGGTATAATACCCCTAAAAAGTGAAGCTATGCTTCGTTGTAAGTATTATAACCCCCGGTTACGTATTGGTTACTCTACCCGATTGATTTAGGGTTCCGTAACGAATGTCAAGGCTCTGCCTGACTCAGTTCATTAGAGTTCTGTCTCGGTAGTATGACTAATGTAAATTGGGTTATCTTACTAACACATGTGCATTGTTTAATTTTCAGTAGATAATAACCAGGAGATTCACCAGGAAGCTATAGTAAAACCTAAGTCAGCAATGTGAGTCCATTCTCTTTTTGTAAACCCTTTTTGTGAAAACCTCAAATGTTTTAAATTATAATTAACAGTGATTGAGTATATGTATTCTACAATTACTGTCGGTATGCTGGGGTTTTGTATACATTACTTGAAACTCGATACTGTTGCGAATGGTAGCATGACCACAAGTCAGGATTGTCAGTATCGTAGGAGTAATTGAATAGATATAAACATTCTAATCGCTGATGCTCTCAATCCGGTAAAATTATAAAAGCTTATTTTGATAAAACTGGGATGCACTCGCCAGTATTTCTTGCTGATAAAACCTTTTTAAAAAGCGTTTCAGGTAACTTAATGTGAAGCTAATAGAAGCCACCTGGAGAGCACTGAAGGATTAAATAAGTGGCTATAAAAGTTACCTAAATAAAAAGGAGTTTATGTTTTAAATAATTAGGGTTTTATCCCTATAAATATATTGTCAATGAACTTGGGTTTTATCCCATTTATTATTTAAAATGTTTAGTGTTGAAACTCTAATAAAATATTTCCTAACTACGGTCCTGATGTTTAAATTCCGCTGCCAACTTAATAAACACCGATACCACCGGCTCTGAGTAACCGCGACCGCCCGCTCCCGGGGCAAGGGGTCGGGGGTTGCGACAATATGAAATAACTCAATAAGGCATGTTGATATGTATCACAAAGTATTGATATGCGCATGTGTAGTTACATATTAACATCTTGTTGTTAATACATTAACACTTTGTGTTACATATCAACACCTTACTTCTCACTGTTTTTAGTTTAGTAGTATTTGATAGTGATATATATATATATATATATATATATCTTGAGAACATGGATTTTTGTGAGAACCCTAGGAGCAATTTTCATCCATAGATCATCTTAAATCAAGGGTTAAGATTAGTGAGGTTTTAAATGAGAAGGGGACCATTAAATAAGATTAAAAAGGGAAATATTGTAAAATGTAAAATCATATTCAATTACCCTTCACCCCCCAAATTCACATTCTCCCTCACAAAATTAAATCAACATCTTCCAGATCCACCATCTTCCTCACAAAATCAACCTGCAGATCTGAAGTTATTAAAGATTTTTTAGGAAGAAAAAGATGAATGAACGAAAATTGAACCGACAGTGAACGTAAAAGGGCCACTGAAAGTACTTCCTCAGGAAATCAAATGCCTCCTTACAAAATTCTAAATCCACTATCTTTCTCACGAAATCAACCTGCAAATTGAAATTTATCGAAGGTTTTGTGGAGGAATTAACAACGATCGAACCAACAGTGAACATTAAGAGGCCGTTGGGAGTACTTTTAATGCTTTTAAGGTCACCCGGGTTTGGTTTTTCTAATTGTATTATTACTCTGTTTCATCAAAAACAAGTTAGAACTCTTGATGTGATCGAAAAATCATTCTATTTTATGTGTTTGGTGTTGTGGTGGTAATATAGAAAATTGAGTATTAATTCATCGATAATCTCTACTATGTATTCATAAATTGTGTTTTGAGATCATGAAATTAAGGCTGGAATGTTCTTATTGTCTGTATCATGATATAATTGTATGCAATTTGACTTAAGGGAGCATCCATTTGAGTTCTGGTATATATATTGCTTGGACATTGACAACAGTTCTGATTTGATCTAATACCTGATTTTGAACTCTAATCCATGATTAAACAAAAGCAAAAAGTTACACATGTGTAAGTGTTTCAAACCGAAACTTACACATGTGTAAAACAGAAACACTTACACATGTGTAAATAGAAACTTTGTAAAACAAATTTACACATGTTTAACTGAGAATTTGCACATGTGTAAAACAGAAACACTTACACATGTATAAAACAGATAGTTACATGTGTAAAATAGAAACTTACACATGTATAAAACAAATTTACACATGTGTAACTGAGACTTTTTACACGCGTAAAACAGAAACTTACACATGAAAATCTAAACATCCATATGAGAAAGTAGATATGTGCAGTGAATGCAAGTGTGAAACTGATTGTTGGAGAAATGGATGTGGGAAAAAAAGTCTTGATTGTGAGAAGCATGTTATGTATGATTGGTATCTGTTGAGTGTTCCCCAATTGAGTAATTTGGAAGATCAATTTGTTCTTTTTATTGTTCATCATAGTTATGAAGGTTTACACATGTGTAAATCATAACCATTCTAAAAAAATAAGCATATATATGAAGATTTATATATGTGTAAATAACAATAGTTAAAAAAATAAGCATAGATATGAAGTTTTACACATGTGTAAATCACAATAGTTTAAAAAAAGAATAGATATGAAGGTTTATACATGTGTAAATCATTATAGTTAAAAAATAAGCATAGATATGAAGGTTTACACATATATTAACTATACTAGCATGACGAAAATAAGCATAGATATGAAGGTTTCACATGTGTAGATCATAATAGGTTAAAAAAAAGAATAGATATGAAAGTTTACACATGTGTAAATCATTACAGTTAAAAAAATTAACATAGATTCAAAGCTTTACACATGTCTAAATCATGATAGTTAAAAAATTAAGCATAGATTTGAAGGTTTACACATGTGATAATTATACTAGTTAAAGAATATAACCATTCCACTTTTGTACCTCTGAATATAGCTTAGATCTGTTTGGCTCCAACCACCAGTTTTGGGTTTGAAATATAAATCTGTTTGTTGGAGTTAGTAGACAGTGGTATTTGGGGCAACGAATTTGAACGGAATCCTTAAAACGAATTAACATTGTATTAAAACCAAATTCCAGATTTCAAATTCCTTTGAATCTGTTTCTTCTCCTTGATCTTTAATTTCCTTTTATGCAGATTTTTTCAAGGTCCATGTAATGCACAACCAATGCTTTCAGGAGTCGTGGTGACAAACTCTAAAGTTTTGTGATTAAACTCAGGTGTAGGTCGGTTCATTGTAAATAAAATGTTTACTTGTGTTTAAGTAAGATGTTTACACATGTGTGAATCATCTTAGTTAATATTGTATTTGTGTAATTAAGCAACTTATCCATGTGTAAATCATCTTAGTTAATATTGCATTTATGTGATTAAGCAATTTACACATGTGTAAATAAGATATTTACATATGTAGTGTATAAATATATTTACACATGTGCACAAAAAAAACAATGGTATTACAACAAATCAATATGATTATTGTGCAATTTACACATATGTAAGTAGGTTGTTTACACATGTGTAAGTCAGCCAAATTATTTGTTTAGAATAGCAGTAAAAACACATGGCTTAATGGTATTATACTTTTGTCACTTTGACCAGACATATTTCAGAAAAAATGGTATATTCTACTGTTTGTTTGAAAATGGCAAAGAGAACTTTAGGAGTTCAACTGTAGAAGCCTAAAAAGTGATACGAAGATTGTACTTTGAAAGGAGAATATTCACCAAGAAGACGTGATAAAGAAAACATCGGAGTTTGAGAGAGACAAAAATGAAAAAAAAAGACTAGATGGTATTATGGATTATGATTTGTCTCTATGTTATCGTCGTTAGAGTATATCAAGGATTATAACTTATGTTTTCATGGTATCGTGGTTACCGTATGTCAATGATTATGATTTGTTGGACAATTTAATGTTTTTTGATTTTTTTGTAATACTACTCTGTTTTGAATCCTACTTGTTGGTCAACATAATACTTTTAGTTTTTGCTTAATACTATCTTGGATAAATTAACATTTTACAGATGTGTAATTCAGATGCAAATGTGTAAAATAGAAACAAATAAGTAACAATTAACAAATTTACTCATGCATAAGACATATTACATAGGATTACATGAGATTTACACATGTGTAAAACAGATACTTACACAAATAGAATTTTATAACAAATATAGAAAATAAATTCAAACACATAATAATATTGGAACTTTGATATAAGAATATATAACACCACCACCATCACCTCCACTAATGTCACTGCCTCCGCCACCACTTGTTACTTCACCTCCATCAATGGACCCGAATCAATCACATGTTGAATTATCTCCACCACCAGACTAAATTCATCATCATATAGTGACTGATGATCCTTTTCAGGCCGCACTAGTACTGATATGGTATATGCCACCGGCTAGTGCTAGTGAACAAATTTACACAAGCGTAAACACAAACACTTACACATGTGTAAAACATACACTTACACAGATAAATCTAATAACAAATAAGAAAAAAAACCCAAACTTAATCTATAAACAATTTATGAAAATGAAGGTCTGATTTGGAATTTTTAAGATACAAACAATATATGGAAATGACAATTTACAATATACCTGACAAACACAAATGTTAATATAATATACTGGACATTTACCATTTAATTGATCAGAATTTAGAGGTCTGAGTTGGGAATTTTAAATTTAAAAAGACATATAATGTTGTCTCTTATACATATGAATACATAACACTTACATATATGTAATACATACACTTACACATATGTATAATCAACTATTACACGTTCATAAGTATGAATAACACATAAGAATCCTTGCCGCACCATCAACATTCTCATTCATCTGATACAGCCTTGCAAGCCAGCTAAACATCTTATGGACTTGAGTAAACCTTTCACTTAAATATCACACGCATACGCATACATGTTCGCATATCTTCCAACATTCAAACGACCTTTTTAAAATAATAGCATATGTTAAAATTCTATGAACATGACTCGTGTCGATTAACCAGTCATAATCTTGCTCGGCATTTCCTTCCTACCAAATCTACAAGCATTTGAAATGTATTTTTTTCTTGAAATTTTGAATCAATGATTTACTCTTTTACGGCTGAAAATTTTCTGCTCTTTAAGTCAAATGAAGGTTGCCTACTTTTCAACTTCTAAGCAGTGTTCCTGGTTTAAAAAAAATAGTATCACTAATTACCCAATTTCACATAGTTCAAATGATAAAATAAATGAATTTTAGTCAGAATAAAAACGGTTTGATGCAAATTATTACTTACATAGACATACATTAGTTTAAATGTTGTTTTAGCTAATAAAATATTGAATTTTTATAATACTTTTAACCGGTAGAACTTCCTTTAAACTATCCAAATCAGAAGCAAAGCACAAAACTCACTTTGGCATTTTAACAAACAGATTATGTGCACTGAGACATAATACAATAATTCATTTCCATGCCCATATTTTATCCCTAAATTCCTCAAAATCAAGATAATTACATGGAAAGGAAGGAAGACTTAACCAAGTAACTGAACAAAAATTGAAACCTGCATATTATAAAAGAAATCGTCTCAAATCAAGAAATCCAAAAACGATCCAGCAATGAATGATCGAAGAACAACAACTGCAGATTTAGGAATGAAATCGATGAAGACAAGTAAATCCAAACTCAATTGAACAATAATCAATTGAAGAATGTTACCAGAGATGGCGTGTGAACAATTGGTCAACAAAAATTAGAGATCAATAAGCTCCTTTGACGAACATGTGCATTCAATGGTGGTCGACGTTCTTACGCACATAGTTGGAGATGAAGAAATCAAGGGGTTAATCCTTGAATGATTCTTATACAAGTTTACCAATTTAACCTTTTAGTTAAAACATAAGAGAGTATAAATGCGTGGCTGAGATTTGTTCTCATGGTTCTCACAAAAGATGGATGTTCTCATTTAAACCATCCCCTATATATAGGGTAAGGATATATAGAAAACTACTTTTATCGAGAAAACCCGGGAAACTCAAAGCTCCCGACTTTTTTTTTGGAAAAAAATACCACACGTAATATACATGTTTTTAAGAGTTTTGTGCAAAAAAAATGAAAAAGCGCCGTGTAGATATTTTTAGAAAAAATAAACAAGTTTTGGTGTAACATATGTTTATGTTACACCAAAACTTGTTTATTATGTTACATCAAAACTTGTTTATTTTCTTAAAAATATATACTCGGCGCTTTTTCGATTTTTTTTGCCCAAAACTCTTAAAAACATGTATATTACGTGTGGTAATTTTTTCAAAAAAAAAAAAAAAGACGGGAGCTTTGAGTTTCCCGGGTTTTCTCAATAAAAGTGGTTTTCTTTTTATCTATAGCCTATATATATATATATAGTTAAAACATAAGGGAGTTTAAATGTGTGGCTGGGATTTGTTCTCATGGTTTTCACAAAAGATGTGTGTTCTCATTTAAACCATCCCATATATATATATATAAGGATCCGTTAGGAACCACCCTTTATTGCGAGAACCGCGAGAACCGGTGTGAACACAAACAGTAATTCCTTAAAAAATCTAAAAAACACCCAAAATTTTTTTATTTATTTTTTACTATTTTTTTTGGAAAAATCGCTATATTTTGTTAATAAAAAAAATAAAAAAAAAATTCAAATTTTTTTTTCCGAGTAACAGTTATCCATGCACATGTGCATATGTATCATTTCTTTGTCAAATTCCGTAATTCATTACAAATATTAGTCAATTGCACTTTCTTTTACACTACCACGTGTAATACACTACTTTTTACGTTTTTAATATTAGAAATGCACATGTGCATCTATATGTATCAACATGAAATAAGGTGTTTTGGTACACTACTTTGAATACACTTTCTCTTTCATCTATCATTCCATCCATAATACACAAACATGCAGATGTGCATATGTATCATTTCTTTGACAAATTTCGTAACTCATTACAAATATTAGACAATTTGCACTTTCATTTACACTACCATATGTAATACACTACTTTCTACATTACCAATTTTAGAAATGAACATATGCATCT
The DNA here is from genome assembly GCA_030545235.1 of Helianthus tuberosus. Classification (NCBI taxonomy): domain Eukaryota; kingdom Viridiplantae; phylum Streptophyta; class Magnoliopsida; order Asterales; family Asteraceae; genus Helianthus; species Helianthus tuberosus. The sequence goes on from CM060383.1 coordinate 81,370,220, forward strand.
ATATGTATCAACATGAAATAAAGTGTTTTGGTACACTACTTTGAATACATTTTCCCTTTCATATATCATACCATCCATAATACACTACCATTACCTCCTACCATCCGTAATACAATATCATTACCTCCTACCATCTATAATACAATACCATTACCAATATTTTGACTTTATTACATGTATATCAACACCATTTATACCATCCAATCATCATATTACATCATAAAGTAACAACTATAGCCAAACCATCAACCACTAGATATAACTAACCAAAAAACATGTATACGGGCCTACTTCTCCATTCAAAATCACAAACTTTTTGTACCAAAACATGTTATATCATGGTTATCCTAATGATGCACATGTGCATTTTGAATATTAGTAATGTAAAAAGTAGTGTATTACAGATGGTATTGTAAATTAAAGTGCAATTGTCTATTACTGATAACGTATTACGGAATTTGTTGAAGTAAAGATACATATGCACATGTGCATGGATAACTGTTACTAAAAAAAGGTTTTTTTATAACTGAATATAGCGATTTTTGTTAAAAAATATTAAAAAAAAAATTTGAGTGTTTTTTTTATTTTTTTTAGATTTTATTTTGTGTTCACATTAGTTCTTGCGGTTCTTGCAATAAGGGTGGTTCTCAAATGAACCTTACCCTATATATATATATATATATATATATATATATATATATATATATATATATATATGTGTGTGTGTGTGTGTGTGTGTGCGAACTAATCCTGGCTATACACATGTTAAATTAATGGCCAGGAATTGATGATGAAATACACTAGTGTATTTTACGACTTGATGATGAAATCCTAGCCATACACGTGTGTAAATCAATGGTCAGGATTTGTTCACTCAGTTCGCAAATACACTAGTGTTCACTCTAGAACCCCACCATGTGTATATATATATATAATACATTATTATGAAGGAAGGAAGGGTGCAAGAATGATTTACACACATTTTAAGATGGCATATGAAAGGTTTCATTCACAAATCTCTCTTTACCTTAAATTATTTCCCAAAGTGCCCCTACTCACACAAAAGCCACACAATGTAAAAAATCAATATTGTTATAGGAAATAAAATGGAGTGTAAATTAAGGATCTAAAATTACATACTAAATAGAATTTTTGATAATTATATCCTTTAATTGTTGGATTCAATCAACGCCCCCAATTAATCACAAATGTTTGTTTAATTAAAAAAAATGCCTATAGGCTATGGTTAAATTGAAGCAACCCGAGTAATAAGAAACAAAAGTTAGATTTTAATTTGTTATTAATTGTTTAAAATGAAGATATTCTTTTCTATGAAATATTAATCAAATGGACAAATCAATCTAACCAGATAATAGTCTAATTGTGAGAACTATAAAAAATAATCGATGTAAATCAATATATAAGTGTTTTGATCAGAAAAAAAACTAATAATTAATTAAGATTAAATTTTTTTTTTCTTATTTCATGAATAAATATAATCAAATCCTAACTTCAAGGTGATATTAATTTCAGTGGCCCACTACTTTGAAAAACCTCAAACCCTTCAAAAACTCCTACCCCTTTGACAGTCAATTCATTACAATAACTTTTGTGCTAATGAAATCAACTTTACATTTCTTTACTTCTAGATGAACCTTCTTAAATATACTTAATTCAATTAAATGAGTTAATTAGGTATCTTAACTTTTCTCGCTTCATTTATCCTCAGTGTAACCTCTTAAACTTAAGTTCAGCTATAAAGTCAAGCTCATCTTTAAGGAACTCGGCACTAGAAACCCTTCATCTCTCTCTCTATTTGCTGTGATAATGGTCGGAACTCAACCGCACCCCTGCTACGGAACGCTAGCAAGAATTTTTTGTTTCCAACCAACAATCAAATCCTCTGGTCCCTCTACCATTGTTCATCTATGATCCAACAATCACATTCCGAAGCCTTGATGAGCCTTGGTAGCTAGAAGTTCGATGTCATATTCCCATGAATCTCTTGGACCTTTAGTTTAGCATCGACATACATGTACCAATCTATAATCTTTAGGAATTTGAATAATTATGCATTGCAAGGGTGAGAGTTAGCTACAAAGTCCATATTTCCTACAAAGTGTTAAAAGTCATAAAACACCATAATGCCAACCATAAAACACACTCAAAACCCACAAATAACAAAGTGAAGATTAATAAAACGCCATATTTGTGGGTTTTGTATTGTGTTTTGGATGATAAGGCTTTGATTATCGAATGACTAACATTAGTGTGTTTTATGTTGATTATCATGTTTTATTTTATATTCATAGTTCTACGATGGTGTGTTTGAAGTTTTTATAGACTGTTAGGGTTCAGAAATTGTGTTTTAGTGATCTTCACTCTGTTATTTGTGGGTTTTGGTGTGTTTTGTGGCTGAAATTGTGGTGTTTTATGACTTTGTACACTTTGTAGGAAAAATGGACTTTGTAGTCGATCCCCACACTGAATTGCAAATACCATTTTTGATGGCATACAATGTTTGATACCTTTTTTTTCTTTTTAGGAACATGTTATGCATCAAGGAAACAAAAAAGTTTTTTATAATGTTCCTTCGATCTATTTGCTGCAACTTCTATGTTGACATGGTTATTATCATAATCACAATTTTCGTATGGAAAGAAGAAATTTGCCTCAACGACAAGAGTTGTGACTATTGCTTCAGAAGCATCATCGTTCCTCCCTTATGTACTCGCATTGTTTAATGGAAAAGACCGTTTACGTTTAGAAAACATCTAGATTTTTGCAGGCTGATACGTAGCATCAGGTGTAGATATTAAAGTTTTGACAAATCCAATTGATGAGCTTTCAGAGGTTTGTAGACGCACATGTACGGTCCAAGAGATTGTTTTAGAACTTAGAAGCATTGAGGCCGCTTGAGTTGATGTAAGTGCACCTTTGGATGATAAATGTTGGATTCTGCTACATGAAGATTCTTTAGGGTCTAACTTGTAATTGATGAAATGTTATGTCTTCTGTCTAACATATTCGGATGGTATTTGAGGCTAATAGTCCGAATTTGTTACAATACTCATGTCCAAATTTGTTTAATAGTTTATGTATGTCCGAATTTATTTAGGTAACAAATTCGAACTAGGTATTGATTGTCAGGACTTTTGTGTCCGAACATATTCTTGTATTTATACTTAGTGAATGAATGCAAGATCGGACTTTTGGTGAATTATCTTTCTCTCTCTGTGTGAAGCAAAACCCTAGTAATTGTGTGTTCTTGTGTGTGTTGGAAATCTGTGAATACTTTGTGGATTCACATATAGTTAATCACCATCTCTGTTCTTCTACACCTTCTACATCGTGACCTTCACAGCGGTTTGCATCACGTGGTGGATTCCGCTCACCACATGAGTCGGTGTTGTGAATGTTCTATGTCTGTAGCTTCCGTCTTGTATCGAGTCTTAGTTTATCTTGTATTGTATGTATTTGTATATTATTCATTACGAATCAAAGGTTCATGTATTGTAATGGTTTATTCATACGAATGGAGTCCATTCGCACAAATGGCTAAATGTCTAGGTTCATACGGATGCACAACCCAAACCCCGGTTCGTACGAATGCACTAGTGGGTTCATACGAATGCATGTTGCCTATATATAGGGGTGTTGGGTTCATGTTTTAGATACCTTTTGGGAAATTGATGCGAAGCTCTTTCCAATCTTCTCCAGGATTTGTACATCTTTGAATATTAATGAGAAGAACGTTTAACGGTGTCTGTGTGATCATTATATCAATCTATTTATTGGATTCCACACTAGCAAGTAGATTCTAGATCCAGTCGGAGCATTCAATGAAGACGAACACGGTCCTCACAGGTGTTTCGTGTTTAGTGATCCTGTTCGGGTGTTCGAGGTTCGGTAGGCGACCTTACAAGTGGTATTAGAGCAGGCTCTGCATAGAGAGTGCTCTTATCGTTGTAGGTTTCGTGTTGGAGGGTAGATTTATAGATTGGTTTTGTTTGATTCTTCATCTATTTCTTGATTTTCCATGATGGATGGTGATTAGGTTTTAGTTTTGAGTGTTTGTCTTTGATTGGATTGGATTGTTGAGATTATGTTCAGAGAGTGTCAGATCTAAAGTTTCTACAAATTCTCTGGGTTTTTGCTGAAAAGGTGAAGAAGATTGCTGAGGTAAGCAATCATCTATCATCAGATCTATTTTTTGGATTCTTACACTGTCCGATTTTACACATATGTCCGTATTTGTTACTTCTGTATTTATTGATAACATAGTGTGAAGTCACGCTTGGGAAATAAATTTAGAAGCTGGTTATTTGGATTTTGATCCGAATTTGGATATAACCCTGTCAGAATTTGTGGGTTTTTGTCCGAATTTGTTCAAAATTCCTTGTCCGAATTTGTTGAGGTTCTCTGGTATGAATTTTCTTGAGTTATATTTCCCTTGTCTGAATTTAAGGTTTTGTCATGGTTTGTGTTTCCGAATTTGTAAATTCTTAGGGTCCGAATTTGCTAGATTGTTACCTATCTGAATTTGTGTCCAATTGGTGAGTCCGAATTTGTATATTGTTATTTGCCTAGTCCGAATTTGTTAAGGTGTTGATGTTTCATCAGTATTTGTTCATCAGGTTATTGATCCGGATTTTCAGTAAGTGTTTGTTTCTCTTCGGACTTGAGAGATTCTTGGAACGTGTTAACTATTTCTGAAACCAAAACCTACTGTTACTAAAATTTGTGAACATGCCAAACAACTTAACCACTGTGGTTCAAAATATAAAACACAACAATGAAGTCAGAAGTAGCGATAAACCTCTCGTGTTGTTAAATGAATTAGACTATCCAGAATGGAAAGGACGTTTTGAGAGGTACATCAAAGCTAAATACTTAAAAATATGTTTTTGCATGACATCGGGTCATGGTGAACGACCTGTCAGAAGTTTAACGATTGCAATTTACATGGGCATTAACCGAAGAACAGAAAAAGTATTATGAATGTGAGGAAAAAGCCATGTCATTGATCACAATGTCATTACCGCAATCGATACTTTACACCTTTAGCAAAAAAAAACTCGTCAAAAGAAATGTGAGATAGTTTGAGCGATAGATATGAAGGGAATGATCTATTTAAGAAAAGAAGACTCGATCGACTCAAGACTCAGTTTATAGTGTTCAAAGCCATGAAAAACGAATCTTTAGATGACTTGATTAATAGATTCTATCATTTTTAAGTGAGTTGGATCGTAGTCAACCAGGGTTGTATACTGAATTTGAAAAAGTGGAAAAGTTCCTTAATTGTTTACCGAAGCAATGGAACATGTTTACTGCTTTAATCAAAGAAAGTCCACAATATGAAGAACTTACTCTTGATCAAGAGATTCAAAAAATGAAAGGTTATGCATGGACCTTGGAAGATCAAGATTCTGATTTTGAGAAGCTTCAAGACCCCGCTTTGTATCGAGCAAAACAAATTGAAAAGGGGAGTAGTACGGGTGTTGCTCTTCTTTCAGAAGAAACTTCTCAAGGGGATTTTATGAACCAAAGTGCCTTTATTTGTAGCAATAGTGGAAGTGTTGCTGGTGGAACTCATACATCCCATGGAACTTCGTCCTCAAATGCTAGTCGAGTGCACAAAGTCTGAATGTTCCTAAAATTGATTCACATTATCTAAAACTCATAGAAGAAAACATGGGACTTCTAGCATCGTTCATTATGGCATTTGAGAACTTTAAGCTTGGAAAATTAGTTGAACCATTGAGTCTTGATGAAGATCTTGACCAAATTGATCAAGATGAAGTGGAAGAGCTCGATTTACAATTAAATATGGCTTTATTAGTCAAAAGAGCAAAGAAATGTCTTCAGCGAACGGGGAAGAGTTTCATTGGTGGTAACACAAAGACCCATATGGGGATTGATATGACCAAAGTTAAATGCTATAACTGTGATATCTATGGTCATTATGCAAGAGAATGTCGTAAACCAAAGAGATAAAGACAGAATAGAAAACACAACAATGGTCAAGGAAACTCAGCAATATCCAACAACAACAGTCCAGCCCCATCCATTACAATTTCTACCACTTCTACAACAACCTCATCTGATAACCTTCCTCCTAATCCACGTAGTGCATTGGTTATTCAACCCCTTCAAGCCATTAATGAGCCGCACGAATGGGAATTATAATGGAAGAAACAGCTACTGCTATCGTTTCACAAGCGTTCATTGTAGAGATCGTTGAAGAGGGGTTTGGAGATTTGTTCGAAGACGTAAATATGGAAGAATTAACTATGGTGGTGGAAGCTCTAAGTGAAATATGGGAATGGATAAAATCAATGAAGCTGAGGAAAACAAGAGAAGAGAGAATGAGGAAGAGGAAAGTAGAAAGAAAGAAGAAAAGAAAGAAGAAAAGAAAGATGAAAGTGATCGGTTTGAGTTCAAGATCACGAATGAAGAAATGCAATGCTTTGCTAATGAAGAAATGGCAAAGAATGAAGTAGGAAAAATAGAAAGCTCGGATCAAGCTTTCATGGCTAACATCGAAGTACAATCTAAACCTACTAATAAAAGATGTGCTAGATGCATAGACTTTGTTGCTAAGTGTGACAGATACGCACTCCATAACAGTAATTTGATTACTAGTCTGTAGAAATCTAAAGAGTTAATTGCCGTGCTTTCTAGTGCCGACAAGGAACATAGAAGTAGGGTGATTGCCTTGAAAAAGGACATCTCTGAGTTTGAGATACTATTGGCTCAAGCAACAGTAAAGAATCAAGATTTAAAATCTGAACTTGAAACGTGTCAAAACACTGTTTTAGAAAAGAACAAGATAATTTTAGACAAAGATTACTTGATTCTAGATCTGCAACGAAACTTGAGAAATTCGAAAGTTCATCAGAAGTGATGAATTTTTGTATAAACAGTCTTCGTCTTAAAGATTCAGAAGATGAGGTGTTTGGCGTTGGTTACAAAAAGGTTCCACCACCTATTAACCACAACTATACATCCACACCCTTAATTAATCCTGAGATTGCAAATTTCATTCGAACTGCTCCACTAACTGTTGATCCGTTAAGTGAGCAAGAGTTGAATCCGAAGCTGAATCAGGTTCAGATCAAACGAGATCGAGTGATGCTAGTGCAAATGAAATTGATTTGAGCAAAATTGAAAATTTAATTAACCCAAAGATTTTAGAAGCACTAAATCAAGTTAAAAATGCTCAACAAAGGTCAAAGCTTAACAACAAAGGTAAAAAAATGTCAAAAACATTACAAAAACAAACTTTATGAAAGGCCAAACCTTTAACAATGAAGTTGAAAAAATTGAAAAAGGTTCAAATTCTGATTTTGTTAAACAAAGTGTAAAAGGCTCAAACGAAGCATCCTCGTCCTCTAGCAGTCAGTGTGAAGATGATAAATGAGAAAAGAATAAAAAGATTGATAAACGATGAAGCTACAAATGTCGATTGAAAGGACATTTAGCTGCAAATTGTCCAAAAGACAATGGAAAAGACCGTGTTGATCCTAATCTTGATAAACCTTTTATCACCAAACCACAAAATGAACCTGAAAAGAATGAAAAGAAAAATGGTAAAACACAAAAGGTATAAAAACCTAAGGTTGTAAAACAAGAAAGTAAACTAGTCTTTAAACCAAAAGTTAAAAATCAACAAGAAAAGGATCAGGAAATCGACCTTTCAGACAATGGCAGCGGTCGTGGTTCAGATCGTGGATCGGAAAGTTTTTCTGCAAAACGTGAGAGTCGTCAAAAAACCCCTGCTCGATGACCAACTCATGTAACCTTCCGACCACAAGAGCAAGATCATCAATCTGGAGGTTCTTATAACCACATTGTTAGACCTCATGCTCAAAATCATTATGTTGATAACCGAAATGTGTCACCGACCAGATTCCACGGTCATAGACAACATTCAGGATATCAACAACGACATGCTTTTCATGATAACAAACAACCAAGATTTGATAGAAGGTTTAGACCTCAGCATAGTTAAAACTTCGGCTATCAAAACTCTGGTAATTGTTTTAGTAGAAATTCTGGGCATAATAACCGTTCTCAAACTCCGCACAATCCTTGATTTGCGGGTGGACATTCAAACAATTATCAAGGTGGAAATGTTAGAAACAACAATGAAGATGGTTATTTCAAGTAATTTTCGTTTGTTGATAAATTTGTATGACCCAAGACCGTCACGGCTTGGGTCCCCCATTCTAACTGATTTCTTGTTTGAGAATGCATGAACAACTGAAGAGGGCTATCTATATTTGGTATATCGATAGTGGTTTTTCCAGGTATATGATGGGAAATAAAGAATTGTTAACAAATGTAAAGTCTATTCAAGGTGGTTATGTTAATTTTGCGGGTGAAAAGGGTGGTTACATCACGGGTGAAGGTTCTATGTCAAAGACAAGATCACCTTGCACAAGGTGAACTATGTTAAAGAACTGAAGCACAACTTGCTGTCAGTATCTCAGATCTGTGATAACAAGTATTCAATGCATTTCACAGATACAGCTTGTTTCGTTCTTAAGCCGGGATTTGTAGTTCCAGAAGATTGGATCGTGATGAGAGCTCCAAGAGTGAACAACACCTACGTGATGGACATACGTCCAGTTGTGAACTCCTCTGGTCCGGCGACGTGTCTATTTTCAAAGGCAACAGAAGATCAATCTTTCCTATGGCATCGAAGAATGGGCCACGTGCATCTACGCAAAATGAATCACTTGATAAAGAACAACTTGGTGTTGGGTGTTCCCTTACGTAGTTTTAACATGCACAGTAAATGTGAATTCTGTGAGAAAGGAAAAATCAAACATAAACCTCAAAAGCCTAAACGCATAAACTCTATCCAACCAACCACTAGAGCTGCTTCACATGGATTTGTTTGGTCCGATCCATGTAACCAGCATTGGTGGTATGTCTTACTGTTTGGTTGTCACAAATGATTTTTCAAGATATTTGTTGGAATTTTTCTTAAAATCTAAAGATCATACTTTCAGCACCTTGAAAGATTTATTTAAACATTTAGAGAAAAATTACTCATTACCCATCAAAAGAATCAAAAGTGACAACAGAACTAAATTTAAAAATCAATATATGGATGAGTTATGTCGTGATATGGATATTGTTTATCAGTTTTGCACTCCTTATGTTCCTCAACAGAAGGAATTACTGAAAGGAAGAATAGGACCCTTATCGAGGCTGCATGAACCCTTCTCTTAGAATCCAAATTGCTCGTGTTCTTTTGGGCCGAAGCTGTAAACACTGCATGTTTTGTGCTAAATCGTGTACTTACAGTAAAACGGGAAGATAAAACTTGTTATGAACTTCTTGAGAAAAAGAAACCAAATTTGCAAGGTTTCCAGCCTTTTGGGATTAAGTGTGTTATCCGATAGACAAAGGATACTCCGAAGTTTGGGTAGATCGGAGAAATTGGTTTCTTCCTAGGTTACAATCTAGGCTCTCCGAACAAACGAGTATACAATGTCAAGAAATGGATGGTTGAAGTGGTCTTTGATATAACTCTTTGAGTTACGATCCACCACCATCTGAGTTCGGTCCCAAAACTGGTTACCAATACGACAAGTTTTTTTTTATTCTTTTGCTTTACCTGATCTAACAGATAATGTGTCACACCCCCAAAATCCACAAGCGGAGTATCACCGCAGAAGGCATGACATACCAGGATCTAGCCACCAATCACATTGAACTCATAAGTATATTTAAATAAACTTTCATTTATTAACATTAAGTGTTACAACTAGTTCACAGTTTACAGCGGAAGTATAATTCATTCGTTAAGTGTTTATAAACCATATGTAAGAACCATTAGTCTTGTTTTACGATTCCATGTATCTCGACCCATGACCACTCCAGCATCCCAGACAGCAAGTTCCAGAGATATGCACCTAAAGGCCCGCAAGGCATGCAACAACAAATCAACAACAAAGTTGAGCGAGTTCACAGTTGGGTGTTCGTTTTAAGTTGTTTAAAAAAAATATAGAGTTTCTTTAGCTGGCTTACTTGCCGTGGGGGTTACCCCATAGTTGAAAATATGATTTACCAATTCCTTCTTTCCCAAACCATAACCAGTGGGGGCTTCCCCATGTGAACCACTAGACCGTTAACATATCGACCACTGACGAACAATAGTTGTGCCCTACGTCAATGTCTATCATCATTGACAGTTTGCCATGATCCATTAGTACACGCCCGTTCGAACGACACGGTGTGAGGTTTGTCAAACCTAATAGCGCTATTAACTAATGACCCGCTCGCCATCGGCCTTGGTGATTAAGTTGATATAAAATAAGGGACTTACGTGATAGAGTTTTGGCTAGTAGTTTAAGGTTGTTGTCCTACCCAAGGAGGACGAACGTACGTATTCTACCCAAGGAGAATACGCAGGATTAAATATTGGCATCCTACCCAAGGAGGATGGCCGTACATATCCTACCCAAGGAGGATATGTAGGTTCTGTTTTAATTCTTTAACCCATTCCCAACCACCGGGAATCCCATACCTTGTAGAAAGTGTGAACTCACCTCGGTTTGCTCGGCAGATACACAAAGAGGTTAATCAAGCTGCTAGTGGTCAACCACGTCCTAACATGGTTACCATACAAGTCAGGTTTAGGTTCAAGTAGTGCACGTAGGTTTACACATAACTAACAGGTTACTAGCACATAACGATCATGGCATACACAAAGAACACGTTAAACAAATACTGCTAAGTATACACATGAAGCCCAAACATTACTCGGCCCAACATGTTGTGCGGCCAACACAGCCTTGTGCGATCCATAACATGTTGTGCGATCCAACATAAAACACCCGGCCCAAACTAATAAGCAGTCCAGCAACTTGTGCGGCCCAATTATTAAACAGTTTGTCAACTTGTGCGTTTCGTGGGTTCTTATGCGATTGAGTTGGGCCACACGGCCCAATAACATAACAACTTAAACAACTGTGTGTGGCCCAAGGCTTGTGCGATCGGCACTGTCTTGTGCGATCCACAAGTCTTGTGCGATCATGCATATCCTGGTTGTACCCTGTGCTTTATGTGATTGTACCCAAATCTTGTGCGACTAACCCTTGTGCGATCCTACAACTTGTGCGATCAGAACTTGTGCGTTCTGATCTTGTGCGATTCGTTTTATTATCCGCCAATCATGCTAATCGGTTATATTGTTTCCTTTTATGCAATTTATCAATCAATTCAAACAGTTTCCATCTAAACAATTAATCAATCAAATCAAACAATCCTCATTAATTCATATGAACCCTAATATCGTACCAACTCATCAACATCTTCATCGAATCAACAGTAGGGTTAACACCAAAATCCTTAACTCAACATGCAAGAACTCTTGACAAAACATACTAATCATCCGAATCTAATTACACCATAGCCGATTAACATGCTTTTCAGTTTTATATCATCATTCAAATCATAGCATCATCAAACCCTATATCGATCTATTACAACATACATGTGGGCCGATTATCATTTAATCTCATGAACATATAACACCAATGGTTCTATTACAAACACCCTAAATCATCATACAAGACATTCATACAATCATTCATTCAATCATAACGAACGTAGCATTATGTATTATAACCATCTGACAATAGTAGGGTACTAACCGGATTGATGTTCGAAACAAAGAGAACCCGAAGGATCAAAGTGTTCTAGAGTGATTTGCAAATGATAAGGAAAACAAACCCTTGAAAGGATTATGTGTCGGGTTATATAGTAAAGTGGCGAAACCCCTAATGGGCTGTCCATTCGGTTCGATTTCAAGCATAGTGGGCCGAGTATGATAAGCAAATTAAGGCAAAGATGTGCGGCCCAAACGTGTTGTGCGATTGGGGTTATGTTGTGCGACAAGGATCCATTATACCCCTAAGTCCATAATGCAATCATACATAACACATAACACATAACATACACTTATAACATTCATTAAACCAACATGTCAAATAGTCACACAATGTTCAAGCGTGTTACATCAAAATACAATGAAGGGTTCTAAAATTACGAGTTGTCACATTATCCCCAAGTTGAAAGAAATTTCGTCCCGAAATTTAGCACGTACTCACTGAGGAAGCTAGTTAAGTTGCATGGTTTTTCCTAGTTTTCCTGGGGTGCCACATCCTTCCCCCGTTGGTTTGGAATTTCGTCCTGAAATTCCGCAGTAGCTTCAGCCTCACTAGTGATTTCATTGTTTCCGAACAACTGGGGATACTTGTGTTTCATCTGGTCTTCTCGTTCCTAGATAAACTCTGGGCCACGACGGGAGTTCCAACGAACTCGAACAAGAGGAATTCTGGTGTGCTTGAGAATCTTCACCTCTCGGTCAGTAATCTCTACTGGTTCTTCGACGAATCACAACTGCTCGTCGATAGTGAGCTCCTTGAGGGGAACTAAGAGGGTCTCATCTGACAGACACTTCTTCAGATTTGACACGTGGAAAACGTTGTGAACTCCGCTGAGTTCTGCTGGTAGGTTCAGTTTATAGGCCACTTTGCCTATACTCTCCGTGATTTCGAAAGGTCCAACATGTCACGGGTTGAGTTTGCCTCGTTTGCCAAAACGATCAACACCTTTCCAAGGTGAGACTTTGAGTAGCATTCGAGTGGTTTCCTGTGCTTATCAGTGTAGCTTTTCTGACGGCCACGAGCCGCCGCCATTCGTTGCCGTGTCTGAGCAATTTTCTTGGTTGTATCTACTACAAGTTCTGGGCTGGTGATTTGGCTGTCACCAACTTCTGCCCAACAAAGAGGTGATCAGCATTTATGTCCGTACAATGCCTCAAATAAAGCAGCCTGGATGCTGGTGTGGTAACTGTTGTTGTACAAAAACTCCACTAAAGGGAGATGTCTTTCCCAGCCGTTGCCAAAGTCGATTACACATGCTCGAAGCATGTCTTCAAGAGTTTGGATGGTGCGTTCAGTCTGCCCCTCAGTCTGTGGATGATATGCTGTGCTCATGTCTAGACGTGAGCCAAAGGACTTGTGCATAGCTTGCCACAATATAGTTGTAAAACGTGAATCACGATAAAAAATTATAGAGGTTGACATCCCGTGCCTAGCAACCACTTCTTTCAAGTAGATGACTGCAAGTGTAGAAAACTTATCCGTTTCCTTGATGGCTAGAAAGCGTGCTGGTTACGTGCGACAATCAACGGTCATCCAGGTGATATTGTTTCCGCTTCGAGTTGTAAGTAGACTAGCGACCAAATCCATGGCAGTCTGTTTTCGCTTTCCATATAGGTGTTTTTGGTTGTTAACACTTCACCCTTGACTTTCCTACAAGTCAAACATCATTCCCATTCCTAGCTAGGTGGGCCTTCATGCCCTATTACCAGTACAAGGTTTATAGATCCTAGTATCTCTCATCAAAACCTAGATGACTTAGAATGTCAAGGTCGATGTGCTTTGCTCAACACGAGCTCCCTACAGTAGTCGTATCGTGAAGTCCACATTCGCTCCATGAGGTAACGAGTATCGTTCGTCCTGTCAAAGGTTGTTTTTCCATGTCCCTCATGGGTTCAATTTGAAAGTCCTCTACCTTCAGTTCTCCAGTTTGAATAGGGCGAGTCTGATCAGGTAAGTTAGAGTTGATAGTGAGCTGCAAGGCTCGTACATGCTCAAGCTTTATAGTTGCAATCATCCTAAAGTTCCTTCCAGCGATGCCATTAACTGATTTAGTTCTGTCGAAGCCAAAGTACGCGGGAGGCCCTTGTGATCGGTCTAAATATCTCATTTGGTACCGTCCAAGTAATGCCTCCATCTAAAATCCCAAGGCCACGGTTTTCACCATCAGTCGTATGTCGTGCAGTTTCCCCCTTGTAACTCCATCACGTAATTCATCACTCTCTCATGTTGCGTCTGTGTGTAACCGGGATTCTGATTTGGGCCATCGTGGTATACCACTAAATCACCCGCACCCTCGGGTAAAGACGATGCTCAATGCATTGCGGAGTTGGAGCTCGAAAGCTGAAAAGACGTCCTCCTGTTTCGTCTTTCACGAACACAGTACCCTACTGTGCTAAAGGGATTTAAGCTGTGTGACCTTCGAAAATCTTGTGGGTAAGCTGTGTTAGTATCTAGTGAAACCAAGGAATTGCTGCATCCCCAAAGGAATCTTTGGTGTCGATCAGCTTCTAACAAGGTGCATCTCAGCAGGATCCACAAGGATTTCCCACTCCGTTGGCTACCTGCTCAAAATGCATGACTTCGCACGTAATGGCCCCTCCCACAGAGGCGCTGAAATAGAATACATATGCCACCCATGGTGTTCCTTTCTCCTGGTCATGATTCAGAACGTCATCAGTAAATACAGTCGATTCGTGTGATCCCTGAGGCTGCTTTGGTTTTGATCGACTCAATGATCATGGTGTACTAAGTTGAAATGACTGCATTGCGTTCGGCAAGCTGTTCTAAGGGCATTCTCCTCTTGGGATTCCATCTGATGGTAGTTCGTTCGCTAGCCAATCCCCGCATGGGAACTTGTTCCTTGCAACTGGTCGACAGGTGGCCGATACCTGGTCGAGACAAGCGGTTCCTAACTGTCACTTTACTGAGTTCTCGATAATTAGTACACATACGAAAATTCATAGATACAACTGGGGCTCCCCAAAGCGAAAAGCTAGGTTTAACAAAACTCCTGTTCAATAATCCCTGTAGTTGATTAACACAGTTCTTGCAACCCTCCTGGTGCAGAACGGTAAGAGTACGAGTAGTCAGGGTTGCCTCTGACCTGATACTGATTTGATACTCCTCCGGACGATGTGAGGGTACATCTGATAGTTCTTCTGGTAGTACATAGGTAGAAATCACGAACAAAGGGTGGATCCTCGATCCTCTTCCTAAACATCAATAATAAGTGCTAACATAGCGGGATAATCCTTCCGTGGACACTTCCAAGCTTTCATTGCAGTATTGACATTAACCTTTGCACAATTCCGATACTTTGAAACATATGACGATTCTCCACTAGGGAGAGAGATACACGAAGTTTTCTCTTCACAGGGCACACCTGCGCGATGTAGGGATTACCAATCCATCCTAACTACTGCTTCAAACCATCAAGGATAGCAGAAGAAAGATCAATGTCGATCACTTGTCCCACAAGGTCGAATTTGCATCCCAACTAGCATACGAAATGTCAATTGTCTTGTCGTCAGCCGATTCCACAGCAGGTTCAAATTCAAGGAGCATCAGGTCAGACGGAGCAAAGATGAAGCGATTAGCTACTCATACTAGCTACTATGTTGCTAAAGTCCTGGCGTCTCCCATGCCAATTCTAAATACTCTTCCATGAGCATCATTTCTAGTGTTATTGTTTTCATTACAAGTATCTCAAGTACTGTCGTTGGTCCTTTGGTCGTTATCTTCTTAACTTGACCACGGCCAATCCATGTTGTAGTCACTTTTATTTCCTTACTGTAGGCTAGGGTTACGGATACCTCGTTGTCGCTGTGACTGTTGCTCCCAATGTCGTTGCTCGAAACGAAGCCCTACGTTTCTTCGCCATCGAGGTCCATCTTTCCGCATTCTGAGCCACATCCTAAGTACTACTCACCGTGCTGGCAATTACACATTTCGCGTTATAGTCGATTGCCATTGCTTATGTCCTGATTAATTCGTAAGAGTTGACTCTCGTGAGTCGCTGACAAGGGTTGAGGATTCGATTGAAGCCAATTCGCTGATGTTTGCTGCTGGTAATCAGGGTCGTCAAAGTTCTGAGGCCGGTATAGTACCACGCTCAACCTCCAGTCCATCGATGTTGCAAGTGGTTCAAGTAATACACAGTATGTTGCGGGAGTGTTGCAGAAGTGATCACACTTCAGGATCTAAGACGTCAATACATGAGTTCCAGCAAACGAAGCGGAGTAGGAAAGGTATCGATCAATCATTTGATGTTGCGTCATCCAGCACAGGGACGTTCGTATAAGCACCTAACATTCTACATGGTTTGCTAGGTGTGCAGATGGGTGTTCGGGTAATACTCGATAGCATCGAGATTCGAAAGGATCCAGGGAGGAATGAAAAGTTCACGTTCGAGTAGGGGACAATCACTACTATGACCCCTATAGGTTTGCTATGTTTCACATCAACCAAATAACGGAACGGAACCCATTTTCCACATGTTAAGGCTCACTGGGACTCGCATGCACCCCACATTATTATTATGTGTGCACCTATAATAACATTGTGATTTGCATGCTCACCTCAGCTCCTCTTAACTCATGTCAAATGGTTCCTCTAACTCGAATAGCAAACAAAGAGCATCACGAAGTGTAAGTCATGAATGTTAAGGGAAATACCACCCTATTAGTCACATAACACATGCAATAATACACTAGCTCAAACTGTTGCGCTAAACGTGCAATCATAGGCAATAACATACGTAAGTGTTCACTAGTTAGACATTACAATAAGTATACGAGAGACGAACCTTGCAATCTGGAGCTGAGTGTCATGGTCGTATCCACGTTTTTCAGAACTGTTCGGTTATAGTCTGGTTTTACAAAAACGTTTTTCCCCTTTTTAAAACCAAGTTCACTATAACCAATGGCTCTGATACCAATCTGTCACACCCCCAAAATCCACAAGCGGAGTATCACCGCAGAAGGCGTGACATTCCAGGATCTAGCCACCAATCACATTGAACTCATAAGTATATTTAAATAAACTTTCATTTATTAACATTAAGTGTTACAACTAGTTTACAGTTTACAGCGGAAGTATAATTCATTCGTTAAGTGTTTATAAACCATATGTAAGAACCATTAGTCTTGTTTTGCGATTCCATGTATCTCGACCCATGACCACTCCAGCATCCCAGACAGCAAGTTCCAGAGATATGCACCTAAAGGCCTGCAAGGCATGCAACAACTAATCAACAACAAAGTTGAGCGAGTTCACAGTTAGGTGTTCGTTTTAAGTTGTTTCAAAAAAACATAGAGTTCCTTTAGCTGGCTTACTTGCCGTGGGGGTTACCCCATAGTTGAAAATATGGTTTACCAATTCCTTCTTTCCCAAACCATAACCAGTGGGGGCTTCCCCATGTGAACCACTAGACCGTTAACATATCGACCACTGACGAACAATAGTTGTGCCCTACGTCAATGTCTATCATCATTGACAGTTTGCCATGATCCATTAGTACACGCCCGTTTGAACGACACGGTGTGAGGTTTGTCAAACCTAATAGCGCTATTAACTAATGACTCGCTCGCCATCGGCCTCGGCGATTAAGTCGATATAAAATGAGGGACTTACGTGATAGAGTTTTGGCTAGTAGTTTAAGGTTGTTGTCCTACCCAAGGAGGACGAACGTACGTATTCTACCCAAGGAGAATACGCATGATTAAATATTGGCATCCTACCCAAGGAGGATGGTCGTACATATCCTACCCAAGGAGGATATGTAGGTTCCGTTTTAATTCTTTAACCCATTCCCAACCACCGGGAATCCTATGCCTTGTAGAAAGTGTGAACTCACCTCGGTTTGCTCGGCAGATACACAAAGAGGTCAATCAAGCTGCTAGTGGTCAACCACGTCCTAACATGGTTACCATACAAGTCAGGTCTAGGTTCAAGTAGTGCACGTAGGTTTACACATAACTAACAGGTTACTAGCACATAACGATCATGGCATACACAAAGAACACGTTAAACAAATACTGCTAAGTATACACATGAAGCCCAAACATTACTCGGCCCAACATGTTGTGCGGTCAGCACAGCCTTGTGCGATCCACAATAGGTTGTGCGATCCAACATAAAACACCCGGCCCAAACTAATAAGCAGTCCAGCAACTTCTGCGGCCCAATTATTAAAGAGTTTGTCAACTTGTGCGTTTCGTGGGTTCTTGTGCGATTGAGTTGGGCCACACGGCCCAATAACGTAACAACTTAAACAACTGTGTGTGGCCCAAGGCTTGTGCGATCATGCATATCCTGGTTGTACCCTGTGCTTTATGTGATTGTACCCAAGTCTTGTGCGACTAGCCCTTGTGCGATCCTACAACTTGTGCGATCAGAACTTGTGCGTTCTGATCTTGTGCGATTCGTTTTATTATCCGCCAATCATGCTAATCGGTTATATTGTTTCCTTTTATGCAATTTATCAATCAATTCAAATAGTTTCCATCTAAACAATTAATCGATCAAATCAAAAAATCATCATTAATTCATATGAACCCTAATATCGTAACAACTCATCAACATCTTCATCGAATCAACAGTAGGGTTAACACCAAAATCCTTAACTCAACATGCAAGAACTCTTGACAAAACATACTAATCATCCGAATCTAATTACACCATAGCCGATTAACATGCTTTTCAGTTTTATATCATCATTCAAATCATAGCATCATCAAACCCTATATCGATCTATTACAACAGACATGTGGGCCGATTATCATTTAATCTCATGAACATATAACACCAATGGTTCTATTACAAACACCCTAAATCATCATGCAAGACATTCATACAATCATTCATTCAATCATAACGAACGTAGCATTATGTATTATAACCATCTGACAATAGTAGGGTACTAACCGGATTGATGTTCGAAACAAAGAGAACCCGAAGGATCAAAGGCTGCCGTTTGTCTTCGAGGAGGCGGAAGAGGGAGGTTTAGGGTTTGTGTGTTCTAGAGTGATTTGCAAATGATAAGGAAAACAAACCCTTGAAAGGATTATGTGCCGGGTTATATAGTAAAGTGGCCGAAACCCCTAATGGGCTGTCTATTCGGTTCGATTTTGAGCATAGTGGGCCGAGTAGGATAAGCAAATTAAGGCAAAGATGTGCGGCCCAAACGTGTTGTGCGATTGGGGTTATGTTGTGCGACAAGGATCCATTATACCCCTAAGTCCATAATGCAATCATACATAACACATAACATACACTTATAACATTCATTAAACCAACATGTCAAATAGTCACATAACGTTCAAGCGTGTTACATCAAAATACAATGAAGGGTTCTAAAATTACGAGTTGTCACATAATGAAACTGAATTGGTGTATACACACTTGATCGACAAAGATGAAGTGGATGCAGGTTGGCATACTAGCATTCCAACAAATGTCTCTTCAAATGGTGATTCAGAAGTTAACATTGCCAGCACGTTAAATGTCAATGATATCATTGCCACTCAAACCTCCATTGATGCAGATTCGAGTGATTCCGATGATACATTGAACCTACTCAAACTACAAATGCTGATACGTCCTTTGGAAATGTTGAAGCGTCTGCTAGTGCGTCTACTGAGGGGAAGATCCAGTCAAATTTGGGTACAAATCTTCAAGTTCCAGCCGTTCTTTTCACTTGGACCAATAGGAATCATCCTATCTATAATGTTATCAGAGATCTGCAGGAGGAATAATGACTCGAAGCAAAAGTCTTAACGATATGCAATATTTATTATAGAAATCAAAGAGCAAGAGATCTACAGCTTAAGCCAGCACAAATGCTTTATTTCACAGATAGAGCCGGAAAACTACCATATGGCGCTGAAAGATAGCTCGTGTGTGAGGCGATGTAGGAAGAGTTGGCTCAGTTTGACAAGCTAAAGGTTTGGTGGTAGATCTTCTGAAGGGCCAGCAGGAAATTAACATAAAATGGGTTTTTAAATGTAAAAAGAACAATAAAGGCGTAGTTATTAGGAATAAAGCTCGTTTGGTGTTGCAAGGGTTTAATCAGGAAGAATGGATCAACTACACGAAAGTTTATGCGCCAGTGGCTCGACTTGAAGCAATTCGTTTGTTTCTAGCCTTTGCAGCTCACATGCACATTAAAGTCTATCAGTTAGACGTCAAAAGTGCTTTCCCTTACAGGAAGTTACAAGAAACTGTGTATGTATCTCACCCACAGGGTTTTGAAGCTCCAGATTCGTCAAACAAAGTTTACTTGTTGGACAAAGCTTTAAACGGTCTCCATCAGGCTCTACATGTCTGGTACGAGATGCTTTCAAAGCATTTGTTGGCAAACGGATTCACTCGTGGTTCAATAGATTCCCCACTCTTCATCTTGAAGAAATGGGAGATTTCCTGATCGTACAGATATATGTCGATGACATCATTTTTGGTTCTTCAAATGAAGAGCTTTGTTAGGAATTCGAATAGGTTATGAAATCAAAGTTTGAAATGAGCGCAATAGGTGAGCTGAAGTTTTTCCTTTGGGTTGCAAGCAGATCAAGAAGAGAATGGCACGTACATTCATTAGACGAAGTACGTCCACTAGATCCTGAAGCGATTCAACATGGAAGACAGTCTACCTTACGAAACTCCGTTGCCTTCCAATCATAAGCTGTCAGATGAAAAGGAGAAAGATCCTGAAGTGGATCCTTCAGTTTATTGTGCAATGATTGGTTTTTTATTGTATCTTACAGCATCTCGACCCAACATAATGTTTTCTGTCTATTTATGTGCTAGGTCTTAAGCCACTCCGAGAGAATTGCATTTGAAAGCCGTAAAACGGATTTTTTGCTATCTGAAAGGCAAACCAAGACTCGGATTGTGGTATCCAGCGAGGGAAGCTTAGACTTGATAGCGTATGCGAATGCAGACTTTGGCGGGTGCCCAATCAACAGGAAATCAACCTCTGGTGGTGCTCAACTGCTTGGAAGCCATCTGATATCCTGACAATGCAAAAAGCAACTTTCAGTATTGCTGTCCACATGTGAAGTAGAATACATCTCCGCTTCGAGCTGTTGTGCTCAAGCCTTGTAGTTTCAACAGCAATTGCGGGATTACGGTTTGAATTATACACAAATGCCCATCATGGTAGATAACAATTCAGCTATTTCAATAATAAATAACTCAGTACATCATTCACGCACAAAACATATCGATGTTAGGCATAACTTTATTCATTATTGTATTGAAAAGGTTTGATTGATGTAGTTAGAGTTGACACCTTAGACAACTATGCAGACCTGTTTACAAAGACATTTGATCGAACGAGGTTTGAGAATCTAGTCCGAATGATCGGGATGATAAACCCTGAGTAGGATGGTTGCATAAGCCCTAATGGAAACTTTGTGTGACATTTGTGCCTTTACGTCCATCATACAAATACGAATCCAATGAAATGTTGTATTTCATATCCGGGATTGTATGATTACAAGTGACAATTTCACATTTCAATCCTTATACGATTTCGAACTCTCGATAAGCTCTTCTAGAAGTTTTACGTAAACTGTTACGAAAACGTAATCATTTTAAGGCAACGTACACTCCAGAACAGTTACATAAGCTAAACATACCCTAAATATCCTTTACGTAGCTTAGAAATAAGTTTTGAAGGGCTCGGTATGTCAAAAACAAGTTTATTCGGTCACAGGGACTATTTACGACAAACTACGAAAGTCTGCCAATTCTCGAAGCGACGTACACTCCGGAACAAGGTCATAAGTCAAACATACCCTAAATACCCTTAAAATAACTTAGAAATAAGTTTCGGAGGGTTCGGTATGTGAAAAACAAGTCTATTCGATCACAGGGACTAAAAGCGTCAAAACTGTGAAAGTATGCCAATTCGTGTATATTTTGCATTAAGACCATATACGCATATCCAAAAAAATTTGTAATCATTAAAATATTGTATTTTAGTTATTAGAATGCTAAAATGTCCTTCGTTGTGTAATTTGGATCGTTTTCGTGTTCGTTCGAACATTCGTCGTAATTAATCGAAAAACGCGACCTCACGACCGAACGAACCGACATCCAAAATACTTCCAAGCATATTTCAAGTCCCCTATGCTTTAACATCCTTTTAGAGCCTTGAAATTGGGTTAACGGGGGTTAAACACGTCGAAAAAAAGTTTTAAGGGGCTGCAGGGACCATTTTTACCAAAAATGAAACTTCTCTCTGAACTGGCTCATGGGGCGTGAGCCACTTGTCTAACTAGCTAGCGGGGTGCGAGAGACATCAGAGGCAGAATGTTTTAAACCACATGCAGCCTTGGTTTTCAATCCTTGTTTATTCAAACTTGTGGGCAATTTGTGTGATGAATAAGCATGGAATCTGATCTTGGACACTTGTTATGATCTTATTCTTGCTTGGGCAATACACAAAACACATGGCATGATCTTATGGATTCAAGAAATCTATAAATAGCATGCTTCACTTCCTCAATTCCTTGCTCATTCCTTTCTTCTTCTCACATCTGCTCTAATTGGAGGCTACCACATTGTTGAAGGCTTCCTAACTGAGTTTTCTTCATCCTATAACACAAGTGAATGTTCTAACTAGTCTTGTTTATTTATTTTTAGCTATTTCAAGCTAAAAGTCAAACAATGTTTGACTTTCGACTTTGACCATTAATTGGTTAAGTAAAAGTTCAATTGAACTTTGCAACGTTATCGGAATCTCGATGGTTATAATCCCTTGTGATTATACCTACTGATTTCCACATTAACTAGTCGAAGTGACGAGTTAAAGTTTCGGTCAAAATGCATGTTTATGTGCATTTTACAACGGAACTATTTTCGGGTATCAAAACACTTTGTTTTGATACCAAATTAGTTTTTCAACTAAGTTAAACATGTTTCGACATGTTTAGCTCGTCACTTCTAGTTTAGTGCTTATTTAGGGTCGTAAGTCGAGCGGTTTGACCACCGCTTTGACTTACGCATTCGACCTGTTTGGTCGATCTTAGGATCCTACCAAACACATATTTGTGACCATAGTTGTATAGGGAATAACCTCCTGAGGTTATACCTTATGGTCACTTCGTTTGGTTAGTTGTATGATAGGTTGTTTAGATGCCCTTAGAAAATGACCAAAATGCCCTTTTCATGCATAAAACTGATTTAAGCGTATTTGACCAAACTTTTGACACCTAAACTGATATTATAACATTTTCAAACATATTTGGGCATTTAAGACTTATCATAGGACTTGTTTAGTTATCCGAATGCATAGTTACGCAAATGACACGTTAAAGTAGCGTAAACTACCTTAACGGGTCAAAAGCACTTAGGATTCATTCCAAATCAGAATGTAGACTTTGTTAAACCATTTCATATGAGTTCCAACACACATTTGGTTTACAAGACCTCATTCTATCTGATTCCTCCGATTATATACTGTTACTTTAACATAGTTACCCGATGTTAGGACACACGAAGCTTTGGTATTTCACTTGATTCAAGGATACTTTGCAATCCCAAGTGACCACATAGCTCCCCTCTTTTATGCTTCAATTGTTTTGGGGTGAATTATATGTGCTAAATGCTTTTCAAGTTTTCAAAATAAAGACTATGGTTTATATAAAACACGACGATGTCAATAATGTGAACGAACTTGTTGGGGCGATAAGACGAATGACACTCATTAGCTTTGATCAAGCTGACCAGTAGTATGTTATTTCACCATAGGATTTGACAAATCCCATTATCGGGCTATCCACTGGATTTGGTGGATAGTTTGGGGTAACGACAGAATCTGTTATTTTAACGAATCATGTGTTGATTTATTAGTCGAGTTAAAGAGGCCTTTCAGAGTCTATTAAAGATACCCCATGAGTGTTATAGTCGAGTCACACAGGTTTGAATGTATTCATTAAAGAATGACCAAAAGTTTTTCACAATTAAAAACAAGGATGATTGACGATTGGTTTATAACAAGGACGATTGACGATTTGTTTATAACACGGATGAATAACAATTTGGTTTATAACAAGGACGATTTGGACGATTGGTATATGGTAAGTGATTAGATAACGAGATGGGTGTAATGTGATAAAAGCATGGTGGATATGCCGCTGGTAATTCCTATATATAAGTGTTTTCAAATGATGTCACGCAACGATGTTTACTTAATGTAGGATCGAGAATCGATCAATTCGAGTCTTTCAGAGTTAAATCTGGATCGTTAGAATAGCGGAAACAATCTAACAATCTGAAATCAATGATAGAACGTGAGTAGGAGTAGCAAGAAGTACTTTAAATGTGTTTTCCATTCATATATCAACGTTTTACAAGCAGAGAATCCAGCAGCACTTCGTCTCAAGATTCTTGGAAAAGTTACAAATGAGAAAACTACATCCCTATTTATAGGGTAACCAGGTCGTCTGAGCTTCATACGAACTGGACAAACCCCAGTTCGTATGAAGTGACCACTTCGTTTGAACTTCCACTTCGTTTGAACATCCACTTCGTTTGAACATTCATGCGAACTGGACATAAACATTAAACTATTCAAAACATACACGACACGACACGACTGACGACATAGGCTATAGACATTATGCACTAACACTTAAAGATATAAACCATACAATGTTTACTTTCAAGACGATTTACTACTTAGTTTTACAAAACAAATGTTTTTGGTCAAGATTCATGGCTACAATGGTTTTGTTTTACTTATATCAACTTATAAAGTTGATAAAATATATATTGCAATATCAAACACTTTTTGACTTCAAGGATTACACTCGTCGACTCTCGAGGTTGGACGAGGTATTGCAATATGAATTCAAAGCCATGAATTTGACATACAAAACCTATGTACTCGCCAGCTTTTTATGTTGACCGTTTTTCACATATGTTTCAGGTTCTTTTATGTGATGATTGTTGATGCTTACTTGATGTGTGCAAAATGCAACATATAAATTACATCAATTATGGCATAAAACTAACCCTTTTTTAGTACTAATGTTGGAAAAAGTGTGCTTTTATCTTCCTTTTGTATTTTCAGGATTAAATGAGCTCAAATTAACAAAAGAAGCAAAAAGGCAGCTAAATCTAACACAAATACAAGAAAAGGAACAAACGTGGCATGCCCGACTCCACGACAGCATCTTCCCAAGCAAAACAAGAAAACAGAAGGCTGAACACGCCCCGTGCTCAGTGAGCACGGGGGCGTGCCCAAGTGTCTGCATAAAAGACAAAGTTGTAGAAGCTTCCATCGCCCACCACGGGGCCGTGCTCAGCGGACACGGGGTCGTGGTCAACTATATGATTCGCAGAATCCAGGCAAATCTTGATAGTACATATATGCTTCTGCACACGGGGTCGTGCCCAGCGGGCACGGGACCGTGGTCAACTAATAAAGACAAGAGCAATTAATGAAGACAGAGAAGGATGTGGACACGGGGCCGTACCCACTGGACACGGGGCCGTGCCTGAGCTTCTATTCAGCCTATAAATAGGAGTGAATGGCTCAAGCTCAAACCATCCCTTGGCACACCACCTCTCTCACACTTCACCCATCACCCACCACCACCATAACATCATCATCCACCACCATCATCCATTGTCCATCATAGAGTGTGTGAGTCGTCTCGGGATCCAAGATTGATCGTAAGAGTTCTTGACAATCAAGGCCATGTTTGCCTAAGTCTCTTACATCACTTGGTGAAGACAAAGTGTCTAGTATAATACTTTTTATTTTTAATCTTTTCGCACTTTTTAATTGGTTATGTATTAATGACTTTAATAACTAGTTTCTTATGTTGAAGGTGATTCTTCCTTATCGTTTGTCCGTGGTGTCTTGGCATTATTTTACTGTCTATATAAAATAAAAGATTTTCACCATTCATATCTCCACGGTCTATATGGAGGTATGTTGGCTACCTGGTCGAGGGTTAAGGGAACGGTTTGGTAAGAGTCTTGCCATTGTTCAGTGTATAGATCCTGCAAAGGACCTGGGTCAAATTTAGTAGGACCTCCTTCAATACTTAACGGTATTGGATGGCGGGGGTCCAAACTCTTTGACCCCCTCATAAGTTAAACTACTATTAAAACTTTAACCCGGCTACTTAGGACTGTATCCCTGCTGACTCAGACTACTTAGCCGAGGGTATTGTCACCTTCAAAAGAGGGGCCTACCACATTATGCATTAATAACTTAATTAATTATCTTTCAATAATCCGACCCTTTAGGATTGTATCCTTGCTGACTCAAACTACTGGGTTGAGGGTAATGTCACCTCCAAAAGAGGGGCCTACTACAATAACTAAGATAATCTCTTAACAAAGTGCAAAAGTGCGGAAATAATCAAAGGTTACACTAAACACGAGTCGGAGCCAAGTGATTCATCTTGTCTATCTGTTTTTACTTTTATTTTTATTTTCAGCATTTTAGTTAGTTTTTATTTTTCTTAGTTTAAAACCTTTTTCTAAACTTTTTGATTTGATTAGACGTTGAGGATAAACCGGTACTAAAAGCTCTTGTGTCCTTGGACGACCTCGGTATCTTACCAACACTATACTACGCTCACGATGGGTGCATTTGCCCATATGTGTGTTTAGTGTTAGTAAATATCGTGTTTTATAAATTTAAAACTTGGCTAAAGAAAGTGTAAAAGGGCTTAAAATATACTTAAACTTATATATACACCTAACGCACATCAAGTTTTTGGCGCCGTTGCCGGGGACACAAGGATTTTAAGAAAGCTAGGAATCAACGGCCTAATCGTTTTTCTTTTTTCTATTTTGTTTGTAGGATTTTTCTTTGTTTTTCAGCTTTTGCAGAGCTCAGCACGGGCCGTGCCTGGTCGAACACGGGTCGTGCCCAGCATTGTTACTGGCAGTTTTTATTTTTCGAGTTACAGAGAGCTAAACACGGGGCCGTGTCGGTGCAACACGGAGCCGTGCCCAACTCCCAGTAACAGGGATCCGGAAAACAATCACTGTATCTCTGAACACGGGGCCGTGGTGAACCTTCTGACCGACGTTCTTTTCTATTTTTGCTGCAGGACTTGGAACCCAGGCGCTACATTTGAATCTCCTACGTAGTGCATGAGCTCCAGTTCTAGTAGAGACATAAAAGAACCTCTAGAAGAACCCGAACGCTTTCTCAGAAAAAGACTTAAAGCTAAAAACCAAGAGAAAGTTTCGGGGGACCCACTTCCAATGGCGGACCAACGTACCCTCATGGATTACCTACGACCCACTGTAGGTAATCTCGGCGCCGCTATCAATGAACCAAATTTCGAAGCCAATAACTTCGAACTTCGACCGCATTTGATACAAATGCTTCAAAACTCCGCAACCTTTCATGGGCTTGCGGACGAGGATCCCCATCTACATATTACTAATTTCTTAGAAATATGTGATACCTTTCGGATCAATGGAGCATCAAACGACGCCATCCGCCTTCGAATGTTTCCATTTTCACTAAAAGACCGAGCTAAGGCTTGGCTCAACACCCTCCCAGTTGGCTCGGTAAACACCTGGGATGAACTAGCCCAAAAGTTTCTATATAAGTATTTCCCTCCTGCTAAAACGGCTAAATTAATGACTGAAATTAACACATATTCACAAGAGGATGGGGAATCCTTATATGAAACTTGGGAAAGGTTCAAGGAGCTACTAAGAAAGTGTCCTCATCACGGTCTTGCGGTATGGCAACAAGTATCCACTTTCTACAATGGGTTGTTGCCACACACAAGACAAACACTTGATTCTAGCTCTGGGGGACTTCTAGGTAATCGTCGCCCAAATGAAATATACAATCAAATTGAGGAAATTGCGCAAACAAATTTTCAGTGGCACACTCCCCGAGGTACTAAATCTATTGCCCCGGGCACCCATAAGGTTGATGAAAGCACTTCTTTACAAGCCCAAATCGAGGCCTTTTCTTCAAAGATAAAAAAATTTGAAATGGCAAAAACGGCATCGGTTATGGCTTGTGAGGGGTGTGGTGGACCACATGAAAATTGGAGTTGTATGAAAGAAGTAGATGATCAAACAGAAACGGTAAACTACATTGATAATAGACCTAGGCCGTCGGGTCCACCAACGGGTACCTACAACCAAGGATGGCGTAACCACCCTAACCTTGGTTGGAGAGATCCCGGCAATAGTAGTAACCAACAAAACCAACGAACTAACTTTCAACAACCACAAAACTTTTCTCAACAACAAGGTGGACGAGAAAGGCTTGAAGATACTGTATCTCGCCTCATCTCCGACACCGAAAAGAAAAACTCAGATCGATTTCAACAATTGGAATCGAATTTTAGAAATCAACAAGCTAGCATTCAAAACATTGAAAAACAATTAAATCAAGTAGCTCAAAATTTCTCCGAGAGACCACAAGGCGCGTTACCAAGCAATACCGAAACTAACCCAAAAGCACAAGTACATTTCATTACATTGAGAAACCGAACCGTGGGTCCAGAGGAGGCTCCGTCACCACCGGCTGAAAAAAGCCAATCCAGCCAAACCACGACTCCACCCGCACCACAACCAGAAAAGGCTTCTCCACCGAATCAAGAGCCCACCAAGACTCCTCCGGTTCCATACCCCGGTCGGTTAAATCGTCAAAAGACCGATGAGCAATTCGTAAAGTT
Organism: Helianthus tuberosus; assembly: GCA_030545235.1. Lineage (NCBI taxonomy): Eukaryota > Viridiplantae > Streptophyta > Magnoliopsida > Asterales > Asteraceae > Helianthus > Helianthus tuberosus. Next base: position 81,398,583 of record CM060383.1, read on the forward strand.
CGAAAATTTACTAAAACAATTGCATGTTAATATTCCTTTTATCGAGGTCCTAACCCAAATGCCTAAATATGCAAAATTTATGAGGGACTTCCTCACTCACAAAAGGAAAATTGAATCATTGCAATTAGTTAACTTAGGCGAAGAATGCTCCGCCTTAGTACTCAACAAACTCCCACAAAAGAAAATTGATCCCGGAAGCTTCACGATTCCTTGCTCGATTGGGGAATCCCCCATTCGTAATGCATTGGCTGATCTTGGGGCTAGCATTAACCTCATGCCCACATCAATGTTCAAACGACTCGGCCTAGGAACAACGAGCCCTACAAAGATGAGCATACAACTCGCCGACAGATCCGTCAAATTTCCACAAGGTGTCGCTGAAAATCTATTGGTCAAAGTTGACAATTTCGTTTTCCCGGCCGACTTTGTCATCCTAGACATGGAGGAAGACGCCGATGTCCCTCTCATCCTCGGGAGGCCATTTCTAGCCACCGCCCAAGCAGTGGTGGATATGAATGACGGAACACTAACATTGAAGTTTGGGGACGAGGAAGTAAAGTTTGGAGATGGAAATAGAGTAGAAGACGAAGACCCGACTACATGAAGGTCATAGACTCAAGCTTGGATGACGCTCTCCGACGGTGTAGCATGGGATGCAAAAACATCCCACTTGAGTAACATATGACTAAGCTTTGGGTCTAGCCAAGGACCCTTATAAACATGGCGCACCACGGAGGCATTCCGTGGAACTATCCTTAGTTTAGTTTAGATTAATCTTTATGTTTTCTAGTTAGTTTTAATTTTCAGGAATAAAATACACTCAGGATGACAAAGGATAACAAGGGAAACTTGAACCAGTACCCCATGCAGGAAAACAGGGCCATCCGACAATTTTCTTCATTAACAATAAGCTCAGCACGGGCCGTGTCCGCTCAACACGGCCCCATGTTGCACAGTCTGTAGAAATGACCCAGTTCAGGTAAACTGGACACGGGCCGTGTTCACCCAACACGCCCCCGTGTCCAGACTTCTGTTTCTTTTGTTTAATTTTTGTTACTGGCACTTGAACACGGGGCCGTGCCCGGACAACACGGGGCTGTGTCCAGCGCCCAGTAACACAAATTTTTGCTTTTTCACACCTTTTTACACATTCAATCAACCTAAAAACTTATTTTTGGGACACATTGAGGACAATGTGTAATTTAAGTGTGGGGGGGATGCTAAAACCTTGAATCTTGCAAGTCCCAACTACAAGCCTTACACAAAACCCTATTGGAACCGCTAATCACCCCAAATTTTTTCAAAAAAAAATCATTTTTTTTATTTGTCTAGGTTTAATTTGGGAATTTCAAAATTCTAAAAAGGTTATATTTTTACAAATTTACAACTGATAGCGTCGTGATAAAAAGAACCAACATAAGAAAATTATGAAAAGGCATGACAAGCTTAGTTAAAATTTAATTATATTTACTTGATCACATAAAAACCCATTCCCACAAAAGTGAGTTTTGAGCCTTTATTGAGCATACAAATATATATCTTTAAATTAAATGCTCATTTTTCGTTTCTTGTGTGAATAGCCGCTTGATTCTTATAACTCTAGAACTTGCCACGACGATACATTCACGGTCCTTACCAACTTAAACCTGAGTAAGTAAAAATGATGGAGGCATTAGGACTAACCCTTTTTATTTCTACACCATTATTTTTCTTTTTTTTTACCACCTACCCAAATCCCCCTAGTTAACCCCTTTAAGCCTAAACCTTTTCATTTCTTAACCCAAACCAAACACCCTTTCACCCACCAAAACCTTTTTTTTATTTTTAACCCTTTGTTTTAGTAACAAGCTCGGTTTTTCGTTTGACTTTGAAAAAAAAATGTATAATTTTGTTTGGTTGATGAAGCAAAAGAAATAAACAAACATGTTCATCAAAAATAACTTTGTTTGAATAATAGCTTCATCAAAATAAAAATTGCAAAAATAAAAAGTCTTTCGAAAACCGACGCTTTTTACGCTTTTTCGCCATTTTCTACTAACCACTAACCCAACCACCTACCTTTAACCCTAGCCTAACCCTTCACCCAAAAGTCCTCTTGATATTTACAAAGGTATATAGTTAAAAAGGAGGAGGATTGATTACTTGGCATGCCTATGGTAGGAGTAAGTTCCATGCCGCTCTCGAGTAATTCACTAAAATACATCTTCGGCCGAGTGTTGAGTGATCCCCCGTGAGGTATGTGAACTTGTATATAAATAAAATTTTAAAAAGGCATGTTATGCCCTAATAAGTAATTTATCTTATGAAAAGTTTTAAATAAATCATGACGAATAGGATTGTAAATAAATAGAAATAAAACTAATTAAAGAATCTTGGAAATCCCGACACTCTATGACAAGCCCAAAAACCTTCTTTTCTACCAATTCCATTTGGGAGTGTAAAGCCACATTATAAAGATTTTTGCTTGAGGACAAGCAAAGATTCAAGTGTGGGGGTATTTGATGTGTGCAAAATGCAACATATAAATTACATCAATTATGGCATAAAACTAACCCTTTTTTAGTACTAATGTTGGAAAAGTGTGCTTTTGTCTTCCTTTTGTATTTTCAGGATTAAATGAGCTCAAATTAACAAAAGAAGCAAAAAGGCAGCTAAATCTAACACAAATACAAGAAAAGGAACTAACTTGGCATGCCCGACCCCACGACAGCATCTTCCCAAGGAAAACAAGAAAACAGAAGGCTGAACATGCCCCGTGCTCAGTGAGCACAGGGGCGTGCCCAAGTGTCAGCATAAAAGACAAAGTTGTAGAAGCTTCCATCGCCCACCACGGGGCCGTGCTCAGCGGACACGGGGTCGTGGTCAACTATAAGATTCGCAGAATCCAGGAAAATCTTGATAGTACAGATATGCTTCTGCACACGGGGTCGTGCCCAGCGGACACGGGGCCGTGGTCAACTAATAAAGACAAGAGCAATTAATGAAGACAGAGAAGGATGTGGACACAGGGCCGTTCCCACTGGACACGGGGCCGAGCTTCTGTCCAGCCTATAAATAGGAGTGCTTGGCTCAAGCTCAAACCATCCCTTGGCACACCACCTCTCTCACAATTCACCCACCACCCACCACCACCATAACACCATCATCCATTGTCCATCATAGAGTGTGTGAGTCTTCTCGGGATCCAAGATTGATCGTAAGAGTTCTTGACAATCAAGGCCATGTTTGCCTAAGTCTCTTACATCACTTGGTGAAGACAAAGTGTCTAGTTTAATACTTTTTATTTTTAATCTTTTTGCACTTTTTAATTGGTTATGTATTAATGACTTTAATAACTAGTTTCTTATGTTGAAGGTGATTCTTCCTTATCGTTTGTCCGTGGTGTCTTGGCATTATTTTACTGTCTATATAAAATAAAAGATTTTCACCATTCATATCTCCACGGTCTATATGGAGGTATGTTGGCTACCTGGTCGGGGGTTAAGGGAACGGTTTGGTAAGAGTCTCGCCATTGTTCAGTGTATAGATCCTGCAAAGGACCTGGGTCAAATTTAGTAGGACCTCCTTCAATACTTAACGGTATTGGATGGCGGGGGTCCAAACTTTTTGACCCCCTCATAAGTTAAACTACTATTAAAACTTTAACCCGGCTACTTAGGACTGTATCCCTGCTGACTCAGACTACTTAGCCGAGGGTAATGTCACCTTCAAAAGAGGGGCCTACCACATTATGCATTAATAACTTAATTAATTATCTTTCAATAATCCGACCCTTTAGGATTGTATCCTTGCTGACTCAAACTACTGGGTTGAGGGTAACGTCACCTCCAAAAGAGGGGCCTACTACAATAACTAAGATAATCTCTTAACAAAGTGCAAAAGTGCGGAAATAATCAAAGGTTACACTAAACACGAGTCGGAGCCAAGTGATTCATCTTGTCTATCTGTTTTTACTTTTATTTTTATTTTCAGCATTTTAGTTAGTTTTTATTTTTCTTAGTTTAAAACCTTTTTCTAAACTTTTTGATTTGATTAGACGTTGAGGATAAACCGGTACTAAAAGCTCTTGTGTCCTTGGACGACCTCGGTATCTTACCAACACTATACTACGCTCACGATGGGTGCATTTGCCCATATGTGTGTTTAGTGTTAGTAAATATCGTGTTTTATAAATTTAAAACTTGGCTAAAGAAAGTGTAAAAGGGCTTAAAATATACTTAAACCTATATATACACCTAATGCACATCATTACTTCACTTAGGATGGACGCGGGCTTTAGTGACATAAAAACTTGAAAGACAACTGTTGTGCTTATTTGGTTTGTATCAAAACAAGGAGTCTATTAATGAAATAAAACAAAACTTCAATTACCATGTGTTGTGAAACAATGATTATGTGACATGATTCCCCGACGTTTCTGCTGTGGTTTGTTGTATTACGCGGTCGGGGTGTTACACTTTGTTTTTTCGTTTCTTTTGTACAGTTTACTGTCTTTCATTAAACTCGAAAATCCAAAAGGATTTTACTTAGTTGTAGGATATTTTTATAAATATCCAAAAACATTAGAAAATGAAAAATCGAGGACACGTTGATTGTGAGAAGAAATGATAGTAGCAGTCAGATCGTTTACAGGGTATCCTTACAAAATTAAAACCTAAATTTTTGGCAGCTTCATTATATGTGGTTTTACTCGTTAATAAGAACCTATTTTGGTATACAAATATAACGAACTGCCTAATTTGTGTGTAACATCTCTCGGATATATGGTCTTAGTACCGTAATTTCGTTTGAGAGATTACCAAAATTCTGAGATACTAGGTCTTTATATCTTATTATTATCTAGGGTATTATACTTGGTCTTCTGATTTTGCATCGGCAATGGCCTAGACCTCATATAATACTTTGCTAAGCACTTCGTTTGTGCGCAAACCCCCAGGTGGATTTCTTTTCTACCTAACAATCATCACCGGATGATTTGCTCTAAAGTTTGTCACCACCGGGTGAACAACTGAATATATATGTTACCATCGGGTACATAATATTAAAATACTTCAAAGTGCAGTAAAAGATACCAAACTGTTGGTACACCACCTAAAGTCGAGCATTCATCTCTTTGTCGGTGCAGTGGCACTAACCTGAGCTCTCAAGGTTTCGTAATTTTAGCCGGATACAGATAATATTTGGATATACTCGCCTGTAAGATGCAATTTTTGGTAGTTTTGATACGTGGGTATATTCTGAGGTGGGGAACACAGTTTCTTCACTTATTAATACAGTTAATTGCATATCTCGAAAACAGTGTTCGAACACGTGCTAAAGCTTAAGTGGACAAGTATATCATTAAACTTCTTGAACTGTCATTATCATTCTATGTGCTTAACTCGTTAAATGGATGATAACTGTGATAGATTTTGACAGATAAGCCAATATGATCTTCTTGTCAGCGTTTTCACAAGAAGATGTTGGTTGTAAATATTTTTTCGCATTTCTGTAAGTATTCTTTCCGTTTCGAATATTAAAAATACAAAAAGATTTTTGGTGTGTCCTAATATAAAGTTCAAAAAATACAAAAAGATTTTATTTCTCGTTTCCATGTGTGGGCTTTATATTTCTAACGATACTCAAATGGGGTTTTACAATTTTGAAAACGGGTTAAAATAATCTGGTGAGGTAATTTATAAAATAAGTCTTTTAATAAAAATCGGTCTTGATAAGTTTATCTAAGTGTGAGTATCCGTGTGGGAAACCGTGTTCCAAGTTATTTAAAATTCTCCAAGTATGTGTTACTTAGAATTTTTGGACTTAACAATTTAATTTGTTTAAAATTTAGTTGGGTTTAAACTGTTTTGGGGTTAATAGATTGTGATTTGGGCCTTAAAATATGTTTTAGGCCTATTTTAGTTCGCACGGATGTGGGCATGTTTTAGTTCGCATGGATGTGGGCATGTTTTAGTTTGCACGGACTAAAGGTGATCCGTCCGAGTTTGTATATTGTCTATTCAGTTCGCACGATCTAAAACAATTCTCCTATGTCCAAGTTTGTTTTCTCTCCTCCTTTCGGATTTATAGACTCCAAGGAGGTCCGAGTTTAATAAAAAACATAAGCACTATAAATGTCCGGGTTTGAGAGTTCCACAGTTCTATCCGAGTTTAAGGGTTGTCCGGATTTATCGAGTATAAATGGTATGGGATCCGGATTTGTTCTAACTTTTCACAAAACCTAGTTGCTCAGAAACCCAATTGACTTTATTTCTCTCAACCCTTGTTCTATTGAATCTTATTGCTTGATTTTATCTTTGTTTCAGCTTTAATATTCATCTAAGGTATGTAACCTGTTCATAAACATCTTCTTCTTTAACACGCTTCTAATGTTTTTTATATCTAGGGCTTGTATTTGCAAGTGTTGTGAACTTGGTGTTCTTGGTGGTTTGAATGTTTTAAGAAGATTCTTGTTTGAATGATTGTTTGTTTGGATGTTGATGATAACTTGATTTAATGATACTTGTGTTTGATTTATGTTCATTTTGATTCCAAGAAATTTGGGGTTTTCGTTTCATCTCCAAGAACTTGGTGTTCTTGATGATGTGTTTTTTTTATTTTTAAAAGTTTTTGTTATAATGTTGGTATGATTGGACGAATATTTGCTTGTTTTGTTTGAAATAGGTTTGTTTAGCTTGATAAATGTGTTTGTTTGGTTGAATTTTGAAGTGGGTTTTTGTTGGTGTTCTTGGAGGGAATTTTGGTTGGTATCTTCATGAAGAAGAAGAGGTTTTTAAAATTTCCCCTTTTTTGGTCCAAAAACTTTGTTGAAAAATGTTAATCAAATGTTTTCCGGATTTTTGAGAATTAAAGTTTATCCCACCATAGTTTGGACAGGTTTAGACTTGGGTTCAATGAAGTTATCTTGGTAATGTTTGATTCTAAGTTTGATAAACTTTATGTTTGATCAAACTTGTTCGGTGTTAAAGCAACAAGAGTATGGCAGGGGAAAGGTCCAGGATCCACTCCAAGAGATAGCTTCTTGATCAATATCTACAACCGAAGAACACCGTTAGCCTTAACGCGAAAGGGGGCCTCCCGCGTTTAGACTCCGGTGTGAGAATCAGTGGAGTGATCTTTAAGAGTTTAACCAATGAAAGGATAAGAGTTTAGAGTGAGAGAGTGAGTGAGTGAGATTGTCTAACCTTTGGCTGGGATAAGACTCCTCTTATATAGATGGACTGATCTGCCCTAGGAGCCTTTATCCAGCTGTGCACCTTCTATTCCGAGTAGGCTTATCCACCTTTCGATTGCTTGTAGGTTTGGCTTTTACCTCTTTAGGCATAATTCAGGTTGTGTGTCTCGAGGACACTATTTACTTTATAAAAGTTTGTCCTTTTTTCTTGACTTGTTCATTTCAGGTTCTGGGGCCTGAACAACGACTTTTGCTTCCTGTCATCAGCTATAGGTATATCAGCTCCCGATCAGGAGCTTTAAGCTTCTGACTTCCAGCTTCCTATTTTCAGTGTTATTTTTTATTTTAGTTTTGTTACTTGTTGAGTTTGACTTTTGCTGACTGGGATCTCCGAGTACCCACGTCATCAGCCCCCAGTCAAGAGTGTTGGTGTTGTAAATAGCAGCACTTATGACTCTTGAGTTTAGGGGTTTTTGATACGTGGTCGAATACCGGTGCTTGTGATTGTTTAATTTGATGTTTTTACACAAGTTTTAATTTCGAATAGCCTACTTTTGATTAGATACTTGTTTTGCAGGTCTAACAGAGTTTAAGGACTTTTCGGGAGCTTTACGGGTCACCGGAGTGAAAACGGAACCATCGGGATGTAGAACGGGTCAACCGGACTCAAGAAACAAGGAAAACAGGAAGTTACACTTCTGGGCACCGTCGCTGACGCCCAATAGGGCCGTCGCCGATGGTTGATGTATTCCTCCGTCTCCTGTTCATCCGTAGACAGCGAGTTTAAGCGTCGGCGCCAAGTCAACATGTACGGACCGTCACCGACGGGGCATCAGGCCGTCGGCGACGGCCCTCCAATCTTGCTGCGCGAAATTTTTGTGTTGTTTGGTCTTGGGGACGAATGAAAACACATGTTGGCCATGATTCGACGGTTACACTTGGTTTTAGAGTTTTGAACATTATCTTGGAGCCTAAACTTATCACCTATCACCTACCATTCCACCATCCATCATTCCTACAATCCGAATTAAGAACGATAGCAACATCATCTTCTTGAATCGAAACCCTAGTTCCATCAATCCATCAATTCACTCAACCACTCACCATCATCACTCATCCAAAACCCTAATCTTCATCATTCACCATTCTACAAGTTCCAAGATGATTCAATTCAAGCTTCCATCATCCGTTGATCGTGCCATTTTCACCATGAGCGGCTAGTTTCTTGGAGGTTTCACCCCGGTGTAGGTTATTGTAAGTCTAGGGGTTAAACATTGTTCTTGGTTTGAGTTTGTGACAATTTGCTATTTGATTTTGAAGCATATGACAATTGTCTTGCATTTGTATTGAATTCATAAATTGTCGAGTGAAGGTTAAATTTGACTTTATGAAATGTTTATGTGCAATTATGCCTTGTCTAGGTTAGAGTTTACATGTTCTTGGTAACGAAGTGCATTGCGGTCTGTTGTCTATAACGTTGATAGCTTTTGGCACCTAAGCCTCGCGACACTAAATTCGTTAATCATCTTTGCAATTGATTCAAACCTAAAACGTGTAGAAACCCTAGGAATGCAACTACCGAACCGGGTGTGAACCTTGTTTTCTTATCATTGTTCAATCAATCAATTTTAATTCTTGCAATTTGTTAATCACTAGTAATTAAATCATTCAATCATTTTAGTAATTCTAATTCACATCTTTTCAATCAATCAAAAATACATAAAAACAAAATAGCAAGCTTCATAATAGTGACACATTTTTATAATTCGATCTAATCCATACGCAAACCACATACTCTTCGTGGTTCGACCCCTTACTACCACTAACTATCTGTTAAGGGTAATTTGGGTTTATAAATATTATCTTTGACCGGAGCGCGACACTCCGATCAAATTTTGGCGCCGTTGCCGGGGAGTGCGTGCGCTTTGTGTTTGGATATTGTTTGAATTTGCGTGATTAACTGTTTAAATTGTTTAGCTTTCTTTTTGCACTTTGTCTTTTTCCTTGTTATGCGGGTGTGTTACTTGTGCAGGTTACAGGTAGTGCATGCATACGCGGAACTCCGGGAGGACTTCACCTTTAGTCTACGAACCGGAAATCGAAAGGGTAGCAAGAAGAAATCTAGCAAGCCGGTTAGAAGCAACACTTGCTTCTAATCAAACCACCAACACACCACAACATACACCATCCATTGAAACCGATTCAATGGCGAACCAAAACTCTAACCAAAACTTCAACCAAAATCAAAATCCGAACCAATTTCAATACCGAGGCAATTTCAATCCCGCTCCAAATATGCAACCTATACCTCCAGAGCGACCGGGTGGTAATAACAACAATACCGGACCACCCACACCACCTTTCCAAAACCAAAATCCCAACCACAATCAAAGAACACCTCAACAACAAAACCTTCATCGACAAACCTCTTTACCCATCAACCTAGATGACCGGAATGTCAATTCCGACCGTCGGGGAAATCGTGATCGCGGCAATCCCGCAAATGAAGACCCATTCTTCAACATCGATGACTTGAGGAATGCAATCCCCGATGATGAACCGTATAGTGTTCCCGGTTATCAATCGCCGGAACATGTGAGTGTTCATACGGAAAATTCGGATGACAGGGGATACTATGATGATAGGGCTAACGATGATGAAGATTGGGGTTACGTGAATAGGGGAAACGTTTACAACGCTAGAAGGTATGATGATGAGGAATTTGGCTACCAAAATGCCAATTACGTTGGGGACAACGAATACGGTTACGGAGGTGGAAGAAATGATGGTTATGGGAACAACCGTCAACCACGAAACAATGACCAACGGAACCGGAATGATGGGTTTTATAATAACAACAACAATGCAAACCCTAACCGGATTCCTCGTTTCGTGGGAGGTGGTAACCCAAGGGATAATAGAAGAGAGGATCGAAGAGGTGAAAGACGGGATAATAGAAGACCGGTCGATCAAGAAGTTAACGGTCCCCATCGTCGTCAACGACCTCCACGGGGAGTGAATGATCGTTTTAGGCCGGTTGTCACCGAGAACGACTCACCAATCGTTTGTGAGAGGAGGATGTTTGATTGTAAACCACATTACATCAACATACTTCCTCATTTTAATGGAAGATCTAACGACGAACCGTACACACATTTGACAGAGTTTTCTTCCATTTGCAGCACTATAGGGGGGCATAACTTTGCACTAGATGAGGTTAAACTTCGTGTGTTCCAATTCTCATTGAAAGACAAAGCGAAGCAATGGTTCCTTACACTCCCGGCCAATAGCATCCGCACATGGGGAGAAATGCAACAAGCTTTTCTAGATGAATACTATTCTATGGCGAAGACCGATGATGCTCGTGATGAAATTAGGTCTTTTCGCCAATTATCGGGTGAGCCGTTGCATGAAGCCTTTACAAGATTTAAAGAAATGATGCGAAGATGCCCACATCATCAAATCGATAAGTGGGAGTTGGTTAAGTGCTTTGTACGGGGTTTAGATGACAACACATGGAACCGACTTGAATCAATGAGCAATGGGACCCTTCTAAGCAACCATGAAGATGATGATTGGGAATTCTTGGAACGGATGAGTAAACGTTCGAAAGAGAAAGAATCAGCCGATCGAGCTAAGAAGCATCCCATTTCACGGTCACTTCCCGATCTTGACTCTAAAGATCGGATTTCTACCTTAGAGCGGGAAATGGCTCGAATGAAGAAAAAAGAAGTAAATGCGGTTCAATTCGAGGTATGTGAAGATTGTGGTGATATTGGACATAGATCGGAACAATGTCCAACGGGGCCGAGTAACTACACGGAGGAAGTCAATCAAGTGTATGGAGATAGGAAGCAATATGACATGAACTCCAACACTTATCATCCGGATTTGAGAAATCACCCTAACTTCCGATATGGTAATGCTTCAAATCAAATGAACCCGAATTTTCAATCGGGTAACCAAGGAGGTCAAAGCGGGTCATCATATCAAAACCGTCAAGGTGGTAACCAAGGAGGTTATCAACGAAATTACAACCAAGGGTACCAAGGTAGGGACAATAATTACCAAGGTGGGTACCAAAGGAATTACAACAATCAAGGCGGTAATGGAAGCGGGTCGAACAATCAAACCGGTGGCGATGATTTGAGTGCCAAAATGGATGCTTTGTTGAATATGCAAAAAGAATCTCAAAACAATATAAAAGAATCTCACCATGATATCAAGGAGATAAAGAAGACAAACGAGATTCGGGATAAAGCACATGAGGCATTGGCAAAGCAAGTGGGGCAACTTGCTCAAGAGATGGCTCAAATTCGTGGAAGTGGAGGAGGACTTCCAAGTGATACCACGGTGAACCCTAAGCATCAAGGGTCGAACTCGAGGAACACACGTGAGGTACCAATTAATAAAATTACTTTACGTAGTGGCCGAGTCCTAGATAACGATGTTGAGCCACCACCCGAGTTTGTTGAAGGGGTGGTGGAAGATGCGAGTGATGATGAAGGTAAAAATGGTCAAACGGGTCCAAAGAAAAATGATGTTGAAATTAATAATACTACACCCGTTGTGACCATTCCCGTCCCAAAATCTAAGGAAAAGGGTGTGGAGGTTAATACCGCCCCTTTTCCCGAAGCCTTGTTGGGACCATCTAAGAAAGTGGTAAACAAACGAGGCCCACAACAAGAAGAGATGTGGGAAATTTTTAAACAAGTCAAAATCAATTTACCACTCTTAGATGCAATTAAGCAAGTACCTTCACATGCTAAATACTTGAAAGATTTATGCACCCAAAAGCGAACTCACAAGTTTCCTAAGAAACTTGATTTAACCGAAAACGTGAGTTCGATTCTTTCGGGTGCACTTCCACCAAAACTTCAAGATCCGGGGGCGCCCATTATTTCAATACAAGTTGGGGAATTCAAAATGACACGAGCACTTTTGGATCTTGGGGCAAGTGTGAGTATCTTGTCGGGTAGTTTATATGACCAATATGATTTTGGTCCACTTCAAGTGTCGAACACCACCGTGGTGTTAGCCGACTTAACCCCTAAACTACCCCGTGGGATAGTCACGGATGTAATAGTCAAGGTCAAGGACTTTTACTATCCGGTGGACTTTCTTGTATTAGATTATGTCTCTTTAGACCGAACCAAGCAACCAACGGTGATCCTCGGTCGACCATTTTTGGCAACATCGAATGCCCAAATTAATTCTAAATCGGTCACGGTCGACATGACTTTTGGTAACCATCGGTTGCGGTTAAATGTCTTTTCAAGATTAACGGATCCTCTAGTTGGCGATGAATGCTACATGGCGGACATCGTTGACGAGTGTATACCTCTATGTGACACTAGTGTCGAAGAGGAAAACACAATAGAGGAATGTTTCATGTTTGACAGGTTGCAAGGAGAAACAAATCGGAGCATGGATGAAGAGATGAAAGAATTGGAGGTTATGGTGGCAAAAGAAGGAAGGCCCACTTGGACACATCAAGTGGAAAGTCTTCCGGAAAGCATCGACACGAAGTTGAAGCCGTCATTGGAAGAACCTCCGGTGCTACAGTTGAAAGTGCTACCCAAGCATCTTAAGTATGCTTATGTGGGTGAAGGTAGCACGCTCCCGGTAATTATTGCATCTAACTTGACCGGGGAGCAAGAAGAGAAGTTAATGAGAATTTTGGTCACTCATAGAGCTGCTATCGGGTGGACCATTGCGGATTTGAAGGGAATTAGTCCCTCGGTAGTGATGCACAAGATCATCACTGAAGATGGCATGAGTCCTTCTCGTGACACGCAACGGAGATTAAATCCAAACATGCGAGAAGTTGTCAAGAAGGAGGTATTAAAGTGGCTAGATGTGGGTATTATATACCCTATCTCGGATAGCCAATGGGTGAGCCCGACACAAACAGTTCCGAAGAAGGCGGGTATTCAAGTCGTCACAAATGACGCAGGTGAAGAGGTCGCCACTCGGCCGGTAACCGGGTGGCGTATTTGTATTGACTATAGGAAGTTAAATGCTGCAACTTCCAAAGATCATTTCCCTTTACCATTTATTGACCAAATTGTTGAGAAATTGGCTGGACAAAAATTTTATTGTTTTCTGGATGGTTATTCCGGATACAATCAAATTGCTATACATCTGGAAGACCAAGCAAAGACTGCTTTTACTTGTCCATACGGTACCTTCGCATTTAGGCGAATGCCCTTTGGACTTTGTAATGCCCCCGCCACCTTTCAAAGGTGTATGACGAGTATATTTTCAGATATGGTGGGGGAGTCTTTGGAAATCTTCATGGATGATTTCTCAATATTTGGGCCGTCATTTGACACATGCCTTGACCAACTCGAAAAAGTTTTGAAAAGATGTGTTGAGAAAAATCTGGTTTTGAGTTGGGAAAAGAGCCATTTTATGGTTCAAGAAGGGATTGTGTTGGGGCATGTCGTCTCGAGTCGTGGGATTGAGGTGGATAGAGCAAAAGTGCAAGTCATATCCACTTTGCCTTATCCTACAAGTGTTAAGGGTGTTCAGTCGTTTTTGGGACATGCGGGGTTTTATAGGAGGTTCATAAAAAGTTTTAGTGATATAACAAAACCCCTATGCAATTTGTTGTTAAAAGATAAAACATTTGATTTTGATAAGAAATTGCCAAAACGCCTTTAACATTTTGAAGAAAAAATTGGTAGAGGCTCCAATCTTGCAATCACCGAATTGGTATTTACCATTCGAAATTATGTGTGATGCAAGTGATTATGCGGTGGGGGCCGTATTGGGTCAAAGGGTAGACAAGAAACCGGTTGCCATTTACTTCGCAAGTAAGACTCTCTCGGATGCACAATTAAATTATACAACTACCGATAAAGAGCTACTTGCCGTGGTATATCCATTGGACAAATTTCGTGCTTACATATGGGGTACTAAGGTCATTGTTTATTCTGACCATTCTGCAGTTAGGTATCTCATGGACAAGAAGGATGCGAAGCCGAGGTTAATCCGATGGGTTCTCTTGCTACAAGAATTTGACTTGGAGATTAGAGACAAGAAAGGGAGTGAGAATGTGGTTGCGGACCACTTGTCTCGATTGGTTGTAGAGGAGGATTCTTCCCGTGAAGAGATTAATGAGAGCTTTCCCGATGAGCAAATTTTAAAAGTTGGAATATTACCATGGTATGCTAATATTGTGAATTATTTGGTTACAGGTGATTAGCCAGCTCATTGGGATAGAAGGAAGAGGTTGCACTTCTTATCTCAAATCAAGTACTACACGTTGGAAGAACCGGACTTATTCAAGTTCTGTCCGGATCAAGTCGTTCGAAGATGCATACCTGACGAGGAGATTCCTAGTGTCTTGATGCACTTGCATTCATTTGCTTGTGGGGGCCATTTCAGTGGTCACAAAACCGGGCACAAAGTGCTCAATAGCGGTCTTTATTGGCCGACTATTTTTAAGGATGCTTTTAATTTCGCTAAGAACTGTGTAGAGTGTCAAAAGTTAGGGGGAATTTCTAAAAGGGATGAAATGCCCATGCAACCGATCCTCATTGTAGATATTTTTGATGTGTGGGGGATCGATTTCATGTGCCCATTCCCTAATTCGCATGGCAACTTATACATCTTGGTGGCGGTCGATTATGTATCCAAGTGGTTCAAAGCGATTGCCACCAAGACAAATGACCATACCGTTGTTTGCAATTTTGTACAAACGAATATAATTTCTAGATTTGGGATTCCCCGAGTGATCATTAGTGATGGGGGATCTCATTTCAAGAATTTTAATTTTGGCAAACTCTTGAAACGGTATGGTGTTGACCATCCTATTGCTACCCCCTACCACCCACAAACAAGCGGTCAAGTGGAGGTGTCCAATAGGCAAATAAAAGAAATTTTGCAAAAGACTGTTCGACCCGACCGAAAGGATTGGTCGACAAAATTGAATGATGCTTTGTGGGCTTATAGAACGGCTCATAAAACACCTATTGGAACTACACCTTATTGCTTAGTTTATGGGCGAAATTGTCATTTACCGGTTGAACTAGTGCATCGTGCTTGGTGGGCTATTAAAGAGGTTAACATGAAATATGACGATGCAGGCAAAGAGCGAAAGTTAAAGCTTTGTGAGTTGGAAGAGCTTAGGGAAGAAGCGTATGAGTGCACCTCGAAGTACAAGGATGATATGAAGAGGGCACATGATGCAAAGTTGAAGCCGAAGGAGTTCGAAGTTGGTCAAAAGGTCTGGCTATATAATTCTCGGCTTAAGTACTTCCCCGGAAAGCTCAAGAGCAAATGGATGGCCCGTACGTGATTACATGGGTCGGAAAGCTTGGAGATGTTACCATCGAGGATCCGAAGGATGGATCTAAGCAAACGGTTAACGGTCACCGCCTTAAACCGTTTCTTGATGGTAACGAGGAGAAAAAAGACGCGAAGGTGGAATTGGTATGTTTCTTGGTAAGCGTACCAACATATGAGGTAAATTAAAGGGCCGGTAATGTGCGTTGTAGAGTATTGTATATTTACATTGTGGTTTCGTATCGTTTCTATGATTATCATTCTCGTTTTATACTAACCGTTTGATGTGTGAAGTTCCGAATATCACGAACAAGATTTAAAGACGAAAGGTATGTTTTAAGCTTGCTTTGTGTATTGGGGACAATACACTTCTTTTCGGGGGGTGGTAGGGATCGTTAAATGATATTCGAACGATTCATAACGCGTTTCGATGTTTTGATAATCTAAGTTAGTTTTGGTAAATAGTCTTTAAATTAAAAATAATAAAAAAAAAATTTGTTAAGTTTGTAAATAAGTTAAAAAAAAATTAAAAAAATGGGATTTCTGAGTGCCGTCGCCGACGGGGCAACATACCGTCGCCTACGGTCCTTCTAAGTCGTCCGTCGCCCAATTTTGACCGTAGACAGCTAATTAAGCCGTCGCTTGCATCCATCCTTTCCACATACCGTCGCCGAAGGAGGTAGTGACCGTCGCCGACGGTCCCCTGAAAATCATCCGACGGGCTACGTTTGTTAGTGATCAGGTTCGAACTTAAAACCTTTAAACACTTCCAAACTCTTATGTAATGGGTCTTAGGCCATACAAATCGATTTTTGGGACCCTCATCTGACCAAGACACATTCTAAACCATTCATCATCACATTCTTCACACCTACTCCTCTTTCCATCTTCATCTTCTTCACCAAACACCTCTAGAACCCTAATCCTTCTCTTCTTCATAACTCGTTCGATTCTCACCCAAATCCAGTGATTCTTGAGCCTAAATTGTGTAGTTTTTCGAGACGAACAAAACCCCCATAATGGTTTCCATCAATTCTTGCTCGTTTGCAAGATTTCTGGGCATGAGTTTTTAGGGTTTTGAAGAGTGTTCATCCAAGTTTCTTGCTTTGCACTTTTTCTTAGTTCCTCTTGTTTATCTACACTCAAGGTATGAAATTTCAGTAAATTTATGTATGATTTCCAATTGTGTTGTTGATTTCTTCCGAAATTTTAAGCTCATTGTTTAAGAGTAGGTTGCTTATCACAATGTATGATGTTTTAGCATAAACTTAAAAATGTTTATTTGATTTGGGTGGGATTGGAGCATGCTTTAGTCTTAGTGATGTGATGACACTAGATTTTTGCATGATTGAACATAGTTGTGATGTTGAATATTGTTGAAAACATGAATTTTTGAGAAAATTTTGTGAATAAACATGTTTAATTGATTTAGATGATAAGATGTGCAACTTTGGAAGTTTAAAAAGGCGATTTTACATCTAATTATTGATTGAAATTCAACATTACATATTATGTTCAAAGTTTGAGATTGTTTGAAGATTTGGGGTGTACTAATTGTTGTCTTGTCTTTTGCTTGTAGATATGTTTGGAAGAAGCAAGAAAGCCAAGACCTCCGGGCAAGGTTCGTCTTCAGGAGCCGGGTCAGGCTCGGGGGAATATCAAAGGCGTTGGGAACAATTAAGTAATGTTCAACAAGGTGATGGGCAACTTATTCGACAGGATTGGGATTGGGAAGAGGCAAAGAATAGTCAGTCAGCTTTGGTATGGAAAGAAGAGAAGTTGAAGGCTCTTTCCCGATACTGAAACAAGAGATTGGAAGCGAAGATGTGGAAGATGAAGATAGTTACGGGTGTTTCAAAACCCGTACCCGAAAGGGCAGTTTGTGAGCGTATGGTAGATGTCGAAGAGTTCCGAAAGATCGGCATAGTTCAAAAGTTCGAAAAGATTGGTTGGGAGCGAGTGGTTGACTGGTGCGAGGATATCACTACCCGGGTATATTTTGGTGCGGTGTGTGAATGGCTATCTACGCTACGGTTTGAGCATTCTGATGGGCCGGCTCCTACATGGCGGTTAGTTGGTAATATTGGCAAAAACTAAATGATCATGTCATTCGAGCACATGAATGCTATAGCGAGATTTGATTCGCTTGGGATGGACGCATATGATTACGATGGTTATGATCAATTTTTGGATAATAAAAGAAATGAAGCCGATCCACCACAAATGCTAGCATCCGTATTGACAGGTTCTGGGGGTGCGGGGGAGTCGAGAAGCGATTTGTCTTTGATGGGAAAAATATTACAAGGCATTTCGTTAGAAAATGTTATGGTGCGGTATGGGGACCGAGGTAAAGTGAAGGCACCCGACTGCCGGGTTTTACATGCGTTGTTGTATGGGACGCCCAAGCTATCATGGCGTCAAATTGTGATGATCAATACATGGGATACAAGGGAATCGTTCAAGCGGAAGATGATCCCTTATGCAAGGTTGATTAGCGCCATGATTCTGCAGCAGAATGCCTTGCCTCCAGAGTCGTTGTGGGTGTCTAAACCCATTGATCAGTTCAACTTCACCTCCATAAGGCGACATTGGAAGATAACCATGAAAGCTTTTGGGCATCTGCACACGGTTGAAGATGAACAAGGAGATAGTTACCGATTCAATGATAAAGAGGGTGATGAAGAGGGTGACGAAGAAGAAGGCGATGAGGAGATGCCTGATGTTGAGGAGGAGATGGATCCTTCTGGTCCGCGGGGACCGAGGCAAAGGTATAGGAGGAAGCATCGGGAGATTTCTGCCAATGTGGCAGACTTTGTGAACCAAAGGAGGATACCGACATACCGGTTGTGGACCCATGGGCAACAAGCGGTTTACGATAATGTGTCGGCCGACATTGGTGAAACAAGAGAATACCATGCGAGCAGAAGAGAATGGGAAGAGGCGCAAGGGGCCTACTCGCAAGAGCAATGGGGTTTTCAAGCATCCTTTCGCGAAAGGGTGGAGAAACAGATGGAGGAACAACAACTGCAATAAGCATTACAACAGTCTCAAATGGAACGATTGTTACAGTTGCAAGAAGAAGAAAGGGCCCACAGACGTGCATGGGAGGAAGAAGAGGCTAGGCGTCACAATGCACAAACGGAATTGGATTAACGCCGATGGAGAGCTTTAGCGGTCTCAAACCAAATGGCGCTTAATAACACCAAGGTACTCCACGATCAGGAGCGCCATCAAAGAGACCTTCAAGCCGGTCTCCAGTACGCCGAACACTCGGGGTGGACCGATTACCCCAATCTTCCTCATCCACTAGGCCCATCCGATCCCACCCCTCATTGGCCCGAAGCAGTCGGCTCTAGCTTTATCCCGATTCCTTACCAACCGCCGCCTCAAGGGGAGCAAAGTCCACTCGATAACTATAGGGAGATGTTTGAGGCCCTCACAGGTTATCAATACCAGCCAAACTCGCCTGTGAACCCTAACGAGAGATATCAGCGGTAGAGGCAAGGTATGTTTGTGTTGTTGTTGTATATTATTTTGTTTTCGTTATTTCTATTCCGTATTATTTATTTTCGCCTAGTTAAATGAACGTTGTGGGTGTGTTCCCTATATAACCCTCACGAGACCTCTCGTCCTCCCAAGCTATTGGGGGGTTTAAAAGGGCTTGTTGCATAAGCTAAATGCAACCGTGATTCCTACGAAAGTGAGTTAGGTTTATTGTTGTTGTAAATTATTTTCCACATAAATCAAAGTGAAATAACGTATAGCTTGGTAATGTTTTCATAAAAGTGGTAGAACTAGTTAACTAACAAATTTTAATGGTTGTGAGAAGCATGCTTCTACACAAGGGTTAAGATTTGTAGGTACATTGGGTTCGTGGGACAACCGCTTTCATGAAGAGGAGAAGAGCATACGAAGAATGAGCTCAAAAACCAGATGCATACGTTTCTTTTTACTTTTGATCTTTAGATTAGCAAATAAGTGGAATGTATTTTGTATATTATTTTTTCCGGGGTGAATTTTTTGGGTGAATTAGCCGTGTCACATCCCTTGTGCGTTAAAACTCTAGTTCCTACACATTGAGGACAATATGTACCTCGAGTGTGGGGATGGGGGAGTAGTAAAAGTTTTAGATTTTGACCCTTTCATTTAAATACTACACATTGAGGACAATGTTCACCTCAAGTGTGGGGATGGGGAAAAATTTCAAAAAATTTTCAAAAATGTCTTGTTTCAAAAGCGATCTTAAAAAAGCATAAGTAACTAAGTCAACGAGGGATGTCACAACCCATTTGGTCTATTGTCATGGTCAAGTTCGAATTAATAGCATGACGGGTATTTAGCGGGTGGTTATTTGGGAATAATCCGCCTTAGAAACTAGTATTTTATGCATGTCACATACCATACCCTTTTAGATATGTGAGGTTTTGAGCCACTTTTATATCATAGATTACATACCTATGTTTCTTTGTTTGAGTGGACCATTAGTCATATATTGTAGAACTTGCAACTTTTGATACGTTTGAGACTATAGACCGAATACAAGCACGAGAATGATTAAGGCATTAGGTAAACCTTTTCTCTTAAAAACCATTTATCTATCTTTACCCAAACAAATCCCCTAGTCGCCCATTTTGAGCCTAAACCTTTCGTTTGACCACCCTATAGCCCATAACCATTAAACTTTTTCTTTTAAACCCGTGTGATGGAAATTCGATTATAGGAGTTGTTTTTGTATAGTTGTTCTTGTTTGTTTGCATATTGGTTAAAAAAAATGAAAAAAAAAATCAGAAAATATTATGAAAAAGAAGTGAAAATCGTTGAAGAAAAATACAAAAAGAAGTGTTAGTAGTTGTTGAATAAAAGGCAAATGTTGTTGCCTCATATTTGGTGTTTATAGTTAGTTTTGTTAGAATAATCTTTCGTAATAAAAAAATCGAATTTTCATCACCTTAGCCACTTTAAAATATCCTAATTCCTACCCTTAGCCTAGCCCTGTTACAACCCTTACAAAGACCTTATGACTTGTGCTTAGAATTCGTGATCAATGGTGGAGAATGATTGAGTTGCAAGCTTATGCGGGTATGTGTTCTAATCGGTTTTGAGTGAATATTCTTTGAAGCGCTAATACATTATAAATATTAGCCTATTTACAAGCCGAGTGGAGAGAACATTGTGAGGGACGTGCATGAATTGTTGGTTTCACGGGCGGGTTAATCTTGGGTAACCATTTTTTGTATGTGAAATCATTTTACCGTTAAATATATTGAAAACTGTAAAGAGTTTGAACTTTAGCATGACATTGGACCTTAACCTTCGTCTCGGGAATGGGGAATGTATTCGTTGTTCGACCCACGTGAAAGTGAAAAACAGATTTGCTTGAGGGCAAGCAAAAGACAAGTGTGGGGATGTGATACGTGGTCGAATACCGGTTCTTGTGATTGTTTAATTTGATGTTTTTACGCAAGTTTTAATTTCGAATAGCCTACTTTTGATTAGATACTTGTTTTGCAAGTCTAACAGAGTTCAAGGACTTTTCGGGAGCTTTACGGGTCACCGGAGTGAAAACGGAACCACCGGGATGCGGAACGGGTCAACCGGACTCAAGAAACAAGGAAAACAGGATGTTACACTTTTGGGCACCGTCGCCGACGCCCAATAGGGCCGTCACCGACGGTTGATGTATTCCTCCGTCTCCTGTTCATCCGTAGATAGCGAGTTTAAGCGTCGGCGCCAAGTCAACATTTACGGACCGTCGGCGACGGCCCTCCAATCTTGCTGCGCGAAATTTTTGTGTTGTTTGGTCTTGGGGACGAATGAAAACACATGTTGGCCATGATTCGACGGTTACACTTGGTTTTAGAGTTTTGAACATTATCTTGGAGCCTAAACTTATCACCTATCACCTACCATTCCACCATCCATCATTCCTACAAACCGAATCAAGAACGATAGCAACATCATCTTCTTGAATCGAAACCCTAGTTCCATCAATCCATCAATTCACTCAACCACTCACCATCATCACTCATCCAAAACCCTAATCTTCATCATTCACCATTCTACAAGTTCCAAGATGATTCAATTCAAGCTTCAATCATCCGTTGATCGTGCCATTTTCACCATGAGCGGCTAGTTTCTTGGAGGTTTCACCCCGGTGTAGGTTATTGTAAGTCTAGGGTTTAAACATTGTTCTTGGTTTGAGTTTGTGACAATTTGCTATTTGATTTTGAAGCATATGACAATTGTCTTGCATTTGTATTGAATTCATAAATTGTCGAGTGAAGGTTAAATTTGACTTTATGAAATGTTTATCTGCAATTATGCCTTGTCTAGGTTAGAGTTTACATGTTCTTGGTAACGAAGTGCATTGCGGTCTGTTGTCTATAACGTTGATAGCTTTTGGCACCTAAGCCTCGCGACACTAAATTCGTTAATCATCTTTGCAATTGATTCAAACCTAAAACGTGTAGAAACCCTAGGAATGCAACTACCGAACCGGGTGTGAACCTTGTTTTCTTATCATTGTTCAATCAATCAATTTTAATTCTTGCAATTTGTTAATCACTAGTAATTAATCCATTCAATCATTTTAGTAATTCTAATTCACATCTTTTCAATCAATAAAAAATACATAAAAACAAAATAGCAAGCTTCATAATAGTGACACATTTTTATAATTCGATCTAATCCATACGCAAACCACATACTCTTCGTGGTTCGACCCCTTACTACCACTAACTATCTGTTAAGGGTAATTTGGGTTTATAAATATTATCTTTGACCGGAGCGCGACACTCCGATCAGTTTTGTCCTTTTTCGAGGAAGGTTTTGTAATTTATGCTTCTTCAATTGTGTTCAATAAAATGCGTGTTTTTTTTATTTTGAAAGAAAAAGGATGCATTTGATTGAAGTATCGTTCTAGAATCATTTTTAAAATGCTTCGAGCTTCTCGTCGTTAGCCCTATTGTCCACCTGTTAGTTTGGGCGGCCTGGATAGCATTGATTTGACAGTTCCATCAGGTCTGTCTTGATTGCCCTAGCCGTCTACTTCTGACGATTTAATCCTCACCTTTCACTTGTAAGTTTTTTCTCAAGTTTAAATTTTGAATTTGATTTCCCTTTATATAACCGTCAAGCATACCACTTTATTTCTTTATCTTCTTCAACTTCTTTTTTCCTTATTATCCAGCGGTTATTCAAGATTTTTCGATCATCTTCCCCCTTTTAATCCCGGTGAGTCACTTGTATGCTTTTTATTTTTCTTATGGCTTCGAACAAAAACGACATTCATGTTCAATTTTCGAAGTTGACCCAGTCGAAAATCGATCAGTTCTGTGCCAACTACGGCATTGATCCCACCATTGAAACACAAGTTCCGGGGGACAAAACTGCAATGAATGTCCGACTGGGTTTCTTGTTTTTTATACCCGGATCGTTGATCAGCCCAATTTACGATACCCCTTTACCAACTTTTTTCTTGAACTTCTGAAATATTGTCACCTTTCTTTAGGTCAATTGGCTCTGGTGGGTGTTGCCCGGATCATGCATTTCGAGAAGACTTAATGTGAGGCTCCCCTCCTTTCTCATACCATTAGTCATACTTATACGTGGAAAAATCAGTTCTTTTTTATTTCTGAGCGATTGCTTCCTTTTACTATTGTTCCTTGAAAATTTTCTGAGGTTTTAAATGAGAGGGAACCGAGGGTTAATGATCTTGACCAGAAGTTACTCCTTAGGCTTCGTGCCTATCATGCCAAACTGAGGGCTTACCCGGAGGAGCTCCTAGTCATGTTGGGTATTATCCAAGACTGGGCTGAGTCTGGTTTTGAACCGGTCTTGTATTTGAATGATAAGGGTATGTATTTTTTATGTTTGTCTTATATTGTATTTGTTTGATGCTAATGTTTTTGTTTCCTTGCTTTTTCAGAAATGAGTGCCTTGGATTATATCTTGCTGAATGACCATTCGAATGTGGAAATCAATCAGAAGGAAGTTCCTGAAGGCAATCCTTCTATGGTTCGTCGAAATGAGCATGTGACTACTGGTGGGGATTTTTAGAGTGTTCCTATTCAGCCCCTTGTTGATTGTTCATCTGCCAAGAAGCAAGTTGCCCCTTCTCGCCGGTCTACCAGATCTACTAGTTCCCCTGCTGTTGCTTCCCAATCTTCTGAACCTATCTCTATTGATAGTGGTAATGAAGATGATGCTAATATTACTGCTTCCATAATTGGTGTCAAGCCAATTAAGAATGAAACTCTAGAGGTTTGTAGTGAGACAATTGTTGCTTCCAATCAGCAGGTAGCTGCTGTTTTAAAGAAGCTTAATGAAACCAAGAGGGTTGTTCCTGAGAAGTTTGCTCTTGTTGTTGATGATAGTAAGAAGTTGAAGACTGTTCTGAAGAAGAAGCCAAAGGGTGGTGCTTCTAAGATTACTTCCCCTAGGAGGGGTGTTTCTGTTGTTGGTGCTGAGGAAGCTGCTTCCTCGAAGTTGGTTGAGAAGAAAAAAGAGAAGGTTGAAGGGAAGGTTGAGGAGAAGTTTCAAAGGAGAAAACGGAGGTGGTTAAAGGGAAGGGGCCCTTAAGGGCTAATTTCCCCGTGTTTGTTCCTCGATGGAATGTTCGGGTTTGTGACACTATAACCAGCAGTGAGACCTACCATGATATGCTAAGGAATATGGCTACTCCTGCAGAGAAAAAGTTTCTGTCCAAGTTAACCGATGAAGATTCTGCCTACCGAACTCTAGCCGATGCTGCCCAGCTTGTTACCTACCTTCCCAACTGCATTGAGCGTTGGGTTGCTGCTACTAGTAAGGTTGATGATGTCACTGCTTCTTTGGAGAAGAAAGAGGCAGAACTTAAGACCTCCCAGGAGGATTTGGCAGCTTTTCAGTCAAAGGTAACTGAGCTTGAGGGTCAACTACTTGCTTCCCAGGCCAAAATGAATGAGGAGATGAAGAAGGTTGAAGTCTATGCTGGGCAGCTTTCAGATTTCAACAACCAGTTGGCTAAAGAGAGGGCAGACTTTGGTATTGAAAGGGCGAAGTTCAGGTAGGAGCGTGTTGCCAACGAAGCAGCTACGGAAGAGCTGAGGCAACGGGTAAAACAGTTGGAGGAGGACAAGAAATGGGTGATTGGTTCTGGCCTTCGTCATTTTGTGACCTATCTTCTTCACAGCCAGGAGTTTAATCAACATCTTGCAGGTATCTATTCTAAAGTTATGGCTCATGGTTGCCATGCAGGTCTTGTTGCAGGATTTGATGTTGCTTCAAAGGGGGAAGCTATAGAAAAGCTTCCTGCCTTCAAGCCAAACTCCCTCCCGGGCTTTGTTGCAGCTGTGAAGGCGATGGAGGCCCTTTCTTACCCATACATTGAAGCTCTGTCTCGAATGGTCGATCGTCCAGTGGCTGAACTTGAGGCTTTGGAACCGGATGGCTTGAACAAGGAGCCATGTGAGCAGCTGCTTGCTTCTGTTAAATGGGCCTTGTTCGAGACTAGCGATGAAGAGGATGATGAAGCTGGTCCTTCTTCGAAGAAACAGAAGGTATATCCCGATCTTGAGTCGGTTTCTGCTATGTCCATCCCAATTGATGCTCCCCCTTTGTCTTCTTTAAGGGTTGAGTCAGCTTTCATTGCAACCGGGGATGATGAAGAAGATGACTTGGATGGCTTATATGATAATCTACCCTTGGGTAAAGATCCTCTCTTCTCTAATGTTGGTGCTTCTAGTTCAGCCTAGTTATTTCTGTTAATTTGTTGTGATTATATCTTTGAACAATATTTTAGTTTCTTTTGTGGTTGTATGTGTTGCCCTTATGAGGGCTTTTATGTTGTTTTGAACTTTTTATGCTTATGAATGGATGATGAAGCTGCTCCCTCGAGAGTGTTTAGCTTATCTTAGTATTTACTTTGTGTGTTTTCATTCATTTTTGCTTGTACTTTTTTGTTTGTCAAACTTGTGTTTGTCTAATATCATGTGAAACTTTGTATTCTTAATTTTCCCTTTGTGTTTTTGCAATGCCCTTTTCCGTAAAGGTTTCAAACTAAGTGCTGCAATCACCCAGTTTGATTCTTTTTAGAGAGGATCAATGCAAGCTGTGATGGTTCTATCTCTTTTCTAGTCCACCTTTTATTTAATTTATCATGGTGGTATATTGTACATAAGCATATTATTTCTTATAAAGTTAGCTTATCGAGCAGAATTGGTGTGAGGTGCTCACCCACTTTCATGGACTTGCTTTTACAATGTTTGATTTATTTGTATACTTGTAACTTTGTGTTTACTTGCATGTTTTGCAAAGGAAGTTTGTAGTTTTTTATCTATACCTGTACTTTTTCCTAGTTGAGTTTGGAAAATTTTCTTTCGGTCCATGGAGTTGTATTGTTTTAGGAACTCACCCTGTATACAGGAAGGTATAGCTCCTTATTCCCTGTTGAGCGATATGGCCTAGGAGCTCATCCCCGTTTCATGGGTAGATATAGCGTCGGATCCCATGGAGCTTTATTTGGAGGAGCTCACCCTTAGGATAGAACAAATGAAATAGGAATGAAACATTTAACAAAAGTGCTATCTTTGTTGTCATTAAACTGATATAGCCAAGTATAAGTTTACTTCTGTCATTACAATGGTTGTCTAAACAATGAACTTCTTGAGGTGTTTCTCGTTCCAATGTCTTGGTACCTTCCTGCCTTCAGGTGTTTCAAGTTTGTAGGAACCTCCTTTGTGCACCTCACTGATAATGTATGGGCCTTCCCACTTTGGGCCCATTTTTCCAAGATCCTCTTGCCTACTTGTCTCATTGTTTCTGAGTACCAAGTCACCAGGTTTGAAGGCTTCCTTTTTGAACCTTGCATTGTAGTAGGCCTCCATTTTTTTTTTTTTTGTACCTTGCTTCCCGAATCAAGGCAGCTTCCCTGGCTTCTTCAAGTAGGTCAAGGTTTAGGAGTATCTCAGAATCATTTGTGTTGTTTTTCTTGGAGCTTCTCAATGTTTTGACCCCGATCTCGGCAGGTATTACAGCCTCTGAGCCGTATACGAGACTATAGGAAGTTTTTTGATGGCTTGTCTTTTCTAAAGTGCGGATGGCCCATAATATACTGGGGAGCTCTTCTACCCACAGTTTGTCATACCTCCCCAGCGGAGTCTTCAACCCTTCCACGATGCTATGATTCATACGTTCTACTTGTCCGTTTGATTGTGGGTAACAGACAGAGCTGAAGAGCTGCTTGATTTGAAGCTCCTCGCACTAAGTGTTGAATGGTTTCTCTGCAAATTGTTTTCCGTTGTCGGTTACTATCTCCCCTAGTAATCCAAATATGCATATTATCTATTCCCAAATGAAGTTGATAACATTCTTCCCCGAGACCTTTGCTAATGGCTTGACTTCTGGCCATTTTATGAAGTAGTCTACTGCCACCAAGAGGAATTTGACTTGTCCGGCTGCCGGGGGAAGGGACCTACGATGTCCATTCCCTACTTATAAAATGGCCAGGCAGCCAATATTGGGACAAGATCATGCTTCAGACTTGCTTTGACTGGGGCATTTAGTTGGCATGCTTCGCACTTGTAAATGACCTCAGCCGTGTCTTTATCCATTGTTGGCCAGAAGTACCCCATGTTCATCAATTTTGCCACAACTGTTCTTACCCCTGCATGTGATCCACAGATACCTTCGTGGACTTCTTTTATCAAGAACTTGCTCTGGTTTGGACCTACACATCGCAGCAAAGTGGAGAGGTAACCTTTCTTGTAGAGCTTCCCTTCTTCAAGGACATATTGTTTGGCTTTTGTCCTTATCTTTGCGGCTTCTGATTCTATAGGGGGGAAGTTTTCCTTCTTGCAAGAATTGTTGGATGGGTGTCATCCATGTGTCTTCATTTTCAACTACCACGTCTTAGATTTCAGCTTACTCAATACACCTTGTTTTGAGCACCTCCACGAGTATCTTCTTGGTGAGGTGTGCAAATGTCAAGGAAGCTAGTTTGCTTAAGGCATCTGCCTGCTTTTTGTTCCTGACACTTCTGTTAGCGAACAAGATTTGAAGCTACCCATCAGTTCCTTGACTTTTTCCTTGTATTTTACCATAAATGGTTATCTTGCTGTGTATTCTCCCCCAACTTGGCTGGCTACCAACCTTGAATCAGTGAAGGCATGTAGCTCTTCAACCTTCATTGTATTTGCTAATCTCAAACCGGCTAACAAGGCTTCATATTCAGCTTTGTTATTTGTGCAGGGAAAATCGAGACGGAGTGCATAAGTATATTCGGTTCCGTGGGAGACTTTTATGATAAGACCTGCCCCGAAACCTTCTATACTAGAAGCTCCGTCAGAGAACAACGTCCACTTCCCTGGGATTATCGTTGGACAACTTTCTTCTTCTATCTCATTTACTTCCTTGATTATTGGCATTATTATCGGGAAGTTAACCAATACTTGACCTTTGTAAGCCTTCCGTGGTACATACTTAATCTTGTGTTCTCCCAAGCCCACGGCCCATTTAGCCAACCTTCCGGAGTCTTCAGGTTTTTCTAGTATGGATCTCCGTGGTTGATCAGTGAGGACCTGAATCAGGCGAGCCTGGAAGTATCTCCTTAATCTTTTGGCCATGTGTACTAGCACTAGTACCAGCTTCTCGATTGGGGAGTAGTTGACTTCAGCTGCTTTTAGAACCTTGCTTACAAAGTACACGGGTATCTGCTTCTTCCCTCTTTCCACCACAAGCACAGAGCTTATAGCTTCTTGTCCTGTGGATAAACATTTTTAAAGGAGTTGTTAGTTTAGATGGCCATGAGCACATGGCTCGTGGACCATGAAGTAAATGAGATGTTTATAGTCTGCAAACCTGCCGACAGGTAGACTATGATTGTTTCTTCTTTTCTGGGAGCTGCCATGGTTGGCAGGGAAGCTATGAGCTCCTTGAGTGCTACAAAGGTTGTCTCTGCTTCCTCCGTCCACATGAAGTTTTTCTTAGAAGCACAGTTATTTAGTGTTTTGAAGAATGGTAGTGATCTTTCAGCTGACTTGAGGAGGAAGTGTTTGAGAGCTGCTATTTTCCCGATAAGGCTTTCAACTTCCTTCTTGGTTCTTGGGGACTGCATCTCTATAACCGCTCGGACCTTCTCTGGATTTTCTTTTATACTTTGCTTCCCCACAATGTGACCGAGGAACTTTCCTTTCTCAAACCCAAAGGAGCACTTGTTTGGGTTTAATTTCATGTTGATTCTTTTAAGATTGTGAAACATCTATTTGATGTCTTGGAGCATGTCTTCTCCAGTGAGGCTTTTTATCACGAGATCATCAACATATGCTTCCATGTTTCTTTCAATTTGTTCAGCAACAGCCTTGTCCACTAGACGTTGATATGTTGCCCCGGCATTTTTAACCCAAAAGGCATCTTCTTGTAACAGAAGATCCCCTTATAATATGAAACGTTGTCTTCTCCTCATCTTCCTTAACCATTTTGATTTAGTGATACCCTTTATAGGCATCTAGGATGCATTTGTATTCGAAATCAGTGAGCGAGTCTACCTTCTAGTCGATCTTGGGCAACGGGTAGCAGTCCTTGGGACATGCTTTGTTAAGGTCTTTGAAATCAACATACATTCTCCAAGAACCATCTGGCTTCTTTACCATGATGGGGTTTACTAGCCAGGAGTGATACTTCACCACCCGTAGGATACCTGCTTCTACTAGTCTTTCTACCTCCTGACAGGCAACTTGACTACGCTCTGGTGCTAGGCTCCTTTTCTTTTGTGTGACAGGCTGGTAGGAGGGAGCTATGTTTAGTGCATGTTCTGCTACTTCCCTGGGTACTCTCACCATGTCTCCTGAACACCAAGCGAACACGTCTGTGTTCCCTCGGAGGAGGTCCCCCAACCTTTGTTTGATCGAGTTAGGGAGGTGATTGTTGATTTTTATCTTCTGTTCTGGTAGGAGTCATTGACACTTATTTCTTCAACCGGGGTTTTATTCGTTTTGCTGCATTCCCTTTCCTCTATCTCCATGGAGGCTATCAGAAGGGCTTCTTGTGTAGGTACCAATGAAACGATGCCTTTATCTGTAGGAAACTTCATCATTCCATGTGTTGTTGATACCACGGCATCAAACGCTGCTAACTTGGCCTTCCTATCAACAAGTTGTAGTTTGAAGGAGAATTTGCAACTATGAAAGTAAGCTCCTCTATTCTAGACAAGTCTCCGTCCATGAAACATAAGTTCAGAGTTATCTTCCCGAGAGGTTGTACCTTCTCCCAGGTGAAGCTTCTGAGGGATGTGTCAGTAGCTTGTAGACAAGCTTTCGTTTCACTACCGAGTAAATCAAAGAATCTTTGATACATAATGTTGGAGGCTGCTTCCGGATCCATATACACCCGATTGAGGGAAGCTCCTGTTGGGATTGAACCCTATCAGAGGAATAGATAATTAAAGCCAAAACTGGATCAGAGCAGTGGATCCAGAATAAGCAGAGGATTACAGTTGGTTCATACAAATCTCTCCCCTTGAAAGTGGTTTCATATCTACTGACCTCCTATCTGCTGATTTTACTAAGTGCTGACCTACAACTGCTGCCTTGCATCTACTGCCCAATGTCAAAGACTGATGGAAGACCAAAGCTCTGCTGATTCAATCTACTGCCTTGAGTCAAGTACTGCTGATCCGGACAAGCACTGCTGGGTTCACAGCAGTGGAAGGATGCAGCAGCTGTTTAAGTGTCTTTTATGTAATGAAATCTAATAGCAGTAGTTAGTACATCAGTGTTTGTATAGATCAGAGGTTAGAGTTTGTTAGGAGGTTAGATGTCACTTTCATGGTGACGTCAGCTAAGATGCTCAGTGGTTTGCAAGTGCCTATAAATAGTTCAGTACTTTGTACTGTTCTATTAGCTCTTTTGCAACATCGTCTTCTTTGCACGAACAAACTACTGAGCTCAGGCTGAGGGGGAGTTTGCGTTCATTCATCAATCATTGTAATCGTTGTTGAAACAAATTCAATCTTTCGATTCATTGTGAAAAGATGTTTGATTAAAGTATTACTCTCGTTTGATTGTATGCAAAGTTTGTTTTCATCATAATTCCGCTGCACAACTCTTTCATTTTCATCTTAATTTCAAACGAAAATACAATCAAAAACAAACTCAGATCCAACAATTGGTATCAGAGCTTGGACAGTCAAATTTGATTTAACAATCATTTTGACGTAAATAGTTCAGCTCATAACAGTTGATACTGATCGTTTGTTCGTCCGTTGAAAAACAGAGCAAGGATTAATCACCATTAAAGTTGATTTCTCAGTGTCTGTAAAACAACAAGAATGACGTCACAATCTCAGGATGATAAAAACAACATCGGCTCACTTTTTAAACCACCTATGCTAAAAAGAAATGAGTACAACATCTGGCAGAGAAGGATGGGTCACATCCTTGCTCAACAAAGCACAGGTTGTTGGAGGTCTGTCATTTATGGTCCCCATGTTCCTTCAGTGCCAAGCGCTGAAGATGCTAAAAAGTTCGTTCCAAAACCAGTTGAAAATTATACCGAAACCGACTTTCAAAAGATCGAACTAGATGCTAAAGCGTTTAGCATCATAGCATCAGCGCTGCCCAATGAGATATATGCTGGACTGTTACACTGTAACAGTGCCAAAGAATTATGGGACGCACTTAAGGAATAGTTTGGGGGAACTGAAGAAGTCATAGAAAACAACAGGGAAATCTTGAACCAACAGTATGAAACATTTTGTTACGTTAAAGGTGAATCACTAACGCAACAATTTGAACGTTTCAGTTGTCTCATCAGTGAACTGAGGCTTGTTAACACCACTTTTACAAACTCAACTCAAAATAGTAGGTTCCTCAGGTCACTGCCAGAAAAATGGGACACCATAGCTTTTGTCACCCGAAATTCACCTGAATTCAAGGATCTGACCTTGACCCAACTCCACGGCCGACTCCTGACCTACGAAAGGGAGTTGAACCAGAAAAGGAGGTTACAAGAGTCAGGAAAAGTTACCGATGATTACACTTTCGGTAATACTGCTCTTCTGGGTCAAGAAGAATCTGGGAGCAGTGGTAAGGATCAGTGTTATGATCACTTCATTGACATAACTGCTGGTGCAAATTTCAACAACCCTGATCCTCACTCTGCGAGTTATGCATTCACTGCAAACGAAAACCAGATGTCAGATAATCTAAGCTTTGAACTCAATGATTTACAACATTTCGATCCCACTGACTTAGAGGAAATGGACATCCTGCACCAACTGGCTTTGCTAAGTGTTAGAACTAGCAAATTTTACAAGAGAACAGGGCAAAAATTCCTAGGTTTGCATGGGAATCTAAGGGTTGGGTTGGATAAATCGAAAATCAAATGCTACAAGTGTAATAGGTTGGGACATTTCGCTAGGGAATGTAGGAGTCAAACTACTGGTCCCATAATTACTCATCCTAGCTCAAATCCTAGACCTCAAAACCAAAGCACTGTGCACTATGCCCAGTATACCCTAACAGCTCAAGTGAGCACTGCTCACTATGCTGCTGCCCCTGTGCCAGTACACTATGTCCAAACTACTGTTCCACAAATCCAATATGTTCAAACCCCTGCTCCACAAGTACAAGTGCAACCTGTTGCACCTCAAACCACTGCTCCAACAGCAGCACAACCAGATCAACAAAGTTTCTTCACTCAAGGGTTTGTTGACTGGAGCAGTATGCCTGAAGACCTTAGTGATGAAAATTTTGCACTCTATGCTTCTAATGATTCTTCTCATGATGAGTTTTGTTTGATGGCATTAGAGTCAATACAGGAGGGGGTTGAAACTGAGGAGGAACAGCAGAGCTTTGAAACAGTGGAAGAGGTGACTGAAGCAGTGGTTACTGCTGTGGCTGGTGAACTACTGTTGGGAGAAAGTTCAGGTACCCTGATTGAACCAATGACAGATCCATGGTCCAAAGAGGACAAAGAAGAAGAGAAAGAAGAAAAGGCTGGTGAAAAGAAGGTGAAAGCTGTTGATGAAGAAGATCATCAATGTGATTGTGCAATGATGGCAGCTGCCAAGGTATCTCCTCAAGTTCTTGAAAAACTGTGTTCTGACAATTGCATAATTGCTTTTGCTAACATTAAAGAGGTGAATGAAAACCTTCGGGATAAAATCTTGACTGATGAGGTTAAATTTGAAAAGTCTTTAAAAGAACTTAAAAACAAATTGACTGAAAAGGAAAAAGAGATCAGCTGTCTAAAAGAAGAGCAAAGCATAACCAAAACCCAACTTCAAACTATGGTAGAAAAATACCAAGTTTGCAAAAAGGAGTTGGAATCCACCCAGATTACTTGTGAAAGATGGGTGGAATCCTGCAGAGGATATGAGGTTATGCTTGAAAAACAGATAAAAAGCAATGTGAAATTTGTGGTTGGCTATAGAAAACATGATGATGAAAACACTGCTTTCGGAAAATCTGTTCAAACCACTGATGTAACCACTGAGTTCATCCCCACAAACAAGAATGGCCAAGAAGTGAAAATCACTGACAAACTTGGTAACAAAATCACACTTGACAGACCAATGGGATCCTCTACTTTTGAGGAGCTTGAAGAATACCAGTTTAAACCAAAATGGTCTGATGAGTGTGACATTCTTGAAAATTTCAAGCCAATGGACTTTACATCAACTGATGGTGTCAAGGCTCCAAAAGCTAAAGTCATACCTCTCAAGGACATCCCAGCAGTGGTTAAAACCTCTGCTGCAAAGGAGTCTGAAAAGAGAAAGAAGAAAGAAAAAATTGATAACTTGTTTTGTGAATTCTGTGAGAAAAGGAATCATCTAACAAAAGATTGTTTCCACTTAAAAGCTTATGATTTAAACAGAACAAGTGTCATTGTTTCAGCTGAAGGTTGCATTGTCTGTGGTAAAACAAACCACAAAACTCAAGCATGTGTGTATCTCAAAAACTTTGATGTGAAAAAGAATGAGTACATTGCTAAAACATCCTTGAGTCCATCATCATCATCAACATCTGTCAAATTCACCAAGAAACAACCACTGTTTGTGCCAGTTCAAACAGCTGTTACAAAACAGCTGAACCAAACATCTGTCAAAAGAGATGTTCAGGTTACTGATGCACCCCCTGCCAATCAGTTCAGAAAAGGCAGAGAAAAACAGTCTTACCAAAGGATTCCACACGTTTATGAGGCCTACAAAAGGCCCTCTAAACCCAAAGTGAACAGGCATCCTTTTGGTTACCAGCAGATGATTGGTCAGGACCCACAACAGTGGTTAGAGAAACACTGTCCTAAAACAGTTCAAACCCCTGACCTAACCACTGTCCACCATTCTGCATCCATCCCAGACACTGTTGAGACCCCATCCAAAGCCTTGTTGGCTTTGGAGACCTTAATGAACTAATCCTTTTACTTCATGTGCAGGGAGCTTCTGCATGCTTTGATAGTCTTTGGTATGTAGATAGTGGAGGCTCCAGGCACATGACAGGATGTAAAGCCCTCCTCAAAGACTTTAAAATCCATGGAGGTGGTGACATATCCTTTGGGAATAATAGTAAAGGGAAAGTTCTGGGGTCTGGTACAGTACAATCTGGAAATGTAAAATTTGAAAATGTCAATCTAATAGACAATCTAAAATTCAACCTTCTGAGTGTGTCCCAAATGAGTGACAAGGGATTTGGGTCATTCTTCACAAAAGACTGTTGTAGGATTGTTGGACCAGAAATGGTCAAAAAGATTGAAGCAATAATCAAAACTGGTCAAACTAAACTTGTTGCTCAAAGAAGTGGCAATGTTTATGTTGTTGACATGTCAAAAGAGTGTCCCAGAGCTGATGCCTGTCTGTTCTCAGCTGCCTCTAACAAAGAGACAGAACTTTGGCACAGAAGGCTGGGGCACACAAATCTTAAGACAATCACAGAAATTTCAAAAAATGGTTTGGTGAGAGGCCTACCACAAAAATTGTTTTCATGTCCTGAACATTGCATTTCCTGTTTAAAAGGAAAACAGCATAAAAGTTCTTTCAAGTCCATTGAAGAGTCCAAAACAACCCAGTGTTTGCAAATGCTACACATGGATTTGTTTGGCCCAGTTCAAGTCATGAGCCTCAAAAAGAAAAGATATTGTTTGGTTATTGTTGATGACTTTTCTAGGTTTACATGGACTTTCTTTTTACACTCAAAAGATGAGACTGCAGGCATTTTGCAAGACTTTGTAACACAGGTTGAAAAGCAATTTGACCTTCCAGTGAAAAGCTTCAGGAGTGACAATGGCACAGAATTCAAAAATAGGGAGTTGGATGCCTTCTGTGTGAAGAAAGGGATTGTAAGGCAGTACAGCATCCCTAGAACACCAGAGCAGAATGGGGTAGTGGAAAGGAAGAACAGAACTCTGATTGAGGCTGCCAGAACCATGCTTGGAGATTCAGGTTTGCCATTAACTTTCTGGGCAGAGGCAGTAAACACTGCTTGCTATGTTCAGAACAGAGTTTTAATAAACCCCAGGCACAAAAAGACTGCCTATGAAATTCTGTATAAAATTAAACCACTGATTTCATACTTCAAGGTGTTTGGCTGTCCATGCTTCATTTTGAACTTAAAAGATTCCATTTCAAAATTTGCAGCCAAAATTGATTGTGGTTATCATCTGGGATACTCAACCACTGCCAAGGCCTACAAAGTGTTCAATACACGGACCAAGGCAGTGGAGGAGACTTTGAATGTTAAGTTCAATGAACTTTCATCAATGAAAATCCCAGCAAACCCTGCAGATCTGTTTGATCTTGAAAAGTTTACTTTTGAAAATACTGCTGTCAAGACTAACAGCGCAGGTTCATCAGAGGATACAACACCAGACTATGGGTATGAAATCATCATCCCTCAAAGGTCTGCCACAAAAGGAAAAGCACCAGCTGTTCAAAACAGTTGTCAAAGCTCAACCACTGTTACCTCAACAGTTGTTGACCAAAGTAGCCCATCAACCACTACTTCCACATCTTCAAACACTGCTGACAAAACTCCTCAAACAGTGGATAAAAGTCAGCAGGTGTCCACTTCATTACCTCCTATTCCACCACCTTTTGAAGCCACTGCTGGATCATCAAAGTCCCCAGCAGTGGTTAGCTCAGATGATACACATTTGCAGCCTTCACCAACAAATGCCATCATACCATACCAAGGAGATTTAATATTCTTGAGATCTCATCCACCTGATCAAATCATTGGCAACATAAATGAAGGGGTGCTCACAAGAAGCCAAACCCAAAACATTTGTCTTTTTGCTGGTTTTCTATCACTCTATCAACCAGTCAAGTACCAAGAGGCACTGAAAGACAACAGCTGGGTAGAAGCCATGCAAGAGGAGCTCCAACAGTTTAAAAGACAACAAGTATGGGAGCTTGTACCACTGCCAGAAGAGGTTAGTCCCATTGGCACAAAGTGGGTCTTCAAAAACAAAACTGATGAAAGGGGTATTGTTGTCAAGAATAAAGCCAGGCTTGTGGTTCAAGGTTACAGACAGGAAGAGGGGATTGATTATGATGAAACATTTGCCCCTGTTGCAAGATTGGAAGCCATTAGACTGTTCCTAGCCTTTGCTGTCAACCACAATATGAAGGTGTTTCAAATGGATATCAAAAGTGCTTTCCTCTATGGTACAATTCAAGAAGAGGTATATGTTTGTCAACCTCCAGGTTTTGAGGATCCATTTTATCCAGATCATGTCTACAGGCTAAACAAAGCCTTGTATGGCCTGAAACAAGCACCAAGGGCCTGGTATGAAACTCTTTCCAACTTCCTACTCTCAAATGGTTTCAAAAGAGGTACCATTGATAAAACATTGTTTTTAAAATGGAGAGGGAAGGATTTAATGATTGTCCAGATCTATGTGGATGACATTATTTTTGGAAGCACATCTAACTCAATGTGTGAAGAGTTTAGAGAACTCATGACAGCTGAGTTTGAAATGAGTGCAATGGGTGAGCTGCAATGCTTTCTTGGTCTCCAAGAACAGCAATTGCAAAATGGAACTTTCATTCATCAAAGCAAATATGCTAAAGAACTTTTAATCAAATTTGATATGAATGATTGTAAACCATGCAGCACACCCATGGCAACAAATAAGCTGGTCATGTCTGATGAAAAGGATGAGCTGATTGACCAAACACTTTATAGAAGCATGATTGGGTCTTTATTGTACCTAACTGAATCTAGACCAGACATCATGTTTGCAACATGTGTCTGTGCAAGAAGTCAATCAGCTCCCAGAAAATCAAATCTCATTGCTGTAAAAAGGATCTTCAGATACATAAAAGGTGCTCCCACACTTGGTATCTGGTATCTAGCTAATGGGAACATCAAGCTTTCAGGTTTCTCAGACAGTGACTTTCCTGGATGTCACACCACAAGGAAGTCCACATCAGGAGGGTGCCAATTTCTAGGTGATTGCTTAGTTTCATGGCAAAGCAAAAAGCAAGCAGCTGTTTCAACATCCACTGCTGAAGCTGAATACATTGCTGCTGTAAGCTGTACAGCCCAACTCCTGTGGCTTCAAAATCAGTTGCTGGATTTTGGTATCACTGCCTTAAAGACACCACTCATGTTGGACAGTCAGGCAGCAGAAAATATCATCAAAAATCCAGTTTCCCATTCAACCACCAAACACATCGACATCAGACATCACTTTGTGAGGGATTGCTATGAAAAAGGTTTGATTTCTCTGCATCATGTCCCAACTAAAGACCAGCTGGCTGATGTGCTCACAAAAGCACTTGATACAGCCACTTTTGAAAGTTTGGTCTCTAGATTTGGGATGCTGAACATGGAATAACAAGCAACATCTTGTTTTCTATGAATAAAGGCAACAAAATGTTTTCAGAAAATCAAAACTCCATCCTTAAAAATAGCTAAAATGAAATTTTTCATTAAAATCCTTAAAAGTCTGCCATTAACCACTGATTGTTCAAAAGTCTGCTTTACTTCAAAAGTCTGTCCCCTGCTGAAAGTCAACCACTGTTCTCTCATTCCTTTGATAAACTCTGTTGTTCAAAAGCAGTGTCTTATCCACTGATATACTATCCACTGATAGTGAAAATCATCCACTGCTCTACAACCACTGCCTTCATCAGTCACTTTCACAAAAGTACTGTCCTTCACTTTCACCAGTGGTTGTCACGTGGGCAGTACATATTGGTCAGACTTTTTGTAACGGCTGCCACATCAGCATTCACTTTCTTCCCTATAAAATCCCCCATTCACCACCAAAACAGGGTTTTACTGTCGAATTGAATTCTTAAAAATTCTCTTCTCAAAGCAGTTTTTCTTCTCATCTCTCACAAATTTCTTCGATCATTCATCTTCAAAATGACAAAATCGAAGTCATCTTCAAACCCTCATCCAAATCATCATCGAAAACAGCCTCTCAAAAGGCAATCTCCACTGAAATTCCACATAAACCATCTCACAATCTCCTGGGTCTTCTCACAAAACCAGGAACCACAAATGTTTTCGATTCCATCATTGACACAATGGCAAAATCAAAGTACAAAACTTTGTTCACTGTCGATGCACCAATCTATTTGGAAACCCAAAGGGAGTTTTGGAAGAATGCAACCCTTGAAAAACAAGGAGACACTGCAACCACCATACATTCTTCTATAAAGGGTAAAGCTGTCCAAATCACGCCACAATCCATTTCAGAGGTCTTTCAACTCGATGATCAAGAAGGTAAAATTTCTTTCACTAAAAACGAGTTGCAAACTGACTTTATTGAGAGAGGGTATGAAGCCACAATGATGAAGAAACTTACCTTACAAAAAGGTTATTTTCCTTCTGCAATCAGATTTTTATTTCATACCCTCCTACTATGTGTTTCAAACAAAACCACTTCTTTCAATGAAATCCCTTTAAAGATTCAAAATCTGGGATATGCAATTCTTCAAGGAGAAAATTTTAACTATTCTCGGGAAATTTTTAAAGATTTGGTTAATAATGTTGAAACAAAATCATTCTTACTGTTTCCAAGGTTTTTAAGTTACTATTTTGCAAAGAAATTCAGTAAGGATGATTTAGCTGTAATAAACCAAGGTGATTCTACTCAAATAAACAGTTTAACAACTGAAACTTTTTCAAGAATGTTAGCACCTTGCAAAACACAAGCAGAGGTGCCTGAGCAGATTTTAGCAGTTACAACTGCTCCTCAGGTATCTGCTGCTGAGCCCACTGCTCAAGGTGATCAAAGCAGCAGCACACCTGTTTTGAAACCCACACCTAAAATCACCAAAAAGCCAACAAAAAGAAAAACACAACCCCCCCCCCCAAAAAAAAAAACCATCAAAAAGGCATCTCTGGAGGATGAGATACCAGAGCTTCTGCCAGTGACAACACAAAAGTCACAAGAAACCACTGCTGCTACTTCCTCACAGCAGTTGGTACAAATATCTCCACCCATAACCGAAACTCCTCCTGCTTCTTCACAAAAAGAACAGGTTGTACAAATAGGGTCTCCACATCATGATGCTCTGGAAACACTCGTTTCTATCATCCACAGCTCAATACCCGGGGCAAATCCACTTTCTACACCACCCTTCACTTCCACAATTCCCCCACCAACTAAACTGCTGTTGGATGCAATTGATTTGAACCAGGCATTAACCAGTCCTTCTCAATCACCTATCAAAGAGAATATACCTCAACAACTGACTGGGTCTGATGTATCAATCTCTGCTAACCCACCAACACAACCTGAGGAGGTTAGACCCCTTGAGTTACAAGTAACTCTTGGTGGTAGTCCAAGTGAAGCAGCCACTACAACTGTTGAACCCACTGGTTTACAGTTGGACAGTGGTTACATTAATAAGACTTCCTTGGAGGCAATTCCTTTTATAGCACCTCTTCCAACCACCAGTGGATTTATTTATCCTACTGGCAACATCAAAAGGTTGTCAAGTGTTGAAGGAAGAAGACCCCAGTACCAAGAAAAAGGGGCATCAGTGGTTAATGTTTGGAGTATACTCCCTACATCTACCACTGATAAAACCACTGCTAGTGGGAAATCAGATGATCCCATTAACTTGGGTGATGATTTAAAGTACCAGAAATTGACGGATCGCATTGAAAAACTTGATAACTCTGTTGTAGAACTCAAAGATATGCTACAACAGGTGTTACAAGTACAAAAGGTACAATCAACTGCTATTCCACCTCAAGCACCTGCTCCACAAAGGGCACCTGCTACAAATGAGCTCTGGGATTTATTTCAACCTTTTCTCCATCAACAAGCAAAACTAGCAGATCAGCAACATGAAAAACATGTCCAACAGCTGAGAAATGCAATGGAGTCAAGGTTCAAGAACACTCAGGCTGATCTGAAGGCTCTCAAAACTCAGATCTTGCAAACCACTGGCACTGCTCCTCCAACAGTACTTTTCATTAATCAACTCCCAGACGATAATGCCAAAAAGGGGGAGAAAATTCAGGAGTGGAAGAAGAAAGGAATAGATGATGGTCTCTACATTGAACCTGAAAAGGATGCCATGACCAGAAAAATTCCTGTGCCAAATGGTAGTAAGAAGGTTGATGCTACTCAAGAAGCACTTGATGAAGGAGTAGCAAGTGTAAAAAGAGATAGAATGGCAAAGGATATTTCAAGGTGGAATGAGGAGAAAAGAGCTTTCATGGAGCTGTATGAGCAGGGTTGTTCTCATTCAAAGGATACTAAAAATCCTAAGACAAAAAGGAAGCTTAAGTCCACCTCATCCAGAATTCCAAAGCATATTCCAAAACCACCATCCAAAAGTCATCAGCATCAAACCTCCACCCAAACAGCTGTTGTAACTCCTGCTGTATCAACTACTGCTGGTACCTCAGTAGTTTCAACATCTGTCCTCACTTCAACACACACCACTTCAAAATACACCAAATCCACTGCTTTACCACCATTACCACCAAAAACAAAATCACCTCCTACCAAAAAGCAGAAGACAGTGGTTGTTACAACATCTGCTGTAATGACAACAGTGGTTGGAACACCAGTTGTTTCAACAACTGTTAGTCAATCACAAACCACTGCCACTACATCCACCACCACTGTTCCATCCAAAACATCATCAGCCCCTCCTCAAACAAAAAGGAGAAGGCTAATTCTCAAAGATGATGACACTTCACCACCACAAACATCTTCAAAATCTTCAACTCTTGTCACAATACCAAAACTTGTTCCTCTCTCTTCAGTTCCAATGTACAAACCCTTACCTCCTGCAGGTGTTCAATTTCCTCTTGAACTAGCAGCTGTTAGAGATGAAATAAAATCCTTTTACTATGAGGATGACCCTGCCAAAAGGAGTTTGCCATCAATAAAGGGATATCCCTGGCCTAAAAAATGTTGATGAATATTTGGAAATCAAGGCCAAGCAAGCAGAGGATATCTCAAAAAGAAACACACAAGGGAAATCTGACAAAGAAATTTCAAGAAATTATCAATATCTGCTCACACAAGTCAGATCCCTAGAACAATTTGCAAAAAATGTTAGTCAACAAATTTCAGAAAGAGCAGCTGAAACTTTGAAGAAAGACTACATTGAAAGCATCATGGATCACAAAAAGTATAAAGGAGAGAGATACATGTACAAAGAGTGGACTGTTCCTGAGCTTGAAGATGAAGCTGCAAGAATTCAAGACATGATAAAAAGGAAGGTCACTCACACTCCTCCTGACTGGGCAAAGTTTAGAAAGAATGTACCTGACAAACAGGTAGAACTGCAAAGAATGAAAGAGGAACTGGTTGCTGCTGAATATGGAAACAAAAGACAAATTGCCAGATGGAAAGAAGATGTAGTCAGGGCCACCTACAAAAGGTTGGAGGAACTAAGAAAGAAAGACCCAAATGTTCCTCAAAATCCTGACTATTCTAAAGCAGAGGTTTCTAAAAGACCACCAAAGCTGCAAGTCAAAAGAACCACTGCTCCAGCTGGTGCTGCCATCTACAAAAGAAGGAGCAAAAACCAGTTTAGTATGGAAACAATTCAAGATCTATTAGCTGGAGATGCCATTGTAAAAGCAGGCACGAAAGTAATGATAAAAGTAGATCTTGAATTGGAACAATCTGCAAGTGCTGCTCAGCCAGTCATGAACAGGCCAGCCTCACCAAATACTTCTGCAAATAAACATCTCCCAAGAAACCCACCAGGCTCAAAAATACAAAAGTGGGAAACTGACAAACAGACCTGCGTATTGACTTTGCTCAGGTCTGGTGGAGAAGTGGAGAAAATATCAAGGGAACAAGCTCTTGTCCTGAGTCTTGAAGATTTGCAGGATCTCCTTGATCTTCCACTTAGCAAGGATGATGAAGATACAGATGCCCTAGACTTTGAATTACAATTTAAAGGTCAGATAAGGGAACTGTTGATGAGGCAATAAAGTCTTCCACAAATAATGAAGAGTTTTGGCATTATCTGTTCCAGGGGGAGATTGTTGGGATTGAACCCTATCAGAGGAACAGATAATTAAAGCCAAAACTGGATCAGAGCAGTGGATCCAGAATAAGCAGACGATTACAGTTGGTTCATACAAATCTCTCCCCTTGAAAGTGGTTTCATATCTACTGACCTCCTATCTGCTGATTTTACTAAGTGCTGACCTACAACTGCTGCCTTGCATCTACTGCCCAATGTCAAAGACTGATGGAAGACCAAAGCTCTGCTGATTCAATCTACTGCCTTGAGTCAAGTACTGCTGATCCGGACAAGCACTGCTGGGTTCACAGCAGTGGAAGGATGCAGCAGCTGTTTAAGTGTCTTTTATGTAATGAAATGTAATAGCAGTAGTTAGTACGTCAGTGTTTGTATAGATCAGAGGTTAGAGTTTGTTAGGAGGTTAGATGTCACTTTCATGGTGACGTCAGCTAAGATGCTCAGTGGTTTGCAAGTGCCTATAAATAGTTCAGTACTTTGTACTGTTCTATTAGCTCTTTTGCAACATCGTCTTCTTTGCACGAACAAACTACTGAGCTCA
Source organism: Helianthus tuberosus (assembly GCA_030545235.1). Classification (NCBI taxonomy): domain Eukaryota; kingdom Viridiplantae; phylum Streptophyta; class Magnoliopsida; order Asterales; family Asteraceae; genus Helianthus; species Helianthus tuberosus. The sequence goes on from CM060383.1 coordinate 81,441,042, forward strand.
GGCTGAGGGGGAGCTTGCGTTCATTCATCAATCATTGTAATCGTTGTTGAAACAAATTCAATCTTTCGATTCATTGTGAAAAGATGTTTGATTAAAGTATTACTCTCGTTTGATTGTATGCAAAGTTTGTTTTCATCATAATTCCGCTGCACAACTCTTTCATTTTCATCTTAATTTCAAACGAAAATACAATCAAAAACAAACTCAGATCCAACAGCTCCTTCTATTTCAGCTTCCACGATGATTGGGTGTTCCTACTTATCACTTGGATCTGTAGGGGGAAGCATATGAATTGTTGATTCCATGGTATGGTCCTCCTTCTTTTTCCCTCTTGCTTGCTTTCTGACCAAACCATGTTTACACTAACCTCCTTTTTCCCTTCCTTCTTGTCTTTTATCTCTTTCACCAAGTGAGCGAGTTCCCCTGACTTAACAGCTTCTTATATCCTCTTTTTCAGCTGATAGAAGTCATTAGTATGGTGCCCTGTGTCATTGTGGAAGGCACAAAACTTACTCGCATCTCTTTTACTGGCTGCTTTGGTCAGAGATCGGGGAAATCGGAAGTTGTACTTGACCTCCTCGGTCGAGAGGATCTCTTGGGGTGTCTTGGTGAGTAGGGTGAAGATCTGTTTATCTTTGTCCTGATTTCGACTAGGACGGGGAGATCTTCTTCTGTCTTCTAATCTTCTCCCCTCGTAAGACCTGAAAGGTCGTCGATCCACGAAGGGAAATCTTGACCTTTTTTACGGGGGAGGTGGCTCCCTCCAGCTTCCATGCTCCCTTTTCTTTGATGCTTGTTTTTCCAGAGCTTCTTCACCCTTCAGAAATGATTCTGCCCTTTCAAAGGCTTCTTCCATTGTCTGAGGGTTATTTTCGCGGAACCTTCTAAGAAGCTTTTCGGGCTTTATAGCATTCATGAAGGCAGACACCCTCATCTTCTCTGTTGCCCCACTATACATCAGACCTTCTCTCTTAAATCGTTCAATGAAGGCCCGAAGGTCTTCATGGTTCTTTTGCTGGATCTGATACACGACAGTAGCATCTCTTGTACATCTCTTTTGTGGGGTAAAGTTGGCAAGGAAGCTTTTGTGAAGGTCGTCGAAGGATTTTATGCTTCTAGTGGGGAGTCCACAGAACCATAATCTAGCTGGCCCGATGAGGGTTTTCATGAACATATGACAACATTCGACGTTATTCCAACGTTCCACCGTAGCAGCTCCTGTGAAGACCTGAAGGTGGTCCTCTGAATCTTCCAAACCATCGTATGTCTTGACATTAGACGGCATTTTTATCTTTGTTTGGAAGACATAGTTGGCTATCTCTTCGGAGAAGCATGATAGTGAGCTAGGCTTGTAAGGCATGGAGGGTATATCGAGATTTGCTCCAGCTAAACTGGTGGTAACAGCTACCTGGATGTTGGGTTGAGTCTATGACCCAACTGGGGTTGTCTGCCATATCTGATTTCCCAAGAGCTGCTGGCTTAGTTGTAGGAGAGCTGCCATTTGGGGATATTGAGGACCATACAAAGGGAAGCCCTGTTGAGGACCAGTAGGAGGTGACAGGCTGGTAGCTACGGCTCTGCTAGCCAAGGGTAACGACCTAAGGGCCTCCTTGAAGGTAGTTGGTGGAGAAGGAGTAGCTATTTGAGCCTGTTGGAGGGGCTGTTCGACGGTGTATTCTGGGCTTCTTGGGAGCACAATGGGTGAGCTAGAAGGGTAGCTCCCTGGCCCGAGTGAACCATCGGGCATGAGGTACGGATGCGAGTCAGAACCGGGTCCTGCTCGAGTAATACTTGGTGATGTAGTAGTGCACAACGGAGAGGGCATAGGGGAAAGTGCAACATCATGCTCATCATAAGACAAATGTACCCTGACTCCCTTTGTCCGTTCTTCTCGGACATACCCGTTCAAGAGGTCTCTTAGCACTATGAAGTTACTCCTTACTCCCTCCGGGGTTATTTCCATGGTTTCGACCAGGAAGAGAACTTCACTCGGTGAAGATGGAATAACTCGTGTAGAGGGAGGAGTTTGAAACTGTTGTGCATCTTGTGTTACCGGTGCGACATGAAGTCCGTCCTAGTTGGTGGAACAACTATCTACCCCCGGAGTAGCAGGAGGGCTAGACTAGGGCATAGAACTGCTTGAAACTTCTTTTGGATGAGGATCCTTTCCGGCCACAGAGGAAGATAACTTAGGAACAGGGTTGTACTACCGGAAAACTGTTCTAAGTAGCGCAGCCCCACGGTGGGCGCCACTTGTTAAAGCAACAAGAGTATGGCAGGGGGAAGGTCCAGGATCCACTCCAAGCGATAGCTTCTTGATCAATATTTGCAACCAAAGAACACAGTTAGCCTTAACGCGAGAGGGGGCCTCCGGCGTTTGGACTCTGGTGTGAGAATCAGTGGAATGATCTTTAAGAGTCTAAGCAATGAAAGGATAAGAGTTTAGAGTGAGAGAGTGAGTGAGATTGTCTAACCTTTGGCTAGGATAAGACTCTTCTTATATAGGCGGATTGATCTGCCCTAGGAGCCTTTATCCAGCTGTGCACCTTCTATCCCGAGTACGCTTATCCACCTTTAGATTGCTTGCAGGTTTGGATTTTACCTCTTTAGGCATAATTTAGGTTGTGTGTCTCGAGGACACTATTTACTTTATAAAAGTTTGTCCTTTTGTCTTGACTTGTTCATTTCAAGTCCTGAGGCCTGAAGAGTGACTTTTGCTTCCTGTCATCAGCTATAGGTATATCAGCTCCCGGTTAGGAACTTTAAGCTTCTGACTTCCAGCTTCCTGTTTTCAGCGTTATTTATTTATTTTATTTTTGTTACTTGTTGACTTTGACTTTTGCTGACTGGGATCTCTGAGTACCCACGTCATCATTCGGATTTGTGTGTTTCACTTCATCCAAATTTGTTTAATTCATCCGGATTTATAATATAAATCTGTCTAGACCTACAATTCAGATTCTGATCATCGTCCAGATTTAAGATACATCTGGATCTGTTTTTAAAAGGATCCGGTTTTGTTTGGTTCGCCCAAATTTATTGGACAGAGTTTTGTCCAGCTTTATGGTGAATCTGGTATTTATCAAGGTTTAAGCATAAGTTTCCGGATTTAATAAAGTTTATTCGAATTAATAACTTTGTCCGGACTTACATATATAATGAGTTCATCCAAATTTATTTATATGTTTTTGTTCTGGATTAAATGAATATCCGGAATTGAAATTTGTTATGTGTTAACTTACTTCCGAATTTAAACAGTGAATTTGATGTTTCCTGATTTAGTTAAGATTGCATAGTGTTTTTGTCTGCATAATCTACTAAGTGTTCATATCTTTTGCAGACTGTGCACCTACAATTTATTCTAAATCCTTATAATCTTACTTGAGATGTTTGTTTTCATACAGAAATGGCAAAACAACCAAATCAACCACCTCCAAACCAACAGCAAATACCGAAACGTGTTTCATATCGAAACATAATCAAGTTGCTATTCTTAATGAGAATCTACGAGGAATTGATGATTATCTGCAGTTTATCCGTTTTCTTAGGAGATCTCGAGTCTATGCTATTTCAACTGAGATTCGAATCGTGGAAGCTTATATGCGGGATTTTTGGACGACCACACGTGTGAACAATAATACAATCGAGACAAATGTCAACGGTTATCAATTGGTGATAACGGAGGAAGTCGTTCGAGATGCTTTGCATTTGGGAGAATTCGATTCTAGTGAAGTGTATTATGTAGCTCAGATTCGAGATCGTGTTGTTCTAAGTTTCAAATATTCTGGAAATCTACCATCCAGATAGATCTACAAAGGCATGCTTCATGAGAGATGGCGTTTCTTCTACATGTTATCATGCAATGCTTTGCTCCAAAGAAACCTGGGATGGACGACATGGGTCAAAATCTCTTGTCGGCGATGATTGGCCTAAACATTTAATCAACCTTATAATTTTGCTCGTATTATTTTCAGGGCTATTCAGGCCCAGATAGGTTATGAAGCAGGTGATGCTCATCTAATGATGTTATATCTTCGGTTCCTTATGATTATCTTCGACATCTTGTTCCGGATCTTCCAATTCATGATGGCTTGCCACTAATCATGCTTACGGCTATGAGTAAACATATTTTTATCGATTGCTGGAATGATAAAGCATCTACTCATTCTCCACGGCTACCTAAACTTCGACTAATGTTGGGTGCTATCTTGGTCGAAAACTACAACTTTGCAAATGATGACGCTTGGAGAAATATATCTGCAGGTGTTAATCAATTATTTGGAGTAGATGAAGATGAGGATGGTGTGGTGCATGTTGTTCTTCAACAGCCGGTAGTTGTTCAACCTCATGTTGATCTTCAACAACTGCTGGTGGTTATTGAAGAACCTATTGTTCCTGAGCCCGTTGTGGTGAAACCAACTATTGTTGAACATGTTGTTGAACCAGTCGTTGAACCGGTTAATGAGCCTGTCAGTGAACAAGTGCAGGACGTCATAATGGAAGAGGTTATACAAAACATTTCGTTCGATCAACCCGATCCAAGTTTAGAAGATATTTTGTTTGATAGAGAAATAGCTTCGATAGATGCTGCTTTGGAGACAATGCTCCATCTTCTAGTGCATCTAAAGGAAAGGGAATTCTAGTCGACGAAGAAGATGTTAACAGAGAGAAAATACTTAGCATTGGTTCGAAAGGATTTATTGGGTAAGCTTTCTACCAGAGGACAAAAAAAGCTTCAAGCTTTTCGTGCAAAGGTCGATTCTCTCGGTTCCTCTTCCGAGTGGGTCCCATGTCTGTCCATTTGGAACGAAAAGACTTCCGACTTGCAAAATCTTCCAGGTGATTATTCTGATAGTGATGATGGAGATTCTGATGAAAGGCCGAGTGGTGCTTCGGCTTCTGAGTCTCGCGCCATTGTTACGTACAAAAGAAGTAGATTGAGAGAAGGCTCAAGTGTAGCTCTAAGGTCTTCGGGTTTGGAAAATGTTTCATCTGTTGAAGATTCAGCTCCAGCAGTCACTCCAGTTACTAGTGGTGTTCCAGTTTCTTTACCATCAGTATCAGCCGCTTTATCTGCCCCTAGCTCAATAGTTGCGGTCTATGTTGCTGGTATCACTTCTTATGGTTTGTCTTCTAGCTCAGGTATTCCGTTGATCTCGTCTGAAGTATCGACTGCTCCACTATTTTTTGACATTTCTGTCTCTTTCGGGATCAGGCTATCTGTTTCCTACATCCGTGGGAATTAGTTCTTCTACAATGCCTCCGGTTTTCATTACAAAGCCTCCCGGTTCTTCGTCGAGCTTTGTTCATCCTAGTGATACTCGTCCTGCTGGTCCTCTATTGAAGAAACCTGATGTGTTTGCATCTACACCAAAGTCGTCGAAAAAGATCCGTCCAAAGGTTGCATTTGGTCCTAGACCTCCTCGCCCTGTTTCTCCAAGGCCTACGGTGTGACAACTGGCACAAAACCAGTAATTTCCGTACACTTTAATTATTGCTTAATGACTGCAATTATGTGCTTAAATGCCGACATTGACTGATTACATGCTAAACAAGTGAATTCATGCACGTTGTACACTACAAAATAATGCTTTATGCATAAACGAGAGCGTTGCGTCAGAAATACTAGTAAACTCACCGGTAAGACACACTGTGTCAACAGAACTGCAGAAAGCAGTCAGACAATAAAATTGGAGCCTAGGTGTAGGTCCAACAACCAGAATACATTAAAACCCAAGAGTACATACAAGGGTTTAATATATATACTCTCCGGAAGCAAAAATAAGCACTAAAAAGCACCCGAAACGCACTTTAAGTGCATAAATTTATACAAATCAGCTCTAATCAGCTTTTAAACATACGAATATCATGCAGAAATTTCGTTTTGTTATCCAGAATACTTCCCTAAGTGTTGGGAATTGAAAGGGATACAAAAAGGTACTTAAAAGATACTAAAAGGTGCAATTTAGCACTTTAACGAACCGGTATCTAACCGAACAACCGGACTTTACCCGGAACATAAAAATATTGACAATGACATTGTTTTTCCTTTTCTGAGCTAGTTAGAGTCCCCGAACACCCTAACACCCGTTACAAAACACTACACACTAGTAACTTATTTAAAGTTCCTAACTATCTTAACTAAACACTAACTATTTGGTTGAAAACAAACTAAATACCCCCCCCCCCCTTTGACCGAATCGGTCCCCCAAGGGGACTCACCCTTACATTCTTGAATATTTTAATCTCTTGTGTTTGAAATCTAGTGGGCACATTATCTATTGGTTAAAACACTAAAGTGGATTATAAGTTTACATCCAAGATCATTATCATCACCTCACAAACAACACAACCAAAATTTCATCTCTCTCCCTCTCCTCTTGAAGTCGGCCGAGAATCATAGCCCACCCACCATCACCTTCCAATTTTGATCTTGCTAAACCACATACAATCCAAGGTGCAAGAGATCATACGAGGAGACCCGGTGCTCTCGGAAACTCAAGGACCTCTCTACATCGCTTTTATCCACCTAGTTTTCGCTTTGATTCTTCCCTAGCCACGAGCTAGTAGTAAGTGCTTCTAAACACTCTCTTGTTCATGTTTGGAAGTGGTTAATAAGAGATTTAACGGTTAAAACTTGAAAACATACAAGATCAAAACTAAAAGACTAGAAAGTATGATGAACTAGTTGGTTAAAGAGAAACAATTGGTGTAAAAGTTATGAATCTTGTTTTGTTGTGGTTATTTTATGTTGGTGGTTGCTAGAAGTGGAACGGATCGTCATCTAACCATACTAGATCATGTTCATGGAACATGAACTAGTAATATGTTAAGTATAAAAGTTGTAAGATGATGAACCCTTCACCTCATGAACATGAACTTGTGTAAAAGTAATTTTTCTTGTAAAATAAGACTCTAAACATGTAGATCTAAAGATCGACAAGTGGTTTTTCGGAAAAACCAAGTGAAAGATGCAAGTCTTGTTAAAACCCGGATATTTTATGAACTTGAAACATTTTTAGTAAATAAACAAGTATGTAAACACTTGTGTAACAAGAAATTTAACAAAGAAGTATTTTTGAAAATCTTGACTAGAAGTTGTAAAACTTCATATTCTTTATAAATAAAGTTTTTAAGAAACTAAACTTATTTTTAACGGTAACAAGACTTACTAAATGTGCTAGTAAGTTACTACATACTTTTACAAACTTTCAAGTTCATAAGTCGTGATATATGATTGTTTTGACAAGTTTGATAAATAAAGATTGTATTATTGAGATTGTTGTTGAATTAAAAGAAAATAAACACATGTTTTGAAAACATGGGAAACCTCCATTTTTAGGGGAAACTCTGTCAAAAATTTTATAAATTTTGACACTTAGAAAAATATAAGTTTTTTTTTAGAAACTTATTCCCTAAAAATGTATCTAAAAATATTACCAAGGTTTCCCTGATTTTTGGTAATAAGAAATGATGATTTCTTCAAGATTAAAATGGATATCAAGTATGTATATATTTTTGAGAAAAATATATATATTATTTGATCACCAACTTTTGTGCTAAGTGTATATAGTATGTGTTATACGTGCTAGTGTATTAAGACTTAAAAATACACTAAATACTCATGAGAAGTATAAACACAAAAATACACATACAACATACAAGATACATAATTCGGGTGCAAAGTGCAAAACACGAGATACTTATATTAATTTTTTAGAAAGTAATATAAGTAAGATATTTAGTTAAAAATATAAAATATTTTTAACACAAGAATATATACACAAAAGAGAGTGACTGTACTTGTGCGACACAAGTCTAGTGACTAACGTCAAGAAAACGCGTATAGGTTACGACGTTAATTAAGCAAATCCGGTGAAGTTTACGACGCAAGGAACACAAAGTTGTGAGTTCATGCTCCCCCTTTTCTTTCAACTGTTTTCAGTTTTATAACTTCGGGGGTGAAATACATGTATAAATATTACTATGTTTACAAATGGTATGATAATAAGAAGCACACTTGGTGAGCACGAGTACCAAGTGTGACGAGATATAAGAATACAAGAAGCGCACTTGGTGAGGACGAGTATCAAGTATGATGCGTTATGAGAAATGATACGAGAAATCGTGTCACGAATAGGGTACATAAGCACCATTAATCAACAATATACCTAGACCGCAGAACAAAAGGTTAGATCTAACGGGTGCCGGGCAGCCACACTCTCGGTGAGGGCGAGTATCGAGTAGTGCTTTTGTGTCTCAAAATATGTCAATTAAATGCCTAAGGTTTGGTGACTTCCTATGTCGTGTCACGTGTTAATGGCCTTGCAACCCATTAACAATCCTGATACTTACAGGAATACTTTATTTACATAAAATTCATACCATACTAAAACTTGATTTATACTTGAAGTACGTGGGGTACTCAAGAAAAACTTGAATTATACTTGAAGTACGTGGGGTACTCAAGAAAATGGGAATTATACTTGAGTACGTGGGGTACTCAAGAAAAACTTGAATTATACAAGAGTACGTGGTGTACACATGAATTTTTTATTTATATATGAAAACTTGATTTATACATGACTCAAACTATGTTTTCATACAAAGTATACAAACGTGAAATACAAAAACTGCATGAATTCACCCCAACATTATGTTGACGTTTTTTTTTTTCCAAAACTCACATGTATTTCAGGTAACTAGGATGGATGTGCGCGTGGTCTCGCTTATGCTCTTGGATGTCGCTTATGTTTGTCTTTAAATAAAGTGTAATCTTTTTAAGACAATGTTTTATGCTATCTAGCGATGTAAACGCTAAACTTATGTTTTCAAATTATGGTATTTGATGTTTTTACGAGCATATAGCATGTTTACCTTTCGTATGCAACGAGAACCTTTCATGATCACACCTCGTGCTTCCGCCACAGAAAGGGGTGTGACAGATTGGTATCAGAGCAGCGATTGTAGTGAACCAGGATTCCTTCTCGAGTCTAGTCTAAAATCTCTAGGATCCTTTCACGAAAACAATTTTTTTTCAAAGAGTTTTCATTGCATAAAACGTCCCGCGACATCCACTACCTGAAACTGTCTACATGAGTCTAGAAAAGACACTACGAGACTTAGTGCACGAGAGTAGCACTCGTCTGTGATTGAGAGTTAATTGCAATTATGTGTGATAATTAGCATATACTAGATGAAGAATGTCACAAGTATACGTGACTTTACCTGAAAGCGATGGCCCATCTGAAGGAAGAGATGCGAGGATGAAACGAACTGTGCGGATTGTACAAGGAGTTACGTAATTATGGATGCATACATAATTATGGAATTCAGTGCACAAAAATCACAGCAAGTCTTGTCACGTATAGATTCCCTCAGTGCAAGCCTACTAAGTACTCTGCTAGAGTAATAATTGTTTGATGTCACTTATGTGGTATATACCTGTGAATATATATACTACTACTGTCTAGTATGACGATATCAAACAAATGTCTAACCCTGTTGTGTTATGTTCTGTCAGAACATGACACCCAGGAAAGCTATGAATGCTCGCAATGACGATCAACCTCCTCCTCCCCCACTGCCCAGAACTGCTGAAGAGCTGAACGCTCTACTGGAAGAAAGGATCTCCGCTGCTATCGCCCAGTACGAGGCGAACCGTACTCAAGACAGTGGAGGGCCAAGCAATGCTAGACGTAACGGGCATGGAGATTCGTCTGGAGGAAACGCAGCTCAAGGCTGCACTTTCAAACAGTTCCTCGACTGCAAGCCGATGAACTATGACGGCACAGGAGGTGCAGTAGCCTTTGTACGCTGGACGGAGAAGACTGAAGCTACCATCCGCATGAGCAAGTGTACCGTGGACCAGCAAGTCACTTTTGCCACTGGGTTGTTTGTCGATGAAGCTCTGACTTGGTGGAACCCGCAAGCCCAAACTTTGGGTGACGATGCCGCTTATGGCCTAACTTGGGAGGAACTGAAGGAAAGAATGAGAGAGAAGTATTGCTCTCGTGCTGAACTCCAAAGGCTGGAAACGGAGTTCTGGCACTTGACCATGGAAGGTGCTGACATTAATGGATATACTCGAAGGTTCCACGATCTGTCTATAGTGCTTCCCTACATGGTGACTCCCGAATTCAAGCGTGTCGAACGCTACATTTGGGGACTGGCCCCCGAGTTTCATGGCATGGTAACTTCGGCCAAACCCCAAACGATCACCGAGGCTGTAACTCTGGCTGTCAGCCTTACCGAAGACTGTGTTCGTATGAAGAAGTTATCGTTGAACCCAACAGAGAAGACCGAGACACATGCTGAGTCGTCCGGTGACAAAAAGAGAAAGCATACAAGTTTGAACCAAACAACTCGCAACAACAAGGGTTACAACAAGAAGCGTGACGCTAACCCGTCTCAGGAGGTGAAGACCCTTGCAACCGAAGCATACCAAGGCTCCATGCCTAAATGCCAAAAATGTAAGTATCATCATGAAGGAGCTTGTCGCATTCCAAGGTGCGACAAATGTTGTAAATTGGGTCATCAAACAGAAGACTGTTGAGGAAAAGGAAAGAACCGGAATGGAAATGGTGCTGGTAACAAAAATGGTAACGGGAAGGTGCGGAACCAAGGATGCTTCAGATGTGGAAGCAATGATTATTTCATGAAGGACTGCCCAGAGAGAAACAGTGCTCAGGCTCGAGCATTTGTGATTGGAGCAAAGGACGCACGCGAGGACCCTAACGTGGTCACCGGTACGTTTCTCATTAACAACCACTTTGCATCCATATTATTCGACACTGGCGCCGATTATAGCTTCATGTCTGTGGAATTTAAACGCATGCTTGGAATAGAATCTAGTAGATTAGAAATTCCTTATTCCATAGAATTAGCCAGTGGTAAACTTGTTGAATCGGGCGAAGTTGTTAGAGGCTGCACACTAGAACTTGGTGAACGAAGATTTAGCATCGACCTCTTACCTATTCAATTGGGTAGCTTCGATGTAGTGGTCAGAATGGACTGGCTGTCCAAGAACAAAGCTGAAGTTGTATGTCATGAGAAAATCATTCGCATCCCTTTGGCGGATGATGAAACTCTCATCGTGCATGGAGAAAAACGAAGCGCGCCTCTTCGAATCATCAGTTGTATGAAGGCACAAAAGTGCTTAAGGAAAGGATGTGTTGCCTTCCTAGCACACGTGGTAGACAAGAAGGCTGAGGCGCCGAAACTCGAAGACATTCCTGTGGTGAAGGAATTCCCTGATGTTTTTCCCGAAGATCTGCCAGGACTACCACCGCAACGACAAGTCAAATTCCGTATAGACTTGGTTCCAAGAGCTGCTCCTGTAGCCAAGGCACCCTATCGACTTGCGCCATCCGAAATGCAAGAATTATCTACACAACTTCAGGAGTTGTTGGATAAAGGATTTATAAGGCCAAGCTTCTCACCCTGGGGAGCTCCAGTATTATTCGTGAAGAAGAAGGATGGAACACTGCGGATGTGTATCGATTACAGGGAACTGACCAAGCTCACTATCAAAAATCGGTACCCGCTACCGAGGATTGATGACTTATTTGATCAACTGCAAGGATCAAGCTACTATTCCAAGATCGACCTTCGATCTGGATACCATCAGTTAAGAATCCAAGAAGAAAGCGTGCCAAAGACTGCATTCAGAACGCGATATAGGCATTACGAATTCCTTGTAATGCCATTTGGGCTGACGAATGCACCAGCGGTCTTTATGGATCTGATGAACCGCGTATGCAAACCATATCTCGATAAATTCGTGATTGTATTTATCGATGATATCCTGATTTATTCGCGAACGAAAGAAGAGCATGAGCAACATCTCAGAACCATCTTGGAACTACTGAAGAAAGAGAAGCTTTAGGCAAAGTTCTCGAAATGCGAATTCTGGATTCGCGAAGTACAATTTCTTGGTCACGTTGTGAATGAGAAGGGCATTCATGTAGACCCGTCCAAGATAGAAGCAATAAAGAATTGGGAAGCCCCCAAGACCCCAACTGAAGTTCGACAATTTTTGGGCTTAGCGGGCTATTATCGGCAATTCATCGAGAATTTCTCAAAGATAGCTCAACCGCTAACTGCCCTTACATAGAAAGATAAGAAATACGACTGGGGTTACAAACAGGAAGAAGCCTTCCAGCTACTTAAAAACAAGCTATGCGATGCACCAATACTATCATTACCCGAAGGCACTGAAGACTTCATGGTATACTGCGACGCCTCACGACAGGGCTTGGGTTGCGTGCTTATGCAACGCCAAAAAGTCATCGCTTACGCTTCAAGACAATTGAAGGTGCATGAAAGAAACTACACCACTCAGGACCTGGAGCTGGGAGCAGTGGTATTCGCCTTGAAGATCTGGCGACATTATTTATATGGTACTCGATGTACAATTTTCACAGATCACAAAAGCTTACAACACATATTTGATCAGAAGGAATTGAATATGCGCCAGCGGCGATGGGTCGAGCTGCTAAATGATTACGACTGTGAGATCAAGTACCATCCTGGAAAGGCAAACGTTGTAGCGGACGCATTGAGCCGAAAAGAAAGGGCTAAGACCCTAAGGGTTCGAGCATTGGAAATGACTATTCGAACGAACCCCACTGCACGCATTCGTGATGCACAACAAGAAGCTCTTAAAGGAGAGAACCGTAAAGCTGAATACCTCCGGGGTATGCTGAAATACATGGTGCCAAACGAAGAGGGAACCTTATACTTCAAGAAGCGTATTTGGGTTCCACTCTATGGTGGCATGCGAGAAGTCATCCTTGATGAAGCCCACAAATTGAGATATTCGATCCATCAAGGATCGGACAAAATGTATCAAGACTTGAAAGAATACTATTGGTGGCCGAGACTCAAAAGCGACGTTGCTGTTTATGTTGGAAAATGCCTAACCTGTGCTAAGGTTAAGGCTGAATATCAGAAGTTGTCCGGCCTCCTACAACAACCAGAGATTCCCGTGTGGAAGTGGGAACAAATCTTGATGGACTTCATAACGAAATCACCCAGGACCCCGAGAGGGCACGATATGATATGGGTAATAGTTGATCGATTAACGAAATCTGCGCATTTCCTACCAATCCGAGAGAAGGACAGCACTGGAAAGCTTGCAGAGATATACTTAATAGAAATTGTGGCACGTCATGGAGTGCCTATCTCAATCATTTCAGACAGAGATGGATGCTTTGTCTCAAGAATCTGGCAATCATTTCAGGAAGCCTTTGGATCTCAATTAGATCTAAGCACGGCCTTCCATCCACAAACAGACGGCCAGAGCGAACGGACTATACAAACGTTAGAAGATATGCTTCGCGCATGCGTCATGGATCTGGGCGGCAGCTGGGATACTCATCTACCTTTAGTTCAGTTTTCCTACAATAACAGTTATCATACGAGCATAAAAGCCGCACCGTTCAAAGCTCTGTATGGCCGCAAGTGCCGATCGCCCTTATGTTGGGCAGATGCTGGAGATAAACGTATGGCTGGTCCTGAACTTGTACAAGAGACAACCAACAAGATTGCGCAGATCCGAGAGCGCATTAAGGTGGCCCGAGATCGACAAAAGACCTACGCTGATCAAAAACGAAAACCATTACAGTTCGAGGTTGGAGACAAAGTTTTGTTAAAAGTCTCACCTTGGAAGGGGGTAGTCAGATTCGGAAAACGTGGAAAGCTGAATCCACGATACATCGGACCATTCAGAATATTAGAAAGAATTGGTACCGTGGCATACAAGTTGGAATTACCGGAATAACTTAATGGAGTAAATGATACGTTCCATGTATCCAACCTCAAGAAGAGTCCAACACCAGAAAACGTGATCATCCCGATGGATGAAGTGCATATTGATGACGCCCTTCGATTTACAGAACAACCCGTTGAGGTTACCGACTGGAAAGTCAACAAGACCAGGAGGAGCAGTGTGAAACTTGTCAAAGTACGTTGGAACTCTAAGCACGGACCCGAGTACACATGGGAATGTGAAGACCAGTTCAAAGAGAAGTATCCCCACCTATTCAAGAAGACTCCAGTGAGAGTTAGTTCAGCCTGAATTTCAGGACGAAATTCTTTTAACGGGGGTAGACTGTGACAACTGGCACAAAACCAGTAATTTCCGTACACTTTAATTATTGCTTAATGACTGCAATTATGTGCTTAAATGCCGACATTGACTGATTACATGCTAAACAAGTGAATTCATGCACGTTGTACACTACAAAATAATGCTTTATGCATAAACGAGAGCGTTGCGTCAGAAATACTAGTAAACTCACCGGTAAGACACACTGTGTCAACAGAACTGCAGAAAGCAGTCAGACAATAAAATTGGAGCCTAGGTGTAGGTCCAACAACCAGAATACATTAAAACCCAAGAGTACATACAAGGGTTTAATATATATACTCTCCGGAAGCAAAAATAAGCACTAAAAAGCACCCGAAACGCACTTTAAGTGCAGAAATTTATACAAATCAGCTCTAATCAGCTTTTAAACATACGAATATCATGTAGAAATTTCATTTTGTTATCCAGAATACTTCCCTAAGTGTTGGGAATTGAAAGGGATACAAAAAGGTACTTAAAAGATACTAAAAGATGCAATTTAGCACTTTAACGAACCGGTATCTAACCGAACAACCGGACTTTACCCGAAACATAAAAAATATTGACAATGACATTGTTTTTCCTTTTCTGAGCTAGTTAGGGTCCCCGAACACCCTAACACACGTTACAAAACACTACACACTAGTAACTTATTTAAAGTTCCTAACTATCTTAACTAAACACTAACTATTTGGTTGAAAACAAACTAAATACCCCCCCCCCCCCTGACCGAATCGGTCCACCAAGGGGACACACCCTTACATTCTTGAATATTTTAATCTCTTGTGTTTGAAATCTAGTGGGCACATTATCTATTGGTTAAAACACTAAAGTGGATTATAAGTTTACATCCAAGATCATTATCATCACCTCACAAACAACACAACCAAAATTTCATATCTCTCCCTCTCCTCTTGAAGTCGGCCGAGAATCATAGCCCACCCACCATCACCTTCCAATTTTGATCTTGCTAAACCACATACAATCCAAGGTGCAAGAGATCATACGAGGACACCCGGTGCTCTCGGAATCTCAAGGACCTCTCTACATCGCTTTTATCCACCTAGTTTTCGCTTTGATTCTTCCCTAGCCATGAGCTAGTAGTAAGTGCTTCTAAACACTCTCTTGTTCATGTTTGGAAGTGGTTAATAAGAGATTTAACGATTAAAACTCGAAAACATACAAGATCAAAACTAAAAGACTAGAAAGTATGATGAACTAGTTGGTTAAAGAGAAACAATTGGTGTAAAACTTATGAATCTTGTTTTGTTGTGGTTATTTTATGTTGTTGGTTGCTAGAAGTGGAACGGATCGTCATCTAACCATACTAGATCATGTTCATGGAACATGAACTAGTAATATGTTAAGTATAAAAGTTGTAAGATGATGAACCCTTCCCCTCATAAACATGAACTTGTGTAAAAGTAATTTTTCTTGTAAAATAAGACTCTAAACATGTAGATCTAAAGATCTACAAGTGGTTTTTCGGAAAAACCAAGTGAAAGATGCAAGTCTTGTTAAAACCCGGATATGTTATGAACTAGAAACATTTTTAGTAAATAAACAAGTATGTAAACACTTGTGTAACAAGAAATTTAACAAAGAAGTATTTTTGAAAATCTTGACTAGAAGTTGTAAAACTTCATATTCTTTAAAAATAAAGTTTTTAAGAAACTAAACTTATTTTTAACGGTAACAAGACTTACTAAATGTGCTAGTAAGTTACTACATACTTTTACAAACTTTCAAGTTCATAAGTCATGATATATGCTTGTTTTGACAAGTTTGATAAAGAAAGATTGTATTATTGAGATTGTTGTTGAATTAAAAGAAAATAAACACATGTTTTGAAAACATGGGAAACCTCCATTTTTAGGGGAAACTCTGTCAAAATTTTTATAAATTTTGACACTTAGAAAAATATAAGTTTTTTTTTTAGAAACTTATTCCCTAAAAATGTATCTAAAAATATTACCAAGGTTTCCCTGATTTTTGGTAATAAGAAATGATGATTTCTTCAAGATTAAAATGGATATCAAGTATGTATATATTTTTGAGAAAAATATATATATTATTTGATCACCAACTTTTGTGCTAAGTGTATATAGTATGTGTTATACGTGCTAGTGTATTAAGACTTAAAAATACACTAAATACTCATGAGAAGTATAAACACAAAAATACACATACAACATACAAGATACATAATTCGGGTGCAAAGTGCAAAACACGAGATACTTATATTAATTTTTGAGAAAGTAATATAAGTAAGATACTTAGTTAAAAATATAAAATATTTTTAACACAAGAATATATACACAAAAGAGAGTGACTGTACTTGTGCGACACAAGTCTAGTGACTAACGTTAAGAAAACGCGTATAGGTTACGACGTTAATTAAGCAAATCCGGTGAAGTTTACGACGCAAGGAACGCAAAGTTGTGAGTTCATGCTCCCCTTTTTCTTTCAACTGTTTTCAGTTTTATAACTTCGGGGGTGAAATACATGTATAAATATTACTATGTTTACAAATGGTATGATAATAAGAAGCACACTTGGTGAGCACGAGTACCAAGTGTGACGAGATATAAGAATACAAGAAGCGCACTTGGTGAGGACGAGTACCAAGTACGATGCGTTATGAGAAATGATACGAGAAATCGTGTCACGAATAGGGTACATAAGCACCATTAATCAACAATATACCTAGACCGCAGAACAAAAGGTTAGATCTAATGGGTGCCGGGCAGCCACACTCTCGGTGAGGGCGAGTATCGAGTAGTGCTTTTGTGTCTCAGAATATGCCAATTAAATGCATAAGGTTTGGTGACTTCCTATGTCGTGTCACATGTTAATGGACTTGCAACCCATTAACAATCCTGATACTTACAGGAATACTTTATTTACATAAAATTCATACCATACTAAAACTTGATTTATACTTGAAGTACGTGGGGTACTCAAGAAAAACTTGATTAATACTTGAAGTACGTGGGGTACTCAAGAAAAACTTGAATTATACTTGAAGTACGTGGGGTACTCAAGAAAACGGGAATTATACTTGAGTACGTGGGGTACTCAAGAAAAACTTGAATTATACATGAGTACGTGGTGTACACATGAATTTTTTATTTATATATGAAAACTTGATTTATACATGACTCAAACTATGTTTTCATACAAAGTATACAAAGTGTAATCTAGGATGGATGTGCGCGTGGTCTTGCTTATGCTCTTGGATGTCGCTTATGTTTGTCTTTAAATAAAGTGTAATCTTTTTAAGACAATGTTTTATGCTATCTAGCGATGTAAACGCTAAACTTATGTTTTCAAATTATGGTATTTGATGTTTTTACGAGCATATAGCATGTTTACCTTTCGTATGCAACGAGAACCTTTCATGATCACACCTCGTGCTTCCGCCACAGAAAGGGGTGTGACATACGGTTCCGACTTCGGCTCCACAGTCTCGGGAAACATCTGCAAGTGGTGATAAGTCTTCTTTCCAAGAGTTTTGTACAAGATAAATTTGCAGAAGTTCATCGCGCCATGCAAAGGCAAATCAAGGTTATCAATGACATTCAGGAAGTGAACAGGAAGCAGCAAAAAGAATTGGATGAGCATAAAAAGAAAGATGTTGAAAACGAAGAAAAGATTAAGGGCTTATCGTTTCTATCTAAATGACAAGTGATCCAATTAATTATTCTAATCAAGAGAGATATGTCTTATTCTTTTTGACATGAAACTTTTTCTGCTACAACTGAATAGATTCGCAGGATTGTCATTGAGCTTATTGAGCTCTTTGCTGCTCATGGGGGAATACTCCTCTTCAGGTCCAAGCCAGGTAAAGATTAGATGAATTGAAAAAGATACAAGACAACTTAGATAAATACAAGGAACCCAACGCTTCACAGCAAAGGGAGCAGCCAAGTAGCTCACAAGCTACGGAAGCTGCAACTGATGCTGCAGTTAAGGGGGAGTCAGGCAAGGGCACAGGTGGCAGTCGAGGTAAAGGTCTAGTTTAGGGTGAACTTGGTGTTTCGTCCGATGATTCGGATCATGATGGTTTAACTAGAGAGAATTTCATTTCTAACGATGATTGGAGAAAGATGATGAAGTCGTTGGAATATTGGAAGAACTCAGATCGGATGAAGACGTCGATCAAGTGGTAATGAGCAAAGGGGAAAATGTGTCTTATACGATGAACGTTCAGTCTGTTGAAGGAGTGCAAATAGATTTTGAAGACTTGCGGGGCATTGCTTATAATGACACACCAATTGAAGCAAATCCCAATCTTGAGCCGAAACCTGAAGAAGTTCAGAGGGTCTTATGGCTAAGAGCGCCTCCACAAGATCTAACTCAGAAAAAGCGTTTTGGATGCATTGGTGGAGAATACTCGGGCCAAATCAGTAGCTGGGATTTCGATGAGCAGAATAATTTGGTGTTAATTAAGTGAACGGATGGAGTTCAGTACTTCAGACCGTGGTTTCAAACTCTCAGTTCCCTTCCAGCACATGATCTTCATCACATTGCTCAACTCGATTTGAATACACCGACGTCTAATGGTATTATTGGAGCTTTGCAGAAAGCCTTAGAAAAGGAGAGCAGAGCAAGTAAATGGAACCGATTCAAACCTGTTGTGGGTTGTCGAGTCAAAACAAAAGATAAGTTCTCAGGATAAATCAAGTATAAGTACCGGTCTGCTTTATGTTTGAGGACAATTCCAATGAGACAATTCAACCTAGACAGTGTGAAGGGGATTGGGTATTGGTACATTGATGGTAAAACGGGAGAAGCCATAATCATAAAGAAGAAAGTTACTGAAGTGATTGTGAAAGTGTTAGATCCTATATGGCTAGTAAATTTCAAGCTTTCAGATCTAAAGAAGTTGAAACGTTTGTCTCTCCAATACTTGAATGAAGACCGAGAGCTTGCTCTTTCGTTCATTCATGTAGTACAATTCTGTGTGAAGAACAGGAGGGTTGGAGTAGGAAGTGACTTCTCAAAGACTTGATGAAGACCTTCACAAGACTTGCAGATCCCGCATGTATCAAGGGGGAGTCTGTAAGTGCACATTTGGATGATAAATGTTGGATTCTGCCACATGAAGATTCCTCAGGGTCTAACTTGTAATTGATGAAGTGTTATATCTTTTGTCTAACAAATTCAGATGGTATTTCAGGCTAAGGGTCCGAATTTGTTACAATACTCAGGTCCGAATTTGTTTGATAGTTTTTGTATGCCTGAATTTGTTTAGGTAACAAACTCGGACTAGTACTAATTTTCAGGATTTTTGTGACCAAACATATTCTTGTATTTATACTTAGTGAATGAATGCAAGATCAGACTTTTGGTGAATTATCTTTCTATGCAAGTTTCTCTCTTTGTGTGAAGCAAAACCCTAGCAACTGTGTGTTCTTGTGTGTGTTGGGAATCTGTGAATACTTTGTGGATTCACAGATTGTCAATCATCATCTCTGTTCTTCAACACCTTCTACATCATGACCTTCGCAGCGGTTTGCATCACGTGATGGATTCCGCACACCGCGTGAGTTGGTGTTTCGTGTTTAGTGATCCTGCTCGGGTGTTCGAGGTTCGGTGGGCGATTTTATAGTTGAATACGGTCTATGTATCATAGTTATATTATGGAAGCACGACATTTGTTATTACTACAATTTATATAGGCAATAGGGTTGGTGTTGAAGTGTTGTAATTTGTGATAAAGATTTGCAGTATACGTTTTGGATTGTTTTCTTGAAAATTTTGGTTGAACCTTTATTACTTGTGGTTCTCTTATGTATTCCATCCCACTTCTTTTGTTATCTTATGATAATAAACCCATATAGGTTTTGACTTTTAAGTGTCTTGAAGATACGCTAGGGCTGTAAACGAGCCGAGTCGAGCCAAGCCAGACCTAGCTCGAGCTCAACCCGAACTCAATTCGAGCTGGCTCGGCTCGAGCTCGAATTTTAAATCGAGCTGAAATTTGAGGCTCGAGCTCCACTAGATTAAAATTCGAGCTAGCTCGGCTCAATCTAGCTTGAACTATCAAAGAATCGTAAAATTTACTAATTAAAAAGCATTCAAAGATGAAACTCTTCGGGGAGGGACAGAATTGCAATGTGATTTAACCAAATGGCTAAATATACAAGTATATATAATTAATTCATTTTGTTCATTGTTTTTACCTTCTTTTATAGGGGAGACATTCTCTTAGTTTTTGTCTTTTGAGCGATGTGGGACATAAAAAATGAAGGATGTGAGGGTTAGCTTTTGTCTTCTACAATGAATCATTTACTAGCTTAAGCCTTCGTCACCTTTTATTTTGAAAATTTTACTCTAGTTCCATGGTTCATTTTCTTCAAATCAAACTCAAGCAAAACAAGTTGTGACTATACTTATATATATATATATATATATATATATATGGTAAACCTTCTTATCGAGCTGGCTCACGAGCCAAGCCAGGCCTATATCGAGCTTGGCTCGTTTACAAATCAAGCCGAGCCGAGCCAGCTCGTTTACAATCGGGCCAATTTCAAGTCGAGCTATTTTCGAGCGAGCTGCGAGCCGCAAGTTTTTTGAACACCCCTAAGATACGCGTAAAATTCTTTGTATAAAATGTGTTAACATAGTTTGTAAGACTTTACATTCCTTTTGATTGTAGTAGTTAAGATTACACTCACAACGACAGAGCCAGTAAAGAATACGATTGGGTGTCTTCGCAAAGAAGATCAAGAACGCAAATGCATACGTTCATGGCCATGTTTCTTTACAAGAAAGGCCGCTAGAGAGATGAACAATCCTCTAACAAAAGTTTAAGTTTGAAACCGAAAATAACAAGGCGGCGCCATCGATATTCGAAATGAACAAGGCAGTGCTGGTGACGGTTAACAGCGATGAGAAATTTGGAGCTTGGGACACTTTTAAGAGCGTCGGCTTATATTAGCATATATTTGAGTGCCAACGATTCGAGTATGATGTAAAAGGCGGTGGACGGAACGGATTTTGTCGTCTAATGGATCAAGGAGGGTAGTTGGAGCTGTTTAGGGATTTTGAGAATCACTAATCTAGGCAATGTGCTCCCGTCGCATCGCGTGGGCACCCAATCGTGTGTGTGTGTGTGTGTGTGTGTGTATGTGTATATGGGAGGGTTCAAGCGAATACTCCTTTTATTGTGAGAACTCGAAAACTCCTAAAAAAAAACTTAAAAAACACACCAAAAACTTTTTCTTATTTTTTTTAACATTTTTAGCTGTAAATCTACCATTTTTAAAATATAAAAATTTGAAAAATAAAAAAAGTTATAATAAGTATTACACATGTGCAACACTACGAAAAACCTAAACCGGCCAACCCCCACCCCATCCCCCAAAAACCTAACCGCCACCCCCCCCCCCCCCCCAAAAAAAAAAAACCTAAAAACTAAACCCGAAACCTAAACCCCTTAAAAACCTAACCTAAACCCTAAAGCTAAGTAGTAATTCATATGCTTAAGTTTTGGGTTTAGTGGGTTAGGTTTTTAAGGGATTTATGTTTCGGGGTTAGTTTTTAGGTCTTTTGAGGGTGAGGGTGGGGTGGGGTGGGGGATTTAGGTTTCGGGTTTAGTTTTTAGGTTTTTGTGGGGTTGGGGGTTTAAAGGTTTCGGGATTAGTTTTTAGGTTTTTAGGGGGGTTGGGGGTTTAGGTTTCGGGTTTACTATTTTGGTTTTTTTTTTTTTGGGGGGGGGGGGGGGGGGGGGGTTTAAGTTTTTGGGGGTGGGTGGGGTGGAGGGTTGGCCGGTTTAAGTTTTTCGTAGTGTTACACATTTGTAATACTAATTATTATTATTTTCAATTTTTTTATATTTTTAAGATACTATATTTACAGCCAAAAAAATATTTACCCCACTCCCCATACACACACACACACATATATATAGGGGAATGTTCAAATGAAAATCACTAGTTATTGT
This sequence comes from Helianthus tuberosus, assembly GCA_030545235.1. NCBI lineage: Eukaryota > Viridiplantae > Streptophyta > Magnoliopsida > Asterales > Asteraceae > Helianthus > Helianthus tuberosus. The sequence continues at coordinate 81,463,127 of CM060383.1, forward strand.
GAAAACTCGAAAACTAATTAAAAAAGCCAAAAAATCATACCAAATTTTTTTTTTTTTTTTTGCATAACAATTTTCGCCATTTTTTATATATAAAAAAAATTTCAAAAAAAAAAAATTGTACTGCACATGTGTAATACTACACATGATACACATGTGTAATACAAAAAAAATTTATATAAAAAAACCTGCGATTTTTATAAAAAAAATTGAAAAAAAAATGGTGTGTTTTTTAGGCTTTTTTAGTTAGTTTTCGAGTTTTCACAATAAAAGTGTTTTTATTTGAATAGGGCTGTAAACGAACCGAACGAACACGAACAAGGCCTTGTTCGTGTTCGTTCGTTAAGGAAATAAATGTGTTCACGAATGGTTCATGAACACTTACCGAACGAGATTTTTTGTTCGTGTTCGTTCATTAAGGAAATGAGGGTGTTCGCGAACGGTTCACGAACACAAATAAATTTGGCGAACTCGACGAAGGATAAAGATAGATGGCCCAGAGAGTAGCACTCGATTGTATTCGTGGATGTAAATAACGAGAAATGAAAGGGAAATGATGCATAAACAAGCTGAAAGTGGGTTTCCTAGTTTAATTGTTAGGGAAATAAAATAAATAAAAGTTTAATAATATATAAAAAGTACAAATAAAATATAAGAAAATTCAAAGATCTTCAATTAAAACACAAACATAGGAACATAAACGAACGCAAATCAATGAATGTTCACGAACACCTTACCGAACGTTCACGAACACAATCAAACGAATGAGACCTCTCTTCATGTTCGTTCATTTAACTAATCGAACGAAATTTCTTGTTCATGTTCGTTCGTTTATTAAACGAACGAACATAAACGAACTTCCCGCCGAACGGTTCACGAACTGTTCGCGGAACGTTCGATTCGTTTACAGCCCTACATTTGAACCATCCCCTATATATATATATATATATATATATATAGGGTAAAGTTCATTTGAGAACCACCCTTATTGCGAGAACCGCGAGAACCAATGTGAACACAAAATAAAATCTAAAAAAATAAAAAAAGCACTCAAATTTTTTTTTAATATTTTTTTAACAAAAATCGATATATTTAGTTACAAAAAAAAGAACTTTTTTTCGAGTAACAGTTATCCATGCACATGTGCATATGTATCATTACTTCGACAAATTCCGTAATACGTTATCAGTAATAGACAATTGCACTTTAATTTACAAAACCATCCGTAATACAGTACTTTTTATATTACCAATATTCAAAATGCACATGTGCATCATTAGGTATAACCATGATATAACATGTGTTTGGTACAAAAAGTTTGTGATTTTGAATGGAGAAGTAGGCCCATATACATGTTTTTTGGTTAGTTATATCTAGTGGTTGATGGTTTGGCTATAGTTGTTACTTTATGGTGTAATATGATGATTGGGTGGTATAAATGGTGTTGGTATACATGTAATAAAGTGAAAATATTGGTAATGGTATTGTATTATGGATGGTAGGAGGTAATGATATTGTATTATGGATGGTAGGAGGTAATGGTAGTGTATTATGGATGGTATGATAGATGAAAGGGAAAGTGTATTTAAAGTAGTGTACCAAAACACCTTATTTCATGTTGATACATATAGATCCACATGTGCATTTCTAATATTGGTAATGTAAAAAGTAGTGTATTTACATATGGAAGTGTAAATGAAAGTGAAATTGTCTAATATTTGTAATGAGTTACAGAATTTGTCAAAGAAATGATACATATGCACATGTGCATGTTTGTGTAATATGGATAGAATGATTGATGAAAGAGAAAGTGTATTCAAAGTAGTGTACCAAAAACTTTATTTCATGTTGGTACATACAGATGCACATGTGCATTTCTAATATTGTTAACGTAAAAAGTAGTGTATTACATGTGGTAGTGTAAATGAAAGTGCAATTGACTAATATTTGTAATGAATTACGGAATTTGTCAAAGAAATGATACATATGCACAGTGCATTGATAACTGTTATTTGAATTTTTTTTAACGAAATATAGCGATTTTTCCAACAAAATAGTAAAAAAAAGAATTTTTTTTTTGTGTTTTTTAGATTTTTTTTAGGTATTACTGTTTGTGTTCACACTGGTTCTCGCTGTTCTCGCAATAAAGGGCGGTTCCTAATGGAACCTTCTCCTATATATATATATATATATATATATATATATATATATATATAGGGTCAGGATTTAGGGAAAATGGTGAAAAGTGTGAGAACAGTGAAAACGCTTATTCAAAACTATCAAAACAAAAAAAAATCATTTAGGAAGAGTCCCGTATTCAAAACTATCAAAACAAAAAAAAATTGGAACATATGGGGTGCTAGCGCGGCGCGAGGGCCTACCCGCCCATCCGTCGCGTGACGCCAGAAGTCGTCGCGCTGCGCGACGAACATAAGACCCGGCCGCGGCGCGAGCATCAAATTTCGACAGAATGTTTTGTTGTTTGCTGCTGTTGATGCCCAGCTCCATAAATTCTCAACATAACTCTTAAAAACATCATATCTCAAGTTCTACAAGTCCGTTTTGCCCGATTCTTTTTTCTACGCATCCGTAATTTAATTGCGGACCCGTATAGCAGATTCATTATCAGTATGACTCGGTTTAAGAACAAATATCCTATAAATCCCATTCTATTTCTAACTACAACATAATGAATTTTACAATTTACTTACTTGCGTAGCGCTTCGGAACGAACACACCTTATACGAGCTTTTAGTTTGAGTTCCAAGCATTTGACCCCAAATACTTGAATCCCTCAAACTTCGGCTCTGATACCAACTTGTGGCATCCACTTTAATTAACGATCAAACATACTAAATTTTTAATAAAAAATTGGGCATGACCCATTCGTAACATTTACGTTTCCCTGTTTTTACAATAAAGTTCAAAATCAACCCAAAGGATTCAAACGTTCTTAAAACACTTACTACTATTCTAGACATACGGTTAATATTTACATTAACAAAAAGATTTTCGACCCATTAGTAAAAGATAACATAGTCCGGAAGCGCAAAAAGGGCTATCTAGTGTGTTCGTCCGAGCTCGCAAACTTCAAACATGATATTTACCTATCATGCACAACATCAAACATTAGTAAATTCACAAAGCTCAAACAAAATCCATAACATACCTTACATACATTTAATCAACCCATTAACAATTTACCAATTCATTGACAAATCTTGTTTACAACAATCTTTTCATTAAACAACTTTTCCATTAATTTTCTTTTCATTGAACCAATAACAACACACAACTCAACATTTAGGATTAATAACTAAACCTTCATCCGAAGAACAACATAAAAGGAGAATTAAGTTCATATGAACTTACCGTGATCCTGAGCTCCTTGTGCTTTGGAGTGACTTGCTCCTTCTTCCTTCTTATTTCCTGGACATCATAAATTTATCCACTTAGCTTCCATTACTTTCACATTCCTTATTATCAAATATGACAATTATAATTCACATACATTCCCACCATGATTACATCTCATCAATTTAACAAATTTTCATACAAAATCACATCTAAATTCATTTAGACATTTCATCAAACACATGGTGCGCATACTATCAACAAGGCATGATGTACAAGTAGTTATAACATGTCCATCTTATCTCATCAATGGTTAATCATAATCTTTCATAATAACAATCATTACCCTAATCCATAACTTACTATTTTGACCATGAACATATGGTTCCAAATTAATTATTCATAACAATTTCATCAACAACAATCAAATTAACATGTAGAACTTCACAATTTCTAACCATTACTTGACATGCAAGTGGGTTTTGCCCTAATCATGCTCATATTCGAAATTTAACATCTATCGATGTCTAGACATTCATAGCAACCATTAATCATACTGAATTTTGTATTACATTCACGAATTACACAAAACCCACATAATCAAACATCATCAAATCATGAAATTTCAGTTACTTGAGATCAAGAACACTTAGATAATCAGGATTCTTAGCTCATGCATTCGATTCTTCATTAATCTGGCTTTCAATTGATGGAATTTAGTGATTTAGGGTTTTGTGAGGGAAGGAGTCCCCCCCCCCCCTGGCTTCTCACGATCGCACACACCAGACGACAAGGTCTGGTTTCTTTTTTTTTTTATGTTTTATAACAATATTTACACATCTAGTCCCTCATCTTTTAATCCCTATTCACTTTGGTAATTTATCTTTTAACTTAAATCATCTTTCTTTTACTAACTTTTATTTTGACATAATTCTATATATTTTCCATTTTAACTTATTAAAACATCACTACACATTATACTTTTAGGACGTACGAGAATTTGGGGTGTTACAAGTCTACCCCCCCTTAAAGAAGGTTTCGTCCCCGAAACCTGAATACATACCAAATAATTCTGGGTAATGTTCTCGCATTTCATCCTCCGCTTCCCACGTGAGTTCCGATTCTTTTGGATGTTGCCATTGGACCAACACTTGCCGAACGGATTTGTTGCGGAGTTGCTTTACTTTAAAATCCTTTATTGCGACGGGCTTTTCAACGTAATTTAATTTCTCATCTACTTCAATATCATCCAAAGGTACGTATGCGGTCTTATCCGCGAGGCACTTTCGTAATTGAGACACATGAAAGGTGTTATGAATCCCATCCAACGCGGGTGGTAATTCTAACCGATACGCCACCGCCCCGCCCCGACCCGAGCGAGTATCTTGAACGGTCCGATGTATCGAGGACCTAGCTTCCCGCGTTTACGAAAACGAATTATCCCTTTCCATGGAGAGACTTTTAGTAACACATGATCTCCTACTTGAAACTCAATTGGTCACCTTCGTCTATCTGCATAAGACTTTTGTCTGTCTTGCGCCGCCTTAATTCTTGATCTAACCATGTCGATCTTTTCATTCGTTTCGGCTACTAGATCCTTTGACGCGAGTTCGCGCTGACCCACTTCCGCCCAGCAAACCGGGGTTCTACATTTCCTTCCATAGAGCACTTCATAGGGGGCCATTTTTATGCTGTTATGATAACTATTGTTATATGAAAATTCTACCAAAGGTAGATGATCATCCCAGCATCCCCCAAAATCCATGGCACACGCCCTCAACATATCAACTAATGTTTGTATAGTTCGTTCTGATTGACCATCGGTTTGAGGATGGTAGGCGGTGCTAATATGTAACCGGGTTCCCAATTCTACATGAAACTTCCTCCAGTAACGGGATGTGAACCGGGTGTCTCGGTCGGATACTATAGACACCGGAACCCCATGTCGGGATATAATCTCGTTTATATAAACTTCTGCCATCTTTTCTGAATTATAAGTTTCCCGAATGGGTAATAAATGTGCACTTTTGGTCAGTCGATCGACGACCACCCATATTGCATCGTGCCCTTTTCTTGTCTTAGGAAGCTTAGTCACCAAATCCATCGTTACAAGCTCCCACTTCCATACCGGTATCTCCAACGGTTGCAATTTCCCATACGGTCTTTGGTGTTCGGCCTTTACTTGGGAACATGTCAAACACTTAGCCACATGCTTGACAATGTCTCTTTTCATTCCTGGCCACCAATAATTCATTCTCAAGTCTCGATACATTTTTGTAGCTCCTGGATGAACGAAGTATCGAGACTTGTGTGCCTCATTCAAAAGTAATTCTTTCACATCACATTCCCGAGGTATCCAGATTCGACCATACCTCGTTTTCATACCATTCACATTCTCATTCAACTCGTGGATAAATCCTTTCGTCCTTTCTTTCTTTGAGTCCTCGGCACCTAGGGACTTAATTTGAGGCTCTCGTATTTCTTCAAGGAGTTTGGAAGTGACTACCATTTTCATTGATCTTACCCGAATCAGGGGCGGGTACTCCTTTCGACTTAGAGCATCCGCCACTACGTTAGCCTTCCCGGGGTGATAGTGGATATCACAATCGTAATCCTTGATAAGCTCCAACCATCTTCGTTGCCTCATATTAAGATCTTTTTGTTCAAAAAAATATTTAAGGCTCTTGTGATCCGAGAAGATTGTACACTTTACCCCGTATAGGTAATGTCTCCATATCTTCAAGGCGAACACGACCGCCGCCAACTCTAAATCGTGGGTTGGGTAATTATTTTCGTGTTGCTTGAGTTGCCTTGAAGCATAGGCAATGACTTTACCCCTTTGCATTAGCACACACCCAAGACCCTGATGGGAGGCATCAGTATATACCACCAAATCATCCGTTCTATCCGGTAATGTCAATACAGGGGAACTTGAGAGTTTTTCTTTCAGTGCCTGAAACGCTTTTTCTTGTTCTTCGCCCCATAAAAACTTCTCGCTTTTCTTCGTTAACTTTGTCATGGGCGAGGCTATTTTGGAGAAATCCTGGATAAATCTCCTGTAATAACCAGCCAAGCCCAAGAAGCTTCTTATCTCGCTTGGATTCTTTGGGGGTACCCAATTCATCACTGCCTTTACCTTGGACGGGTCCACATGAACGTCGTCCGTATTGATTACATGACCCAAAAATTGTACTTCTCTAAGCCAGAAGGCGCATTTTGAGAACTTCGCATATAACCTTTCCTTGCGGAGCGTCTCCAGCACATCACGTAAGTGTGAAGCATGCTCTGCTTCACTTCGGGAGTACACTAGTATATCATCAATAAAAACGATTACATACTTATCAAGCATAGGCCGGCACACCCGATTCATTAGATCCATAAATGCAGCTGGCGAATTTGTTAAGCCGAAGGACATTACTAGGAACTCGTAATGTCCATACCGCGTTCAAAATGCAGTTTTTGGTAGATCCTCTTCTCGTACCCGCAGTTGGTGATACCCTGATCGCAAATCAATCTTTGAAAACCAGCTCGCCCCTTGTAGTTGGTCGAATAAATCGTCAATTCTGGGTAAGGGGTAACGATTCTTCACTGTTAACTTGTTCAACTCCCGATAGTCGATGCACATTCGCATCGAACCATCTTTCTTCCTTACGAATAATACGGGTGCTCCCCATGGCGAAACACTTGGTCGAATAAAATCTTTGTCGAGCAGTTCTTGAAGTTGGGTCATCAATTCTTTCATTTCGGTTGGGGCCAACCGATAAGGAGCTTTAGCTACCACTGCGGCTCCCGGGGTAAGCTCTATCTTAAACTCCACTTCACGTTCGGGCGGAAGCCCCGGTAAATCCTCCGGAAATACATCCGGATATTCATTCACTACTTTTACATTTTCCAGCTTCGGTACAATTTGATTGGTATCGATCACGTAAGACAGATACGCCTTTCCCCCATTCTTTACATACTTGACAGCTTCAATAATAGAACAAAATCTCGACTCGTCGACTCTATCCCCTTGAATACTTACCCGCTTTCCCTTCGAGGTTACTACTTGAATGACTTTCTTTCCGCATTGTATTTCAGCATGATTTTGGGCCAGCCAATCCATTCCCACAACTACTTTAAATTCCCCCATAAACATTGGAACAAGGTCTATGCTAAATTCCTCATCTTCAATCAAGATCTTACAGTTTCTACATACATCATGCAATAGGTAACTTTTGTTATCCGCTACTTCCACTTCTAAAGGTACTAACATCTTTTCAAGGTTAAAGGAAGGATGACATAAAAGTTCATTCGAAACAAATGACCTACTAGCCCCGGAATCAAATAAAATATTTACAGGTATTGAATTTACTAGGAATATACCTGAAACTACTTCCGGGTGAGACTTTGCTTCTTCAGACGTTATCTGAAACATCCTTCCACGAGCCCTTGACGGCTCCTCCTTCTTTCCTAGGCGTTTGTTGGAGCTTTGGACATTCAGATTTCATGTGCCCCGCTTGATGACAATTGTAACACATTTTCTGATTGTCGGGACATCTGTAGTATAGATGTCCCTCTTGTCCACACTTGTAGCACCCTTTCTTTCCAAGCAAACATTCACCCGAGTGGTGTTTCCCGTATGTCTTGCAAGTTGGAATCCCACTACTTATCTTCCCTTTCCTATTTTGGTCTTGATATTTTGCCTTTTTCGATGGGTTTGTGTTGGTAAGCTTCTCAGCCACCCTTTTCTCTCCCCGTTCAACCTGCCTTCTTAACTCGATCTCCCTATCTCTTGCCCAGTCGATTAATTCATTCAATGTTGCACACTTGGAGGGGTTTACGAACTCCCGATATTCAGCCTTTAACATAGCATGATAACGTATGATCTTCAACCTCTCAGTTCCCGCTATCTCCCCACAATTCTCGAGGAACTTATTCGTTATTTCATCAATCGTTTCATCCTTTTGTCGAAGACGTAAGATGTCTTCTTGAATCTTATCAAGTGCGGATTATGGGCTATGATATTTCAGAAATGGCTCCTTAAACTCTTGCCATGTTAACGTTTGTACTTTGTCATCCCCCAATTCCTTCGAATGTGCATCCCACCAATCCTTTGCTTGGAGTTGTAGGAGAGCCGTTGCAAACATTACTTGATCCTCCACTTCACATCTACTTCTTACAAACACTGCCTCGGTGCTTGAAATCCATCTTTGACAAGCTATCGGGTCAATTTCCCCTTTGTACGGCAAAGGGTTACATGCCATGAATTCCATGTACGTGCACCTTCGAGTACTTTTCTTTGTTTGTAGTTCACTAATCATCTCCTTTAGTTCTTCCACCTTGGTCGTTACTAGAGTATCGACTACTCCCAACACTTGACCTTCCACCTCTTGAACTAGTCGGGAAATACTAGCTTCAATCACTTTCTCTACTTCTTCTACAATCATTGCTCTCATTTAATTTCGGCGTGCTTCATCATCATCGTTTACATTCACCACGTCAGCCATCTACATAAAACATTCATTAGATTTCATTTCATACTTCCCATCATCACGTTTTAACATCATTTTATCATAACACATTCCATTCATCATTCATACTTCATGCCTTACCGTCATTGACGATTGTATCGTATCATATCGTCCGAATTCTTTAATCATAACAATTTTTTTCCTTCTCATCATTCTCATGTACCTTTCCTTCATCATTTGATTATCAAATTTGCATTAAACATTGTTTACAAAGCCTTTAAAATCATTTAGGACGAGTCCCGTATTCAAAACTATCAAAACAAAAAAAAATTGGAACAGATGGGGTGCTAGCGCGGCGAGAGGGCCTACCCGCCCATCCGTCGCGTGACGCCAGAAGTCAAGCATTTGACCCCAAATACTTACTTACTTGCGTAGCGCTTCGAAACGAACACACCTTATACGAGCTTTTAGTTTGAGTTCAAGCATTTGACCCCAAATACTTGAATCCCTCAAACTTCGGCTCTGATATCAACTTGTGGCATCCACTTTAATTAATGATCAAACATACTAAATTTTTAATAAAAAATTGGGCATGACCCATTCGTAACATTTACGTTTCCCTGTTTTTATAATAAAGTTCAAAATCAACCCAAAGGGATTCAAACGTTCTTAAAACACTTACTACTATTCTAGACATATGGTTAATATTTACATTAACAAAAAGATTTTCGACCCATTAGTAAAAGATAACATAGTCCGGAAGCGCAAAAAGGGCTATCTAGTGTGTTCGTCCGAGCTCGCCAACTTCAAACATGAGATTTACCTATCATGCACAACATCAAACATTAGTAAATTCACAAAGCTCAAACAAAATCCATAACATACCTTACATACATTTAATCAACCCATTAACAATTTACCAATTCATTAACAAATCTTGTTTACAACATTCTTTTCATTAAACAACTTTTCCATTAATTTTCTTTCATTTCAACATCTCAATACATTCTTACATCCATATCATTCGACCCATTCATAATGAGCCCATATTCAAACGTCCACAATAATCGTCGTACTTGTCCTATTTTGCCCATTTCTAACGGGTAACCCTTATCATACATGCTTAGCGTAACATATCATTATGACCCGTTTACAACAAGTCAATACTTAACCATTTCATAATTCTACTTTCCATACAATTTTATCCCACTTGAGTGGTCATTATACATCCGACACTATTGTGTCGCTTATTTCGTTTTCTAACATATAACATATCATCATTTGAACTAATAACAACACACAACTCAACATTTAGGATTAATAACTAAACCTTCATCCGAAGAACAACATAAAAGGAGAATTAAGTTCATATGAACTTATCGTGATCCTGAGCTCCTTGTGCTTTGGAGTGACTTGCTCCTTCTTCCTTCTTATTTCCTGGACATCATAACTTTATCCACTTAGCTTCCATTACTTTCACATTCCTTATTATCAAATATGACAATTATAATTCACATACATTCCCACCATGATTACATCTCATCAATTTAACAAATTTTCATACAAAATCACATCTAAATTCATTTAGACATTTCATCAAACACATGGTGCGCATACTATCAACAAGGCATGATGTACAAGTAGTTATAACATGTCCATCCTATCTCATCAATGGTTAATCATAATCTTTCATAATAACAATCATACCCTAATCCATAACTTACTATTTTGACCATGAACATATGGTTCCAAAATAATTATTCATAACAATTTCATCAACAACAGTCAAATTAACATGTTGAACTTCACAATTTCTAACCATTACTTGACATGCAAGTGGGTTTTGCCCTAATCATGCTCATATTCGAAATTTAACATCTATTGATGTCTAGACATTCATAGCAACCATTAATCATACTGAATTTTGTATTACATTCATGAATTACACAAAACCCACATAATCAAACATCATCAAGTCACGAAATTTCACTTACTTGAGATCCAGAACACTTAGATAATCAGGATTCTTAGCTCATGCATTCGATTCTTCATTAATCTGGCTTTCAATTAATGGAATTTAGTGATTTAGGGTTTTGTGAGGGAAGGAGTTCCCCCTTGGCTTCTCACGATCGCACACACCAGACAAGGTCTGGTTTCTTTTTTTTTATGTTTTATAACAATATTTACACATCTAGTCCCTCATCTTTTAATCCCTATTCACTTTGGTAATTTACCTTTTAACTTAAATCATCTTTCTTTTACTAACTTTTATTTTGACATAATTCTATATATTTTCCATTTTAACTTATTAAAACATCACTACACATTATACTTTTAGGACACACGAGAATTTGGGGTGTTACAAATAATATCCCGCCTAAACTACGTGCCAAAGACATCCTATAAACAGAAACGTTTGCACCTTCCATTGATCAAAACAAACCCCATGGTTCCTGAATACCAATCATTGTAAAACGCTAAAAAGTTGAAAAAATCAAAGATGGCAAACCTCATTTCTTGGATATTCAATATTGTTCTACGTGAAGTTTCACTGAATGGATTGTTAGCTGAGGGGGTAACTCAATAACATTTTGTTGCATGAGATGGACAAATCTTCAAGAAAAAAAGACTGATGACAGACATATGTCATTTTGTGTGCTTTGTTCTTGATGAATATTTGAATGGCATAAAGAGACCGATGACACTGAAGAGTGGGATGAAGATAAAGATGAAGATAAAGATGAAGACTAAACAAAAAACCCACGTCATTTTGTGTTCAACATTCACAAAAAACTACTTCAACAACAAAAAAACAATAAATCACACCAAAGTCAAAAACGCCATATATTTGTGACGGTTCTTGTAGTTTCAAAGAAGAAAGAGACTGATGACAGTGAAGATTTGGAAAAGAAATTTGATTAGGATTTTTAATTTATTTTTTTCGTTTCTATTTTTTTTCTTTCTGTGGTTTGTTTTCTAATTATCCAATAAAAAATACATTATTTCTCTAAAAAAATTGCTTGTAAAACGCCAAGATGCCACAATCGCCAAACTCTACAATTATAATAAAATTTGTGTCATCTTGGGGTTTTACAAGCATTTTTTTAGAAAAAAATGTATAAAACAATGTGCAAGAGAAACAGAACAATGTGCCATCTTTGTCTGAACGCCACTAAAAATATAAAACGCCAAAATCTAAAAAGATGGGACGTGTTACATCCATAAAACAGATGAAGCTGAACAAACAGTAACTACAAACAGTAAACTGAAACGACGGAAAATTTATTACTAACATTATAATTAAAACCCATTACATCGGTACTTGAAATTATTTTTCTTTTCAAAAATGCCATAATTGCCTGACGTTATAGGTCTGCATCCTACATGGCGGCAAAAAAAAAGTCATTATATAAGTAGAACAAGTAAACAAAACTTAACACTCCACATATTCTCTAACACGCCACACCTTGACTAAAACGCCAGAAAAACTTAAAAAAGGCTCAAGTTATTGCATAGAGGTTTGATAGGTCAGAGAAACATTTCGTCCTAAAGTTCTCATATAGGAGAAGGGTGAAAATCAAGACAATCAAGCTCATACTTAGCATGGATGAAGCCGTTCAGAGGGATATGCTGGCCCTTAGGGTTCCAATGGCCGACGATTGTGAAAGAACTCGAAAGGTAATAAGAAGATTGAAGAGAAAATCTCCAGCAGATGATGATGATGATGATGATATTGACGATACTGGTCTACCAACAGTTAGCAGTTGGGGTTTGGATGAAAAAACAAGAACGGTTAAAGTGACTTATCAACATGGGGTGAAATATTCATTGCCTATGGAAGAAATGCTTAAGACAGAGAGACTACATCTTCTTGAACAACTTTGTGATTTAGCACTTTTGAACGATGCAAGATCCAGGGTTTTTATGATATTTAAGTATAGGCTGCAGCAAAGACGAGACGACATAATGGCGTTATACGCCAATGCACAACATGATGATGATGAATCTGAAGAAAGCGATGAACAAAGCGATGGGTACATCTCTGATGTAATCCCATACACAGAAGACTATTAGTTTGTTTTGATCTCGTCTTATTGTAATCTTTTGAATTATTAAGAACGCCAAAAAATTACCTTGATAAGATATATGGGATTAATTCAACTGGTAAAGTCTACAAAACGCCAAAAATATGTATAGTTTGAATTATTAAACGTATATAATGATATTGGTAACACCATGAACGCCAAGATGTTAGAATTATTAATTAATTTTATTGAATTTGGGAACACCATAAATGCCAAACTGTTATCTATGTGACACAAAAACGATTAATTAAACGAGACATATCTAAAAAAGACCGGTAAAACGCCAGATAGTTATTGAATCTTACTTAACGCCAAACAAATCTTATACGCAAAAAATAAAGCAGTATTGTGACACACGCAAAATGGAAAAAAAGGAATATAAAAAGACAAAAAAGCCCATCCGCTCTGATAATATCACACGCCACGTGTTCGACCAGGATCAGTTCTCACACTTTAGGGCGTTCTCTCCTGATCCCGTTTATATATATAGTAAAAGTGTAAAATACAATATCCCTTAACGTACAATACGTACGACATTGTGAAATCGCATGTTGGTTTTTTTGATAAAATCGGATGTTTTTTTAGCAATTTCGCATGTTGGTAAATATGATGAAATCGCATGTTGGTATATAAAACAATTTCGCATGTTGCTTTTTCAGCATAAATCGCATGTTCAAAATTGAATTCGCACCAGATCGGATGGCTGAGATGAGCGCGTACATATTGTACGATAAGAGCTATTGTACATTAACCTAACCCATATATATATATATATATAAATTATAGAGAGAAAACGCACTTGAGTTAAGAAAACTCAAGAAAACCTTATGTAACAATTTTTTTTTTCTAAAAAATAGGGAATCTAAGTACATGTTATCAAACGTTTTATAACAAAAAAACAAAAAAGTCCGAGGTATTATTTTTATATTTTTTAAAAAAAATTCAATGTTTATATATATATATATATATATATATATATATATATATATATATATATATAGGGCTGTAAACGAACCGAACGTTCAGCGAACCGTTCGTGAACCGTTCCGGGAAGTTCGTTTATGTTCGTTCGTTTAATAAACGAACGAACATGAACAAGAAATTTCGTTCGATTAGTTAAATGAACGAACATGAACAGAGGTCTCGTTCGTTCGATTGTGTTTGTGAACGTTCGGTAAGGTGTTCGTGAACGTGTTCGTGAACATGTTCATGAACATTCGTTGATTTGCGTTCGTTTATGTTTGTATGTTTGTATTTTAATTGAAGATCTTTGTACTTTTTAATTTTTTATTTGTAATTGAAGGGCAAAAAGGGTCGTCTGCGGTATCGAGTTATTATCAACATAACATAACATGAATCAGTAAACGGTAACGATCGGTTAAACAAATCTGTGAACTCACCAGCGTTATCTGATACACGTTTTTCTGCATGCTTGCAGGCCTTTAGGTACATGTTGTTGGAACTTGCTGTCTGGGAGGCTGGAGTGGTCATGGGTCGAGATACATGGAATCGCAAGACAAGTGTAATGGTTTTTGTACATGTGGTTTATGAAACACTTAACAAATGATTTATGCTTCCGCTGTATAAAATGAATTACATTTAACGTTTTGTAATACTTTATGTTAATGAATGAATGTTTTTATTTAAAAATAGTTATGAGTTCAATGTGATTGGTGGCTAGATCCTGGTACGTCACACGTCCTGCGGTGTTTCCGCAAAGTGGTATTTTGGGGGTGTGACACGATGGAGAGTGGTCGGACCGGTGGCGGAGGTGCGACAGCTTGAGTGGTTCTCGGTGGGAACCGATCGGAGCAGGTGGGTGGCTTGCGATGGTTGTTCGGTGGTGTCCAGCATGTCTGATTCGAAGATGTCGATGTTGCTGTATCGATGATGATGATGATGATGATGATGATGATGATGATGATGATGATGATGATGATGATGATGATGATGATGATTCGAGATGTAAACTGATGATGATGAAGATTCGAGATGGATTATTGATGATGATGATTCGAATTCTGGAAGAAGGAGGAGGAGGAGGATTCGAATTCTGGAGGAAGAAAGAGAATTCGTAATTTTAGGGAATTAATTTACAGTTTCCTATTTTCAGATGGATATAAAAGACACAATTGCCGATACAATTTTCAAATCAGTCCAAACTAATAAAAACATTTTACAATTTGGTCCCTATTGATCTCAACCATTAGATCAAAAGATCTAATGGCTGAGATTCTTTCTTACATTTCTCACACTTTTGGTCTTTTTACAAGAACCTCAATATATATATATATATATATATATATATATATATATAAACTGAATTTTTAAGGGCGCTTTTTGTTTTTTTTACAAAACGTTCGATAACATGTAACTTACATTCCCTAATTTTTTTAGAAAAAAAAATGTTCGTTACATAAGATTTTCTTGAGTTATTCTTAACTCAAGTGAATTTTCTTTATATCCCTCCTATATATATATATATATATAAAGAAGAACCAACTAAGAACCCATAATATTACGAGAACTCATGAAAAATAATTAAATTACTATTTAATCTAGAATACTAGCATTATTGTCAAATTACAATATTGCTATATGAATTTATAGGTGTAAATTTACATATATTCGTGGATTATAAACAAAATGCACATGTGTAAGTTTATCATTTATACATGTGTATGCTTTTATCATTTACACATGTATACAAAACTTGTTAAAGTTAATTTTAAGACTAACGAAGAAAAAAACGACTAATTAATTAGAGAGATAAAACATTTAATGTCAAATGTTTATACATTTTCATGATAAATCATGATTTTGATTAGTATCTCGTAAATTCTTATTATATTTACATTTAGATTTCTTTCATACGTGTTTATAGTTTTTCGTAAAGGGTAAATCGGTTGGTTAATATGAAGTTATTAGGTTTTTTTTAGTCTACCGGTGAGAGAAACAAACATGCTACGATCTCCCAAATAGTAGAACTAGGTCCGTTTATATATAAAAAAAAGAATTATCAAAACCGTGATGCGGAGTGATACATTCTCAGATTTGATACAACTAATTTGGTCAACAATGTTTACTCAACCGCAACAGCTTTAGTCATTAAAGTAGACGGACTTTTGCTTTATATTTTGTCCTCTTTGACACTGCGACAAGCTCCGGATGTTCACGTACACCGAAGACTTCAATTCACAAAGAAAAAGACCAATGCAAGGGGCTCATGGACGTGCACCTCAACACTGCTTGAGCATTGTCCCAAAAATTTCAACACTGACGATGACCTCTTGGTCTAGTAGCATCAGATGTTTATCTTAATCAAAGTGGTGCGTATTAAAGTCTCACAAAGTAGACACTAGGGTAGCGTTTGGTACGAAGGAATAGAAGGCGGAATGAAATGGATCATTCTATTGGAATGAAAAGAAACATGTTTGGTTGTCAAGTGGTAATGGAATGGAGCATTCCACAAGGAATGTAAACCTTCCAAATATAATAATTTTCATTCCTTGGTAAGGTGGTGTTTTTTTTTCATTCCTTCAAGGAATGGAAAGATATATTATTATTATTATTATTATTATTATTATTATTATTATTTTACCATTATTATTATTATTATTCTTATTGGTTTTAATAACTCACTCACGGGCGACACCACTACTGCCATAGCTGCCGTGACTACCGTCGCCGCTGTCACCCACTTCCGCCACCACCACCACCCACCTCCACCCCAGCTGTCTCCCGCCACCACCCACCTCCACCCCAGTCGTCACCCACCTCCGCCGCTACCAACTGTCACCCACCATCCACACCTCCACCCCCGCCGTCACTCGCCACCACCCACCACCCCCGACACCACCGCACCACAGCTGCCACCCACCCCCGCCTCCGCCGTCACTCGCCACCACCCACCACCCCCGACACCACCGCACCACAGCTGCCACCCACTCCCGCCTCCGCCGTCAGTCGCCACCCACCACCGACCACCACCGTCTCCGTCACCCACCACCATTGTCGTCGCCACCACCTACCTCTGCCCCCGCCACCCACTGCCACCACCTTCGACCATCGCTACCATTGCCAGCTATCACCACCCTCCACCACCGACTACCGTCACTCATCACCGATTTTATTCCTTCATCTATTCTTTCCTACCAAACAAAACAAAGTAATGATTCATTTCATTCTCACATGGTAACCAAACAAGACATGGAATGGTAATGATCAATTCCATTACATCGTCCATTCCATTACCTCGTTCATTCCATTCACCCGTCTATTCCATTACGTCATACCAAACAGACCCTAGGTGAAATTTAGTACATTTTATTTGGGTGGGGGGGGGGGGGGGGGGGGTGTCATTGTAAAACACACAAGAAATAACTTATTTTCCTTTCTTTACTCTTGGAATAGAATGTTTTGAGCCTTTACCAAAGATCTTCTCTTTCCGTCTTATGGTTGGTGATTGGTTGTTAATAAAATGATTGGATGCTTTATTTTTTAAATTTTTATAGTAAAACTCGACAATATAATATTAACTAAATCGTATCTTAACTGTCAGATGATTATGACTTACGCTACGTACCAACCAGATGGGTTGGCTTCAAGTTGTTGACAGCAAAACACCTCCTGAGTTCACACTTCACACTACCGGTTGTAATATATTTGGTAAAACCAAATGTCAAAAACATCAAAATTTGAAATTATACTCAGCCCAGAACTTTTGTCAAACTGATTGAACCGGACTATAAACACCCCTAGTTCTCGTTTGATATAAGAATCATGATTCATTCAACGTGTTATGGATGCAGAAAGATACTAAACTGAGCTTGCACATATGACATGTGTGGATCATGAATGTTGTATACACAATTAAATGTTGTTACAAATACAACCCAAACAACTCTACATACAATATGAATAAATTTAATTTCCCGGCTTTCATAATAAAAAAACACACCAACCCACCCATGAAATTATGACAGTTAAATCATAGAAGTTGAACATCTACCTCCCTCGTAGTGCTGCAAACCTGGCTGCCAGATCATCATAATCTGGTAACTTCGGGTGCACATGTTTAGCCTGATTATCGGGCTGAAATGAGTTAGCACGAGCATACACTTTCTTTGGTTCCACTTCACCACTTTCATGAGGAAGAGAGATCGATCGCGTAGGGGGAACACTCATTTCTGCATCATTGTGATGTGGAGATGGTGATTTGCTATTCATGTTGGATCGGTTTTTCTTTCGTCTTAACTTCTCGATATCATAACCTGATGATGGTTTCTTACTATAATGTAACAATAACTTATCCATCATTTTCTCCTCGTCGTCCCGATGGCTACGGTATTGCTCGTCATCAAATAGTATTTGTAAACCCTTTCGGTCTTTTCTTCTGCTACTTGAAATTCGTTTAACAATGTGGGCGTCTTCTGAGCTTCCAATATCTTCATGACCGGATGAGGATTTAGAGTGCTTGTGCCTGTGCTTCCTCCTAACTGATTTTGGTTTAGGTAACTGCATAATATCATGTTCCGCTTCTTCTTTCATCTTTTCTGAGTTTGATGCATTGTGAGGCTTACTGTATGGTGGCGGGATGTTTAACTTGACATATGGTGGTGGAAGAGAACTATTGTAGGTTGACTTTGACCTAATTGCGTCTTCGTCCTTTACTTTCCCTGTTGACTTTTCACCGTCTTCTTTTACTCTTGTTGGACTTCTTGTTTCTGGCTCGTGTTTATAACCATTTCTTTCTTTACTTCCTCGGTCATTGTGTCCATATATGTTCTTCTCGATAGTTTCCGGCTCGTGTTTGTAGGCATGTTTTTTGTTCGTTTCCACATAGGGAATGTCCGACAACTCTTTTTTCCTACCATATGCATTCCCGTCATCATGATGGTATATTCTTTCTTTATGGTGTTTGTGTTCTCTTCTCGAGTCATCGTGATGATATATTTTTTCTTTATGACGTTTTTCTTCTCTTCTCAAAACCGAACCGTCCAACACATTATTATTGCGTGTCTCATTAGTTTCTAGCTCGTGTTTATAAGCATTTCTTTCTTTTCTCTCTCTCATCACCCTATCATCATCTAAAACTTTAGGAATACTGTCATTCTTTCCAAATACGTTCTTCTCGAGACTAGATTCTGGATTTCCGATGAGGTTCTCGTGTTTGTAGCCATGTTTTTTGTTTGTTTCCACATTCGAAACATCCGACACCTCTTTCCTCCTACCATATACGTTCCCGTCATCATGATGTTCTGTTCTTTCTTTATGACATTTTTCTTCTCTTCTCAAAACCGGACCGTCCACCACATCATGATGTTTTGTTCTTTCTTTATGATGTTTTTCTTCTCTTCTCAAAACCGGACCGTCCAATGCATCTTTCATCCTAACGTTTATGATTCCATTACCGTGCAATGTTGGTCCTTGGTGAACATGTTCTACTCTTTCTTTGGAACGCTGATCGTTTTTCCGGAACATAATGTTTCCATTCGGCGGTTTGTGCTCATCATCAATGCCACTCACAGATCCAAGCGCCTGCAATTTGTTTAGAACGAAATTAGAGAAAGTGGAAACGATGTCAAATACAACTTGCAAACAAGAACCATACCTGAGCAAGTGTGGACGGTTTCTCCATTCTTTGTTTAAATCCCTTAGAATCCCACCGGATCGAAAGCTCGGATGCTATATCTTGCAGTAGCTTTATTCTCTTCTCCACCGCTGGAGGTTTAGAGGCTAACTTCTCAACAAACTAGCATAAACCGACAAGCCGATTAGATGCGTGTAAGGAGCTTGGTTCAGATAAATACTCAATTGTTCATATAAGATCTGAAAACCTACCACTTGATTAACGTAGCATTCCAAACCATTCCCGTATCTTTCTTGAAATACATTCCTGAGGTCACGCAATTCGGGAAGATCAGAAAACCTTGCAGCAGCAAACATCAAGGATGAAACGGTCTCTCTGCATTCTTCTGGACATTGCCTACATAAATCAAGTAACAAATATGTCATAAGAATATACAAGTTGCATAAAGTATTGGTTCACTATGTCTTCATACCCTAGTTTCTGCATGACTGACAGCTGCTTCAATATGTACTCACATGACTGGTCAAGAAATGTATAACAAGCTAAGAGATTCAATCCAGCGATAAACTCTTCCGTCTGTATCACCATCTCGCATGAAACAGAACTCTAGTTAGAGATTATTATAACAAGGAAATCAAAAACAAGCATACCCATATACAACATTCCAACCTAAATGTGACCATCCGATTAAAAATTGGACTTGTATCCATTTTGTTCATTTTCTCATGTGGACCAGATACCTACCTTTCGACTTTCATGGCTCTTCTCTAATCTCTACACACTACTTAACAACTTTTGATTCCTCCACTGAAGATAGAGACATGCTTAAAGAAATAATCACTACTGTGAGCATACTAAAACCTCTGTTGTCAAGGCTCACCCAAGCGTGCACTCCTAGGCCCAGCGAAGCCTTCTAGATTCACTTCAAAAGCCCTCAGGCGCATTTTCCAGGCCAAGTTCCGACAAAATTCCAGCCAAAAATTGTCTGAACAGGTCTAGAACAATTATACCAACCCTAAACAAGCTTGGAATCAACCTAAAACAACGTAACCTTGTCCTAAAAAGCCTAAAACTTGCCTAAAACCCCTAAATCAACCCAAAACAACGTGGTCTTTACCTAAAAAGCCTAAAACTTGTCTAGAACCACTAAAATAGTATTTTTGTACTTACGCCTCACCTAAAAAAGCCCTCGCTTTTTAAGTGCCTTGCACTGAGACCCAAGGCTCACCCTTTGTGCCTTGAGTGCGCTTTGCGCCTTCAACAACTATGACCAGAGCATTAACAATTAACATAGCTTGTAAGACTAATAAATAGGGCTCTCCGTAAGAAAATTCAAAGAAAACGACTGGCAAAACCAAAAAGCAAACATGCCTAAACAGCAACAGGGAGTAACTTAACATGATTATCTAACATTAAGCTCTCCAATAACAGAAACAACCTTAGCTGCAACATGCAATTCACTCCACATTAACTTCTATGCTATAATACATTCTCTATCACTAAAACTAAATTAAAAGTACTTGATGACACTTCAAATTAACAATATCAAACCCTAATCTTTTCAACTTATCAAACAAAAGCACAAAGACACAAACTAACATCAACAACACCAAATTTCAACTCATCTAACCCTAACACAAACAATAAAAACTCAAAAATCAGAACCAATACCCTTCCATACGCATTAACATCAAGTCCATTCGCTAACAATTTCGCGAGATCTTCCTTCAAAAACCTCTGTTTCGCCTCCTCTCTCCTCCGCAACGCCGCTATTCGCGTCCTCGTCGGCTTAATCAACGATTTGCTTCAAAAACGCACACGATTTCGTCACTAATCAGTCGCTAATTCAAGTAAACAGTAAACAATAAACACACAGATTATATGAACAGATTTCTAACCATTTGGAACTGAAGCCGTTGCGACCTAACAATCCGTCTAGCATTGTTGCAGATCTGATAACTGATTGTTGTAGTTGTTGTTGTTGTGTGTGATCTGATTGTGGGACAAGATGCTCAGAATAGTGCGAGAATTTTGGATCTGTGGATTGGAATGAAGGTGCAGATGCACATAGTTAGTGTGTGAGGGTTTTTGGTGGTAAAAAGTAAGGGAAAGCTTTCATGGTCGTCAATGGAGTTGTTATTATAATATGGAATGGAATGATGTTGCTTGCTTTTGTGTTATTATGTTTGGGTTTAGTCCCTTGGGTTTTCAAATTGTGTATTGGAGATCCTTATGTTTTAAGCTTGTAACATTTGTGATCATGTGTTGGATCATACTGTTGTGTAACTTGTCATGAATGATGTGTAACTTGTTATGAATCTTTATTATGTATATGTTACTACCGGTTTTATAATGTGAGTCGGTATAAGTTTTTACTTTCTACTAATCCTATAAATTTCCTTAAGGTTCTATACTTCAAAATAGCTTTCAACAAGCGTATCTAGTAATCATTTATTGGTCAATTTGAAACCAAACTCTTGATCGTACTATTTATTCTAAACACAATCACTTTAGTTTAAGTCAATGGCATTGATATTCAAAAGAAAGAATATACATCATTGTAGTGGTGCAAAATGAAGATTACAAGTCAAAACGGTGAAGTTTAGGAATGAGTAATCGTACTGGGTATCGAAAAAATTCGGTACCAAAACATACTATACCGATCGACTTTTAGTACCAATTCGGTACCCATTTTTGGCATTTTTCGGGATTGGTACTTTTTGTTCGGTATGAATGGTACGGCTTTTACCCACTTGTTACCTTCTAATACCGTACTGGTACCCATTTTTGACAATTTTTAGAATATGTACTTTCAATATCACTACGGTTCAGTACCAGTACAGTACCGAGCTCATCCCTATTCCCTAGTAAGCTTGATCAAGAGTCTCCCTAATTATTAGGAAATTGGATCATAAAGATATACTTTCTCTTGCTAAAGATCTGGAATTAGGCCCTGTATAGATGTACAAATTTGTTTTATATATATTTGTTGTAACTTCATCCATTATAACAACATTTTTTGCAGTTTTTTTAATGGCAAATTCGGATCACTGACAGACAACTGAAGTATCATCGTGCCTATAGCGGAACCACCCGACCATATCCATCTTCACTAGGCAATAATGTCTATACACTAATTTAGGAGGAAATCCAATAAATCTGGGGAAAGCCCTTATGAGAATCGAACCCAGGACCTGATGATCTTTAAGTTTTATTCCACCCTCAAAATGCTACTACTAGAAAGAATATACATAATTGTAGCGGTGCAAAATGAAGATTACAAGTCAACACTGAAGTTTAGGAATGAGTGATCGTACTGGGTACCGAAAAATTCCGGTACCAAAACATACTGTACCGATCAACTTTTGGTACCAATTCGGTAATTTTTGGCGTTTTTCGGGATCGGTACTTTTTGTTCGGTATTAATGGTACGGCTTTTACCCACTTGTTACCTTCTAATACCGCACCGGTAGCCATTTTTTGACGATTTTTAGAATATGTACTTTCAATATCACTACGGTTCAGTACCAGTACAGTACCGATCTCATCCTTAGTGAGCTTAATGTTTGTGTGATGTGAATAGGTCATACGAACATTAGCGAGCATTAAAAAGCTCAATATTATTAAAACAAATAGGTCACAAATCTCTCATAAAGTTTTATCTCTTTATCAAGAGTCTCCCTAATTATTAGGAAATTGGATCATAAAGATATACTTTCTATTGCTAAAGATCTCGAATTAGGCCCTCTATATATGTACAAATCTGTTTTATATATATTTGTTGGAACTTCATCCATTATAACTACATTTCTACAGTTTTTTTTTTTTTTTTTTTTTTTTTTTTGAAAATTCGGATCACTGACGTACAACCGCAGTATCATCGTGCCTATAGCAGAACCACCCGACCATATCCATCTCCACTAGGCGATAATGCTTATACACTAATTCAGGAGGAAATCTAATAAATATGGGAAAAAACTCTTGTGGGAATCGAACCAGGACCTGATGATCCCTAAGTTTTTTTTCACCCTCAAGATGCTACTAGACTATAATATCATAGTCAACATTTCTGTAGTTGATGTGAGGTTTGAGAACATGTAGTTATCAAAAGCTAACATATTATGCTAGAGTTGAATAGTGATTTAGTGAACTACAACTTTCAAAGGGACTATTACACAAAAAGAAAAAGATGGAAGGGGTATAATTGAATTACACCATATTACAAGGAGTTTAAGTAACTACAGCACATGCAAATGTGTCAAAGTGTCAAACACTTTTCTACGGGACCACAACCCTTCTTGGTTATCGAAAAGGACCCTTTATTGTCGTTGTGGATGATTAAATAGTGACCGTTAGATCTTTGGAGTGAGTGCGGGAGTAGTGGGTTGGGCGAAATGGACGGCGATGATTGCGAGTGATCAAACCACACCGAAAAGGTAGGTCCCACCCACCAAACGAATAGGTCGTGGACACGAGTCATGAGGATGAATAAGAAACATATTTCAAAAAACTATCCGTTATGTCAGTAACATTACTCTTTCATTTTCACCTTTTGACACTTTAAATTGGTGGTGAAAGTACAATGATGTTGATTTAAAGAGATTGTATAAATGTGACATACAACAAGGTTATAAAATTTGATATGTTGAGAATTACGACTATAAATGAGCAAAAGGATATTTCTTAAAACAAGTAAAGTTATTAAAAAAAAAAGTGACACATAGTTGGTTGTTTAAAATTAAAGACATTTAACGTTATAAAGTTTTCTTACATAATTGCAATAGTCTTAAAAGCGGTCACTATTAAAATTAAAGAAATTTAATGTTAAAAGTAAAAGATATTTTTTGTTTTGATTGAGATGAGTGTAACTGATTTTTTTTTAATTTTAATAGTAAACTGCAATTTTGTCACCTGTAGTTTGGGTCTCTGACACCCTTACCAAATCATCCCACTCCGAACACCGTTAAACATCGTAACATAATCATCAAATAAAGTGTAACATAATCACCAAATCAAGCATGATTCATGTTCCTTTTTAGTTTGAAATTCAGTAGCAAATCTTACCCACATGAAGACACCTTCAAATCGTTGTTGCTTCCTTGTTTTTGTGCCATCGGACATCGTCGGAACAAGCCTGCCGGTTCCGGTGGGAGTCCGAAACCCATGTAAATCGAGCATTTTATAAGCTTCACGTTCTGATTATTGCTGGAACATCGTCGGAGAAAACGAGTTTAAGAAAGCTGGGTGTAAACGTGTCAGTGGAGGTAAAGCACAGGGTGTACAACTGAAGTTTACTCTATAAATATGGATAAGATTACGAAAATGCCCTTTGTTAATATTACAATTTTACCCCATGAGGGGTGAACATTGATGCAATCAGATAGACACGGGTAAGAGAACAATTTTTTAAAAGTAGGGGGTAAGGGTGTCAACGCCCCCAAACCACATGAGGTAAAATTGCAGTTTACTCTAATTATAATTTTAAGACTTAATTGTCACCAAATCAACATTAATGTCATCTTGATACAATTAATGATTAAAATAAAACACCTATTGTCACATTAAACTGCCTCTATGTGTATATTTATTGTATCCAACTTACTTATTGTCTGTTTTTTTAAGGTCAAGAATTAAAATAGTACTTTCAAGATAATGTGTTAAAATAGAATAAATAACAACCAATTCTTTACTTCGAAACAATCATTAGAAGGCAACTTGTTTTTTTTTTTTTTTTTTGTTCAAATGATTACTCAAGTCTCAACGGCTCAACAGGGCCCTTATTTGAGCCAAAAAGTAGATGATCTGTTAAGGCATTACAGTTTCAAAGGAAAAGATAAGAATCTGAATATCATTTTGCATACAAAGTGGTTGTCTCACTAGTACAAAACACTCATGTTTCCTAAGCCAAAGTGCGACGGAAACACGAAGGAAACATGACTTCCTGACTGCATTTTCGCCAAAAACATGTTGCCATGTTGGTAGAAAAAAGGTCTTGAAAAACTGTTTCCGCCACAATTTTCTTTTGTCGCAGTTCTGCTGCAAAATCAGAGTTTTTATTTTCAAAATATGTCGGATATTTTACAGTTCTCATCATCATCTTCTTCTTTGTTCTCTTCCGCCGGAGGGTAATAGGATAGTGGCAGCGGCTACAATGGTGTTTTCATTGGACTGAAGTGTGGAAGTATATCAGGCCTTCTTCCTGATTTCGACCTATGTCAAGTTCACTACATCATATGATTTTACAATATTATTTCAATATTTCATATTGAAATAAATAATAATAATAATAATCTTTTTAAAACATCGTAATGCTGTTAGAAATAACCCGTTGATGTGGCCTTACGGATCATTTAGTAACATTACCAATATGACATAACTAGTCTCCGACAATTACTTGATGGTAGTAATTGTAAATATTGATTAGTTCAAGGGGTAATTATGATTTCCCTTTAGGTACCATTAATAGAGAATACATAGAGTTTTTATAACGGATCACCATTCATGACCATTATTCATTGATCTTTATATATTGATGATAAGTGGTAATAAAAAAAACTCTAGTAGAACACCAATACTAAAAATTCTCTCTAGTGTGATCTGTTATGGGTGGTTTCTGCACATATATCCTGAATTATATTCTGACTCTATTACTTTTGATTGTGATCAGGATACCGGATCAGGATATTGGTAACATCCTGATGCAGTATCCTGGTAATAACTAATTGTTCACGTGCAGATTAGCAAGGCTTGCCTATAACGTTCAAGTGGACTGCTTCTCCTGAAGACTCGGACTAAACTGTTTAGAAGAGAACGTTGAAGCCGCAAAGAAGGGGTCTCCAACGTTCAAAGGGGAATATTCGAAGCATCCCTTATTTTTAGGATAGTTTGTTATTTCTTTTACTATATAAAGGAATGTACGGATCAATAGGTACACAAAATTTTACACACACACTTCTGCTCTCTACTAGCTGCAATCACTCTCAATCACCAACACTTGCACTCGAATCTCATTGTAACTCTTAGTTGATCCGTATCATATCCTGCATTGTATCCTGAAGTTTGAAGTAATAAGAAGAACAAGGCAGCTGCGATTGTCAGCTCCCGAGGTTTTGTGCCGGCGATCTAGATTGATCAAGGGCTTTCCTCGTACATCTCGTGTCATCCTTTATTTTTCTGCTCATTGTTTGATTGTAGATATAGCTCGGTATCCTGAGCTATATCCTGAAATCGTTTTTGCAAACTAACAAACCAGCATATTTTTCACAAGTATTACTAGCACACTACCTCACTTAACTAATTTGATCACTAAATTACTTCGGTAATTTTTTTACCAAAACAATTTGGCGCCCACCGTGGTGCAAGTGGTGCTATTTCTACTAAAAGCTTTCTTAAAATCGCTACTTGGTTTTATATTCTCGAAACTTTTTGCACAACTGTTTTCAATGGCCTCAAAATCAAACATGAGCTCTTCTACCATGTCTGCTACAACCTCTGCAACAATTGGTTCAGTGCTTCCACCACCTCCAAGGACGCAAGCTTCTCCTCAGCCTCAAGCTCCAAGGAGGACCGAAACTCAGACAACTCAGGATATTGTGCCTACTCAGAATATCCATGGATCTGCTGCCTCAGGGAGAACTCCTATTGTTAGGGGAGGATTTTCCAAATCCTAAGGATCACGGGTCCTCAAGTGCTACCAGGATCATGGATCCTCAATTCTATTTGAATTAAGGATCCTCAGCAGGTGTCGCAGGATCAGGATTCAGGATCACTGTTGTTATCCTATTACTAACAATTGTCTTCCTTGTATGTAAACTTGTTTTGCAGGAACGAGAGCATGGACCAAGTCTTACCGAAGTTCCTGGAGTATATTCCCTCAATATTCCGCACGTGCTTGACCATTGTGAACGTTATGGAGATTGTGGGAAGAGTGCACAAATTGTGGATAGTTAGTTATGCTAGTTATTTTCTAATTTAAAATGGGGATAACAAGCTTGATAGAAACACTTAGCTAATTTTAGCATACACACACACTCGTAATAGCTCTCAGTCAGCTCTCAAGCAATACTTGGCGATTTCATACACTTTTTTGCACATTGCACACTAGTGATCCTTGTAACAAGCTTGTTATCATCCCGACTTGTAATCTTATTTTTGCTTAATCTTAGTTGGTGATCGGTAGTTTCCATCACCCGAGGTTTTTTGTGCCGGAGATCAACTATTGATCAAGGGCTTTTTCCTCGTATAAATCTCTGTGTCATTTGTTCATTACATTTCAGAGTGATCCTTAATATTGTTCATTGATTCAAGCATCACACCTCACAACAGAAAGTTTGGTTGCATTATCTTTGCTTGATTTTTGACCAAAACAGTTTGGCGCCCACCGTGGGGCAATTGGTGCTTCGTTCTTGAGAAATTATTGTCCTTGTGATCATTTCGGTTCATCACAACCAAGCAGATGGCTTCTTCAGCAAAGAACACATCAAGCTCTATGCCGGCAATGAGTTCTTCACAGGGCGTTCCTCCTTTGCCTCCACCACCTTCTGGATCCCAGAAGAACGCTGAAAATGCTGCAAAGAGATAAACCCCCATTTTCCCAAAACCACCAACTTCTTCTGCTTCCTCTAATCCTACTACTAATGATCTTTTTACTCTGATTTTGCAGATGAGAGATCGCATGCAAGAGCAAGACAAAACCAATGAAAGGATCCTCCAGGAGATTGGTGATATCAAGAAACAAACGAAATCAGTGGAGGATCACTCTCCTCTGATACCAAGGTCATTGAATTTTGACACTCCAGTTGTAACTACCCTACAATCGGCAGTTCCAGACATCCAGTATCAAAGTGGTCCTTCAGAGAGGCGTTATGGAACAACAACTATGAGTCAAGCATTTGGCTCTCACTTCCAGCCTCAAGGATCCTATTTTCAGCCATCGGGATCCTCTTTTCAGCATCAGGGATCCTTCGTCAGCTCAGGAGGATATTTGGGAATGCACACAGTCCAAGGATCCTTCCAGGTCCAAGGATCCTCTAGGGTTCCAGGATCCTCTCAGGTTCAAGGATCCTCTCAGCCCCAAGGATCCTTGCAGGTTCAAGGATCCTCTCAGCTTCAAGGATCCAACATCTTTCAGGATCAAGGATTCTTAAGAAGTATGCAGCCTCCAAGCTCAGATGTTCATCAAGAGACTTTATACTAATGCAGACCATTGCTTCCTCTGGTCCTTCAATCATACCGAAACCCCATCAATATGGATTCACATCTGCGATTCCAAACTTGAATCCCATGGGAGGTAACACTTTTAATAATTCATATAACACTAACCATGGCTCTATGAAGGATACAGGTATCAATCAGGCTATGGCTAGGGAGCTACAGAAGCTTAAGGATATGATATCCAGCGTACCAGGAGTGGTTAAACCCATTCCTGAAATTGCAGATGGTAGCCATAGGATATCTCGCTTTGCACCACCTATTTGTGATGCTGAGATACCCAAAAGGTTCCAAATACCAACTATGAAGCTATATGATGGTTCAACGGATCCAGAGGAACATGTAGCTCAATACACGGAGAGGATGGAGATCAATCCGATTCCTGAGAGGTTAAAAGAAGCATGTCTATGCAAGGGTTTTGGATCCACACTCACAGGATCTGCTCTTAAATGGCTGCTAAGTCTTCCCCCTTACTCTATTACTTCATTTGCTAATCTAGTTAATTTGTTTAATAGTCAATTCTCTTGTAGTAGAAAATTTGAACGATTAACTAGTGACCTATATAGGGTAACACAAGGTCAAAATGAATCACTTAGAGATTACATCACTAAGTTTAGTAAGGAATCCTTAGATATCCCTAACCTGGATATAGCTACGGCTGTAGAAGCCTTTAAAATGGGTTTACTTAGGAATTCATTGTTCTATGATGATCTTGTTATGACCCCATGCAGGAATCTTGATGAAGTAAGAACCAGCGCCCTTAGGTTCATCCGCCTAGAGGATGACAAAAGGATCCAGGAGAGATTGACAGGATCCTCAAAACAGGAAAAGCAAGGATCCTACTTTAAGAATAACAAGTTCAAGTCCTACAACAAGTCTGACAACCAGAATGTGCATGCAGTAGAGTGTTTTGGTCAAAAAATCTGATGAGGATATTGCAACCAAACTCTCTGTTACGGGGTATGATGCTAATAATGTAGAACAGTGACAAGGATCACTTCAATGTAAATTGCACAGACGACACAAAGATTTATACGGGGAAAAAGCCCTTGATCAAGAGTTGATCTCCGGCACAAAAAACCCCGGGTGATGGAAACTACCGATCACCAAGCTCAAATAAATAAATAAATGTTTACAACTTCGGATAGTAACGAGCTAGGTACAAGGATCACTATTGTGAAATGTGTAAAAGTGAGTGAAAACGAATGAATGTTCGTCGAGAGCTTCAAGTGTGCGAGTATAAGAGTGTGTGTAGTTGAAAATGGCTAAGTGTTCTAAATTCTAGCTCGTTACCCCTTTTAAAATAAAAGTTAACTACAATAACTAACTATCCGATTTTTGTGCCAAGCTCCCACGTTCTCCACAACGTCCATTTTTGGCCAAGCACGTGCGGGATAGTTTGGGAATATTCTCCAGGAATATCGCCAAGACTAAGTCAAGCTTGTTATTCCTGCGAAGTAATACAAAACACAAATAAACAATCGTCAGTATGAGGATCCTTTAAGTGATCCATGATCCTGATCCTGAAGCTCTTCTGAGGATCACCACCTGTCACAGAAGTAAGGATCATTAATTAGGATAACGAATAAGGATCACTAATTGTTAGAAAATCCTCCCCTAACAATTGCCCCCAAAATATAAGGAGTAATTTGTAAAATAAGCGAGTTATATTTTCTTGATCTTATCCGCAACTAACTAACGGATGTATAGCCGTTGATATCGAACTAGCCGTTGCAACCATGACGTCACAGAAGTGACAACCCTGCACGATCATGATTATAAATAGGAGATAGAGATAGGATCAAATGCATTTAAATCCGAAAGAAACTCCCTTTATATTCTCAGTCGAAGATCAATCAGGTATCTCTTTCTTCATCTTCTTCCTTCTCTTACTCTGTTTTTCTTTCTTTATCACCATCACTTTGAGAATGATGCTCCGAAGTTCACCGAGCAAGGATCACAAGAAGAACAGCCCTCCGAAAAGCCAGGGGATCATCGAAGATTCCATTAAAGAACGCTGTTGTTTCAATGATGCACAAATCGATAGGATCCGCCACTGCTTCCCGGCGAACACCGAGTTTAGACCTTTTGACCCCAATGCCCTGAGTGATCATATCTCCGACAAGTGGGTTGCTTTCCCCGTCACTCCGTTCACCATAGGCTATACATATCCTTTTCCAGCCTTCACCCAATCTTTCTTTTCCTTAACCGGCATCTCTTATATTCAAGCCATGCCGATGATTTGGAGGGTTTTGTACACCCTTGAAAGGATCATCGAGCA
Organism: Helianthus tuberosus; assembly: GCA_030545235.1. Taxonomy (NCBI): domain Eukaryota; kingdom Viridiplantae; phylum Streptophyta; class Magnoliopsida; order Asterales; family Asteraceae; genus Helianthus; species Helianthus tuberosus. The sequence continues at coordinate 81,494,099 of CM060383.1, forward strand.
GGAAGGTATAGACCTAGGAATGTCAGAGCTGGGAGAGCTGTATGATCTTACTACCTTTGGTTCTCATCGCTATTTGTTTAAACGTAAGCCCGGTGAGGAACACCCGATCTTCAAAGCCACCAAGAACGATGCTAATTGGAAGCGGCGTTTCTTTTTTATCAAGAGAGATTCTATTGAGGATGGAAATGATCTACCCAAGAAATGGGCTACCCATGGTAGGGTGGAGGATCCTGAGAAGGATCACCAGAAACTTTCTTTTGATGTAAGGATCACTTATATTTTTGCTTTCTTGTTATGCAGCTATCACCATCTCACACCTCAGATTGTCCCCTGCTGCTAAGGAGAGGCTTCTTGCTTTCAGGAAACTTGATCCTGAGACAAGATCTTTCAAGACAACAACCCAAGATTCACAGGAGGTATCCTCAGGCTCTGTCACGATGTCAAGTAAGTATCCTTGTTTAAAATTTAAATAAATAGTGAAATATAAATTAAGAAAAGATACTTATCTTGTTTTGGTTGTGTAGGTGCTGGAAAATCCACCAAGTCTGCTTCAAAGTTCAATGTCACTGATCTCACTACTGTCAGATCCTCCAAGAGAAAAGCTCATACCAGTCCGACAGCTTCGGTCCCTAAGGCACCCCTCAAAGGAAAGGCAATCAAGAAGAGAAAAGCCTCTGAAGCTGAGGATCTGCAGGGTCTGCCTCTGATTCATCATCAATTCCTCGAGTACTTTAATGAGGTAAGGATCACTGTCTCTGCTCGTATATCCTGTTGACATATCCTGCTGATATATCCTGTTGATTTGAGGATCACTTAATCCTGACCTTATCCTTTATCCCTTTTGCAGAAATTCTCTGAGATTGAGGATTATGTTGGCCACGTTGAGGATCAGGATAGGAAGATTGCCGACCTCCAGCAGGTTGCAGTGCTTAAGGACCTTGCAATTGCTGATCTTCAGAAGGAAGTCCGGGATGCCAAACAGGAGACGGCCAAGGTGCTGATCAATGTTGACTATGAGAAGCGTGAGATCACCGAAGACGCCAAAGTCTCTGCCGCCATAACAATGTACAAGACCAAGCTGCAAATGGCCTTGGAAGCTCAGGATCCTGCTTTTGACAAGAGCACCTGGGATGTTGAAGGCTGGAAGGCAAGGCTGGCTGAACTGGACGATGAAGAGGCTGAGGAGGTTGAAGAGATCCTGACGATTGAAGCTGGAGGCAAGGGTGAAGGTGGTGAAACAAGTGGAGCTGGAGGTGATAATGCAGCGAAGGTTTAGGCTGCATGATTGGGCGATGATGGACATTCTTAGACGCAGCCGGAGCCCAATTTTTAAATTTGGTAGTAGCTTTTTGTGGTTGTGATGTCGAACAATTTGATGGTTTGTACTTTGAACAATAGTTTTTAGGATTAAGGATCATGTATGATCCTTTGGACAATAGGCAGGATTGCAATTGGTGGAGGGATCCTCTGTTTGGGGGATGAAGCCATTGTAATCCTGCCACCTTTATATTCCTGCACTATCTTTGAACTTATTATCATGGACACCCTTTACCTACCCCAGCGGACGGGCCACGTTTTGCTGGTAGATGCTCGGGGTAGGTAATTTTGACAACCTTTTAAGGGTTACTACTTTGTTAATAAATAAAATCTTAACCTTTTGTCGCTTATCTTGTGTTGTTATCCTTGTGTTTCTTTGATTTTCCTTTGTTTTGATGCATATTCATTAAATAATTTTGAATAAGTCAGATTGAAAATATTTAGGATATGATCCATGATCAGATATCCTATAGTTAAAGAATCCCAAAAAGCAATATGTTTTAAGGATCACAAGTCTAGTTGTCAAACTTTAAGGGTTATTCAAATAAATAATGAATAGAATTAAAAATAGTTAAGGATCATACCTGAGGGTCCAAGTTAGGATCCTAACCATAATAATGATAATTGTAAGATAAACCTTAGAAAGAAGTAAGGATCAAGGATCCCTAGTTGCTTATCTTCAAGGACCTGAAATAGATCATAACTTGGGACTAAGCCAATATAAGATAAGAGTTAGCAACTAGGGACAAGCCCAAGGATAACTGGGGACAAGCCCAAGGATAACTGGGGACAAGCCCAAGGATAACTGGGGACAAGCCCAAGGATCGTATGTAAACTGGAGTATGGCCCTAACTGGCGACTATCCAAACTTAGTGACATGAAAATGCCAAAACCTTAGCTAACGTGAAAACGTTAGAAACCTTAGCTAACGTGAAAACGTTAGAAACCTTAGGAACGGATGTATGGTACGTCTACCATTATACGTAGGATCCTAGGCATAGCCAGTACAATGGAATTATCAGCCCCTAAAACGAGTACTGGTCCCACTGCCTTGAACTATACCAGGATCATCATGCGCTACAGGCGGAACTGGGGTCAAACCCAAATAACTAGGGTTAAACCCAAGGAACGGATTGCTTCAGCGGATAACCAATGTTATGCTAAGGATACCTGAACTTTCAAAACTTAAACTCACGTGAGAGATGGATAAAGGACACATGATCCTTATCCTTATATGAGAAAATAAAGAAATGAAATAGTTCAAGTTTAGGATATTACCTAAGTAAGGATCACCGATACTTTGAGGATCCTTTGAGGATCATCTGTGCCATGAGGATCCTGCTCACATGAAATATTTCTTCAAGTGGACAGCATTCCAAGCCCTTGGTAGCAAATCACCTTCCATGGTTAGCAATCTATATGCCCCCTTTCCTGCTTCAGCTTCAATCAAATAAGGGCCTTCCCATTTTGGAGCCAATTTTCCATCAGCCGGATTGGTGGTATTCTGAAATGCTTTCCTTAATACCATATCTCCAACTTGAAACCTCCTGATCCTGACATTTTTGTTGTAAGCACCAGCCATTCTTTGCTGATAACTGGCCATCCTTATCCTAGCCAGATCCCTGATTTCTTCAATAGTATCCAGGTCTTGAGCTAAGTTCTCATTATTCTCCTCAGGATCACGGGTACTTGTTCAAGCAGTTGGAACCACCATTTCTGTTGGGATCACTGATTCTGCCCCAAATACCAAAGAGAATGGCGTTTGACCGGTAGCATTCTTAGGGGTTGTCCTATCAGCCCAAAGCACATAGGGTAGTTCTTCTGCCCATTTCCCTTTCTTGGATCCAAGCTTCTTCTTCAAATTGTTGATGATGATCTTGTTGGATGATTCTGCCTGACCATTAGCTTGTGGGTGGACTGGTGTTGATGTTATCATCTTAATCCCCCAGCTGTCACAAAAGTTAGTGGTTCTGCCCCCAATAAATTGGGAACCATTATCACATATAATCTCAGAAGGAATTCCAAATCTAGTTATAATATTTCTTTTAATGAAGGATATAACTTCCTTTTCTCTGACTTGGGCAAAAGCTTCAGCCTCTATCCACTTGGAGAAGTAATCAGTCATAGCTAGCATGAATACTTTCCCACCAGGTGCCTTAGGGAGCTTACCAACTATATCCATACCCCATCTCATAAATGGCCAAGAGGAGGATATAGGATGCAATAATTCAGCTGGTTGATGAAGGATATTGCTGTGCCTCTGACAAGGATCACATCTCTTAGCATACTCCACAGCATCTCTCTTCATGGTTGGCCAGTAGTATCCTGTCCTCAGGATCCTTGAGAATAATGCCCTGCCCCCAGTGTGGTTTCCACAATCTCCTTCATGGAAGTCTTTTAGAACTTCTTGGATTTCAGGATCCTTAATGCATCTCAGGTATGGTCCTGCAAGAGATCGTCTATACAACATACTATTTAAAATTGTGAATTGAGATACCTTAGATTTGAAAGCCCTAGGGTTTTCTCCTGTAGGAATCTCTCCATGTTGTAAGTATCTCATGATTGGTGAGATCCATGATCCTGATCCTGAATGGGATCGAGTATCCTCATTAGGGATAATTGCAGAATCATTTCCTATCTCCATAGCCTCGTGATCCTCGATGGCCGGGGTCAAGATATGGATAATAGGGATCTTGATATCCTCCGGGATCTTCAAGGATGATCCTAAGTTAGCCAAAGCATCAGCCTCTGTATTTTCTTCCCTTGGTACCTGCGTCAAACTAAAGGAAACAAAAGAGAGTGCCAAACTTTTGACTATCTCTAAATATTTGGTTAGCTTTTCACCTTTAACAGCGTAGGATCCATTAAAGTGGTTTGTAATTAACAATGAATCTACATGTACCTCAAGATACCTGATCCCCATATGCTTTGCAATTTGCAAACCAGCAATTAAGGCTTCATATTCAGCCTCATTGTTGGTGGTTTGGAACTCACAAGCTATAGAGTGGGGTATTATGTCCCCCTGTGGCGATTTTAGTAGTATTCCAAGCCCTGTGCCTTTGACATTTGAGGATCCATCAGTATAAAGTATCCAAGGATCCTTGGTCTCTTCTAGCTGCTGGACTTCTAACTCAGCTTCTTCTTGTAAATCACTACTGAAATCAGCCACAAAGTCAGCTAATGCTTGGGATTTGATGGCTGTCCTAGGCTCATATCTCATATCATATGCACTTAGCTTCACTGCCCACTTAGCCATCCTTCCTGACATCTCTGGTTTCCTGAGGACATTCTTAATTGGAAAATTAGTTTTAACAATGATAACATGAGTTTCAAAATAATGTCTTAACTTAGTAGATGCCATAATTAATGCAAGAATAAGCTTTTCAAGGTGTGAATACCTGGATTCGGCATCAAGTAAACTTTTACTTACATAATAGACAGGATGTTGTGTACCTTCATGATCCTTAACAAGGACCGCACTTACTGCTTTTGAGGATACTGCAAGATACAAGGATAGCACATCGCCTTTTTCTGGTTTCATCAAAGCCGGGGCTGAGGATAGGTAATCTTTGAGGGCTCTTAAAGCATTTTCATGCTTCTCAGTCCACTCAAATTTCTTGTTCTTCCTTAGGATATCGTAGAATTCCTTGCACTTTTCTGAGGATTTGGATATGAATCTGTTTAAAGCTGCAATCCTGCCTGTTAACCTCTGAACATCCTTAGCATTGGCAGGTGACTTGATGTTCACTATAGCTTTTATTTGTTCTGGACTGGCTTCAATGCCTCTCTTTGTCACCATATATCCTAAGAATTTACCTGCTTTAACACCAAAGTGACATTTTGAAGGATTAAGCTTCATATTATATTTGTCAAGGATATTGAATGCTTCCTCCAAGTCTCTTAGGTGATCCTCAGCCTTTATTGATTTTACCACCATATCGTCTATGTAAACCTCCATAGTTTGTCCAATCTGGTCCTTGAACATCATATTCACCAGCCTTTGATATGTTGCACCTGCATTTCTTAGTCCGAACGGCATAGCAATATAGCAGTATATACCAGTTGGAGTCATGAAGGCTGTATCCTCTTGGTCGGATGGTTCCATTTGGATTTGTTGGAATCCAGATGAAGCATCCATAAAAGTTAACAGTTCATAACCCGCAGTTGCATCCACCATGGAGTCAATGTGGGGTAATGGGAAAGGATCCTTGGGACATGCTTATTTAAATCGGTAAAATCGACACATACCCTCCACTTTCCGTTTTTCTTTTGAACAACAACCACATTGGCCAACCATCTTGGATACTTGACCTCCCTAATCATACCTGCCCGGAGCAATTTCTCTACCTCTTCCTGGATAATGGCATTCCTTTCCGGTGCAAACTTTCTTCTCCTTTGATGGATTGGTTTGAAGGATCTGTTAATCCCGAGTTTGTGAGTGATTACATCTTTGGATATACCAGTCATGTCTTCGTGTTTCCATGCAAAGGTAGTCTTTCTCCTTTTGAGGAAGGATACGAGGTCTTCTTTCATTTCGCCGAAGATCCCTGATCCGATATAGATTTTGGATTCAGGATCATCAGGATCCATGAGGATTTCTACCACATCCTGCTCTCTTGCCTCCAAGACATCCCTTGGAGGATACCTTGATTGCTATTGCTCCCTTGACTTCGAGGCTGGTTTCATCGATGAAGTGTAGCAATTCTTAGCCTCCTGCTGATCACTATCAATCTTCACTATTCCCCAAGGACTAGGGAGCTTCACACATTGATGGTAAGTAGATGGGACTGCTTTCATATCGTGTATCCAAGGCCTGCCAAGGATAACATTACAATAAGATAAACAGTCAATAACACAAAATTTTTGATAAGAGTGTAGGCCTTCAATGTATATTGGGAGTTTAATGTCCCCCAGGGTATTCTTAGTTTCGCCACTAAATCCCACGAGCACGGAGGATCTTGGTATGATGTCCGATTCAGGAATACCCATCTTCTTTAGAACATCAAGCTGGAAAATGTTCACTGAGCTTCCTCCGTCTATAAGGATCCTGCGGATAAAATGGTTAGAAATGAAAAGAGTAATAACTAAACCATCGTGATGAGGATCCTGGATATCAACACGATCATCCTCATCAAAGGTTATGACTTTTCCTTCGGAGACACTTGATGTTCGAACAGGTCTTTCTCCATTGTCCATTTTAGTTTCCTTTGCATGCCTTTTAGCTGCTGAGAAGGATGTGCCGCAAATGTCTGATCCTCCAGAAATAAAGTTTATTACTTGTGCATCTGCTGGAGGGGCTGGAGCCTTCTCAGGGATCCTTTCAGGATCCTGAGTCCTTGACTTTTTTCTTCCCAACAATTCTTTTAGATGCCCCTTGTTCAACAACTATCCAATTTCCTTTCTCAGTGCAATGCATTCTTCTGTGAGATGCCCAAAATCTTCATGGTATGCACACCACTTTGATTTATCCTTAGTTGCAGCTGGCCTATCATTTTTTCTCGGCCATCTAGCTTTATCACCTAGGTTCTGCATTGCAAGGATTAGTTCATTGTTATCAACACAAAAACAATATTCGGAAATTGGAGGATAATCCTCATCATCCTCTTCTTGATCAACAGAATGCACGTTTTGGTTATCAGATCTGTTGTAGGATCTGAACTTGTTGTTCCTGAATGAGGATCCTTGCTTATCCTGCTTTGAGGATCCTGCTAATCTCTCCTGGATCCTCTTGTCATCCTCTAGCCGAATGAACCTAAGTGCTCGTGTTCTTACCTCATCTAAGTTCCTGCATGGTGTCATAACAAGATCATCATAGAACGACGAATCCCTAAGCAATCCCATTTTAAAGGCCTCAACGGCCGTAGCTATATCTAAGTTGGGAATGTCTAAGGATTCTTTACTGAATTTGGTAATGTAATCCCTTAATGATTCATTATGACCCTGGGTTATCCTATATAGATCACTAGTTAATCGTTCGAATTTTTTACTACAAGAAAACTGATTATTAAACAAGTTAACTAGATTAGCAAATGAGGTAATAGAATAGGGAGGAAGACTTAGCAGCCATTTGAGAGCTGATCCAGTAAGAGTGGATCCAAATCCCTTGCACAGGCATGCTTCCTTTAACCTTTCTGGAATTTGATTGATCTCCATCCTCTCCCTGTATTGTGCTATGTGTTCTTCAGGATCCGTCGAACCATCATACAGCTTCATTGTTGGCACATGGAACCTCTTGGGTATCTCAGCATCACAGATTGGTGGTGCAAAACGAGATATCTTGTGGCTCCCATCTGCAATCTCTGGGATAGGTTTGACCACTCCTGGAACACTTGATATCATGTCCTTTAGCTTTTGCAATTCTCTGGCCATGGCATGATTGATACCTGGATCCTGCATAAGACCATGGTTAGTAGTATAAGAATTATTAAAGGTATTACCTCCCATTGGATTCAGATTAGGAAGATTGGATGTTAATCCATATTGTTGGGGCTCTGGAATGATCGAGGGACCAGTAGAGGCATTGGTCTGCATTGGAATAAAATCTCCCTGATGGACATCTGAACTTCCTGTTTGCAAACTCCTCAAGGATCCTGGCATCTGGAAGGATCCCTGAAACTGTGACGATCCTGGAACAAAGGAGGATCCTTGAACCTGGGATGATCCTGGAACAAAGGAGGATCCTTGAACCTGGGATGATCCTGGAACAAAGGAGGATCCTTGAACCTGGGATGATCCTGGAACAAAGGAGGATCCTTAAACCTGGGATGATCCTGGAACAAAGGAGGATCCTTGAACCTGGGATGATCCTGGAACAAAGGAGGATCCTTGAACCTGGTGCATTCCTGAATATCCTCCTGAATTCGTGAGGGATCCCATATGCTGAGGATAGGATCCCGCTGGCTGGAAATATGAACCTGATGCCTGGGTTACTGTTGTTGTTCCGTAGTGCACTCCTTTTGGTCCACCCACATATTGAACATCTGGAACCACTGATGGCTGGGAAGTAATCACCGGAGTATCAAAATTCAAAGATTTTGGCACCAGTGGGGAATGATCCTCTGCCGTTTTCTTTTGTTTCTTGAGATCTCCGATTTCTTTGAGAATCCTTTCATTGGTCTTATCCTGTTGCCGTATCTGATCCTTCATCTGCAAAATCAAAGTAAACATGTCACTAGTAGTGGGAGTGTAAGAAGCAGAAGAAGTTGGAGGTTTTGGGAAAATGGGAGTTGGTTTCTTCGCAGCATTCTCAGCATTCTTCTGGGATCCAGAAGGTGGTGGAGGCAAGGGGGGAACGCCTTGTGAAGAAGTGAATGAGGGCATCAAATTTGAAGCATTCTTCGCTGAGGAAGCCATTTTCTCGGTTGTAGTGAATTGAAATGAGCACAGAAATGCGAATTTTTCTAAGGATGAAGCACCAATTGCCCCACGGTGGGCGCCAAACTGTTTTGGTCAAAAAATCTGATGAGGATATTGCAACCAAACTCTCTGTTACGGGGTATGATGCTAATAATGTAGAACAGTGACAAGGATCACTTCAATGTAAATTGCACAGACGACACAAAGATTTATACGGGGAAAAAGCCCTTGATCAAGAGTTGATCTCCGGCACAAAAAACCCCGGGTGATGGAAACTACCGATCACCAAGCTCAAATAAATAAATAAATGTTTACAACTTCGGATAGTAACGAGCTAGGTACAAGGATCACTATCGTGAAATGTGTAAAAGTGAGTGAAAACGAATGAATGTTCGTCGAGAGCTTCAAGTGTGCGAGTATAAGAGTGTGTGTAGCTGAAAATGGCTAAGTGTTCTAAATTCTAGCTCGTTACCCCTTTTAAAATAGAAGTTAACTACAATAACTAACTATCCGATTTTTGTGCCAAGCTCCCACGTTCTCCACAACGTCCATTTTTTGCCAAGCACGTGCGGGATAGTTTGGGAATATTCTCCAGGAATATCGCCAAGACTAAGTCAAGCTTGTTATTCCTGCGAAGTAATACAAAACACAAATAAACAATCGTCAGTATGAGGATCCTTTAAGTGATCCATGATCCTGATCCTGAAGCTCTTCTGAGGATCACCACCTGTCACAGAAGTAAGGATCATTAATTAGGATAACGAATAAGGATCACTAATTGTTAGAAAATCCTTCCCTAACATAGAGCAAGAAGAGGATGATGAGGATTATCCTCCAATTTCTGAATACTGTTTTTCTGTTGATAACAATGAGCTAATTCTTGCAATGTAGAATCTAGGTGAGAAAGCTAGGTGGCCAAGAAAAGGTGATAAACCAGCTGCTACAAAAGACAAATCCAAGTGGTGTGCATATCATGAGGATTTCGGACATCTCACTGAAGAGTGTATTGCACTTAGAAAAGAAATTAGTTATTTGTTAAGCAAGGGGCACCTGAAGGAGCTGTTGGGACGAAAGAAGTCAAGGATCCAGGATCCTGAAAGGATCCCGGAAAAGGCTCCTGCTCCTCCAGCAGATGCACAAGTTATAAACTTTATATCCGGTGGATCAGACATTTGTGGTACTTCCTTTTCAGCAGCCAAAAGACATGCCAAGGAAACCAAGATGGATAATGGAGACAGACCCATTCGGACTTCCACTGTCACCAAGGATAAGATCATAACTTTTGATGAAGATGATCGTGTTGATGTTCAGGATCCTCATCATGATGGTCTTGTTATTACTCTGTTCATTTCTAACCATTTTGTTCGCAGGATCCTGATAGATGGAGGAAGTTCAGTAAACATCATCCAGCTTGATGTCCTCAAGAAGATGAACATTCCTGAATCAGACATTGTTCCAAGATCCTCAGTACTTGTGGGATTCAGCGGAGAGACCAAAAATACATTGGGGGACATCAAACTCCCCATCTATATTGAAGGACTCCATTCTTATCAAAAATTTTGTGTTATAGATTGCTTATCTTGTGGTAATGTTATCCTTGGCAGGCCATGGATACATGACATGAAGGCAATCTCATCTACTTATCATCAGTGCGTGAAGCTTCCTAGTCCATGGGGGGTGGTGAAAATTGAGAGTGGCCAGCAAGAAGCTAAGAATTGCTACACTTCATCAATGAAGCCAGCCTCAAGACCAAGGGAGCAATAGCAACTAAAGTATCCTCCAAGAGATGTCTTGGAGGCAAGAGAACAGGATGTGAAAGAAATCCTTATGGATCCCCATGATCCTGAATCCACCGTCTTCATAGGATCAGGGATCCTCAGTGTAACAACCCTCATCAAAACTATTATTTATTTTATTATTTCATCAAATAGGAAACCCTAATTGAGACACCCAAGTGATTCTACACAAACCCTAAAATTTTCAGAATTTTCAGAATCAGGATCAAGGCCCCTAAAACTCAGGGGGGGGGGGGGGGTAAACCCTAGTTACGATTATCTTAAAATCGTGCTGTCAAAAACGAAATTTTCAAATCTGTCAACTCAGCTAGGCTAGTCCCAGACGTGGCCACCCTATGGTCATTAGGTGTCCCTTACGGACCGTAAGGGATGAGTCTTACGGTCCATAAGCATGGTCAATTTTTGGGTATAAATAGCAGGAATTGGCAATCGAAGTTTGGCACTTGAACGACGTAAATTCTCGTTACGTAGACTGAGATATCGCAGAAACACTTCTAAAACACACACGAATCACTAATTGCTGCCGCAAAACAGGGTAATAACTCGATCGCTACTACGATTCAATATCCGATTGATCAAAATATCCAATGGATGTTTAAGTGCTGCCCACATTAGGGTTATGCTTTGTCATTCGTCGTTAATTTGATGGATGTTTAAGTATCGCACTTTGTCATTCGTTGTGAGGGTTTGATCTCGTGAGTTATCGTAAATGCTGTATCGATTACTAACCCAGTTTTGTGTGCATTGTTATTAAATTTAGGTTAAAAAGACTAATCAGTATGCTAGGCTCTGCTCAATTAAATCTGCAATGTGAGTCATTCTCTTTTTATCAAATTACTTTCAAATCATGTTTATTTTCAAAGATTATAATTACAGTGATTAAGTTTATGTAATCACCAAGTTACAGCCGGTATGTGGGGTTTTGTATACATTACTTGATAACCGTCACTATTGGACAACGAGTTAGCCAATGAGTGATATGACCATAGTCACAGACACCATCGGGCGAAGAGGCTACCGATGGATGTTCGAGTGACAAGTACTGTGGGTAGTTGGTTTGATATCTGGAAACATTGTAATCTCTCTTAATACTGTAAATTATAACAAACGAGTCGTTTTCATAAAAAGAATGATTCACTCAGTATTTCCCGCTGACAAAACCTTTTTCAAACATGTTTCAGGTGATCTGTTGTGATTCAGGAAAAGTGCCGAGAAGCACTACAAGCTTAAGGAAGTGGCTCAATATAAAATAAAGAAACATGTTTTGTAAAAATAAAGATTTCTCCGTGAAATCTTATGATTGTAAATTACCGGGTTTTATCCCGAGTTGTGAAATAAAATAATCGGGAAATATTTCAGTTTTTAAAAGATCCTGAAGAAACTTCCGCTGTTAATTAAATACCACGGGATTTCTGTCCCGCGGCTCCTGAAACGGGTCAAACCGGGTCGGGGGCCGTGACAGAAAAAGGTGGTATCAGAGCCATTGATTTAAGCCAATTAAGTATTTAGAAATACTTATTATTTTTTTTTACTGATTGCCAATTATGTGTTTTATTATCTGACTAATTGTGTACAGTATGGGCAGATCTCTATATGCTAGCCACTGTAGCAATAAATACAAATCTTTAAAATAATCTGACTCAAAATTTTAGCACCCGGAATACCTACAGTCTAGAAACCTTACCCAGTAAATAAATAAGTAAACATTAGTGTGTTTTAATTTTCAGTTGTTTTGGTAGTTACCCAGTATGAAATAATATTTAAAAGTTTTTCTATAAAATTTTGTTATGATTTTTAATTTAGTAATTGTGTGTATTTTGCTAAACAGCATGAGTGACTTGTCTGACGCCCTTCAGAATTTAAATCTCTATCCAGTAAGAATAGAGGTTTACAGAGATTTCAATAGGTAAATACCAGACATAGAAGAACCTATAGAATTCAACGCTTCATCTGTCAAGAAACCCAAGCCTAAGAAAATGGAAATTGGAGAAAGCTCTAGACAAATTGAGGGGTTACCATCTCAGGAAGAGCTAGATTTTATATTGGCAAACTATGATACTATTAAGCCTGTTAATGAAAATGTTTTTATTCATCCTATTGAAACCCAACTTCCAATGAACTTAGACCCAGCTATTCCAAACCCTTCAATCCACTCGCAACCTTTAGGAATAGACGAATGGTTGACTAATGAAATACAGTTCCAAAACAATCCCTATAAGCTTTTTTCCTCCGTTCAGAACCTTTACCAAATCCACCAATGAGTAACGAGAATATGGCTGAACTCCGCCATTTTAGCGAAGAACTAATGGATGCTGGGAATAGGATCCAAGAGATTGGGGGACAGATCTCCTGGAAATACGATGAGAGGGAACGCCGTTACTAGAATACCAACTGACAAAGGATAGGGGGTTTATGGAACTGTAGTTGTGTAATAGTAATAGTAAAATCAGTCTGTAAAATAACTACAAATAAAACTTTGTAAGATAATAGTGTGCATTGATGCATACTATAAGATATATAAAATGGGAATTGAGAAATTGATAGTTTTCGCTATATGTGTATTTTTATATGATTGTTTTGTATATAATTGTTATTTATTCAATACTAATAAAAATTACATATCAGATGGAAAACGCTAATAATGAACCAGTAAATGAGGTTAACCAATCTGAACAAAACCCGGGGGATCAATATATGACTAGACAAGACATAGAAAATATCGTTGCTCAGGGAATAGCTAATGCTATTCCAGCAATAGTTGCTGCTGTTCAAAAACCTGCCGAACCTCAACAAATCATTCCAAGCAAACGTATTTCTGAAGATAACTTCAGTAATAGCGTAAACGGAGGCAATGATCATGTTAATCATGATAATGAACCACGGCAAGCTCCGCTCCCTAAGAAAATGAAAGCTGCAACACCTGGTTGCACTTATAAAGAATTTCTTGCTTGTAAACCCACTGAGTTTGCAGGCAATGAAGGAGCAACTGCGGCACTGCGTTGGTTAGAGAAAACCGAGGCAGTAATTGCCATAAGTAAATGTGCTCAGGATGATCAGGTCATGTACGCGTCAAACCTTTTCAAAGAAGGGGCGCTAGAATGGTGGAACACGGTGCTACAGGCTAAAGGAAGAAATAGGGCTTATGCCATGAAATGGGAAGAATTTAAGAGTCTTGTAGAAAGAAAATTCTGTCCCGAATATGAAAAAGATCAAATGGCAAATAAGTTTTTAAACCATAGAATGATGGGTGTAGATTGTCGCGGTTATACTTCGACATTCTTTGAATATGCTAGAGTGGTACCAACACTGGCTTCGCCAGAACCGGTACTCATTTCTCGCTATATTTGGGGACTGATTAGTGAAATCCGTAACATCGTTAAAGCTGCGAGACCTCGTACGATTGACGATGCTGTGGAATTAGCCAATACCCTAACTGACGAACTGGTACGCACGCAAGATGAAAACAGGAAGAAGGAATTGGCTCAGAAAATTACCCAAGGATTTCGTATGGGTAATAATAACAGCTTTAAGAGAAGAGGAACAGGGCAATCTTCAAATCCGCCGTTTTGCAGGAATTGCAGAAAGAAACATTTTGGAAGATGTAGTGTAACCTGTAATTTTTGTAAAATGGTAGGACATCGTGGAGAGGAATGTAGAAAGAAAACAAGAGTCTGCTATAATTGTAGAGAAATAGGACATTTTAAGCCAGAATGCCCTAAATTAATCAAACCAGCAGACAACAAAGCCAAGACAGCCGACGGAGCTTCTAAGAAGAATGTACGAGCCTTTCAGTTAACTACTCAAGAAGCAGAACTCATTCCAGATGTGATAGCTGGTACGTTCTTAGTTCACAACGTGTATGCAAAAGTATTATTTGACTCTGGTGCAAACCAAAGTTTTATCAATACTTCATTCTGCCAAGCTCTTAACTTACCCTTAACCAACATTAGGTAGATTTTTACAGTCGAAACGGCTGATGGGAATTCAGTTAAAATAGATAAGGTTTTGCAAAATATAGAAATAGAACTTTTAGGTCATAAATTATTTGCAAACTTGTTACCTATGAAATTAGCTGAATTCGATGTTGTGTTAGGAATGGATTGGTTAGTAGCCAACCATGCTCGAATTCTTTGTGATAAGAATTCTGTAGAAATTCAGGCACCTACTGGTGAAATAATCACTATTACAGGAGATAAACCACGTAAGCCCATGAAGTTCATATCAGTAATGAAAGTTGCTAGTTATGAACGGAAACAAGGAATAGTATATATGATTTCAGTAATCATTAGTACTAAGGGTAAAGAACTTAAGGAGATTCCTGTAGTCTCAGAATACCCAGATGTATTTCCAGAAGATTTACCTGGATTACCACCAGATAGGGAAGTAGAATTTAGGATTCATCTAATTCCAGGAATTTCACCGATAGCCAAGGCACCCTATCGGTTATCACCTACAGAAATGTTAGAACTGAAAAAGCAATTAGATGAATTACTAAGTAAAGGATTTATACAACCTAGTTCATCCCCATGGGGAGCACTAGTGTTATTTGTGAAAAAGAAGGATGGTTCGATGAGAATGTGTATCGATTATAGAGAATTGAATAAGGTTACCATTAAGAATCGATACCCATTACCTAGGATTGATGATCTTTTCTATCAACTTCAGGGGACTAGATACTTTTCTAAGATCGACTTACGTTCCGGATATCATCAATTGAAGGTACAAGAGGAAGATATACCTAAGACTGCTTTTAGAACTAGGTATGGTCATTACGAGTTTACAGTCATGCCCTTTGGGTTAACGAATGCTCCTGCCGCATTCATGGACATGATGAATAGGATCTGTAAACCGTATTTGGATAAATTTGTAATTGTCTTTATAGACGATATACTTATTTACTCAAAAAGTCAGGACGAACATTGTCAGCACTTGCATGCACTCTTAACTTTGTTAA
The DNA here is from genome assembly GCA_030545235.1 of Helianthus tuberosus. Taxonomy (NCBI): domain Eukaryota; kingdom Viridiplantae; phylum Streptophyta; class Magnoliopsida; order Asterales; family Asteraceae; genus Helianthus; species Helianthus tuberosus. The sequence continues at coordinate 81,509,522 of CM060383.1, forward strand.
GAAAAGAAAAGTTGTATGCCAAATTCTCGAAGTGTGAATTTTGGCTACAAGAAGTGCAATTCTTAGGACACGTGGTGAATCATGAAGGTATTCATGTAGATCATTCGAAAATAGAGGCAATTACCAAATGGAAGGTTCCACAAACACCAATGGAAATTAGAAGTTTTATAGGTTTAGCTGGATATTATAGACGGTTTATTAAGGATTTTTCCAAAATAGCTGTACCATTAACTAAGCTAACCTGTAAAGCAGTTAAGTTTGAATGGGGACCTAAACAAGAAGAAGCCTTTAGGATCTTGAAACAGAAATTAACCAATGCTCCAATCTTAGCCTTACCAGAAGGAACTGAAAATTTTGAAGTATACTGTGATGCTTCAAAACTAGGATTAGGATGTGTGCTTATGCAACGCAAGAAGGTAATTGCGTATGCATCAAGGCAATTGAAAAAGCACGAAGAAAACTATACGACTCATGATTTAGAATTAGGAGCCGTAATTTTTGCCCTAAAAATCTGGAGACATTATCTGTACGGAAGTAAGTTTACTGTCTATACAGATCATAAGAGTTTAAGATATATATTTGGGCAAAAAGAGTTAAATATGAGGCAAAGGAGATGGATGGAAATTCTAAGTGATTACGACTGTGATATTCAGTATCATGAAGGAAAGGCAAATGTAGTTGCAGATGCCTTAAGTCGTAAGTATCATGAGAACCAAAGACGAGTTCGTGCTCTCAGATTAAATTTACAATTAGATTTAATGGAGCAATTGAAGAATGTTCAAGAAACAACAATAGAGGATGTTGCTGAAGGAATGAAAGGACGAATAAAAGAATTAGAACAAGGAACTGATGGAATTTGGAGATTCCACAAAAGCAGAATTTGGGTACCTAAGCAGGGAGAATTAAGAAATAAGATTCTAGAAGAAGGCCATAAGTCTAGGTATACCATGCACCTTGGAAATAATAAGATGTACCAAGATTTAAGAAATAATTTCTGGTGGATAGGCATGAAGAAGGATATAGCTAGATATATTTCTAAGTGTCTTACTTGTTCACAAGTTAAGGCAGAACACCAGAAACCTTCAGGTCTACTACAACAACTAGAAATGCCTGTATGGTAATGGGAACTCATAACAATGGATTTTGTTACTAAGTTACCCAAAACCAGAAAAGGTAATGACGCAATTTGGGTAATTGTGGATCGATTAACCAAATCTGCTCACTTTCTGCCTATGAAAGAAACCTTTAGCATGGAAAGATTGGCAAAGTTGTATGTAGATGAAGTTGTATCTCTACATGGAGTTCCACTCTCCATTGTATCAGATAGGGATAGTCGTTTCACTTCTCATTTCTGGAAAAGTTTCCAAGAAGCTATGGGAACTCGACTAAATTTAAGCACGGCATATCATCCACAAACAGACGGACAAAGTGAAAGAACGATCCAAACTCTAGAAGACATGCTCCGAGCATGTGTAATAGATTTTGGTGGTAACTGGGACGACCATTTACCTGCAGACAATAGATGTAAGCCGTTAGAATTCCAAGTTGGAGACAGAGTACTGTTGAAAGTTTCTCCTTGGAAAGGAGTGGTTAGATTTGGTAAGAAAGGAAAGCTAAGTCCAAGATACATAGGACCATTTCCAGTAATTCAACGTATAGGACCAGTTGCTTATCGTTTACAACTACCAGAAGAGTTAGCTGGAGTACATGATGTATTTCATGTATCCAATCTCAAGAAATGTCTATCAGACGAATCTTTGGTAATACCTCTCCAAGATATAGAGGTAAACGAAAAGTTAAAATTTATTGAGAAACCTATTCAGATAGAAGACAGAAAAGTGAAGTTTCTCAAACACAAACGACTAGTACTAGTTAAAGTCAAGTGGGATTCGAAACGAGGACCCGAATACACTTGGGAGCTGGAATCAGAAATGAAGCGAAAGTATCCTCAATTATTCCAATAAATCTCGAGGACGAGATTTTTATTAAGGTGGGGAGAATGTAACAACCCTCATCAAAACTATTATTTATTTTATTATTTCATCCAATAGGAAACCCTAATTGAGACACCCAAGTGATTCTACACAAACCCTAAAATTTTCAGAATTTTCAGAATCAGGATCAGGGCCCCTAAAACTCGGGGGGGGGGGGGTAAACCCTAGTTACGATTATCTTAAAATCGTGCTGTCAAAAATGAAATTTTCGAATCTGTCAACTCAGCTAGGCTAGTCCCAGACGTGGCCACCCTATGGTCATTAGGTGTTCCTTACGGACCGTAAGGGATGAGTCTTACGGTCCATAAGCATGGTCAATTTTTGGGTATAAATAGCAGGCATTGGCAATCGAAGTTTGGCACTTGAACGACGTAAATTCTCGTTACGTAGACTGAGATATCGCAGAAACACTTCTAAAACACACACGAATCACTAATTGCTGCCGCAAAACAGGGTAATAACTCGATCGCTGCTACGATTCAATATCCGATTGATCAAAATATCCAATGGATGTTTAAGTGCTGCCCACATTAGGGTTATGCTTTGTCATTCGTCGTTAATTCGATAGATGTTTAAGTATCGCACTTTGTCATTCGTTGTGAGGGTTTGATCTCATGAGTTATCGTAAATGCTGTATTGATTACTAACCCAGTTTTGTGTGCATTGTTATTAAATTTAGGTTAAAAAGGCTAATCAGTAGGCTAGGCTCTGCTCAATTAAATCTACAATGTGAGTCATTCTCTTTTTATCAAATTACTTTCAAATCATGTTTATTTTCAAAGATTATAATTACAGTGATTAAGTTTATGTAATCACCAAGTTACAGCCGGTATGTGGGGTTTTGTATACATTACTTGATAACCGTCACTATTAGACAACGAGTTAGCCAATGAGTGATATGACCATAGTCACAGACACCATCGGGCGAAGAGGCTACCGATGGATGTTCGAGTGACAAGTACTGTGGGTAGTTGGTTTGATATCTGGAAACATTGTAATCTCTCTTAATACTGTAAATTATAACAAACGAGTCGTTTTCATAAAAAGAATGATTCACTCAGTATTTCCCGCTGACAAAACCTTTTTCAAACATGTTTCAGGTGATCTGTTGTGATTCAGGAAAAGTGCCGAGAAGTACTACAAGCTTAAGGAAGTGGCACAATATAAAATAAAGAAACATGTTTTGTAAAAATAAAGATTTCTCCGTGAAATCTTATGATTGTAAATTACCGGGTTTTATCCCGAGTTGTGAAATAAAAAAATCGGGAAATATTTCAGTTTTTAAAAGATCCTGAAGAAACTTCCGCTGTTAATTAAATACCACGGGATTTCTGTCCCACGGCTCCTGAAACGGGTCAAACCGGGTCGGGGGCCGTGACACTCAGCAACATTGAACAAGATCTAGTATCCTTCCTTAAGAGGAGGAAAACCACCTTTGCCTGGAAGCATGAGGATATGACAGGTATATCTAAGGATATAATTACTCATAAGCTTGGCATTGACAGGTCATTCAAGCCTATACATCAGAAGAGGAGGAAGTTAGCACCTGAAAGGAATGCTATTATCCAGGAAGAGGTAGATAAACTACTTCGAGAAGGTATGATAAGAGAGGTCAAGTATCCAAGGTGGTTAGCCAATGTGGTTGTTGTTCAAAAGAAGAATGGAAAGTGGAGGGTATGTGTCGATTTTACTGATTTAAACAAGGCATGTCCCAAGGATCCTTTCCCATTACCCCACATTGACTCCATGGTGGATGCTACCGCGGGTCATGAGTTGTTGACTTTTATGGATGCTTCATCTGGATTTCAACAAATTCAGATGGAACCATCTGATCAAGAGGATACAGCCTTTATGACCCCATCTGGTATATATTGTTATATTGCTATGCCATTCGGACTAAGGAATGCAGGTGCTACTTATCAAAGGCTAGTCAATATGATGTTCAAGGAACAAATTGGACATACTATGGAGGTTTATATAGATGACATGGTGGTTAAGTCCAAGAAAGCTAAGGATCACCTTAGAGACTTGGAGGAAGCATTCAATATCCTTGATAAATTTAATATGAAATTAAATCCTTCCAAGTGTCACTTTGGTGTTAAAGCAGGTAAATTCCTAGGCTATATGGTGACAAAAAGAGGCATTGAAGCAAGTCCAGAGCAAATCAAGGCTATCGTGAATATCAAATCTCCTGCCAATGCCAAGGATGTGCAAAGATTGACAGGCAGGATTGCAGCCTTGAACAGGTTCATATCCAAATCCTCAGAAAAATGCAAGGAATTCTATGACATTTTGAGGAAGAACAAGAAATTTGAGTGGACTGAAAAGCACGAAAATGCTCTCAAAGCTCTTAAGGATTACCTGTCCTCAGCCTCTGCCTTGATGAAACCAGAGAAAGGGGATATATTATCCTTGTATTTAGCGGTATCCTCTAAAGCAGTAAGTGCGGTCCTTGTTAAGGATCACGAAGGTACACAACATCCTGTCTATTATGTAAGTAAGAGTTTGCTTGATGCTGAATCCAGGTATTCACATTTAGAAAAACTTATCCTTGCATTAATTATGGCATCTACTAAATTAAGACATTATTTTGAAACCCATGCCATTATTGTTAAGACTAATTTTACAATTAAGAATGTTCTCAGGAAACCTGAAATGTCAGAAAGGATGGCTAAGTGGGCAGTGAAGCTTAGTGCTTATGATATGCGATATGAACCAAGGACTGCCATCAAATCCCAAGCCTTAGCTAACTTTGTGGCAGATTTCAGTAGTGACTTGCAAAGGGAAGCTAAATTAGAAGTCCAACAGCTTGAAGAAACTAAGGATCCTTGGATACTCTTCACTGATGGAGCTTCTAATGTCAAAGGAACTGGACTTGGAATACTACTAAAATCGCCACAGGGGGACATAATACCCCACTCCATAGCTTGTGAGTTCCAAACTACCAACAATGAGGCTGAGTATGAAGCCTTGATAGCTGGTTTGCAAATCGCTAAGCATATGAGGATCAGGTATCTTGAGGTACATGTGGATTCGTTGTTAATTACTAATCACTTTAATGGATCCTATGTTGTTAAAGGTGAAAAGCTAATCAAATATTTAGAGATAGTCAAAGAATTGGCACTCTCTTTTGTTTCCTTTAGTTTGACACAGGTAGCAAGGGAAGAGAATGCAGAGGCTGATGCATTAGCCAATCTAGGATCATCCTTGAAGATCCCGGAGGATATCAAGATCCCTATTATCCACATCCTAACCCCTGCTATCGAGGATCATGTAGCCATGGAGATAGGAGAGGATTCTGCAATCATCCCTAGTGATGATACTCAATCTCATTCAGGATCATGGATCCTTCCAATCATGAGATATATACAACATGGAGAAATTCCCACAGGAGAAAACCCTAGGGCTTTCAAAATTAAGGTATCTCAATTTACAATATTGAATAACATGTTGTATAAACGATCTCTTGCAGGACCATATCTAAGATGCATTGAGGATCCTGAAATCCAAGAAGTCCTAAAGGATTTCCATGAAGGAGATTGTGGAAACCACACTGGGGGCAGGGCATTATTCTCAAGGATCTTGAGGACAGGATACTATTGGCCTACCATGAAGAAGGATGCTGTGGAATATGCCAAGAAGTGTGATCCTTGTCAAAGACATAGTAATATCCTTCACCAACCAGCTGAACTTTTGCATCCTATATCCTCTTCTTGGCCATTTATGAGATGGGGAATGGATATAGTTGGTAAGCTTCCTAAGGTACCTGGTGGAAAAGTATTCATGCTTGCTATGACTGATTACTTCTCCAAGTGGATAGAGGCTGAAGCCTTTGCTCAAGTCAGAGAAAAGGAAGTGATATCCTTTATTAAGAGAAACATTATTACTAGATTTGGTATCCCTTCTGAAATTGTTTGTGATAATGGATCCCAATTTATTGGGAATAGAACTACTAACTTTTGTGACAGCTGGGGGATTAAGATGATAACATCAACACCAGTCCACCCACAAGCTAATGGCCAGGCAGAATCATCCAACAAGATCATCATCAACTTGAAGAAGAAGCTTGGATCCAAGAAAGGAAAATGGGCAGAAGAACTACCTTATGTACTTTGGGCTGATAGGACAACTCCCAAGAATGCTACTGGACAAACTCCATTCTCTTTGGTATTTGGAGCAGAATCAGTGATCCCTACGGAGATGGTGGTTCCTACTGCAAGAACAAGCGTTCGTGATCCTGAAGAAAATGCTGAAAACTTGGTTCAAGACTTGGACACTATAGAAGAACTCAGGGATTTGGCAAGGATAAGGATGGCTAGTTATCAACAAAGGATGGCTGGAGCCTACGACAAGAATGTCAGGATTAGGAAATTCCAAGTTGGTGATATGGTGTTAAGAAAAGCATTTCAGAATACCACCAATCCTGCTGATGGGAAGTTAGCACCAAAGTGGGAAGGTCCCTATTTGATTGAAGCTGAAGTAGGAAATGGGGCATATCGATTGCTAACAATGGAAGGTGATTTGCTACCAAGAGCTTGGAATGCTGTCCACTTGAAGAAATACTTCATGTAATAAGGATCCATGATCCTTAGCCAACAAGTATCCTCGAAGGATCCTTACAAGACAGAAAATCCTCATTTTGGTAATGATCTGATCTTAAACTATTTCACTTTTTAATTATCCTATATAAGGATAAGGATCCTGGATCCTTTATCCTCCTTTCACTTGAATCTGAGTTTTGCAGAAGGTTTACGTATCCTTAACAAAGGATTGAATATCCACAGAAGTATCCAGTTATTTGGGCTTGACCCCAGTTATTTGGGCTTGACCCTAGTTATTTAGGCCTGTCCCCAGTATCGCCAGCATCGAACGATGATCCTGGTACAGTTCATGGCAATGGGACCAGTACTCGCTTTAGGGGCTGACAATTTCATTGTACTGGCTATATCTGGGATCCTACGTATAATGGTAGACATACCATACATCCGTTCCTAAGGTTTCTAACGTTTTCACGTTAGCTAAGGTTTTGGCATTTTCATGTCACTAAGTTTGGATAGTCGCCAGTGAGGGCCATACTCCAGTTTACACAAGATCCTTTGGGCTTGTCCCCAGTTATCCTTTGGGCTTGTCCCCAGTTATTTTTTAGGCTTGTCCCCAGTATATTGGGCTTGTCCCCAGAATTGTTGGGCTTTTCCCCAGTTACTAACTCTTCTCTTATATTTGGCTTAGTCCCAAGATATGTTCTGTTTCAGGGTTTTGAAGTGAAACAGACAAGGATCCTTGATCCTCACCTTTTATTAAGGTTTGTATTTCGGTTATCTTGATTATGAATGTTAAAGGGTTAGGATCCTAACTTGGATCCTCAGGTATGATCCTTAATCATTTAGATTTTATTCATTATTCATATAAATGACCCTTATCCTTTGACAACGGAACTAGTGATCCTTAAGCTACATAACTTTTCTGAATTTATGGGATATTTGATCCTTGGTCATATCCTAAAATTTTAAACATGATTTATTAAACTTGATGAATTCAAACAAAGTGGATAACTATAATAAGAAAATAAAGAATGCACAAGGATAACAACACGGGAAATAGCCAAAAAGTTGAAGTTATTTTTATTCACAAAAGTTAACCCTTCGAAGGTTGTCAAAATTACCTACCCCAAGCATCTACCAGCAATACGTGGCCCGTCAGCTGGGGTAGGTAAAGGGTGTCCGTTGTTAATAGGTCTTTGAAGTGCAGGAAATAAAAGATGGCAGGATAACAAGTGGTTTCATCCCCCAAACAGAGGATCCCTCCACCACCTATTATCCTACCTATTTTCTAAGGATCCTTGATCCATAACCCTAGAAACTATTGTTCAAAATACAACCCAACATTGTTTAAAACACCATAACCAAAAACCACTACCAAATCCTAGAAAATGGGCTCCGGCCACGTCTAGAAATATCCATCATCGCCCATTTCAGCAGCTCACACCTTGGCTGCATCACCACCAGCATCATCACCAGCCTGATCCTTCCCGCTGCCACTCGCCTCAAGTGCCAAGACTTCAGTAGTCTCCTCCTCGTCCTCAAGCTCAGCCAGCTTTGCCTTCCAGGCCTCCTTGTCCCAAGTGGTCCTGTCGAAGTCAGGATCCTCCGCCTCTTGAGCCATTTGAAGCTTGATTTTGTACATGGTGATGGCAGCAGAGACTTTAGCATCCTCCAGCATGTCGTGCTTATCGTGATCAGCATTTATCTGGGCCATGACCACCTCCTGCTTTGCGAGAGCAAGATCCTTCTCAAGGCGGGAGATAGCTTGATCCTTTGCTAGAAAGAACTTTTGGAACTCTCGATGCTTTTGCTCTGCCTCTTCAACGTATGCATCAAACAGCATTTCCACCTCAGCAAAGTTCTGCAAAGAAATCAAGGAAAAGTTCAGGATCACGTGATCCTCAGGTGGACAGGATAATCAGTCAGGGTTAGTGATCCTTACATCGGCAAAGTATTCTTGGAACTGGTGGCGGATAAGAGGCAAGCCTTCAAGATTTTCAGCCTCAGAGGCCTTCCTTTTTTCCCCCCCTTGGAAGTGGTAGGCTTTGGAACCATAGCACTTGGGCTAGCAGTCGTCTTCTTCTTCCCAGACCTGGGACCAACAGTGGTGAGATCGGTGACACTGAAGCGGGAAGCAGATCTTGAGGATTTTCCAGCACCTATTCATCCAACACAAAAGATAAGTATTCTTATTATATTTACGTTTTAACGTTTAATTATATACCAACATGGATACTTACTTGACATGGTGACAGAGCCTGAGGATACTTCTTGAGAATCCTTGGTACTTGCATGGAATGTTCTTACTGCAGGATCAAGATTCCGGAAGGCTTTGATCCTCTCTTTGGTTTCAGGTGATGTAATGATGTGTGAAACAGAAATAGCTGCAAAAGAGAAACAAAGGGGTTAGTGATCCACAACACAAACATGGGTGTCCTATGATCCTTCTATAAGGATCCTCTATCCTACCATGAATGGCCCATGTTCTGGGGAGATCCTTCCCATTAGGGATAGAATCCCTCCTAACGAAGAAAAAATGTTTCTTCCACTTGTTTGAATAGAAAGCAATGTGAATAGAAAGCGATGTGAACCATGGCTCACAAGGTTGTATAGTTCAGACAACTCCGACATCCCAAACTCGATGTCCTCCTACTCAATGATCCTCTCAAGGGTAAACAGAACCCTCCACATCATTGGCATAGCCTGGATGTAGGATATGCCGGTAAGGGAGAAGAAGGATTGGGTAAAATCAGGAAAAGGGTAGGAGTATCCTATTGAGAATGGGGTGACTGGAAATACAACCCAGGTTTCAGAGATGAAATCACCCCGGACGGTGGGATCAAAGGGTTTGAAAACAGTGCTCGCCGGAAAGCAATGGTGAATCCTGTCGATTTCAGGATTGGTAAAACAGCAACGTTCCTTCGGAGAGTCATCGACGATCCCTTGGCTTTTTAAAGGACTGTCTTTTCGATGATCCTTAGCAGGGGATGATCTTAGCTTCATTGTGATTCAGAAAAGGAGGAAGAACAGAGCAAGAAGAAGATGAAGAGAAAAAAGAGAAGAGAGAGATACCTGATTGATCTTCGAATGTGGATTTAAAGGGAGTCTTGCTCGAATTTAAATGCACATTGATCCTTATGTCTAACTTCAATTTATAATCATGATTTGCAGGGATGTCACTTCAGATGACGTAAGATCTGCGATGGCTAGTCAGGATGTAACGGCTATATATCCGTTGGTTTGTTACGGATAAGATCAAGAAAATATAACTCGACAATTTACACTTTACTCCTTATATTTTGGGGGCAATTGTTAGGGGAGGATTTTCCAAATCCTAAGGATCACGGGTCCTCAAGTGCTACCAAGATCATGGATCCTCAATTCTATTTGAATTAAGGATCCTCAGCAGGTGTCGCAGGATCAGGATCAGGAATCAGGATCACTGTTGTTATCCTATTACTAACAATTGTCTTCCTTGTACGTAAACTTGTTTTGCAGGAACGAGAGCATGGACCAAGTCTTACCGAAGTTCCTGGAGTATATTCCCTCAATATTCCGCACGTGCTTGACCATTGTGAACGTTATGGAGATCGTGGGAAGAGTGCACAAATTGCGGATAGTTAGTTGTGCTAGTTATTTTCTAATTTAAAATGGGGATAACAAGCTTGATAGAAACACTTAGCTAATTTTAGCATACACACACACTCATAACAGCTCTCAGTCAGCTCTCAAGCAATACTTGGCGATTTCATACACTTTTTTGCACATTGCACACTAGTGATCCTTGTAGCAAGCTTGTTATCATCCCGACTTGTAATCTTATTTTTGTTTAATCTTAGTTGGTGATCGGTAGTTTCCATCACCCGAGGTTTTTTGTGTCGGATATCAACTATTGATCAAGGGCTTTTTCCTCGTATAAATCTCTGTGTCATTTGTTCATTACATTTCAGAGTGATCCTTAATATTGTTCATTGATTTAAGCATCACACCTCACAACAGAAAGTTTGGTTGCATTATCTTTGCTTGATTTTTGACCAAAACACCTATTATGGATTCTAATGATGAAATTCTAACTTTGTTTGGTAGTATACAGGATCAGATGAAGCAACAGCAGGAAACCAATCAAATGCTGATAAGAGAGATACAACTCTTGAAATCTAGCTCAAGCAGGCCTGATGAGGATAATGTCACTCCCTTGCAGCCCAGAGCATTGAACTTCAGTTCGGCAGTATATACCGAGGATAACAGGGGCAATATTGTACCTAGTCATTCCCAGAGTCATACTCCTGATATACCCTCATCGGTCAGGATATCGACTGTGAGAAGTTCAGGATATGCTCCAGGATATAGCTAGAATCCTCAGGCTGGTAACGTGTCTAATAATACTAATACTCTTGCTGCTAACGGTGTTGGATCTTTGCAGGATACAGGTGTGACGTCGGCACTCTCTAGGGAGCTTCAGAAATTGAAGGATATGATATCCATCGTACCTGGGGTGGTCCAGCCAATTCCAGAAGTATCCCAGTATAGCCATAGGATATCCCGGTTTGCATATCCTATTTGTGATGCTGAAATCCCGAAAAGATTTCAAACCCCCAATATGAAGCTCTATGACGGAACCACGGGTCTTGAAGAGCATATTGCTCAGTATAGGGAAAGGATGGAAATTAACCCTATTCCTCCGGATCTCGAGGAAGCATGCCCCTGCAAGGGTTTTGGCTCTACTCTAACAGGATCAGCCTTAAAATGGCTCTTAAACGTTCCACCTCATTCAATTACATCATTTGCTCACTTAGTTAATTTGTTTAATAGTCAATTTTCTTGCAGTCGAAGTTTCGAAAAACTGACCAGTGATCTCTACAGGATCCTTAAGGGATTATGTGAACAAGTTTAGCAGGGAATCTCTGGATATCCCGCGCATCTTGATGTTGCAACAGCTGTGCAGGCATTAAAAATGGGATTGCAAAAAGATTCCTAATTTTATCAGGATCTTGTAATGAATCCTTGCAGGAAACTGGATGAAGCTCGAAACAGGGCTTTGAGATATATTCGACTGGAAGATGATAAAAAGATGCAAGAAAGGATGAATTCATACTCAACCTATGAATCAACTCACAGGAAGTCAGAATCCTCATACAAACCATATTGCTCTAAGCCATATGGCAGAAATGACAGCAAGAAAGTGAATGTTGTTGAAGATGAGGATCCTGAGGAGTATCCTGAATTGTCAGAGTATTGTTTTTCTGTTAATATACATAAACTAATGTATGCTATGCAGGGTTTGGGTGATAAAGCGAGGTGGCCTAGGAAGAACCAACAAAAAGCCGATTGGAAGGATAAATCCAAATGGTGTCCGTTCCATGAGGATTTTGGACATGTTACGGAAGATTGCATAGCCCTGAGGAAGGAAATCAACTACCTGCTAAGCAAAGGATATCTGAAGGATCTTCTGGGCAGAAAGAAGAATAAGGGTCAGGATACTGAGAAGGATCCTGAACGAGCAGCATCACCTCCTGCGGACGTCAAGATAATTAACGTTATTTCAGGAGGATCCGACATTTGTGGAACCTCTTATTCTGCAGCAAAAAGACATGCAAAGGATGCTAAGGCAGAACGGGGAGATAAGCCAACCAGGATGACAACCCTCACAACTGATAAAGTGATAACGTTTGACAGTGATGACATGGATACTGTCCTGGATCCCCATCATGATGGTTTGGTAATAACTTTATATATTGCTAATCATTTTGTACGCAGGATACTGGTGGATAATGGCAGCTCCGTCAACATTATTCAACTGTAAACGCTGAAAAGGATGAATATTTCCCCGATGGAGATCACTTCAAAATCCACTGTACTTGTCGGGTTCAGTGGAGAGGTCAAGAATACTATGGGAGAGATAAAGCTGCCAGTATATATTGAGGGAGTCAACTCAATGCAATGTTTCTGTGTCATGGATTCCTTATCCTGCTACAATATTATATTGGGCAGACCATGGATTCATGATATGAAGGCTGTCCCATCAACTTATCATCAGTGCATCAAGATTCCTACCCCTTAGGGGGTAGTCAAGGTGGAAAGTGATCAAAAAGAGGAAAAAGAATGTTATTCTTCCTCGATGAAATCCTCAACAGAGTCCAAAGCAGGATAGCAATTAAAGATACGAGGCCAGGATATCGTCTCAGCTTCAGAGCAGGATGTTAAGAAAATTATCCTGGATCAAGATAATCCAGATATCTCGGTGCTCGTGGGAGCCAATATCCCTCAGGATATTGAAAATCAGTTAACTAACTTTTTGAAATGCAGGATGTCAACATGCGCATGGAAGCATGAGGATATGACAGGTATTTCCAAGGATACTATAACTCACAAGCTTGGAATTGACAGGTCTTTCAAGCCTGTTCAGCAAAAGAGAAGGAAGATTGCTCCTGAACGAAATGCAATTATTCAAGAAGAGGTTGAAAGATTATTGAAGTCCAGGATGATTAGGGAAGTTAAATTTCCCAAGTGGCTAGCAAATGTGGTCGTAGTTCAAAAGAAAAATGGGAAATGGAGAGTTTGTGTAGATTACACAGACTTGAACAAAGCATGTCCTAAAGATCCATTCCCTCTGCCTCATATAGATTCAATGGTGGATGCAACTGCCGGTCATGAAATGTTAACCTTTATGGATGCATCCTCAGGATTTCAGCAGATCCAAATGGAACCTTCGGACCAATAGGATACTGCTTTCATGCACCAACAGGTATTTATTGTTATACTGCTATACCTTTCGCTTTGAAAAATGCAGGTGCAACATACCAGAGGTTGGTGAACATGATGTTTAAAGACAAACTGGGGGACACCATGGAGGTGTACATTGATGATATGGTGGTGAAATCTAAGAAGGCTGAGGATCATCTGCGGGATATCGAGGGAGCATTTGATATCCTGGATCAGTATAATATGAAATTAAACCCTGCCAAGTTCCATTTTGGAGTGGGGGTAGGAAAGTTTTTAGGATATATGGTGACTAAAAGGGGGATAGAAGCAAGCCCGGAACAGATCAAAGCTATACTGGATATCAAGTCACCATCCAACATGAAAGATGTGCAAAGATTAACAGGACGAGTAGCGGCATTAAACAGGTTTATATCAAGATCCTCAGAGAAATGCAAGGAATTCTACGATATCCTGAAGAAAAATAAAAAAATTGAATGGGGAGAGAAGCATGAAGCAGCCTTACTGGAACTGAAGCAATATCTTTCAACTGCACCTTTATTGATGAAGCCTCAGGATGGTGAACCATTATCCATGTATCTTGCAGTATCAGGGAATGCAGTAAGTGCTGTTTTGGTAAAGGATCATGAAGGTCAGCAGTATCCTGTATATTATGTTAGCAAAAGTTTATTAGATGCTGAAACAAGATATTCACACTTAGAGAAATTGATATTAGCCCTAGTTATGGCATCGACTAAGCTTAGACATTATTTTGAGACACATAGGATTCATGTTAAAACTAATTATCCTGTTAAAAATGTGCTTAGAAAACCTGAAATGTCAGGTAGAATGACTAAGTGGTCAGTAAAATTAAGTACCTATGATCTAGTATATGAACCTAGAAATGCTATAAAGTCTCAGGCTCTAGCAGACTTTGTGGCTGATTTCAATAGTGATATTCAAAATGAAGTAGACCTAGAAGTACAACAACTAGGGGAAACCTTAGAATCCTGGACATTATATACTGATGGTGCATCTAATGTGAGAGGTGTAGGATTGGGTATACTACTAAAATCTCCACAGGGGGACATATTACCCCAAGCTATTAGATGTGAATTCCCTGCCACTAATAATGAAGCAGAATATGAAGCTTCGATTACAGGATTAGAGTTGGCCAGGAGTATGAATATTAAAAGTTTGCAAGTATATGTTGATTCCTTGTTAATTACTAACCATTTTAATGGATCCTATGCAGTCAAAGGTGAAAGGTTAATTGAGTATCTTGAAATTCTCAAAAAATTAGCAGGATATTTCGATGATTTTACACTTGAACATGTACCAAGAAAGGATAATGCTGAGGCAGATGCTTTGGCAAACTTAGGATCATCAGTCAGGATACCAGAAGGAACCCAAATACCAATACTACGTATCCTATATCCTGCAGTGGATCTCTTCAAGTCTTAGGATAAGGAAATAGCAGGTATCTAGGATCCTGATGATGAATATCCTGAGGAGGATCCTAAGTCCTGGACGGCCCCAATCGTTGTTGATGCATATTTTGTGTCCGATGCTTTTCGAATAGATTAGATTTATTTTATGCTGAATATGTAATAGTTAGTGAAACGGTCAAACAAATGTGTATTGACCCGCTCGTTTGAAGTGGTCAAACGAGAGGGTTATGGGTTTGACCGTGTGTGTGTGCAAGTGAAGTGGGTGTGGCTATAAATACCACCCCTTGTCTTTCGTTTGCACCAGAGAGAGTTAGAGTGAGGGTGAGCTCAATGAGAGTTCCCTGTGAGTTGTTTGGTTTGGGGGAGAGATAACCACTTGGTCTCTCCCCGGATGTATACTCCTTTGGTATTAGTTCGGTTAGCTTGTAATCGGGCCGATTTGTAATGTTATACTACCGATTAATACAAAGAAGTGTTTGTTTATCTCTCTAATCTCTCCCGTCTTGAACTAATCTCACACGAATCACGGTTTCGGTCCCGAAACTCGGTCCTACAATTGGTATCAGAGCCATGGTACCCGATTTAGTAAATCTAACCGTTTACTAAGTCACATGTGCTCTAGATCTGTGATTTTTGTGCTTTTTGTTCAAGATGTAAAAAATGGTGAAAATGAAGAAAAACCTAGATCTGGACCGAAATTCGCGGGTCTAGATGAAACAGAACATGTACGAGTGTTGGGTTTTATGTTTTACACCATGTATTTCAAGTTTTCATCATCAAATATCACTTTTGAAGTGATTTTCGTCAAATCTGCAAAAGAAACAATGGCTGTGTTCTTGAAGCTGTGTGGCGGCTGTTGAAAGAAAGCTAGGGTTTCTTCATATCTGCTTCCAAGAAACTCCCCCCTGTGGCGAAACCCCACCCCCACGAAACTCCCCCTGTGGCGAAACCCCACCCCCATGAAACCCCTACTGTGACGAAACCCAATCTTGTCGAATATGATGAAACCAATATGACGAAACCCCTACTGTGACGAAACCCAATCTTGATAATCTGCAAGACTTTCGTCGGCTTCAAGTGTCTTTCATCAGACATGAAGTTTCATCGGCTGCTGATTGTTCAAATGAGGAAGGTGATGTTGATTAGCGGCTGATGTTGATTAGCGGCTGATTATCGGCTGGTATCGCAGAGAGTGAGGAAGACAGATGATGTCTTTACGGCAGCTCAATTTTTGGGGGTTTTGGATGTTTAGCTGATGTTGTTGTGTATCGAAGAGGATGAAGAGATTTTGGTTGAGGTTCATCGCAGAGAGAAAGATGGTTGGCTGCATATCTTTGAAGGTTATATATTGAAGGAGAAGACAAAGTTGTCGGCTGGTATGCATTCTGCATTTAGGGATTTGTAGGTGCAAGATGGGTTGGGCCCACTAGTTGCTTTATTCATATTGTTTTTGGGCCTACAAGAAATGCCAGGTTTGTGCGTATATAATATTGTTGCACTTCTGATGGTTGTGTGAATTAGAAAAAAACATTAGTAGACCTCGTTAGATGGGAAATGGAGTTGAAAGTCAGTACTTACTTTTGAATTCAACGTACATTGTCTTGTTGATGTCAGGTGTATTAAAAGTTTGTTTAGTCAACCTCAATTAGTTTAAATTTCACATCCGTGAATTTAGATATTAAAGTTCACATGGGCCGGGTCTTAGAAGTTCAATTGTGGGACTTGAGTTTTTATGGGGCTCTTGAATTTTTAAACAACGATCACTACATGGGTTTTCGCGAAGTTGTTTTGAACCGTGCTTCTAAATTTCAACGTCAAGATTCATACGGGTTCGGGAGCGCACGAAATCACTTTAGGATGATGAAAACAAATGATTTATTTTGAATGTGGGGTAGTCTCGGTTACCGATGCAAACGTCAAATTTGGTGACTTGACTACTATGGGCCAAAAACCAAAATGGTATGTTCACTTCCGCACGTCAATGTTTATGATTTTTATCGGTTATTCGCAAATGTTCAAAGCATTTTGTTTATTATGATATTCTCACATTTGGAAACGAACGTATGAACCTGGAATGTCAATACCGATCCTAACGAGTTCACAAAGTCTTTGGAGGGATACAAGTCGGATCCTACGGGGTACTAGGCGAAATTTCTTTATCAACTAGAATATGCAAAGAAGAAAGCTTTTTGTTTATTGTCATATTCTCGCATTTGGTAACGAATGAATGAACCTGGAATGTCAATACCGGTCCTAACGAGTTCACAAAGTCTTTGGAGGGATACAAGTTGGATCCTACGGGGTACTAGGGGACGTTCTTATTCAACTAGAATATGCAAAGAAGAAAGTCGTTTTCATGATTTTTCGAACAACCGAGAACATTCAGTGAAGATTAACGACAGTTCCGCTCAGTGGAGGGAATTGGTGAATATTTGAAGATAAATTCTACTCAGTGGAGAGAATTTGTTCTGTAAAATTGACGACAGTTTCTTTGAAGTGGAGAGAATCTGTTAAGGTTTAGAGATCTTACCAAAGAAATGGGGGGATAAAACTTTTCGTCTGTTGAATTTCTTCGGTAAATTTCTAAACGCAATCATAGGTGGTAGATTTTGTCTTATGACAGATCAAGACTTGATGCAGTTTTTAAAGAATGGAACCCTTATCAAATGCCGGTTGGAGTATTGGAAGATCAGCGGAAGATCGATCAATTGAGCCTTGTGAGGAAATTGCACAACACCCAACACGGATACGCGTACTTTGAGGGGGAACTATTATACAAGGAGCGTCAAGATACTACTTACCTGGATCTTCAGTCAAGGGGGAATTTGTTAACACAGAGAAGATAAATACTTGACTGAAGATCGATTGCAGTTGCATTTTCAGCATTCGACAGCAACGGACAAGGGGGAATTTGTTGATGCAGATTTAGAGTCCGATGCTTGTCGAATAGATTAGATTTATTTTATGCTGAATATGTAATAGTTAGTGAAACGGTCAAACAAATGTGTATTGACTCGCTCGTTTGAAGTGGTCAAACGAGAGGGTTATGGGTTTGACCGTGTGTGTGTGCAAGTGAAGTGGGTGTGGCTATAAATACCACCCCTTGTCTTTCATTTGCACCAGAGAGAGTTAGAGTGAGGGTGAGCTCAGTGAGAGTTCCCTGTGAGTTGTTTGGTTTGGGGGAGAGATCACCACTTGGTCTCTCCCCGGATGTATACTCCTTTGGTATTAGTTCGGTTAGCTTGTAATCGGGCCGATTTGTAATGTTATACTACCGATTAATACAAAGAAGTGTTTGTTTATCTCTCTAATCTCTCCCGTCTTGAACTAATCTCACACGAATCACGGTTTCGGTCCCGACCTTAAAGGTCCCAAATCTCGGAGGATTGAATATGAAACCGAATCCTTGTTTATAACAAACACGGTCACGAGTGCGGAATCCCCGTGACTATGCCAAACCAAACATAGATAGTAACAATAACACGATATAACCAATGAAACACAATCAATTGATTAGATGAGAACAAGGGTCAAACACATACACACAATGTTTGAAATAAATCTCTCAGTACGGTTATGCTCTCATAAGTTTCACACAGAAACTATGAGGTGTTTATATAGGCAGCAAATCACAGCAGTTGACGAAATTGAACAGGGACCCGGCGAAACTTCTAATATTGACGAAACCTGGGGTTTCATCAATATACATGACGAAACTTGGAAGGGTTTCGTCCAAGGGAGTTTTGGCCCAAGTGAGGTTTTGGCCCAATGAAGTCTCAAGCCCAACAACCACGCACATGTACGTAAATGAATTCTTAGAATTCAGAATGTAAACCTTAGTCAAACATGTGACATCATCATGATGATGTGTCAGCGGGAAACGCTCACAGGTCTCCGTGCTCCACGTGTCGAACTCTGGGGCGCACGACGGAGGAATGTCGCTACGTCGGGCTTGAGCCGAACCTAACCGAGTCGAACCGAACAGAGTCAAACCGAATCGAGTCACGTCCACATAAAGTGTACCAACAAACTCCCCCTTGGACGCTACTCGTGATGGTTCGTTCTTCACATTGTCGGATCTTTAAAAGGTCTTCACGTGTTCACAAGCAGGGAGTGTATCAACAAACTCCCCCTTGGACGCTGCTGTGATGGTTCGTCTTCCATGTCTTTCATGCCGGAGGATCTTCAAAGTCTTCACGTGTCGTAAGTAGAAAGTGTATCAACAAACTCCCCATTTCATTTAGGAAGTGTGTTAACAAACTCCCCCTTAACATAAGCTCTCCCTTGAGTTATGCTCGTGAATCTTTTAATCGACAATGCTTTAGATCCTTGTGGTGTTGAAGAGTGGTCAGCGGCAACTCGATCATCTTTATCTTTATCGTTTGAGTGCCTCCATGTCGTGTCTTCATTCCAAAGCTTGTTTTCTAACAGGTTCTCTTCACCTTTAGCTGATTTGATTGTAGCATCTACACATACAAGAAAGCTAAACGCGCAATGAGAACAACCGCTTGGAATATAGTAAACATAAACAAACGACACATATGAGAGACCAACTCTCAATCAAACACCGACCGACAACAGTTTAAAAGTTTAAAAAAATGATCAATTTTAATCCTTTAACTTTCAAAACTTGTTAACTTCAACCATTTATGAAGATGCAATTGTTTTCTGGCTTACGATCAGTATTTTGGGTAGGATAGACTCGAGTTCCAACATCGGTCAATCAAAAATAAACTAGAAATAAAATCTTTTTGGCTTTTATAAAGTTTATATTAAAACACACCTAAAATCTTTTTGGAATTTTTCATTTTTCAAATGTAAAGACGGAAAGCAATAAATAAATATATACAAAGCTTCTTTTTGTGAGTTTCGAGGGTAAGAGAATCATATCAGTGTACGGTCATGTCAAAATGCTCTTTTTGTTCAATTAGTTAACATTTAAATAAGCATCCTATAACGATTATCGGTATTGTGTTCAACATAAGCTCAACTTATCAGATGTAATCATGATTAGGGGATACGTTAAGATATGATTTATACTTACCAACCGGTGTTCATCCACACACGACACATTCCCGTATCAAGGTATGCACGAGAGTTCATCTTATTGGTGAGTATACCATTTATCATTTGTTTTGACGTTTATGAAAATGTGAGATACTCACTTATTTTGGTTGAAAACAAGCCCTATGTGATAGAATCACTTATTGATGAGGAACTTGATTTTCAGATGCATGAGGGCCAGGAGCAAGTCCGTGAACAGGTCAGTACAATGTACAGCAAAGAGACGAACTTGACTCCCGGATAAATGTGATATAACATCACTTATTTTGTGGACATGTGATTGTTGATCACTTATTGAGGTCGTATGCAGTATGTACACGTATGTATGGTTTCATGGAAGATCTAGACTTCGTCTCCGTTATTTTTCGGTAAAAGATACAACCATGATACCCAGATGATAAACAGCATAAAGACCACGTATCTCAGAACCTCGGCAATCTATCAAACGAAATTTCGGTACTAAGACCATATGCCAATGAACGGTTCCCACCTGACTTGAAGTCTGTTAGGTTTATATCACCCTGCATACTTTAAAATGATTGTGAGCCTACCGATACATCTTATATAGAGCTACTTATCGTTTTTCATTTTAAGTTCAGTTCGAAGAGGTTTCGACAGACCACTGATTTACTATCGTTTTCTCTTTTGCTCGCCAGGAAACTCATTTTTGTTTTTCTATTGTTTTTGTGTTTTTGAAAATTTTTGATGTTTTTTAATTTTCAAATTTTGGATTTACTCCCCCTAAAATCAACAAACTATGATAAATTTTAAAAACACAAAGGTATTTACAAAAAAGATTTCCCGATGTCGGTTAACTCATGTTTTACCTCAATGCCGTTTACCAAAATTAATTTTGAATCAGAAATGATTTCTCGAATTTTGGAAAATCAGTTGGCATGTCGGTAATCGGTGTGGACCATAACAATGTTGACGAGTTTCAAATTGAAACAATCACGTGTGAGGTGATATTTGAGATCAACGTGTCTGGCCAAAGAGTGTTGTACGAGATGATAATTATTCATAAAGCAGCTTAAATATCGTCAAGTATAGGAGAGATTAGAAATTCAAAACTGTATCCTGCAACTGCTTCGTGCATTGGCATGAATCTGAGTGCTCTCCCAAACTGGATATCCACCCGGTGTGGATTTCAAGGTCGATTTTTGTAGCTACTTCAAATAATCCGAGAAAACTCTTCACAGCAACAAGATCATAAACCTTTGGGTCAGGCTGGTCTTCCACATTGCACCAGCGAAGGTCTTTGTCTTTCTCTTTGAGAAATAGTGTGCGGTTGTTCAATCCACGCCAAGGTATCCACACACCCGGTTAGTTTGTTCAACAAACACATTTTCTTCAATCACACCGCGAAGAAATGTACACTGCACGTTCGACAATCTGATGACTATCGATAGTTCCTCCTAGAACATCCTGCACACTCACTCAGAGATTAGTTAGAGAGGAGGACCCAAGCCTTCATAGACTTGGGTCGTCCGTCATCATCGAGGATTGTGACTTCGATTTCCTGATGATTCGGAATTGATTGAACTCCCCCTGAGAAGATGAGAATCCTAAGGCTTTCAGGATGAAGGTATCTCGATTCACTATTATAAATAATGTTTTGTATAAGAAGTCTCTTGCAGGACCATACCTGAGGTGCTTGGAGGATCCCGAAACTAAGGAAGTACTTCAGGATATACACGAAGGAGATTGTGGCAACCATACTGGGGGCAGATCGTTATTCTCAAAAGTGTTAAGAACAGGATAATATTGGCCGACGATGAGGAAAGATGCTGTAGAATATGCTCAAAGATTTGACGCATGTCAAAAGCACAGTAATATACTGCATCAACCTGCTGAGCCACTATATCATATTGTTTCCCCTTGGCCATTCATGAAATGGGGTATGGACATAGTGGGAAAGTTGCCAAAAGCTCCAGGAGGAAAAGTTTTTATGCTGGCAATGACAGATTATTTCTCCAAATGGGTTGAAGCTGAGGCATTTGTTCAAGTCAGAGACCAAGAAGTAGTATCCTTCATAAAGAGGAATATCCTGACTAGGTTTGGGGTACCAGCTGAGATAATTTATGACATTGGCTCTCAGTTTATCAGTAAGAGGACTACCGATTTTTGCAAGAATTGGGGAATCAAGATGATCACATCTACTCCGGTACATCCTCAAGCAAATGGACAGGCAGAATCCTCGAACAAGATAATTATCAACAATTTGAAGAAAAGACTAGGAGCTAAGAAAGGAAGATGGGCAAAAGAGTTACCCTTTGTTTTATGGGCTGATAGGACAACAGTAAAAAGTGCAACTGGGCAAACCCCATTTTCCTTAGTGTTTGGAGCAGAAGCGGAGATCCCAACAGAGATGGTGATACCTACAGCAAGATCCAACCTCCGGGATCCTGAGAAGAATCCTGAAGCTTTATGCCAAGAATTGGATACTGCCGATGAGACAAGGGATGCGGCAAAGTTAAGGATGGCAGCATACCAGCAGAGGATATCCAGAGCATATAACAAAAACATAAGGACTAGAAGGTTTCAAGTTGGAGATTGGGTATTAAGGAAGGCTTTTCAGAACACTACTGATGCAGTATCCTGGTGATAACTAACTTTTTAGAGCATATAACAATTGTTATGATTGGTTTTCTGCACATATATCCTGAATTATATTCTGACTTTATTACTTTTGATTGTTATCAGGATACTAGATCAGGATATTGGTAACATCCTGATGCAGTATCCTGGTAATAACTAATTTTTCACGTGCAGATTAGCAAGGCTTGCCTATAACGTTCAAGTGAACTGCTTCTCCTAAAGACTTGGACTAAACTGTTGAGAAGAGAACGTTAAAGCCGCAAAGAAGGGGTCTCCAACGTTCAAAGGGGAATATTCGAAGCATCCCTTATTTTTAGGATAGTTTGTTATTTTTTTTACTATATAAAGGAATGTACAGATCAATAGGTACACACAATTTTACACACACACTTCTGCTCTCTACTAGTTGCAATCACTCTCAATCACCAACACTTGCACTCGAATCTCATTGTAACACTTAGTTGATCCGTATCATATCCTGCATTGTATCCTGAAGTTTGAAGTAATAAGAAGAACAAGGCAGCTGCGATTGTCAGCTCCTGAGGTTTTGTGCCGGTGATCTAGATTGATCAAGGGCTTTCCTCATACATCTCGTGTCACCCTTTACTTTTCTGCTCATTGTTTGATTGTAGATATAGCTCGGTATCCTGAGCTATATCCTGAAACTGTTTTTGCAAACTAACAAACCAACATATTTTTCACAAGTATTGCTAGCACACTACCTCACTTAACTAATTTGATCACTAAATTGCTTCGGTAATTTTTGACCAAAACATGATCCATCAACACAAGGTACCATAACGAGAATCATGGCTTCATCTTTATCCTCAAAGATAATCATCCATACAAGTAAGTATCTCTAACTTGGTATCTGTATTTACGCTATGATTGAATAAACATGATTAAGTTCTATAATTTTAACCCATGTTTATAGATATAATCAAATTGTGGTATCAGAGCAATGTTGATTATATCAAAATTCAATCATATGAATCGATTTATTCCTTTGAGTTCGATCAATCCGTTTGATGGATATTATATATAAAATTAATTTGTTTCTTTGTTTTAATAATTTTTACTGGAGTGAGATAAAGCGAATCAATTTTATACAAACTATTTTTTGATGAATTGTTTTAGATAATTTTGGTTATTCATAATTCATAATCAAGATTGTAAAGTTGAACTAATGTTTCATCAGTATTAGTATATCATTTAATATTAGTCAAATATTCAAAAGGCTTTTCATTCTTTGAAAAAATTAAAATGCCATCGAACAGTTTATTGGATTATGGAATTTAATTAATTCGTTTTGATATTAATTTGATATCTATTAGAGAAAGGAATTCGTTTCCTGGTATTATTTTTGAAGAGGTGGATAATTGATTGCCACATCTTTTGGTATATCCACATTAGACTTTTTATTATAACCATCTAAAGGATACAATTAATGTTTGGATTTGTATTTATGCAAGTCTCTATATTTGATTTAAATCTACTGAGATAAATTATGTCAAAATCCTTACGGTTACTATATTTGACTATATGGGATTCTATTATGTTTTGGGTACCTCATACTAAGCGAAATTAATCTTTTTTACTTATGTCTTGAAACCTATTTGACATACAAATTTGCATGCCTTGTGTTAACTTTTGGAAGCCTTATTTTATTTGGTTTTGTATGACCATAACTTGCGAATGGCCCAACTTTAATTTATGGCATTTTATGTTATTATGTGTATTGTTGGATAATGAACCCAACAACTAATTGTTTGATGATACACATAATAAATTATTAGCATAATGTACATAAATATTTCATTTCTGGCCCAAAAGGTGTTATGTTATATTTATGTGTTTTACCTTATTATTTATGTACGTTCATCATGATACATAAATTTTGGTCAAAGCGGAGCCAAAGTTCATGTAGAACATTGAGACAGTCTATATTTATGTGTGTTCATAATATATGAATTTGGTCAAAGCGAAGCCAGAGTTCATGTAGAACACTAAAGATGGTCTATTATTTATATCGTTCATTATGCCTGAAATTTGGTCAAAGCCAAAGCGAAGCCAAAGTTCAGGCAGAACATTAAGTTGGTTTTATTTCGTATGTTCATAATACATGAATTTTGGTCAAAGCCAAAGCGAAGCCAAAGTTCATGTAGAACAATAAGTCAGTCTGTTATGTATGTTCATAATGCATAAATTTTGGTCAAAGCCAAAGCGAAGCCAAATTTATGTAGAACATCAAGACAATATGTTATTTATGTATGTTCATAATGTGTCTGAATTTTGGTCAAAGCCAAAGCGAAGCCAAATTTCAGGTAGAACCTTAAGTTAGTCTGTTATTTTGGTGTTATAGTAGACTATATCTTCAATATAATAATTTGTGTCTGTCTTACTTGATTACCCCATAATGTAAATCACTCTAAGCTTCTTCTTAAGTTTGTATCCCATCTATTTCATCCACTCTAATTTCAAAACCTAAAATGTTTTGCTTACTAAAGAGTTTCTACAAAATTTGCACTTATTGGATTGCTGATTATCTCTTAAGATATGACAATCCTACTGCTCTTTTCTGATAAAAGTATTACAGAAGAAAACTAGAGCATGACTAGTGGGATAAGTCAAACATTATATCTCTTATGATAATCAAGAATTCACTTAATTATTGTTGTCATGTGAGCTATTCTAGATTCTAAATTTCCTAAGACTAATTTGTTTTCTTTGGAAGAATCAAAATAACTCCTAAGACGCATGCATTACTCTAGATTCTTACTATAAAGTTTGTGGCATATGTGAATACATCATGATGTACAATACCATGACCCATAATTTATAGGTTTACACATGGAAAACAATACACTTTTCCGGTGCATTACATATAACTTTTCCACTAATACCATAAGTTTCCTTAAGAATCAACTATAACACTCAAGAGTACCAAAGGAAAATGAGTGTGTTGATTAGCAACATATGTACAGGAAAAGGAATGCATGAAACTTGAAAATTAGATGTTGTTCATCTCACCGCCTGAAGAAACACTAGTTTAACTGATCGGAATCAACTGAACCAGGGGGTTTGAATCTGCATAAAAGGGTTAAATCTTCTCGTCCGATTCGTGGGTGAATGATCTTCTTCCTCTAGCAATTACTGCAAAACAACAGCCGTTAGACTTGCCACGGGGAGAATGGGGGTTCTCTCCATGACCACCCTCTGGCGTGAGAATAAGTACAGGGTTTGATGAAGAAGAAGAAGTAAAGTGAAGTGAATGTAACTTGAGAATTATACCTGAATTATCCTTCTATTTATAGCCGAAGTTTGGGCGGGAAAACCTGTTGATGAAAAGTTGACTGAAAATGCTTTCTCCGTAAGCGATTATTTTTTCCTCCGTTAATCGCTAACGAGTATGTAAGCACATGGATCGTGATCTCGATCAATGGTTGGGGTGTTGCCACGTGAAAAGTGGGCAAGTGCAGATTTCTCTTCAATTCCGTGCCATCATCGTGACTGTGAGGGAGCTTGGGATGATGCCACGTGGCCATTCGGTTATAACCGAATAGTGGTGCACGATGGAGCCTTCTAGAAGATTACAACTGTAATCCTATGTGGCTCTTCTTTATATCAATTTTGTGGTAACAGAGCAGTTATTTTTATCCAAGTCTGGATACTAATTATGCAGGAATGTTTGCTAGGATTTTATCCTGTTTGCTATGGAGATCGGCGCAAGGATTTGTTAGTCTCCTTTTGGCGCGCAGGTGTTGAACATCGTTTTCTTTCTAAGTTCTCTTGGTAGGACCAGTGCGCGGCCGCGCAAGGTCTAAAGAGGGTCTTTTGACGAGGTTAAGGTATGGTCCCAAGTACTTGAAGCAAGGTTTTTGGGACCTTACCCCTTCAAGTCCCCCCCAGTCTAGTGTTGCTCTTATGCAAATAAGTGGAGTGTGACACCCGTGTCACTGAGACCATCAAACAAATGCCAAACCAATGAAATATTGTATTTCATACTTGGGATTTGTAAAAATATGTGTATCGATTGCACATATCAACTCTTGTTTCGATTTCAAGCTCTAAATCGCTTTCTGGAAGGTTATACACGCACTGATGCGTAAATATAACCAGTTTAATGCAACGAACACTCCGGAATAGTGAAATAGGCTTAACATACCTTAAATAACCTTTACATAACTTATATATAAGTTTTGGAAGGTTTGGTGTGGTGAAATCAAGTTTAATCGCTTACAGGGACTAAAGTTGACAAACTGCGAAAGTATGCCAATTTGAACTGTAACAGACATTCCGGAACATGACCATAAGTTAAACACACCATAAATATCCTTTACATAGCTTAGAAATAGGCTTTGAGGGGTTCGGTGTGCTAAAATAAACTTTTGGGTCATTCAGGGACTAAAAGTGTCAAAAAGTGCACAAGTTTGCATTTTCGCGCATAACTTACGTTCTGAATACATCCGGACATCCAAAAATTTATGTAAGCACTAAAATATTTTATTTTAGTGTTCGCCATAAGAAAAATCCATTCGTCGCGTCATTTGGTTCGTTTTTCGCATTCGGGACCAGATTCGATGTATTAGCCGTTGTTTAATTCACAACCACACATTCTAAACTTGCTTAGTCAGCGGATAAGGATGGAATTTTGGTACCATGACATTTCAACACATGTATGGATGGAATTTAAACACCTAAACACCATGACATTTCAACACATGTATGGATGGAATTTAAACACCTAAACACCATGACATTTCAACACATGTATGGATGGAATTTAAACACCTAAACACCATGACATTTCAACACATGTATGGATGGAATTTAAACACCTAAACACCATGACATTTCAACACATGTATGGATGGAATTTAAACACCTAAACACCATGACATTTCAACACATGTACGGATGGGATTAAGGCACGTTTTCCATGAAACGATCTTAACGGTTCGGGTATTCCTATAAATACCCCATACCCCCCATTGCTAAAATCACTAGAAACTTGATTTGAGAAACTCTAAGTTGAAACATTTGTTTCATACCTGAGATTTTTGAATCGAGTTTAGCATTCGGGGACCCTTCGTAAGTATTCTTTCGTTCTTTTCCTTATTTTATTGCTTTTCGAGTCAGAAAGTCAAACTTTGTTTGACTTTCAGCGTTGACCAGTAATGGTCAATGCGAAGTTCGTTTGAACTTCGCAACGTGAGTGTAATCACGTTGGTCATAGTCCCTTGGGACTATGCCCACTGATTACCACGTTGTCTAGGGTCGTAGGGTAGGCGATCTAATAAATCGCCTATACCTTCGAACCCGACCCAGTTTGGTCGATCATTAGGATCCGACCAAACACATTAGGTGACCATAGTAGGTAGGGAATAACCTTCCGAGGTTATACCCTATGGTCACATCGTTTAAGTAGTTGTATGATAGGTAGTTTATATGCCTTAGGTAAATTACCAGAATACCCTTTTCATGTATAATTGGTAATTAAGCATATGTAACCTAAACCTTTGTCACATAACTGATTATGTAATATGTTTAGGCATATAACACTTGTCATAGGGCTAGTTAGGCGGTCCGAACGCGTTTCACGCAAACGACGCGTTAAAGTGGCATAATCTACCTAAACGGGTCGTAATGGGTCGTAGACACTTAGGTTAAGTTTCATTTAGTATGTAGGCTTTGTTAAACCAAATGACACGAGTCTCTACACTCGTTTGGTTTACAAACCCTAATGCTACCCGATCTTCCGATTTAGGTCCGGTTTATTAATGTAGCTACCTATACTAGGTGCCGTTTGATATCCACGATCTCTAGCATTGTTTAGTTGTTACTCAAGGACTACTGAGCAATCTCAGGTGAGTACATAGACCCCTCTTTTACTGTTTTCCAAACTGTTTCGGGGTGGAACACATGTGCCTACTTGTTACTTTCATGCTTTCCTGTTTTCACATCATAGACATGTTATGTTCGTTAGTACATTATAGTACACGATTTCATTACATCTTATGCTAGGTGTGCCCATTATGTGCATTACTTAGTACATTGTTTTACATTGCTTTTCTGTTGCATATGCTTATCCAGCATATGAACACATTATACTACATATTGAACCGTTGTAATCATTTGACTATGTGATCCGTTGATATCTGTGAACCGTTTGTATCTGTGATCCGTTGATATCTGTGAACCGTTAGTATCTGTGAACCGTTTGTATCTGTGAACCGTTTATATCTGTGAACCGTTTATATCTGTGAACCGTTTATATATGTGAACCGTTTATATCTGTGAACCGTTTGTATCTGTGAACCGTTTGTATCTGTGAACCGTTTGTATCTGCGAACCGTGTGAACCGTATTTGACCATACATGAACATTTCTACTATTGTTAAACATTACTTTGGTGGTTTGGTTTGATTAAATGATTAAGTAACGATGCGTGTGTAATATGATACAAGCATGGTGGATACGCCGCTGGTACTTCCTATATATAAGTGTTTGTATGGTATTACATACTGTAGCGTTATTTGAATCATTTCAGTTTAAGACATAGAACATTTTATACAAATAACATACTTTTCACAAGACATTGTTTTACAAACAACTTATCTTACACAAACTCATCTTACATGGTTATTCATTTAACCATACATTATTCACTTATTTATACATATCATCCGAACTCATTGTTTTTCAAATGATTTACAAAACAAAGCAAATTACAAGGTTCATGACTAAACATTTTCTCAAACATAAGTCATGGAACCTATTTTCACAAAACCTATGTATCTCACAGGCATTTTTATGCTGACGTACCTATTTTCACATGTGTTTTTCAGGAGCTGTTGCATAAGATGATCAAGATACACATAGGCAGATTTGGGCTTTAGTGACAATAAAAGATGCAAGACTAGTTAATTATGTTGTATTTTCCTTGTTTGATTAGACATTGTAACACTTTTAATCAATAAAACGAAACTTCAATTGCCATGGATTTGAAACAATTAATTCTGTTACAACACTCCCCGACGTTTCCGCCACGTTTTGTATGTTCTACGTGGTCGGGGTGTGACATGGAGCACTGGACTATGAGAAATGGGTGCTTTTGCAATAGAGTTTTTGGCGCGAAAATGGAGAATCTTCTTGGAGAAGATACTCTTGCTCATGATTTTGAAAAAAAATGGAAATCTTCTTGGAGAAGATATTTGTATTTTTTTTTCTTTATTCTGAACTGCTCACTTGAGAAGCTTTTTAATCGTGAGCTGGCTGCTGTTACGTCATTGTAAAAATGAAAATGTATTTTGTATTACCTCTTCATCTTCTTACTGAACTGTAGCCTTGGGGATATGTGTGGATTTTGTCAGAGATCATTTAATTTGATATGACGATTACAGTGGCAGCGCCATTTCTAAGGGGAGTGATTTGACACTTAATCATCACAAGCTCTTCTTTCAATGCTGACGTTAGCTCTTCCTGGCCTATATATTCATGTTGAGTGTGTGGATATTTTTCCCCAATTTGGAAAAAATGAGGACCAGGCGACGATTCCGATGTCGGAGGATTTTCGAAATTCTAAAGACTTTTGTTGCTGCTGACGGTCTGCTCCTCCTTTCCAGCTTGTCGACTAAAACTTTTGCCGAAGACGGAGGTGTTCATGGATCAGTCCATCCTGAGTCTTCAAGGAAACTTGCCCTCTCTCATTCTGCAGATGATAACAACGAGGGGGTTACTAGGTTGTCGGCTTATGCCGTAACCCACGCATTTCCGGCTGACTGGAGAGGCCGCTGCTCAATCGTGTACTAACGGCATCATCGTGGTTCTTGTTCAGCCCCTCCGACCGAGATTCTGACCGGTGTGGATATGGATACTCCTGCTACGGGTGATGGGGAAGGTGTAAACCCTTGGATTGTTGACCCTCATCCTGTTGCCTGGTATGGCGAAGTACTGCATACCCCGCTGGGTGTGTTGGATAAGTTTCCTGATGTGTAGTTTGTTTATTTTGTAACTATCATTTTGATACACTGCCGTGTTCTGTAAATTTTGTCATTGTGCTTTGTTGCACAAGTAGCTTTTTGATGCACTGTTGTGCATATTGGTTTTTTTTATTGCGCGTGTTGCGCCAATGATTAAATATAAGTTATGTTTGAATTACAATATGTTGCATGTGTATAATTACTTTTTTTAGGTAAAGCGAATAAGGATGGTATTGAGCTCATGTGTGAACGTAGGTCTGGACTGTACGCGAGACTTGTGCCCGTTAGACCGTTCATGAGGCTTTCAATGTTTTACCATGTTTTTTCGCGCGTACCAAAAGGAATTACATGCATTTTGTAATAAACAATAAAATATATAAGGATAAGCTTTGTATTGATAAGGCGCTGGGCCGATGGATACAAAGTGAATAATTAGAATAATTACGCTGCCTGCGCAAGTGTCCGGATGGCTTGATTAGTCACATGTAGCACCTGCGCAGCTGTTGCGCGTTCCAGTAATTAGTATTTCTCTAATTTTGATTTATACCTGGCCTCTGCGATGGCTACGTTCTCGCGCCTTTCCTTGAGAAGGTCCAGATCAATTCTTCGCTCTCGTTCATTATCTTGTTTCTCCATGGCGATCATGCATGGCGATGGGAGGCCGATTTCTGCTGATATTACTGCTTCCGAACCATATACAAGGCTGAATGGGGTTTCCCTTGTACTGGTTTTTGGCATGGTTCGATGGGCCCATAAGATGCTAGGGAGTTCATCTACCCATCCCCTGCGCGCGGTCCCCAATCTTGCCTTGATACCATCTACTATTTGTTTATTCACGCTTTCAACCTGCCCGTTCACTTGTGGGTGTGCCACAGAGGCGAAACTGTGCTCGATGTTCATTTCTTTAAACCATTTCTGGAGGTCTTCCGACGTGAAGTTTGTGCCATTATCGGAAATGATGCGTAATGGTAACCCGAATCGACAGATAATATGTTCTCGTATGAATTTGCGGATTACCATTGCTGTAGTTAACGCTAATGCCTTAGCCTCCACCCACTTGGTGAAGTAGTCCACTGCTACTATGATGAATTTAAATGCGCCTGGCGCGTCGGGGAACTGTCCGACAAGGTCGATACCCCATTGTTGAAAAGGCCAGGCCGATGTGACCGGTGCTAGAGGATTTTTCGTATGGAGAGTCTTTGGCGCGTGGCGCTGACATGCTGCGCACTTGCGTAATAGTTCTACCGCATCCACATGCATTCCTGGCCAATAATAGCTTGCATTCATGATCTTCGCCACTACCATACCGTGGTCTGGCGTGAATCCCACATAATCCTTCGTGGATTTCTCTGATTAAATATTGCGCGTCCATCTTGTCGACACAGCATAGAAGTGGTCCCATGAATGATTTTCGGTATAAGATACCGCCCGCCATTTCGTAGTTCAGCGCTTTGTGTTGGATTTTCCTAGCCTCTACTTTTCCTTCTGGAAGTTTGCCATGCTGTAAGTATGTAATGATCAGGGACATCCAGGATGGATCCCAACTTCGATGATGTTCACTTGTCTTAGGGGAACGGACGGGTTAGATAATACCTCAATGCGGACTTCCTTTGCGAGAGGTTTGAAGCTGGTGGCGGCCAACTTGCTCAGTGCGTCTGCATGTTTATTTTCACTTCTATTGATATGGACTATCTTGAATGTTTGGAACTTGTTGATAAGCATCTGTGCTTGCTCCAAATATAAAGCCATGGCTTCGCCTTTAGCGTCGTAATGACCATTAACTTGCTCCGCCACTAACTTGGAATCGACGTGTGCTTCGAGGTTTTTGGCTCCCATTTTAAGTGCCAGAAGGAGTCCCGCAAGAAATGCTTCATATTCTGCCTCGTTGTTTGTACTTTTGAAATCTAGGCGTATTGCGTATGTGAGCTCGTGGTTGTCTGGGCTAACCAATCGAAGGCCTGCGCCTGCGCCATCATCATTGGAGGCACCATTTGTGTGTAGCGTCCAAACCCTATCATCAAAGACTATAGGGTTTTGGATTGCCTCGCATTCTTGTACTTTGTCGACAGGAACTTCGGTGGCGAAGTCTGCCAATACTTGTCCTTTAATTGCTGGTCGGGGTTTGTACAGGATGTTGTATCCTCCTAGCTCGATGCCCGTTTGGCCAAACGCCCTGCGACATCAGGTTTAGACAGAATTTGACCTAGATGATAATTAGTGAGTACTGTAATAACATTGCCAGAGAAATACCGGCGCAGTCTTCGTGACGGGTGTACTAGTGCGAGGACGAGTTTTTCTATCATGGAGTAGCATTTCTCTGGGCCAGTTAGCATTTTACTAATGTAGTATATCAGAGTTTGAATGCCATCTCTTTCTACCATTAATACCGCGCTACGACTTCTGCTGCGGACAGATATAGGATTAGCGGTTCCTCCTCTCGTGGTGCTGTTAGAATTGGTAACTGGATCAGACATTCCTTCATTTGTTTGAACGCTTTCTCCGCTTCTGGTGTCCATTGAAAATGGCTCTTCTTAGTGCAATGGCGCAACGTGCTAATGAACGGATAAGATTTCGCGGCGTGATTTGCTAAGAATCTGTTTAGTGCTGCTAATCGACCCGCGAGTCGTTGCATTTCTTTAACTGTTGCTGGTGACGGCATTAGTTGGATGGCATCTACTTTCTCTGGATTGACCTTGAAACCGTCTCTGGTTACTATGAACCTTAGAAATTTGCCCTCCTCCATTCCGAAGGAGCACTTTGTTGGGTTCAGTTTTAGATTGACGTTACGCAAAGAGTCAAACGTGCGCTGAATGTTCGCGAGCATGGTCTCTTCTTCTTGGCTCATGATGACGAGGTCATCCATGTAAACTTCCACTGTTTTTCCGAAGTCTTCCCCGAAAACTCTATCCGTCAAGCGTTGGTAAGTAGCTCCTGCGTTGCAGAGACCAAAAGGCATTTTCGTATAGCAAAAGATACCTTTATCTGTACGGAAGGCCGTTTTGTCTTCATCTTCCTCTTTCATCTGTACTTGATGGTAGCCTTTATAGCAATCTAGAAAACACTTCTAGCGGAAGGATGCTAGAGAATCGACTTTCATGTCTATTTTCGGGAGTGCGTAACAATCTTTTGGGCAAGCTTTGTTGAGGACTTTGAAGTCGACACACTTGCGCCACTCGCCATTGTGTTTTTGTACCATTACTGGATTGGCTACCCAGGTTTGGTACTGTACTTCGCGCAGGATCCCAACGTTAAGCAGTTCTGTTACTTGCTCATTCATTGCTTCTGCTTTTTCTGCGCTAAGACTGCGCCTTCCTTGCGTAACCGGTTCTGCTGAAGGTCGGACGTTTAAACAGTGTTGCGCTATGTCTCGTGGTACTCCAGTCATGTCCGCTGGGGACCAGACGAAGATGTCTATGTTGTTGGAGAGGAGTTCTTTCAACTTTATTCGGATTGCCGGGGAAATGGCCTGCCCTAACAAGATGGTTTGTTCTAGATGATCCTCGTTGAGAACCATTATTCTGGTTCATTTGATGTCGAAGGTTTGGCCACCTTTGCTGTTGGTTTGTCGTCCACATACATAACTTCCTTGCTGGAATACCAAATTGCTACCCCAGTTTCCGTCGGAAAACCACAAGCGGCGTGTGGTATGGAGGTAATCATGCTGAATTCTCTCTGAGATCGTCTCCCCAATAGTATATCATGACGCGACGTTGCTGGCATAACCATGAAATTAACTGTGACAGTGCGCGAGTGTTCGCCGTCTGAGAGAGTCACAGGAAAGGCGATTTGACCCAGTGGAAAGACAGCTTCGTTGCAGAAACCAGTGAGAGGAAAATCAACTGGTTTTAAGCGTGCCTTATCTTCTGGGTCGAGTTGTTTGAAACATTGTTCATAGATTATATCCATTGAACTTCCTGGATCTACGAACATATAATCAGTTCGGTAATGGCCGAAGATACCGGTGATAATTACTGGGCGTTCTTCTTGAGGACCTCCGGGTACAACAGGGAAGATTACCTATTGTTCTCGCCAATGCTGATTGTGGCTTCGTTTGTTCGGTCTTCGTGACCGACCTCCTTGTATCATATTTATCTGCCTTGCTTTGACTTTCTGGTGATTGGTATCTCCTGAATTTTGTTCCATATCTCTTTGGCTACTTAATTGGATGTCCCACTGACGAGCTGACTGTGGGTCCAACATTACAGTGCCGGATTTTCCCTTGCTTACTTCTTGAGTGTCAGATCTGTTGAATAATAACTCGGATCTGACGTTTTGTGCAAAAATTTGGTTCATGGCATTCTGGAACCTGGTGAGCCAATATTCTGGAGTTTCCTACGGGAGTAGATCTGGATGATTGTGGACTTCTGTTTGTACCACGGAGCCCATGATTCCGTCGATCTGGATACCTTGGGTTTCAGTACCCGTTATCTCAGATCGAGGACTTGATTGGTAAATTGTCGATTTCTCTACCATATGAAATAGAGAAAAAAATGAATTGAAACGAGAAGAAGTGAAATAAAACTGAGAAATCGGTGGGCGCCAATGAAGAAACACTGGTTTAATTTATCGGAATCAACTGAACCAGGGGGTTTGAATCTGCATAAAAGGGTTAAATCTTCTCGTCCGATTCGTGGGAGAATGATCTTCTTCCTCTAGCAATTACTGCAAAACAACAGCCGTTAGACTCGACATGGGGATAATGGGGGTTCTCTCCGTGACCACCCTCCAGCGTGAGAATAAGTACAGGGTTTGATGAAGAAGAAGAAGTAAAGTGAAGTGAATGTAACTTGAGAATTATACCTGAATTATCCTTCTATTTATAGCCGAAGTTTGGGCGGGAAAACCTGTTGATGAAAAGTTGACGTAAAGTGCTTTCTCCGTAAGCGGTTATTTTTTTCCCCCGTTAATCGCTAACGAGTATGTAAGCACACGGATCGTGATATCGATCAACGGTTGGGGTGTTGCCACGTGGAAAGTGGGAAAGTGCAGATTTCTCTTCAATTCCATGCCATCATCGTGACTGTGAGGGAGCCTGGGATGATGCCACGTGGCCATTCGGTTATAACCGAATGGTGGTGCACGATGGAGCCTTCTAGAAGATTACAGCTGTAATCCTGTGTGGCTCTTCTTTATATCATTTTTTGTGGTAACAGAGCAGTTATTTTTATCCAAGTCTGGATACTAATTATGCAGGAATGTTTGCTAGGATTTTTATCCTGTTTGCTATGGAGATTGGCGCAAGGATTTGTTAGTCTCCTTTTGGCGTGCAGGTATTGATCATCGTTTGCTTTCTAAGTTCTCTTGGTAGGACCATTGTGTGGCCGCGCAAGGTCTAAAGAGGGTCTTTTGACGAGGTTAAGGTATGGTCCCAAGTACTTGAAGCAAGGTTTTTGGGACCTTACCCCTTCACCGCTACTAAACCTGAAAGGAGGATACTTTTAAGATTCAGAGATAGTGTACAACTACTACTTCCAGCTATAAGTTTGTTCAAAGGAAAGTCTCACTGCAGGTTTATGCCATTAAACTAGGCATGAGCATCGAGACTATCCATAATTCAATGGAACAGCTGGCTAAGATAAGTAGTAAGATATTTATGATATTTAAGTCTGCTAATGGTAATATTCTAATCAACACATGACCGGTTGACTCTAGTTCTATGTGTTTCCTTACCAGAAATCAACAAATAATTAATATGGGAGTTGGTGGCAAAATTTTAAGTTAAGAGTATAAGAACCATAATAAACTGTTTTATAATTGGGCTTTATGATACCTTATATATTTTGTAGATTATTCAGAATTTAGCATCAATATAAAAGCTACATTATGACAGTTGTGCGGTTTGCATGGTTAAAACAAAGTCACTCTTACCTTAAACTCTCATATTATTTGTCATCTCAATCTGGATAGAAACCTTATAAAATAGAACTAGATGATGCTACATTTTTTCACAACCTTTTGTTATCATGAAAATGAAAATTTAACAAAAGAAAAATGAGACTTACAAATTCCATCCATTAAGACCAAATTTCATGAGAAATCATGATTAGGTTAATGAAGGATGAAATATTATCAAATCTCATTCTTAGTGACTTATGAGCATGTGTTATAAGCCTTAATATTTAAATGGCTAAGGAAATAAATTAAGTTCCATTAGAAGTTATATTTCATTGGAACTTATTCCAAAATGGAATATTCATACATAATTCATTTATCATAATATTTACTTGTATTTAATATGTCTTATATGAATAAAGGTATTGAAGAAATTAATTCATATATACTATGATTCCTTCTAAATATGTCCCCAAAATTTTTATAACATATGGACATTAAGGAAATCAAGTCTAACATATATGACATGTTCCCACAGCACATACATCATTGAAACTTATCTTGTAGCATTCCTACAGATCTAAAAGGTTAGTGGGAGCATTAAGTGTCTTAATCTTAATTTGCGAGAGTTGCAAGAGGTAGGGGAGTGAAAACTTGTTATTACCTCAAGTTGCACCTCTTGTACAAGACATTTCTCCTTCACAACTTTTCTCTTTAAGAATATACTGCTACTCTAACAAAAGTTTCATTGTTGCTTAAACGTGGGCACACTCAGATTTCTTGCCAAAATTGTAATCCTCAAACAGAGAAACTACAATGAGTAACTTCATTAATTTGTTTCTCTATTAGAATTTATTGGTCTCCTAATGTTGACCATAAGCATGCTAAATTGTTAAAGATTTCTAAGTCAGTGGGAGCTGTAAAAGTCCTTATCAGGACTTGCCATAAGTGCAAGAGGTGGGGGGAAGAGACCTATTAAATTTTACTCCGATTATACTTCTTGCACACACTTAGAATTATGAAAGTGATAGCAACTTAGGCAAGAGTTAATCCATAAAACTAAAACTCTTAATAAACCTAATAATCAACTAAGGAGGCCATCTAGTTTTAAAAGCCCACTAACTTTGATGATTATGTATCCTCCTTGACTGAAGTTGAAATGGATATTGGAAAGTTTACTGGTCCTACCTCCTCTAATTAAGCCATTAGCATCTATCAATTTTCTAAGTGGAATAAGAATTGATATTAGCAAATTTATTTTATTTGTTAGAATAACGTTTGGGATTTGGATGAATTACCTAAGGGTGTTAATCACTAAACAAAATCTGAATGCAAACGTTAAGATGCTAAAAATATGATTGATTGTTAAAGGTTATGCTCAGAAGAGAATTATTTATCAAAGAATCACCTTATCTTTCTTACAAGATGTTTCTTTAAGGATCATTGTTGTTCTAGTGGCTCATAATCATTTAGAGCTACATTATATGAACATTAAAACAACTTTCCTTAAAAGACTTACATGTTCATAAAACAACCCGAAAGTTCTAAACTGAAGGTCAAGAACACTTACTTTGTATGTCAATAACTTCCATGTATGGGTTGAAGCAAGCATCAAAATGTGATGAAATCTTAATGCAATTCTTTTCTTTAAGAATTAAGTGGATTTATGTACCCACCTCAAGATGAGTGGGAGCAACTAATGTAAACGTGTTCTTATATAAATGATATTCTTTTGATAAGTATATGTTACATAAGTCAAATAATTGTTCACACATACATTGATATAATGAATCTCGGAGATACCACTTATGTGAGAGATATCAAAATATACCAAGATAGATCCAACGGGATATTAGTTTCGTCCCATAAGCTTTACTCTAAAGCGGGCTCTTACATGTGTAACAAATAATATTGCTCTCCTTAAGAGGATAAAATGATAAATGAGATTACTTCCTTATGCTTCATTAATTAGAAGCCTTATGAAGGTTCAAGTTTATACTCGTTTAGATATTGCTCACATTGATGAACATTAGACCACTCTAGATTATTGTGAAGCATCTTACAATATCTTTAAGAAACGAGAAAGACTATAAGAAGAGGTTGATTATTCTTACCTTGATTTTATAATGTTTAAATGAAACTAAAATTCAATTTAGGGTAATCCGTATGTCTGTGGACAAATCTATCTCATGGAGGAGTCATAAGAAACTGTTGTTAACAACAACCTAAATTATAATAACATAATATGTTGTTAATTAACAACGCAATTGCCACTAAATGTTGTTGAAATTTTATCAGTGGACTCATAAACTCATTAACTCCATATAAATACTATATGGAAGACTTACTGTGAAAAGTCAGTTGGCTTATTTCCTCGAACAGTAACAGTTCGAGAGGTGCTGCATTAAACTTCGATACAAAATTATTGTTCGTTTATGAACAAGAAGATGAAACTAAATATTCGTATCGAATACATTTACATTCATGATATGCTTGCGGATCCGATAACTAAGGTCTACACCTAAAGTCTTTTTAAGAGCTCATAATAAAGACGGGTTTTACTAAAGGCCTTACATAATAGCATATCGTACATATGAATGATTAGTTATTATTTTTTCCTCAATAATACAATTTGTTTGTCTATAAATATGTATGTGCACCTAATGACGTATAGACAAGAATTATGCAAATTAATCTTAAAGGGCTTACCTCAGTCATTTTGGTCTTAAATTTACATACGTTTTGATTTGGGGTTGTAACATGATTAATGGGGGTCTCGAGTTGAAAATAACTCAATGACTGTATTTTTCTGTTGCAATTTCAATTTGAAACATTGATTAATGTTTTAACTTGGCCAAACTTACTTATACTTATCATAAATGATCACTCGGCCAAGTGGGAGAATGTTAGAAATAACCCGTTGATGTGGCCTTACGGATCATTTAGTAACATTACCAATATGACATAACTAGTCCCCGACAATTACTTGATGGTAGTAATTGTAAATATTGATTAGTTCAAGGGGCAATTATGATTTCCCTTTAGGTACCATTCATAGAGAATACATAGAGTTTTTATAACGGATCACCATTCATGACCATTATTCATTGATCTTTATATATTGATGATAAGTGGTAATAAAAAAAAAACTCTAGTAGAACACCAATACTAAAAATTCTCTCTAGTGTGATCCATCAACACAAGGTACCATAACGAGAATCATGGCTTCATCTTTATCCTCAAAGATAATCATCCATACAAGTAAGTATCTCTAACTTGGTATCTGTATTTACGCTATGATTGAATAAACATGATTAAGTTCTATAATTTTAACCCATGTTTATAGTAATCAACAAATGCTCCTCAATGTTTAGGTGGGTTCGAGTAAGCCGAGCTGACTCGATATTTCCAACCGAGTTAGAAGTTGAGATCGTATTTGACCCGTCTTTAAGTTGAGTCAGTTTACATTGCTCAACGAGTTGACTCGTTTTTCTCTATTAAAATTCTATACATAAAAAATAACAAACTAAGATATATATGAGAATAAAAACAAAAACTGTTTGTGGGTGCGTTGTAGCATAGCAAAGGGTTTGGATGTTTGTAGATTTAAGTGGCACTTGAGTTGCGTTTAGAACCTGTGAGGCAGCTCGGTTTTAAACTATTAAACATTAAGATGGAAGGGGGACAGTGATAATAATCAATTATAACATATACTAGTGGGATACCTCGATGCGACGGGAATTCGGTTTCGGTCGGTATCGATTGGGTTCATTAAGGCACTTGTATCGTACCGGTACTCGGTATATTTTATGATACCATAATAATGATTGATCGAAAACCATAAAAACGAATACCGATACGAGTATCGATTAGGATGACACTCGAACCCGAATTGGATTGGTTTCAGGGTATGGGATGAGGTATGGGATTAGCTTTGAAAAGTTTCACGAGTAAGAGACATGTATGGGATTAGGTGATACACTGATATCCGATCCAATTATCTGAAAACATATAAGCCTTTAGTAAAAATGGATTAGGATCAAACACAAAGGAAAAAAAATAAACAAGAAGGGTAAGAAGGATTTTGTTCCATTGATCTAAGATTTGGAGGGTTGAGATTAGTTTTAAATAGAGGTGTTCAAAACTATCCGTATTCGAAAATCCGATCCGAAATATCCGATATCCGAATCTGAAATATCCGAAAAATCGGATATCCGAAATTTCGGATATCCGAAATTCGGATATCCAAATTTTTCGGATTCGAATTCGGATAGTGATTTTCAAAATTTTCGGATATTTCGGATATCCAAAATATCCGAAAATTTAATTTTCATTTTTTTTCAGATATCCGAATATCCGAAGTATCTGAAATATCCGAAAAATATCTGAAATATCCGAAAACTCATATTCGGATATCCGAAACTATCCAAAATATTTGTTTCCGAATATGAAAAAAATAATAAAAAATAATAATTAAATAAAAAGTTGGATTTTCGGATATCCTATTCACTATCCGAACGGATATCCGAAATTTCGGATACGGATTCGGATAGTGAAATCTGGTATCCGAAAATTACGGATATCCGGTTTTGAACACCCTAGTTTTAAAGAAAATAATATAATGGAAGGGTATAAAAGGAATCTTACATTTATTTATTTTCTCTCTCCACATGCAAGGCACATATCAATTCCTCCCATCAATTTAAAATGTCCATAACTTTTTCATATAACATTTTTTTACAAAAAGTCCACCATAATAACAAACGTTTTTTATCTTTAATATGAGTATGATATTGATATATAAAAATAAAATAAAATAAAATTCATTTTTACTGGGGGTTTTTTTTTTTGCATTATGTTAAAGGTTCAGATCATTGTGTCTTTTAACTGGGTTTTGTTCATTACGTTTTTTACTTTGACTTCTATACATTATGTTATTATCAAAACTTATTGCACAATGTTAATTTGGGTTCAGGCCACCGCATTTTTATCAAAACTTATAACACAATTTATGACACAATAAAGATAGTGTTATATTTGGGTACTCTATATATTGTGTTATAGGTTCTGGTCATTGTATTTATTCTGCTATCCGTTGTGTTTTAATCTGTTGTTCATTGTGTATTAGTCTGTTGTCTATTGTGTTTTGATGTGTTGTCCATTGTGTCTTTTATTTGCTCACACTAATTTTGCCTTTTTATCTATGGTCATCAATTGTGTTTTTAATCTACTTTCCATTGTGTGTTTAGTTTGAGGGTTTGATACTCATTGTATTTTACGTTATGTCCATTATGTCTTTTATCTATTGTCATCGATTGTGTTTTTTGTCTACTTTCCATTGTGTTTTTAGTTTAATACTCATTGTGTTTTACGTCATGTTCATTGTGTCTTTTATCTGTTGTCATCGATTGTGTTTTTAGTCTATTTTCTATTGTGTTTTTAGTTTGATACTGATTGTGTTTTATGTTATCTCCATTGTGTAATACGCAACTGGGTTTTCTCATTGTGTTTTACGTCATGTCCATTGTGTAATACGTAACTGGGTTTTTTATTTTTTTTAAATATAACAATCTGGTACTCATATTAAAGATAAAAAGACGCTCGATTTTATGGTATGATTTTTTTTAAAACAGATGATGTATAAAAAGTTACGGACATTTAAAAAATGGGAGGGAAAATAGCATGTGATTTGCATGTGCATATTTTTTTCCTCCTGTAGACAAAATTACCCTTCCCACTTGATTTCTCCAATGACACTTGTCACTCTCTAGTGACTTTTTACACTTCTTATTTTTAAATCATTTATATAATATGAAAGATGAAGGTCGGTGACAATAAGACAAACAAACTTTCTAATTTACAAAACCAGCCCTTATACTTTTGAAAACCTTCAAGCAACTTTATAAATTGTCATTTCAACCCTTAAGTTTTAACTTTTCAAATTTACCTTATGTATTTTTTATTTTTAGCTTAAAAACGTATACCCTTAAATTACAAGTCAGTGACAATAAGACAAAAAAACGAACTTTCTAAATTTACAAAACCGGCTCTTATACTTTTGGAAACCTTCTAACAAC
Source organism: Helianthus tuberosus (assembly GCA_030545235.1). Lineage (NCBI taxonomy): Eukaryota > Viridiplantae > Streptophyta > Magnoliopsida > Asterales > Asteraceae > Helianthus > Helianthus tuberosus. The sequence continues at coordinate 81,551,759 of CM060383.1, forward strand.
TTTATAAATTGTCATTTTCAACCCTTATGTTTTAACTTTTCAAATTTACCACATGTATTTTCATTTTTTAGCTTAAAATACAAAAAAAAAATATATATTTTCTCACGTGGTTATTTTTGTGTACGTATCGATATAATTTAACGTTTCAACGTAAATGATATACATATTCAACCCAAATCTTTTAGTAAACAACACATTAACCCCTAACTTTTGGTATTTAGCAACTTTGACCTCCCATACGAAATAACTTCACACCTCATCTTCATTCATACTTCAATTCCTTTGTTTAAATTACTTTTATGTCTTTACACCGCAATGTGCGAGATATTATACTATTTTTGTCAATGCCTAACCACATTAATGTTACTAACGTGTCACATCACGCGTGGGCCTTATACGCTAACAAAGTCAAAAACACATGTAACAAAGTCACAAATGTGACGTTGTCGCCGCAATGCGCGGCACGGGTTAATAAATCTTAAATTGAAAGGTCGGTGCCAACCACCTTTCAGATTTGACAAAAATCACCCTTTAACTTTTCCAAATATACAAAATTCATTGCTCAAATTTCTAACTTGATAAAAATGACTCTCCTACTTTCCAACTTGACAAAAAGGCCCCCGTACATTCTAACGTCTCTTTAACCCTCAAAACTTTTGATATGTAACCCACTCTACCCCCAAACGTTGCTATAATGTCAGAGGTAACCATCTTAACTTTGAAAATGTCATTTTGAACCCATCAAGTTTCTAAAGTTTCTAGCTTACCCTAAAACTAATTTCTTAAGTTTTAATTTTCATGGACATGTTGGTATAAAATTCAAGTTCGTCTATGCTTTAGCATAATTTTGTCTAAAAATGAGCCAGGTCAATTATAAAATGTTTTTTTATGTATGTTTTGAGTTGAAATACGATTTGACGTAAATTCTATTTGGAAACAAATCGGGTCAAATGTAATACGTTTTGATTCGAAGGTATAAATCTGAGTTATCAACGATTTGAGATAAATTTAGTTCGGAAACGAGTCTGGTTGATTGTAGTCTATATGTTATCATTTCACGTATGACGCCGCCGCAATGCGCGGCGGGTAAAAGAACTAGTTTATGTTATAACTCAACCCTAATTATATACTTGATACATATAGCCGAATTTTAAAACTTTTATTTTTGTTTTTCATTGCCCATAGACCATAATCTACTAACCGTTTATTCTATTAGTTTCATTATGAGGAAAAATGTTTTTTTTTCTTTTGTTTTGGGATATGTAATTAATAATATTATTTATAATTTTTATAATATAAACTGTTTGCTTATTTTTTTGAAAGAACACAGGATAATATAAAACTTGAAATGGTAAGAAAAAATGTATGCATCTCGAAATCCTAACAACATTTTTTCATAAGAAACTACAGGTATATTCGATACTCACGGGTATGTAATTACTGACATGCAATTACCGACATATGCCTAACGGGCATTGGCCGGGTATGAGACACGATTTTACAATCGGACATGGGACTGAATTACCAATACCCGTCCCATTGCCATCCCTAATATTGATGGTGGTATTAGTTCGGTTTGTCACGGTACCGAAATTGTTATAGCTTATGATACCAACAAAATACTCTATTTTAAATAAAATTCCTATTTAACAATTTTCATACTCGAATATCAAGAAAAAAACAGCTAAACACATCTACGTATTGATACTTTTAAAAAGTTAAGGAACACAAGTTATTAGAGAAAAAAAAACAATTACATAAAAACTAAATGACTTAAATAAGCATTCTATTTAAAGGATAGGGGTCAAATTAAAACTTCTAATAAAATTACAAAAGAGAAAAGTGACCCAACAGTCTCTGTGGTTTGCTCATTTTCACCTTTAGTACCTAACTTTCTAAAATTACAGTTATAGTCCCCAACTTTTGCAATTTCGTTTCCGGATAGTCCCTAACGCGGATGGGGGTTAGTTTTCTCAGTTAAGTTGGTGTAAAATGACTATAATGCCTTTAGTATTAAAATATTAACAAATAAAACATTAAAAGATTAGAAAATATTTGTGGGCCCCACCATCCACCCCACCCACTTCATATTCCCCACTCTTCACTACAACCACCTTTCACCACCCTAATACCACCACCACCACCACCATAACACCTCCACACCACACAACACCACCAAATTCAATCATTCTTAGCAACAATTATTGCACATATAGTTATGCTGATGCTGATGCTGCTCCTGCTTTATCTGATGTTGCATCTGAAACTGTGACTATTCCGGTTTCTGCTGCAACATTTGTCACGGCCAAAAAAATGGAGATTGTGGCGGAGACTTTATATGCGACTGCTGTTGATTTGGCTGTGGCGACACTCGACTCTGCTGATGAGGCGGAGATGTAACCTGAAACGGTTGCACCTGCGGCTGAAACAAGTGTTCCTGCTCACAATGCTGGAACATATGCTCCTGTTCTTGAACTACCGGATGGGTGCAGGGGCTATTTTGGTGGAGGTTGGAGGCGGATTGTGAACCTGCAACCTCTGAACCATATGCTCCTTATTCCATTGTTGGAAAGTATTGCAACTACCGGATCGTGAACCTGCGACCTCCGAACCTGCCTTACCACCTGAATGCTACACCACCTCCGTCGCCTGGGTGGTGGTTATGACAGTGGAGGATGGAGTGGGTGGTTGGAGCCTGTTTTAGGTGGAGGTTGGAGGCGGTGGTAGAGGGATGGGTGCAGGGGCTATTTTAGGTGGAGGTTGGAGGCGGTGGTGAAGGTTGATGGTGGAGGCGGTGGGTAGAGGGGGAGGTCGATGGTGGAGGTGTGGTCATGGAGCAAATGGTGCTGGGATGTTTTAGACTTTTAGGTTTAAAATGAAAAAAAACATGGCCCCCACTTGAATTTATATATATTAACTCCTTTTCTTTTAATGTTTTATTTTTATTTTTTAATAGTAGGGGTATTTTTGCCATTTCACATCCACTTAAAACCAAAAACTAACCCTCATCCACGCCAGGGGCTATCCGGGAACGAAATTGCAAAAGTTGGGGACTATAGCTGTAATTTTAGAAAGTTATGGACTATAGCTATAATTTTAGAAAGTTAGGGAGTAAAGGTGAAAAATGGGCAAACCACAGGGACTATACGGGCATTTTTCTCATTACAATAAGTTTATGCAAACTAACAAGTATGTATAGAGAGCTCGTTAACTCGAGAACTCAAATTCAAGCTTCCACTCATGAGCGGTCTCACTGTGAACAAACTCACGCTTTTGAGGCAAAAACAATAACCCGAGGAGCCAATGAATTGCTTCCACATGGCCATTTCCTATTTTTAGTTTTCTTGTCTATTAACTATACAAAAACAAGGGAGATAATCAAATAGGAAGTTTAATTTGGCTAGAAAGGATAAGAAGCAATAGGATTATGATATGTGGCAAAATTAAAAAATAAAGGGAAGGGTATTTTAGTCAATTTTATCGAATCTTCTTTCTTCTTCTCTCCCTGTAACTTCAAAACCCACCATTTTCAAAACCAACCATCTCCAACCTTTTCTTCACTTTCTATCTCAATAATTGTAACAACCCGACTTTTTGAAGTCAAAGTACAAGTCAAAGTCAAAGAAAGAAAAGATTGCTAATTCGATCTGTCATTCCTTGCTTAATTATTACTTGTACTTTCGAACCTCGTTAATCGATACTTTAATTTATGTTGTTTTAGTTGTATTATGTGAAGTAAATGCAATAAACGCAGTTAAACGCTAATCTAACTCATCGCTATCGCATCGCAACTTGAATCGCAGTTCTGGATATTGTCTTACGTGTGTGTGCTATTATGTGTTACTTGTGCATGTTTAATTATGTTAAAGGTGTTAATCGCAAACGCAATCGCAACTCTATCGCAACGCAATCTCATCGCGAACTGGAAACGCAAGGTTACTTAGGTTGTTGTATGTTAGTTATGTTATTTGTGTAAATATTATTTAAAATTGTTGCATCGCTAATTCGACACTCGCTTAAACGCATCACAATGCTCAACGCACGAAACGAAAAGTCGAAAACCAACTCACCGAAGCCCTTCGATCGAATGACCATTCGATCGAACGGTCATCCGAACGGATGCCATCCGATCGGATGGCCATCCGATCGAAAGGCCCTCCGATCGCATAACCCACACCGCCTTTCTCTCCTCTTCACCTATAAATACTCACCTGTCACATCACTGTTCATGATGTGACAGCTCCCCTCCGACCAGCGCATTCTCAGCCATTTTCTCTCGATTCCTCGCGATTCTTGTAAGTTTTCATCTCAAATCTTATACTTCCTTGATCTACACACACTTTCTCATCATTTTCACCATCAAATCTCAACTTTTCACCATGAAATCGGTGGATTTGGGTTGTTCTAGGATGATGTCACCATGGGTTCTCATGAACACCAAAGTGTGACCTCATTCCACCAAGAACAACTCAAATCTAAAGGATTTCTACAATGTTTAAACACTGATTTCACCTAAATCTAAACATTTTCCAACTGATTTCCACTTTTCTTCAATGTTCTTAACTTTTACTCAAAAACCAAGTTCAGGCCTTCTACTCGTTCTCTAGCGTAGTGCCGGTCTGATAATGGATTACTATTGAAGAGATGACCGACTTAACGGGTTGAATATGAAGTTCCGTCAAAAAAAGTTACTGATCGGACGGGGTGATTCCCATCCGATCGGATGACTTGGACTTGATGGGGTTTCCGTTGCTTGACACGTTGTCATACCATCTCGGTTCAACCGCAAACTTTCTAAACTTAACAAATTTTACAAGTTTTACAAACGAACAGGTTGCCAAGTGGATTGCCGTCCGATCAGATCGCCATCCGATCGAACGACAATCCGAACGGATGTCTTATAATTTCTTTTCAACACTTAAACATTTCAAAGAATGTCAGTTCCAGACGAATAGTCATCCGATCGAATGACTATCCTCCCAGGGGACTTGAACCTTTGAAACATCTCACCCAAACGGATTGCCATCCGAGCGAACGACCATTTATCCGGATGACCGTTCGACCGAAAGAAGTGAATGGTAGAGATACTTCTCTCTTTATTAAATGCTACAACGAAAACTTCAAAGTTCACCATACACAAACACATCCATCCCAAACGGACAACCCTCCTACCGAATGGTCATCCGTCCGGAAGGTCATCCGATCGGATCACTATCCGTCACTTGTTCCACTCGACACCGTTTAACGCACTGTTCATCGCTTATACTATCGTACTGTGACCAGGCTAGTCCCTCCAGCGCTCCCTTCATCCAAGACTGTGTTTATTCGTTAAACACGATCTGTGAGTATACTCTATCCCTTTTTGCTTAACGCACTTTTGGGTGTTACAGACGTTACTTATATCCAATCACATCGATCACACAACGCAAACACTTTTTATACACTAACCGCTCTGCATGTTATACGTGTTATTCGATGAATGCTTGTATGTTATGTTTACTCAGTGATTATTGCCTGGCACCTTAGCAACGATAGTACTATAGTTTGGACTCAGCACCTGTCGTGGACAGGGGTTGTTAAGGGTATTACTTCACGTGTCACGGTGGTGATATGTGATGCGCATTCTATAACTCGCAGTCATGTCTGTGCATATTTCATTGTCGATAACCTGCTAGCTTCACTTTTCAACATGTTACATGCTGGTTATGCGTAAACCGTTTTTCGCTATTATTATACTATTAAACTTGTATGATCACCTTTACACTATGTGTATTGACCTATTTTAACGTATGTGACAGGTGTTTAGGATGTTGTTATTTGCTGGATGTCATGGAACCAAGCCTAGGGGAGTCTAGAAACAAATAAAACAATTTATGAGTTGTCGAAACTGTGATTTGTCTTTGAGAACAATTATGTCTGTAATAACTGCTTTTATTTGATATGTTATGGTATGGGACGTAACGCTAAATATCTGGTAATTTTAGTTGTTATGGATTCTCCTAGACAATCTGTTTCACTCAGTGCCGCGCCCCGATGATTCCGCCATCGGTTTGGGTGTGACAGATTGGTATTAGAGCCATAACTATAGGGAATTAGGTGAGACTCGACCTAGTCCGGGTCGATGTCTTAGAAGCGACCTAGTCTATAGTCTAAGTACCAACAGACCGCCTTGTGCGAACCCGGTAGGGGTTCTGCATGAGCTCATTTCTGTTAATTCTCTCGACTCACGAATATACTACTATCGACCTTTCCTAAGGTTGAACGCTATCACTTTGCCTTTCCCAAGGCAAGCACGACACGCACAATTTTCGAACACAAATGAGTGATTAGATCAAGATTAGGTGTGAAAACCGCAAACTCTAGATTAGATCGCTCGTTCGACGCGCCTTTTTACTATAAACACGAGAATTTGCGTTGAATCAGGAGTGAGATCCATACTTCGACGCAAATCTCCCCCATGATTCTATCACACAAACAGGAATAAAGCCGCTAAGTTAGGGGTGAAACCCGAATCTTGATGACTTGTTCCGCTCCTTATTTTGGTTTTTACAAAACTCTCACCAAAGTCTCGATGGATTCCAATGAATCGAATTACGCGAATAACCGAAAGGATGAGTGCCATTCACTGTATGTCGGTGAAGAGAGCACAGTCTATTAGGCTAAATCGTGTACTCGAAGTCTTTGAGAATAGTCGAATCGCTTTGGGTAGTCGATGTCTCACACCTAGACGCTCCGATCGCTGATTTTATGTGTTTCGATTCTGAGTTCGCAAGCCGCTGACTCTGTGATTTATCGCTTTTATGTGGAATTTTACGTGTTTTATGTGGTTTTATATGTTTATGTGTTTCGATTTTTGGAGATTTATACCCTTTTGGCTGTTCGCTTTGATAAACACGCACAACTCGCACTGCGCACTTATCTCAAAACATTAACAAATCGCATGCTATGTTACTCGCTTACGCTATGCTACTCGCTTATGTTACTTGCTACTCGCACTCGCTGCTCTCGAACGCGCTCGCAAACTTGAATGATAGGTGAATACGTGCAAGATATGTAGGTGAATACGTGCAAAATATAGTTGATTATGTACTTCTGTGCTCTTACGTGCTTATGTGCTTACGCGGATTACGTGCTTATTTGACCATGTGATTACATGCCTAAGTGATTGATGTGTTCCTGAGCTTTATAGATGTAAAAGTAGCGCGTGGTGATATGCTAGACTATAATTAAATCGCGTCTGAGTCCTATGGCGATGTCTGTTGCAGACAATGTCGTCATTTGGATCGCATACTTCCCGCACCGCCCACAGAAACCACGCTGACAAGCGTATCGCTTCTCTAGTCGCAAAGCAGATGGCTAAGGTCATTCCGCAAATTGTCAGCGAACTTAATGAAAACGCTAGCAAGTCCTCTGAGGAATCTAGGACTGACTCTCCAAAGGGTACATTCAGCTTCAAGCAGTTTAAAGCCTGCGGCCTCAAAGAATTCACTGGAGAGGATGGGCCTACTGCCATGTTTCAATGGTTCGATTCAATTGAAGTCACCCTGTGCCAAAGCGGCTGTCCCAATAACCTTCAAACTGTCAACGCAAATGGCGTTTTCCAATCCAGGGCTCTTGATTGGTGGACCGCCAAAAGGAACAGGCGAGGGAATGATGCAGCCTATGGGCTTACTTGGGAGGACTTGAATGAGATCATGATGAAAGAATTCTGCCCTCCCCATGAGCTTCAGAAGCTGGAGGACGAGTTTTGGAACATCAAGCAGGAGGGTGGTGACAACGCTGGTCTAACTGTCCGCTTTAAGCAGCTGAGTATCATATGTCCCGGCCAAGTCTCTACTCCGGATATCAACATCAAGAAATACATCCGTGCTTTACCGGATTGTGTTGCTGACTTCGTGTAAGCCGCGAAGACGACCACTATCGAAGAGACTTATCTACTCGCTGCCGAGATTAATGACAAGCGAGTCTTGGCAGGTTATTTCAAGAATACCACCAAGAGTCTCCACCAAGTTACCGCTACTCCCACTGCTGAAACCACTGCACCGCAAGCCTCCAAGTCTTCACGCCAAAAGCACAAGAAGAACAACAACAAGAACTGCGCAGTCACTGCCGCACCACTGAATGCAGTACTTGCCCAACCGCAGCCCCAGAACCGCCAAGTAGCGACAACAGTGACCAATGCACCACCAGCTAAGCGTGCATATACTGGTCCACACTCGCTATGCCCTACTTGTACTTATCATCATCATGTTGGGATCGCATGTCGATTTTGTGTGCACTGCAACTTGTACGACCACTTTACTGCCATCTGCCGTACTGGTCCCCGTCAAGCTCAAGCTCAAGTTCAAGCCCCTGCACTGCCAGCTCCTCTTCCTACTCCCTAGGGCCAACAAGCAACTCCTGCCCCCGCTGCCCACACAAGAGCCTGCTTTGCATGTGGTGATCCCAACCACTTTGCAAATGTCTACCCAAATAGAGTGGTGAAGCAAGAGCCACAACAGCAGCCAGCGCAGCAACAACATCAACAGCAATAGCCTCAGCAGCAGCCAGCAGCCCGTGGACGTACTTTCAACATCAACGTCCGCCAGGCTCAAGCAGATAACAATGTGGTTAATGGTACATTTCTAGTCAACGGTATATATGCTTCGTGTTTATTTGATACTGGAGCCAATAACTGTTTTGTATCGTTAAAATTCGAAAAGCTCCTAAATCGTAAGCGCGCTAATATCCCCTCGACGTTCGACGTAGAAGTTGCCACTGGAAGAATCGTCACTGTTAATTCTGTTCTCCGTGATTGTATGCTTGAACTCAACAATCACGTGTTTCCTATCGACCTTAACCCGATGCAGCTTGGTAGCTTTGATATCATAGTAGGCATGGATTTTCTTCGCGAAAATCATGCCGAAGTCGTTTGTTTTAATAAAATGATTCGTTTCTTGCTCGCTAATGGTGATCAACTTTGTGTCTATAGCGAAGTCTCATCGAAGGATCTCAAACTCATGTTGTGCATAAAAGCGAGCAAGTACCTCCGAAAGGAATACAAAGCTTTCTTGGCGCACATTGTAGAAGCGGAGGAAAAGGAAAAGAAGGCAATGGATAAGGTGCATGTGGTTCATGGTTTTCCTAACGTCTTTCCTGATGATTTACCTGGTTTACCCCCGAGTCGTGGTATTGATTTCCGAATCGACCTCATTCCTGGAGCCAATCCTGTTGCTAAATCTCCCTACCACCTCGCTTCGTCTGAAATGCGCGAACTCTTGAGTAAACTCTAGGAATTGCTTGACAAAGGCTTCATTCACCTCTCCTTGGGGCGCACCTGTCATTTTCGTCAAAAAAAAGGACGGATCGTTCCGGATGTGCATCGATTATAGGGAATTGAATAAGCTGACTATCAAGAATCGCTATCCCCTGCCCCGAATCGATGATTTGTTCGATCGATTACAAGGTGCTACGTGTTTCTCGAAGATCGATTTACGCTCAGGCTATCACCAGTTACGAATCCAGGAGGAGGATATACCCAAAACCATTTTCCGAACCCGATACGGCTACTACGAGTTTGTCGTTATGCCCTTTGGGTTAACCAATGCACCCGCGGTTTTTATGGATCTAATGAATCGCGTGTGTAAACCCTTTCTTGACCGTTTCGTCATCGTGTTTATCGATGATATCCTGATCTATTCGAAGTCGAAAGCCGAACATGCGCAACATCTATGTTTGGTTCTCGAATTACTCCAAGGGAATCGACTCTATGCCAAGTTTTCCAAGTGTGAATTTTGGCTAGAAGAGGTTCAATTCCTCGGTCACATCGTCAATAGTCAAGGTATACACGTCGACCCCGTGAATATTGAAGGTGTTAAGAGTTGGGTTACACCCAAATCCCTATCCGAAGTTCGTTCATTCCTCGGATTGGCGAGTTACTACCGCCGATTCATCACAAATTTCTCTAAAATCGCCTTGCCGCTTACTTCTCTCACGCATAAAGGCAAGCCTTTTGTTTGGGGAACTGAACAAGAGACTGCCTTTCAGACTCTGAAGCATATGCTCTGCAATGCTCCTATCCTCGCTTTACCCGACGGAAATGATGACTTCGTAGTCTATTGCAATGCCTCGAACCTTGGTCTCGGTTGTGTTCTCATGCAACGGGACAAGGTTATCGCGTGCGCCTCTAGTCAGCTCAAGATCCATGAGAAAAATTATACAACCCATGATCTTGAGCTTGGTGCAGTTGTTTTTGCGTTGAATATTTGGCGACACTACCTTTACGGTACCAAGTGTACGGTCTTCACCGACCATAAGAGCCTACAACATATCTTGAACCAAAAGGAACTGAATATGCGCCAACGCCGGTGGGTAGAACTCCTCAACAATTATGACTGTGAGATTCGTTACCATCCTGGCAAAGCAAATGTCGATACTGATGCACTAAGTCGACGAAGCTATTTGCATAGCGTTCATAATACTAACGCCCAGCACGACCTCGAAGCCTTAATTCGCGACACCCAGTACGCCTGCTTCATTGAGAATACCTAGCGAGAGGAAATGAAGAAGTGTGGAGCTGAATCTCATTTTGTCACCAAATCGAACGGTATCTACTACTATCTCGATCGCATCTGGATTCCAAGTCGCAATAACCTTCGGGAGATATTGTTGACTGAAGCGCACAAGTCTCGATATTCCATTCATCCTGGTGCCGACAAGATGTACCATGACCTTCGTCTACGGTATTGGTGGCCTGGTATGAAGAAGGATATCACAATCTACGTTTCGAAATGCCTGACTTGTTCGAAAGTCAAGGCTGAACAACAAAGACCCTCTGACTTACTCGTGCAACCCGAGATCCCCATGTGGAAATGGGAGAGTATAGCTATGGACTTTATAACGAAACTTCCCCACATGCTCTCAGGTCACGATAGCATCTGGGTTATAGTTGATCGTCTTACTAAATCTGCTCATTTTCTGCCAATATGAGAAGACTTTAAGGTAGAACGATTAGCACGGATCTACACCGACGAAATTATCTGTCGACACGGGACGCCTCGTGATATCATCTCTGACAGCGATGGTCGGTTTACCTCGCGTCTTTGGGAAACGTTTCAATCTGCTCTCGGTACTACCCTTAATCTAAGTACCGTTTTCCATCCCCAAACTAATGGTCAGACTGAACACACGATCTGTACCTTAGAAGACATGCTTCGCTCGTGTGTCATATATTTCGGTGGTAATTGGGATGCACACTTACCTTTAGTTGAATTCTCGTACAATAACAGTTATCATTCTAGCATTCAAATGGCACCCTTTGAGGCATTGTATGGAAGAAAATGTCGATCGTCTATTGTATGGCATGAGATCGGAGATGCGCAAATAACCGGTCCTGAGCTACTGCAAGAAATGACTGACAAGATCCTCCAGATTCAAGACAATCTTTTGAAAGCTCGGAGTCTTCGAAAGAGTTACGCCGATAGACGTCGTAAGCCGCTTGAATTTGACGTTGGCGATCACGTACTCCTAAAGGTTGCACCTTGGAAGGGGGTGATCAGATTCGGCAAGAAAGGAAAGCTCGCGCCTCCATATGTTGGACCCTTTAAAATTCTGGAAAGAATTGGTAAGGTGGCCTACAGACTCGAACTACCGGAGGAACTTAGCAACGTCCACCCGACTTTCCATGTTTCGAACCTCAAAAAGTGTCTGGCCGAGCAGAATTTACATGTACCACTTGAGGATCTACAAGTGGACAAAACATTACACTTCGTGGAACAGCAAGTCGAGATCATGGATCGAGAAACCAAGAAGCTCCGACGCTCACGCATTCCCATAGTGAAGGTTCGCTGGGAAGGCAAACGCGGCGCAGAGTTCACATGGGAACTCGAAAGTGACATTAAGGCTAAGTATCCACAGTTATTCGTTACACCTGCGCCTTAATTTCAGGACGAAATTCCCTAAAGTAGGGGAGGTTGTAACAACTCGACTTTTTGAAGTCAAAGTCAAAGTCAAAGGAAGAAAAGATTGCTAGTTCGATATGTCATTCCTTGCTTAATTATTACTTGTACTTTCGAACCTCGTTAATCGATACTTTAATTTATGTTGTTTTAGTAGTATTATGTGGAGTAAATGCAATAAACGCACTTAAACGCTAATCTAACTCATCGCTATCGCATCGCAACTTGAATCGCAGTTCTGGATATTGTCTTACGTGTGTGTGCTATTATGTGTTACTTGTGCACGTTTAATTATGTTAAAGGTGTTAATCGCAAACGCAATCGCAACTCAATCGCAACGCAATCTCATCGCGAACTGGAAACGCAAGGTTACTTAAGTTGTTGTATATTAGTTATGTTTTTTGTGTAACTATTATTTAAAACTATCGCATCGCTAATTCAACACTCGCTTAAACGCATCACAACGCTCAACGTACGAAACGAAAAGTCAGAAACCAACTCACCGAAGCCCTTCGATCGAATGACCATTCGATCGAATGGTCATCCTAATGAATAACCATCCGATCGGATGGTCATCCAATTGAAAGGCCCTCCGATCGCATAACCCACACTGCCTTTCTCTCCTCTTCACCTATAAATACTCACCTGTCACATCCCTGTTCATGATGTGACAGCTCCCCTCCGACCAGGGCATTCTCAGCCATTTTCTCTCGATTCCTCGCTATTCTTGTAAGTTTTCATCTCAAATCTTGTACTTCCTTGATCTACACACACTTTCTCATCATTTTCACCATCAAATCTCAACTTTTCACCATGAAATTGGTGGATTTGGGTTGTTCTAGGATGACGTCACCATGGGTTCTCATGAACACCAAAGTGTGACCTCATTCCACCAAGAACAACTCAGATCTAAAGGATTTCTACAATGTTTAAACACTGATTTCACCTAAATCTAAACATTTTCCAACTGATTTACACTTTTCTTCAATGTTCTTAAATTTTACCCAAAAACCAATAGAATGTGATCTCGTTCAGGCGTTCTACTTGCTCTCTAGTGAAGTGCCGGTCTGAGAATGGATTACTATTGAAGAGATGACTGACTTAACGGGTTGAATATGAAGTTCCGTCAAGAACAGTTACTGATCGGACGGGGTGATTCCCATCCGATCGGATGACTTGGACTTGATGGGGTTTCCATTTTTTAACACGTTGTCATACCGTATTGGTTCAACCGCAAACATTCTAAACTTAACAAATATTACAAGTTTTACAAACGAACAGGTTGCCAAGCGGATTACCGTCCGATCGGATCGCCATCCGATCGAACGACAATCCGAACGGATGTCTTATAATTTCTTTTCAACACTTAAACATTTCAAAGAATGTCAGTTCCAGATGAATAGTTATCCGATCGGATGACCATCCGATCGAATGACTAACCTCCTAGGGGACTTGAACCTTTGAAACATCTCACCCAAACGGATCGCTATCCGAGCGAACGACCATCCGTCCGGATGACCGTTCGACCGGATGACCTGAATGGTAGAGATACTTCTCTCTTTATTAAATGCTACAACGAAAACTTCAAAGTTCATCATACACAAACACATCCATCCCAAACGGACAACCCTCCGACCGAATGGTCATCCGTCCGGATGACCATCCATCCGGAAGGTCATCCGATCGGATCACTATCCGTCACTTGTTCCACTCGACGCCGTTTAACGCACTGTTCATCGCTTATACTATCGTACTGTGATCAGGCTAGTCCCTCCAGCGCTCCCTTCAATCCAAGACTGTGTTTATTCGTTAAACACGATCTGTGAGTATACTCGATCCCTTTTTGCTTAACGCACTTTTGGGTGTTACATACGTTACTTATATCTAATCACATCAATCACACAACGTAAACACTTTTTATACGCTAACCGCTCTGCATGTTATACATATTATTCGATGAATGCTTGTATGTTATGTTTACACAGTGATTATTGCCTGACACCTTAGCAACGATAGTACTATAGTTTGGACTCAAAACCTATCGTGGACATGGGTTGTTAAGGGTATTACTTCACGTGTCACAGTGGTGATATGTGTTATGCATTCTACAACTCGCAGTCATGTCTGTGCATATTTCATTGTCGATAACCTGCTAGCTTCACTTTTCAACATGTTAGATGCTGGTTATGCATAAACCGCTTTTCGCTACTATTAAACTTGTATGCTCACCTTTACACTATGTGACAGGTGTTTAGGATGCTGTTATTTGCTAGATGTCATGGAACCAAGCCTAGGGGAGTCTAGAAACAAATAAAACAATTTATGAGTTGTCAAAACTATGATTTGTCTTTGAGAACAATTATGTCTGTAATATCTGCTTTTATTTGATATGTTATGGTATGGGACGTAACGTTAAGTATCTGGTAATTTTAGTCGTTGTGGATTCTCCTGGACAATCTGTTTCGCTCAGTGCCGCGCCCCGATGATTCCGCCATCGATTGGGGTGTGACAATAATCACTACATTATAGTGTGATTTTCGTCACTAATCGATGATTCAAACACCCAATCAACATGTTCTTCAACTCTTTTGAAGAAACTTAATTTAATTTCATACAATATCTCATTTTTCCCGTGATTTTGAAGCGAATCACTCGCTTCGTTCGATTTGATCGCTGATAACTGTTTCTAGCATTCAAATTTCGTCAATCGTTGAAGAAATCGGAAGAAATCAACTTCGATCTATGTAAGAAAATTTGGAATTGCATTTTTACAATCTGGGTTTTTGAATTGAGTCATTTCGTTCTACAAAGGAATGAAAAAAACATTTTTTTTGTATTTTCAATCCATTGCGTTTTAGAAACAACCCTTTTTTGTGTGTTTTTAGTCCATTTCGTTCTAGAATAAAGACATTCTTTTGTGTTTTATCTAGCCACTGCGTTTTAGAAAAAAGTGTTTTCTGGCCATCGCGTTTTAGAAAAAAGACATTTTTAATGTTTTCTTGCCATTGCGTTTTAGAAAAAAGACATTTCTTTGTGTTTTTTGGCCATTGCGTTTTAGAAATAAGACATTTCTTTGTGTTTTTAGGCCATTGGTTTACAAAAAAAAAGACATTTATTTGTGTTTTTCAGCTATTGCGTTTTAGAAATAACACATTTCTTTTGTGTTTTGTCTATTGCATTTTAGAAACAATGCATTTCTTTGTGTTTTTTTGTGAATTGAGTTTTAGAAAAAAGTCATTTTTTACGTTTTTTATCCATTGCGTTTTACGCATCTGGGTTTTCGAATTTTTTTTTCAAAAATATAGCAATAGTACACTCGTTTTAAAGATAAAAAACGCTCGTTTTTTTGGTGCAATTTTTATAAAATATAATGTCGTATGAAATAGTTATTAACGTTTAAAAAACCGGGGGGGATTGGAGGAGAGGGAAACTATTGCTTTGGATTAACTAGAATACCCCTACACAAACTCACGTCCCTCCTTCTTTTTTATCAGTTATACCCATTTAATCCAAGCCCTTGATTAATCAATTGATAGTCAATATTACTTCCTAGTCTTCCTAGCCAAAAAAATTTCCTAGTATATCCTGACCCACTAAAACAAAACTAACTTATGCCACTTGGCAGCAACTTATGCCACTAATTACCACGTGGCAACCTATTAATCATTGCGAATGTTTTTGATCGGGATTACACCATGCACTTCATCCGCTCTTTTTGCTCACCACTTTCCATAATTTCCAACAGTTCCCTTTCAATCTTTATTCCAATCACAAATCTTCGGTTGTTTTCTTCAAACCCTAGAACTAATTTTTCTTTGCTGAGGCTTGAAGATCTGGCATCTGTTTACACAATCCACCGGTTCTTTCTGAATTTGGTTGTGGATCCTCTGGACATAGGTTCTTTCACAATCCACATTCGAACCCTTACCTGATCTAGGGCTCAAATAGATGATTCATAACTGTATATTCTACTATGAAGACAAGAGAGATCGACTCCAAAATTGTTAGACGCGAACCCTTGGTGGTGGTGGTGTGACTGTGTCGGTGGTAAGCAATGTTTGAAATAGAAAGACAAGAAGACTCCAGTTTGCTTTAATATTAAAACTTAATTTGTCATAACGTGTCATAATAAGTTTATACTAGCGGGGTTCTCCGGTTTATTTTTGTTCGTGATTTAACTTCTTTGTGTTGTTGACAATAATCTCTCCGCTGTTTTTTTTTTTTTGTCGCCATTTTTTAGTCATGGAGGATCACGGTATAACAACCCGCACTTTCGCGCTCATTACTCTCGTTACGCCTAGCACCGAGATTCGGATCATAATGTAAACTATATCGCTTACTACGCTACATCGCATATTTCCGCACTACATCGCTTATTTTAACACGCTATATCGCACTTCACAACGCTTAAAACGCTTTCGCTTACACTACTACATCACGTGAGTATCTAAACTACTCGCTCGCTCTCGCATAAATGCAATGCAAACTCAAAACGCGGTTACTTATATTATATTATATTATTAGTTATATATATATTCTTATCTATGTGTTAAAACTCGCTTAAACGCTCACTCGCACAACTCGATTTATCGCTCTAAAACGCAACATAACGCGACACTTAATGCCTTGCTAAAATACTTAAAGTACCTTAACTAACTAACGCACCAAACGAACATCCCGCACGCAAAACGGAAGTTTTCCACAAAAAACTTGCCGCTTCGAACGAAGCCAGCAACTTCATACGAAGGCAGCCAACTTCGAACAAAGGTACCAACTCTCCTCTATAAATACCTATGTCACACCCCTTTCTGCGGCGGAAGAACGAGGTGTGATCATGAAAGGTTCTCATTGCATACGAAAGGTAAACATACTACATGCTCGTAAAAATATCTTCAAATGCCAAACATTCCATAATTTGAAAACATAAGTTAGCGTTTACATCGCGAGATAGCATAAAACATTGTCTTAAAAAGTTTACAACTTTATTTAAAGATAAACATAAGCGACATCCACAAGCATGAGTAAGGCCGCGCGCACATCCACTTCTAGTTACCTGAAATACATGTGAGTTTTGGAAAAACGTCAACATAATGTTGTTGTGAATTCATGCAGTGATTGTTTTGAATGTTTAAACACTTGAATGAAAACATGGTATGTAACTCGTAGAATGTATGAATGTAATTTGTAAAACGTATCTGTAACTGAGTACTATGAATGTTTGAATGTATCTGTAACACGTATCTGTAACTCCGTACTATGAATGTTTGAATGTGTGAGATCGCTAGTGGTTTGCAAGGCCACTAACATGTGTCACGACATAGGAAGCCACCAAACCTAGGCATTTTTGTCGACTTTGACTGAGACACAGAAGCACTCATTGGTAGAAGTAGGCCAAGAGTGGGGTTGCCTGAAACCCATTAGATCTAACCTTTTGTTCTGCGGTCTGAATGTATACGTTGATTAATGGTGCTTATGGTACCCTATTCGGGACATGATCTAGAATGTTTCACTTGAATGTTTTTTGTACTCCATCGTGCCATATGTAAACAATGTAACATGTATTTCACCCCCGAAGTTATAAAACCAAAAACAGTTAAAGAAAAGGGGGAGCATGAACTCACAACTTTGCGTTTCTTGCGTCGTAAACTTCACCGGATTTGCTTAATTAACGTCGTGACCTATACGTGTTTTCTTAACGTTAGTCACTAGACTTGTATCGCACAAGTACACGTCACTATCTTTTGTATACGTATTCTAGTGTTAAAAATAATTTATATTTTTAACTATGTGTCTTACTTATATTATTTTCTCAAAAATAAATATAAGTTTCTTGTATTTTGCACCCGAATTATGTATCTTGTATGTTGTATGTGTATTTTTGTTACAAAAATTATGGCGAGGTTTATGTTCGAAAAGCATAGTTTAGAACACACTAGCAAAAATTTGTCTAGAAAATATTTACTAAGTGTTAGGATTTTCAGAAAATGTCGCCATAGTCTCCTTTGTAAATGGAGGTATCCATGCTAAGTAGCATATCATTTTCTTTAACATATAGCACGTTAGGTCGTTCTCAAATAACCTACCCGACATTTAGACACGCAAATTACTACTTATGTCGTTTCAGCTTTAGTCTTCAAAACTGGGCTGTTTTCGGGGATTTTAATAAAACAGTTAGCTTATTTCAAAAATTCCCAAACTTTTACAGAATGTCTTAAACGATCCAAATATTATTGTGTGAAACTCTCGGGATCCAATTCATTACCAATATTTTATAAAAATTCATTTTCCGAACTGCATCTAGATTCATCTTTTTCTAACTGCAGTCCACGGAATAATTTATTTAAAATTCATCGTAAGTCTGATTTACGAAAATTCCAGTGGGAGGATTACAAATACATCAGTGGTCATCTACAGTACAAATTTCATGAACTAATTCTACACAGAACTCAAGTTATGACTAAAAACATTTCGCCCATTTACAGCAGTAAAAACTCAGCTTTAGTTGCTGTTACAAAAAGGGTCTTTAAAAATAGTAAACGAAGTCCAAAAATTATGATTCCAGTGCCATTAGAACCGTATTTCCTAATAACACGTGATAGACTCAAGAAAATCAAGTTTTTGTTAAGTTACGATCTAGTTATAGCCAACTGAAGTTGGCTGTAATATTTGGACATAACTGTTTTCAGCTTATTGTGTTCTAACGCACGTTCTATTTGTTCCGTTAACATGTCTAGTGATCAACAACGACCTTTAACATCCATATTAACGAGTAAATCATCAAGTAATCAACAACATGTTCACTACAACATCCTACTACAACATTTCATCATGTAAATCTTCATGTAAAGCTTTATGTTTGAATCTTTTATGTTCAAGTTTCTAGTTCTTTAGTGTTCTTCAAATTTTTCAACATGACAAGTCTTTTAACCACTAAAAATAGAAGTAAATAAGAGTGTTGAAGGTGCTTACTACTAGCTTAAAGCTAGGGGAAGAACAAGGATGAAGATTGAGTGGTTAATAGCAAACGAATGAGGTCCTTGATGATCCGCAAACACCAAGCTTCCTATAATGCCTCCTTACACCTTGAGTGAACCTTGGATTGGATGAATGAAGGTCAAAATATGGTGATGGTGGTGGTGTTTGGTTCAGCCGATTGCAAGAAGAGAGGAGAGGAGTAGTTTGTTTGATGTTGGTGAATGAAATGTTAAGTAGTTATCTAGTGGGTTTTATAAAGAAGTCCCCCAACATCTCTTAACCCTTTGGATCTTATGTCTACTAAAGGACTTAGCAAATCATATAAAAAATTAAAGAAAATCAAGTGGATGGGGGACATATCCTAACCGGTTTGGGGGGGGGGGGGGGGTTTGGTTTAGTTACAATGTAATGGTAGTTAACTAACTTAGTTAGAAGTTAAGTGACTAAGTTAGGTGTTTTGTGTGTTATGTCATTATATAGTGCGTTATGATGTTCGGGCATCATAACTAGTTCAGAAAAATAAAAACAATGCTTCTAATAATATTTTGATGTTTCGGGTAATGTCCGGTTGTTCGGTTAGATTCCGGTTCGTTAAAGTGTTAAATTGCACCGTTTAGTGTCTTTTAAGTATTCTTTTGTGACACTTTCAATTTCCAACACTTGGGGAAGTATTCCGGATAATAAAACGTAAATTCTGCATGATATTTACTTGTTCAAAAGCTGATTTAAGCTGAATTTAATAAAATTATGCACTTAAAGTGCGTTTCGGGTGCTTTTTAGTGCGTATTTTAGCTTCCGGATGGTATATATGTAAACCCTTGTATGTACTCTTGGGTTTTAATGTATTCTTGTCGTTGGACCTACACCTAGGCCTCATTTCTAATGGCGGACTGCTTTCTGCAGAATTGTTGACATATTGTATCTTACCGGTGAGTTTACTAGTATTTCTGACGCAACGCTCTCGTTTATGCATAAAGCAATATTTTGTAGTATAAAACGTGTATGAATTCACTTGTATAGTATGTAATTAAACAATGTTGACATTTAAGCACATGATTGCCGTCATTAAATAATTATTAAAAGTGTACGGAAATTACCGGTTTGGTGCCAGTTGTCACAGTCTCCCCCCGTTAAAAGAATTTCGTCCCGAAATTCAGGCTGAATTAGCTCTCGCAGGAGTCTTCTTGAACAGGTGGGGATACTTTTCTTTGAACTGGTCTTCACGTTCCCACGTGTACTCGGGTCCGTGCTTAGAGTTCTAACGTACTTTGACAAGTTTGACACTGCTCCTTCTGGTCTTGTTGACTTTCCAGTCGGTAACTTCAACGGGTTGTTCTGTAAATCGGAGGGTGTCATCAATATGCACTTCATCCGCAGGGATGATCACGTCTTCTTGTGTTGGACTCTTCTTGAGGTTGGATACATGGAACGTGTCATGTACTCCATTAAGTTCTTCCGGTAATTCCAACTTGTATGCCACGGTACCAATTCTTTCCAAGATTCTGAATGGTCCGATGTATCGTGGATTCAGCTTTCCACGCTTTCCAAATCTTACTACGCCCTTCCAAGGTGAGACTTTTAACAACACTTTGTCTCCCACCTCGAATTCTAATGGTTTCCGTCTTCGATCAGCGTAGCTCTTTTGTCGGTCTCGAGCCGCCTTGATGCGCTCTCGGATCTGCACAATCCTGTCGGTTGTCTCTTGTACAAGTTCAGGACCAACCATACGTTTATCTCCAGCGTCTGCCCAACATAAGGGCGATCGGCACTTGCGGCCATACAGAGCTTCGAACGGTGCGGCTTTTATGCTTGTATGATAACTGTTATTGTAGGAAAACTCAACTAAAGGTAGATGAGTATCCCAGCTGCCGCCTAGGTCCATAACGCATGCGCGAAGCATATCTTCTAATGTTTGTATAGTCCGTTCACTCTGGCCGTCTGTTTGTGGATGGAATGCCGTGCTTAGATCTAATTGAGATCCAAAGGCTTCCTGAAATGATTGCCAGATTCTTGAGACAAAGCGTCCATCTCTGTCTGAAATAATTGAGATTGGCACTCCATGTCGTGCCACGATTTCTTTTAAGTATATCTCAGCAAGCTTTCCAGTGCTGTCTTTTTCTCGGATCGGTAGGAAGTGCGCAGACTTCGTTAACCGATCGACTATCACCCATATCATATCGTGCCCTCTCGGGGTCCTGGGTAATTTTGTTATGAAGTCCATCGAGATTTGCTCCCATTTCCACATGGGTATCTCTGGTTGTTGTAGGAGGCCGGACGGCCTCTGATATTCGGCCTTAACCTTAGCACAGGTTAGGCATTTTCCAACATAGACAGCAACGTCGCTTTTGAGTCTCGGCCACCAATAGTATTCTTTCAAGTCTTGATACATTTTGTCCGATCCTGGATGGATCGAGTATCTCGATTTATGCGCTTCATCAAGAATGACTTCTCGAATACCGCCATAGAGCGGAACCCAAATACGCTTCTTAAAGTATAAGGCTCCCTCTTCATTTGGCACCATATATTTCAACATGCCTCGTAGGTATTCAGCTTTACGGTTTTCCATCTTAAGGGCTTCTTGTAGTGCATCACGAATACGTGCAGTGAGGTTCGTTTGAATAGTCATTTCTAACGCTCGAACCCTTAGGGTCTTAACCCTTTCCTTTCGACTTAGTGCGTCTGCTACAACGTTTGCTTTTCCAGGATGGTACTTAATCTCACAGTCATAGTCATTCAACAGTTCGACCCATCGTCGTTGTCGCATGTTTAATTCTTTCTGATCAAATATATGTTGTAGACTCTTGTGATCTGTGAAGATTGTACATCGAGTCCCATATAGATAGTGTCGCCAGATCTTCAAGGCGAATACCACCGTGCCAAGTTCCAAGTCGTGCGTGGTATAATTCTTTTCATGTACCTTCAATTGTCTTGAAGCGTAAGCGATGACCTTCTGGCGTTGCATGAGCACGCAACCCATACCTTGTCGTGAGGCGTCGCAGTATACCACGAAGTCTTCAGTGCCTTCGGGTAATGATAGTATTGGTGCATCGCATAGCTTGTTTTTAAGTAGCTGGAAGGCTTCTTCTTGTTTGTAACCCCAGTCGTATTTCTTGTCTTTTTGAGTAAGGGTCGTTAGCGGTTGAGCTATCTTTGAGAAATTCTCGATGAATCGCCGATAATAGCCCGCTAAGCCCAAAAATTGTCGAACTTCAGTTGGGGTTTTGGGGGCTTCCTAATTCTTTATTGCTTCGATCTTGGATGGGTCCACATGAATGCCCTTTTCGTTCACAACGTGACCAAGAAATTGTACTTCGCGAATCCAGAATTCGCATTTCGAGAACTTTGCATAAAGTTTCTCTTTCTTCAGTAACTCCAAAATGGTTCTGAGGTGTTGCTCATGTTCTTCTTTTGTTCGTGAGTAAATCAGGATATCATCGATAAATACAATCACGAATTTATCGAGATATGGTTTGCATACACGGTTCATCAGATCCATAAATACCGCTGGCGCGTTCGTCAGTCCGAATGGCATCACAAGAAACTCGTAATGCCCATAGCATGTTCTGAATGCAGTCTTTGGTACGCTCTCCTCTTGTATCCTTAACTGATGGTATCCAGTTCGAAGATCGATCTTGGAGTAGTAGCTTGATCCTTGCAATTTATCAAATAAGTCATCAATCCTCAGTAGGGGATACCGATTCTTGATTGTGAGCTTGTTCAGTTCTCTGTAGTCGATACACATCCGCAGAGTTCCATCCTTTTTCTTCACGAACAATACTGGAGCTCCCCAAGGTGAGAAGCTTGGCCTTATGAATCCTTTATCCAACAACTCTTGAAGTTGTGTAGATAATTCTTGCATTTCGGATGGTGCAAGCCGATAGGGAGCCTTGGCTACAGGAGCGGCTCTTGGAACCAAGTCTATACGGAATTCGACTTGTCGTTGCGGAGGTAATCCTGGCAGATCTTCGGGAAAAACATCAGGGAATTCCTTCACCACAGGAATATCTTCGAGTTTTGGCTCCACAGCCTTCTTATCTACAACGTGTGCTAGGAAGGCAACACATCCTTTCCTTAAGCACTTCTGTGCCTTCATACAGCTGATGATTCGTAGAGGTGCGTCTCATTTTTCTCCATGTAATATGAGAGTTTCATCATTCGTCAAAGGAATGCGAATGATTTTCTCATGAAAAATAACTTCAGCTTTGTTCTTGGACAACCAGTCCATTCCGACCACTACATCGAAGCTACCCAATTGAATAGGTAAGAGATCGATGCTAAATCTTCGTTCACCAAGTTCTAATGTGCAGCCTCTAACAACTTCGCTCGATTCGACAAGTTTGCCATTGGCTAGTTCTATGGAGTAAGGAATTTCTAATCTACTAGATTCTATTCCAAGCATGCGTTTAAATTCCACAGACATGAAGCTATAATCGGCGCCAGTGTCAAATAATATGGATGCAAAGTGATTGTTAATGAGGAACGTACCGTTGACCACATTAGGGTCCTCGCGTGCGTCCCTTGCTCCGATTACAAATGCTCGAGCCTGAGCATTGTTTCCTTTTGGGTAGTCTTTCATGAAATGATCATTGCTTCCACAACTGAAGCATCCTTGGTTCCGCCCAGCTCTATTACCATTCCGATTACCATTGCCATTACCACCATTGTTTCCATTACCATTACCATTACGGCCTCCAATACCTTTTCCCCAATAATCTTCGGTACGGTGGCCTGGCTTCCCGCAGTTCTCGCATTTCCCAACGCGACAATTTCCCACATGGTGAAAGTCGCAGCGGTTGCATTTGGGCAGAGTGCCCTGATACTTCTTAGTCCCTGTATTGCTTGCAACTGTGAGGGTTTTTGCCCCCATAGGTGGGTTAGTGTCACGCTTCTTGTTGTTCGAACCCTTGTTATTGCTGCGGGTTGCTTGGTTCAGATTTGAATGCTTTCTCTTCTTGTTACCAGACGACTCAGCATGCATCTCGGTCTTCTCAGTTGGGTTCAGTGATAGTTTCTTCATACGAACACAATCTTCAGTGAGGCTGACAGCCAGAGTTATAGCCTCAGTGATTGTTTGAGGTTTGGCCGAAATTACCATGCCACGGAACTCTGGGGCCAATCCCCAAATGTAGCGTTCAACGCGCTTAAACTCGGGAGTCACCATGTAGGGAAGCACTCTAGACAGATCGTGGAACCTTCGAGTGTAGCCATTAATGTCAGCACCTTCCATGGTCAAGTGCCAGAACTCCGTTTCCAGTCTTTGGAGTTCAGCACGAGAGCAATACTTCTCTCTCATTCTTTCTTTCAATTCATCCCAAGTTAGGCCATAAGCGGCCTCATCGCCCAAGGTTTGGACTTGTAAGTTCCACCAAGTCAAAGCTTCATCGACAAACAACCCAGTAGCAAAAGTGACTTGCTGATCCGCGGTACACTTGCTCATGCGGATAGTAGCTTCAGTCTTCTCCGTCCAGCGTACAAACGCTACTGCACCTCCTGTGCCGTCATAGTTCATCGGCTTGCAGTCGAGAAACTGCTTGAAAGTGCAGCCTGGAATTGATTCAACCAATTTACATGTGAGCAATCGAAGAAATAATGAAACAAAGACCGTTCATAAATTTCTCCATGCTTAGCAAATCGTCTTAAGGTTACCTTGAGCTGCGTTTCCTCCAGATGAATCTCCATTCCCATTGCGTCTAGCATTACTTGGTCCTCCACTGTCTGCAGTATGGTTCACCTCGTATTGGGCGATAGCAGCGGAGATCCTTTCTTCCAGTAGAGCGTTCAGCTCTTCAGCAGTCCTCGGTAGAAGAGGAGGAGGGGGTTGATCGTCATTGCGAGCATTCACAGCTTTCCTGGGTGCCATGTTCTATCAGAACACAACACAGCAGGGTTAGACATTTGTTTGATATCGCCTTACGAGATAGTAGTAGTATATATATTCAGGCATATACCACATAAGTGACATCAAACATTTATTATTCCAGCAGAGTACTTAATAGGCTGGTGTTCACGTTTTACCTTTTCTTGTACTGAAGGAATCTATACGTGACAAGACTTGCTGTGGTTTCTGCGCACTGAATTCCATAATTATGTATGCATCCATAATTACGTAACTCCTTGCATAGTCCGCACAGTTTATTTCATCCTCGTATTTCTTCCTTCAGATAGGCCATTGTTTTCAGGTAAAGTCACGTATACTTGTGACATTCTACTTCTAGTATTTGCATATGCTAATTATCTCACATAATTGCAAGTAATTTCTAGTCAACGACAAGTGCTACTCAAGTGCACCCTAAGTCTCATAGTGTCTTTTCTTGACTCTTTGTAAACAGTTTCAGGTAGTGGATGTCGCGGGACGTTTTATGCAATGAAAACTTTTTGAAAAATCGTTTTCGTGAAAGGATCCTAGAGATTGTAGACTAGACTCGAGAAAGAATCCTGGTTCACTATAATCGCTGCTCTGATACCAATCTGTCACACCCATTTCTGCGGCGGAAGCACGAGGTGTGATCATGAAAGGTTCTCATTGCATACGAAAGGTAAACATACTACATGCTCGTAAAAATATCTTCAAATGCCAAACATTCCATAATTTGAAAACATAAGTTAGCGTTTACATCGCGAGATAACATAAAACATTGTCTTAAAAAGTTTACAACTTTATTTAAAGATAAACATAAGCGACATCCACAAGCATGAGTAAGGCCGCGCGCACATCCACTTCTAGTTACCTGAAATACATGTGAGTTTTGGAAAAACTTCAACATAATGTTGGTGTGAATTCATGCAGTGATTGTTTTGAATGTTTAAACACTTGAATGAAAACATGGTATGTAACTCGTAGAATGTATGAATGTAATTTGTAAAACGTATCTGTAACTGAGTACTATGAATGTTTGAATGTATCTGTAACACGTATCTGTAACTCCGTACTATGAATGTTTGAATATGTGAGATCGCTAGTCGTTTGCAAGGCCACTAACATGTGTCACGACATAGGAAGCCACCAAACCTAGGCATTTTTGTCGACTTTGACTGAGACACAGAAGCACTCATTGGTAGAAGTAGTCCAAGAGTGGGGTTGCCTGAAACCCATTAGATCTAACCTTTTGTTCCGTGGTCTGAATGTATACGTTGATTAATGGTGCTTATGGTACCCTATTCGGGACATGATCTAGAATGTTTCACTTGAATGTTTTTTGTACTCCATCATACCATATGTAAACAATGTAACATGTATTTCAACCCCGAAGTTATAAAACCAAAAACAGTTAAAGAAAAGGGGGAGCATGAACTCACAACTTTGCGTTCCTTGCGTCGTAAACTTCACCGGATTTGCTTAATTAACGTCGTGACCTATACGTGTTTTCTTAACGTTAGTCACTAGACTTGTATCGCACAAGTACACGTCACTATCTTTTGTATACGTATTCTGGTGTTAAAAATAATTTATATTTTTAACTATGTGTCTTACTTATATTATTTTCTCAAAAATAAATATAAGTTTCTTGTATTTTGCACCCGAATTATGTATCTTGTATGTTGTATGTGTATTTTTGTTACAAAAATTATGGCGAGGTTTATGTTCGAAAAGCATAGTTTAAAACACACTAGCAAACATTTGTCTAGAAAATATTTACTAAGTGTTAGGATTTTCAGAAAATTTCACCATAGTCTCCTTTGTAAATGGAGGTGTCCATGCTAAGTAGCATATCATTTTCTTTAACATATAGCACGTTAGGTCGTTCTCAAATAACCTACCCGACATTTAGACACGCAAATTACTACTTATGTCGTTTCAGCTTTAGTCTTCAAAACTGGGCTGTTTTCGGGGATTTTAATAAAACAGTTAGCTTATTCCAAAAATTCCCAAACTTTTACAGAATGTCTTAAACGATCCAAATATTATTGTGTGAAAATCTCGGGATCCAATTCATTACCAATATTTTATAAAAATTCATTTTCCGAACTGCAATCAGATTCATCTTTTTCTGACTGCAGTCCACGGAATAATTTATTTAAAATTCATCGTAAGTCCGATTTACGAAAATTCCAGTGGGAGGATTACAAATACATCAGTGGTCATCTACAGTACAAATTTCATGAACTAATTCTACACAGAACTCAAGTTATGACTAAAAACATTTCCCCCATTTACTGCAGTAAAAACTCAGCTTTAGTTGCTGTTACAAAAAGGGTCTTTAAAAATAGTAAACGAAGTCCAAAAATTATGATTCCAGTGCCATTAGAACCGTATTTCCTAATAACACGTGATAGACTCAAGAAAATCAAGTTTTTGTTAAGTTACGATCTGGTTACAGCCAACTGAAGTTGGCTGTAATATTTGGACATAACTGTTTTCAGCTTATTGTGTTCTAACGCACGTTCTATTTGTTCCGTTAACATGTCTAGTGATCAACAACGACCTTTAACATCCATATTAATGAGTAAATCATCAAGTAATCAACAACATGTTCACTACAACATCCTACTACAACATTTCATCATGTAAATCTTCATGTAAAGCTTTATGTTTGAATCTTTTATGTTCAAGTTTCTAGTTCTTTAGTGTTCTTCAAATTTTTCAACATAACAAGCCTTTTAACCACTAAAAATAGAAGTAAATAAGAGTGTTGAAGGTTCTTACTAATAGCTTAAAGCTAGGGGAAGAACAAGGATGAAGATTGAGTGGTTAATAGCAATCGAATGAGGTCCTAGATGATCCGCAAACACCAAGCTTCCTATAACGCCTCCTTACACCTTGAGTGAACCTTGGATTGGATGAATGAAGGTCAAAATATGGTGATGGTGGTGGTGTTTGGTTCAGCCGATTGCAAGAAGAGAGGAGAGGAGTAGTTTGTTTGATGTTGGTGAATGAAATGTTAAGTAGTTATCTAGTGGGTTTTATAAAGAAGTCCCCCAACATCTCTTAACCCTTTGGATCTTATGTCTACTAAAGGACTTAGCAAATCATATAAAAAATTAAAGAAAATCAAGTGGATGGGGGACATATCCTAACCGGTTTGGGGGGGGGGGGGGGGGGTTGGTTTAGTTACAATGTAATGGTAGTTAACTAACTTAGTTAGAAGTTAAGTGACTAAGTTAGGTGTTTTGTGTGTTATGTCATTATTTAGTGCGTTATGATGTTCGGGCATCATAACTAGTTCAGAAAAATAAAAACAATGTTTCTAATAATATTTTGATGTTCCGGGTAATGTCCGGTTGTTCGGTTTGATTCCGGTTCGTTAAAGTGCTAAATTGCACCGTTTAGTGTCTTTTAAGTATTCTTTTGTGACACTTTCAATTTCCAACACTTGGGGAAGTATTCCGGATAATAAAACGTAAATTATGCATGATATTTACTTGTTCAAAAGCTGATTTGAGCTGAATTTAATAAAATTCTGCACTTAAAGTGCGTTTCGGGTGCTTTTTAGTGCGTATTTTAGCTTCCGGATGGTATATATGTAAACCCTTGTATGTACTCTTGGGTTTTAATGTATTCTTGTCGTTGGACCTACACCTAGGCCTCATTTCTAATGTCCGACTGCTTTCTGCAGAATTGTTGACATATTGTATCTTACCGGTGAGTTTACTAGTATTTCTGACGCAACGCTCTCGTTTATGCATAATGCAATATTTTGTAGTATAAAACGTGCATGAATTCACTTGTATAGTATGTAATTAAACAATGTTGACATTTAAGCACATGATTGCAGTCATTAAATAATTATTAAAGTGTACGGAAATTACCGGTTTGGTGCCAGTTGTCACAACCTAGCCCTCTCCTCTCATTCTAACTTGCTGCCATTTCATCCAAAACGCACCCGAATTGTTGTCCATCTGTTTTTTAAGTAAGATTTACTAATTTTACATGTTACACAACGTTTTCCACTATGATTTTACACGAGTTTATCTTCGATTTCATCAAAACTCTTCTATCTTTCATCCAAACTTCACTATTTTCACCAAAACTCCATCTTTTTCATCTAAACTTCTCTATTATAAGAAAACCTTCATTCTTTTTACAAAACCTTCATCTTTTTCATCGAATATTATTATTTTACTATGGATCTACACTTGAACGAGTGATCTGGGTTTAGTTTTGGCTCCCCAAGTTGTAGATCTGAAGATCTTGCACTCATCAAGTGTTCATTCCAAGTAAAAACGCTTTTAAACTCGATTTTTACACAAAAACGGACCAAAACCAACACATATTTCGTTCACTGGATAGTGGGACGAGGTGGTGTCGAAACCATCATGAAAAGGACTCGAAAATACATCCGATTCAGGAGAAAACTCAGCTCCGAACATAAAAACAGCCACTTGTGAAAACTGGATTGTTCTGTGAGAAGCCCCGGCTTCGTACGAAGGCACATGGCTTCGTACGAAGGCACTGCCTTCGTACGAAGGCACTGGTTTCACACAACCCAGCCCAAGTTCTCACCTGTGACTCGAATGAAGACCTCTCCGGCTCTAAGTTTAGTCAGTAGCTTAAGGCTGGAGGGATAAACACTCGATTTCCCGAAGCAAGACGCGAAGAACGCTTGATTTTGGACACGGAAACAAGTTGCCGGTACGAAGGCACCCCTTCGTACCAAGAGTCTGTTTCCCACTCGACACTCTGATTCGACTGTTTCAGCACTTTGGAAGACGTATGCACTTTGTTCCCGTACGCAGGCTGAACCAGCGCTCCCTTCAATCCATTTCCAGACTGTGTTTACTTGCTAAGCACGCATTGTGAGTATACTTGACCCCCTTTTGCTTTAAAACGCACCTTTTGGGGTGTAACATACGTTCATATATAAACACACTTATCGAAACACACTACATGCATAAACTAATTATCACACGCGAATGACCAATATACATATTTACACATGATGCTTGATACATACGTGCTAGGACATTTACTCGTTGATGTTCCACCTTAGCTAGTATGGTACTATAGTTCGACTCGCACCCGACGGGGTCTAGTTAAGGAACTTCACACCTCTCCTTCGCAGTCATCTCGGGACTTAGCTTGAGTGTTTGTCTAGTTGGTATATATGTTGCGCTGTATCTCGTTTATGTATGTGGAAATTCGCAACACTTTTGTCTATTTTACTACTATATCAAACATGTATACTCGCCAATACATTTTTGTATTGACATTATTTTAACGTATGTTGCCGGTTAATTGCAGGTTATCTCGAAGCAAGAATTAAGCTGCTTTAGATACACGCCTAGACTATTATCAAACTATTGAACCTCTTATTTGAACTATTTGTACTTGAATTTGTATAACATTAGTTTTGCCATGAAAAGAAATTAAATATTATTGTCGCAATTTTAGTGTTATGGATTCTCTCGAGCAATCTCGTCGCTTAGTGCCACATCCCGATGTTTCCGCCATCGGTTGGGGTGTGACACGCGGGAATCTGGATCTAGATTATGAAGGTTGGTAAGTCATTTGGTTTGTTGTTGATTTGAGATGTGAATATGTGTGTTTTTTATTACAATCTGGTTGTGATTATTTCATTGTACTTCACCAGATCTAGAATCAGCAAACAATATGACTACCAAGATTCAACAGATCTCTTCCAAATAGACAAATACAACCAAATCTGATAAGATTCACTGTCAAGAGCCACAAAGAATAGAAGATCCCCAAAACTTCAGAAACACTAGTTTCTGAAACCAAATAATCGAACGAAAAACAACGGAAGCGAACACCCCAAGAGCTAATTTCACTCTGATACATGTCAAAAGTACATGGATCAAAGGAATCTGAGTTTTATTATCAAACTTGAAACAACACGAACAAAGAACACAACGAATCACACTCTCCTCACACGCAGATCATCAACATGATGATCTGCAATACTCTCAAGATCTGCCTAAAGAACACAAGATCTTAACATGAGATTTAACAAGAAATGACAAAATCTAGTGAAACGAGTATACCTAAGACAGAGAAATAACAGACTCACAAATATCTTGAATGTGTTGAATGATCTCATCTGATGAGATGAGATCATTTATATATGACCCACAAATAAGCTTGCACTGACCCGCTCCACTCTGCTCCGCAACTTAGCCCAACTTCTCCTTATGCAAGCCCACGAGTCAAAGTTTTTCCCCCTCTCACCCCTTATACAGAGTCTAAATTGTTAAGACCTCTAATCTGAATGGTTCAGCACTTAATGGTTCAGACTGTTTGTTTCACGAGCAAATGTCTGAATGGTTCAGACATTTGCCTCTGAATGGTTAAGATTTATACAGAGTCTGAATGGTTAAGACCTCTAATCTGAATTGGTCAGACATTTACCTCTGAACGGTTAAGCATTATTCAGGCTCTTAATGGTTCAGACCTCTTACTAGTTCAGCACTTAATGGTTCAGATCTCTTACTGATTCAGCACTTAGCCATTCAGATGTTGCCAAACAGCCCCTAAATGTGAGAAGGGACGCCTCTTGGTGACGTGCCAGTTTTTTCCCCACTCACTTGGGTATTTCATGTTTGCATAATATCTATTTTCAATTATTTTATTATACTAAAAAGTACATAGTTATTAATTTACTACATTAAATAAAACATATTATATTTATACAAGATAACAAGCTCATTTAAGTTCAGGATCTTAGTCAAGCTTGAAATAAGAAGTACGAGTTCGAACTCGTTTATTAAACGAGTTTCAATTTAGGCTCAAGCATGAGCTTTGTTATATTAAATGAGCTCTACTTTATGCTCAAACTCGTTTAAGTTCAATTTGATTTAAGCTTTTAGTGAGCTGATCTCAAATAAATCACGGACAATTTGGCGCGTTTATACTTCTTCTATATGCAAACCCGACCCAACCTGACACGACACGTATAAGGCACAATTTTAAATGAAGAGTCAGGGTCGCTAAAACTCCACGCATACCATCCAATTACCCATCCCTGTTCTCCAAATCTTGATCACTTTCTGAAGGGTAAAAAGCAAGACGTGGCCGAATAAGCTCCAGCCAATATGAAAAAGAAACCAAGTATTTATTTATTTATTTATTTCTTTAAAACTTGCAACCTCAAGAAAATTCAAAACTCATTTTGATTTTCTTGATAATATTTGTGGATAAGATTTCACCCAGATGTCACTAAACTACAATTTCTTACGTGCAGAAAGAGAGATTCATCTCTCTTCATCCTGCATCATCCTGCTTCACTCAAACAGGTATTCTCTTTATGCCAATAAGCACATTTTGCTTCATATTATGTTCTTTGATCATCAAGCTTTGATCTTTATGGCTTTTTGGTTTGATATTATTATGTTTAAAAATGTAATCTTGGAACAGAATTTGGTTGTTAGAGTTCATTTTCCTAGATTCTTGGAAACCAAGAACAATTATGTTTGCAATATCTGATTTACAATGAAATTAGAGTTCTTGATCTAATTGGGTCAACCTATCTTGGTGAATTTTGCTTGTTATTTATCTTCTTTTTCCCATGAATATGATTTTGTAGCCCACTTAGGGGTGTGAACTCCAGATTGTACACGAAATTCACAGGTTTGGGTTGGTTTAGCTAAGCGGGTCATGCCGGGTTCGACCCGTCAGCCCACTAACATCCCTAAGCACACTGTTGCCCGCTTAGCTCCCGCATTTAGGTAGGGACCGGATCGCTTTGCGATCTTATGTACGCAGCCTGACCCTATACTTTGTGCAGGAGGGTATTTCCCACCGCTAGAACCCATGACCTCAAGGTCACAAAGCAGCAACCTTATCGGTTACTCCAAGGCCCCCCCTAAATAGTCTGAACTTCTGTTCTATGTATAGTTTAAAGAAAGCGGATTCCAGTTGATCATAGATACCTAAATGTTTCAGGAGGATGTTACTGTGATTTTCTTGACATTTATAACCATAAAGTCTTGTGATGAATATAAACTTTTATCATATTCAATTCTTTTCACCGATATATGTCCTGTTTTGCTTACTTTGTTCATGATTCTCTTTAGGATGTGTAAGACCAATACCATCATTTATCTGCTAAGATCATGAATTTGAAGTCAAAGTCAAAGTCAAGTGCCTTAAAACACATTTTCTGCTAGTACCACACATCAAATTGCTGGAATACATTAAGTTTCAAGATATTTAGAAGCATTTGCATGAAAAATGGGAGAATTTGGTGGAGAAAGATTGCATTCTGTCATCATCAACAAGCACCAAAATAGACCAATCATAAGCAAGTCAAAGGTTCAAGCATCACCCACAATGGTATACCACATTATAATCTCATTATACACTTAACAAAGTAACAATAAGTTTCATCTTGATGGTTCACTTATGCTGCAGGAAACACATCTTCACGAAAAAGTCCACTTCGGTACAGTTTCAGCTGTCGTGAGTTCACGAACTCAATCGCGCTGCAACATCTGTCTTCAAAACAAACAAAACAGCTGCCAAACCGTTCGTTCACGTACCAAACAAATGAAAATCTTGATCGAGAAGAAAAAGCCTCACCAAGTCCAATCAATCATGAAAGATTTAATCGAAGAAGGCCACACACCAACACTCGTCACATACACAACCGTCTTAGCCGCTTTAACCCTCCAAAAGCGTTTCAACTCCATTCCATCCCTCCTTTCCAAAGTCGAATCCAACGGCTTGAAACCCGATTCAATCTTCTTCAACGCCATGATCAACGCGTTCTCAGAGTCTGGAAACATCAAAGAAGCCATGAAAATGTTCAAGAAAATGAAGGATAGCGGGTGCAAGCCGACAACAAGCACTTTAAACACTTTGATCAAAGGGCTTGGGATCATCGGTAAGCCGGAAGAATGTATAAAGTTGTTAGAAATGTTGACATTAGAAGAAAACGTGAAGCCGAATGACAGAACTTTTAATATAATTGCTCAAGCTTGGTGTAGTAAGAAGGATATCTCAGAAGCATGGAATGTTGTTCATAAGATGGTGGATTATGGTATAAAACCTGATGTTGTGACGTATAACACGATAGCACAAGCTTATGCTTTGAATGGAGATACGTATAGGGCCGAAGATATGATATTTCAAATGCAGAATAATAAAGTGGCTCCGAATAAACGAACATGTGGGATTATAGTTAACGGGTATTGTAGAGAAGGTAACATGAATGAGGCTATGAGATTTGTTTACCGAATGAAGGATCTTGGTGTGCTACCGAACGATGTCGTTTTCAATTCGCTTATCAAAGGGTTTCTTGATGCTGCAGATTCTGATGGAGTTGATGAGGTATGTATGGGCTAAGTTGGGTTGACCCATAAAAACTTTTTTTTGTCAGTTTTAAGTTTTTTTTTAATAATATTTAAGGTGTTATTTATGATTTGAGAAAAAATAGTATCACAATAAGTAACCCGATTTAGCAGGTTGTATGCATACAAACTGCCTTATTGTACAAAACATACAAAAGGCATGAAAAAGCAAAAAAAAAAACGTGGTGACATTTTCATAATTATTTACTCGTAGAGTAATTATCAAAATTACTCTACAAATGATCTTGTAGGGTAATTTTGATCTTGTAGAGTAATTTTGTAAAATGTCCTTGTAGGGTAATTTTGATCTTGTAGAGTAATTTTGTAAAATGTTCTTGTAGGGTAATTTTGATCTTGTAGAGTATCATAATTACTCTACAAATAATCTTGTATGGTAACTTTGATCTTGTAAGGTAATTTTGTAGAGTATCATAATTACTCTACAAATGATTTTGTAGAGTACTTTTGAATTGTATGTTGTTTGATAAACTTGCATAGTAATTTTGATACACTTGTAGAGTAATTTTGATGCAGGGTAATTTTGATACACTTATAGAGTAATTTTCATAATTACGCTACAAGATCAAAATTACTCTACAAGAACATGTTACAAAATTACTCTACAAGAACAAAATTACCCTACAAGATCATTTGTAGAGTAATTTTGATAATTACTCTACGAGTAAATAATTACGAAAATGCTACCGTGTTTTTTTAGCAAAACCTCCAGTTTATACGTTTTGTACGTTAAAGTTATTTATATTTGATCTTTTGTCAATGTATAAAATGATGGCAACTTTCAACTTGTTCAACTTATTTTATCTGTCTACCTTTCGGCGTAAATACTTTTACTTGAACCGTTTGATATAAAACATAACCCAAATCGACGTATTGTTTAATGAAATAATATTTTATAGGCAAGTGGGATATGAACCATGTGCAAAGAACTACGTTTCTTTTAAAAATATGAACAAATAGTAAAGTAAACATATGGGCACTGTGGTTTATTAAAATTTTGGATTTAGTCCTTAGCTTTTCAAAAGTACACAAATGGATTTGGTTCTTAGCTTTTCAAAAGTACACAAATGGCCTCTCTGGTTTACACTTTGTAACGCATTTAGTCCAAGCCAACAAATCTAAAGGTTTTAGCATGTGCAAGTTAGGGACTAAATATGTTCCAAAGTGCAAACCACAGGGACCATCCATGTAGTTTTGGCAAATCTTGGGGACTAAATGTGTTACAAAGTGCAAACCACAAGGACTATCTATGTACTTTAAAAAAGCAAGAGACTAAATCCAAAATTTTGGTAAACTACAAGGACCATTCGTGTATTTTGCTCTTAAAAAAACACAAAAGCTAAACATTTTAGCTTCTAGAATGCTTGAAAATAAGCAAGATTTATAATGGGTTCTTGACTATCACACTAATTATGTTTTGATGACTATGGCAGACACTAGAGATGATGGAGGAATTTGGGGTCAAACCTGATGTTATTACATTCAGCACCATTATGAATGCATGGAGTTCAGTAGGACTGATGGACAAATGTCAAGATATATTCGATGACATGATCAAGAACGGGATTGAACCCGACATTCACGCATTTGGTATCTTGGCCAAGGGCTATGTCCGGGCTGGAGAACCCGAAAAAGCCGAGGCACTTTTGCAAGTTATGAAGGAATCAAAAGTGAGCCCAAATGTTGTAATCTTCACTACTGTCATTAGTGGATGGTGCAGTGCAGGAAAGATGGATTATGCCATGCGGGTTTTCGATAAGATGGGCAAAATGGGTGTTTCACCTAACTTGAAAACTTTTGAAACTTTGATTTGGGGTTTTGGAGAAGCGAAACAACCATGGAAAGCCGAAGAGTTGCTGCAAGTTATGGAAGAGAAGGGAATTGTTCCGCAAAAGAACACTGTCGAGCTTGTGGCAGAAGCATGGCGTGCCATTGGTGTTACTGATGAAGCTAAGAGGATTATGGATCATGTTGAAGAAGATGATGACAACTTTGATGATGATGATGATATCATTGATTTGGGTGTGAAGAAAGACGAAATGCTCGTGAATGTGATTAACGAAGGAAATGGGTCGCCAACTATTAAGTCAAGAAGTAGAATTGTTGTTGAAAGATCAAAGTTTTCACCAGAAAGCATAAGTAGCGTGGCAAGAAAGTCGGTTCATAGTTGTCGATTTGGGGTGAAATCGATGTCAGTGTTTCAGAAGCGGGTTCAAGTTAAGCTTCAGGTTTCATTTTATGGACACGTGAACATTTGCAAACTGGTGTTTTGAAGTTTGCAGAAGAGAAAGTTGTGAGCATGGTTAGAAAGCCTCTTGAAGTTGCAAAAAAGATTGAAGGGTGTAGATTCATTTCAAGTTCTGCAGCTGGTTTTCTGTGCTTATATAAAATTGTGTAATCTTTGTATAAAGCATGCCTAGATTCACAGGCAGACACATATTTCATTCCCCCCATTTAACACAAAAGGTTATGTACATGTTTTTTGATCTTTAATCGTCACAAAAATCATAGCATAACAGTAAATCTTTCGTTTAGATCATTTGTTGTGAAAGCCTTTGGCCAACATGTTTAAGCATGCATCACAACATGACTTCTATGAAATATTTAAGTATGCATCACATCATATTCTAAATGAAATCTTTAAGCTTGCATCACAACATATTCTGAATGGAATGTTTAAGCATGCATCACAGCATAACATATATAAAATGTTTAAGTATGCATTACAGCATAATTTAATCTGTATACAATGTTTAAGTATGCATCACAGTACTATTTGTATAAAATGCTTCAAAATGCATTTGTTTTAGGTAAGCCTGCTTCTTCCCCGGGTAAAACAGTAAAAGTGGGGCTGCGAGAACTCACCTTATATGAATGATGGAAAATATTCTTCACAAGTGTTCACACAAAGGATGATAGAGGGATCGTTCTACTCGAGTGCTACAAGTATAACACGTATTAGAACTAGCCCTATGGTATGCTCATATCTAAATGTAATTGCATTGGAGATTAGTGTTGATGTTAAATGTTGGAAAATTTGTGAAAATGGCAATTTTCACAGAGGAAATATATTTTTCCTAATTTTGGACTAGAAAAAAAGATAAGAAACTGAGGGGTTTTTATATATTTATTTGTGGGTTTGTGTTCTATGAAAACGATATCGATGCTCAAAGTTTGGTGTTTGAAACATTAAATGCTGAAATAATGGGAAAGTGACATATTGTCCCACATAAGAGGAAAGATGAAACTTAAAGTGGTATTTAAGTGGGAACACTCCTTTATTGTTATATGTAATCACACACTAGTGTACTCGCAAAGGGTGCGAAGCACTCGCGCAATGTGGCGCCTTACTGGCGCACTTTGCACTTTGTATTTTTGACTGCACGCGTGGTGAAGCACAAGGGCTGCAAGGACCAGGTGGCAGGTAAACCTTGGCGAATGATGAGGCAGACGGGCGCACTGGTACATGGCACATGACCAGGTTGGTCTACGCTCAGTGGTGCATGGACACTGATGTGACACGCGCGGCACACCAAAGTGAGCCAATACGGCGCGACTGTGTGGTGTGATCGTATAGGTTCACTGGTGGCGTGACGCGCGCGCATGGGTGGTGCAGCCTTGGATGATCGCGCATGCGCACCATTGTGTCATACCTGCGCGTGCGCATGAAAGTGAGCCAAAATGGCTCACGCGTATCAGAGAGTCTATCATCATGCGCGACAGAAGCTTCCAAACTTTAATGACAGAGTAGTTTCACTTCAGCATTTGAAACAGACAAATCAACGGTTTTGACTGAGAATTAAATGACGAATTAAAGTGCATTGAAGACGTTTAATACAATTTAATTCTCTCATTCAATTCATTTCTGTTGTTTCATCTTAGATGCTGTATAAATACAGCATCACCACCTACTGCAGAACTGTGACAACTCGCACGTTTTACCTCGCATCGTTTCTTTTCACGTTCCACCTGTACGATGTATTTGTTTATGATTAATACAAGAATTGATATTAACATAAGTGTTTGGATATTTGAATTCAATTTAAATATATATGTGTGTGTGTAAAGGTTTAGAGTTAAAATGTTATTAATAATAACCCAACCGCACAATCAGTGCAGCCGCTCACTTCTTTACAAGTCACACACTCTTTAGTTAGGCCTCCAATCAGCTGATCCCAGACTTCAACTGGGTCGAACACCCCTATTTAAATCAAGACCGCACACACAAGAATTGTGCATGTGTGCGGCATTGTTGGACAGTTGTACACCATCATCTGGTGTGCGGCATCTAGGGTGGGTATAAATGTACATACCAGCCGAAACCCTACACCCTTCCCAAAACATTCTTGGCGTCTATACCCTCTTTCTCTCACCCTCCTCATTTTAGAAACATTACTATTTTGGGTATATCCTTCTCTTCTTGAAGATCCTGTGCAACTACATCCCCTCAAAAGTTTCCCTTTCTCCATCAAAGTCTCTTCCTTTCTTGAAGATCCTCCTGCTGTCACATCCCAACCGATGACGGAAACATCAGGGCATGGCACTGAGCGAAACAGATTGTCCAGGAGAAATCCATAACAACTATTTTACCAGATATTTAAATGTTATGTCCCATACCATAAACATACCAAAGTAAATAATTATTACATACCAAATATCTCAAAGACAAATCAAATGTTCCGACAACTCAGGTTTAAATTGTTTTTGTTTGTTTCTAGACTCCATCCTACTTGATTCCACAAAAGCAGGTAAAGCACAGCAAGTCCTAGCATTCAAACCCCTGTCATATACGTTAAAATAAGGGTCAATACACATAGTGTAAAGATGTGCATACAAGTTTGATATAGCATAATAGAGTTCGAAATTGTCTACGCGTAACTAGCATGTACAACGTATAATGTGAAGCATGTAAGTTATCGACAAAGATCCTATCAATACCAATGATTGCGAGTTGACTGCGAGTAGCGAGTGCGCATCACATGTCCACCACTGTGAACACGTGAAGTATTGTCCTTAAGAACCCCTGAGTAAACAGGTGCTGAGTCCAAACTATAGTACTATCGTTGCTACGGCAGGTAGACAGAAATCAATGTGTTAACATAACAAACAGGCATTCATCGAGTCACGTATAACATGCATTAGAGGTCAGCGTATAAATAGTGTTTGCGTTGTGTGATCTAGAATAAGTAACGTATGTAACACCCAAAAGTGCATAAAGCAAAAAGGGATCGAGTATACTCACTGATAGTGTTTAACTTAATAAACACTGCCTTGGATTGAAGGGAGCGCTGAGAGAGATTAGCCTGAACAGTTAACGATAGTATAAACGATGAGCGGCGCATAAAACGATGCAAGTGTACCAAGTATTGGATGGTAATCCGATCGGATGGCCAGTCGATCGGATGTCAATCCGTTCGGATGGTCACCCGATCGGATGGCCATTTGATTGGATTGACACCTCGTCTAGTGAAGATGTGTTTGTGTATGATGGTTTGTCCTTTGAAGTTTTCGTTGTAGCATTTTGAAAATAGAGGAGTATCTCTACCCTTCAGGTCGGTCGATCGGACGGCGACCCGATTGGCGAGGCTTCTTAGTTGAGAACAAGTTCACAGCAGGACGGTCACTTGATCGGATGGCAATTCGATCGGGTGGCAATCCGTTAGTTACTGGTGATCTTTGAAAATTGAAAAAGTACCATAGTCCCAGACGTCACTCGATCGGACGGTCGTTCGATGGGATGGCAATCCGATCAGACGCCAATCCGTTCGACGTTCAGAGCCTTGGAATTTTTGAATAAGAAGTTTAAGTGTTGAACCAAGAGCAACCCGATCGGATGGCCGGTCGATCGAATGGCAATCTGATCGGACGGTAATCCGTCCCAACGTCCAGATCGTCTTGACACTTGATTCAGTTGAGGATTTGCAGTTTGAACGAGACGTGATGATAACTGGCTTAAACAACAGGAACCCCATCTCGACCCAAGTGACCCGATCGAACAGGAACCACCCCAGTCCAGCCAGTTCACGGTTCGAGACGGTTGTTCATGTTCAAACCCGAAATCAATTATCTCTCGGATAGAATTCAGATCTTGAACTAACCCATCGCTAAGAAATAGTAGAAGATCAGAACGAGCTCCGATTCTATCGGGTTTGAGTGCATTGAGTGTAAAAGAGTTGAAAGAAAGTTGGAAAGCCTTCTTTCAATCCTTTCAACCATGAATTTGTGTGGATCTATGCAAAAACATTGTTTAATCTTGTGGAAATCCTTCAGATCTAAGTTGGTCTTGGTGGAATGAAGTCAAACCTTGAAGTTCATAAGAACCCCATGATGGCATCACCCTAGAACACCTCAAATCCGGTGATTTCACGGTTAAAAGTTGAGATTTAAAGGGGAAAAGGATGTAGAAGTGTGTGTAGATCATAGAAGTACAAGATTTAGGTTGGAAACTTACAAGAATCGAGAGAAATCGAGAGAAATGAGGGCTTGAAGTCAGCTGGTCGAATAAGGAGTTGTCACATCACAAATGATGTGACAGGTGGGTATTTATAGGGTTTCCCAAAAAGGAAAGTGGTGAAGTATCTGGTCGATCGGGTGGCAATTCGATCGGATGGCAGCCCGATCGGGTGACAACTCGATCGGATGACAATCCGATCCGATGGCAATCCGATCCGATGGCCACTCGATCCTAGTGTCCGGCGTGACGAGTTTTGTTCTTTCGATTCGCGTGTTGAGCGTTGCGAGGCGATTCGAGTGAGCGATGCGGTAGTATTACCCATTATTTACCCAAATAACATAACTACTATATCTAACATACAATCACTATAGTTGACTTGCGTTTAGCGTTTGCGTTTCGATTGCGATGCGATAGATTGCGATTGCGATTAACACCTCAACATAAACATAACATGCACAAGTAACACATAAGTAGAATGCACACGTAAAACAATATCCAGAACACTTAATTCGAGTTGCGATGCGATAGCGATAAGCGACAAATCGATTATACGTGCGATTAATAGGCGATTAGATAGCGATTAACCTCGATTATTAATAGATACTCCACATAATACAACTAAAGCAAATAATTAAATAGATTTGGTTACAAGTCAAATAAGTCAAAACAGTAGTGGAGCAAGGAGTGACAGATTGCTATTAGCAATCTTTTCTTCCTTTGACTTCAATCTTGACTTTGACTTTGACTTTCGCAACACGGGGTGTTACAGCCTCCCCTACTTAAGGGAATTTTGTCCCGAAATTAGGCTTTAGTCGTAACAAACAACTGTGGGTACTTCGCCTTTATGTCGCTTTCGAGTTCCCAGGTAAACTCGGCACCGCGTTTGCCTTCCCAGTGAACCTTCACAATGGGAATGCTTGAGCGTCTGAGTACCTTAGTTTCTCATCCCACGATCTCGACAGGCTTTTCCATGAAGTGCAGTGTTTCGTCCACTTGTAAGTCCTCAAGGGGGGCATGTAATTCCTGGTCGGCCAAGCACTTTCTGAGGTTCGAAACATGGAAAGTCGGGTGGACGTTACTTAGTTCCTCTGGTAGTTCGAGTCTGTAGGCCACTTTTCCAATCCTTTCCAGAATCTTAAAGG
Source organism: Helianthus tuberosus (assembly GCA_030545235.1). Taxonomy (NCBI): domain Eukaryota; kingdom Viridiplantae; phylum Streptophyta; class Magnoliopsida; order Asterales; family Asteraceae; genus Helianthus; species Helianthus tuberosus. The sequence continues at coordinate 81,593,527 of CM060383.1, forward strand.
GTCCAACATATCGAGGCGCGAGCTTTCCTTTCTTGCCGAATCTGATCACCCCCTTCCAAGGTGCAACCTTTAGGAGTACGTGATCGCCAACGTCAAATTCAAGGGGCATGCAGCGTCTATCAGCGTAACTTTTCTGTCGGCTCCGAGCTTTTAGTAGATTGTCTCAAATTTGGAGAATTTTGTCAGTCATTTCTTGCAGCAGCTCGGGACCGGTAATTTGCGCGTCTCCGATCTCGTGCCATACAATAGGCGATCGACATTTCTTTCCGTATAAAGCCTCAAATGGTGCCATTTGTATGCTAGAATGATAACTGTTATTGTACAGGAATTCGACCAAAGGTAAGTACGCGTTTCAATTACCACCGAAATCTATGACACACGAACGGAGCATGTCTTCAAGGGTACGAATCGTTCTTTCAGTCTGACCGTCAGTTTGGGGATGGAAAGCGGTACTTAGATTAAGAGTAGTACCGAGAGCAGATTGAAACGTTTCCCAAAAACGTTAGGTAAACCGACCATCGCGGTCAGAGATGATGTCGCGAGGCGTCCCATGTCGACTAATGATCTCGTTGGTGTAGATTCGGGCTAATCTTTCTACCTTAAAGTCTTCTCGTATCGGCAGGAAGTTGGCTGACTTAGTCAAATGGTCAACCACAACCCAAATGCTATCATGACCAGATTGAGTACGCGGAAGTTTTGTTATGAAGTCCATGGCTATGCTCTCCCATTTTCACATCGGGGTCTCGAGTTGAACGAGTAAGCCAGAGGGTCTTTGATGCTCAGCCTTGACCTTGGAACAGGTCAGGCATTCGAAACATAGATAGCGATATCCTTCTTCCTGCCCGGCCACCAGTACTTGTAGCGTATGTCCTGGTACATCTTGTCTGCACCGGGATGAATAGAATATCGATATTTGTGGGCTTCGTCCATCAGAAGTTGTCGCAAGTTCGTACGCTTGGGAATCCAAATTCGGTCCAAGTAATGAAAGATACCATTAGATTTATTCACGAGTTGAGCGCCATCGTTTAGAATCCTTTCCTTCTTCAGAGTTCGCTCGGTAAAACAAGCATGTTACGCGTCACGGATAAGAGCTTCGAGATTAAACTGGGCTTGGGAATTACGAACACTAAGCAAGTAGCTTCGTCGACTGAGAGCGTCGGCAACGACGTTTTCTTTGCCTGGATGGTAACGAATCTCATAGTCGTAATCATTGAGTAGTTCTACCCACCGGCGTTGACGCATATTCAGTTCCTTCTGGTCAAAGATATGTTGTAGGCTCCTATGATCGGTAAAGATCGTACACTTGGTACCGTAAAGGTAGTGTCGCCAAATCTTTAACGCAAATACAACTGCGCCAAGCTCGAGGTCGTGTGTGGTGTAGTTCTTCTCGTGGATCTTGAGCTGTCGAGAAGCGTACGCGATAACCTTATCTCATTGCATGAGAACACAACCAAGATCAAGGTTCGAGGCATCGCAGTAAACTACGAAATTGTCGTTTCCGTCGGGAAATGAGAGCACGGGAGCATTGCAAAGCATAGTCTTGAGGGATTGAAAGGCTTCCTTTTGCTTAGTTCCCCAAGCAAAAGGTTTATCCTTATGCGTAAGAGAGGTTAACGGCACGGCGATCTTAGAGAAACCTTCGATAAAACAGTGATAGTAGCCTGCCAGTTCGAGAAAAGAACGGACTTCAGACGGATTCTTAGGTGTAACCCAACTCTTAACAACTTCGATCTTCGTAGGGTCAACGTGGATACCTTGATTATTGATAATGTAACCCAAGAATTGGACCTCCTCTAGCCAAAATTCACACTTGGAGAACTTGGCATAGAGACGGTTTCCCTAGAGTAACTCAAGAACCAAACGTAGGTGCTGTGAGTGTTCGGCTTTTGATTTGGAATAGATCAGGATATCGTCGATGAATACGATTACGAAGCGATCAAGAAAGGGTTTGTACACTTGATTTATTAAATCCATGAAGACTGCAGGAGCGTTGGTCAAACCAAAAGGCATGACAACGAACTCGTAATGACCATAGCGGGTTCGAAACGTGGTTTTGGGAATATCCTCCTCTTGAATGCGTAACTGATGGTAGCCTGAGCGTAGATCGATCTTGGAAAAACACGTAGCACCTTGTAACTGATCAAACAAATCATCGAGATTCGGGGCAAGGGATAGCGATTCTTGATTGTCAGTTTATTCAACTCCCTATAATCGATACACATCCTGAACGATCCATCCTTTTTTTTTTACGAAAAGGACAGGTGCGCCCCATGGAGAGGTGCTAGGGCGAATAAATCCTTTATCAAGAAGTTCCTGGAGCTGACTCGAGAGTTCGCGCATTTTGGAAGGAGCGAGACGATAAGGTACTTTAGCAACAGGGTTGGCTCCAGGAATGAAGTCGATTCGGAAATCGATATCATGAGCGGGTGGTAAACCTGGTAGCTCATTGAGAAACACGTTAGGGAATTCACAAACCACGGTGACATTTTTACTCCCGGATTACCTTTCTTTTCCTTCTCCGCTACTACAATCTGCGCCAAGAAAGCTTGGTATTCCTTGCGGAGATACTTGCTAGCCTGGACACACGACATGAGTTGGAGTTTCTTCGACGCGACTTCACCATAAACACATAATTGATCACCATTAGCGAGCGAGAATCGAATCATCTTATCGAAGCAAACAACTTCAACATGATTTTCACGAAGAAAGTCCATGCCTACTATGACGTCAAAACTACCGAGCTGCATCGGAATAAGGTCGATAGGAAAGACGTGATTGTTGAGCTCGAGAGTACAATCACGAAGAACAGAATTTACGACGACGGTTCTTCCGGTGGAAACTTCAACATCGAACGTCGAGGGGAGATGAGCGCGCTTACGATTGAGGAGCTTTTCGAATTCAAACAATACAAAATAGTTATCTGCTCCAGTATCAAATAAACACGTAGCATATATACCACTCACAAGGAACGTACCATTGACCACATTGTTATCGGCTTGGGCTTGGCGGGCGTTAATGTTGAATGCACGTCCGCGTGCTGCTGGTTGTTGCTGTTGTTGCTGAGGCTGCTGCTGTTGTGGCTCTTGCTTGACCACTCGGTTCGGGCACATATTGGCGAAGTGGTTGGGATCACCACACGCATAGCAAGCTCTAGCATTGACCGCGGGTGCATGAGCCGCTTGATGGGCTTGAGGAGCAGCAAGGAGAGCTTGTTGAGCAGGAGCTTGACCTTGGGTTGGAGCTGGATTTTGACGTGGACCTGTACGGCAGTAGGTGGAGAAATGGCCGTACATGTTGCAATGCGCACAGTATCTGCAGGTGATTCCCACTGGGTGGTGATAGGTACAAGTAGGGCAAACCGGGTGAGGACCAGTATACGCACGCTTTGCCGGCGGTGCGTTGGTAACCGGGGCCGCTACTTGGCGGTGTTGATGTTGCTGAGGAGCTGGTACTGATTGGAGCGGGGCTGCATTGGTCACAGCGCAGTTCTTGTTGTTGGAACTACTGTTGTTCTTTCTCTTGCGTCTTGAGAGCTTGGATGACTGAGGAGCGGTGCTGGTTTCAGCGGTTGAAGCAGTGGTAGCTTGATGCAGATTCTTGGGAGCTTTATCCCAGACACCAGACTTGACTCGCTTATCGTTGATCTCAGCTGCGAGCAAGTAGGTTTCTTCGATCGTTGTCGTCATTGCAGCTTGAACGAAATCAGCCACGCAATCCGGAAGAGCACGGATATACTTCTTGATGGCGATTTCGGCCGTCTTGACTTGGTCTGGACAGATTATACTCAACTGCTTGAAGCACGCAGTCAAACCAGCGTTGTCACCATCTTTCTGCTTAATGTGCCAGAATACATCCTCCAACTTTTGGCGCTCATGGGGAGGGCAGAACTCTTCCATCATCATGTCCTTCAACTCGTCCCATGATAGCCCGTAAGCTGCATCATTTCCGCGTTTGTTTCTCTCAGCCGTCCACCAGTCTAAAGCACGGGACTGGAAGAAGCCAGTTGCATTCAGAGTGCGGAGATTGTCAGGACAGCCACTCTGGCGCAGGGTGACTTCGATAGAATCAAACCATTGGAACATGGCCGTAGGACCATATTCACCAGTAAACTCTTTCGGTCCGCAGGCTTTGAACTGCTTGAAGCTAAAAGCAGCTTTTGGCGAATCAGTTCGGGACTCTTCAGAAGATTTGCTTGCATTCTCGTTCAGTTCACTCACGATCTGAGGGATAACTTTGACGATTTGACTTGCGACGAGAGAAGCAAGTCGCTTGTCAGCGTGCTTGCGTCTAGCGGCTCGTGAGTATAGGGATCCAGATGACGACATTGTCTACAACAGACAGCGCCAAAGGATTCAAAACACTTATTCAATTATTCCTAATATAGTCTAGCGATTCACCATAAAGCTCAGAAACCCATCCATTCATATAAGCACATAAACACATAATCACAGAATCACATAACACGTAGGGCACAGAAACACGTAGGCACGTAAGGCACAGAAGCACATAAGGCACTCAGAACACAGAAACCTTATTATATGTTGCACGTATTCCCTATCCTTCATAGCACGTATAGCGATTAAGTACAACGATTGCGAGTATCGAGCAGCGATTGCGAATAATAACCAGCAATTTGTTAGCGTATTGAGATAGATGTGCAGTGCGAGTTGATCGAAATGAACAGCGAAAACGAATAAATCACCAAAATCGAAACATGTAAACACATCAAATCCACAAAAAATCGATAAATCACGGGGTTGGCAGTAGCAAATCCAGAATCGATACACATAAGATTCGAGGACAGATTATCTCGGCTAGGTAGTAGTTGACTATCCAAAGTGATTTGACTATTCACAAGGACTTGTAAGTGCACACTTTGACCTTCGGAACTGTGCTCTTGCTTCGATTCGAGCGATCGACACGCATCCTTCCAGTTACAATGTGACTTCAAGTCGTTGGAGTCCGTCGAGACTTTGGTGAGAGTTTTGTAAAACCACAGTAGAGGGTAGAACGAGTCATCAAGGTTCGGGTTTCACCCCTAACTTAGCGACTTCGTTCCTGCTTGTGTAATGAAATCACGAGATAGATAAGGAGATATGCGTCGAAGTATGGATTTCACTCCTATTTCAACGCAATTTCTCTTGTTTATAGTAAAATATAGCAATTCGAACGAGCAATCTGGTCAAGAGTTTGCTGTTTTCACACCTAATCCTAACCAGGTCATTCGTTTGTGTGTGAAATCAGCCTTAGGAAAGGCTGATCTTGCTCCGAACTGTAGTATGCGATGTTCGTGCAAGTGTGTAGTGTACTGCGAGTTTGAGTGAGAACAGGAACCACCCCAGTCCGGCCAGTTCATGGTTCGAGACGGTTGTTCATGTTCAAACCCGAAATCAATTATCTCTCGGATAGAATTCAGATCTTGAACTAACCCATCGCTAAGAAAGAGTAGAAGATCAGAACGAGCTCTGATTCTATCGGGTTTGAGTGCATTGAGTGTAAAAGAGTTGAAAGAAAGTTGGAAAGCCTTCTTTCAATCCTTTCAACCATGAATTTGTGTAGATCTATGCAAAAACATTGTTTAATCTTGTGGAAATCCTTCAGATCTAAGTTGTTCTTGGTGGAATGAAGTCAAACCTTGAAGTTCATAAGAACCCCATGATGATATCACCCTAGAACACCTCAAATCCGGTGATTTCACGGTTAAAAGTTGAGATTCAAAGGGGAAAATGATGTAGAAGTGTGTGTAGATCATAGAAGTACAAGATTTAGGTTGGAAACTTACAAGAATCGAGAGAAATCGAGAGAAATGAGGGCTTGAAGTCGGCTGGTCGAACAAGGAGCTGTCACATCATAAATGGTGTGACAGGTGGGTATTTATAGGGTTTCCCAAAAAGGAAAGTGGTGAAGTGTCTAGTCGATCGAGTGGCAATCCGATCGGGTGGCAGCCCGATCGGATGGCCACTCGATCGGTTGGCCACTCGATCCTAGTGTCCGGCGCGACGAGTTTTGTTGTTTCGATTTGCGTGTTGAGCGTTGCGAGGTGATTCGAGTGAGCGATGCGGTAGTATTACCCATTATTTACCCAAATAACATAACTACTATATCTAACATACAATCACTATAGTTGACTTGCGTTTAGCGTTTGCGTTTCGATTGCGATGTGATAGATTGCGATTAACACCCCAACATAAATATAACATGCACAAGTAACACATAAGTAGCATACACACGTAAAACAATATCCAGAACACTTACTTCGAGTTGCGATGCGATAGCGATAAGCGACAAATCGATTATACATGCGATTAATAGGCGATTAGATAACGATTAACCTCGATTATTAATAGATACTCCACATAATACAAGTAAAGCAAATAATTAAATAGATTTGGTTACAAGTCAAAGAAGTCAAAACAGTAGTGGAGCAAGGAGTGACAGATTGCTATTAGCAATCTTTTCTTCCTTTGACTTCAATCTTGATTTTAACTTTGACTTTCGAAACACGGGGTGTTACACCTGCCATCTCGCACACTTCATCTTCTACACTCTTTATTCTCACATCTCAGGTTAGTAACCATAATTGTTGAATGATTGTGTTATTTGAAAAAGGTGTGTATGTGTTCACTTGACTCATCACTAAATGATTGTGTGAAAGATGAATAAGGAATAGATTTTTTATAGATATGAGGATGTAATAATCTCCTTGTGTGAACATGAAAGATGCACAACATGATAGATTAACTAGGGTTTTTGTATGTTGTAAATTAATACAGATCTTGTACGATTAGGATGATTAAATGATTGTGTTATTTTGATGCTTGAATATAATTTAGAAACACTTGCATTAAGGTAGACGGAATAGGGTTTTCGTATATCACAAAGTGTTGAAGATCTTGCATGCCATGATGTTGCAAATTGTTCTGTTTAGATTTCATGACATAAAGATACATGTTTTGATGTTGATTCATGAGTAACATGACGAATGAACTAGGGCTTTGTATTTTTGCAAGTGTTGATGATCTGGTATGGTGTGATACTCTTAGGTGATAGATTGATTAAATGATTTTTGAATATGATAAAACCTCTTATTTCTGATTTCACAACACTATGTTTAAAAAGATTGATGTCTATAATAAGGTTTAGCTCTAAGGGGGAAATGTTGTGCATAAATGTGGTGATCATGAGTTACTTGCTATAGATCCATGTTAGTGGAATGTTTTGATAAAAATGATTAGATGTTGATTACCTGAACCTACTCGTGCTGATGGTAAGAATGTTAGGATTCAAGATAAAGGTTGTGAAAGTTATAAACTTGACTTAGTTTGATTTGAAATATTGAAATGATGAAATGCTGGTTTGATTCTTGAATATACAATATTAGCTGCATGAAGTACAACTGGCTGATGCACACCGCACACCACTGTGTCACACATTTATAGATGATAATTATCTGCACTGCACAAAGTACAAGTTAAACATGCAAGGCCGTACACTAGAAGCCGCACATTCTCTGTAACAACCCTCAAATAAGTCCCACAATAATCCATAATTTTAATCCCAAACACGTACGATGAATTCTGTTTGAAAAATCAAATAAAAATGAATTTTTATTCTGTCGAGGGCCGCGACCAACGAAGAAAGATCTCTCGCGGGGAGCGAGAGACTTGTTTCTATCCGGACACGTTGAGGGACACGTGCCGTCTGTCACACCCTGGCTTTGCGGAAGCGTGGGTAATTTTGGTGTGACTTCTTAATACCATAGCTTAATCATACCAAAGCTATATGAGTAAAAAAAAACATGCAAGATCATCCATTAAGTTTTGAAATTCAAACACAATACCATTGTTTTGACATACCCTGACAACATAATCTTGTTCAACAAACTTTACAAACATAACATAGACATGGTTTAAGGATTGTGTCTTGTCCAGGAAAGAGACACATCCCCTAAACCCCGGATGACCTTGGAAACTAGTGCAGCGGAAAACATGCCATACCGTGCCAGATCTCGTTAATTTCCTGAAATACATGTAAGTTGAAAAATCAACAATAATGTTGAGCGAGTTCATGCGTTTAGTATGTGCGCGCGAATAAACCTTTGTAATCATTGCAAGTATGAATGTTTTGTAAGCGCTGGTATGAAAGCAAATAAGGAAACATATCAGTTATTGTGTATCCACATGGTCCAACCTGCGGGCGCATGGGAGGGGATAGGACAAGGTCACCACATGGTCCAACCTTAGGGCGCATGGGTGGTGTTATGACAAGGGCACCACATGGTCCAACCTTAGGGCGCATGGGTGGTGTTATGACAAGGGCACCACATGGTCCAACCTTAGGGCGCATGGGTGGTGTTATGGCCAGGTCACCACATGGTCCAACCTTAGGGCGCATGGGTGGTGTTTGTCATGCTTAAATAGACCTACCACTCGTATCCCTCGATCGCACTACGAGGACTAATGTTCTTAAGGTTCCACTTATCCAATCACATAACCTAACAGTTCCTTCCGTAGCTGACCATACCATGTAAGAAACATTCGTAAATCATAGTAACATGTATTTCACCCCCGCAGTTAAGAAAACTGAAAACAGTTAGAGAAAAGGGGGACATGAACTCACTGTGGATGCGTAAACTCTATCAAGCGTCTCTGAAGCAGTAAGCTGTGCAACGACCTACAAGTGCTAATTCTATTAGACGGACGGCCGTGCTTTAGCTTTACAGTTTATGTTTGCGGGAAATAGTTAGACAACTATTTCGTGTTACATTTTGTATATGCTTGATAGTTATTTTTCCTTCCCCAGGATGGGGGATACAATACATGTGCGTAAGTTACGTTTTATCAATCTTGTGGTAATGTAATTACCGGTGTAACTTATATGTTATGGAAGCGTTCGCAAAGTTTTGGAATCATTAACGCTTGTAAACATTATTTTCACCCTAAAATAATATTTATGTATTTCACAAAAATAATCATAAACAGTGTTGTGACAAATATATTTATCACGTTAATCTTTGTGAAAATTCCACCTCCGAATGTTTAGTAAAGTATAGTGCTGGCGAAATTTATGTTTCGAAAGTATGTCCAAAAATAGTTGTAACACTTGTTGTGTAAAAGTCTAAGTGTTAGGTTTTTAGAAAATTTCGCCAGAGTTTCCTCTGTAACTGGAGGTGGCCACGCTTTCAAGCGTATCATTTTCTTTTAACAAATCAATTCAACAACTTCTTTATTTCATCAAGCAATTTCCGACACATCAAACTAGTCAATAAATATGTAAATTTGCATAGTCGCATGAACTTGTAGTTTTTCCGAATCTATATTATAAATCCCATTTATATATGTAGATCTTTATATAAAGTACTTTCAATCTTGTAAAAAACCTCGTTTTTAGAGAAGTCCGACTTTACAACTTCTAGTTATTTTTCCCAAAAATAGTCATTTTGTCGAAATATGCGTTACACAAGTGTTTACACACTCGTGTGTTCTAAATATCATTCTTAACATTGCAAGATCCGTTTCTTTAAAAACATGATTTCTTTAAAGTGTGGTCTTTCAAAAATACCACTTGCGGATACGTAGATCCGCTAGTTTTAAACACCATTTTACCGGTTAAAATACTTTTACACAAGTATAATATTTCTACACAAGTTCATGTCTCTAAAATGTGGTAGTGTTCACCTTTAACCCTTGTATCTTTCAAAAAAACAAGCTTATGTGAAGATACATGATTTTACAAAGTCGGGTTAAACGAAGTTTCGAGCTACCACATTATAGATCGGGTCTAGATAAACACAAATTTCAAGTCCTACGACTTTTACACAAGACATGTGCTATTAACCTCCATTTTAGTGATTTTACTAGACTTTAAAGATTCAAAACGCGCGTTTACGATATTTAACCGACGAAAGTTCTTTTAACCACTTTAGATGAGTGTAAAAACAAGTTTTAAAGGTTATACCTCTAGCTCAAGGCTAGGGAAGATCTTTGACGAAAAACGCGTGGATAAAAGATAACGAGAGAGGTCCTTCAAACTCCGCGTGCACCAAGGCTCCTAATACTTGATCCTTAACGCGTGAATGATGATGGAATGTCTTGATCAAAACTTGAAATCGAATTGGTGGGTGTGGGAGGGTTCGGCCGAAGGTGATGAGGGGAGGGAGAGAGTGTTCTTGTGTGGTGTTTATGGTGATAATGATCTCTTGAGTTAAGTGTTATTTTATAGTCAAAAATAATGTGATTATCCAAAGGTTAACATGCCTTATAGATATTAGACAACTAGAATTAAATAATCAAAATAGTACTAAGTATGTTCCCTAGTGGGGAACGGTTTCAAATGGGGGGGTTGGGTTAGTTCGATGGCAACTTATTTAGTTAGGGATTAGTTAAGGTTAAGTAAGTTAACTAAGTATCTAACTTAGTTAGTGTTATGTTATGCGTTATGACGGGTGTTAGGGTAATCAGGGACCCTAACTGGCTCAGGAAAATAATAATAGTGAAAATATAAATATTTTCGTGTTCCGGGTAAAGTCCGGTTGTTCGGTTGGATAGTAATCCGTTAAAGTGTTACAAAAGACTTTAAAGTGTCGTTATTACATTTTTAGTGACACAAATTGTTTTCCCGACGCTTTAGAAAGTGTCTAGTAATATTTTCTCATTTCTGGCACTTTACTAGTCAGCTAGAAGCTGGTTAAATTATTTAAAGTGCTGTGTTTGGTACTTAAAGTACGTTTTTGGCACATCCGAATCAGTGTATCTCATCCCTAGAGACGCAGTAACACAACCCTTATATCCTACACTCATTATCAGTGTAGCCAAAATATATGAGGCTCTTAACAGGCCTTAGAGGCAGTATTTGCCTGATGCTGGTTATATCAGCATGTTCACTGTGTATCCGTTTAGTGCTATTGTGCTTTTTGTGCATCATGTTTGTCACTAGGGTTCAGTAGGTAAATAATGTAGTGACAGCAAGCAAGTATGATGCAAGTAAGTGCATGTATCAGTATGCAGGTAGCAGTTTATCAGCTAGTTTTAAACAAGCACAGTAATTAAGCAGTAATTAATCATTAATTAAGTTGTACGGATACCTGGTTTAGTGCGGGTTGTCACATTCTCCCCCCGTTAAATAAATTTCGTCCCGAAATTTAAGTTCTGCTTGTAGAAGCAGAGTTCTTAGGAAATAAGTGGGGGTATTTCTCTTTCATCCGGTCCTCACGTTCCCAGGTAAATTCAGGACCATGTCTGGCATTCCAACGTACTTTGACGAGTTTGACACTGCTCCGGCGGGTCTTGTTAACTTTCCAATCCGTGACCTCAACAGGTTCTTCAACGAAGTGGAGCGTGTCGTCAATATGAATCTCGTCGATAGGAATGGCAACGTCAATTTGAGTTGGACTTTTCTTTAGATTGGATACATGCAATGTATCGTGAACACCATTCAGTTCAGCAGGTAGGTCCAACTTGTATGCTACAGTTCCAATTCTTTCCAGAATTTTGGAGAGACCAATGCAGCGCGGATTTAACTTTCTATGCTTCCCAAAGCGTGCTACCCCTTTCCAGGGTGAAACCTTCAATAACACCATTTCTCCGACTTGGAAGTCCACGTGCTTCCGGTTTGGATCCGCGTAGGCCTTTTACCTGTGGCGAGCGGCTTCGATGCGTTTAAGTATTTGCGCAATCTTGTCTGTCGTCTCTTGGACGATCTCGGGACCAGCAAGTTGCCTATCACCCGCGTCAGACCAACATAGTGGTGATCGGCACTTGCGTCCGTATAGGGCCTCAAATGGCACGACACCAATACTGGTGTGGTAGCTGTTGTTGTATGAAAATTCGACCAAAGGTAAGTGTTTATCCCAGTTACCTCCTAAATCCATAACACATGCCCTCAGCATGTCTTCCAACGTTTGTATTGTTCGCTCGCTCTGGCCATCAGTTTGCGGATGGAATGCCGTGCTCAGATTCAATTGTGAGCCAAAAGACTCCTGGAAAGATTGCCATAATCTTGACACAAATCTTCCGTCTCTATCAGAGATGATCGAGAGTGGTACTCCATGTCGTGCTACGATCTCTCTCATGTAAATTTCCGCAAGTTTACTAGCACTGTCTTTCTCCTTGATTGGCAGAAAGTGTGCGGACTTTGTTAGGCGGTCAATAATCACCCAAATCATATCATGGCCTCTTGGCATTCTTGGCAGTTTCGTGACAAAATCCATTGAGATTTGTTCCCATTTCCACTTGGGAATCTCAGGTTGTTGCAGAAGTCCCGAAGGCTTCTGGTATACCGCCCTGACCTTAGCGCACGTTAAACATTTGCTCACGTAAACAGCAACGTCGCCTTTCATCCTAGGCCACCAATAATAACCTTTGAGATCCTGGTACATCTTATCCGATCCAGGGTGGATAGAGTACCGTGACTTGTGCACTTCGTCGAAAATAACTTCCCTTAATCCACCAAACAGAGGAACTCAAATCCTTTTCTCAAAACATAACGTTCCTTCCTTGTTTGGTACCAAAAGCTTTTCCATTCCACGGAGATATCCTTCCTCAAGGTTTCCTTCCTTGAGAGCTTCTTTTTGTGCAGCATGAATGCGCGAGGAAAGATCGGTTCGTATGATCATTTCCAAAGCTCTAACCCTTATGGGCTTGATTCTTTCTTTACGACTTAGGGCATCGGCGACTACATTCGCCTTCCCTGGATGACATTTTATCTCGCAGTCGTAGCTGTTTAGCAACTCAACCCATCGTTTTTGCCTCATATTTAACTCCTTCTGGTTGAATATATGCTGTAGGCTTTTGTGATCTGTGAAGATCGTGCACTTAGTACCATACAGGTAGTGTCTCCAGATCTTTAGTGCAAAAACCACTGCGCCAAGCTCTAAATCGTGTGTGGTATAATTCTTTTTGTGCACTTTCAGTTGGCGTGATGCGTAAGCAATGACCTTTCATCAACACTCAACCCAATCCTTGACGTGATGCGTCGCAGTATACCACAAAGTCATCAGTCCTTCTGGTAGAGCTAAGATTGGCGCGTTACAAAACTTACCCTTTAATATCTGAAACGCTTCATCCTGTTTGATTCCCCAATCAAACGTCTTGTCCTTCTGTGTGAGGAGCGTCAAAGGTTGGGCGATTTTCGAGAAATCCTCGATGAACCTTCGATAGTAGCCAGCCAAACCCAAGAATTGTCGAATCTCGGTTGGCGTTGTAGGCGTTTCCCAATTCTTGATTGCCTCGATCTTTGTGGAATCAACATGAATTCCATTTCCATTAACCACATGTCCAAGAAACTGGATTTCGCGTAGCCAAAACTTGCACTTAGAGAACTTGGCATACAACTGTTCCTTCTTTAGCAGCTCCAGAATAGTTCTTAGATGCTGTTCGTGTTCAGCCTTTGTCCTTGAATAAATCAAGATGTCGTCGATAAACACAATTACAAATTTGTCCAAGTATGGCTTGCAAACTCTATTCATGAGATCCATGAATGCCGCAGGTGCGTTTGTCAAACCAAATGGCATGACGAGGAACTCGTAGCGTCCATAACGAGTTCGGAAGGCTGTTTTCGGGATACTTTCCTCCTGTATCCTTAATTGATGGTATCCAGATCGAAGATCGATCTTTGAATAATAGTTCGAGCCTTGCAGTTGATCAAACAGATCGTCGATTCTTGGCAGAGGATACCTGTCCTTGATCGCCAGCTCGTTCAATTCTCTGTAGTTGATGTTTATTTGAAATTCATCATCCTCCTTTTTGATGGGTAACAATGGGATTACCCCAAAAAGGAATTTTTGGTCTGATATCTTCCTTCTCCATCCGTTACCAACGCTTCTCTGTCAACCCTTGCATCTCCGAAAATGTAAGTTGCTATGATGCATCGACTACGGGTGTAGTGCCCGGAATTAAGTCGACGCGGGATTCGACTAATCGTGAGGAGATGATTCCGGCAAGTCTTCGGGGAAGACTTCGGGGTATTCTCCAACCACAAGGATACCTTTGAGTTTTGGTTCTTCGACTTCCTTTTCCATAACATGAGCCAAGAATGCAACACATCCTTTGTGCGAGAATTTTTGGGTCTTCTTATAGTCCGCAGGAGCGTATCCTGCTCCATGAGTCACGATTATTCCTCCGTTCGTTGTCGGGGCGTGGACGTCAATCTCCGCATGGTCATTCGACAACCAGTCCATCCCAATTATCACGTCGAAGCTTCCGTTAGGCTTATTCTATCGAGAACTGGGTATCTAGGTTACTTACTACTAAAACAACTTGTATTTTCTGAAGCTAAAATTTGGCAATACTGTCAAATAGAGCATAACATTAACTTTTATGAGACGTACCGATATCCATGCTTGGATTCTATCCCCGCTATTGAGCTTTCATCCACTTGCCTGAGTGTTCTTAGGGCAATACTTCCTGAAATGCCCCACATCACCGCAATTAAAGCATGCTTGGCCACAGCCTTGATCGTCACCATCCCTGCCTTGATAGTTGTTGTCGTCGTTATTTCCCCCGCGATTTCCGCTACCATCTTGACCTCTATTTCCATGTTTAGTACCTTGCCGACACGTTTCCTTGACATGTCCCACCTTGCCACAGTTACCACATTTTCCATATCTACACCGCCCGTTATGGTGACGTCGACAGTTGTCACACTTTGGTAGGATACCCGTGTACTCTTTTCTCTTTTTGGCCTTATCGCTGCTACTCGACTGGGTACCCTGTTTGAAATTCGCCAACTTCCTCTTGTTGTCCCCAGATGACTCTACATGAGTTTCCTTCTTCCCCTCAGAGGTTGAAAATTTGTTCATCCTGATTGCCTCTTCCGTCAGGGCTACACTTAGATTGATGGCCTCAGTGATTGTGGCAGGCTTTGATGCCGTTACCATGCTTATGATTTGGGGTGCCAATCCCCAAATGAAACGCTCAATCCTCTTAAACTCCGGATCTACCATGTATGGAACGATACGCGATAGAACTTGGAACTTCTCCACATACTCAACTATTTTTGGACCTTCCATCTTCAAGTTCCAGAACTCAGTTTCTACCTTCTGGCTTTCTGTTCTCGAACAGTACTTTTTATGCATTAGCTCTTTCAGCTCGTCCCATGATAGAGCATATGCAGCAGCCTCGCCCATTGTCTGAACCTGAAGTTTCCACCATGACAGAGCCCCATCTCGGAACAGCCCGGAAATGTACGTGACCTGATCTCTTGGGGCGCATTTGCTCGCACGCAAAACAGTGTCCGTCTTCTCAATCCAGCGTACGAAAGTTACGGCACCCCCAGTGCCGTCAAAATGTAGGGGCTGACAGCCTAAGAAATGCTTGTAAGTGCAGCCGTTGGGTGGATTACTTCCTGAGGTATCTCCGTTGTGCTCGGAGCGATGGGCGTCGTATTGTGCGATGACTGCAGCAATGATTCCCTGAAGTTCCGCCTCGTTGGTGGGTATGCGTACACCCCGTTTTGGAGGCATTTTCTGAAAGATGTTTCACGTAGGTTAGGTCATCGCAAATAAAATGCATGTATGCATTCAACATTATCAACACATAACATCTCATGCTATCAATAACTCATCCACGTAACATCTCATGATATAAATAAATTAGCCTCTGCAATGGTCGAGGCTTCGAGGTAGTAACCATACCCCTGATCTGGGGTGCAAGTGTCCAAGTGAATCGTTCAATCCTTTTGAACTCCGGTTTGACTAAGTAGGGGGCGACCCTAGATAAGTCGTGCGATCGCTGGACAAGTTCAGGAATTTCTTGTTCGTCCATTTTCAAATTCCAAGACTTCACGTCAAGTTTCTGAGTTTCCGTCCTAAAACAACATTTCTTCTCAATCGTTTCCTTGAGCTCGTCCCAGCTCAGTGTATAAGCAGTGTCTGTGCCAAGGGTCTGAACCTGGAGGTTCCATTAAGAGAGTGTGCCATCTAGAAATATCCCCGAGATGTAGGTAACACTCTGTTGGGGCGAACAGTTACCCGTTCTTAGAATGGAGTTGGTCTCTTCGGACCAACGAACAAATGCAACGGTGCCTCCTGTTTTATCAAAGTTCAAAGGCTTGCAGTTCAGGAACTGTTTATAGGTGTAGCCAGTTGGAGGGTTATCTCCAGTAATGCCATCGTTGTACTTAGAGTGGAGGGCTTCATGTCGTGCATTTATCTGTGAGATGCGTTCTTGCAGCTCGGCTTCTGTCCTTGGCAATGTACTGGTGTTTGTGTCACGCCTGGGTGACATTCCCTTTTTGTCGAAATAGCGTGAAGCGGTTTGGACAATGTTTCAATTGTCTATGGGATACATATATAGCAACGTAAGCCATCATGTAATCACCCCATTTCACACGCAAATATACTCACTGTATAAGTGGGGAAATAAATTCCTGAGCCTTCACACAGGCTTGTCAATCTTGGCTTGTTGCTTGTAGTAGAATGAACTCGAGGCTACATCGCCTAGGTCATTTGTGTTTAAGTTATTGGTTATCATTAGCTTGACCTGCAGAGTCCACCAGGATTCCTGTGCACTACAAATCGTTATTACGTGGGCCCCCGTAATAATAAATTGTCTTGCACAGTTACCCCAAATTTTCTCTCATCCAAGCAGATGATCAATCAAGAAGCAACAGCCGGTGCATTGGCATGAACAGGGTCATACTCCAATGCGGGGTCAGGAGCAACGCCTGGCTCAGGGGCCACGGCTAGCTCCGAATCAAAAACTCCATCTCAAAATCAGCTGGATCAACAATCACAGGGGTTACAGGATCCCCCAAGGGCTGGTCTGAGTGCATGAACTCAATGTCATGGTCTGGATCAACACCAGGCGGAAAAACAGGATTGTCCTCATAATCACGATCAATACCCAAAACTGTGTGCGGGGTCCGGTGCAGCTAGTGATGCCGTATCAGGGTCGGCGTCGTGTAAGTAGTGCTGCATTCCCTGTATGTGCGAAGATGCGGGTGTCAGAAACTCAAATGAGTCTGGGATAGGGGAATGGTCATAAGTTTCCCCTATAGGAGCGTCCGCATGTAGTAGTCTAATACCAGCAGTAATAAGGTCCTGCCCTCGAATGGGTCCTCCTCCAGTAGATCGTTATCGTCTTCAGAGGCCTCGTTGGGAGGGCGTATCATCAACAGGATAAGCGGCAAGGGCACAGGAGCAGGGATCACCGCCAGTGGTAAAATCCCAACCAAATGGCCATCAGTAGGCTCTGCTACGACTTCAGGCAGTGCACAAAGGGCTGAAAGTCGTCATTGTCTGTGCCGGTAGTATCAGAAATGTACACCTCGTGCTTCGTTGAACTATGTCGTCTGATACTATGGTCATGGGGTTCGTAGTGCCCATCTTTCTAGTACTTGATGAAAGTATAACGTTTGTAACACAAACACATATACGTATAATAATCAATCATATAATCAGTTAATCACATAAGTCACCAAGTAGGGTATCACATACTTCTCCTAGTTTTACTAGTCAATTTCATTCAGTCTACAAGACTGCTCTATCCTTCACTTAAACCAAACCTCGATCCTCCAGATCGAACCTATAACAAATCAACGTGCTCAACTACCTTGACCATCTCGATCCTCCAGATCGATCCTCAGCCCTCCAAGCTGAACTTATAATTAATAAAATGTGCTCAACATTTGTTTGTAAAAAGTGTGGATCTGGACTTAAGTGGTATGCAGAAAAATGTTTTCGTGAGAGCCCTAGTGATCATAGTCTAGACTCGAGACAGAATCCTAGTTCGCTATGATCAGAGCTCTGATACCAAGCTGTCACACCCTGGCTTTGCGGAAGCGTGGGTAATTTTGGTGTGACTTCTTAATACCATAGCTTAATCATACCAAAGCTATATGAGTAAAAAAAAAACATGCAAGATCATCCATTAAGTTTTGAAATTCAAACACAATACCATTGTTTTGACATACCCTGACAACATAATCTTGTTCAACAAACTTTACAAACATAACATAGACATGGTTTAAGGATTGTGTCTTGTCCAGGAAAGAGACACATCCCCTAAACCCCGGATGACCTTGGAAACTAGTGCAGCGGAAAACATGCCATACCGTGCCAGATCTCGTTAATTTCCTGAAATACATGTAAGTTGAAAAATCAACAATAATGTTGAGCGAGTTCATGCGTTTAGTATGTGCGCGCGAATAAACCTTTGTAATCATTGCAAGTATGAATGTTTTGTAAGCGCTGGTATGAAAGCAAATAAGGAAACATATCAGTTATTGTGTATCCACATGGTCCAACCTGCGGGCGCATGGGAGGGGATAGGACAAGGTCACCACATGGTCCAACCTTAGGGCGCATGGGTGGTGTTATGACAAGGGCACCACATGGTCCAACCTTAGGGCGCATGGGTGGTGTTATGACAAGGGCACCACATGGTCCAACCTTAGGGCGCATGGGTGGTGTTATGGCCAGGTCACCACATGGTCCAACCTTAGGGCGCATGGGTGGTGTTTGTCATGCTTAAATAGACCTACCACTCGTATCCCTCGATCGCACTACGAGGACTAATGTTCTTAAGGTTCCACTTATCCAATCACATAACCTAACAGTTCCTTCCGTAGCTGACCATACCATGTAAGAAACATTCGTAAATCATAGTAACATGTATTTCACCCCCGCAGTTAAGAAAACTGAAAACAGTTAGAGAAAAGGGGGACATGAACTCACTGTGGATGCGTAAACTCTATCAAGCGTCTCTGAAGCAGTAAGCTGTGCAACGACCTACAAGTGCTAATTCTATTAGACGGACGGCCGTGCTTTAGCTTTACAGTTTATGTTTGCGGGAAATAGTTAGACAACTATTTCGTGTTACATTTTGTATATGCTTGATAGTTATTTTTCCTTCCCCAGGATGGGGGATACAATACATGTGCGTAAGTTACGTTTTATCAATCTTGTGGTAATGTAATTACCGGTGTAACTTATATGTTATGGAAGCGTTCGCAAAGTTTTGGAATCATTAACGCTTGTAAACATTATTTTCACCCTAAAATAATATTTATGTATTTCACAAAAATAATCATAAACAGTGTTGTGACAAATATATTTATCACGTTAATCTTTGTGAAAATTCCACCTCCGAATGTTTAGTAAAGTATAGTGCTGGCGAAATTTATGTTTCGAAAGTATGTCCAAAAATAGTTGTAACACTTGTTGTGTAAAAGTCTAAGTGTTAGGTTTTTAGAAAATTTCGCCAGAGTTTCCTCTGTAACTGGAGGTGGCCACGCTTTCAAGCGTATCATTTTCTTTTAACAAATCAATTCAACAACTTCTTTATTTCATCAAGCAATTTCCGACACATCAAACTAGTCAATAAATATGTAAATTTGCATAGTCGCATGAACTTGTAGTTTTTCCGAATCTATATTATAAATCCCATTTATATATGTAGATCTTTATATAAAGTACTTTCAATCTTGTAAAAAACCTCGTTTTTAGAGAAGTCCGACTTTACAACTTCTAGTTATTTTTCCCAAAAATAGTCATTTTGTCGAAATATGCGTTACACAAGTGTTTACACACTCGTGTGTTCTAAATATCATTCTTAACATTGCAAGATCCGTTTCTTTAAAAACATGATTTCTTTAAAGTGTGGTCTTTCAAAAATACCACTTGCGGATACGTAGATCCGCTAGTTTTAAACACCATTTTACCGGTTAAAATACTTTTACACAAGTATAATATTTCTACACAAGTTCATGTCTCTAAAATGTGGTAGTGTTCACCTTTAACCCTTGTATCTTTCAAAAAAACAAGCTTATGTGAAGATACATGATTTTACAAAGTCGGGTTAAACGAAGTTTCGAGCTACCACATTATAGATCGGGTCTAGATAAACACAAATTTCAAGTCCTACGACTTTTACACAAGACATGTGCTATTAACCTCCATTTTAGTGATTTTACTAGACTTTAAAGATTCAAAACGCGCGTTTACGATATTTAACCGACGAAAGTTCTTTTAACCACTTTAGATGAGTGTAAAAACAAGTTTTAAAGGTTATACCTCTAGCTCAAGGCTAGGGAAGATCTTTGACGAAAAACGCGTGGATAAAAGATAACGAGAGAGGTCCTTCAAACTCCGCGTGCACCAAGGCTCCTAATACTTGATCCTTAACGCGTGAATGATGATGGAATGTCTTGATCAAAACTTGAAATCGAATTGGTGGGTGTGGGAGGGTTCGGCCGAAGGTGATGAGGGGAGGGAGAGAGTGTTCTTGTGTGGTGTTTATGGTGATAATGATCTCTTGAGTTAAGTGTTATTTTATAGTCAAAAATAATGTGATTATCCAAAGGTTAACATGCCTTATAGATATTAGAC
The DNA here is from genome assembly GCA_030545235.1 of Helianthus tuberosus. Classification (NCBI taxonomy): domain Eukaryota; kingdom Viridiplantae; phylum Streptophyta; class Magnoliopsida; order Asterales; family Asteraceae; genus Helianthus; species Helianthus tuberosus. The sequence goes on from CM060383.1 coordinate 81,613,853, forward strand.
AACTAGAATTAAATAATCAAAATAGTACTAAGTATGTTCCCTAGTGGGGAACGGTTTCAAATGGGGGGGTTGGGTTAGTTCGATGGCAACTTATTTAGTTAGGGATTAGTTAAGGTTAAGTAAGTTAACTAAGTATCTAACTTAGTTAGTGTTATGTTATGCGTTATGACGGGTGTTAGGGTAATCAGGGACCCTAACTGGCTCAGGAAAATAATAATAGTGAAAATATAAATATTTTCGTGTTCCGGGTAAAGTCCGGTTGTTCGGTTGGATAGTAATCCGTTAAAGTGTTACAAAAGACTTTAAAGTGTCGTTATTACATTTTTAGTGACACAAATTGTTTTCCCGACGCTTTAGAAAGTGTCTAGTAATATTTTCTCATTTCTGGCACTTTACTAGTCAGCTAGAAGCTGGTTAAATTATTTAAAGTGCTGTGTTTGGTACTTAAAGTACGTTTTTGGCACATCCGAATCAGTGTATCTCATCCCTAGAGACGCAGTAACACAACCCTTATATCCTACACTCATTATCAGTGTAGCCAAAATATATGAGGCTCTTAACAGGCCTTAGAGGCAGTATTTGCCTGATGCTGGTTATATCAGCATGTTCACTGTGTATCCGTTTAGTGCTATTGTGCTTTTTGTGCATCATGTTTGTCACTAGGGTTCAGTAGGTAAATAATGTAGTGACAGCAAGCAAGTATGATGCAAGTAAGTGCATGTATCAGTATGCAGGTAGCAGTTTATCAGCTAGTTTTAAACAAGCACAGTAATTAAGCAGTAATTAATCATTAATTAAGTTGTGCGGATACCTGGTTTAGTGCGGGTTGTCACACCGTCACACGTGTCAAGACCACACCATGACTCAGCATACCCTAAACCGCCCTACGGTTCCTCGCAGGCCGCGAAGGAAGAAGAAGAAACTCTCGCGGGGCGAAAGAGACTTCTGTTTCAGTTATAAATAGAACCAGCTCTGCACATTTCAATTCGTTCAATTATTTTCTTTCTCTTAGCCTCTATTATAACAAAATAGTAGCTCGGTATTATACTCTAAAACCCAAAACTCTGCCCATTATTAGGGTAATAACTCTAATCACTGGTACGATACTTTATCCGATCAATTGAAAACGATCCAATGGATGTTTAAGTGCTGCCCGTATACGCTATACTTTGTCATTCATCGTAAGGGTTTTGATTTCGTAATTATCGTTAAAGTTGAATTGGGTTAATACACTAATACGAGTTCCATTGTATCTAGAATTAGAACTCATACTCAGGGAGCTGTTTAACTAGAATGCTTAGCAATTAAGTAAACTTAATAGTTAAGTAAAACTTAGCAATTAAGAAACTTAATAGATAAGTAAACTTAACAGCTAAGTAATATTAATTAATCATTTAAGTAAGATTAATTAAGCCAAGTAAGATTAATTAATCAGCTAAGTAAGATTAATTAAGCTAAGTAAGATTAATTAATCAGCTAAGTAAAATTAATTAACTAAATTAAACACCTAAATAGATATACATGAAAATAGATATATATGAGGTAAAAATATCTAAGGAAGGTGTAAGAGGATATATACATATATATATATATATATGTGTGTGTGTGTGTGTGTGTGTGTGTGTGGGTAGGAAACTTCCTAGAAAATGCATAGGTAACTTCCTAGAAAAGGTATATGTAATTTCCTAGAAAATACAAAGGAAACTTCCTATAAATTTCATACTCCTTACCTATAAATAGGAAGCTTAGAATTCATTTTTCTTTGCTCATTTCTTCTGTTCTTCTCTCTATACGTTGGTGTTCTAACCAATAATCACCGATACGATATTCTTTCCGATCGATTCGAGAACCAACTAACGAATGCCAAAGTGATGTCTAAATAAGACTATACTTTGTGAATTTCGTTAAGGTTCTGATCACGTGAACATCGTTAGGTTTGATATGGTTTTACACTAATACGTATTCCACTCTGTTAAACTATATGTTTAACTATCAACAAACTCTGATCCATAAACTTACTATCAAACAAGATATTTAATCATCAGAAGATTCAGAACTATAAAGTAAATGCTTAGTTATCAGAAGGCGTAGAATCAAGAAGCTTGTTAAATCAAGAATGCATGCTTATAATGTGAGTCATTCTATTTTTATCAAACTACTTTGCAAAACTCTAAATGTTTTCCAGTTATAATTACAGGGATTAATTCTTTGCATATCTTTAATTACTAGCAGTAAGTGGGGGTATTGTGCACATTACTGTTGTTTTATCACTCTTAGGTGGGAGAGTCTAATTAGTGATATACGTCACTATTGGGTGACAGGACCCAATAGTGACATGACCACAGTCATAGATCCGATCGAGTGACAACTGGACCAGCTAATTATAAGATATGGGCAATTGTAATCGCTCTTAATACTGTAAATTATAACAATGTGTCTTTTGTACAAGTTGAATGTACTCACCAGTATTTCCTGCTGACAAAACCTTTTTAAAACGCATTTCAGGCGATTACAGTAGATTGGAATAAGAGTTGGATACGGCACCAAAAGGCTTACAAAAGTGGCTCCTTTTATCAATTAAATTAAATTAAGAAAAGTTGTTTTATGTATTCGAGCTTATCCCATATTAAAGCTACCTTTGCAAAACATGGGTTTATCCCATCTGTTTACTAAATAAAATCCGGTGTTTCAAAACTCTGATATTTTTCCTAACTCACGGTCCTGATGAAATTTTCCGCTGCAATACTTTTCAAAATAAACCACCGGTACCACTTGGCTGCTTCACGGCTCCCGTTCCCGTCCAGGGTGGGGGCTCCTTGTACGATCACTGATGCACAGGGTACAAAAAGATTATGCAAGCCACACATCCCTAGCCGCACATTCTCTTCGTACAAACCTTGATGCACAATGTACAACACCCAATATGCCTAACCGCACACCCCTATGTGGGCAGCACACTGACAAGTGGGCCACACACTATTACATCTTGGGCCATATTCTTAGTGGACCGCACACTAAAGAAGCCCAAATCCTTAATAGGTCGCACACATCCACTGTTCACCTTATTTCGCGTTAAACTATTATGATAACTTGATGACTGTGTATACATACATGCTTAGTATAAATAACTGCTTGATTTAAATACGTATATAGCATACGTGACTTAGGGGCTGTTTGGCAACATCTGAATGGTTAAGTGTTGAATCAGTAAAATGTCTGAACCATTAAATACCATTGGGCCTTTGTTGTCGCCGATATGAATCCATCTCCGTCTTCATTAATTCTATTTTCTTCCTTTCCCTCCTTCCATCTTCAATTGCCAACTCCTCATCGTTTACACAACATACAAACATTTAGAGATAAGGTGTGGTGCGATGGTTACGGAATTAGGCATATGGTGGCTTTCCTGCCAACCGTCGCATCGTTTCATCAACCAGAGAGGCATTCCTTCAACATATACATGGATACCGCAGAGTGTGATTACCGCGAATCAAAGAAGGATTAAAAACTGCATCGGTCGGCTATCATTCCATTGAAGAAGACGACAACTACTGCAACATCAATTGCTTCTAACAGATATTTTCGGGTTGATGAAGATCGGTAAATGTGGCGGTTGAACTAGCTCCATTGACTAAAAAACTGACCCATCGAAGGATGAGATGGCGATTAGACGACCCAAGAAAAAAGAGAAGTGAAATGGGTGGTCGGAGATCGTTTTTGGTTTACCGGAAAACTCCAGATCTATTAGGAAAAAGAAATATTATAAACGGTGGATGAATCGGAGAACCGATCTTAATAAGGTCGGTCGGTGTAAATAATGGTGTTGGTTGAAGATGTAGTTTTCATAAAAACTAGGTTTAAAGAAGTTCGTCGCATTGCGACGAATTTCTTCTGTTATTTAGTATGTGTTTTGAAATCATTACGAGCGTGTTACGAACAGAACTGCTGACAAGAATAAAAAGAAAATCTAGAAAAAAACACTAAAAGATAACCGAAAGAAAATCAACCAAAAAAGTTGTATGGTAACGATGTTGTTCTTATGAAACCCGTGGTCAGAGATGAGCAACTTGTTCTGGGTACCGGTACCAAATTTGCCGAACCGAAAGATATTAAGTACCAATTCGGTACCGACTTTTGGCGTTCCTGGTACCGGTTCACTACCTTTTTTACCTTCATATACCGATACCGTAACTGGTATTGTCAGTATTAGTACCGATTATGTATCGGTTGGCACCGAGCTCATCTTTAACCCTGAAACTAAAAAAAGAGAAAATTAAAAGTTGAAGAAAATCAACAAAAAAAAAAGTTGTACGATGTCGTTGTTCGTACCGTAACCGTGATCAGGGATGAGCAAATGGTACCGGGTAGCAGTACTGAATTTCCCGAACCAAAAGATTTCCAATATCAATTCGGTACCAACTTTTGACGTTTTATGTATTAGTGCCGGTTTTTACATTCATGTATTGATACCGAACAGGACCGTACCAGTATTTTTCGATACCAGTACTGGTTCAATACCAGGTGACACCAAGCTTATCCCAACCCCTGATATTAAAAAAATGATTAAAGTAAAAAAATAAAGAAAATAAATATTATTATAATATTAAAACAAAAAGTATTAAAAACTATATATTATTATAATATTAAAATCACTATTAATTTTAATTCGTTTATTAATATATAATAAAATAATCTATACATATAATAAAAGAAACCAATTGAGGGACACGTGTCGATATGATAGACATCTATTTTTTAGATTTCCCACCATATATCTATGTTTATTTTTATCTTAAAAATTACAGGTTTTAAAATAATTTATCAAGTTATCTCATATTTTAAGTCGACGTTTATCTATAACTATATCTCTATATTTATACTTATTTTCTAATATAATCTTTATACTTATTTTTATTTTATTATTTTGCGAGTAAATTGCATACCGTCCTTTATGTTTCCTCAAACCTCTAGGTTCCAACCTTAATATTTAAAACTTGCTAAAAATATCCTTTAAGTTTATTTTTGTTGCTGGTTTAATCCTTTATGACTAACCAAGCTAATTATCTCAGTTTATTTCCCTCACATGCCTAACATGTGAGGGTCCCACTATCGTTTGATGACAGACATCAACTGACTAGCAAAATGGAACGAGATGTGGTGCAAACGCAAAACTGCCTGAAACCCAAGCAAAATTGTCTCTGTTTTCACCGAAGATGTAGTCCAAACACAATTGGATCTCTTAAATTTATGGGGCCATTCACATGGAGCAAGCCCCTTTTGATTCCGAGCTATCAACATCCACTCGGAGGAGAGATCCAGCCCGCCTTTCGCTGACTAAATGCCAAACAAGCCATATTTGCAGGTTGATAGCCTCACGTTAGTTCTGTTTGTGATTTCAAATTGAAAAGTGCATATCATTTTTTGTAATTGTTTTCCTCTTTAGTTTTGATTACTTGATGGAGATTACATGTATTAAATAGGGAAGAATAAAAACTAATATTTAGGTACAAAGCAATGGGTCATGAATGAGGAAAGAATAAATAAGTGGATTTAATGGACTAAATGTATATTTTGGTGCAAAATTTGCGTTTCTTTAAATTATGAATAGATTCATTTCATACTCAAAAGTCTCTAATGGCGGTGGCTGAGGGCCTAAGGCTTTTTATTTTTTATTTTTTACACTTAATAATAATAACTATTTAATATTTTATTGATTCAACCACAAGTAACAGAGATGTTTTTAACCTGTTAATAAATTAAAAAACAACAAAGTAGAATGTTATTTTTGTAATACACAAGTTTATAACCTAATAATAGAAAAATAAAAAAAAAACAAAGTAAAATGTTCTAATATGTAAATAGTATATCAAAGTTCTTTTTACCAAAAACGTATTTTGACGACTGTTTGTGTTAACTGATTACATTATATTTATTCAAGCCGTGTAGTACACGTGCTTATTCAACTCATGTTATACACGGGTAATTAAAGATGTAATTTTTTATTATACAAAAATATGTTTAATCAACCCATGTAATACACGGGGTTCTAACCTAGTAGTAATATATAATAATAACAAATTTTATTTCTTAGTTTTCGTCCAAACATTATAGAAGTTCATTATAAAAGGGTTAACGAATAGCTAAAACTTATTTTGTTTGTACACCATCAAACCGACGTATTATTGTGGTATACTGAAATGAATAGACTCTAATGAGAACCAATAAGTAAATTTATTTTATTATTTATATGTATAAAAGGATAAAAAGGCTTTTGGATGAAATGACAAGTACCAAACTATTTAGAGTGAGTTAATTGATATTTTTTAATAGTTTTAGTAGGTTGGACTAAAATGGCAACAAATCGAAAAGTCAAAGAAAAAGGGTGTACCTATTGGCACACCCAAATGCCTATATGCACACCAAAAAGAGTTTTTTGGTCCTATATGCACACACCCGGCAGTGTCGAGTTGTGGCCAAAGCGCGACGTTTTAGTCCGGTCAACCAGACAAAAGACTGACGGGTGTCTGGTTGACAGGACCAAAACGCGGCCAAAGCTTGGGGTTTTGGTCCGGTTAAAAGACCCGTCAGACACCCGTCAATCTTTGAGTTGACCGGACCAAAACGCCGCACATTGGTGTAACACCCTTTTTCTGATAATGAGATTACTTAAAATATTACATGAGTTTATACCAAAATCCCAATTTACAAAATGTTTTCGATTAGAAATAGCAACATGATCATGTTAAGTACAAAACAAAAGTTTTAAAGTAACTTCCACTAGTCACTACCGACTAGTTTAAAACATTAGGACATGGTTATCAATTCATTTACATCAAAATCATTGTCTAAAACAAAGTTAAGTTAACGTGGAAGCTTCAAAATACGTGTTCGGTTCTTCTACATTGCTTGACCGCCATCCGGAAGCCCACCATAGTCACCTAAGGTCAAAACCACTAAAAACATTAGTTTTGGCATTGACATAATGCGTGTAAACATGTTCCAACATCAAATCAATAACAGAAAATAAAAATTCTGATTTTTGGTCCTCCCGCGTGTCGCGGCAGGAGACATTAAATCCGTCGCGACTCGCGACGGCTTCCGCGTGTCGCGGGAGTATTCATGTCTTCTTCCGCGTGGCGCGGGGGAACACGTTTTCCAGCAGGTGCAGGTTTAAAACCTGCATTTTTGCCCAGCTCCGAAAATTGTAAAAATTCTAACTTTAAAAGGTCATAACTTTTCACCCGCTAGTCCGTTTTAACCGATTCTTTTTCCTATGAGTCCGTAATAAAATTACGAATTCAACCATGTAAGTTTCACATTACGGAAACCGAGATACCGACAATCGGTTCATGATTTCCTTATTTCAATTATCCAACCCATTGTTGTAAGTGCATAGCACCATTTTTTCAACTCTTAAAACTTTTCGGACATAATTACCCAAATTCCCGGGCTCATAAATTTTGCACATTCGCGCCATTCCATGGCTTCGCGTTCCCTTGGAACTAGTTACTTGTTTCATCGGAATTCAAGCATTCCGTTTCAAGCAACCCCTTTCTATTTATCTTCTATTATTTGACCCAAGTTTCCGGGTTCTTAGACTTAGATTTATATAACCAAATCATTAGTATGGTACAATCCATCATTTAACGAAGTATGAGACTTTCAAGTCTCTACTCTCGTAATTCCTTTTAAAAGCATCATTTTGACCCGTTTGGCTATTTAGTGAAAACCATCACTTCATTGACTAGCCAAACTAAGTTCCAAGTTTTACTTTGACCCGTTTGATGGTCGAGTGTGCTTCGCCACTTTAACGACGCATCAAACGCATTCATTACACTACAACATCATTCTCACAACAAAACTAAACATATACACATAATTTAACGGGGCTTAAGCCACGTACCTTTAAAGCACACCTTTTCCGCGAGTATCACCTCCGGCGTGTCCACTTGACGTTCCGGATTCCTTGCCTAAAGAGTTCAATTCATAACAAGATTAGAACTCTTTCATAAGCTTTAACGCATTAATTCATAACATATGCAAATCTGCGTTTTTAGCAATCTTTAACATTTTAACCCTCATTTAGGCGTTTTATCAAACACCTTGCGGGTCAGATTTCTACATGATCTAAACCAAGTTCATAACTTGAAATTATCACTCAAATTAACTTCAATTAGACAATGTACACATATGTTAACATCAACAATTTCAGAGATTAGCTCACAATTTCAGTTTACACTAGAACAAGAGTCTTAATCCTAGTGTTTATCGAGTTCTACTAACTTACTAATCACCCACTATAGTGATTTTGATCCTTACAACTAACATGCAAGATTTTGACAAGAAATCATCTAGGGTTTGTCCCTAGACTTCACATTACTTCCAATTTCATGTTTTACAACACATAATCAAGCTCAACCTTCGATTTCAATCACATGCAAGAATTTGAGTTGTATCAAAACAACCTAATTTGACATACCTTATGACATCCTTGACGAGGAGATCACGATTCTATGTTCAGATTTCGATTACGACATGATTTGAGCCTTCAATTTGAGAGTTTAGTAGAATTTAGGGTTGTGAAGGTGTGGGTGTCGCCCCCTGTGGTTTCTTGATCGACCAGACCCCTTCTAATGGGGTGTTTGGTTTGTTTTAATCAAAACTAATAACACTAGTTTCAATTTTAACAATATTGGCCCTTCTACTTTTATTTAACTTATAGTTTGGTTATTTTAACCTTAATTCTAGTTATTCATAGACTCATATTTAACTAGGTTATAATTTCCTAGTTAGATAAATTCTTGTTTATTTAAACTTTATAATTTTAATATAAAGTTTTGTATTTTCGGGATGTTACAAGTCCACCCCCCTTAAAAAGGGTTTCGTCCCTGAAACCGTATTACGTACCAAATAGTTTAGGGTAGAGCCGTTGCATCTCTTCTTCGGACTCCCATGTGGTATCCGCACCCTTCCTGTGTTCCCATTTAACCTTCACTTGGTTAATTATCTTGCTCCTCAAACTCTTCTCCTTACGATCTAATATCGCAATTGGCTTAACTGCATAGTTGAGACTGTTATCCACCTCGATATCATCATAGTGAATGCGAGCGGTTTTATCTGCCAAACATTTTCGGAGATGTGACACGTGGAATGTGCTATGAATCCCACTCAACTCATCGGGTAGTTCAAGACGATATGCTACTTTACCAACCCGTTCGGTGATTCTGAATGGCCCAATAAATCTTGGGCTCAATTTCCCTCTTTTTCTGAACCGTATGATTCCTTTCCACAGAGATACTTTCAGCATTACCTTATCGCCCACTTGAAACTCAATAGGCCTATTTCGCTTATCCGCATACGAATTTTGTCGATCCTGAGCTGCTTTTAGGTGAACTCGGACCATATCAATTTTCTCATTCGTAGTTCGGATTATATCAGTAGGTGTTAATCCTCGTGGTCCCACTTCTCCCCAACACACCGGGGTTCGACACTTTCTACCATATAACATCTCATACGGGGCCATTTTAATGCTCGATTGATAGCTATTGTTATATGAAAATTCGACCAAGGGTAGATGGACATCCCAACTACCCCCGAAGTCGATGATGCAAGCCCGCAACATATCTTCCAACGTTTGTATTGTTCTCTCACTTTGCCCATCCGTTTGCGGATGATAAGCAGTGCTAATGAACAGTTTAGTTCCCATTTGCTCTTGGAATTCGCGCCAAAATTTAGAGGTAAACCGAGTATCTCTGTCTGACACAATGGATATTGGCACTCCGTGACGTGCTATGATTTCATTGGTGTACACTTCCGACATCTTCTCGGATGTATAAGTCTCACGAATCGGAATGAAGTGAGCACTTTTTGTCAATCTATCCACGACTACCCATATAGCATCAAATCCGCGATTGGTTTTGGGCAATTTGGTTAACAAATCCATCGTGATTTGTTCCCATTTCCAAACTGGGATATCCAGCGGTTGCAACCTACCATATGGCTTTTGGTGCTCCGCTTTGACTTGTAAACAAGTCAGACACTTCTCCACATATTTCACAATATCTCTTTTCATTCCGGGCCACCAATAGTTTTGTTTTAAGTCATTATACATTTTGGTCGCCCCCGGATGAATTGAATAATGAGATTTATGGGCCTCGTCAAGTAGACGCACCTTGGCCCCACACGTATTTGGAACCCAAATTCTCCCAAATCGAGTTTTCAATCCTTGGTTATCATCCTCCAGGTCTTTTAGCTGCCCAACTATCCTTTCCTTCTTCACATTTTCTTCCTTGATTACTTCAATTTGAGATTTTCGGATTTGTTCAAGCAAACCCGATGTCACAATTAATTGCATCGATCGTACTCGAATAGGCGTATAATCTGTCTTTCGACTCAACGCGTCTGCCACTACATTAGCCTTCCCGGGGTGGTAATGTATTTCACAATCAAAGTCTTTGACAGTTTCTAACCACCGCCTCTGCCTCATATTTAATTCCTTCTGATTGAAGAAATACTTTAAGCTTTTGTGGTTGGTAAAGATAGTGCACTTCACCCCATACAAGTAATGCCTCCATATCTTCAAGGCAAACACCACTGCTGCCAACTCGAGGTCATGGGTAGGATATCTCTTCTCATGAGTCTTTAGATGCCTCGAGGCATAGGCTATAACCTTGCCCCGCTGCATCAAAACGCAGCCAAGTCCCGAATGCGATGCATCCGAGTAAACTACCATATCCTCCGTTCCGTCCGGTAATGACAATACCGGTGCATGGGTCAATTTCTCCTTGAGCGTTTGGAATGCCCTTTCTTGATCCTCGGCCCAAATAAACTTTTCATCATTTCGGGTTAGTTTGGTCAACGGCATAGCAATTTTGGAGAAATCTTGTATGAATCTCCGATAATAACCCGCAAGCCCCAAGAAGCTTCTGATTTCCGAAGGATTCTTTGGTGGAGTCCATTTTGACACAGCTTCTATCTTTGACGGATCTACTAACACCCCGTTTGCACTAATGATGTGCCCAAGAAATTGCACTTCTCATAACCAGAAGGCACATTTTGAGAATTTTGCATACAATTTCTCTTTCCTGAGCGTCTCCAACACTTCACGCAAATGACTTGCGTGTTCCGCTTCATTCTTGGAGTATATCAAGATGTCATCAATGAACACTATTACTGACTTGTCTAGCATGGGTTTGCAAACCCGGTTCATGAGATCCATGAAAGCCGCGGGTGCATTAGTTAACCCAAAGGACATCACGAGAAACTCGTAATGTCCGTACCGTGTACGGAAAGCCGTTTTTGGTATATCCTCCTCTTTGACTTTTAACTGATGATACCCCGATCTGAGGTCGATTTTTGAGAACCAACTTGCACCTTGTAATTGGTCAAATAGGTCATCAATTCTTGGAAGCGGATATCGATTCTTTACCGTGAGTTTATTCAACTCTCGGTAATCAATGCACATACGCATGCTCCCGTCCTTCTTCCTCACGAATAATACCGGTGCGCCCCATGGAGACACACTTGGCCGAATAAATCCCTTGTCTAGCAATTCTTGGATTTGGGACAACAATTCTTGCAATTCTGATGGCGCTAACCGATACGGCGCCTTAGCCACGGGTTTCGCGCCCGGAATCAATTCGATTCCGAACTCTACCTCCCGCTCTGGCAGTATTCCCGGTAATTCTTCCGGAAATACATCGGCGTATTCACGTACCACTGGTACGTCTTCAATTCTCGGCGTCTCTTTATCAGGTTCGTTGGCGTATATCATAAATGCTTTACATCCTCGCCTCATAAGTTTATGAGCTTTTAATATTGAGCACATAACGGGACTGCCCCCTTTTTCGCCATAGATGGTGACTTGTTTTCCACTTGGAGATGTTAATTTTATCTCCTTACGGAAACATATCACTTCTGCATGATGTCGAGCTAACCAATCCATCCCGACCACTACTTGGAATTCTCCCATTGACATAGGGATCAAATCTATTAAATATTCCTCATCGCAATGGGTCCTTTCAAATACTCCCTCCATATCACTTAGCCACCGTTGGCATATTATCGGGTCAACCTCCCCATTGTAGATTGGCGGTTTACACGCCATGAACTCTTTATAAGAACAAGATTTTCGTCCTCCCGACTTTTCCTTTGCTAAATTGGTATTATCCTCCAATTTCTTGATTCTTTCTTCCACCACTGATAATACCGTGTTTTGGATTTTGTCGATAAAGCCCGACAAACTATTTTCGATTGCCTTTCCTACCTCTTCAGCAATCACTTCTCTTGTTTGCTCGGTGACTCTTGGCACCGTATCATCATTACCTTTATCCGCCATCTTTAACTGAAATGTTTACATCGAACGTTAACATTTCATCTATAACATGTGATTTATTTACTTCGGTTTATTCAAGTTCGTGACTTGTTTTCACCGTTCTTATTTAATGCACTTTCCGGGTTTGAGTGTGTTAACACACTCTTCCCATGCATATCTATTCATTATTCCCTCTTGTTACTTAATAATTCTACTAAGAACAATTAACTCTTACCGGATGTTTGATCAAGCTTGAACCGAACACACTTGTTAACAACCTGGCTCTGATACCAACTTGTAACAACCTTTTTCTGATAATGAGATTACTTAAAATATTACATGAGTTTATACCAAAATCCCAATTTACAAAATGTTTTCGATTAGAAATAGCAACATGATCATGTTAAGTACAAAACAAAAGTTTTAAAGTAACTTCTACTAGTCACTACCGACTAGTTTAAAACATTAGGACATGGTTATCAATTCATTTACATCAAAATCATTGTCTAAAACAAAGTTAAGTTAACGCGGAAGCTTCAAAATACGTGTTCGGTTCTTCTACATTGCTTGACCGCCATCCGGAAGCCCACCATAGTCACCTAAGGTCAAAACCACTAAAAACATTAGTTTTGGCATTGACATAATGCGTGTAAACATGTTCCAACATCAAATCAATAACAGAAAATAAAAATTCTGATTTTTGGTCCTCCCGTGTGTCGCGGCAGGAGACATTAAATCCGTCGCGACTCGCGACGGCTTCCGCGTGTCGCGGGAGTATTCATGTCTTCTTCCGCGTGGCGCGGGGGAACACGTTTTCCAGCAGGTGCAGGTTTAAAACCTGCATTTTTGCCCAGCTCCGAAAATTGTAAAAATTCTAACGTTAAAAGGTCATAACTTTTCACCCGCTAGTCCGTTTTAACCGATTCTTTTTCCTATGAGTCCGTAATAAAATTACGAATTCAACCATGTAAGTTTCACATTACGGAAACCGAGATACCGACAATCGGTTCACGATTTCCTTATTTCAATTGTCCAACCCATTGTTGTAAGTGCATAGCACCATTTTTTCAACTCTTAAAACTTTTAGGACATAATTACCCAAATTCCCGGGCTCATAAATTTTGCACATTCGCGCCATTCCATGGCTTCGCGTTCCCTTGGAACTAGTTACTTGTTTCATCGGAATTCAAGCATTCCGTTTCAAGCAACCCCTTTCTATTTATCTTCTATTATTTGACCCAAGTTTCCGGGTTCTTAGACATAGATTTATATAACCAAATCTTTAGTATGGTACAATCCATCATTTAACGAAGTATGAGACTTTCAAGTCTCTACTCTCGTAATTCCTTTTAAAAGCATCATTTTGACCCGTTTGGCTATTTAGTGAAAACCATCACTTCATTGACTAGCCAAACTAAGTTCCAAGTTTTACTTTGACCCGTTTGATGGTCGAGTGTGCTTCGCCACTTTAACGACGCATCAAACGCATTCATTACACTACAACATCATTCTCACAACAAAACTAAACATATACTCATAATTTAACGGGGCTTAAGCCACGTACCTTTAAAGCACACCTTTTCCGCGAGTATCACCTCCGGCGTGTCCACTTGACGTTCCGGATTCCTTGCCTAAAGAGTTCAATTCATAACAAGATTAGAACTCTTTCATAAGCTTTAACGCATTAATTCATAACATATGCAAATCTGCGTTTTTAGCAATCTTTAACATTTTAACCCTCATTTAGGCGTTTTATCAAACACCTTGCGGGTCAGATTTCTACATGATCTAAACCAAGTTCATAACTTGAAATTATCACTCAAATTAACTTCAATTAGACAATGTACACATATGTTAACATCAACAATTTCAGAGATTAGCTCACAATTTCAGTTTACACTAGAACAAGAGTCTTAATCCTAGTGTTTATCGAGTTCTACTAACTTACTAATCACCCACTATAGTGATTTTGATCCTTACAACTAACATGCAAGATTTTGACAAGAAATCATCTAGGGTTTGTCCCTAGACTTCACATTACTTCCAATTTCATGTTTTACAACACATAATCAAGCTCAACCTTCGATTTCAATCACATGCAAGAATTTGAGTTGTATCAAAACAACCTAATTTGACATACCTTATGACCTCCTTGACGAGGAGATCACGATTCTATGTTCAGATTTCGATTACAACATGATTTGAGCCTTCAATTTGAGAGTTTAGTAGAATTTAGGGTTGTGAAGGTGTGGGTGTCGCCCCCTGTGGTTTCTTGATCGACCAGAACCCCTTCTAATGGGGTGTTTGGTTTGTTTTAATCAAAACTAATAACACTAGTTTCAATTTTAACAATATTGGCCCTTCTACTTTTATTTAACTTATAGTTTGGTTATTTTAACCTTAATTCTAGTTATTCATAGACTCATATTTAACTAGGTTATAATTTCTTAGTTAGATAAATTCTTGTTTATTTAAACTTTATAATTTTAATATAAAGTTTTGTATTTTCGGGATGTTACATTTGGCCACAGCTGGACACTGCAGGGTGTGCGTATAGGACAAAAAAAGCTCTTTTGGGCTGACTATCTACACACTAAGTGTGTAAATAGTCTCCCCTAAGAAAAAAAAACCTAATTGTATTTAAATGCCAAATCAAGATAAACATTAGAGATGCAAATAGTCTCCCCAAGAAAAAAAAAAAACTATTTGTATTTAAATGACAAATTAAGATAAACATCAGAGATTAAAATAACAATTTATTCTTTCCGATATGAATTTCAAATATTAATATGTGCATAAGTGTTCATAATATTATTTGTCTTGTATTTTTAAAGGCATTTATTTGTCATGTATGTACTGATTGTCATTTAACATGTTCTAAAAAACATCGAATATTCATATGAAAGAACAAATGGTGTCGATTGTTAAAAACATTCACTTGACTTTTAACTTTGACCATCCATTACCTTTTAATGTGTTGTCATCTTACCTTACCCTTGCTTTCTAAAAATTTTATATAATTTTGAGTCACTATATGTTATGAATTCGTTTCTTTTTGGCAGTTTTGGACGTTGTTCACACCCACCCCATCGGTTTAGATTCGAGTTCATCTCCTCTTTTACGTTAGGTGAGTCACTTGGTGGTAAAAATTTACAATTTTGTTTCAGTTTCGATGGTAGATGGGTTGCTACTTAGAATGTTTTAGGGTGTTAGAGCATTCACATCCAAGGAATCAAATTATGTGTGTCTTGTTTTTAAAATATAAAGAGTATAAAAAGTGATTGTGAGTGGAGGAGAGAGAAAATATTACTGTTCATCTGTATATTTGGGGGAAACTCTTCACCCCCTATAGTTTTTTAATATATTTTGAAAGTGATTGTGAGTGGATGAGAGAGAAAAGGTAATGATATAAAAAATATTATTTAATTGAAAATAAGAGAGAAATTGTAGTGTTTTTTAGTGTAATTTAGGGTGAAAATATAATAGACTGGATGTAAATGCTCTTATTTCCTTCCCAAAATAGAGGGGGGGGGGGGGGGGGGGGGGCTCAGTTTTAGAATTTATATAATCTTTTATGAATTTTTTTTAATCTTTTGTCTATTTTTCGGTTTTTGTTCTTTTTTAAGTTTCAGTCAAACCTGATTTTGTACATGTAACAAAACAAACGGTCTAATATTGGCCGAATAACATCAATTAAGAATTAATATTCGTTTTTATTGTTTCAATCGATATAAACATATCTCGGTATTGTTTTGGTATCATCATTACTTTTTTTGTTTCTCTCAGTATCTTAATAAACCAAACCAATATCAAACAAACTCCTGTCATTGCCGTTAGTTTTACTATTGTATCTGCATTTCCATTAAAAATGGGGTCACCCCGCAAAAAAAAACACAGGTATAAGAGCATTCACATCCAAACCATCAAATTATACATACATTCCACTAAAAAACAACTCCTATATCAATATATTTCCACTAAAAACAAATACTTTTTCTCTCTCCTTTTCAATTAAATAATATTATCATCACATTTTTCTCTCTTCTTCACTCACAACCACTTTCAATATATATTAAAAAAATTATACTGAGCAATATATATTAAAAAAATTATACTGGGTGAACAGTGTCCCCCAAATACACAGATGAACAGTAACATTTTCTCTCTCCTCCACTCACAACCACTTTTTATACCCTTTGTAATATAAAAACTCCCACTCACATATTTTGATGGATAGAATGTGAATGCTCTAACCCACTACTTATGACAAAAATAGAGAAGTTCATCAGATAGGAGCGAAAGACTAAATAATTTCTAATCACAAACAATCATTTGAACTATGCAATTGATCATCATTTGAACTTCTCAATCTTCATAAAACAAGAAAACCAAAAATATATTAAAAATATGAAAACAAAAAGCCTCAGAAGGAAGGCAGTAGAATTAACGTAATCACAAATTTTCATACATTACGCAAATATAGTACTAATCATCATTGGCTTAAAAATTAATATAACAATAAAAACAAAAAAAAATTACATAACGAAAACCAGTGGCCTCATAGAGAAGATTAGAATTAACAACACGATTTAGTTCAGACATATGCTTGTCATTATTTAGAATTTAATCATCGGCCAAATTTTAAAAACTTATTTTCAACATAAAATAAAACAAAAATTCAAAATTCAAATTGAATAAGAAAGGACTCAGTTTATGGGTGGTGATATAACAGGATGGTCGGCAAGGTGATTGTTAGTCACCGTTACGACGAACGAGACCTTATCACTTGACATCGTCATTGCCCCCTTTTTTATTCAGGAAAACACCAAAACAAAAAATAACAAAGATTCAAACAGAAAGAAAAACAAAAGATCGATCGAGAAAGATGTAACCTTTGATCTATAACGCTGATTAGAAGTTGATCGATAAACCCAAAATTTATAGCAGAGAAAGAGACGATGAAGACTGAAATGTTGGGTGTATCTACTTATAGAGGGGTACTAGGGTTTACTATTGTATTTGTTTCGGTTTGTCAGACCTGTATTGGGCTGGGCTGTCATAGATTCACGGTCATGTCACATATGATGGCTGATTTGAGTGGGCTTTTGGTCCATCTATTTTGTCCAAATGTATGGGTCCTTTCTAAATTCAGCCCATCTTTTTACCCCACAACAAAACACTTTAACCCATCCTTTTTATATAAAAACCATCTCTCATAACCCACTATCTTCATCATGTTTTCATTCAATAATGACCAGAACGTGTTTTCTCTGAACAATCCATGTCACACATCAACTCAACAACACCCATGGATCATCAACACCAACACTGGCGAAGCTGAATACCAACCTCTACCGACTAAGAATTCACCAAGATGGGAAATGCCATCGCCTCAACCTTGGCAAATACCCCCACATGTTCAAATGTCGGGTCTTTACATGTATCCTCTAGTGTTTGGGCAATACATGTCACAACACTTGTCTCATATTTCTCTTATATCTCTCGTGTCTCCAACCAATACCCAAACGGTAGTACCTGAAAACCAACTTGTTCCCGAAACCAACCTGATACCTGCGAAACGTCATCCTCGCGGAGACCTCCTCGTAAGTGAGTAGGCAAAGGGCGACCGACATGAAGTTCCTCCAAAAAGCCATTCCCTCTCATTTATCCGAGGACCATATGATTATGGAAATGAAGAAAAAAGTCATTCAAGCAAAATATCTAAACAGTTAGAAGTTTATTATGTTTTAAAATTATGTCTTTTTAAGATGTTATGTCTTTTTTTAAATGTTATGTTTTTTATGTAATGTTGGTTTAATTTAAACGTTTTGTCTTTTTTTTAAATGTTATGTTTTTTTTTTACTATATTTATTTATTTAAATGTTATATAAAATAAAAATAAAATAAAATAAAATAATTAGGTAATGATTGAAGAGCTCCATAACATACCATGGGTGTGACACCTTACCCGATAAAGATACTTTATAACACAGTTGATACAAAAAAAAATGCTTATTTTATTAATAACAACTTACTGTACAAGGTCTAAAAACTTAAATACAACATCTAATCAGACTAAGACTAGTCTGATATTACAAAACTTCCACCAGATTACACAATCTGGGATATACAGTTCCAACCACTATTAAGAGTATGAGGTATACTATTCCATCACACCAACACAAGCCTGGACTAAAGCCAACGATCATGCTTTATTACCTGTGACACACGCTTAAAAGATGTCAGCTGTTGCTGGTGAGTTCATGAATATACACAAGTTATAAATCGCATAATTATATCATGATATGTACTAGCTCATATCATCATAACCTAACGTCAATAGGTGACATACATCATCATAGAGTTAATGTCTCTACACTGATCGGTGTAGTACTTGACAAATCCCGCACAGTGGCACGCATAAGGGACCACAAATATCGTGTGTTTGTGTGCATGGGTTTGTAACGTTTCGTATTTTCATACTTTCTATTTTTAGAAAGCTTGTACCCGTATTTCATTTAATCCTTGTAATCTCGAGACTTTAATCATAATGGAAATTTCATCTTATTCATAGTTGTTTATTCATACATACATGATACTTAATCAATCACGAATACGCGTTTTATATACAAAACCGAACCATACTTTATAATTATTTGATGTTCGGAACATTGTTCATACACATTCATGCCTTACACATACTTCTACATGCCTTAAAATTCCCTAAAATGCATAACACAATAGAGATATCGCATAAATGAACAAACCACCAAACAACAAGGGCCAAAAATGCAAATTTGGAATTTGACATGCCTTACAGACTGCAAGGCATGTGCTTTAAGGTTCGCAAGGGGCTCAGCACGGCAGGATTTTAAACAGCTCGCAAATTATGACCATTTTTCACCTTTTTACACCTCCTTTCACCCCCAATCACCTTCTAACCTCATTAAGACCCAAACCTCGATCCCCCACTATAAATTTAAGCCTCCCACACATTATTTTCACTTTCCACACTCTAATCCACTCTCAAAGCACTCTAAATCTTCAAGAACTTCGCAAGTTTTGGGCAGAAAGTTTCAAGCACAAAAGTGAGCTTTCAACTCACTTTCTTTATCCATTCTTCTTGTTTTCGTGTTTCATACGAATTGGATAACCTCTAGGTATGTTTCCCCAAGTCTACCATGGTAAACTAAGTTAGGACATCACCACATTTGATGTCTAAAGTTGGTTTAAAATTATGTTTTTGTTAGACTCTTTCAAACATTGTTCATCCTTTCTCATTTCTTGAACATCTTCAAGTTGCCACAAATCCCCTTATTGGGATAGGTTGGATTAAAGATTATTACAGAAATGAAAGGTGTTAGCTCACTACCTAAGTAACCAAAACAACTTCCAAGTAACAAAGAGAACAAGACTACACCAAGTCTCCAAACACTATCCATATTTGGAATGCACTCGTCTAGTCAAGTCAATTGGTTGTTTAGGTGATTTAGATGAATTAGATACTTGTATTTACATTATTGTACTATGTTCCATGACCATCCAAATCATCCATGTGATGATTTGTGCATTGGTGAATAATAGGGTTAATGGATTCATCCAACCCATGCATGACCATACATGACAGACTATGACTTAGACTTAGACTTATATTATGACTATATACATATATAGGGGGAGGTTCATTTGAGAAGAAAATTAAATTGAGAAGAAAAAGAACAAATGGTACAATTGTAAAACATAAAATAGTTTTTTTTCTCATCTCATTTATTATTATTTTTTACTAATTAATTAGTCATTAAGACTATCATCCTCCACACTAAAATTTTTGCCTAAACACATCAAAATTTATCCTACACGTTTTTTAAATTTATCCTACACATACTGAAATTTATCCTACATAACTCGTAATTCATCCTACACACCTCATAATTTATCCTACACTTTAAATTATTTTTTCTTCTTTGAAAAGATATATATTTTTTTGAAAATAAGTTACAAGTTTAATGTAGTTAGCTATTAAATAAGAAGACTAACAATTAATGATCTATCTAATTTTACCAATATACCCTTACACCCATATTAAATACAAAAAGTATATGAAGTAAAATGAATCATTCTTATTGGTTGAAGTTTGTTCTTTTTTATTCTTACAAAAAATTTCTTCTCTTTTGAACCCTCCACTACATATATATATATATAATATCTAATCCAAGACCAAACCATGGTACTTACCAAAATAATGGTAGGATACTATGTGTTAAGGTGGATAATATCTTAGTTCTTGATTCCTCAAATTGGACTTCTAATGGGTGAATTAGTACCAATAAAAAAAACACTATAAACATTGTCTCCAAATGAGTGTCTAGACAAAGATGTACTTTTGTATACTTTAAAACTTATAAATCCTCAAATCCATTCCATCATCAAATCCATACACTAACACACCTTTGTTTATCCTTTTAGGATAACCTCGGTGTTCCATCCCTCAAATCATTCAAGACTCATTCTGTGGAAAACATTTACAAACCGTTACTATACTTAACCCTCTTTCGTTTTAGAGTAAATTACAAAAATCGTCCTTTGTGTATGTCACTTATTGCAAACTGTGTCCTTTGTCTTCAATAATTACAGAAAACGTACTCGATGTTTGCAAACCCTTGCAAGTTATGTCCTTTAGCCCTAACGCAGTTAATTTTTTGTGGTTAAATCTGACCAAATGGACCCCACATGAGGGTATTTTGGTCATTTTACTCTCATGTGAGGTCCATTTGTTCAGATTTAACCACAAAAATACCCTCATGTGGGGTCCATTTGGTCAGATTTAACCACAAAAATTAACTGAGTTAGGGCTAAAGGACATAACTTGCAAGGGTTTGCAAACATCGAGTAAGTTTTCTATAATTATTGAAGACAAATGACACAGTTTGCAATAAGTGAGATACATAAAGGACAATTTTTGTAATTTACTCTTCGTTTTAAACCACTTTTTGGTGTAACATGTATAGTATATCAAATTCACAAAAACACACAATCATTCTTATGAATACACTCGATCCATTAAAACATGCTACTTGTTATACTTGACGTTTATACATGCCAGAATACATTAATGCAAACTACTTGTTATTAACTTCGCGAGCCTACCTTAACATGTATAACGCTATAGGAATAGCACATCGCCCATTGTTGGGTCATTGTTAAGTTTTCTATCATAACGGTCTTGTTGTTGATGAGATTACGCTAGTGGACACTTTGGTTTGACACTTAGGATATGCATGCTAGTATGTTGATTAAACTTAGTATAAAGTTGCCATGATGGATTTGAGACTTTTATCATATATGCTATGTAGACCAAACTTGTATGCTCCCCAACCTATTTTGTGTTGGCAGATACTTTAATACATGTTGTAGGAAAATTGATGATGAAATCTCTAGAAAACTATTAGGGTGCACTGGAAACGCACCAAATATTGCGTTCATGTATTTCTTTATGTTTAGTCATGTTTAGATACAAGTTGTTGTACTTTCTCTTTCGAAACAGTGTATTTCTTTTTGGTATGAAATGAAATGAAATACGGCCTTTTAAATTATTGTCATTTTAAATAAGTTATGATGTTTTGAGCAATCTTGTTAGGTCTCACTCTGATGTTTTCGCCATCGGTTGGGGTGTGACAGATTGGTATCAGAGCCATAACTATAGGAAATTAGGAAAAATTGCCATGATTTGACCTTGTCTATTGTTAAGAAATCCCTACTTGACATTCTTGTTATCATGCTTAAAACACTTAAATTGTTCCTATTTTCCCTCACATCTTATCATTTTTGTCTCAAAATATACGCCTTTCCTAAGGCTAATTGTGCTATAATACGAAGATATAAAGACACTCTTATTTCACAAACGAGACAATCTCACTAAAATAGGCATGAAACCCTTACTTTGGTGATAACTCTCAATCCGCAATTATTGTTTTTTACGAAATTATACCATCAAGTTAGGAGTGATTTCCTCACCTTGATGGAAATTTCACAATTCTCATTCTTGTGGACTCTTACCAATGAGTCGGAAATATTTCCTTAATTCGATGGGTAAGTACCAACCACGTTTAGGGAACGACATTATCAAGTTTTGAGTGATGTCCATACCTTGATAACTAGTCACACTCCTCGATTTTCAATCCCATCAAGGTCTTAAACTTTCGATTGACTAGGGACATGTAGTAACCGGAAAGGTGAATATCATTAACCGAAATTTTTGGCGAGAGTATTCTACCTATTATGTCAAAGCATGCTTCCCGAAATCAAAATAATTTTTTATCACTTTGGCTTAGTCTTAAGTCTGTTACGGAACACTCCAAGTTTTACATTAACTCTCTTTTATGTTATATCAATTTTAATGTGTTTTAAACTTGATCCCTCATTCATTTCAAGAATTGGAAATTCGGAATCGCACTATACTCTCACAATCTAAAACAATAATAATATTCAAGAACAAACGAAATTTACAACTCTTTCATTGTTACTTGATTGTATTCATATTAAATGCGTGCTATGTGCCTATGTTATCACACCATCAAATGCCATCTCACTTTGTGTAAATAAGATATAACCGAGGAAATTCAATACCCAGTTCTTAAACGTTTTAAAGAATATGTGAATCTGAGGTTACCTGTAGGATTAAAGAGTATGATCGTTGTGAATATTTAGATGAAGCGACGAAGAAGATGTAGGAGATTAGGGTTTTGTCTCAAATCTAGAAAATAAAAGAGGTTTATATATAGATCCGGATTGTTAGTTGGATCGGATTAAGGTATACAGCGCTTCACTGAAGAAAATTTACATCCAAGATTTTGGAGCCAAAAGTGGGATTAAGAATTCTAATATTGTATCACATTAGCCCAAATTTTTTTCATTTATTATATATAATATATAATAGATTTTGTTCTTTCAAAACCATTATACATTATACATATGAATTTAAAGTTATGATGAATAGTACATTTTATTTCTAAATTATCTATTTTATTATTATATAATACATATTAATTTAGATTCTTAGTTTTTTTTTTTTTTGTTTTTTGAATTATTATATTTTATTATTGTTGTAATAGTTTATTGTAATTACTTTTTAGCATATTTTGTTTTTGACTAATTATAACTTTTAAGATAAGAGGTTTTTATAAAAATTTTGAGTAGGTGCGACGTGCTTATTTTATCTACATCTTGATTTAATTTTTGCTCAAAACCGATATTGTCGCAACCCGCGATCCCAAATCCCCGAGAACGGGCGGCCGCGAGCCAGTTTCGGTGGTATCGCGTATTGTCTAATTTGGCAGCGGAAATTTTCATCAGGACCGTAGTTAGGAAATAATTTATCAGAGTAAAATACCACATTTCATATAAATAAACATATTGGGATAAAACCCAAGTTTTTATTACAACTGATTTATAGGGATAAATCCCATTTTATTTGAATTCAAACGGCTTCTTTATTTGTGTAACTTTTATAGCCACTTTTCCAAGCCTTCAGTGCTGTCCAGCTGGCTTCTAATTGGCTTTCACATTGTGTTACCTGAAACGCGTTTTAAAAACATTTGTCAGTGGGAAATACTAGTGAGTGAATCCCAGTTTAATCAAGAAACATTAATTTAATTTAAACAGTATTGAGAGCGATTACAATGTTTACATCTACCCAATTACTCATTCAGTACTGTCAATCCTGACTGGTGGGTCATATTACACATTGGCTAACTCTTCGTCCAATGGTAACGTGTCTCACATTTTGTATACAAAACCCCAACATACCGGCAGTAATCGTAGAATTACAAAGACTCAATCACTGCTAAATTGCATTGTAAAATAGTTAAGGTTTTGTAAAAATTGTTTACAAAAAGGAGATTACTCACATTGTTGTCTTAGATTATCCTTTAGGGTTTCCTGGTGACAATCTATAATTTACACAAATGCACACGTGTTAGTATAATAACCTATTTTAACATTAGTAATACCCTCCCCGAGACGGCATTCCAACGACTACGTCGGGCAGAACCACGACAGACGTTATGGAACCCTAGATCAATCGGGCAGAGTATCTAATACGTATCCAGGGGTTATGATACTTACAACGGAGCAGAACTTCGCTATTTAGGGGGTATAATACCCGTGTATAATGTATACTACGTAGAATTGAGAGAAAGAAAGACAATTTTGAACGATTTCGACTGAAGACCCGGTGCCTGCTTATATAGGGGCTGAGTTTGATTTTTATGCGGCCCGCGTAAGAGTAGACAAAGGCCTACGCGGCCCGCGTCAACTCTGGTCAACGCTGTAGCTGATCCGGGTCATCGACTAGACCTGCCACGATGATGACACGTGTCATCACCGGGCTGCGCCACACCTTTGATCTCTAGCGGCCCGCATAAGATCCTTAAAGGTTCTACGCGGCCAGCGACAACCCAAAAATCATATTTTTAATTATTTTTAATAATATTTAAGGTATTCGGGGCCCGTTTTCACGTATGGGGTGTATTTTTGGACATATTGGGATATTTTAAAATATATTAGGGTGTCGGAAAATTTATAAGGGTGTTGGTTTAGAGTTGTTATATCCTCCCCACCTTGTTTCAGAGCTCGTCCTCGAGATCTATTGGAACAAGTGTGGATATTTTTGTTGCATTTCTGATTCAAGCTCCCATGTGTACTCAGGTCCTCTTTTGGAGTCCCACTTTACTTTTACCAGAACCAATCTTTTATGCTTGAGGTTCTTGACTTTCTTGTCTTCAATTTGTAGAGGCCTTTTTACAAACTTGAGTTGTTCATTTACCTCTATATCCTTAAGAGGTATCATCAGCGATTCATCGGCTAAGCATTTCTTGAGATTAGATACATGAAATACATCATGTATTCCCGCCATTTCCTCTGGCTGTTATCGCTGATAGGCTACAGGTCCTGTTCTTCTAATAATCTCAAAAGGTCCAACATACCTGGGACTTAGCTTTCCTCTTTTGATAAATCTTACCACTCCTTTCCAAGGAGAGACTTTTAACAATACTTTATCTCCTACTTGAAATTCCAATGGTTTGCGCCGATTATCAGCATAGCTCTTATGTCGATCACGTGCTGATTTCAGTAGTTCCTTGACTTGAATAATCTTGTCAGTTGTTTCTTGTACTATCTCAGGTCCAGATAGTTGCTTTTCCCCAATTTCTGTCCAACAGACTGGGGTTCGGCACTTTCGTCCATAAAGTGCTTCGATGTAACACCTCGAAAATTCGTGCTCAATGAAATAACGACACGTGTCATGTAAGACAAAACGCGTTGTAAACCCGGATTTAATAAAGATGTTTTGGCAGGATTTAAAAGTGGCGTCATGTTAATTTTTACCTCTGAACGACCTCATTTATAAATCCCAAGACCCAAGTACATATATATCAAACATCTAATATATCTTAAATCCAGAAATTCGTTGACAATAAATGAATTCGAAGTGCATGATTGGTTCCTATGGAAATTTCTACGGTAAACCTTCTTGTTCGGCACTTTTGAAAAGGATCCAAGCAAACATAACATAATGGTAGGGTATGTAACTGTTCAAGGCACATTTTAGAGGCCCCAAACTGATAATTGAAGTCCCAAATTCGAAAATGATGGTTGCCCCTTCGAAACACCAAAGAACAACAAACTTTTAGCTGCAGAGGAAGGCTTGCGCACCGCAAGCATTGATCCTTACGGTGCGCAAGCAGGTGCCCAACGACAGAAAACCAGCTGTTGCCTGTTTAATCGCATTTTTCGATCTTTGAATGATTTTCCTCATCTCCCTTGGCCCCTAAACAATCCCTAAACATCTAGGGACACTTGTAAATAACTTGTGGTCAGTAGTAGACTTATTTGTCAACACTTTGTGGAGACTTGATCACTATATAAAGCTCACAAGTGCAACACTTGATCATTCATTCCTCAAACATCTTCTGATCAATTGTGGAGCACAAGAGCATCTTCCAGGCCTTCCTAATCAACCATTAGACACTTGTAAGTTTGCTTAACCTTCTTTAATTGAGTTTAGCTTAGTTATTTAGCTAAAAGTCAAACCGTCGTAATTACGGTTTGACTTCGAGATTAATTAATAATGGCTCAGTCAAATCTCGAATTAAAAGTACCTTTAAGTAGGTAATTATGTGGGTAATAAACCCTTAAAGGGTTCCCCCTGATTCCCACTCTAACTAGGTCAAATGTCGGGTCAAACTTACTAATAAAAAGTCAACAGAATGTTTAAATTACAATTTATGCATGATTAGCAATGTAGAACACATACAACCTGTTTGATCATTAATATAACTTGGTAATGAATGTAGAAACATGTCTAAACATGTTCAACCCGACAATTTCCTGTTTAGACCCGGTTCGGAACCGAAAGTCGCATAGTTTGACTTATACTTTGACTTTCTGTTCTGACCCGTTATGGTATGTTTTAGAAATACCTAAGAGCTTCATTTGGACCAGGTTACATGCTAGTATAACCCTCTGTGATTATACACCATGGTTCATTAGTTAACCGATTAATACGCATGATTCCGTTAATTGCTCATATGTTGACCATTATGCCCTTTTCACCTTAAAACGTGATATTTGAAAATGTAAAAGAGTAGAAACTTTAATTACTGATATATAAACTTGCATACAAAATTTGACATCAGTTTGAGGTGTAGATTAAGAGTTATGCTCGTTAGCGTAAAATGAAAGCTTTATGTTAATTAAACGGCGTAATTAGCGTATAGACTAGTTAAGCCTACTTTTTAATATCAAACTCTTTACCCACTGATGTAATATATTATTTTGGGATTTTTAAAGATTTTTAATTAATTTTAGGCTGAGCATAACTAATAGTCGTAGGCTTAATCCGGTAATTGTCGGTTTTGCCCTTACGGGCCATAAAATGAGTTTTACATATCTAATAAACTCCAAACCTTTTGCTACTGATCACATATGATAAATAAATTATTTTTAGCCTTCTGGAATAATAAAAATATCAGCCTTATGTATCGAACCCGGAAATGGCTTTAATCGCCTTTTTAAGCGTTTTTAACGCATAGTATGTGCTAAAACTATATTAAACATACAAGGGTTGATACCTACTGATATTTGAGGCAAATTATAATATTTTAACAGCAAGCAAAGGTTGTTAAACTCAGACTTCAGTTTTGAGCTTTCCGGTTTATGTGAAAATACCAAAATACCCCTACGGGGCATAGTTTGGTTAAAATTGATAAATTTCACATATATACTTTACCCTACTGTTATAACTTGGTAAAATGAGTATAGTGGCTGATTATATCAGACCTGTAACTCAGAATACTACTTAAACTCTTTTATCACCTTATAAATGACCAAACTACCCCTACGGGGCATAGTTTGTGTTTAAATTCATTTCAGGCATAATAAATGATATCTTACTAATGTCACAACATATTTGGGGCATATTAACTTAGGAAACCTGTAAATGGCTCTCATTACTACCCGTTACGCTTATTACGCGTACGGTTCGGTTTATGTAACTAGTTTACATAAACTAGCCTAAACGGGTCAAACCTTAACGGTTTTATCTCAAAATCCAGAATGTGTATGAAATACCCATATTAAAAAAGTCTCTGAACTTGTCGGGTCTAAATCACATTCTATCCGGTCTTCGCTTAATCGTGCGTACAAACCGTGTCTTTGAAACTAACCGGTCTAAGCTTAACTAAAGACCCGTTAGGATTCTAATAGGTTATTATAAACCTTCGTTCCAGATTAGGAGTACCAGTAAAAGCTACTTGCGTTTGCTTGTTGTGATTTATACTTTGCTCGGGTAAATACTTTTAACTTATTTTCCCTATACGGGCTTGGGTTACGGTATATAGAATACCGCTTGATCGGGCATCAAATCTTCCATCGTTGGGTGGTTAATTGAATAATTTGATCGGCTCGTTTAAACAGTCTTGTTACTTAAAGCCTTTGGGGGGTTAATGACCATGTCCCGGATATCCCTGGCATCATTTTACGAAATGGCCACGACTTAAGCGCGGGGTGTAGGCGTACACCCGTCAGTGCACAAAAGAATAATGTGGTGTGTCTATTGATCTTTAACCCGGACATGATCCGGGCTACTGAACGCACAAGAAACATGTAATTCGTTCACGAGATTATATATTTAAATAATTCTCCCAAGTTAAATAAAATGTTTATGCCACGTGCATCCAAATCAATTTTCAATCATTTTCTAAAATGAGTCAGTTGATTATATTTACCAGTGTAAACTGACGTATTTTCCCAAAAAGATTAAATGCAGGTACTAAGCGTAATTGGTTGGGATTTCCCCTTAGCATCAATAGAAGTCTCGCAAGCTTAAGATGCCTGAAGTCTGTTGAACTATTGTTTCTATTTTATTTTCGATTCGTCTGTGGATAAACTTCCGAATATTGTGACATTTGATATTACAATATTAAATTCGGTTGTATTATATCTTTTAAATTGCTTCCACTGTGCATATTAAATATTGTGTTGTTTGACTATTATGTTGCCAACCACGTCACGATACTCCCCCTACCGGGCCCACCGGTGACACGTGGAAATCGGGGTGTGACAGGTTGGTATCAGAGCCAACACTGAGTGAATTAAACACTAGCCTTTTGTGTTTAATCTCAGTTACACAATTGCACAATTCTAAACTTTCGAGTCTAGACAAATAACTTAGGACAAATTCTACCTTGTTTGGTTTTTGTTTTGTCCTTTATTTTTATATATATCGTTGTTGTTATCTCATGCTATATTGACAGGATTAACAAAATGCCGCCAAAATTCTTTAGAAGAAGAGGACGTGGAAAGGGGCCAATCACCGCCCCCAATGACAACGAGGCAGGACCTTCGAATGTGCGAGCTCCTTCGACCACAGAGAGTGACGATCCCCGGCAAAACCGGAGGAACCTCTTCGAGCCGGCAAGACGGTCGGTTTCGCACAGCTCAACACCTCCTATTCATAACCCTTACGGGCCACAGCCGGAGTACGAGACCAACAACCCTCAACTCTCCTACATACCGTTACAGCGATCTTTATCGCATAATTCCTTTGGTGACCCTACACCAGTTTTTAGGGGCCGGTTTAACCCGGCAAATTTTATACAAGAACCAGTGGGTTTTAACCCATTGGGGCCAGAGGATCATTTCTCTGGCGATCACGCGGACGATATGGACGAGGATACGGACCCCGTCGAACCTGCCAGTGGTACACCAAACCACCCGATAGAGATCTCTGACGGATCTTCTTTCCACGGATCACCCTATGTTGGTCCAGATAGCTTTCAAGCTATGTTTACCAGGCACGAATAGTACTATACACCTCCTCGCCATTCACCGCCTCAGCAACAGCAGCAACAGCAGGATCCCTCTGTGGATTCACGGTTTGTGGCAGTCATGCCACCACCTCCACCGCCACCAGTTCAGCCGGCACCTCCGCAACCGCCGAGGCGTAGGAGATCTGGACCGCGTATATCTACACGGGGAGGAGATTTCCATTTCAGCTCTCCTCGGCAATCAAGTGGTAGCCATTACCCGCCACATCAAGAAGATCCACAAATGGGTGGACCTTCACACCCAGTTGCACCGCAACCACCGCCGATGGGTTTTGATAACCCAATTCCAGCATACACGGGTTCCATGGCGTATAACCCGTTTGAACAGCCAGTGCACACCAACTACAACTACGACGAAGCCGACCCATACATGGTAGCGGCTAACTACAACACCCAAGGACCCTATGGAGATCCATGGGGAGTAGGGTACCCAACACATGGGTACCAAATACCTCCAAGACCTATTATCAGGAAACAATCGCAACCACCAAGGTTCTCCCCACCAGAGCGTGAAGAAATTCTGCAAAGGTTGGACCATGTAGAGCGAGAGTTTCACAGGGAACGAAGGGAGCGACAAAATTTCTTCCAAGGATTAACGAGCCTAATTAAAGGGAAGAGCAAGAAGGACCACTGAATCCTTCCATTTGTTGTTGAGCCCCTGCGTGGGACAGTCTTGCTGTGTAAACCCCTGCGTGGGTATGCTTGTTTGTTTTGACCCCTGCGTGGGTCTATCTTTCTGTAAACCCCTACGAGGGTATGTTATTTGTGTAAGTCCCTACGTGGACTATTATGTTATTAAGCCCCTGCGTGGGTATGTGTGTTATTAAGCCCCTGCGTGGGTAAGTACTTGTTTAAACCCCTGCGTGGGTAAGTTGTTTGTTGAAAAGCCCCGTTTAGGGCAACATGTAATCTTTGGTAATTAATGGAATGTTATGTTTATAAATTTCATCTTGCTATTATATGCATAAATATTATATATGAAATAAATAAATCAAAAATCATTCCTTTTTAATAATAATCTGCCTAAGTAAATTTTTAAATAAGAATCTTAAGAGTGAAACCTAGCCTGAGTGTCATTATAAAGACCTGGCCATGATGGTAAGACATGTTTAAAAGATTCAAATCCCTGTTAACATCTGTAAACATGTTAACACTCCTGGCAGACGTGATTCATTAAAATCACACACGTCATTCTTAGTATTGGATTCTTCAAAAGATTCCTAACCCAATTTTATGATCTCTGAATCATGGGTTTAGGTCATCAATAAAGATGATCATATTTTGACCATACGTGGTAATATAGCGCCTACGGGCCTTGCTCATTTCCATATGAGCCAAAAGACAGTGGTAGCGATGACTCCCTGTCAGATAAAGGTAATGAACTAGGTTCAAACCTTCATGCTTTGATTCTCTGAAATCATAGCTTATAATTTATAAACGTCCTTGTGACTAGGCCTATTGTGCCAATATACCTTCATGTTTTGATTCTTTGAAATCATAACTTAAATTAAAAATGTCCTTGTGACTAGGCCTTTTGTGCCACAAATAAAACTGTTATTGTTTTATAATTAGGATAAAATTATGATTAAAATCCTAATTAAATACGATTAATAAATTAACCAAATATGGTCTCTGTTACCATGGTTGATGAATTACCCTAAGGGGCAATTCCATAATAAACTCCCAAATAAGCTGTTGTTCTTGTTTTCTGTAACAGTTCAATTAAAATGGCTAACTCAGACGAGATAAATAGTCATCCAGTGGAGAACATTGATAACGCCCGGATTAATTTAACGGGTGCTGAATTAAAAGCGTTGGTCGACGACGCAGTTACAAAGGCATTGGAACGGCAGTACGAAGAGTATAGTGGGACTCGTAGTAGGACCCTATCTACACAGCCTTCAAAGCCACCGTCCAAGAAGGACGAACCGAAGAAAGATGATGATCGACACTCCTCGAATCACCACAGTGCTCCATCTCAGCAGGTTGTACTAAACCAGGGACCCCGTGACAAGGGTTGCTCTTATAAATATTTTGTTTCCTGCAAACCCCAGGATTTCACTGGGGAGAAAGGAGCCATTGACTGTATGACGTGGCTGGATGAGATGGACACGGTTGTGGATATCAGCGGATGCGCTGAGAGGGATGTAGTCAAGTTTGTGTCGCAGTCTTTTAAGGGTGAAGCTCTAGCCTGGTGGAGATCTCTGATTAAGCCACCGGGAAAATACCATTGTACAACATGTCTTGGGATCAATTTGTTGCCCTTATCAGGGAAAATTACTGCCCTCAGCATGAGGTGGAGAAGATAGAGTCTGATTTTCTATCATTGGTGATGACAAACCTTGACTGTCAAGCTTACCTAACGAGCTTCAACACAATGTCCCGGTTGGTTCCTTATTTGGTGACCCCGGAACCAAAAAGAATAGCTCGTTTTATCGGTGGTTTAGCCCCGGAAATCAAGGCAAGCGTGAAGGCTTCTCGGCCAGCTACTTTTAGATCTGTAGCTGACATATCCTTGTCCCTCACTTTGAATGCGGTCAGGCAGAGATCGCTGAGGAATAAGGAGGCTGAGAAGAGAAAACGTGAAGATGATAGTTCACGGAGGTCGAACAAGAAGCACCGTGGGAACGGTGACAACAAGAAAGGATCTGAGTCAAGGAAAGATGGGCATCATTCTGGTGAGAAGCCCAAGTGCAAGATTTGCAAGAAACAGCACTTTGGAAAGTGCAGACTCGAGTCGAACTCTCAGACTCAGTCGAAAACTTTTGCTTGTGGTATATGCAAGTCCACGGATCACAAGACCTTGGATTGCAAGAAGATGAAAGACGCAACGTGCTACCGTTGCAATGAAAAGGGGCACATTAAAACCAACTGCCCTAAGTACACCAAGAAGCCTGAAGAGGCCAAGAAGACTAATGCTAGGGTCTTCAGAATGGACGCAAAGGAAGCGGTTCTAGACGACAACGTTATTACAGGTACTTTCCTTGTAAATGATGTCTATGCAAGAGTACTGTTTGATTCAGGCGCTGATAAGTCGTTTGTAGATCATAAATTTTGCAAATTGCTAAATTTACCTGTCAAAACCTTGAGTATAAATTATGAGGTAGAGTTAGTAGATGGCACCTTAGAAGCCGTCTCAAGTGTTAGATGGATGTGTTATATCCATTAAGAACCACTCTTTTCCTCTGTCTCTACTCCCATTCAAATTAGCCGGTTTTGACATAGTCTTGGGTATGGACTGGTTATCTCATAACCAGGCTCAAATTGTCTGCAACAGAAAACAAGTGGTAAAAAAGACTCCATCTGGTGAATCACTTACCATTCGGGGAGATACCCAGTATGGGCTACCTGAGCAAGCTACTATGCTCAAGGCTTCAAAATGTTTAAAGAAGGGTTGTGTCATCTACATGGCACAAGTGATTATTGATGAGTCTAAACCGAAGATAGAAGACATCCCTGTCATTTCTGAATACCCAGAAGTTTTACCGGAAGAACTACCTGGTTTGCCACCAGATAGGCAAGTGGAATTCAGGATTGATATCATCCCTGGAGCAGCACCTGTTGCTAGAGCACCTTACAGGTTAGCACCCACGGAAATGAAGGAATTAAGGACGCAACTGGATGAATTGCTAGCTAAAGGTTTCATAAAACCTAGTTCGTCTCCTTGGGGAGCACCAGTCCTGTTTGTCAAGAAGAAGGACGGATCGATGCGTCTGTGCATCGATTATCGTGAGCTTAATAAGGTCACGATCAAGAATAGGTATCCTTTACCCATGATCGACGATTTGTTCGATCAATTGCAAGGAGCAAGTTATTTCTCGAAGATTGACTTGAGGTCAGGCTACCATCAACTGAAGGTTAGAGATGAAGACGTACACAAAACTGCATTTAGGACTCGTTATGGTCATTACGAGTTCCTAGTGATGCCTTTTGGGCTCACTAATGCACCTGCCGCGTTCATGGATCTCATGAATCGCGTCTGCAAGCCTTACTTAGATAAATTCGTCATCGTTTTCATCGACGACATTCTTATCTATTCGAAGAACCAAGCTGACCATGAGAAACACCTTCGATGTATTCTCAAACTTCTACATCAGGAGAAGCTCTATGCCAAATTCTCTAAGTGTGAGTTTTGGCTTCGAGAAGTCCAATTCCTTGGACATGTGGTGAGTGAGCGTGGTATCCAAGTGGATCCCGCTAAAGTTGAAGCTGTTATGAACTGGCAAGAGCCAAAGACGCCTACAGAGATTCGTAGCTTCCTGGGATTGGCAGGATATTACAGGCGTTTCATTGAAAATTTTTCAAGGATTGCTGCACCCCTAACTTCCTTGACCAAGAAGAAAGTAAAGTTCGTTTGGGGCCCTAAGCAGCAAGAATCCTTTGATATTCTGAAGCAAAAGTTGAGCAACGCCCCAGTACTGACATTGCCAGATGGAATAGAAGATTTTGTGGTTTACTGCGATGCATCGCACACTGGCATGGGGTGTGTGCTTATGCAGAAAGGCAAGGTTATTGCCTATGCATCACGTCAATTGAAAGTGCATGAAAAGAATTACACCACCCACGACTTGGAGTTGGGTGCCGTTGTATTCGCACTAAAACTGTGGAGGCATTATTTATATGGGATTAAGTGTGTGATCTATTCTGATCACAAGAGCCTCCAGCATCTGTTCAATCAGAAAGATTTAAACATGAGGCAACGCCGTTGGATGGAGACTTTGAATGATTATGATTGTGAAATCAGATATCATCCCGGCAAGGCGAATGTAGTCGCCGATGCCTTGAGTCGAAAGGAAAGGGTGAAACCCATCCGAATCAATGCCAAGCGCATGGAGATAAAGAACAGTTTGACTGAAAGGTTGTTAGCTGCACAGAAGGAAGCTGTGTTGGAAGCTAACTATCCTAACGAAAAGCTAGGGGTAACTGAGGAGCAGTTAACTCTTAGCAAGGACAGAATTCTAAGATTAAATGGACGAATATGGGTTCCAATTTATGGAGGACTTCGAGATGTCATCCTCCAGGAAGCCCATAGTTCCAAATATTCCGTTCATCCTGGAGCTGATAAGATGTACCAGGATCTAAGGGCAAATTATTGGTGGATAGGCTTGACAAAGTCTGTAGCCACCTATGTAGCTAAGTGCTTGACTTGTGCACAAGTCAAAGCAGAACATCAAAAGCCGTCAGGTTTGCTACAACAGCCTGAACTTCCTACGTGGAAGTGGGAAATGGTAACTATGGATTTTATCACCAAGTTACCTAAGACAAGGAAAGGAAATGATACAATATGGGTTATAGTTGATAGACTGACTAAGTCAGCACATTTCTTACCCATCAAGGAGACTTATAGCTCCGACATGTTAGCCCAGTTATACATGGATAAGATTGTAGCCTTACATGGCATACCCGTGTCTATTATCTCTGACAGAGATACTAGATACACGTCACACTTTTGGAAGAGTTTCCAACAATCTTTGGGCACGCCTTTGAATTTCAGTACGGCTTACCATCCTCAGACAGACGGTCAGAGTGAGCGTACTATTCAAACTTTGGAAGACATGCTACGTGCATGTGTGATTGATTTAGGTGGTAGTTGGGATAACCACCTACCATTGATTGAGTTCTCCTACAACAATAGCTACCATTCCAGCATTAAGGCTGCGCCTTTCGAGGCATTATACGGTAGAAAGTGTAGAATGCCCATTTGTTGGGCGGAAGTTGGAGATGTCCAATTATCAGGACCAGAGATAGTCTTTGAAACGACGGACAAGATTGTCCAGATTCGTGACCGTCTCAAAGCTGCCCGAGATAGGCAGAAGAGTTACGCAAATCCAAAGCGTAAAGCTTTTCACTTCGAAGTAGGTGACAAAGTATTACTAAAAGTATCACCCTGGAAGGGAGTGATGCGATTTGGTAAGAAAGGCAAGCTAAGCCCGAGATACATAGGACCTTTCGTGTAACGCCCTACTTTTTCATACCTTCCATAATTAGAAACCGTCGTTTGTATTTCTATTTTTGGAAGTCTTGTACTCTCGTTGTATTCTATTCTATTTGTAATCCGAGACGATTGATCATAATGAACACGAAATAATTTTTATCATACTCATGTTATTCTTGTTAAACTTATGTGCAAATTGTAATCACGACTCACATTTTGAACGTTATATTATTCAAAATTCTTGATTCTTTATTTCACCTTAATGTTCGGTACTCGCTAAACTGATTAGTGAAATAACAGGTAATATTTTAATAATGATGAAATTTGTGGGAAGGCATTACCCCATAATTATTAAGTTCAATCAAGTGAGATTAGGCCACAAACTTTTATAAAAGTTGCAAGACTTTTATAAAATATTTAAGTGTTATTCCTAATAATAATAATAATAATAATAATAATAAAATTCGGCCAATGGGGCCTCACCCAAAGAATATCTCAAAAATCTCACTAAATCTCTTACACCACCACTCACAATTTAACCCATTCTTACACTCTTCCTCCTAATCATTTCTTTCCCTTTCCAAGACACTCTCTCTCCTCTCTCCTTCTCCTTATAAATAGACCACCACCACCACACTCCTCACTTCACTTTTCCTTTTTCTTACCTCTCCAAATTTCTCCCATTCACACCTTTCTTTTCACACACATAAGAGTTCTTGGACACCTCTTGAAAATCCAAGTAACTTTAGGAGCATTTCAAGGAGGATTCATCAACAAGAAGCTCTTTGATCCTAGAAATCCTAGTGTATTCATCACCACATTGAGGTAAAAGTGCAATCCACCCTCACTTGGTGACTTTCTCTTTGTTAATATGTATATTTCATTTCTATATTATTCATGGTTCATGACCCTCCTTAGTTGTCTTTACATCAAGTGTAGTGGTGAAC